>OX352472.1:22219599-23557099 GCA_947093115.1 Brenthis daphne | reverse complement strand
AGTAGCAATTAGACTACTGTTTGGCAGGTAAGCCAAACCAGGGATATACCTACCCAGGAAAGCATTAAATCGTAGTTATTCGTAGTGACTCATTTAAATCGAAGTGAGTGTGTGGAAAATATTTCGTAAACAGATTCTCGCTTGCGATTTCTTGACTTGTATAAACACGAGCTCATATGATTTTTTTTCAAGTTCACAAGATATCGTTTACATCTACTTAAACCACTTTGAGTGCGAGGTTTGGCATTCAAGCTTAGCGATTACTATTGAAAGGAACTCCCACGTTCTGCTCACACGAAGACTGTCAATATTGAAAGAAGAGGCGGTTTTCACTTTTCCATATTGCTTGTAGTATTAATACTGTTTTCTATTTTGAATTTTTAACTTTCGATATTTTTTAAATCATCCTCTTTGAAACCCTTTACATTTTACTCGTAGCTTTCATTGAATATAGCTGTGGTGTAATAGCTAGCATGTGCGGCAGTACATCTGGAAATTTTGTGTTCAAGTTCCAAGTCAGGCCAAGTTTATTGAGTATTTCTATTAAAAAGTCCTAGTTACAGTCCGTTTGAAAGTAGGCGGTTTTTCACCCCCGTCCCTGATTTCCCACTGGACGTGACGAATTATCGTACCATCGGTGTTTTGAGTGACAGGAATAGAGTGCACTTGTGTCTGCGCTTACACTTACTTGTACACTATAACATCTCCTGCACAGGCTATTCTCAGTGAGATGGCCGATGGCCCAAATTGGTTGGCAGGACATCATATTATCATATACGCTAATTTTAAAGCTAACTATTGATGTCAATTCCATATAAATGCTTCACATCTAAATAATCCAAACTTGTTTTTGATAGAGTTCACGTCAAAATTATTCTGAGGTTCAAAGGCAAAATTACATCATAGAACTATTAACATTCACAATGTTAGCTAAAGCATGAGATAATATTAACGTTGTAGATATATCATGGTTTTTTTTTATTTTTATTATGGAGTTTTGTGTTTTTAAGTGGATTTAACGGTAGAAAAACTCTTGCCACACAATGATAGAATAACAATATTCAACAGGGAAATACTGGGATAAAGTAACTACTATATACTGTCTCTATCCTTTGCTGTAATAATGTATGACGATTGGATAAATAAAGTATGTATTACTTTATTTATAATACAGAAAATTACAGATATATTTCAGTTTATGTAAATATATTACACTAGCGACTTTCATCGCTTCGTTATGGTGCGGTGCGAGGTAAGAGGATTTTGTTTACAATTTCATGAGTTTTAATTTTTTTGGCGCAAAATCCAAATTCTTTTTCGAAAATAAAAGTAGCCTAAGTTACTCCTTATAACATAAGCTATTTGGCAGTGAAAGTTCCGTCAAAATCGGTACAGCTGTTTCCGAGAATAGCCGGAACAAACGGACAGAAAATACAAAAACTGCATTGTAAGAGTATACTAATATGTAAAACCTAAGTTTTCGTTTTTGGTCATCTGAACGCGGGCGGAGCCGCGGGCAATGCTAGTTATCATATAAAATATTAAAGATATATAACATACATATAATATTAAAAAACTAAGCAAGTTATACCTACATACAAATGCAGCTCTACATAAATGTTTTATTCATCAGTTCACGTAGAAGTCATAATATGTAGTTAATATTATAGTTGCATAACATGTAATGAAGGAAATTACATCATAGGCTTTAATTAATTAAAATAACACATCCGATATATAGAGTTCAGTTGTTTGAGAAATAAATAAAAAAAATATTTTCGAAAATATATTTTTTATTTTTGTTAACAAATATAAGTGGGTGTAACAAAAATATTATTCGTATTTCTTTCTGGTACAAAGTTTAAGAAATGTTTGTTTATTACTTGTGCGTCACACGTCGGTTACATGTACCTACTTGTACGTGTATTTAATAATTAATTAAATTAATGAGATTTTTATATATATAATTGGACAGGAAAAAAGAGACATGAGGAAATAGTTATTTACTTATTTAAAATTTGTTATATCTGTCAACTAATGAAATGACTTTATATTGAGATTTTAGGTACGTTTTAAAGGCCAGTCTAGATTTCTCAGAGATGGGATATTGTCCCGCAGTAAAAAGTATCTTATATGTAGAGCCGGATAACCAGCTATCATCATACCAACTTTTATCAAAATCTGTCCAGTAGTTTTTCTGTGGTGCATTCCCAGACAGACAGAGAGTCAGACAGACAAAAATTCTACAAACTATAGATTCGGCCTCTGTATTGATATAATGACTATTTCAATAAGATTTTCCAAAAAAATATTTAATGTACAGATTGGACACAGAATCTTATTACATGGATAGATATGACTGATACTTAAGTATTTTTCTAATAAGATTACAAATTTGCATAGAATCGTAATTCCACATATGCACCTATTATAGAAAAGCTAAAGTATTACCAATTGTATCACAACAATTTTAGATTTTCTACGCATTATTTATTCCATTCATATAGATCATACTTTAAAAAATTTCCGTCATTTCGAATTTATTATAGTGGTTATTTTGACAAAACCTATAAATATTTATAATATTTAAATAAATAGTATTCTTAGCTCCCACAAAAGGCCACGCATTAGAATATTTCGGTACTAGCAAAGTAGATGAATTCAATGTAGAGTCATTACAGAAGTTTAAACTCAGGTAACTTACTACTTACACACTTGGTAAAGTATAAAGCTCGCTCTATATCCATCTATATCCACTTAAGTCTACAAACTTAAGTGGATATAGAGCCCTATTTAATAATTCATACAACCTTCATATAAAGTTTAGTATAAAGTTAATCCATAAGAAACTTATGAGATTTATTTAAAACTAGCGACTCTAGGTATGTTTTGACGCCTATATACATAGGTATGATGAGTTGTTGTGGGTTGCATTATAATTTGTTTTTCCGTGGGAATGAGATAATCTACCGCGGTAATAACTCAAGCCAATGTCACTCTCCAGCTCTCCACCTATCTCCACACAAAAAATCACGCTAATCCGTCACTCTGTTTCGATTTTAAAGAAGGACAAACAAACAAAATTTCACATTTATAATATTAAGTATGGATATTTTCTATGGCATCATAGTTATTTTACTCTCAAAACACATTTTCAATAGATCTTTTTGTGTTAATATTTCACTTTGCTCGAGTACATAAAATATTAAATGAGTTAAACAAAGGGTTCCCAAGTTTACGCGCGGCCACGCCTTCCCCCAGGTTAAGTTATTGGAGAGGAACGACAAACAAAATCTAACTTTATAACTTTAGATTTGACCTTCCAGAGACTTAGCATAACAAAGAGTGCTATAGAATTTCTATCAAACTTCCATCGTGAGTGGGTTAAGTGAATGAATTCGAATCGAGCATTTAACACTTTCTTAGATTTACGTGAATATCTGACATTTTAAATAAAACTTATCTTTTCGGATTGAATCGCGGATTTATTTTGATTTTTGGTTCCTGGCGTTTCGAATTTTAAAAGTTGTTTAAAATTTTAAATTAACAATTATTGTAAGGTACTTTAGTGCCATTTTTATATTTTTGAAAATCATTGTATAGCTTTGTGGGTAGTTGATCTTTGAGACGTCTAAAACCTTAGTCTCTCCCTTAACCATGATTGCTGTAAAGCATTTTAAACATGAGAAACCAAAAATTAAAATAAATCTGCAAAAAAATCCGAAAAGATAGTTTTATTTAAAATATTGTGTTATTTTCACAATTCTTCAGTATAACAACAAAATATTAAAAACTAACCAAGACATGAGTCAGATCTAAGATAATGAAATATTAGGGGGATTCGCCTCGAGGTCAAGTATTTTGTGTAGTGGTACGGAACCTTCGATGCGCAAATGCGATTAGGATTCTATTTGTTTAAAATTGAAAATCTATACAGATCAATTGAATTGTCTATTTCTAATGTCAAAATAACAGCTTTTTACTAAATGCATATGGAACTATATACGGTATTTATAGGAAGAACACAATTTTTAAATTTTTTGTCTGTCTGTTTGTTCCGGCTAATATCCGAAACGGCTAGGCCGATTTTGACGGGATTTTCAATAGCAGGTAGTTGATGTTATAAGGAGTAACTTAGACTGCTTTTATTCAGTAAAAAAATTAGGCTTCTGCTCAAAAAAATTGAAATGTACCTTACTATGCACCATTTTTTGTAAATAGAAAAACAAAATGCAAAACTATAGGTAATGGCTGGTACTTTAAGCCCTTCGCTGTTACATTAGCAAAACTCAGTAGGTTAATCCATAGCTCGCAAGTCGCAAGCTTGCAACTAACATCTTGCAACACATTGTAATTAGATTCGCTTGTGAAATTCATTAACATTATCGCGTTTTATATGACTGGATAAAATTTTGTTTTACGTTGTAATTCTCAGCTTACTACATTGACGACACGTTTGGCTCAGTTTATAGTGACCCTATTTGCTGTGCCAGCGGTCGCGGGTTCGAGTCCCGTTGGGGAAATTCATTCTATGATGAGCATGAATGTTTGTACTCTAGTCATGGGTGTTTATATTTATAATATGTATGTATTTAAAGTTATACAAGTGTAGTGTATCAACTATCTGGTATCCATAACACAAGCCTCGTAGCTTACCATGGAACTAGATGGTGCTGTGTGTTCATGTCCCAACATATTTATTATTTATTTATTTATTTATTTCTTAAGAAATGTTATATTATTATCAATATAAGTTTATTCATCGATTTATTTACTCCTTAACATACACAACTGCCTTTAAAGTTGCTTGGAAACTAATTTATACGCTCTTAGGGTTGGAGTCTTTCTAAATTTTTTATTAGACTATCCTTCAGGTACATCTATACATACAATAAAATTGTAACTAAGCCGAATCTGTACATTAAATATTTTTTGGAAAATCTTACTGAAATAGACAGTATTATCGATACAGAGGCTGAATCTATACTTTTTAGATTTTTTGTCTATCTGTCTGTCTGGGAACGTATTACGAGAAAACCACTGGACACATTTTGATGAAATTTGCTATGATGGTAGCTGATTATCTGGGTAAACATATAGGATACTTTCTACTGCGGGAAAATATTTCTATACTAAATGTTAAAACGTAAGGAGGGACGAGCGAAGCGAGGGTGCTTTGCCACTCTACGTTCTATAAACTCCAAGTATGTCTGTATAAAATATTTTATATAGGTATATGTAACTAACATCTGAGACCTGAGTTATGATTACCCACGCCTCACTTTTTTTGGCTCTGCTTAGCAGATTGTAATATGTTAATTTAGTAATTATCATAACGAAATATTTAAAATTAAAGGTATTTAAATATCTTTAACTATTATTTTGCTTATGCATTGTTTTGTGTAATTTTTATTTAAAATCGTGCGAAATTTATGAATTTATTATAATACTATGATTTATTGATCAACTTCTTACAAAACACGCTCAGTTGGAGTATAATTTTATATTTTTTACTTAAGTAATTGAATTTGTAGTAGGATTAAAGCGTCAAGAGGTATGGAAATGTTCATAAATTTAGAGGAAAAATCCACTTCTGCAGGTGTAATAATTTTTTTTGACAACATTTAGAAAAAAATATGAGAGTGAAATTTTTACGATGCGCGCGCACCGACAGCTAAAAAGCGACATGATTAAGTTAGCTGAAAGCCACATGATGAAGTTAGCTGCATTCCTTTTACAAACAGAGAGTTGTGACATACGGGATGAAATCTTTAGCTATTTTTGTTCTGTTACGCCAAAGAAGTATAACTTCCTACGTGCGTACATAAGTACACACACACGTTTTTTTAAATATTGTTTATTTTGAATTCCCTCCTGATCTTCCTTTACTACAAGGGAGATCAAGGCCATAGTCTACCACGTTTGTCAAGTGCGGGTTGGCGGACTTCACATGCCTTTCGAAAACTTGCTAGGTTTTCTTATATACAGGTTTCCTCACAATGTTTTCCTTCACCGTAAAACGAGCGGTAATATGGAAAATGATTCGCACATGAAAATATCAGAGGTGCGAGATCCGGGATTCGAACCCGCTTCACTCGGTTTCCCAGTGAGTTACCACTGGTCTACTACTGCCTCTTTATATACCTTTTTGGTTTAAAGTAATTATCGTATACATGAATGCTATAAACGAACGTGGGATCATTTCAAGAAATAATTGTGTAAAACAAAAACTTGTTTTGAATATAATTTAATTTATTTCTATTCTAATTTTGAACAAGTCATTAGTAAACCTTTGGTTTAATGTAGGAAGTTATTAAGAACATTGTTGAGTTAATGATGTTTTAAAAATAATAATTAATATTGAATCAAAATATACAAATAATACCTTAATAGCAAATATCATTATAATTTAGTATGTTATAAACTAAGTTATTACAGAAATTTCAAAATTGGTTTTCAAACTATATCGAAGTAGATATAAGTCCTTTTATATATTTTTATTGACTAAGTTATAGACACAGGATTTTTTATTGAATCTGATTGGCATTTGCTGTTACATATTAATTAAAATGTGATGTTTTCCCGACCGATTCCGGCCACGGCGGCCAATCTCATTGAGACTAACCAACTGCGCAGGAGATATTATAGTGCAGCGCGTGTACGCGCAGATACAAGTGCACTCTCTATTCCTGTCACTCTCATACTCCGGTGGGACGACTACTCGACACGACCAGTGAGAGTTAAGGCGCAGGACCGACGGCTTTACGTGCTCTCCGAGGCACGGGGGTGAAACACCGCCAACTTCCCAACTCCGGGCTGTTACTGAGGCTTACTTATACAGAAAGACTCAATAACTAAACTTGGCCCGACCCGGGACTCGAACCCATGACCTCCGGGTGTGCAGCCGTACATGCTAGTCACTACACCACCGAGGCAGTAAAGTATTAAAATGTATACTTATAATAAAATAGTAACTTAGCGAAATCGATGTACGCGTTTCACGCAAAAAGTACTGAAACGATTTTAACTAAATTTTGTGTAGTGATAACTTATTACTCGGGTCAACATTTAGTATACCTTTTACTACAGCAAAATCTTTCATTCCCACGGAAAAACATAATAGCTGGTTCTATCGAGTCGTTCTTAGAAATTTACATGTCTAACGCTGGCTAAATCTTAAGAGATACATCAAAACAGTGTAGTAGAAAATTGTAGATATTAATAAAGCCTACAAACAAATCTGCAATAGCACGCGTCTTTCTCCTAAAGTACACTCGCAATAACTATTTATATCTATTTAAAACGTACTTAGAGACGTAAGTCACTAGCTGTACCATAAATTACTTTGAAAACAGTAAGAATATAATTTAATGGAGTAAGAAGTTTTTACATTTGGAGTGAAATTGTTCTGTTAAAATTTCATAAAACAAATGAAATCTTTGAAAAAAATATGAGAGTTAACCTCTTGGTACTAACAGGTTTTATAAGTGTAATATCATTTTAATTCAATATATGAATTTATTTTTTATCACAGACAAGTTTTATCGCTCATTTGAAGAGCTTAGCATATTTATTTTCAATATATTAAAATCGACAAAACTTTAGAAAATAATGCTATATGTGAAAGTGTGTTTATTTGTTTGTCCTTCTTTGTAGTGGTATGGGTTTCTGTAAGATATTTGTTTGTCTCGAAAGTGAAAAGGTACGTAATAATGATAATATGGGACTTAAACGTGGTCACGAACAGACCACGGCTGGTGCAACCCAGTCCAAACGACGCGAATAAGGTATTTAACCATTTACAAAGTCACACGTTTAAGTCCCGTAGTTGACATCTACTCGTATACATATAATGAAATTCTAACTGAGCCAAATCTGTACAATAAATATTTTTTTGGAAAATCTTATTGAAATAGTCATTATTATCGATACAGAGACCGAATCTAGTTTTTAGAATTTTTGTCTGGGTATTTGGGAATTCATCACGAGAAAACTACTGGACAGGTTTTAATGAAATTTGGTTTGATGAAGTTTGATAGCTGGTTATCCGGGTCAACATTTGGGATACTTTTTACTGCGCGAAAATATCTCATCTCTGAGAAATCTATATTAAACGTTAAAAGTAACTAGGGACGACCCGAGTGGAGCGAAAGGAGAGTCGCTAGTTTTTATGTAATTATGGAACGCGAAAATTTGAAAAGTTAATTAATTACGCTTCTGTTAACCTATAGACGAATGAAGCAGGGATGTTTCATTTATATATATATATATATTATATGGGATAGACTGAAGAAAGTTAATATTTTTAATTCTAGTCCACTATACTTTACTTAAGTATGTATTTTCAGTATTTTCAGTATGTCTCTATAATATTGAAAGTTTGCGATGTGTCTTTCAATCTAGTCCTGTAATTAAAGATAAATTCAAATAGACTTTTAAAGACCGCGGCCCCACTCACGTGGTAATATAATAATAATAATAAAAAAAAATTATTTACTTTTCATATTTTACTTAAATCCATTCAGCCTCTACAACGTAGAGAAATAACAATGAAGCAGTACTCACAAATGTTTGTATTATATCGGTGTGCCATTCAAATTTCATAAATATAGTTTTTTCTAAAATGCTTTATTTAATTTTTTAGTCAGATTTGTATTATATACATCTAAAAATTACTAAAAATTTATTTTCGTAAGCCTTTTTTTCTTCGCACTTTGTTAAACACGTTGAGTTCAGATACGCGTATACATAGGTCAAGTGTAACAGAACAGGATGTAAGATGTTTTAAAAGGAATAAAAAAAATATTACAAGACGACGTTTGAATATGTATGAAAGAAAAGAATATATTATAATAATATGATATGATTAAATACAAAACGTGGAGATTGACTTGCATATTAAAACGACTTTACAGTTTTTTATCTGTTATACACTAGCATTGCCCGCGGCTCCGCCCGCGTTCAGATGACCAAAAAGCAAATTCTTAGGTTTTACATATTAGTATACTCTTACAATGCAGTTTTTGTATTTTTACTCAGAAATGAGAGATTTTCCCTTAAATTTAAAGTATCCTATATGTTGACCCGGATAAATCAAATTTCATCAAAATCCCTCCGGTGGTTTTTCCGTGATGCGGTAACAGACAGACAAAAATTCTAAAAACTATGGATTCGGCCTCTGTATCAATAATAATGTTTATTTCAATAAGATTTTCCAAAAAATATTTAATGTACAGATTCGGCTTAGTTACAATTTTATTATATGTATAGATAAATATATACAAAGAGGATGATATATAATAAAACTTATTAAATATACGTGCGTCATCGTAATACAAACAAAAAGTATCAAAGTAATTGTAATACTTTTTTCAAATTACTTTCCCATTTTCTAGCTTTTATAGCAATTAACTTTATTTGACGTAATATTCTAAAATAATATATGTTAAATATATAATAAATTAATAATATATAATAAATTCGCCGCGAGGGGCGCTAGTGTAGAGGGAGGTCTCTAAAACTGTCAAAGGACACAGAATATTTGTGCTTTGCGAGTTAAACATCGCGGATCTTCACAAATTATTCATGATTATTGTAAACATTGTGCCATTCTTCATTAATTATGGCAGACACGATGCGGCTCAACAAATGTTGTTGCTTCAAAAGAAGAGCTAAGAAAAAAGTAAATATATCTATTTGGTTATTATATATATATATATTATTTTTTTAAAACAAAATCCTGATAAAGTGGCGCCGCGCTACAATTACTATTATTATTATATTAAAATGGCTCTGTCGCACTAACAAATACTTTTTAACGACAATGATAGGACCTCACTCGCTAGTGGCGCCAACTGGTGCCATCAGAAATTATAGCATATAGCTGCAATGATAGCTCATAGCAGCTCTATCTATCTCTACGAGTGCATATTTAATATTTCTTTATATTATACAAGTAATGTAGAGACAAATTTGTGTTAAATATTGAATGACTAAAAAGGTTATTCGACTTTTGACAAAAAAATTGATATGGAATTTAACTCACTTAGTATACAACATATATTAAATATTAATTCAAAATATATTATTATGCACAAGTAAGAGTAAGTATTGGTGAGTCGTGTATAACAAAGTTCACCTAAGCAAGGTCGCATTCTAGTGTATTTTGATAAAGAACAATAGTATTACGTAAATATTGTGCCTTAGCAATCGATCGTATTACGCCACTCGGAACTTCCATTGTACATTTCAATAGGTTTACAATAATAGTTTATTCGATACAGGTAGTTCAAAAAGTAGAAAAAAAGGCTTGAAATTAAATTTATTTACTGAAATTAGAAATCGAGTAATGTGCAGGGTACATTATATTCTCATTAAGTGACCTTTCGTTTATTCACTGACGTATTTTTTCATTTAATCAGAACCATTTTGTGAAAATATATAATATATTCGTCTATCATTTTTTTATAACTTAATAATACGTATCTGCCATAGCTAGACGGACAAGCCATCCATATGATGGTATTGTAATGGTAATATGGTATACTAACAAACACAAATCTATCCCACGGGAATCGTCCATTTTTTCTGGGATAAAAAGTATCATGTGTGTTATTTTGATGTATTAATTATATAATTGTAAATTTCATTAAAATCAATATAGAAGAATAACAAAAATCGAGACCTCTTCACAAACTTTAGCATTTTTAATATTAGTATTATTTCATTTTTCATGTCTAAAAATGAACAATAATAGAACTTCTGAATCCCTAACCTTTACCTTTATACTATATTTTTTATCCTATCAGGTAACCTAAAAATCTAGATCGGATTCAAATTGATAGCTTTATAATATATATGAATGTTAGCCGCGCCCTTTACTTATTATTTAAATGTTATTCAAATAGCGTAAGCAAGTTCGATTTGTGTAAATGCTGGCTTTGTTATGTAGTGATGTTATATATTATGTCATTAATATTAATGGACTAAAATATAAAAAATATAATAATTCAATGAATTATTTACTGAAATTCGCTGTAAGTAAAGGACTAAGAAAATCTGCTATGAACCACATTTATATGTGTGTGTGTATATATATATATATATATATATATATATATATATATATATATACTGTTAGTCTCGTTGAAACTCAAAAACGGCTGGACCGTTTGAATATTTTTTTTGTTGTTTTGTTGCGGGTGTGTCGGGGGTGGTTTAAGTATAAAAATATATATGGAAAACCCAAAAAACGGCTGGAAAATCAAACAGTTCAGAACTGTTTATTTTGTACCTATATATATGTATATAATATATTATAGTCTATCTATTCCATACTAACCGTTAAAACGTACCCAGGGATGACCCCGAGCGAAGCGAGGGTGAGTCACTAGTTATTTATAATTTCTCAACGAATATGCCATAAGACCGTGCCATTCTCCCCAATGACTACTTTCTCGAAAAATAATTATTTATTTGAAACAATTTAAACCAAACCTGTTTTTTTTTCATTATCTCGCATTGCAAATCTCGCATTTCATAAAATCACGCATTTTTCATAAATGAGCATATTGTTCTGTAGTAATATTTTTGAACAACATGTGTTTTTTCAAGAGGTCTTTGAGCTGAGACAAATTAGCATGCAGATATGTAGGTCTCGTGAATTAGAAACGAAAAACTCAAAGTAAATAAACGACATCGCCTTGTGTCCTGTCAGAGTATGACTTCTGGGCAACAAAAAAATTGCTATTGTACTATTAAAGTAACAATAACAGCACTCGCAATACTTTTTAGGTCAGTCAGTAAATGGATGCATTCGTTTCTTATAAACTGTAAAAACGTCGAGAACGTAATGATACTTATGCTTAAAAGAATTCTCAATGGGCATTTAATTAGCAACAGCTGGAGGTATCTTTTTCTTATATTTAAAATGTAGAGTCGAGAGAAAAAGAGAGAGAGAAAGTTATATGTCTGTCTTATTAATCATGTATAAAAATAAAGCTTACTTTTTTATATTTAGTTAGATTCTTATAAATAATTCGACAAAATGTAATAAAATATATGTATATGTTTTACGTAATAAATATGTTATATGTTGTATATAATATGTTTTATATAATAAATCAATCTTTACTCTAATTTTTTTAAAAATCAAATCAAAATATTCCTTATTCAAATAGACTTTTACAAGCACTGTTGATTCGTCATTTGTAATGAAATATATACTATGTTTTTAATTATTTTACTCGTAGAGTTCCCCGTAATCCGATACTCTAACACGGTCATGGTAATTCCGCTTCACATCATAAAACTAACAAGACTGAAATATGATTAAATATAAAGCTGCTTCGTGTCTCTACCCTCGCTCGCATAGAGACTGACCTCACGTGTAAACAATAAGGCAATGCGTGCATATAATTAGATCAATGACCGAGTTATGAATGGCTCTATAAATAATCTTCTATTATTGTACTGGGCTTTTACACGCTATTATAAAGATTTTACTTGCTCATATTTTTTTTTCCTTTTATGGCTATAAATATAAACGTAGAGTACTGAGTGGTTTTCATTTAAGTCATTAAATGTAATATGAACAATATTGTAATACATATCTATATTACAATTATTATTTATTTTATGTAAATATAATAAAACTGTTCTTTTGTAAATAAATTTAATTTTTATATATGTACTAGCGACTGAGCCTCGCTCCGCTCGAGTTCGTCCCTAGTTACGTTTTAACGGTTAGTATAGATTTCTCATATATGAGATGTTTTCCCGCAGTAAAAAGTATCTTATATGTTGATCCGGATAACCAATTATCATCAAACATCAAAATTTGTCCTGTGGTTATCTCGTGATGCGTTCCCAGACAGACAAAAGTTCTAAAACTGTAAATTCACTCTCTGTATCGATAATAATAACTATTTCAATAAGATTTTCGAAAAAATATTTAATGATTCGACTCAGTTAGAATTTTATTATATGTATAAATGTAAAAGTACTAATATGTAATACTTTAAATACAAAAAAAACTTATTCATCAAAAATCAAAAAATTACTTTAAATAATCTTAAAATTATTTATTCTCTTTCCAGTTCTGCATTTTTTTCTTGAAATTGAAATAATCCAGCTATATTAAATAAAAATAATTCTGAAAACCGATTCAAATCGGTGTTCATATCTGCTAACATCACAAGTAAAACGTACATCTACATCAACATCCTTTCCTTTTTGAAGTCAGTTAAAACTCGTTATTCTTGTATTCGAAAGATTTCACAGTATTACTGCAACATTAATGATGGTAACGATTAAGATAAGTAAACGGGCCGGAATAAGGAGTTGCAACGGGAACCCAAGTAATTAGTTTGTTCTGCGCTCTTAGGCATAGTGCAGTTATATTCAGAACTAGCATTGCCCGCGGCTCCGCCCGCGTTCAGATGACCAAAAACCTAATTCTTAGGTTTTATATATTAGTAGTATACTTTTGGTATTTTTTCTCAGAAATGAGATATTTTTCCGCTTTAAAAAGTATCCTATATGTTGACCCGGATAACAAGCTATCATCATACCAAATTTCATCAAAATCCCTCCAGTGGTTTTTCTGTGATGCGGTAACAGACAGACAGACAGACAGACAAAAATTCTAAAAACTATAGATTCGGCATCTGTATCGATAATAATGCCTATCTCAATATGATTTTCCAAAAAATATTTAATGTACAGATTCGGCTTAGTTACAATTTTATTATAGTATGTATAGATGAGACCAATTATATTTTAAATTCTACTTCTCTCCAGACTCGTTCTGGCTATGTATACTAATATATAAAAGTGATCAGTTTGAGCTTTTTATTTGTTTGTTTGTTTACACGCAATAATCTCTTGAACTATTCATATTTTAATATTTTTTTGTTTCCAATGCTTTACAGCAATCATGGTCACGGGATAGCCTAAGGTTTTAGACGTCTTAGAGGTCATATTTTTTATGTGAGTCGATATCCGGAGGAATTATCATTCTAAGACGTAGCTATTTTTACTACAGTAGTTCCTTTGCGTTATATCCAATTATAATCACCATTGTTATTCTACTCAGGAATGTTGGTAAGATCGAGTTTTTTTAATATCAGTTGCATATTATCATCGAGTTTTTTTTTAAATATCGATTTTATACATTCATAGTTATATAATTTTGTTTTCATAATTTAACCAATTTACAGAAAGAAAACTAAAAACTAGTAGCTAGTTTGGCTGATTATTTACCTTATAAAAATATTCATTATATAGGTTGCTTCCCCATAAAGACTTTCATCCCCATTTTGTCCCTCTTAAGGGATAATTTCCATAAAAAAACTGTCCTCTGTCCTTCCCAGGGTTTCAAACTATCTTCTTACCAATTTTCATCCAAAGCAGTTTATTTGATTCAGTATAAACAAACAAAAAATCTTTCTTCTTTATACTATTAGTACAAATAATAATGCCAGTTGTTAAAGTGAACACAAGTAGTTTAGATATTTTAAAAATGGAAATATGTATGTAATGGTAGCTCACGCCTTCCCTTATCTTAATTACTCTTATAATTAAGTTGTTGTTGTTTTAAGCGTTTGTTCATATCATTTTCTCACACATTTTTTAATGAGATAAAGGCCCGGAAACAATAAATATAGTCCGTGAACCCAATATTTTATTTGATGACATTACTAAATTCGCCTTTTAACAGATTTTTAAAAAGATTGTCTTTTATGTTTGTAAAAGGTTGTGTGTATATTTTCTGATATCATTATAGATTGTAAAGTAATATTATTGATGTATACTAATATTACTAAGAGGAAAGATTTTTGCTTGTTTTTTTGTTTGCTTGTACTGAATAGGCTCTGCAACTGATAGGCCGATTTAGATGAAATTTGGTAAGACAATAGTTTGAGACTCTGGAAAGAACAGAAAAGTTTTTATCTCGGAAATCATCCCTTAAGAGGGTTTAAATGGGGATGAAAATTTGTATGTGAAAGCAACCTACGGACGAACCCGAGCGAAACGAGGGTAAGTCGCAAGTCTATTACATAAGCGATATTTAATTTGAAAAAGTATACGTTATTTTATACTATTTATTTTAACTAGCGGCTTCCCTATGGATGGGTGGTTTAGGAATGCATATGTGACAAACATACAAACAAACATTCATTATTTTAAATACATATATAAAAGATACGAATGGTTATTTCAGATAAATTACGTAATATCAGATTGTAAACTATATAGTAAGAAAGTAAAATTTAAACTCAACGAAAGACAGATCGTATTTCTTAGCAACATGAGTAGGTAACCGATACTGATGGCTTCAGCTAACTTAGATTATTTTGAAAGCAGTGTGAAAGGAAACAGCCTATACAGTTACACGGTGAAGAAACCATATTTTTACAACGTTGATCAATCTACGATACTTTAGCTTACATTTAAATCTTTACTATTTACGTAAAGAAAGAATCGAACTGCCACCTAAAACTGTCATCACGACGCAATTTTTTGCATCTGGAAGCTTGTAACCTATTAAATCAATGAATCATGTATCAATGAAGAGCTATATAATAACTTTTGAGACGTCTAACACCTTAGTTCCACCCGTGACCATGATTGCTGTAAAGCATTCGAATCAAAATATAAAATAAAATCGCGAATAAATAAAAAAAATTGTCTAATTTTAAATTTCAAATATTCACGTGAGAAAGTATTACTCAGTATTACTTAAGATTTAGCTTTATCACCAGTAACTCCATTATGGTTTTAGGATACTAGCGACTCACACTCGCTCCACTCGGGTTCGTCCCGAGGTACTTTTTAAAGTCTAGTATAGATTTCTCAGAGATAAGATATTTTCCCGCAGTAAAAAGTCCTATATGTTGACCCAGATAACCAGCTATCATACCAAATTTCATTAAAATCTGTCCAGTTGGTTTCTCGTGATGCATTCCCAGACATACAGAAAAAAAATTAAAAACTTTAGATTCGGCCTCTGTATGGATAATAATGACTATTTCAATAAGATTTTCCAAAAAATATTTAATGTACAGATACGACTCAAAATTTTATTATATGTATAGATTACCTACGCCATATTGTGCTTACTTATATTTTATACGAAATATCAGTTTTATAGCTATTCAGATATGCGTTTTGTTTGCGGTTTGTTGGAATACAATTAGTGCTATAATGACGAATCGCAACAATAAATCATTTATAACAGTTATATGTAATTGAAACCCAGTCATTTCAAATGAATACAAGCAAGACATATTATGACGTTATAACGATTTTAATGCAAATATTTGCATTAAAATCGTTATAACGTTATAATGTCTTAATATGTTTGAAAGAAATTAAAAATTGTGTGTTTTTTTAGCTACGAGTTGTTGTAACTTTGGTTCCGAAATTTATGAGCACCGGTCAAGTGAATTCGACTAAAACAAAATTGATATACATAATATGTATAATTGAATAAACTTTTTTTATACATATTTTTCATAATCCAATACCAATATTATTATTTAGAATTAGAGATAAAAGCAAGATTAGGGATTAGGCTGAGTGCTTAGATGATTTAATATACCTGGTATATTAATGTTCATATTTATTTACCCTGTAAGAGAATCGAACCCATGTCTAGTGGTACAGAAGAGATGTATCTATTATGTAGTTATTTTTTTTAAGTTTAAAGTTGTAATTAAAGTTAAAGTTAGTTTAAGGTAGTAGTTAGTTAGGTAAAATAACTGGAAACTATATTTAGTTTAAACAAAAAACTCATAACGAGTTCAACAATGGACAAGTAACTTGGTTTTATATTTGGCTTAAATTCATTCAATTTTCCACAGCGGTAGTGATTCCGAATAACTTTTGTGGAAAAGTTCAATGAAGTTACCAGTAATGTGGAAAAATTGGGGGAGTTTCGAAGCTTAGCTATTCAGAGTAATGAGTATTTACTGTGCTGTGACCTCATTTTGTAGTAACTATTGAAAAATAGTTTATCGTGAAAGCTTTTTGTTGGTGGCTGCTGCAATAACGCATAATATTTACGGATTTTAAACTTAAATTCAATTTTTAAATGTAGAAATGTGGAATAATTTGTTTTTTAAATATTTATTAATCACTGACACCTACTCTTATTTCTCTTCTTGTTTTGAAGAAAATACAGCATTTATTGATCGACTTTGTTGTTGTCTTTATATAAATATCAATGAACACATCTATATCTAAATTATCTACATATGTAATAAAATTCTAAATTATTAGAACCTGTACATTAAATATTTTTTGAACAATCTTATTGAAATAGCCAATATTATCGATACACAGGCCGAATCTATAGTTTTTAGAATTTTTGTCTGTATGTTTGGGGACGCATCATCAACGCGTCAGATTTTGATGAAATTTGGTATAATGTAAATGGATGATAGCTGATTATCCGGGTCAACATATAGGATACTTTTTACCGCGGGAAAATATTTCATTTCTGAGAAAAAATACAAAAACGGCAATGTAAGAGTATACTAATATGTAAAACCTAAGAATTTGGTTTCTGGTAATCTGAACGCGGGCGGAGCCGCGGGCAATGCTAGTATAATATAATATGTATGTAAATAATGAAAGTTAGTATTTACAATAGTTACGAACACTTACAAGTTCGTATGCGAAGACTTACAGCATTACGTCACGAATACGCCTATTTTTTTTTCTTATATTATTTTTCACGAAGGTCTTACTTTCTATAAGCATTTCCGCGATAGCCTTATCATATTTATAATAATTTAACTATATAATATATTTTAATTATTACATTTCCAAGGCTTGCCACTTGAACGCATCGCACTCCATTTCTGGCGTTTCTCCAACAACAAGGCCGACCTGTTGTTTTGTCTGGCTATATTTTATTTTACAAAATTCACTTTTGCAACTATTTTGCGACAATGACATATATCGTAACTTGTAAAGAACACGCTTCGAAAGCGTTATCATTATGATTATGATATTGAGACTTGATTGTTTAAATAATAATCGATTTGAAATATGATGAAAATGATATTATAATCAATTTTAGTTAAAGTTTACATATAAACTTATGTAAAGCTTACATATATATTTCGTATATAATATATATGACGTGGAAATAAAATAATAGCTTGAAAGCAAACATGTTTTGTGTAAACGCTAGTGATTTTTTCTGCCATCGCTCCATAAACTGACAGTTGTATATTAAGTGGAATTCTTCATATCATAAATTATAAGAAATTAAAAAAAAATGTATGTTCGTGCATGTTTTATAATTTTGTTCTGTATTAATCTAAAGTCCTATATTTTAATGTAAAAAATTCAAAGATCGAGATAGTTATTTGTAAAGCGCTTACTAATGAGTATTTTATTACTTAAAAAGTAATTGTGTATGCTACGTGCTTATTCTGATATATTTTTTAAAATAAAAATATTTAATTTCCGCATTATTTAAATAATAAAAGTAATAAGTTTAGTGTATGTAGGAACAGTTAAATGTTAAATGTTTGTTTGTATGTGTTTATATGTATGTACGTCGACTACCGAAATATCTTATTAACCTTCTAAGCGGATTAGAAACGTATAGACTAGTTTTAAAGGCCTTATTTAATTTTGACATAAATATAAAAATAACTAATTTTCAAATAATTAGATGTATAATACATAGATAGATCAATCATAATTTGTTTCTAATTTCTCCTGAAAGGTCTTCATTATATATTTAAATATATGTACATCTATTTATAACTTTATGCGTAAATTCCGTGTCTCTTATATAATACTATAATTTTTGTCCGCGGCTTTGTTCGCGTCATAAGTAGGGCGGGGATCAAAGACAGCCTATGTTCATGCCCAGGATGAAATTTATACCCTTGCTAAATTTTATCGATGTAATAGAAAGAGTTACTTTCACAGTTATAATACGTATTCTTGTTTTTATATGTTGCTACATTAACACACAACGCCATCTAGTTCCGTGGTAAGCTACGAGGCTTGTGTTATGGATACCAGATAGTTGATACACTACATATACATAACTTTAAATACATTCATATTATAAATATAAACACCCATGACTGGAATTCAAACATTCGTGCTCATCACACAAATGAATGCCCCCAGCAGGACTCAAACCCGCGACCGCTGGCACAGGAAATAGGGCTACTACAAACTAAGCCAAACGTGCCTTTAATTCGAATAAAATATTAAGTTAAAAAAACATTACATCATTTTTGTTTGAATCAACTCTCAAGTAAACTCTCGTCGCAGCGGATTTTTCTAGTAGGTATAAGTAAGCCACTCAACAATGATTTTTATTTCGAGAGATCGTACTAGCTCTGCCATCGTTATTATTTTCATTCATTAAACAAATAACAATATCAACAAAGGAAACAAAATCTATCTTTTCGAATTATTTCGCGGATTTATTTCGATTTTTGGTTCCCGACGTTTCGAGTGCATTACAGCAATCATGGTCACGGGAAAGACAATTTTACAAAAATGATTTCAAAAATTCAAAAATGATACCAAAATACCCTACCATATTTGTTGGGTTTAATTCTAATGATTTAAACATTTAATAAGTATTATTTATTAAATATAACAATATTATTTATTTAATTTTAGCTTTTAAATTAATCAACATGTCGAATACTTTTTACTGCGGGGAAATATCTCATATCTGAGAAAGCTATACTAAACGTAAAACGTAACTAGGGACGAATCCGAGCAGAGCGAGGGTGAGTCGCTAGTTTTTTGTATTTTTCCTTTACGTTGTATATAGAAAATTTATCTCTTACCAACCAAACGTAAAAGTGCTAATAGAAAGAAAATATATTGAGTGTTAATTAATAAAAAAAATATTAAGAAATTGTGAAACAAACAGTTTTAATGTAAAATATAATTTTAATAGTAACGTACATAATTTGCTCAAGCGTGTCTTTACAGCCTCGTGATGAGTGAAAGTACGCGGGACGCATTCCAATGCTCTCATGTTAAATGTTGTGCTGCAAATATTCTTCTTGATTTAATCAATTTTATAAATTTTTCTTTTTAGGGTTCCGTACCTAAAGGGTAAAATGGGGCCCTATTACTAAGATTCCACTATCCGTTCGTCGGTCTGTCTTCCGTCTGTCACCAGGCTGTATCTTATCGCGATAGTTAGACTTTTTGAGATAGAGAGAGATTTCTGTTGCCGCTATAACAACAAATACTAAAAAATTGAATAAAATAAATATTTAACGGGGCTCCCATACAACAGACATGATTTTTTTGCGTTTTTATAGATAATGGTACGGAACCCTTCGTGCGCGACTCCGACTCGCACTTGGCCGGGTTTTTTTTCTTTTTATTTTATCATATTCTTCTTAAATTAATTAATTGTATATAAACCCTATAATTAAATCCACGGCGTTCCTCTTTTATCTGTATATTTTTCTTAAAAAATATTTTATATATAGTTAGGTGATGTAAAGTTACAATGTTTTCGTTTGCTGATGTCGATATAGACATGCATTATAGTTTACGTATAATATGAAGAATGGTGGGGAGCTCAATTCTGATGTAACATATTGCTCAACGTTTTAACGATTAAATCGGATTTTATGTCAGAATGAAATAATAATTTCATCAATTCAATGTCGAACACAATTGCTATATTATAAACTTGATTTTCAATAGTCTTTTCGAATATTTTTGCAGATTTATTTTCATTTTTGGTTCCCGACGTTTCGAATGCTTTACAGCAATCATGGTCACGGGAGAGACTCTTCGAAAAAAACCGAAAAGATAGATATTTTGATAAAAAACCGAAAAGATAGATAGTAAGATAAATAGTTTTATTTAAAATGTTCAAATATTCGCGTTTAAAAAAAACGACTTTATTTATATTACACTGCCTATATATAATAAAACAAATAGGTACAATAGACATCTATGGATGAACACGAGTGAAGCAAGGTTACGTCGTTAGTTCATTAACAAAGAATCAAGAAAATGAAGCTATACGATGTTTAAAATATGCTCACAAAATGAAACCTACACTACAATTGAGCACCTCTTCTTTATTTTTGAAGTCGGTTAAACACTTGTTGACATTATATAAGATCGTATGTAATTATGTGATAAAATGGTTACAATTAAAAAAAAGAGTCTGGCCGTTGCTTTTTAACATTTCAAGATTAAAAATTTATCCCAATAATATGTTATCATGGCATAAAAAATTGGTCTTAAGTGATGTAGTGCCACATATTCGCTAAACATTAAATAAATCTACATGTAGATTTATTTTTTTAATGTACCTCTTTATAGGGCAATAAGGTATTAGTGCTAGTATTACACCGGGATTCGTTCGGCGTTTTTTTGGGCATAATATAAAAATGAAGTTTTTTTATTGAAACAGTTATTATTATCGATACAGGCCGAATCTACAGTTTTTAGAATTTTTACCTGTTTTTCTGTCTGTCTGGGATCAAACATTGTCACATCAATTACTGGTCAGATTTTGATGAAACTTGGTATGATGATAGCTGGTTATCCGGGTCAACATATAGAATACTCTTTACTGCGGAAAAATATGCCATTAAGATTTTGAAATATTTCATAATAAAAAGAAAATAAGAAAAGTTATATCAGTACATTCTAGGCGTGCTTGGCCAGTTAGTGTCGCGTCCATGACATTTTGAATGATATTATTATTAACACTTAATAATTTGTATTCCGCCTCAGAGAATAATATTATCGGAGTGTATTAAATAATATATGAAGCCAAATGAAATTAATATTTTGCGTTATTTTATAATTATTGCTTATGTTATTTTTAATATATGATTTATGGGGTTTTAATTTTTTCGCAAGCCACGGTCGGCGCGTAATCTATATCGGTTTAATATAGATTTGACGGTAGGAATAGTATTCAAAACAACTAATTATAATACCATTATAATTAGGGCTAGTATTTATATATTGATCTAAATTTTTATCTTTTAGGCACTGGTTGGCTTTATTAGATGTACCTTTAATTTAATCCTAAAACGAAGCTTTATGTTTGGTCTGAAGATCTACCCGACAAACTTACATCGTTTAAAATATATACATATGAATATAAAGACAAACAAACACACAGATACTTCATTATAATAGTAGGGGATAGTAAGAATCAGAATCTTTAAATAGAAAGTTCTGAAGATAGGTAGCAAGTGAAAACTATACCCTTTAGACCCAAAAGGAGTTACAAGCACTCATTACATTGAGAGCTTTCTCTTGAACTTTGACAAGTGCTGGCTGGTACTTTCACTCGCTTTGGTATATTAACTTCCTTATTATAGCTTATATATAGCTTTTAAATAAATATCTATTTTAATACTAACACAACCCGCGGCTTAGCCCGCGTTCAATCTAAAAAAAAATCTTTTGCTTTATTTTCATACAAAAATAATAATAAAATAATCATTTTCATCGATACAGAGGCGAAATCTATAGTTTTTAGAATTTTTGTCTGTCTGTTTGGGAACGCATCACGAGAAAACCACTGGACAATTTTAGATGAAATTTGGTATGATGGTAGCTGGTTATCCAGGTCAACATATAGGATACTTTTTACTGCGGGAAAATATCTCATCCCTGAGAAATCTATACTAACTGTCAAAACATACCTAGGGGCGAACCCGAGAAGACCGAGAGTGAGGCGCTAGTAGAATATGATTGCTAAATATTATTTCAATTAATTTAAACTGTATTTTATGTTATTACTGAATATGTGATATTTACACTTAATATGATGTGCCGTTTGTAAAGAAATACTTAATTCAATAGCTTTTATTATTATTTACTCTTTTACTTTTTAATAACTGCGTATTCCAAAGAGAAAAAGTGTCCACTTTTTCAATAAAAATGATTCGAAAGTTTTATATTCTAAAAACATTATATATAATGGTCCCTCGCGCCGGATTAGCGACGGACACGCTACTTGCCCGATAAAGTTACAATATACTGCATTCTTCTCACGCAAAAACTATTTAATGCGTCATATTTTTATATACTATTGCATTGGGGGAAATGATTTGTTTTGGATAATCTGGCATTAAGATAGTGTAATTTAAATTATGTAATGACATTTGCAATATGAAAAAAAAACTAACAATATTCAAACACCATATTTTTTGCCATTTTTCTTATTTGTACGCTATAAAACATATTCTTAAAAACTTCAACTAACTTCTTATGAAGATTTCGAAAAAGAAAAATAAAGATAGATATGAGCGTGTATGTAACGTAGGCAGTAGAGTCCCAAATGAACCCTAAAAATATATACAAAATGATTCTAAAACCATTGATCTTGCCATTTCCATGCATACATTTTCTATAGAAAAAACTAATTGAACAATTATACATATATAACAAAATCGTTGTAATATACATAGCTCTATACAAAAGCTCGCCAACAGAGTTTGTGGCAAAACAGCGCTAAACAGGAATTCGTTCCCGTTACACTAACGGGAGGCAGAACGAAGTATTAAGCACTTAATCACAACCACCTATGTGTTGGTTGCATTTAATAAATTAAATTGAAAGCTTATGTGGGTAAAGTCAGGAAATAAACTAGTATTTTCTCACTACTTGCTTTGTTTAAAGAATATCCCATGAAATTTTGTGTGTGTATGTTTGTTACGGTAGGCTAAAACGGTTAAATAGGTTTGTATGAAAACTACATATATAATAAAATTGAACAAAAAACCAACCTGATGGCGCGAAGCGAGATAACTCGCTAATGATAAAAGTAAAAGTTAAAAAAATATGCTACATATAATACTATAGGAAATACTTACAATATCAAAATAATTTCGGCAAAATATTTGCTAGATATTTTTTCTTATTTAATGTTCACCGATGAGGTTCTCGCATATTATCAAACTAGCAGAACCCGCGGTTTCACCCGCGTTCAAAGTACAAAAAAAACTCTTCTTTCCCTTTCCTTTACAATAATTTATTGAAGTTTGCCCGATTTGTTAACATTTATTATTACTGCTCCGCTTCCTTGGGTAGTAGCGAGATAATATATAGCATATAGCCTTCCTTAATAAACGGGCTATCTAATACAAAAATAATTTTTCCAATGGAATTAGTGGTTCCTGAGATTACCGCGTTCAAATAAACAAACAAACTCTGCCTCTTTATAATATATGTATAGATAACTATTTAAATCAAAAATCTAATTTTCTTTTAGAATCGATATACAGTTAGCAAGACTAACGCCACTTCTCCATTTAATGTTCTTAGGTTTAGAACGCAGTAGGTTAATTCAAAGTTTAACTTTACATAGAATGCCCGCATTTACATTTATGCGAATACTTAAACTCTAACCTCGATCTAGGATTCCTAAGCCAATGAACTCGCATAATTTCCTACTGGCTGTAACATATAAAATTCGTACATATAATATCTTCTATACATATAATACACCGAATCCTGACGTAGAAGCTTTTTTTATTTCGATTATTAACTTAAAAATGAAGGTAAAATTTGAAAATTGAGGACTATACTTTCCATTTTCGAAACAATTGAGCTTGGAGCTTCTAGCAGAAATCGAACCAGTTATCTATGGCTATGTAGAATGTTCCCAAATATTTAAAAAAACATCACTTTACATTAATTATAATATATATTCAGTATTTATAAATAAGATATTTGCTTTATCAATAAAAAAAGAAATGATTTTGTAACAAGTGTACTCAAAATGTTGTATGTACATGCAATATGGCCTTGGATACTAAGGTCATATTATTTACGAAATTTTGTGTATATTATTATTTAATGCATCTATATTTGTGTGTTTATCGACAGTTTGTTTGTTTATAAGATATAAATTCCAAACTAAATTAAGTAAGGACTAAAAAAATAAAAAAATAAAAATTACATCAGCAAATTTAATAATAATTTTCTTCTAAGAGAAGTCACGACGACCAATCTTAGTTTAACTAGGCGTTTGCGCAGGAGGTGTGTAATATAGGGCACAAGCACGCGCGTCATACTTTAACCCTCGGCCGGCCGACGTTTTTGTGTCCATTCCGAGGTATAAGGTAACGTCAATTTCCCAACTATTACGGAGAATTAATTATACTGAGGATACACGACCTAGGACTCGAACCTAGGATCTCCGGACGCAGCTATAGGACCTATAGGTTACAACACCGATAAGAACATCCTACTAATATTATAAACGCGAAAGTATGTGAGGATGGATGGATATTTGTTACTCTTTCATGCAAAAACTACTGAACGTATTTTGATAAAACTTTACAATAATATAGCCAATACATCAGAGTAGCACATAGACTATGACTTTTAAAGATATCAAAATAAATAATGGAACTACGCATGTGGAGTCGCGGGATGAAGTTAGTTCTATAAAAGTAATTACAAGTAGTTTGAAAGACGAGCATTGCTATAATGGACTGGTTGGAAAACTTGTTTTATACCTAAGTAAAGTAAGAGAAGTTTACACTTAATGCTAAAGCTTCACTATTTTTCTCTTGAAAAATTGTTAGTGCGTATGTCCTTTTATAACGCAGCAACGAAGCAATTGATTATCGTATTTTATTTTATAAAAACTATTCAGTGTATTAGAATAAAAAGTAGCCTATATCGTTTCCGGTCACTAAATTATTTCTATCATCAAGTCGATGCGTTGTCACGTTGGTGGTTATAAAAAGAATTTACTTATAATTTATACATATAAATAAGTGTCTGTTTGTAGTGTCAAAATAACATTTTTTTATTAAATGGATATGAAATTATATACGGAATTTATAAGAATAAAACAATTTTTCAAATTTTTGTCTGTCTGTCTGGTTTTTCCCGCTAATCTCCAAAATGGCTGGACAGATTTTGAACGGACTTTCACTGGCAGATAACTGATGTCTTCACTGATGGCTTCGTTTAAAAAATTTAAACGCACCTAGAGAACCGAGCGACGCGAAGATAAGTCGCTAGTATTACAATAAAGTTTTAATATAGAAATCGAATTTAGCTCTTTGTATAAGTATGTAGTATCGCTACTACTGAGTCAGTTGATAATTTTCATTTAAAGCAAACTTGGAGAGCTTTGACCCTGTGTCACTGTACGTTACTTAGCCTTCCATTAAGTTCACTCATTGTCTTCGCAATATGCATTTTATAGAGCTTCCGTCTCTATAATTATTTTACAAACAAATGAACCGGTTACTTTGTTATTACAAATATATTTTTATATGATAACTAGCGGCTCACCCTCGCTTCGCTCGGGTTCGTCGCTAGGTACGTTTTAAATAGATATAAAAAGAAAAAATCTTTCTTTCTCACATTTTAATTATATGTTTTAATACTTACCTATTCCGGACTAAGAGAAATCCAAAAATTAAAATATCATAAAAATTGGAACGCGGTCGAACGGGATAAAAAGTATCCTATGTCCTTCTCCTGGCTCTAAACTACCTCCCTGCCAATTTTCAGCTAAATCGGTTCAGCCGTTCTTGAGTTATAAGCGAAGTAACTAACACGACTTTCTTTTATATATATAGATAGTATATATTATTTATTATTAGAGTTTTTATTGTAGTATTTAGTATTTATATATTAAAATCAATCTAAAAAATAGCCATATTTCCGCTCATTTATTATCTATTAAATGTTTCCCAAACTTAAGTATGGCCCTGTGATAACGTGCTCGGTTGTTAAACCAAATGAAGCGGGTTCAAAGCCTGTGTCCTTTATCTTTAATATTCTCATGTGCTTATCATTTTCAACATCATCATCTTACGATGAAGGAAAATATCGTGGGGAAACCTACATGTTGAATAAAAAAACTGGCAAGTTTTTGAAAGACATGTGAAGTCTGCCAACCCGCACTTGGCCAGCGTGGTGGACTATAGCCTGATCCCCCTCGTATTGAAAATTTCTGGGCACGGAGAGGCCCGGGGGACGTTAAAAAAGGGCTGCGTACAAAAATGTCGCTACAGGTTCGACAGTCTCTACTTAATAAAATTGCGTTATACTTTATAAATATTTGATGGTAATTTAGAACGAGATTGTGTACATGTGTACAATGTAAATAGATAGAACTCGGGTTTTATTTGAACAAAAAGTTTTTGAAATAACCTAAGATAATGTCAAAGTTTATCATCACTGGAAAAAAATCTGACATCATTGTGTATAAAAAAAGTAAACACGTATTTAAAATTACATGGATAGTTTGGGTAAAAAAATTAGTGATAGATAGCATTGAAAGCAATCGATCAAAATATTGAGATTAGTCAGCATCAAAAATATTTAAAAAGCTTTAATTAATGTTTTAAACATATACATGTACATAAACATTGGGGAGAACTGACATTGGAAAGTAAATAAAATAAATAAATATATTGGAGCATTAACACACAGCACCATCTAATTCCATGGTAAGCTACGAGGCTTGTGTTATGGATACCAGATAGCTGATACACATACATATATAACTTTAAATACATACATATTATAAATATAAACACCCATAACTGGAGTACAAACATTCGTGGCCATCACACCAATGAATATCCTCAGCGGGACTCGAACCTGCGATCGTTGGCACAACAAACTGAGCGATAGACAACGTAGAACTATACGTAAAGGTATTTTGAAGCCAAGAAAGAGTACTCTATCATGTACATTTGAGATTTGTTTAGTCTGCGGATTTATAACATGAAATTGTGTCTGTGAATTATATCTTTTCAACCGACTTCAAAAAGGAGGAGGTTCTCAATTCGACTGTATTTTTTTTTTTTTTTTTTTTAATTAAATGAAGTCAATATATTCTTCTTATATTTTCGCCAACAAGTTTTCTTTTGAGGTAAATTTAATTTTTCATTATTTTTACTTAAATTCAATATTTTATTACAATATCTTATACAGTAAGTTATCTTTCAAGTAAAAATCTTATATGATAAACTGATTAATTCTTACTGCATACTTTGAGAAACTTTGTATTCTAATCTGCAAAAAAAGCTCTTAGGAAAACAACAATAAGCTCTTTGCAGGATGGAATATTTAAAAATGTTAGATGCTCTAAATTACTCCCGAAAGAATACAAATTACTATTAAAAGCTTATCAAGCTTTTAATTTTAGTTTTAATGTACCTAAGGTTTTTAAAAGTAGGTTTTTAACAGTTTCTTGTACAAAATTGCCAAAATTAAATAATAAAAAACTTATTATAAAATGAAATTAAAGGAGTTTCATCATAGTTAAATAAAAAAAAACTTTTCTTTAGTTGGGTGAAGTATCTTCATGGCATGACCAATATAAATACTTATATAGGGAATTGTCTTTCAAACCAGAGTATAAGTAAAGACAGTGCTAAGTAATAAATAAAGCTGGCAGACTGGCTATATCCGGGATTAATAAATGCCAGTCAGAAGAAGAGTGTTAAGTAATAAATAAGTTAATTATATATATTTATTATTAAAACACCACAATTATCTTAAAGGCAATAAAAACAGTTATTAGTTAACAATACTCTATTGTACTTAATTTAGGTATTTGTTTGATCATTTTACGGTTTTGCAGGAAACATAACAAGAGGGAAAAATTATGCAGGTTGATTCATACCTGTTATTGCAAAAATGGATGACTACATAGTACATATATGTATTATACATATAGTATAAAAACAAATATAAAAAAAAACTTAATATTACGATTTATATGAAATACGTACAAATCTTCGCAATTTATGTATTATTGTACAAAGTAGTAAGCAGTTCGATTACCAAATTTCTCTCACATATAAAACACATAGACGTCTCTGTGTTTTTATTTGTTAAATTATTGACACGATTCTAACGTCTTTACTGAGTGAATCAGCGCTATTACTGTACCATATATCTTAAACCTATACATATAATAAAATTGTAACTAAGCCGAATCTGTACATTCAATATTTTTTAGAAAATCTTATTGAAATAAACATTATTATCGATACAGAGGCCGAATCTATAGTTTTTAGAATTTTTTAGAATTTTTGTCTGTCTGTCTGTTACCGCATCACAGTAAAACCACTGGAGGGATTTTAATGAAATTTAGTATGGTGATAGCTGGTTATCCGAGTCAACATATAGGATACTTTTTACCGCAGGAAAATATCTCATTTTTGAGAAAAAAATACAAAAACTGCAATGTAAGTGTACTAATATGTAAAACCTACAAATTTGGTTTTTGGTCATCTGAACGCGGGCGGAGCCGCGGGCAATGCCAGTAACATAATAAAGAGGCGGTGGTAGCTCAGTGATAACACGCTCGCGTGGGAAACCGAGTGAATCAGGTTCAAATACCGGGTCTCACACCTCTGATATTTTCATGTGCCAATCATTTCCAGCATGATTACCACACGTTTCACGGTGAAGGAAAACATCGTGACGAAACCTGCATATCTAAGAGGTCCTAGCAAGTTTTAAGAATGACATGTGAAGTCCACCAACCCGCATTTGGCCAGCGTGGCGAACTATGGTCTGATCACCCTCGTATTGAAGGGAAGCCCACGCCCAGCAGTGGGACGTTAAGAGGCTGAATAAAACATAGAATATTTCTGTTTTTTCAGTATTTTTGTTTTAAAATAATATAAATTGTAAATAAATAAGTATATTTCGTTGGAAATTAAACAGTCACATGAAATGAGTCAGTTAATAAAGCAGGTATTGAGAACAATATAACAGCTGATTACATCTTGGTCATACATTTTGTAGGGCAAAGTAGGTACTATGATGTCATAGAGCTGTTGAAGACTGTAGAAGTGATCTAATTATTTAATCACTGGGGACCTTTTATTTCCCCTGGGTTATTTTTTTCAAAAAAAATATATTTTATTAATAATGACGTATTGCAATAAAACCTCAAAATCATTTGAAAGATTTTTAAATGTCGTTCTTTGGGTATGAAATATTTTTGAAGCTTTTAAATATATATGTTTCATTATTATTATTAATAAATGGTTTCACATTTATTAGTAATAATCATGAAATATATTGGATTTTAAATTTCAAATTTTCAATAATCATTATGATCAAATTTCGACCTCTGGGTGAACTAGTAAATACTTGTACATATAACGCGTATCTTTATATACATTTTAACCATCGTTTGCAAAGTAAATTATATTTAGGCGAAGATTTTGAAAAAGAAAATGTGTGCCATAAATATAAAGATAGGAACATCTATGAATATTAAAACGAAATCTCATAAAGCATAAATATTTTGATAATTCAAACCCTTTAAGGGGTAAAAACAATTGAAATTTTTTGAAAGCCTGTTTCAAACAAATCTAAACTACGTAGGCAAAGCTGCGGGAAAATGCTATAGTTATCATATTAGCTTTACAATCTTACAGGACTAAAATAGGTCTTAGAATATCAACAACTATCGTGGATTACGGTCACGCGTCAGACCGGTAGTGATGGCGCCTAGATTTCCTTACATAGGCACATATGTATTATTAGATATTATTGTCACTTTATATAACGTAACCTTTTGATTCATATGTGAAATATTGACTTTTATTTGAAAGGTTTTAGCGGAAGCTACGAGTGGGTCAGTTAACTTAACCGACTTTCGAGAAAGATCTATGAATCTGAGTAGGAAATTATTAGTTATTTCTAGTCTTAGCTAAATCTTACTGAATTCAAACTATTAAAAAATCTGAACAAAAGTTAGTAGCTAATGAGTATTTCATAAACATATTTACATAAATATATATATTGGGACATTAACACACAGCACCATCTATGTAGTTCCATGGTATGCTACGAGGCTTGTGCTATTGATACCATATAGTTGATACACTACATATTTTTAAACATATACATATTATAAATATAAACAACCATGACTGGAGTACAAACAACAAACATTCGTTCTATCACCGCAAGAATATAGGCATAGCAAGTACAGTCACTAAAAACTTAGCCAAACGTGTCTTTACAACCTTACTTTTAACCTAATCTCAGCAGAAAAAATATATACAAAAAAGCTTTAAATATGCAGGAAGAGAATATTTTAGAGATTACCCCTAAACGTGATGGTTGTACATACTGCAGTATTTCAATTTCCGGCCCACGTTTACACTTTCGACCAGCATTATTTGCTTGGAAAGTACGAATTTGGATTGCAGATATAGAAACACATCGTGACTGCAATATCAATGAGCGCGACAAAATTGAGATGCGAAGGTTGAAAATAAGGATCGTATTATGGAACGAATTGTACAATGGCTTGCTCCAAATTTGTATACATATAGATATATTGCTAAACATACAAAATTACTATTATAAATGCGAGTTTATGTGTATGTATGTTTGTTAATGTTTCACGCGTTGGCTGGATGGATTTAGATGAAATTTAGTACACAAAATCAAATGAAATCAAAATATATTTATTCAAACAGACTTTTACAATCGATTTTGAATCGTAAATATTATATTTAAAAAAATTAAATTAAATGTCAGTGCATCCATGAAAAATCTACCACCGGCTCAGAAGACAGTTCTGCTGAAAATGCCGGCGAGACACTCAGCAGTTGCTCTTTTAAAATAATATTTGTTTACAATACTGCAATACAATACTCGGTGACGTTGGGGATGTTAAATAGGTAAATATTACAGAAAATGAATTTTAGCACGATAAATGGTAAAAGAAAACTGGCATGATCGAGTATTTTGATTTTAATGGAAGTTTTACAACCGGTCTAAGGTGACATTGATTAGTTTTCATCCCGGAAAAACTTCACTTCCGGCAGAATAGGGAAACAAATAAAGCGAGGCGCTTCACTAGTATTCTATAAATTTCCAAAATCCCTTCCAAACATTTTTACCTGTTTAATGTATTATCTTATATTATGTACCTACGTGTAAAGTGATTCTAATTATCACTGACCTATGCTCTTGGCCTTGATATAACAATTTAAAGTGATTAACTAATGTATATGAATCATGACGCCTTCCGGACAGACTCTGCTTCATTCAATTGACATACCATTTGCTTGTTATGATTTTCAATAATCTTCAATCGGTGTTGGATGTTGCTTTAATTGAACTTATAAGAGTAAATTCAACAGAATTGAAATTCAATAAATTTTTGAAGTGAAAACTTCTATATTCAGATTTGTTTGGATGGGGACTTGGAGAGTAAATTCATGTAAATCGTCATCGACATGGTCACGTGACGTGTTAACGCTAACACTCAGAGTGCCGATAGATGTCAAAACCAGATAAATGTAAACAGTGTTAATTTACAAATTTCAATTTAAGATCAAACAATTAATTTTAATATCCAAAAATAACAACTGCTTATTTATAGTTTTAAGTTTTCACTTCTGTCGGCAGTCCTCATGGCTGTTTTTTTATTCAGCACTAGTGATTTATCCACGCTTCGCTCGGTTTTGCCTCTAGGTTCCTAATACTAGGCTATATCTTGCTCCAGGTCATAATCTATCTGAGTACTGAACATCCAATTCCGGCCAGCCTTTTAAGCTTAAAGGCGTAACAAACAAACACTTATAAAAACTTTTGCATTTAAAATACTATTCCAATTATTACTTTTTTTTTGCTAAACGTCAAGAATTTACGAAGTGTGAATGACAGATATATACCTGTCAGATTTGTTTTATTTTCTGTATAAATTTTAAATAGCTAACGTGTTTACAATAACAGCCCTGTGTATTAAATCAAAAAATATCGATTTTCATATTTGATATCGTAACAAAATCTTCAAAATTTCCTCAAGCATTCGTATTAATATTTCCCTCTTAAATATGGAGGAAAACGTTAAAATAAATCAACAAAAGCCTATTAGACCGTAAAATGTAGTTAAGTGAGTAATAGCCTTTAAAATCCCAACTAGCATTTTATAGTGTAAATTGTTATCCAATAGTTGCATAACTCTTAGGCAATACAAATACAAAATACTGACCCAGTTAGCTTTCCGAATAAGTCACACTCGTAGATTATGTCTTCACAAGATGAAATCACCAAATTGATCCATTAATATATTTTTATATATTATTCTATACTAATTAATATTATTATTCACATATTTTATAATTTTTATGGACTATTTTATACCTATGTTTAGGTTTTTTCTCACAAAATCTATGTAGTTACTTATTTTAAAAACTATCAATTTTCCCAAATATTCTGTAATAGCACGATGAATGAAATTGAAATTGTTTATTCTTCATATTAAGTAATTTATGCTTCTAAGCCAATGCGACAACTAATTAAATTAATTTAAAACATGTTTATCAAAGGGCAGGCTCTCTACTGTCTAGGCAAAAAATTTAACATAATGGGTATTTCTCTGAGATTACGTTCTTCATCTGATTAATCTGGACAAAAATTATTTTCATTTTTTTTTAATTGGCCTTCCTTCTTTGAAAGTACCTACATATATACTTTAACTAGCGAGTCACTCTCGCTGCGCTCGGGTTCGTCCCCAGTACAGGTACATTTTAACGGTTAGTATAAATTTCTCAGAGATGAGATATTTTCCCGCAGTAAAAGTATTCAATACGTTGAACCGGATAACCAGCTATCATCATACCAAACATCAAAATCTGTCCAGTGGTTTTCTCGCTATGCGTTCCCAGAAAGATAGACAGACAGACAGACAAAAATTCTAATAACGATAGATTCGGCCTCTGTATCTTTAATAATATAAATAAAATAAAAATAAAAAATAAAAATCTTTTATTAGCAAGCAACATAGGCTCATAGTTGGTTAGTACAATATAATTACTTAAGAACTATGTTAGTAAAACAAAATACAAAATACAAATAAAATAAATAAATAGCTACCACAGGCTATAATGACCATTTTTTAATATTTCCCAAAAAATATTTAATGTACAGATTCGACTCGGCCAGAATGTTATTATATGTATGGATTATATATATTTTTATAGTCCATTATTTAAAACTGTTTCTTGACAGCAAGATCGACAAATACTTAATAAAAAAAATTCCTATTTCTTGTGCCTTTTTATTTCTTACCGACAGTTTCTGACCATGATTATTTTGTTTGAACTGGTTTAACTGGATAAATTACAGATATATGCGAAAATTGATTAAAGATTTAAAGGAAAACTAGTTATTTTTACGACGCGAATTGCTTATGAATATTAATGTTTTATTGTTTTGTTTTAATTTATAGTATTTCTAGAAGTATAATATATTACTGTGTATTTCTTATACTATTCACTAGTACCTGGGTGACCGAGTTTCGCTCGGAGTTTTTAGCCAAAAGTACAATTTTGTTTTAAATATAAGTTAAATAACAAAAAACTTGAATAAATACAAAAAAAAAACAAAAGTTTAAACTTTGTATCCGTGACTTTAACACCTGTGATTGTGAATCTTGATCGCTTGACCACGATGCCTATGCCCGAGCGTGCGAAATTAACAACCATATTTTGCGTGGAATAATGCGAAAGAAAACCGCATGAATATTTGAAAACACGCGTTTTCCCAGACATAAGACTATTCTAGATCGATTTTTCGCCCCCGAAAACCACCACATACCAAATTTCAGCGAAATCGTTAGAGCCGTTTCCGAGATCGCCGGTATAAATATACAAGAATTGCTCGTTTAAATATCTATATTATATCTACTAATATTATAAAAAAGTAGTTTGTGACGTTGTAGGGGGTAATCTCTGGATCTACTGAACCGATTTAGATGAAAGTTGGTAAGAAAATAGTTTGAGACCCTAGGAAGGACATAGGTTACTTTTTATCTGATCTGAAAATAGGGATGAAAGTTTGTATTGGGTAGCAAGTTACGTAAGAAATAAAATGAAGACTACATAATATGTGTAGCAAAAGTCAAAAAGTTTACTGTTAATAGCATTAATTACTTGATATTATGTATATAAAATTTCATGAAAAATGTACAGGTAATCAATCTTACATAATAATATACGTAAATGGCTTGAGTTCATTTCGACCAAAAATAAAACTTACCTAAAGTTTATTTACTACTAGACAGACGTAAATTGTAAAAACAATTTATTTAAAAAAATTTGTATTGAAATAATATATTTTGTGAGAAAGGCCCAAGGTTCCAGGTAGCACTTTTTTTTAAAATTAAATCAAACCCATTTATTACATTACACAATTTATATGATATTTTATTTGGAAGGCAAATAATATTTATTTACATATTAACAAAAAAAAAGAAATAAATCTTTACATACACCAATTAAGTCCTCATAGTTTATAAATTCTGAATGTACTTTGTATTAAGATTGTATAAAAAATGATATTAACAATAAAAATATAAACCTTGTTGAGAGGGAATCGAACACGCGACCGCAAACGAACATGTAACAAATAGCAAAAATTATGCAATTTTGTAGTAAGCTTTGTCTTCCTATATACATCGGTAATGTGAAATATCTTAACCAACTTGAAAAAGAGATGAATTGTGTGTTTGCGATATAAATGCTAACTATAATATTATTCATTGCACACATTTAAAAGGACAATGAAGAAAAAATATTTCTAAATGATGAGTTTTTCGTATAAATATCGGCATTTTTTCAACCGACTTCAAAAAGGAGGAGGTTCTCAATTCGACTGTATGTTTTTTTTTTTATGTTTGTTACCTCAGAACTCCGTCATTTATTAACCGATTTGGACAATTTTTGTTTTGCTTGAAAGGGTATACTTCCAGATTGGTCCCATTTAAATTTCAAAAAAAAATACCACCCCTAAGGGTGGAAAAACAACTAATAATGAATTTAACCTACTTCTAATTGTCATATTGACTTGAAACTTTGCAAATATTTCTATTTTCGTTGATAGTACAGTGGTTCGGTGTTGTTGACCTGATCTGATGGCAAGGCCAGAAGGTGGATAGGTGAAACTCTTCAACGGCTAATAGTAGATACTTTGAGTTTGGGCTTATTTTGTTTGATTTGACAAGCCTAACACGTTAGAATCCTTACTTTGCTACTACTGTCTACACTAAAAAGGGAAAAATAAAAACTTTTTAACAAAAGAATAAAAACCGACTTCAAACAAAAGCACTAAAAAGTGAAAAATAACTGATTGGTAGTTTTCATTTACTATACATACCTAATCAAATATTTTCGAAGTCGGTGTGCTTTGGCTAAGTAATTAAAGCCTACCTATTAAATACATACCTAATCAAATATTTTCGAAATCGGTGCCAGCCATACAAAGCAAAGCACACCGACTTCGAAAATATTTGATTAGGTATGTATAGTAAATGAAAACTACCAATCAGTTATTTTTCACTTTTTAGTGCTTTTGTTTGAAGTAGGTTTTTATTTTTTTGTTAAAAAGTTTTTATTAAATATAGTGTCAAGTTACAATTAGGTCTTAGTTCTTTAACATATTAAAAAAAAAACAAATTTTACGTACAGCCACGATACACGCCAAGTCATCCATATCAATTTACATAACATAGTTTACAACCGCCGTGTTGCCAAATATGAGTTATTACGAAGATTTTGAAAGGCAATCAAGTCATTGACCTGCGCCGTACACGCCTTGTTTATATTCACTTTGGATATTACTAATCAGAATTAATATCGATCGCAGTGACATCTAATTTATGCATTTATCATTAGGAAGGCCGCATACTATAAAAAATTTTCTGTCAGAAAACTTCTGACGCCCGCCGGAAGGCACTCATATGTTTTGGTCCAGTATACTATCAGAATTCTGACGTGTCTGATACCAGCTTCTCATGAGACTCGAATGCCGCCGATCGGACGTCAAAATTTTTCTGATCAGAATGTCGCCTCTCTACATATTTTGTACTAAGCCCCGTACTCTTATCAGAAATTCGCATCAGTTGTCGAGCAAATGCCGCGAACTATACGCGAATTGTCAGACTCGCTGGGGCAAAGTTTCTGATAGGTGTGCGGGGTGGTACCAACGGGCGTCAGAAATTTTCTGACAGAAAAAAAACTTATAATATGCGGCTTAAACGATTCAATGGATTTCGCGTCATATTTCTATGTACATACATAAATTTATTTCAGAATTTTTATATTTGGAAATAAAAGAGTCTGGCAAATATTTTATTAGATACTTTGATGCTTCATTAAGATCATATATAGTACGTAACGTAAACGTCATATACTTACGGGATAAATAATATTTTTATCGATAAATCAATCGTATTAAGTTGTACCTATACCATTAGTCAACTTCGTTTTTACAATCTCTTTCTTTATTGAATCAAAATGTATCTGTGACGATTGTCGCATGTCACTGGTCTTAAAGATTTAATTTAATTTCTGTAATAAGAGTCTGGTATTATGTCCGTTGCGTTACGAAACGATTGTTATTTTTTACAAATAATACAATCAAAAATGTTTGATTAAATTCAGTGTTGCCATATTGACAACTCATTGATCATATTTAGTGTTGCTAGTGTATTTAATGATGTCATCCATATTAGTTAAAATAAAAATCGTCAAGTGCGAGTCCAATTCGCACACGAAGGGTTCCTTACCATCGTACATGTACTTTTTATTAAAATTACTTTTACTCTATGTATGTAGTATATTAACTTCGATGATCGGGATTGATCGAGATGATAGGAACGTTAAGAAAAATGATTCTTGTATTTTATTTATTTATTTTTATTATTTGTTGTTATAACGGCAATAGAAATATATAAAATACTCTGTGAAAATTTCAACTCTCTACCTATTACGGTTCATGAGGTACAGTCCTCTGACAGATGGACGGACATAGTAATAAGGTTCCGTTGGCCCCTTCGGGCATGGAACCCCAAAAAATCACAATTAGCACGCGACCTTTTTGTATTACAGAACTTAGAGATTTGGCCTTCCTATGTAAACATACAATTAATAAAATTATAATAACAATACATTTATTACCAATATTGCACAGTATACTCGTATATGATATAAATAGGATTTATTTATTACTAGCGACTCACCCTCGCTTCTCTCGGGTTCGTCCTTAGCTTGGTTAACAATGCAAACTTTCATCCCCATTTTCACCCCCTTAAGTGATTATTTCCGGGATAAAAAGTAGATCCAGAGATTACCCCCTATAACGTCACAAACCTACAAAATCACACTTTACGTCTTTATAATATTAGTATAGATATGTAATTTTACGATGTATTTATTATCATCTGATAATTCTACGTTTTAAAATCTTTTTCCTACATAATACCTACGATTCAAGTATCTGAGGAATGTTATTTCAATGCAAAACTAACAACATCTGCTTTCTAAAACATTAAACTCAGTAGAAAATAGAAACGTAGATATGTAACTTTTTATCGATGCAGTAAAATGTTTACAGAGCAATAACTATATAACGCGTGGATCGGCTTTACGTTCAAACAAACGAGGACATAACGTGCTTATCTAAAACGATCTGATTTTCCAAAGTTCTAACAGATTTTATGTAACAAACGTGTACTAATATAATCCTACTAATATTATAAATGCGAAAGTTTGTGAGGATGTATGGATGTCTAGGTGTATAGATGTATGGATAATGGGTTTTAATGAAACTTTACAATAATATAGCACTTATATCAGAATAACACATGGGCTACATTTTATCCCGGAAAAATGTAGGTTCCCGTGGGATAGATTGGTATTTGTTTTGTGATAGTTTTGTAGCTAAAAAGCATATGTTTTTTATTATTATTATTATTATTTGTAAAACTGTTGAAGTAGACAATCTTAAAGAATTTTTCCATCATCAATACTAGGAGTCTGTCTGTGGTAGGATGTTATTGTACATTATTAGCTCATACATAAATGTGTCATTGGTCCAATAGCTAGTATGTACTCCGCTATATATACTGCGTAGTGCTGCGCAGTTGACAAGTCTCAGCAAGATTAGCAGCCATGGCCGAAATCGACCGGACTTTGTCATTAATCCATCAAAGAGAATGATGTTATATTTTTGAACACATCACTAGCTGAAATTTAATAAGAAATGTTATAAGACTTTCTTAGATTTACGCGAATATTTGACATTTTAAATAAAACTATCTTTACGGATTTTGTTGCCTACCCACAAATTTAGTAGCCTACCCACAAATAATTTGTGGGTAGGCTCTCTGTAACATATATACCTTCAAGACATGTTACACCTCAGTCTCTCCCGTGACCATGGATGCTGTAAAGCATTCGAAACGTCGGGAACCAAAAATCAAAATAAATCCGCGAAGTAATCCGAAAAGATAGTTTTATTTAAAAAGAAATGTTATAATAATTTAGATAACACCTCCAGGTAAATTTCTTAGAAATTAATTAAAATTCTAAGAAATCTATTGTTAACTGACACGCCGGCGTGTCCGCGGTCGTGGAGGGATTAAAATTAGATACATTATTATTTTCATTTTAATCGGCCAAGTAAAACCAAAGCTACGAGTATGTTATTGTAATACGAGTATCTCGTAAAATTGAGTGGCCGAGAATAAATATCAATTTGGCGAGCATAGATTTATTTGAGACAATATTAGAGTTGGACTTATGAGGGTTCTGTATACAATATATTTCTACGAACGCACATACAGTTTAGGCTTAGAAAAAGGTTCCATGCACACCATTTGGTTACGGAACCCCAAAATGATAAATATATAAACGTAATACATACATATATTATGTTTTTTTCTTCTCTTGCAAAGAATTTTAATTGGCATGCAATTATTGCATAATGCGCCGTTCCGCTCGTTACTGTGTTTATAGTTTTCCACTTTGATGCAATTTCTAATTTGCACTATTTGTTTGCAGGTAAATATACGAGCCTTGAGTTCCTTCATTGAGTAAGACTACGTGTTAACAAAACGACTTGAGGTAACAAATCTAGTACATAGCGTTCTAGTGCATTTTAGACGGCCCCGTTGCTGCCCTGGACAAAGCCGAACGTTGCACGTAACAGTATATGGTATATTGTTTAATTGTTGTTTCAATGCCTTTGATTGTCCCTTTAAATATTTAAAGGGACAAAATCAAATCTTTCAACACGTTTGGCTCAGTTTGTAGTGACTCAACTTGCTGTGCCAGCGGTTGCGGGTACGAGTCTCGCTGAGGGCTTTATTTTATGTGATGAGCACAAATGTTTGTACTCCAGTTATGTGTGTTTATATTTATAATATGTATGTATTTAAAGTTATACATATGTAGTGTATCGACTACCTGTTACTCATTACACGAGCCTCGTAACTGAGGGACTAGATGGTGTTGTGTGTTAATGTCCCAATAACATATAATAAAATAAACATTGCCAAAAATTACATAATTTACTTAGCCTTTGCTAATTCCATCTAAAAAGCTCGATCTAACACCAACTAAAAGCACATAACGAATACCATAACCTTCAAATAATAAAGCTATACTATCGATTTACAAAACGTATCCTTAAACTAGCCAAAGTGCACTTTTAATCGAAGCATCAAGGTTTCTATTTGCATAATTTTAATAAATTGCGTAGGCGCAGGTCCGCCTTATATGGATACCTGTTGCGGCATGCGCTTGGTATGGTCGTCATTGTCCATTCATGTGTTAAAATTCCATCTAAGGTATTCAAGCGCTTTAAATGATAATCTAGTTTATTGGAAGTGTTTCGGGAACGCTTTGCCACGATTGTGCTTTGAATTTTTGCTGTTAAGGTTATCGTTTTATGTTAGTGCTTAGACGACATTCCGAATATTATATACACTAAATATATACCCTCGATTCGCCCGGCTGCATTCTTGTGTGCAACTTATATTAATTTATAATATTAAATGAGCGATTTTTATATATATATATATAAATTTATTTCGTGTAACTCGGAAACTGCTTTAACGATTTGGATCAAATTTTGTATTTAAATAAGGTTTTGTTTTTTAAGTTTTTCTATACAGGTGTCTTTTCTGAAATAACTGAATTTTTATATCTTTTTCGAAAAAATGCCGAGTGAAGCTCGGTTGCCCAGTTACTAATATTATATGCAGGCACCTTATGGTAAATTTTTAACTCCCAACGCAAAAGAGGCGTGTTATAATATTATTAGCAGTACCTTATGCGTTACTCCAGGTCTAATTCTAGTCTAAATGTATTGTATTCAGCCCTTTTTAAAGTCCCACTGCTGAACACAGGCCTCCCTTCAATACGAGGGAGATCAGGCCATAGTCCACCACGCTAGCCAAGTGGAGGTTAGCGGAGTCTAAATTTATACCACATTTTATTCAAATTCGCAACCGTTTTAGCTTGGAGGAGTACCTAACAAACAAACAAACAAACAAACGTACATACATACACACTCATTCAATCTTTTGCATTTACATTAGTAGGTAGTCCGATAGCCAATGTCGAATTCGTTAGAATTTTATTATGAACTCACATATTTTGATTTTCTTAAATATATATCAATTCAATACTTAGCGATATAACTAGGGAATTTATGATCAATCGTCGTAACAAAGGGCAGTAATAAAGCAGTTAGACGCAGAAGATATTAAATCTCCGAGTCGTTGACACCGCGCCCCCGCTCTATACTATTGAATTGTAATTAAATAAATATATATGTTGGTACAAATAGCACCATCTAGTATCCATGGTAAGCTACGAGGCTTGTGTTATGGATACCAGATAGTTGATACACTACACATATATAACTTTAAATACATACATATTATAAATATAAACACCCATGACTGGAGCGACCTGCGACCGCTGGCATAGCAAGCACTACACCAGACACTACAAATTGAGCCAAACGTTAACTGCCTTTTGTATTAACTTTGTTCTGTAGTTTTTCATGAAACAGTCAAAACACATTAAATTTTAAAAATATTTTGTTATTTTTTAAGTTTACGGCTTTAAAATTATTTTAAAAATATATATTGGACCGCTTAAAACACATATGGGGAAACCCCTGTTTATTAAATAAGTACGAAATCAGGTCACAAAATTGGCGAACATATATATTAAATTCAGTACTTGAGTGGTCTACTTTGATCTTCGGTTAAAAATATCTCGAATTATTTTTTTTGCATCTTGCACTGTGCGAAAATCAAACGCATGACCTTCTACCACGCAGCATGCTCTTAGTACTTCTCTGATAGCAGAATGGACTGTGGGAGCAACCCCTTGGTTCGTGGTTTGTTTTGGCAGACTTGCCATCGCGGCGTCGTGGTTGAGTGCGTAAGCGATCCTGCAGCATCCCATTAAGACAATGGAGGTCAAGGCTTTAGTGGGTAGTACTGGCTTTCTGAGGCAGTGGTAGCCCAGTGGTAACGCGCTCGCTTGGGAAATCGAGTGAAGTGGGTTCAAATCCCGGGTCTCGCACCTCTGATATTTTCATGTGCGAATCATTTCCAACATGATTACCACTTGTCTTACGGTGAAGGAAAACATCGTGAGGAAACCTGCATGTCTGAGAGAACCTAGCAAGTTTTCGAAAGACATGTGAAGTCCGCCACCCCGCACTTGACCAGCGTGGTGGACTATGGCCTGATCCCCCTCGTATAAAAGGGAGGCCCGTGCCCAGCAGTGGGACGTAAAAAAAAGGCTGAATACGATACACCTGGCTTTCTAGCCGGTAAGTCACACATAACCACCTGTATATATGTAGGTGGTATGAGTTAACACAATTCCCAACAATAAAAAAAAAACCTTTTTTTGTTAAGAAGCCAAGTGCTTAGAACCTCATCAGTACCGTCTTTTTGTTTTAAAAGTTTATATTATGAAATAATTACAGTTATTAGTTATAACTAGGTAGCTTTAATGTTTTTTGGTGTTAAAACCACTATTATTAAACCATTACATAACAAAACTCATCATTTATCATCAAGAGATCAAAGATTATAATAACATGATCGTGATCAAGTCGTTTCGACGACTTTTTACTAACAACCTGTTTTTACGAAGCACGAACGAAGTCATGAAAAACAGTTAATTTATGTATATCGTGGAATTTGCTTAAACTACAATACCTCCATCTATTTCAATAGATTTTAACTATTATGATAATTATTCAAAACACGACAAATTTTTCGAATAAATTAGTAATAAAGTCAATTATACTAAAGCAAATATATTTATAATACGTGGCTTTTTCCACATTTTTGAATCAATACATAAATTTTAATAAAGGCAAACTAAACTGACCTTCACTTAAAGGCTTAAATAAATATTTGATATTATAAAATCTCGACTTTGGCTTGTTTAGAGTTCCGTGACCGAAGGATTAAGACACTTTTTTCATTAAAAAAAACATATAAAACAACCTTTTTATATAACACTTGCGACTTATTAATTTGAATATATAACCTTATCAATAAAATCAGTAATATTGCTAATAGAAAAAAGAAAATATCATATAAGGAAAAAATATATATTTAAATAATTTTTGCTCAAGGTGCCGTTTACAGCTAGGTATGTATGTCTATAAAAAAGTCTATTTCTGCGAAATTATAACAAACACACATTTATTAAATTTCACGATTGTTATCTATCTTTTATATCTTTAATCTCTTATATCTTTAAACGAGCAATTCTTGTATATATATATATATATATATATATATATATATATATATATATATATATATATATATATATATATAATCTGAATCTCGGAAACGGCTCCAACGATTTTCATGAAATTTAGTATACATGGGGTTTCGGGGGCGATAAGTCGATCTAGATTAGTCTTATGCCTGAGAAACCGCGTCTTAAGTTTTCATGCAGTTTTCTTTTGCATTATTCCACGCAAAAAATGCTCGGTAATTTGCACGCTTGGGTATAAGCATCGTGGTCAAGCGGCTAAGGTGCAAGATCAACAATCACAGGTGTCTAGGTTCGAATCTCGGTCGCATACAAAGTTTTTACTTTTGTTATTTTTTATTCAAGTTTTTATTTAAAAAAAAAAGAAAATTGTACTTTAGGCCAAAAACTCCAAGCGAAGCTCAGTAGCCCAGGTACTTACATATGTATTATAAATCCGGAAGTTTGGATGGTTGGATGTTTGTTTCTTACTTAATCACGCCAGAACGGTTGAACGGATCTTGATAAAATTTGACACAGAGATAGATTTATATACTACGGGATACCTAAATATGATAATTAATTATATTATGTTTTCAATAGAATTACAGGTCCTTTTTATTGATAAATTCATATATAAAGCAAATATTATGTTATTGCGGTAAAGAACCCACAGTGCGCGAACCCCACCCATAATTCACCGATTTATTATTCGACATGTTTTTCTTCAGTCAACGTCTATTCTTGCTGGATTGATTTGAATAACGCTAAGTAGGTCCTATATCTCTAGATCTTAAAGTCTAAGCTTTCGACTGTTTCAAAGAATTTATAATATAACCCATTATATTGTTTTTTAAATACAAAAACACTCAAACTGTACATCTTTATTATACTTATGTAAATTTTTGCATAATTTTATACTTATATTCTAATCAAGTCACGTTTTTTGAACGCAACTCGACCTATAAATAATATCTCAATGTAAAACTAACAGTTTTATGTGAATAGACATAGGATTCAAAATGTTTTGAAAATTTTGTTTAGACAGTAACATAGAATTCAATCGTAACGACATATCGCTGACGAAAGGTCGTCGCACCCATTTCTGTACAGTATAAATAGAGTTTAGACGTGGACAAGTTGACTTAATTATTATTATTTATTATACAATTTCTAAGTGAAAAATATAATAATATATCGCATTTTTTCGCGGATTTATTTATATTTTTGGTTTCCGACGTTTCATTTTTATTTTTCGCTTTACAGCAATCATGGTCACGGGAGAGACTGAGGTTTTAGACGTTTCAAAGGTATATATATATGTATGTATATATATATATATATATATATATATATATATATATATATATATATATATATATATGTATATGTAGTTGTTACATACAGCACCTACTCACAAAGTTGTACAATGATTTTCAAAACTACAAAAAAGGTATCAAAATACTGTACAATAATTAACAATTATTAATATTAAACAATTTTTTAAATTTCAATAAGTTTTATAGTTGAATATTTAATATTATTTAATTTTAATTGCTGATTATAATTAATATTTTTTTTATTGATAATACTTAGTGCTGCTATTATAATAATATATTTCAATATTAAGCAATATTATTGTTCTGTGTAGAATAGAAAATATACTTAAAAAAATATTAATTTAGTTTGTTATTATAAAAAATTAAATTACTAAGCAACACTATAGTCACATAAATTGGATGTAGTATAAGTAATAACGGTGTAAATCTAAAAAGTATAATGTATCGAAATCAGATATAATGTCAGACGCAACAAGTTATGAGATGAAAATGTTAATGATTTTAGACCAATTTATACCAATAAAAATGACCAAATTTTGTATATGAGCAATTTGTGGTAAGATTACCTTGTTTGGACAGGGATCACCTTCGTCCTTCGCTAGGTATATAAAAAGTAGACTGGTAGTATACTGGAGTCCGGCAAAATAAATGACGAAGTTAAAAATAGTAGCGTGAATTGCTGTTTATGCTACTGTTATCGATTTTGCCATACAGATCGTTTTCTTTCTTTAGAAAATAAGAGAAATATATACATACATACATACATACATACATACATGTTAGTAAGTTGATATACAATTTTTGGGAATAAAATATGAATAATACAATGGTATATTTTTTTATATTTTTTAAGCATTAGTTCTCTTTCACTTGAACGAGAGATATAATATATAGAGAGACAGATATAATAAAATAAAATTCATTAGCTATGTTTATTTATTAAGATTTATTTGACTTTTACTCAGTATACGAATCGTATTTTGTATATTATTTCAAAATATTATTGTTTGGCTTCTTGTTTAGTTACTTTAGTTCTATGATACTCGATGTTATTCCTTAGTCTGAGACTCTTCTATGATTTTTCTAGACCCGCCCAAGAGTATATGTCGCTATGACATATTAGAACCCATTAGCCATTCAATATATCGCATTTTTTTGACACGTCGTACATTATGTATGAAGTATAAACAAATATTTTACTCCTTTATTAGTGAGCGACCGAGCTACGCCCATCGCTTTACGGTTATGATATAACCCCTGAAAGACCACCAGAAAAGACACCTATGTATAAACTTAAAAAGCCGAACCTTATACGAATACTTAATTAATTTTGTTATACTACTTAATTTTGATCCAAATCGTTAGAGCCGTTTCCGAGATACACGAAATAAATCTATACATATAATAAAATTCTAACTGAGCCGAATCTGTACATTAAATATTTTTTGGAAAACCTTATTGAAATAGTCATTATATCGATACAGAGGCCGAATCTATAGTTTTTAGAATTGTTGTCTGTCTGTCTATCTGTCTGCATCACGAGAAAACTACTTGACAGATTTTGATGAAATTTGGCATGATGATAGCTCGTGATCTGGGTCAACATATAGGATACTTTTTACTACGGGAAAATATCTCATGTCTGAGAAATCTATACTAACCGTTAAAATGTATCTAAGGACGAACAGGAGTGAAACGAGGGTGAGTTGCTAATAAAATATAAAATTACAATTACATTGAAACATAAAATATAAGCGTGGAAATTTGTGAGTACAAGCGTTTGTTTGTAATTTTCAAGCAAATTAACATGTTTTAGAGAAATTCGGATACGTTACTTATTATAACTGACTTCCAAAAAGAGGGGTTATATGTTCGTGTGTATGTATTTTTTCATGTATTTTAAGTATTATGTTATATTGTAAAAAATATATATTAAAAAAACACTTTGAATATTAAACCTTGAATATTAATATTAGTTTTTACAAAATAGAACCATTAATTCGACATTGAGTTAGAGTGAATAATAAAAATATATATGATTTTTTTATATTTGATAGGCATGTCACTGTTCCGTATTTTATTAATAACTTGCTAAGCTCACGTAGGTCCGTCCGTATGTTTTTACTATTGAATAATATTGCTCATGCCCTATTCTAGTTTAAAGGAAACTATATCTATATGTATTCAGCCCTTTTTAACGTCCCATTGCTAGGCACGGGCCTCCCTTCAATACGAGGGGGATCAGGCCATAGTCCACCACGCTGGCCAAGTGCGGGTTGGTGGACTTCACATGTCTTTTGAAAACTTGCTAGATTCTCTCAGACATGCAGGTTTCCTCTCGATGTTTTCCTTCACCGTTCCTTTGTACACAATAAAAATTAATAAACTATTTTAAATAAAACTATCTTTTCGGATGTGTTCGCGTATTTATTTTGATTTTTAGTTCGCGCGACGCGACGTTTCGAATGTTTTACAGTTTACAGGAATCATGGTCACGGGAGAAACTGTAAAAAAGCTATTATTATTAATTATTATGAGGAATACTGAAATACCTATTCCATTTTCCCTGAGACATTTACAATTAAACTGCTTTATAATTAATCGTACAGTGAGTCGATACTTGTATTTGTTGATGTTTTCCTGTAAAGAGTCACTTATATTATATTCCTAGTATTCATTGACCTACAATGTTATGTATAAAATGTAAGATTATTTTTAAAGGGCCTATACACAAAACAAAATAAATGTATTGAGCCTTTTTTAACGTCACAGTGCTTGGCACTGGCTTCCCTTCAATATGAGGGGGATCAGGCAATAATTCACCACGTTGGCTAAGTGCGAGTTGGCAGTCTGCACATGTTATTCGAAAACTTGCTACGTTCCTTCAGACATGCAAGTTTCCTCACGATATTTCCCTTCACTGTAAGACAAATGCTAATAATGGTTGAAATGAATCGGACATAAAAAATATCAGAGGTGCGAGACCCGGGATTTGAACCCGCTTCACTCGATTTCCCAAGCGAAAAATAATACCCCAAACTAGTTAAGATATTTGACTGTAGCATATATGTATAATGTATATTTTAAAAACTGGGTAGCCAAAATTCTCCAGCCAGCGACCTCTGGCTCAGGAGATAAGTTTTTTATCATGTAATATTGAGATTTATATGATTATATATGGTTTTACACAAATATTATTGCAATTACTAAATGACCTCGACAATAAGGAATAAAATTGTTGTATCAAATACATGCGTTATGACCTATAGTTATCTTAAATAGCGAAAATTCAAGGTGAAATGCCTAAGTACGATTACAAATGAAATAAAACTGATTTTTTCGCGGATTTATTTGACGAGAAAACTTTAGGAGTCTTTTTCATAACCATGATTGCTGTAAAGCAATCGAAACATTGACGGGAACCAAAAAACCATTTATTTTGATTGAATTAACACCTCCAGGTAAATTTCTAAGAAATTAATGAAATTTCTAAGAAATCTATTGTTAACTGTAACGCCGGCGTGTCCGTGGTCGTGGAGGGATTATTCAGAGAAAAAAAATCTTTTTAAAATGAAAAATATTCGCGTAATTCTAAGCAAGTATTAGGTACTTAATATTATATTTTATTCAATTTGATGAAGTCAAGTTAAAATATAATAATAAATGTACTTCTCTATTGGATAGTATTTTCCGTTTTGGCTTCAGACGGTCTCGATAACATTCCTACTTTATAAATGTAATGTATACGTGTCTGCTACCTCTTCAGGTTAAAACTACTAAACCATTTTAAATAAAACTATCTTTCTAATATTCATATATTATAATAGCAACACTAAATAATATTATTAATTAATAAAGTTTTCTTTAAATTCTAATATATGTATACAGTAATAACAGCTAAAATTAAATAAATAATATTGCCAAATTTAATTATTATAATTTTTATTAAAAAATTTAAAGTATTTAGATTTAAAATCAATAAATATTGTAAGGTACTAAAATATCATTTTTAATTTTTGAAATCATTTGGTAAAACAGTGGGTAGGCACTGTCTGTAACAAGTACATAACGCCTTTGAGACATCTACACCTCAGTCTCTCTCGTGACCATGATTGCTGCAAAGCATTCGAAACGTCGAGAACCAAAAATCAAAATGAATCCCCGAAATAAACCGAAAAAATAGTTTTATTTAAAATGTCAAATGTTCGCGTAAATCTAAGAAAGTATCTACTGAACCAATTCTAATGAAAGGCATATTTGGCGTATCAAACAAAATCAAACATCAAAAGATATGGGATAAGTTGCTTTTTATCCCGTAATAAAAAAAAGGTTTTCATGAGATTATACAAAAATACCATTAAAATCAGTTAAGAAATGATGAAAATTTGGCCTAAAATACAAATAAAAAAAACACACCAATCGAGTGCCCATTGCTTTAAAAAGTTGATCAAATATGCAATGTACATAGATAAAATTTTGATCCTTTAACAACTTTGTGACGTAGATAGATATCAATTTATAGCTTTAGCCTTTCGATCTAGTTGACATTCAAACTGGGTCAAGAATGAAGACACATTCTATCAACTTCATCTTACTGTGTTAAGCTTTATACTTGAGAGGTATCTGACCTTATACAAGGACAATGTTGTAAAAAGATAAATTATTTTAATCTTTGAATTGCTCTATTACTTCAGTTATTCTGATATACATATAGAACAATTATAAGATAATGTTGTACGTTCATTTTTTGTAATCTATACATATTATAATAAAATTCTAATTGAGTCAAATCTGTATATTAAATATTTTTTGGAAAATCTTATTGAACTAGTCATATTACCAACATAGAGGCCGAATCTATAGTTTTTAGAATTTTTGTCTGTATGTCTGTCTGGGAACGCATCACGAGAAAACCACTGGACAGATTTTGATCTGTTATCTGGGTCCAACATATAGGATACTTTTTACTGCGGGAAAATATCTCATCTCTGAGAAATCTATACAAAACGTTAAAACGTAACTAGTTACGTACCCAAGCGGAGTGAGAGTGAGTCGCTAGTAAATATATAAAAACTCAGCAATATTAACATTTATGAGAGATTAGGTCACTAGGCTGGCGGGTGGACTTTTCTCTCAGATGAGCCTTTTTTCTGATGTAAATTCACAATGTTTTCTTTTATCGCATTACCTAAATCTTTGAATGAGTATGACACCCGGGCTCGAGTCTTCTTCACTTAGCTTTCCAAGCGGACACATTTACCAGTACCACTAATCAACAAATACAGTAATACCCCGACTTACGCTACCCCGTTTTACGCGAATTCGGAGATTCGCGGTTTTTCTTTTTGATTGCCGCACGCATCAGCTCTCCCACTCTGCCCTGTTAGTGTTCCGTTTACGACAAGTTCGAAAGTGTTCCGCGTGGATTTGTTTTAAGTACGCAGAGCGTTTTATTGATAACGTCTAATTATGTCATCCAAAAGAACAAAAAATGAGTCATTTGAACCTAACAAGAAAAGAAAAACACTTGCTGTGACTACGGTCGCGGGTTCGGGTCCCGCTGAGTTATTCATTTGTGTGATGAGCACGAATATTTGTACTCCAGTCATGGGTGTCTATATTTATAACATGTATGTATTTAAATTAAAGTTATATATGTGTAGTGTATGAACTATCTGGTATCCATAACACAAGCCTCGTAGCTTACCGTGGAACTAGATGGTGCTGTGTGTTAATGTCCCAACATATTTATTTATGTATACTTAGAAGTAGTTAGTCAAATATCATTAGCCTTGCATCTAGATGTCAGGTTATAAGATTTTATTCAATTACTTGATGAAAACTTTCTCTAAAGGCATGTTCTTATGCAAAAACAAAAAAGAAACAAAAGCCATTGCGTAAGTTATAGTCTCAAATTATAAAGTTGCGTAATGAATGAATGGTTACGTGAAACTTTGAGATTTTTTGTGAGTAAAATATATCAAAATCGCTTGCGACCTCCAAACGTGGTGGTCGTGCAAAATTATGATTATTTTAAGCAAATTTTTTGTCGATGTGTCGTTTCGTGGGGGAATGTAGAGTTAATGTATATTATACCTAATATAATGATTAGATAACCTAAATAATGCCGTTTATTTAGTAGGTATTTTATATATATTTTATGATAAGCAAACAAAAACATACTAAAACTCTTAGGGCTACTTCCTATTCTATTTTTTTTTCAACATATTCGCACGTTTTTAAGAATTTTAAGGAACCCACACGGAAGGAATAAGGAATTCACAGTTCATTTTAAGATCAGAAATTGGCTCTTAAAGCTCGTTTAAGTGAGGTTGATTTAAGAAAATTTTATTTTTCGAAAATATTATTAAAAACTTGAAGAGTATTATAGACCCTTGCAACAGTTATGACTTTAAGAGTGAGAAATAGTATCAATTTTTAATATTAGATTTTAGTTTCCATTGTTCTTCATTGTGCTGGGAAATGCGCATTACGAGGACGTTGCCTTGTAGAGAAAAGAAAGTTAACTGAAAAAGATATCAATTTTATACTAATGTGTACAATTTGCGTGTATTCAAATACTACGAGTACTACATATTTCCTAACTAGGTAAACAAAAGCATTCCATTCTCAAGGTCTTTATCTATCTCTATACAAAAAAAGATGTGAATTGAAATTTCCTGAGTATATGTTTTTTAGGGTTCCGTATAGGAAGAATGCCAACGGAACTCTACTACTAAGCCTCCGCTGTCCGTCTGTCAGAGGGTTGTATCTTATGAACCGTAATAGGTAGAGAGTTGACAGTGACAATGTTTACAGAGTGTGTATTTCTATTGCCACTATAATAACAAATAATAAAACACCAAAATGTCGAATTACATAAAAGCTGCCATGCGAGTTAAAAAAAATCGATTTATGATACGGAACCCTTCGTGTGCGAGTCCAAGTCGCATTTGACCGATTTATTTGGGACATGTTTTAGTGTATTTTATGAAAGGACAAACAATAATACAAGCATCTTCACATTTATTCAACTCCAAGATGAGAGAAAGTTCTCATATTTATTTACTTCGTCTTACTTGTGGTCATGATACTAAAGCTTCAAGGGACCAATCAATACTTGGCCTATAACTAAACTGATTTTCAAGAAAAAATTTCTGCCGAGCTTTAGCTTAGGTTGCTTTTTATCCCTTTTTTTGTGTTTTGAAGTTGATATAATAATAAATAAATAAAATATGTTGGAACATTAACACACAGTACCGTCTAGTTCCATTGTAGATAGTTGATGCATTGCACTATATAACATTAAATACATACATATTATAAATATAAGCACCCATGACTGGAGTGCCACCCAGAAGGACTCAAGCCCGTGACCGTTAGCACAGCAAGTAGGGTCACTACAAACTGAGCCAAACGTGTCGTCTTTGTAATAGATAGTCGTAATAGATAGGCACATTTTAGGTCCCTATTACATACACTATATTAAATCAAACCATTGCCTATTCACTAAAGCTAGATTTTATTATATAATATTATTCGAGAAGCCATAGAAATTAAAAAACATCCAAATTTCAATAGGGAAGATGGCTGGGTACTACCATCGTCATGAGATCCTGTTATTAATGTAATAAAATCAATTAATAAATATAAACATAACAGACAGGTAGATGTAGTAAGTTCTTACTGTGTAGATCAAAATGACAGCATGTCAGATTAATATTTTTCATTTTTCATTTGTAAAAGTATATAGTAATAGTGTTGCTTAGTAAGTTGTCTTTTTAAATAATAGCAAACTAAATTAAAATTATTATCCTTAATTAATTTTAACTTTTTAAATTACACATAGAACAATTATATGGCTTAAATAATTAATACTATATTTTATATTAGTGACCATGGATGCTGTAAAGCATTCGAAACGTCGGGAACCAAAAATCAAAATAAATCCGCGAAATAATCCGAAAAGATAGTTTTACTGATTAATTGCAAATATTTGCCTCGTCCGGTTAACGAACTTAAAAAAACTAATGTACTAAAATTTTAAAAAATATGAACACATTTTACTAAAACAAAAATGTACTTGGTTATGAATGACTGCACACAAATTAAAATTTACTAACACAAGGTGAAGGAATTCGCATCGCAAATTTGCATCGGGTTCCGATTTGAATATTAAATATTTTTAGACCGACTTAAAAAAAGAGATACTCAATTCAGCTGTACCTATTTTAATTTGTGTATGTATTCAGCCCTTTTTAACGTCCCACTGCTGGGCACGGGCCTCCCTTCAATACGAGAGGGATCAGGCCATAGTCCACCACGCTGGCCAAGTGCGGGTTGGCGGACTTCACATGTCTTTTGAAAACTTGCTAAGTTCTCTCAGACATGCAGGTTTCCTCACGATGTTTTTCTTCGCCGTAAGGCAAGTGGTAATCATGCTAGAAATGATTCGCACATGAAATATGAAGATATGATATCAGAGGTGCGAGACCCGGGATTTGAACCCGCATCAATCGGTTTCCCAAGCGAGCGCGTTACCACTGGGCTACCACTGCTATTTGTGTATGTTAGACGTCTTTTTTTTAATCCTTTTTTTTAATAATAAATAATAATTAAAAAGTTATACCACAATGTGACCAGCATTTGAATAAAAAAAACATCCACTTCTAAGGATGAAACAGTTACTTTTATGTGAATATAAAGCCGGTATAATAGAAACTACTTTTTTTAGTAAAAAGCATTTGTCTCTGTCCTCGTTTTCTGGGTTTCTTTGCTGTTGGTTCATTCTCGTAGGTTTAGTGGTGTTCATGTACGATTCAAATCATATCATCATGTTCACGCATTCAAATCGTATCACATGAAAATATCAGAGGTGCGAGACCCGGGATTTGAAACCGCTTCACTCGGCTTCCCAAGCGAGCGTATTACCACTGGGCTACCACTGCCTAACTTCCTACTTTCGTTTAGTTATCACGAAATATTTAAAAGCATTCTGGAGTTGGCGGTATTTCACCCCCGTGCCTCGGAGAGCACGTAAAGCCGTCGGTCCTGCGCCTTAGCGCACGTGCTCCCGAGTCTCACGTGTTGAGTATTCGTCCCACCGAAGTATGAGAGTGACAGGAATAGAGAGTGCACTTGTGTCTGCGCGTACACAGTTATTCAGTGGTTTCAATATCAGCCACGGCAACCAATCTGGTCGTCATAACTGAAATCGGTTAGGTGGATATTACCTATACTTTTTTATTGTAATTATACTTGCTAGCCAATACGGATGTATTAGGATACACGTGTATCAAATGATCAAAAATTCATCAACAACGACCACAAAGTCGTTCCGTTATGAATTATTATCATTGATATTATACGGGTTTTTAATCAATATCTTACCAATTTATATTACGAATTTAATGCCGTATAAAAACTTAAAAAAATAAATAAAATCGACTTCCAGGCACTAAAATGTAAAAAATTACTAAACGGGGGTTTTCATTTAGAATAGATACCTAATCAGATATTTTCGAAGTTGGTGCCAGCCGACACATAGGAAATCTAATATATTTTGATACGTAAAATACATATTTACCTATTAGATATTCATATCTTAAAATATTGTAGGCTGGGTATGGGACCACCTAGGAAGTATACCCTTTGAAACAAAACAAAAAATTTCCAAATCGGTTCAGGCGTCTTCGAGTAATCGGTGAACATACATTAAAAAAAAGATTCCGACGAATTGAGAACCTCCTCGTTTTTGGAAGTCGGTTAAAAACTGACATATTTCATTTGCACATACCTTTACGTCGCTATAACACGTGCATTCATATAAGTATTATCCTTTATTGCACATATAAAACAAAAATTACAAATATTAATAGTTTACTAATTATTCATTTCACGAAACGAAAAATCTCTCATTGTTTTGTAATTTGTCTGTATGTTCGATGATTCTCTACACTTAATAAGTAATAAGGGGTATTATGATGAATCAAGTTTTATAATTATTGATTTTGATTTATTTGTTATATATCTACTATTTTCATAATATTAATATCATCCGCCTAGTATCTGGTTATGGTTACACCTCGTCCATCCGCTCTAGATTAAGACTTTTTTTTTTTAACCTTGGGAAATGCATTTATGCACGAGGTGTGGGACTCACCGGCAAAGCCAGTACTACACACTAAAACCCAACAAAACCTTCCCCCGTCTTAATGGGGCGTCGCAGGATCGCTTGCGCATTCAACTACGACGCCCCGACGGCAGGTCTGCCGAAGCAGACCACAACAACCATGGGGTTGCTCCAAAGTCCACTCTGCTATCAGAGAAGTACCAGGAGCAACCCGCATGGTATACCGCCCACCGAAGAGGGCCACCTTCCACCGCCCACCGAAGTGGGCCACCTCCCTGTGCGTTTCTTGGCTTCGCGCCCGGTGGATTGCCGGGCACTACTGAGCCCCCCCCCACCACGACAAGGTGAACGCACGTTGGGGGGAGATTAAGACTTACATAGAATAAGAAAGACACAGAAAGGTCGGCCCACCCGGCATCCGCCGGACGAGTATGTATTTAGACATTAAAGGAGCCTCAAATTGGCTAAATGTGCCTCATTTAGTTTTATTTTTTTCTTAATTTAATTTTAAGTTAGTATAAATAGTTTTCAAAACGCTCCGAAACCAAAAGTATCTACAAATAAATAAACTTGAAGCGTCTGTTTGCAATGTCAAAATAACAGCTTTTTACTAAATACATATGAAATTATACTCGTATATGGTACTTATTTTAAAAAAAACACAATTTAAAAAAAGTGTATGTCTGCCTGTCTTTTTGTTTATTCCGGATAATCCCCAAAATAGCTGGACTGATTTTGATGGAATTTTCATTGGCAGATTCATCTTATTGTTAACCTGCTTAATTATTTCTTTATACAATAGAATTTTTTTTTTCATTTAATATTTTTTTAAATTTAATAGAAAAAAAATATAATAATCGATGAAATTATATAAATAAGCTAAAAAACTGCTTTTCAAACCAACTTCTTACACATTTTCATAGTTTATTAACCTCAGTTAGTACATTTTGCAAGCAATATATGCCCCAAATACGTGCAAATGAGAAAAGTATGCGTCATTTAACACGAGATATTCGCATTTCCTTATTCTTAATGTTAAAATTACGGATAAAATACTTAAGCGCTTCCTTATATTTTCATGTTGTGCGCAAAATTGTTTCCTAGAAAGGACAAAGTACGGAAAGACGGACAAATTGACATACAGACAGATGGATAAAAATTAAAAAAAATGTTGCTATATTCATAATCTTTTAGTGTGCTCGAAATGTTAATAGGGCTTAAAAAGTTTAACTATATTTCTATTACAATCCTATGAAAAATCAGGTTTCCTAAAGTCTTAAGTAATTTGAAAGATCAAACCTTATGAGAGTGAAAATAGAAAGGAAAGACAGCAAAGTCAGATTAATTAATGCCACAGACTAGAGTGACGCCGTTATCAATACATATAATCCATACTAATATTATAAATGTGAAAGTTGTTTGTTTGTTTGTCTTTTTTTCACGTCGAAATAGAGTGACGGATTGGCGTTATTTTTTGTGTGTAGATAGTTGGAGGGCTGGAGAGTGACATAGGCTACTTTTTACCACAGGAAATTATCTAATTCAAACGGAAAAACACGTTATAATACAATCCAAAAAAATATTTATGATCAGAATTACTTGAAACTCGGTATTAATGATCTTCAATAAAATTAAACAAACACGTATTTTAGCATTTTTCGAAATTCATCTTATAAGGGAGTAAATAGGAGATGAAAGTTTGTATGAAACTACCTTTCAGAGATTTTTTGTAGGGATGTCACTTGAAGTTGTGAGTTTGTGAGATTGTGAATTTGTGACGTTGTAGGGGGTAATCTCTGAATCTACTGAACCGATTTAGATGAAATTTAGTAAGAAGATAGTATGAGACCCTGTTAAGGACATAGGATACTTTTTATCCCGGAAATTATCCCATAAGGGAGTAAAAAAGGCGATGAAAGTTTGTATGGGGAATCAAGCTGGGGACGAACCGACGATGAGTTGTTAGTAATCTATACCTACATATAATAAAACTGTAGAGGTCGAATGTCTGTACATAGAAAAAAATGCTAAAACCCGAGTCAGGGGGATGTAAGTCGAGAAATAGAACAAATCCAGATTTTTTTTCATTTTTTTTGGTTCTCTGTCTGTTTGTCAGTTTGTACGGGCTAATCTCCAAAACGGTAAGACCGATTTGAATAAAATTTTGCATGGTGGTACCTTATATTCCCGGTCAACATTAAGATACTCTTTGTCCCGGAAAATTAAATAGTTTCCGTGGGATAGTTAAAAAATTATAATAAAATATACAACTTAGTACACAACAACTTATGCACTTAATTTAATAAGTTTTGGCATGCTGATACCTCATATTGCCGGTCGAACAACAGGTTACTTTTTATACCGGAAAAGTATACGGTTCCCGTGGGATAGATCTATTTGTGCCTGCACTGTTATAAACCATTAAAATCATATAAACAATGAACGTATTATATACCTGTTACGATAACATAATAAAAAATCTTAGTACTTACCTAATAAGTACTAAGATAAATGACTTAATTATTAATTTATACTATACGCCACCTTAATTCTGTCAGTGTGCTTTATGACAGCGTAACAAAGGAACATACACACAAACACAATTTTTTTTACTTATAATATTAATGTTATTATTATCGTACTCCTTTACATATTAATCATTTCCTGTAAAGCTCAAGTAGAGCATACTTCCACTTTGGTAATAATAATCGGTCATAATTCGTCTATAAGCGCGGCTGGTGAAAGCGTCACCCACTTACACACGCACCGTCGCGTTGTACCGCCGATGTACAGGCACTTGTCATATCATCCACTGGATAAAGGAAGATATTAAAAAGAATAATTATATATAATTAATGAAAACAAGTAAAAGAAGAAGTATAAGATTAAAACAAATCATTTAAGTTTTCTTATATATTACAAATTATATTAAAAACTAGCAACTCACCCTCGCTCCGCTCGGGTTAGTCCTTAGATACGTAAGATTTAGTATAGATTTCTCAGTGATGACATATTTCCCCGCAGTAAAAAGTATCCTATATGTTGACCCGGATAACAAGTTATCATCATTCCAAATTTTATCAAATTCTGTCCTGTGGTTTTCTCGTGATGCGTTCCTAGACAAACAGACAGATAGACAGACAAAAAGTCCAAGAACTGTTGATTCGGCCTCTATATCGATAATAATGACTATTTCAATAAGATTTTCCAAAAATACTTAATTTACAGAATCGACTCAGAATTTTATTATATGTATTGATTTAATGATGAGGCGGTTTTGATATTACTTTTCCTCCACTCTAGTACTAGCTAGAGACACATATGAATGAGATTTTGTAAGGCAAAATTAGCTACGAGTATCGCTATACAAAAAAATCATGTCATTCGATTGCTAAGTTATAATGTGAAAGAAAGACAAACACACCAACACGTTTCCAAACATTTTTTTTATTTTATTTTATTTATTAGGATCTCCAACGTTAGTACACAAAAAACTTACACTAATAGATTAACAATACTTAACCAATATGCACTCACAATTATAGGAGAACACAACATGCTTCATGTTGTAAAAAAATAACTTAAAACTTTACATTATATTAGTTTACTCAAAAATTTTTAATAACAATAATAATAATAAAAAGAACCTTAAGAATAGAATACACAATTTACTAAAAATATTATAACATACTGTAACAATACTCACATTTTTTGGTAAACACTGACAGGCTATCATGCCCTATGTCTATACCTAGTATGTGTACTTAAAAAATACAATAAACATTTATATTATTAGTTTGGTTATGGATATTATGTTATGGATAATATAGACCTTGTCTCACTCAGACATGTCCTTCGGTTTTGATACAGACTAATTTCCGAGGGGAATAGCTTGAAATATCGCTATACGAGTATAGCCTCCGATCCACAAGCTCTATATGTACATCTCTATATCTATATCTCTGTAATATCTCTATTAGCTATCTGTGCAAAAAATCTTTCTCAGTACTTTATTTATAGCCCAAAGATTGATTAAAATTATCATATTATTGGACGACTGGCTTTTTGATCGACCTGATAGTCTACTTATGTCATTATCCACTTGTTCTCGCAAGCGTAAACCCTCACAGGCGATGAATACAAGAGAATAATCCGATCCAGGCCCCTTTAGATAAGTTTTTATAAAATATTTAATATATAATGACTAAAAGAAAAGCAAAATTGGATATAACATATTCTGATCACGTGACATACTTTTAGATGTGCCATTTTCATGTATAATTTTAGGAACAAAAATTGCGTTAGCAACTGTAAAAAATCATTTTATCTAAATCCATAAAACCGTTGAAATTGGTAGCTATTCATTGATAGAGATCACATCTATTAAGCTCTAAGCAAATTGCTTTTTACAAGCAATATCGCTAATAGAAAACTAAAAAAAGTGTATGGAAATGACATATATGAAAAATGAATGCATTTTGTTACGTGATTAATATTTTTCATTCCCATAGATTTATAGTTTTATTTTAAATATAATTATTGTAAATTTCAATTTGTTTAGTGGCCAGATATGTATTAAAATTTGAAAATATCAAAGCTTATTTTCATGAAACATTGCTGGTATACAGTATGTCTAATTAGTAATTAATCATATAACACCTCTCATTTTAAAACAAAACACGTAAATCCGTAGACAAAATCTAGTGTGTACATAATGATGTTATAAAGTCCAGCCGGATCATTTCCTCTAAGAACGACAAACGGACAGCACTTTCACTTTCATTGTTAAGTACATTACGTTCAAAGACCTCTTACTAACTCTCAGTGCCTTGATTTATTACTTAAATAAAAAATACCGCATGATTTACTTTAAGTACTTATCAAACACTTGTCAATCTTTGCTAATACATATTTTAAATGCCACGTTCTGTTCTTTGTAATGCGCATCTTGGTACGAGTAGCAATGCAACGTCGAACACTTTTGCATAGAAATAGATTGAGTAAAATATTGACATAATATATCCCTATTTATACATAAATACGTAAAGACAAAACAATTCAGTACCTTTTTCTCATCGATTTTATTAATCGAGTTTCTTTTTAAATAAATATGTTGGGACATTAATACGCAGGACCATCTAGTTCCATGGTAAGTTTGCGTTGTGGATACCCGATAGTTGATACACTAAAAATGCATTATACATACATAACTTTAAATACATACATATTATAAATATAAACACTCATGACTGGAGTACAAACATTCGTGCACATCACACAAATGTATGCCCCCAGCGGGACTCGAACCCGCGACCACTGGCACAGCAAGTAGGGTCAATACAAACTGGGCCAAACGTGTTGCCGAAGAATATGAAAATCTTAAGAATGAAAGACTCGAAGCTTGAGTCTTGAATGATTTGTTTTTCAAGTGAGCTATATAATATGAACTTCAGTATACCCATACTCCAACATCTCCGATATAGTAAGAGGTTAGCTATATTGTATTCAGCCCTTTTTTTGACGTCCCACTGCTGGACACGGGCCTCCTTTCAGTATGAGGGGGATCAGGCCATAGTCCACCACGCTGGCCAAGTGCGGGTTGGCGGACTTCACATATCTTTCGAAAACTTGCCAGGTTTTCTCAGACATACAAGTTTCCTCACGATGTTTTCCTTCACCATTAAGAATGATTCGCACTTGAAAATATCAGAGGTGCGAGACCCGGGATTTGAACCCGTTTCACTCGGTTTCCCAAGCGAGCGCGTTACCACTGGACTACCATTGCCTTATATTTCTTCCTTCCTTTACCTTCGCTACATTAGCATCATTTAAATAGAAAATCGGATGCTGATAAAATTACTTGCAAATGCTACCTAATATTTTACATCATTAGCGGATATCTAAAATTATACAACACTTGTAAAACCCGTTATATAAAGCGTCCACACATATACTAAAGACCTAACTTTATAATACTTTTGTTAATACATCATCTTATATAGAAAAAAAAACATCAGGTTTTTTGTATGTGAAATATAACAGAAGGCTAATATTTTTATAATTTTTATCTGATTAATTGCACATCATTGGAGAATAGGATAGATAAAATGGATAATTTTGAATGGCACTCCTCTTTTGGTTAATTGAGTTAAAAATATGGTAAAGTGTACTATGATGGAGATGATAATAAAAAATTAAAATAGCTTATAAGTATATAAACCGCACTAAAATTGATCTATCCGTTCGGAAACTATAATATGACAGACAGACACTTTCATAAAATATGTATACACATTTTTTTTGTAGAAATAATTATTATTAATAATTTACGTCAGAATTAAAAAGAACCGGTCTGTAATGTGCTATATTTATACATTTTTACTAATTTACATTAATAGTATGTATCAAGAGTTATTATGTAATGGAAAATTTGTAGGCGAGTACTATGTTACTATGTTACTCCTCTGTTAGTTAATTAGCCTATCCACGTCAAAGATATTAAAAAAAAAATTGTGTACATTATGGCTAACCTCAAGGTGTTCTAGTAATGTTTCGGATTCGAAACCTCTTTACCAATTAACGGAGCTAGTTTTTTGAAAACTTCCTTCTTTATTAGGAACTGGTATATTGTTAAGAAGATAAAAGATTTCACCAAGAGGGGAAGATTTGTTTGAAATTTTTATACCACCCTCTAGGTCACTAGTTCCCAACTATGGCGTGTCCACCTAGGGGACGTAGACAGAGTTTATTTTGCATAAATTTTAATTTAAAAAATAAATAAAAATATTTAAAATAAAGTGTTTCATTACAATAAAAATAAAATAAAAGGGGGCATGAAAATATTTTTTTATAATCCGGGAAGGCTCAACAGAAGAAAGGTTGGAAACCCTGCTCTAGGTGAAATGGCGATGATAAAAAACAATTAGTGATATACTTAAGTTGTCTATTTATTATATTAACAATATAAATAAATATTTACTTTGCTTTGCTTAAGAAAAAGAGAACAAACTACTAAGCTTTTTATAAAAACGTTCAAATACTTTTAAGAAATGATTTTGAAGGATTAAAACCTCTTTAAAAAACTTGTAAGTTGTATACAATTATTGAATGGGACAGAGCACTTGCACAAGCGGTCACCGCGTGATGTAACGACTTCACTAAACTAAACTCAACGAAGACAAATATTTGTATAGTGACCATACTAATTTCAACTTAGGACAGTCCTGGTAGATTATTTCAGAGTTTAGATATTATTTTAAAATATTATTAAAGTTTATTATTAAAAGTGATATCAAAGTATTAGATATTCATCATCTTTATTCTACTTCAATAAACAAATATAACCGCTTAATCAAAAAAACCGACTTCAAACAAAAGCACTAAAAAGTGAAAAATAACTGATTGGTAGTTTTCATTTACTATACATACCTAATCAAATATTTTCGAAGTCGGTGTGCTTTGCTTTGTATGGGCTGGCACCGATTTCGAAAATATTTGATTAGGTATGTATTTAATAGGTAGGCTTTAATTACTTAGCCAAAGCACACCGACTTCGAAAATATTTGATTAGGTATGTATAGTAAATGAAAACTACCAATCAGTTATTTTTCACTTTTTAGTGCTTTTGTTTTGAAGTCGGTTTTTATTTTTTTGTTAAAAAGTTTTTATTTTTCCCTTTTTAGTGTAGACAGTAGTAGCAAAGTAAGGATTCTAACGTGTTAGGCTTGTCAAATCAAACAAAATAAGCCCAAACTCAAAGTATCTACTATTAGCCGTTGAAGAGTTCCACCTATCCACCTTCTGGCCTTGCCATCAGCTCAGGTCAACAACACCGAACCACTGTACTATCAACGAAAATAGAAATACTTGCAAAGTTTCAAGTCAATATGACAATTAGAAGTAGGTTAAATTCATTATTAGTTGTTTTTCCACCCTTAGGGGTGGTATTTTTTTTTGAAATTTAAATGGGACCAATCTGGAAGTATACCCTTTCAAACAAAACAAAAATTGTCCAAATCGGTTAATAAATGACGGAGTTCTGAGGTAACAAACATAAAAAAAAAAAAAAAAAAAAAAACATACAGTCGAATTGAGAACCTCCTCCTTTTTGAAGTCGGTTGAAAAATGGACTATTAAATCTGCAATGGACGAAAAAGTTTCGCAAACATACACATAATAAGATAAAAAACGTATAGATTAACATATACATATAACAGAGGAAGCTTGCTCTAGCACAAAATAAACAATATCGTAATTGAAATGTGTCACAGACGGTCGCATGGAAACCCTGCTGCATATGCAATTTCCTTATGCAATACGAAATAAGGCCACATATGTGACGGAAGCGGGTGCTTATTACGTGTATTGCTAGAAAACTTATCATTTCCATGACTTTAGATATATTGCTACTTACTTTTGAGCGATAAGAAAAGAACTTCAGCCATTACAAAATTACAAAAAATATATTCAATTCTATTCAATCATTCAATTCAATCATTACAAAATTTCATAATAACTACATTCTATACCATAATTATCTGATTAAATTTCCGAACATAGTTTTTTTTATTAATGGCTTCTTACCATGCCAGTAGAATAAAATTTTAGTGTACAGTAGAACCTTGGTAGTACGAATAGACTGTTTCGATCCTCACGTAAAACAACGACGTAGTATACATACTGTTGCGTGTCTTTAGATAAATGAAAGTGCATGAGGCTTATGATTTCCCCACGATACATCCAAAATACCAAAATTAAAAACCGTGCAAAAGACATATGAGATTTTAAGAAGAAAAAACTTGAAGCGAGGGATTTTTAATTTATAATAACCTTCTGTTGAAGACTATAGGAAATATAAGTTCATATTTAATATTCTAGAAAAACGTATATCGCAACAGGATTTCTACGAGGATAAATGCTTAAAAATCTGTATTCTCTTTGGAAATAACTGACTTTTCCTTAACACAATACGGATACTTGTATCTTATGCAATTAGCTACGACTATATAATGTAATGAAATTACCGTACCAAATACCTAAATTACTGAATCTAAACGAGAGAGTACTTGTATACAAAACTTATTCAAGTGAAGTGATTATAGGGCTTTATATGTATGAATAATCGACGGTAAAAAAATATATAGTGAGCGCTACATACATTTTTAATCAAAAAGTTGCTTTTAAAAAAGTTTATATGAAAGATAATACGTCATTAGAACTATTTATCATAACAATTAAATATGTCTGTAAAATTTTAGTATTCTATTAGTGATTACTGATTATATGACGTGAAATGTTATTTTACCTACCTGCAGGACTCGAATTTTCAGTCTCGCTATAGAAAGGGACCAAAAAGGTTGTTAAAAATAAATGATGATGAAAAATGTTACTAGACTTTTAAGTTTATATATGAAAATTCAAATTTTCTGTCCAGTTTACTTTAATAAAATGAGCAAAAAAACTTCATGTACAGTGAAATGAAATAAAACAATCAGGTACGATCAGAACAAGTCATTAGTTATGCAAACGAATATTATAATATAAAATAACACTTATACGATGCGTAGTAATATTATCTTTCTCACAACACAATCGGTTAATGTCACATATTGTTTGCCGCAAGCCAGAGACAAACAATCGCGCAGATTGATTTAAGATATGTAACTTGATAGCCATACACACGTAGGTGTTGGCCCACGTGAATACTTGGCCTAAATAGCTCATAAACATAATTAGGTAATGTTATATTACTACCTCGTTATATCGCCTTAAGCTATTAATTTTTACTAAAAGGACCTGTCTATAAGAATTTTTATTAGTTTAGACTTATTGGATTTTCCTGCAAAAGATACCTCCAAAATCATGAGATATAAATCATCGATTTAAAATATTATTACCAATAATAATAAACAGTATATATATAATAATATAAATACGGGCTTTTATTAATATAGTACTAATATATTTTCCCAATTTACAGGTGAAAGCTGCATCGAGAAGCCACTAGCTACACTGTGGAGGAATTACCAACAGTCCACGAAACCAGATGTAGTGATGAAACTATCAGTCACAAACTCCGGACTTAAAGGATTTACCAAAGAACACGGTCTCACAGAGTACTGGTCCCACAGGATCACATACTGTGCCAGTCCACCACACTATCCCAAGCTATTCTGCTGGGTATACCGCCATGAGGGCAAGAAGCTAAAACACGAACTTCGCTGTCACGCCGTTCTATGCACCAAAGAATCCGTATCAAAGAAAATAACTGAGGAGCTTCAAATTAAACTTAAACAGGCTCTAGTTGAATTTAAAAAGGACAGAATCTCCAAACAAAATGCAAGATTAAGCCTTGCTAACAGTGTTTATGATAATCCCAGCATGCCGCGTAGAAAAATAATGCTAAGTGTAGGGGCGATGAATTACCGACCACCCTTGGAAAGATCCAAATCTGCTCCTAAACTCGGGGCTATTGAGGAACTCTGCTCCGAAGAAGATGAAGAAGAAGCAGAATTGAACGAAAAGAAAGAATTGAGTGCAGATTTCACCACGTCACAAACTTTGGATAGACGGCGATTTGACAAAGCATCCCGCAAGTTGTCGTGCCCCGAAGGTGTAATAGATACATTAATAGATAAAAAAGAACAAGAATCGAGGGATAAGCTTATAGACTTACTTGTTCAAGAAAGTAAATTAAAAGCAGAAATCGAAAACGAAACTAGTCAAAATACTGAGAAAATGGAATCGATATTGAAAACATTAGAGTCTATTGAGGAGACTGTTGGAAATGGCACAATGTGTGAGGAAAGAAAGAGTTTGATGCTAGCACAAAGTAACTACCTCGTCACTGACAGCGACGATGGATCTGTTTCTTCTGGATGCGAAACAGCAAGCACAGTGACTTCCTCTGACGCCGAACCCACGTCACTACCTTTACAATTTACTGAAGAATTGCACAAAGAGATCGAAAGCGATGAAGAAAGAACAGGCTTTGAAATAGAAAGAGAACGCAACTTCGAAAGTACATCAATGAGGACTTACACAAATTCCATACACGCTTTAAACAGCGAAAGCAGCACTATTGCTTCAGATGAAGTAATTTCTGTGCCCATCGGTGAGAAGAACACTTTTCGTCGACGATCGACATACCCTCCTTTAAGGGCCGACAACATTCTTAGTTTTGAGGGCAAATTCGACAATATTATAGACAATTTGACAGATATTGAGAGCTTGAACTCAAGTACCGAGACTGAGGTTTTTAAAAACACAGGCGACAACGACAGTGCCTGTAGCGATGAATCTGGTTATTCAGAACTTTTGGAAGGAAAAGAGAGTATAATTGGAAATACTATTATGGTTTAGTTGACAGAATTGATGCCACGCCAATGCACGGTACCGCTAACTTTTACAGCCGCTTTACATTGCTATCTAAAACTTTTAGATCGGGGCAATCTATCAGTTTGCAATGTACGTATACATATTTCGGAATAGCAATGTAGAGAAGCTTTTTATAAAGCTTAGTAAGCTCTAGATTAAGATGTAAATAACAGGGTACATATGTATTGTACTTTACCCAGTTGGTACATTTTATTGTATATAATGTAATATAGGGTGTAAAATTAAATTTTACGGATAGAGATTTGATATTTAATTATTCTTTATGTTACACGTCGTATATTCTCGATGTTTGCATTAAAATGTAGATAAAATTTACAATATAACACAGTTATGTTGGTAGTACTTACACATTCCACTCTTGTACACTATTTGGGTAATTCGTATTTCTGTAGTGAGGAAAATTTAGAAAGATAATAAATATTACAAAATATATTTATTGTTTCATTTGAATATCCTTTTTTAATATATCTTATCTGTGCACATGCAATGTATCTATACATATAACAAAATTCTAACTGAGTCGAATCTGTACATTAAATATTTTTTGGAAAATCTTATTGAAATAGTCATTATTATCGATACAGAGGCCGAATCTATAGTTTTTAGAATTTTTGTCTGTATGTCTGGGAATGCATCACGAGAAAACCACTAGACAGATTTCGATGAAATTTGCTTACCCGGGTCAACATATAAAATACTTTATACTGCGGTAAAATATCTCATCTCTGAGAAATCTGTACTAAACGTTAAAACATAACTAGGGATGAACCCGAGCGGTGCGAGGATGAATCGCTTGTATTTATATAAAATACTCAATTTTTACTTGTACAATCTTGTACTTGCTAGCATAAACTTAAATACTAAGTGTTGAATAGATTCTTAATTCTTATACTCTAGAAAAAAAAACCATTTGTTTTTAAAATATGGGCCAAATAATAATACAATAAAAATTATCCATATAAACCTACGTATGAATGAAATTAAATGAGATGCTGCATACATAAATAATTACTGAAGTCAAATTAATATACTTCCGTCTGTCTGTTGAAAAGTGTAGGAATGAGGAACTGTACTTGGAGCTGATTTACATCGCTGTACTTTTATTTATATACATCAAACCTATTTAAATCTATATTTAATAATTTAAATAAGATCTTTATAAATATTTTTGAATTGTACTAAAAAGAAAAGATAGTGGCAGTGCAGTCAGTTCGTCGGGAAGCCATTGTACTGCGGGCTCGGAAATCAGTTTTGCTGAAGAGTATCGGAGAGGAATGCTACAACGATGTTTAACCTGGTTGAATTATCTATACATATAATAAAATTGTAACTAAGCCGAATCTGTACAATAAATATTTGTTGGTAATTCTTATTGAAATAGACATTATTATCGATACAGAGGCCGAATCTATAGTTTTTAGAATTTTTGTCTGTCTGTCTGTTACTGCATCACGGAAAAACTACTGGAGGGATTTTCATCAAATTTCAAATCTGAAAGAGAAAATCTGAAATAATCTAAAAGAGAAAAGACAAAATCTGAGCAATCTAAACTAGTAGGGACAAACGCGAGCGGAGCGAGGGTGAGTCGCTAGTATTGAACATAATACAAATATATGTATATTAAAACATGATATATTATTATCTAAACTTAACTTAGTTGATATAATTCATCGTTTCAATGCTTATTTGCCCAAACGACCAATTTACCGAAAGAGGTTTTATTAAAGAATTATTGACTTCTAAATGTCTGTCAACTCTATTGGTATTAAATATATATTTTACGAGAGGTGTTCAATAAAAAGTGAGAATGAGTACGTTGTCGGTAGCTTTTATTAAATGTTATTTTATTTTTCGATATAGTCGCCTTTTAGCACTTGGTATATATTTTTTCTAAGCTTACAATTCCTTTCTTAAAAAACTCTTCATCAAGAGCACCTAAAAATTCTTGTACTGCAGCGACTACTGCTTCAAAATTTTCGAATCTGTGTCCTCTCAGAGACTCTTTCAATCTTGTAAATAGATAGAAATCACTAGAAGCATGTTCCGTAGTAAAAATTTTCAAGCACGGATACTTAATAACGTCCAAGTCGGTGCCAGCCGATGCAAAGCAAATCTAATATATTTCGATACGTAAAATACATATTTACCTATTAGATATTCATATCTTAAAATATTGTCGGCTGGCACCGACTTTGAAAATATCTGATTAGGTATCTATTCTAAATGAAAACCTACGTTTAGTTATTTTTTACATTTTAGTGCCTGGAAGTCGGTTTTTATTTTTTGTTAAGAAGTTTTTATTTTTCCATTTTTAGTTTAGACGTAATAAGCAGGTAATTTGTCAGAAGAAAGTTTTTTAATAACTTATTTGATTAAACAATTTATTTAAAAAAAATATAGTTCATTTTTTAATAAACCTGGGAAGTATACTCCTGGAAACAAAAAAAACCAAATCAGTTCAGGCGTCTTCAACTAATCGGTGAACATACCTACATAAAAAAAAATCCGATGAATTAAGAACCTCCTCCTTTTTAGGAAGTCGGTTAAAACATAGTAACATTTAAGTAAATTGAATAAGTGAAGTAAAAAATATTTCATTACAAATCAATGAAAATCTCATATCCATTCCAAAAATGGATAATAGCTTAAAAATATCAGGATTTTCATTAAATATAGCTCGGAATCTAGATTCAAAAAGTTTCTAGTTACCTAAATAATTACAGCTTCAAAAAGAACTAAAAAGAACTCTAATGACTAATTGAAATGAAAAGTACCAAACTAAACGAATTAAATGAGCCCTTACTTATAGAACACTAGAAGTCAATGAAGAGTTCCAAAGACTCAATTTCTTAAAATAAAAAAAACATGTGGAGACATTAACACACAGCACCATCTAGTTCCATGGTAAGCTACGAGGCTTGTGTTATGGATACCAGATAGTTGATACACTACACATATATAACTTTAAATACATACATATTATAAATATAAACACCCATGACTGGATACAAACGAATGCTCATTACATAAACGGATGCCCCCAGCGGGACTCGAACCCGCGACCGCTGGCACAGCAAGTAGGGTCACTATTACACACTGAGCCAAACATGACGTCTTGGTTTCATCATTCGTTCAATAGTATCAAATTATTATGCTATCATTGGGACTTCATATACAGCAGTTTCTTACAAATATAACTATTAGAAATAGGCTAAAATTGGTGTTCAAGATTTGAAAACATACTTAGTTACAAGTTAATAATAAACGTGTTCAAACCACATCAAAATTGGCCTTTCCGTTTGACACTTCCTACACTTTTCTACAAGCCCTAAAATTCATCTTTCGAATTGAGAGCCTAAAAAGGAAATAAAAACTTACAATATTTTTTTACTTTTACAAGAATATAACTTGCTTGCAATTTTCTGCCTTGGCAAGACCGTTGACATCAAATCAATATATTAAGCTCTATAATAAAACTTAATTGATTCTTTAAAACTCATAAAAAATTTAAAAACATTTATCTTTAATTATAAACATGTATGTATATAAAAAGATTACGTATGTCCGTGTGTAACATGGAGTTTCCTAAAGTATTTACCAAATCGTAATAAAAAGGTCAGAGTTGTGTGAGATTAATTCATGAATACGATAGCTTCAACTAGCGAGCAATTTAAGCGTATATTATTATTTATACATACATATATGTATACATACTAATTTTATAAACAGGAATTTTTTGTTTGTTTGTACCGAATAAGCTCCAAAACTACCCAGCCGATTTAGATGAAATTTGGTAAGATAGTTTGAGACCCTGGAAAGTACATAGGATAATTTTTATCATGGAAATCATCACTTAAGGGGGTGTAAATGGGAATGAAACTTTGTATAGGGAAGCAACCTTGGGACGAACCCGAGAAAAGCGAGGGTGAGTGGCTAGTAAAGTATATAGTAAAGCCAGGGCGGCTTGTTAGTATGATATAGAATATAGATAGATAAACAGGAACAGAGTCAATTAATTAGAAATAATATGTGTGATATCTATACAGATGAATAAAATTGAAGTGTCTGTTTGTAATGTCAAAATAACAGCTTTTTACTAAACGCATATGAAAGTATATACGGCACTTATAAAAATAAACAATTAAAAATATATATATCTGTCTGTCTGTTTGTTCCCGTTAATCTCTGAAACGACTGGACCGATTTTGATGGGACTTTCACTGGCATATAACTGATGTTATAAGGAGCAATTTAGATACTTTTAGAAAAAGAATTAAGGTTCCCCGCAAAAAAAAATTGAAACCCATGAAATCGCGAACAAAATTAGGGTATTTAGGGACGTACCGGGGCGAAGTCAGAGTAAGTCGCTAGTTTTAATATAATATTCGTAATTAGTCGTTAAAACCGTACCCGTGACCCCTCGAACATTCTTTTCAAAGAAACGAGAACACCGAAGAGTGTACATTGTACAGATAATTTATACTAATTTATAATTCAACCATTTTTAAACTATTGCTAAGCATGTGTCGTGCGTAACCACGTAACCACGCTGGTAACGAGAGTTAGCGAACTTCACATGTCGTCTAAAAGTAGTTAGATCCTTTCAGATATACAGCTACCCTCTCGGTACTTTTCTTGCCAGGACCGGGATAGCCTTTTCTGCTCAGGACCGGGAAGGTCGGCGCTCATTAGGGGAGGTCTTCGTTCAGTAGTGGACGGCGACAGGCTGATTGATTAGTAAGTGGTAACCAAGTTTAAAAAAAAAGTTTCACACAAGATAGTCTCAGAGGTTCAACTTCGCTTTGAGTCGAAAGCGAGTACTACATAATAATATAAGATTATTAAACCACTAGCGATTCACCCTTGCTTTGCTTTGGGTCCGTCCCTGGACAAATACAAATCAATTCAACGAGAACCGTACATTTTTCCGGCATGACAAATAGCCTATATCCTTCCTTAATAAAGAGGCTATTTAATTCAAAAAGACTTTTTTCAAATCGGATTAGTAGTTGTTGAGATTAGCACATCAAATAAGCGTTCAAAAAAACAAACAAACAAACAAACAAAAAAGTTTAAAGAGTTTGTTGTCGTTGTAAACCGAAATAACATCTGTCCCGTTTTGCTCATTGCGCACGCACCTGTGCGTAACTGTATAGTTAAACCCTTTCGTATTAAAATAGTTGGCTTTGGCCCTTTAATATTATTCGACCAGTATTTTTTGTTTCTCACTAATGACCTCAGTTCACTTCAGGCCTCAATAGACTCAGTACCAAAAGCCTTATTTTTAAGCCATATTTAGCCTCACTATGACTGCGAATGCGATTTTTCTTTAACTTCACTTTTAACTAATAACAAATCATACTTGTCGATTTTAAAATATTTCTTACGTATTAGTTTAAACTTTAAAATTCTATGTAGTGAAATTCAGATTGAACTTTACTACTTAGAATACATATAAGTATGTATTATTATGTAGAATCGATAATAGCTTAATATCATCGAATATCTTAAAGCTAAATAATGTAATAGGAACTAATGCTAGGAAAATTTACTTACTATTTAGTACTTATCACTGGTTACTTAGAAAATTAACATAGAACCTTGTAATAGTAAGCCAACGAACTATGTTGACAATTTTCTTAGGATGTATAAAGCATGCTTCAGACGTGCCATTTTAATTGTTATTTTTGGTGTAATGACGTTACACTCTCCACTACGCGGTAATATTGATATAGATAAGAAATTACATTTACCGAAGTAGTTCATGATACTCTTCAGACCATAAACTATGTATATACAAAAAAATTACTATGATTCTTCATCCGTTGCCGCGTGAAAGAACAACAAACTTTCGCATTTATAACATAAGTATAGATTTGCTTTTTACTATATCAAATACCGTTCGGCTACTTTATCAAGCGTTACGAAGAAGGTTGTGAAAATTATGTATATAAAAATAAATGTATGTTTGTTGGTTAGTCACTAATGCTGAAAAACACTATCATAATCACTTATATATCATTAGATGAAGTTTTTAGTGAGATGATGTTGGTAAGACTGTAAAGAATTCTAACATAGTACCATCAATACATTAATATTATATCCATATTAATATTATAAATGTGAAAGTGTGTTTGTTTGTCCTTCTTTCACGTTGATTGATGTGTTTACAGAGTGATAGATTGGCGTGATTTTTTGTGTGATGATAGTTGGAGGGCTGGAGAGTGATATAGGCTTCTTTTAACCATGGGAGATTATCTCATTTCTACGGAAAAACACGTTTTAATACCCATAACAACTCACCATACCATACTAACCGTTATAATATACCTAGAGAACCCGAGCGAAGCGAGAGTGAATCGCTATTATTACGTACAAATCTTAAATTTGTTAGTCCGAGTGTTTGTGAATAAGTTAGGTATACGAGAGTATATCCCATTTGAACTTGAGCAAAACCATGGTGGCTAATGAACAAAAAACAATTTTTGTTATATATAGTATACCGTTTAAGCAAAAATGTGTTAAGATTCACGAAACGAGCTAAACAAGTCGAAAATACCTCGGTATAGGTTTTTAATACCTGTTTCACGATTGTTATAAATATGTGCTATTGGAAATAAAAAAACTTCTTAGAACTTAATGACTTACCTTCACTCCTCTCGCGTCCCAACTAATATTCACAATTCGCTGACATATTACTCCGTTGATATGTAAATAAAAACACAATAACAAACTGCTGCCACTAGGAATACTAACTACAACAAAATGTGTGTCTATGTCATGTTATAAAATTAAAATGAGCAATTCTTGTATATTTAAATATAAACTAGCGACTCACGCTCGCTCTGCTCGGGTTCGTCTCTAGTTACGTTTTTTTCTTTAGTATGGATTTCTCAGAGATACTTTCCCGCAGTAAAAAGTATCTTATGTGTTGACCCGGATAACCAGCTATCATCATATCAAATTTCATCAAAATGTGTCCAGTGGTTTTCTCGTGATGCGTTCCCAGACAGACAGACAGACAGACAGACAAAAAAATTTAAAACTAAAGATTCGGCCTCTGTATCGATAATAATGACTATTTCAATAAAATTTACCAAAATTTATGTAATGTACAGATTCGACTGATTTAGAATTTTGTTATATGTAGGTATAGATTTATTTCGTGTATCTCGGAAACGACTCTAACGATTTGGATCAAATTTTGTATTTAGATAAGGTTTTCCTTTTTGAGTTTATTTATATAGGTATCTTTTCTGAAAAAACGCAATTTTTACATCTTTCCCGAAAATTTCCGAAAAACGTGTAGCGAAGCTCTGTGGTTCAGGTACTTGCATATTCAAGTGGTGTTATATATTTGAACCTATTTGGGACATTTAACACGATATTTCGATGTATTTCTCTTATTAATCGATTCCTAATTAGCTATATAGCGCTCGGCTCAGAATAGGGCTACATCATCTCCTCCTGTAGGTGTCGTATAAGATGACTAAAGGATCTAGGGACATCGCAACTTAAGTCCCTTGCCTGATAGCGGGTGAACAACAGCATTCCCAAAGAGGGTTGATGTCAGGCAGGCGGCCGTTCGGTTTTTTTTTTGCCAAAACCAATAAGCAGTATGGACGTACTACCTAGCCCAAGTAATTTGGGAAATGGGCAGGGAGATGATGATTAATCGATTCTCTTATTACATTTAGTCGTATTACATTTTATACTATCGAATGGATACGATAATAGAGCCAAGTGATAGAGTAAAAATGTGGAAAAATGTACAAATGAGTGGAACTTTTCAACAGCTTTCAAAAACATGCAGGACTCAAAAACAGAATGAATTTGAGGAATCATAGACGAAAGCAAAAGTTTTAATCATTAAAATTTAACTTTTCAACAATATCCGTAACAGTGTATTATCCAATTAAAGGGTTTTAATAATTGATTAATCGTATAAATGCCATGGACCCACTGCAAGGAGTCTGATCTCCATTATCTCTGACCTCAGCTCAGTCAACGCCCCTAAGGTCGCAGCAATTTAAAATGATTAAATGCCACTTAATTGACCATTGCGGTCCAGTGAAAAGTGCACAGTGCAGTGGTTTTTAGGGTTCCGATGTAGAATAGTAGAGTCTATGTATAAATAGGCAAAGACAACAGTTCAGTATCTTTTTCTTTCTCTTTGTCGAACAACTTTTTCTCCTCTGCTTGTCGAACATTTTTTTTTGCTTATTAGATATTTATGGTGTTGTCAATAAAAAAAATGGAAATAGTTTTTTTTATAGATACATCTAGTTATATTGTCCGGTAAAGAGAAATCAAATCAGTATCTTTCTCTCCTTTGTTTGTCAAATGATTTTCTTTTTTTTTGTTGAAAAAATAATTATTGTCGAATTTATATCACTAATTTTTTTTACTATATCTAGTCAGTATGAAACATGTCATGTCGTCAAGATATCTATTTAATATCTTGTTATTTTACAGTTCACGTCCACGGCTCCACAGATATAGTTGATACACCGTTTGTAGCTTGTGTTTTAATCTTACCTCTGTTCCGAATTTTGCTAAAATCATTTGAGAAATTACAGTGCGAAGAAGCAACAGGCATATTCACTTATTCTCTCTCTCTTTCGCTCTAAAATAAAAAATAGCGATGTACTCTCACTTCGCTCTGGTGCGTGCGTCTCTAAGCTTGAATGGTTTAGGAACGCATAAAAGACAAACATCCAAAGATATTTTTGTTACATCATAAATCTTCGCGTATAGAAAATAACCCACCAGGGTTTCATCATAATCTGATGGTTTAGAAACTCATAGAGGACAAACATACGAACATTTTTATCCATATAGAAGATTAAGTAGATACAAAAAAAGGATTTTTCATTTATATCACTAATTTTATTGTGTTTCATTTAAACTGATGTAGCTTTGCTACATTAAAGTAGAAATAAAAATTAACTAAGTATATGTATGTACATGGTTAAAAATTTAGCACAATTTATCATGTCGACGGTCGACGTGATGAATATGTCAGCACGCGCCCATATAAATGTATTAGCGTTAATTTATACATATTAACTAATTTAGAATGCATATATTGTAAGATCTCATTCCGACGCAGTTTCTTTACTTTAGTGCATACAATATTTGTAAGGCAATAATTGAAAATTGTAATATTTATACTCTGTATGAGTTATTTTGATTTACTAATAACCATAAAATAATATATAAATTAATAGCGACTCACCCTCGCTCCGCTCGGGTTCGTCCCTGGGGTGGGGTCTGGGAAGACCACCCTTATTCTTATCACTTAGGGGTATGAAAAATAGATAGTAGTCGATTCTCAGACCTACTGAATACGCATATAAAATTTGGTAAAAATCGGTAAAGCCGTTTCGGAGGAGTACGGTAACAAACATTGTGACATGGAAATCTATATATATAAAAGAAAGTCGTGTTAGTTACTTCGCTTATAACTCAAGAACGGCTGAACCGATTTAGCTGAAAATTGGCAGGGAGGTAGTTTAGAGCCAGGAGAAGGACATAGGATACTTTTTATCCCGTTCGACCGCGTTCCAATTTTTATGATATTTTAATTTTTGGATTTCTCTTAGTCCGGAATAGGTAAGTATTAAAACATATAATTAAAATGTGAGAAAGAAAGATTTTTTCTTTTTATATCTATTTAAAACGTACCTAGCGACGAACCCGAGCGAAGCGAGGGTGAGCCGCTAGTTTTATATATAAGATAATCCCTATACATTTATACAATAATAGCATTCAGATTATCTCTATAGTCTGCTTGTTTTCTATAAATTGCCTCGGTGATGTAGTGGCTAGCAGGTGCACGGCTGCACATCCGGAGGTCCTGGGTTCGAGTCCCGGGCGGGCCAAGTTATTTATTGGGTCTTTCTGTATAGTAAGTCTCAGTAATAGCCCGGAGTTGGGAAGTTGGCGGTGTTTCACCCCCGTGCCTCGGAGAGCACGTAAAGCCGTCGGTCCTCCACCTTAACTCTCACCGTCGTGTCTCGTGTCATCCCACCGGAGTGTGAGTGACAGGTATTGCGAGTGAAAGGAATCGAGAATACACTTTTTGTGCATACGCATTGTACTATAATATATATATCTCCTGCATTGAGGTCGCCATAGCCGAAAGCGGACAGAATAAAAGACAGAAGAAAAGAAGGTTATAATTATTAAGGAACCCTAAAAAACTAGCAAAAATATAACTATCGATTGCACTGTGAACCTTCAATCTATACAGAACTAACGTCAAAGTTTTTTCCTTTTCATCAGAAATTACGAGTATTTGCTCCATCCGGGAAGACTTTGAAACTTTGCTGGAGTAATAAGTTTTCTTTGATTACTTGGCACGTATAAAATAAAATTATATATTATATTTTTGCTACCGTTCTCCTAGGATATCTATATCGTATTACTGATCGTATGGTGTATTCAATTTTTAAGGCAGTAGTAGCCCAGTGGCGCTCGCTTGAAAAACCCATGTACTTAATTGCTAAATTCAGTTGTTTCAAAGGTTTGATGACAGACAAACATTTTCAAAAAAGTTTAGGTATTTAAAAGAAAAGGTTTAGTATGTGCCTCTAATTATAAGAGATTGATATGAGCTAGTCATTTAACCATTAAGTTAGATACTTAAACTTAACTTACAAGTATAGATTGTATATTGTCTTATTTCTATACATATAATAAAATTCTAACTGAGTCGAATTTGTACATTAAATATTTTTTGGAAAATGTTATTAAAATAGTCATTATTATCAATATAGAAACCGAATCTATAGTTTTTAGAATTGTCTGTCTGTTTATCTGCGAAAAGAAAACCACTGGATAGATTTTGAAGAAATTATCTCATTTTTTTTGACAATGGAGAAAATATCTCATCTCTGAGAAATCTATACTAAACGTTAAAACGTAACTAGGGACGAACCCTAACCGAAACCGAAAATGAAAGCGTGATTTTTTGTAAAACCCATGAGGAAAATGTAAACAACGAGTTGGAATAATCGATATTTCTTAATATAAAGAAAAATGTATATTTAGAAAATTATTCAAACCATACATATTACAACCACTTTCAATTATGTTATTGATTCATAAATTAGAATACGGCTTTAAGTAAACGGCTGCAGTACTTCCTTGACCGGGCATCGAAGCAGGTCGTTGCTGTGGAGACCGCGCCACAACATTTAGTTAGAGGTGAAGCATTCGCATTAATCGATATTGACAATAATAGACATGTAAAATTTTAAACAGTCAATTTTCTTTTGTACAGTTATAAATTACAAAATTTGCCCGCGACTTCGCTCGTGGTCTGGGCCGAGATCAAAGGTTAGCCTATGTCCCCAGGATGCAGTTCTTGCCAAATTTTACCTTCAGACTTAGGTAATTTTACATTTATAATATTAGTATGGATTTAGTATAGTTAAAAACAGAAGAGTTTCAGATACTCCAAAATACTTAAATTTAAATATTCCACACGCTGGGGGTGATTTTTTTTATGAATATGGATGGTAATACCAGGCTTACCCTACTTATTAATTAAAAAAGAATTCTAACAATCGATTCAAGATGTGCGAAAAAATCGAGTAGGCAACATACAAAAAAATATATAAATAATTCCAAAAGTGTTTCTTGGTTGTTCTTCTATCAAGCAACATCAGGTCATTTTGCTCGACTTAAAAAAGAACAAAATGGTCAAATCGAATGGATGTTTGCTTTCTTCTCAAATTGTGAAGAATACCAAATAACAATCATGTAAATTTCAAAAAAAAATCACAAGCACATACATACAACAAAATAATTAATTACGTTTAAAGTGACATTGGCCAAAAAGAGCAGAAATAAAAAGAAGAGAAAAATAGTAAAGAAAATTGCTATCCCATATTAAACCGAATCAAGGTAAATTGCTTGCTCCTGAAGATATTCTGTAAAGTATACGCAGAGCCGACTCTATCACAAATAGCATGCCCTCTCACGCCTTCTCATGCTTATGTTATAATAAAAATTTAAATATTACTTTCGTAGATTTACGCGAACACTTGACATTTTAAATAAAACTATCTTTTCGGATTTTTTCGCCAATTTATTTTAATTTTTGGTTCCCGACGTTTAGAGTCTCTCCCGTGACCATGATTGCTGTAATGCATTCGAAACGTCGGGAACCAAAAATCATAATAAATTCGCGAAAAAAGCCGAAAAGATAGTTTTATTTAAAATAAAAATTTAAAATTACAAAAACATATAATTTCATACAAAATGAGCAAAACCGTGAATCCGCTTCGGTTTTATCTATATTAATTCCATCGATGTACCAAATTTGGTGTGTGTTATGACAGCTAAAGCCGACACAGTGTTGTAATAACCGTTAAGAGATTACTATCTCTACTATGAACAAACATAATGACATTTATACATGCAAATTATTATTTTAGACAGATATTCTCACTCTTACAGGGGGTTTTACTTCAAAATCCAATAGAATCGTGGTAGTAAGTATCGCTTTTGATGATAAAAATGCATCAGCTTTGAGACACGAAAAATTAATGATTAAAGGCAGAGTAGGCAATGAGATGTACATAAATTCAAAATTTGAAACCTTTTGTTAGGAAATCGATTTAAATGTCACTTCTCAATCAAATCTACACGTACATACAGACGTATAAATAAAATTTAAGTGTATGTCTTTGATTTTAAAATAACTATGTTTCCTCAAGTATATAGTTAATCATGATACCAGTACCCAAACAACCCTTTTCAAATTTTCGTCTGTTTCTCTGCCTGTATGTCTTTGGAACGGCTTAACCGAATATAATGGGACTTTCACTGAAAGATAGAGTTTGTAGGGCTACATGTGTATTTTTTATGGTATCAGTGACAAACGAGCAGACAGCTCTTAACTTACTCGACTTAGGTTTTATGTAACAAAAATGCAGAACCGCAGATGCGTTGTCACTGTGAGGACTAAGATGATATGCCTCTTGCCTGTAATTGCACTGGCTACCTTGTCCTTCAAACCGGAACACAACAATGTAGTTATTGTTGCTTGGCGGGAGAAATAGATAAGGGGGTGGTGCCCATCCAGTCGGACTTCTCAGGCTTGACAGAGTCCTACCACCGGTTAAACATATATCTGACGATGAATCTCTCCGTTCGTTCATTATAACAATACATAGCATTTGTGTATTGTGTATCTCCTAAAGTACACTCACAGTAACTATTTTTATCTGTTGAAAAACTCTCTACATTCCCTACGGGATGTCACGACCTCCCACAAGTAAATGTAATTTGATCTAAATAAATTAAATATTTAAAAACACCTTACACATAACCATTTAATTGACGCCATTTCAAATGAGTCTAAACATGATATTTCTGCAGTATTTTAGTAAATAGTTGAGTGTCTTGAGATTCCAGGTGACGCTGCAGCATCAGGCCAAGGTTACCGTTTCAATGACATTGAAGTAATAATACCTTTCGAATGAATTAGATCTGTGGAAGTTCCTCATATCATTTTAACGTCGAGATATAGCTGATGACCTGCGACAGAACAGATTTTCTTGATTTATAGCTAAGACTCCCTCGATCAAGTCATCTTTCAAACAAAAAAAATAATGAATTATAATCGGTTCATCCGTTCTTTTTGCGTCGGGGGTAAAAAATATCACTCATAGATCTTTTATATATTGAAAGTTCGTATTAACGCCATCTCTGGGTAGCTTTTTGACCTACTATCATTGAATTTATGAATTAAAATTTTAAATAAAATTGTGAATTATTTATATAATAAATTCAAACGGTACAACTCTTTCTTATAAAATATCTTATTTTATTAATTATTTTATGTACTGAATTTGATGTATGCTGTATGAGAGGGAAAATAAATACCAAATATTTTTACTGTCATTTTACAGCGACATCTATTATCACAAATTAAAGCATTTCAACAAGTCAAAACTTCCCCTAACAGTTTTTACATGTGCTGATAGATGGCGTTATTTTATCATTTGCTGTATATCTTCCGCTAGATGTCACTAATAGAAAAAATAATAATTAAAAACCTCATCTATACAACAATTTACAAGTAAAACCTATTAATATAAATAAGTTATTACAAAAAAGTCTTACTTATTGTGAATTTTTAAAATATTCTGAGACTGACAAGTAAACTAAATTCTAATAAGCATGAAATAAAATCCTCAAGTCATCATACACTGTGCCTTATCAATTTTGATGAAAGATGTATTTACGTTAAATTGCTATAAAAAAAATCGGGAAAAACATATTATAATTATTACTTTTTATATCTATCATAGTATAAAACAAAGTCGCTTTCTCTGTCCCTATATCTCTATGTATGCTTAAATCTTTAAAACTACGCATCGGATTTTGATGCGGTTTTTTTTATAGATAGAGTGATTCAAGAGGAAGGTTTTAGTATATAATTTGCTAATTTTTTGTATACATTGGCGACAATATAACGATATTTGTTGGAGGTGTCGGAAAAAATAAGACATCTGGGAGCTTTCAACGAAAACGCTGCCTAAACCCTTTGAGATATAACAAAATAATGTATGGTGGAATTGTGTATCTTATATAGGTCTACAGAAAAGTTCGCGACGGCATATGTCTATCTCTTAAGGATAACATACTATATCCATTTTAATTTAAAACGTAACGACGAACCCGAGCGAAGCGAGGGTGAGTCGCTAGTTAAGTTAGTTTAGACGTCTAAACTTTAAATAAGATTATTTCAGTGCTTTTATACATCATTCTTGATTTTGATGATTTTTTTGTGATTGTTTGAGTCGGTTCCTGGATGGTTTAGATTCACAATTAGACCCCGTCGGTGGCGCTGCATTATGCATATATATACATGGATAGGATGAGGACAACGTAAGTCCGGTCAGTCTACACAGATAATATTTTCTACACTAACGACTAAACCTCACTTCGCTCGGGTTCGTCCCTGGGTATGACTATATATTATATATGTATACATATGTAGGTATGGTGAATTGTTGACGGCTGTATTATATATTAATAAACAAACAAACACACTTTCACATTTATATTTTTATATTCAAGAACTATGAAAAGTTCATAAATATACTGCAATAGTGGCTTTTTCGGTTAAAATTAATCCTGTGATTAGAGGATATTCGATTTTGATGAAATTTGGTATGATGATAGTTGGCTATCCGGGTCAACATATAGGATACTTTTTACTGTGGGAAAATACCTCATCTCTGAGAAATTTATACTAAATGTAGTAGCGAACCCAAGCAGAGCGAGGATGAGTTAACAGTAAATAATAAATACAAAACAAATGAGAAGATTTCAGGGAACATTAAGGTACAAAATGTGAAGTTCTGTAAATACCGAAATAGAATAAAACAACAAAAAGCTATCTGACACAAATTCAAAGCGTCAAAACCTGAATCCGCGTACGTCCATTATTCTAAGAAACTACTGAATTACCATTGTTTTGTCTTTATATTGTGCGAGTGAATGTTAACGTAACGTGAATCACGATTAGATACGATTTGGTGGCAGATAGATTTTTTTACTTTGTACTGAGAGCGTTTGGTACGCTATATGCTAGTTTTATCGTGTGTTTTTAATACATCCATTTACTTTACAACTAATCGATAGTCCAACAGATTTATAGATTTTTCTAGCTTGAGTATTGTAAAGACTTACAATTTTATTATTAACTGAGCCGTGTTTAGCTTTATATAACTGGGCTAAGTATTATTATCGATGTTAATCAAAACATATTGCTATATTCTCAACGTACAAATCTACACTAATATTATAAAGAGGAAAGATTTGTATGTTTATAACGAATAAACTCTAAAACTACTGGACCGATTTAGATGAAATTTGGTAAGAAGGTAATTTCAGATCCTGGAAGGGACATAAGATATTTTTTATTTCGGAAATCATCCCTTAAGGGGGTGAAATGGGGATGAAATTTTGTATGGGGAACCAACCTAAAAAGTCTTACATATAAACGAAACTTTTATAAAAACATACTAAAATTAAAAGTTCCATATATAAAATAAAATTTAAATCAGCTTTAAACGTTGTACAATTTGATCTCTCTTACAAAAAATGTCGAAATCCTTTGAAATGAAATCAAAGACACAATTAGTTCTAGTTTTCTCATGTTATAAATTTCAAATTAAACATGCCAGTAGCGACAGGTGAGACAAAAGCACAAAAGCTCATAAACAGAAGCTTTAGAGGTAAATATTTTGGGTGACGATTGCTTAAGCACTTTACCTCAGCAGGTGGTTTTTTTATTATACTTTGGATTTTGTGCAAACGTTTCGAATACAATATAATGGAGATACACCGAGTTAAATAAATTGGATGGTTTAGAAAATGTTTTTACTCAATACTAGGTACTTCTGTTCAGACCACCGCTCTATCTGACTTTTATTGAAAGCATATAGATTTATTTATGTTATTCTTATTTTCTTTTTCTTATTATATTATGTATAATAAAATTCTGAGTCGAATCTGTACCTACATTCAATATTTTTTGGAAATCTTATTGAAGTAGTCGTTATTATATATACAGAGGCCGAATCTATAGTTTTTACAATTTTTGTCTGTCTGGGAACGCATCACGAGCAAACCACTGAACAGATTTTGATGAAATTTGGTATGATAATAGCTTTTTATCCGGGTCAATATATAGGATACTTTTTACTTCGGGAAAATATTTCATCTCTGAGAAATCTGTACTATACAAAACATTAAAAACGTTCTTACTATTAGGTATCTGCATTAATACAACAAAATATCGCCATAAGAACCTACCGTGTGACCTCCAAACTGATTTACAGTGTCAATTTAGCATTATGTGTTATTTAACATAGATTTAAAACACGTTTTACTTTAAAGTTGATTTATATGATAAATTCAATGTCTTTACAAATCTACATAATGGGTTAGTCAAATTAAAAATAGCCGTGTCGTTTTAAGAACTAAGTATGAATAGTCAGGTGCGCCGCCCACGTACCATTGTTGCATTACGCAAAGCTCCTCGTTATAACAATACAGTATTTTATTATAATAAATAAACTTTTGCTACTGACTTAGAACAATAAAGCTTTGACAAAGAGCTTTTAAGTTCTATATAACTTTATAAATTCATTGAAAGGCGTTTTTGGTACTTTTAAAGCAACTTGAAATAAGAGTAGTTTTGGAATTGACTTTATATTGGTGGTTATTTAAATGCTTTTATTATTATTTCGCAGATATGTAATTAAATTTACCAACATGATTTCCACTGGTCTTACGGCGAAAAAAGAACACCGTGGGGAAACCTGCATGTCTCAGAGAATCTAGCAAGTTTTCGAAAGACATGTGAAGTCCGCCAATCCGCACTTGGCCAGCGTGGTGGACTATGGCCTGATCCCCCTCGTACTGAAGGGAGGCCCGTGCCCTGCAGTGGGATGTTAAAAAGGGCTGAATACATACATACATACATACATACATACATACATACATACATACATACATACATACATACATTTTGTGATATCTAAAGGCCAAGCTAGGTATAAGCTCTAAGGCCAGCCCTGTTGTATCGCGCTACGCATCAATTAGGGCGCGTGACCTGAAATTTAAGTGGAGCGCAAGGCCTAGTTCTTTTAATTCGACAACATCCGTAACACTTGTACGAAGTTAAGTGGCAAAGTCGCTCAATGAATACTGTTAAATATTTATTTTTTTGTGGAAAATCTATAAGTATAATAAAATTGTAACTAAGCCGAATCTGCACATTAAATATTTATTTTTGAAAATCTTATTGAAATAAACATTATTATCGATACAGAGGCCGAATGAATAGTTTTTAGAATTTTTGTCTATCTGTCTGTCCGTCTGTTACCGCATCACAGAAAAAACACTGGAGGGATTTTGATGAAATTTGGTATGGTGATAGCTGGTTATCCGGGTCAACATATAGGACTTTTTACTGCGGAAAAACATCTCATTTCTGAGAAAAAATACAAAAACTGCATTGTAAGAGTGTACTAATATGTAAAAACTAAGAATTTGGTTTTTGGTCATCTGAACGCGGGCGGAGCCGCGTGCAATGCTAGTACAATTATAAATTTAGTCATATATATTTATACTAGCAGAACCGGCGGCTTCGTTAGGCTAAAACTACTAAAAAAACTCTAAAAAGTTTAGTTTTATACAAACTTTCATGCCCTATTTTACTCCCATATGGAATGAATTTTGAAAAATGCTAAAAGACGTATTTATTTTATTATATTGAAGAGCATTAATACCAAGTTTCAAGTAATCCTGATCATAAATATTTTTTTTCATTTTATTATAACGGGAAAGACGCCCGTGGGAATTAGATAATCTCCGGTAAAAAACGGTCTATGTCACTCTCCAGTCCTTGAACTATCTCCACACAAAAAACCATGCAAATCCGTCACTCTGTTTCGACGTAAAAGAAGGACAAACAAGCAAATAAACACAATTTCAAATTTATATATATATATAAAAAGTATATATTAAGTATATGGATAAATCCGCATGTTACATTCTTTTTTAATTTCTACATCTAGGTACATGCGGGAGAAGTTGACATACTATATATAGTATGGACGTAAATAAAATAGTTCTTAGGGCTTTTTCACATTGCAAAATAGAAATTTAAAATTGCCACGAATATATACCATTAGTACGTATTTACTATATATATATTTTTTTTTTTTTTTTTATGGGACTAAGGGGGCAAACGGGCAGGAGGCTCACCTGATGAAAAGTGATCACCGCCGCCCATGGACATCTGCAATACCGCAGGGCTTGCAGACGCGTTGCCGGCCTTTAACAAAGGAATACGCTCTCTTCTTGAAGGTGGCCAGGTCGTAGCGGTTCGGAAAGACCGCCGGCGATAGCTGGTTCCACAGAGTGGTTGTGCGGGGCAGAAAATGCCTTAAAAATCGCACTGTTGTGGAACGCTGGACATCGAGATGGTGTGGATGGAATTTACTATTTTGGCGCGATGTCCGATGGTGAAATTCAGCAGCCGGGATCAGTCCGAACAATTCCTCGGAACACTCCCCGTGATAGATGCGGTAGAAGATGCAGAGTGATCCAACATCTCTACGCAGAGCTAAAGAATCAAGCCGATCGGAGAGAGCTTGATCGTCGATAACTCGAATCGCCCTACGTTGAATGCGGTCAAATGGAAGTAGCTGGTACTGGGGAGCTCCCGCCCAAAGATGAGAACAGTACTCCATGTGAGGCCGAATTTGCGCCTTATAAAGAATAAGACGCTGACGCGACGTGAAGTACTGTCTCGCCTTGCTGAGCACACCAAGCTTCTTTGAGGCCAGTTTGGCCTTACCTTCCAATTGACCACGGAACTGGACGTTGCTCGAGATGTCGACGCCAAGTATTCCGATACTGGCTGTGGGAGACAGAGGAGTGTCCTCAAATTGAGGAGCTACGATAAATGGCGACTTTTTAGCGGTTAACGCGCAAACTTGTGTCTTTTTGGGGTTGAATTGGACTAAGTTTAGTCGACCCCAATCCGAGACTTTGGTTAACAGAGATTCGACTTCAGACACAAGTTTGTTCCGGCTCTCGTCGACGTATTCCCGAGAAATATTAGCGCGGCCAGTGTACAGCGCATCCACAGTGCTATCGTCTGCATAGCAATGAATGTTGCTAATTTGCAACATGTCATTGATATGCAGAAGGAACAGAGTAGGAGACAGTACACAGCCTTGTGGAACACCAGCATTGACATATTTAGGATCAGAGCAAGCACCGTCGACAACGACCTTAATGCTCCGATCTGCCAAAAAGCTGGTGATCCAGTTGCAAAATTTCTCGGGGAGCCCATAGGAAGGTAGCTTCGAAAGAAGCGCTTTGTGCCATACCCGATCAAAGGCCTTCGCTATGTCCAGACTGGCTGCAAGCGCCTCCCCCTTGGTCTCAACTGCTTCTGCCCATCTATGTGTCAGGTAAATTAGAAGATCACCGGCTGAGCGACCTCGACGGAAGCCGTACTGGCGGTCGCTAATCAGCCGGTGCTCTTCTAGGTACCGCAGGAGCTGGCAGTTGATAATGGACTCCATTATCTTAGAGAACAAGGAGGTAATGGCTATAGGCCTGTAATTGGACGGATCCGAGCGGTTGCCCTTTTTTGGGATCGGGTGCACTAAAGCGGCCTTCCAGGATTTCGGGACTACGCCTGATGAATAGGAGTACCGGAAAAGACGCGTTAAGACCGGTGCCAACTCCGGAGCACATGTCTTCAACACGATCGGAGGGATGCCATCGGGCCCACTCGACTTATGAATGTCCAAGGAAAGAAGTGCTTTGCGAACTGCACTTTGCCGGAACTGAACTTCCGGCATCGTAGTATCACACCGCGGGATTATCGGTGGTGAGTTTCCTTGGTCATTCAGAGTCGAATTGGACGCGAAGAGAGTGCCTAGTAGTTCGGCTTTCTCCTTCGCGGTATGAGCCAGCGAGTCATTCTCCGTGTGCAGAGGTGGAAAAGAAGGCTTACAGAAATTCCCTAAAACAGCTTTGGAGAGAGACCAAAACGCACGTGTTCCCGAAGGGAGACGCCCCAATCTCTCGCCAATTCTGCCGATGTGCTTCGACTTCGCATTAGCAATACTACTTTTGAAGGACCTGGAGGCAAAGTTATACTCCTTTTTAAAGGCGCTAGTATTTACATCACTAGACGCCGACGCGACAGCCCAGGCTTGGTAGCATTCCAGCTTTCGGCGAGATGCCATCTTGCAGGAATGACCAAACCAAGGCTGGGATTTGCCTCCGATGGGCACTGCAGAGAACGGAATAAATAGTTCCATACCCTGAAGTACCACATCGGTGACAGAATCAGCAACGACGTCTGGATCATCTGGCGAGAAGCAAATTTGCCCCCATGGGTAGGACGCAAAGAATGACCGCATCCCGTCCCAATCCGCTGACCTGTAATGCCATACACGGCGACAGCCCGCAAAGCGAGGCCGTGTTGAGCGCGTGACTGGCACTGTACTCCGGACAAGACAGTGGTCCGACGAGCCAAGAGGAGGATCGACGGAGACCAGGTAGCCGTCCGGATGAGAGGTCAACAGAAGATCCAACAGGGAAGGTGTATGATCTTCCACATCAGGGATTCGCGTTGGCGAGGTAACCAGTTGTGTCAGATCATATGCCAATGCGAAATCGTGAACAGATCTCCCCGCATGATCGGTGGTACGTGATCTAAGCCATTCAGTATGATGGGCGTTAAAGTCGCCGAGAATCACGATCTCTGCGGATGGGATCTGCTGGAGCACGGAATCTGTAGCCATTTGCATGTGCTCAACGAGTCGGTCAGTTTCGGCATTGCCGCTATGAGACCTATACAGGCACGCGTAGATTCGCGGATGGTCGTCGCAGTCTACACGTAGCCAGAGGATGGATAGGTCCCGCCCTTCAAGGCTGCTGAGGCGACGAGAGCAGATGTCCTCTCTGACGTACACGCACACTCCAGCCCGCGGTACAAAGGAATGCTCCAGATTATACCCCGGGTAAGAGAGGAAAGAGGTGTCAGCCGGGGACGATATCTGCGTCTCGGTAAGGAAGAGCAAGGCCGGCTTCGCCGTCTCAAGGTGGAAGTGGACGGCGTTCAAGTTAGAATTTAGTCCCCTTATGTTGCAGAAGTCCACAGCAAGTGTGAAAGGGGTAGCCTTATGTTGCCTGCTCCGATTGCCCCGAACAGAAGACGAGAGCGCAAAATTGCCCCCCCCAGAATTCGGAGGGCAGCCTGGGCACCCACGCTCAGGTAGTGTACGAGTTGAACATGGATGCCCAGAGAGGGATTCTCCACCGCGATGTGCGCTGGTGGTACCCTCCTGGGGTAGACTGACCAAATTTCGCACTATCATAAATTTAGTGGTGTGGGGGAGGGGTGGGGAGTGGGCCTCCCGGGACTCTCACTTACCGAACGAAACGCGACAGCAAAGCTGCCACTTTACGCCGGACTTCTGTGAGAGAGTGGTATTTAACGGGACGTGCCGGCCCATTCGGCTGCTACCCGAAGGTAACTAGCATGGCACTACCACAGTTTTTGGTTGACTGATTGCACTGGTGGAATAATCTCTGTCACTAGATTATCCCACCAGCGGGCGGTGGGGTCGTCACGTCCCGACGCCAACATATATGACTTTCTTACCGTTCATTTTGTGATTTTAATGAATAAATAGTTAATATTGAACTTAGAACTCGCTTAATCTATACTTAATCTATATAAAATAAAATGTTATAAATAGGAAAAAAATTGTTTGTTTGTACCAAATAAGCTCCGAAACTACTGAACTGACTTTAAAAAATTCTTCACCAGTAGAAGAACTATAATTTATTTTCTAAAGAATTAGAGATCCTTAAGAAAATTGCAATAATGTAACCCAAAGTAGCGAAATTTTGCTTATAAACTTCATTATTTGTGCGTGCGCTGAGAAAATTATATATTGATGATGCATAAAAATTATAAAAGTTAATATAATGGGTGAGTCGTTAGTAAAATACATTCTGAAAAAAAAACATATTTTGAAAGAAAAATGGTCGTAATCCTTTTACTTCGTGTTCATTGTTTATCAATAGAAATTGTTTGAATGCTACAGTTTCTAAAATAACTTACATACTTATTTTCATTATGCAATTAAAATTGGCAATTCATTCTAAAATTTACAAATACACTCTTTTATGTTATAATTTCTGTAAAATTGCTGTAAAAAATCAAATATCGTAAGACAGGCAACATTGTAAAAATATCAACCGGAATGAACACATGCTTGACTCATAAAATAGCAAAAACTAAAAAAGGATTTGAAAAATGACGAATAATCGAACTGTCTCTATATAAAGAGAGTCTAATGAGACGGACGGACGGATACTTTGTTTTAGAAATTACCAAATATTTTGACCGAGAACGGACACGCTTTGATAAAAAACATATGTCACCTATTGAAAATAATGTTTTGTTAGAAATAACAAATGAAATCGTTAACGATTGGTGCTAAAGTACTTATGGTGATATTGACTAAGTACTTTGTTAAAATTGTTATTATGAAAGAGAAAAAAAACAACATACAATTTGGTTTTTAAGAGTATAAGACATCCTCTATTGGTTTACACGACGCACGACAGTAAAGCTCCCAATCGGCATGATTATTCTGACATCTTTAACTATCTTCGTTATATTTCAGCTAATTTACACAAAACCTTAATGAATTATACACTTGAATCTTTCTCATGAACCACTTCGTCCATTGGTGGAAAACGTATGAAAATCTGTTTGGTATTTTTTGAGTTTATCGCGTTCAAACAGACAAACAGACGCAGCGGGACTTTGTTTTATAATATGTAGTGATTAGCATATTGCTAACAAAATTTACTAGAGGCGTGCTACTACTTATCCATGAACAGAAAACCGAATTAAAAATATAATAACTGCAACGATCACGACGCGTTTGGCTCAGTTTGTAGTTACCACACTTGCTGTGCCAGCGGTCGCAGGTTCGAGTCCCGCTGGAGGCATTCGTTTGTGTGATGAGCACGAATGTTTGTACTCTAGTCATGGGTGTTTATATTTATAATACGTATTATATATTATGTATAGTGTATCAACTATTTGTAATCCATAACACATGCCTCGCAGCTTACCATGGAACTAGATGGTGTTGTGTGGTAATGTCCCAACATATTAATTATAATTATTTGTTTACAATCACTAAAATGGCAATACACATACTTTCAAAGTTAGTTAATTTCTTAACAAATCATTTAAATTAGGTGAATAAGATGATACCTCGGTACTTGGTCAAGTATACCGTGTAGTTAATGAAGCGCTGCAACACGCTTTAATTATTCATCGTCTAATCAAGTATTTTTTTTTAATCGCTGTAAATCAGCTGCTAGTGTGACATGCATTCCATAGCGCGCGATCTCCGAAGCGCAACATATTTGCATTCCAAGTGCAAAACTGGGCTTGAATATTGTATACATAACGAGCGCCATCCTATATGTTAAGAAATTAGATGCCTAAAACACATTACAAAATATTTCATAAAATTTTAATTCAAAATTATAATTCAACTAGTTATATATTCTTTTTTATATTTAAAACTACTTTTTAAGATTTGTTTACGTTTTATTTCGTTATTACAGACATATTTACTGACAAAAGAAAGGGTCGAAAAGGCCTCATTTTCACTCCAGAATAACGAAAAAAAATGTTAGACAATTTTCATATAAAGCGCTTTGTTTTATAAGGAACACACAAAAAAATGAACATATTGGTTTTTCCATTTATGTTTAATGCTATTATGTTACTATATTTTAATATGAAAGATATGCTATATTTGAATGAAATTAAATGTTATATTTTAACATTAAACGAATTCCATCGCGCACTATGTTTAAAAAAGTTGAAATATTACTGAAAAAGTCTCATTTTGGACGAAAACCCCGTTTAGACTAAAGTTTGGCGTCTCACAAGTAGTATTAATCGTAGTTTTTTTTATATCCGTTAAATATATTATCTTACAGGCACACGGTGTACTTTCAGAATATGTAATGAAAAAATCTTAAATAGTGTATGATAATATAATTTTTTTTGCTATTCTATGGCGGAAATGAGGTCTTATTAATAGCTTTCCTTTATAATAATTTGGAAGGAAACAGGAATAGCAGTGATACTTCAGTCCTTGCAATTGTTCAAAACTTGAATAAGTAATCCTAATGAGCGTTTTATCTCTCTTCGCCAGTCGATTTTCTTTATTTTGCTTTGTAGCTATTAACGAATATATTGAGGTAGAAATCAAGTATTATCAATAAAAAGTTATTATTATTCCTATGAATAAATAGATTTTCCTTAAATTTTCAACCATGATTATAGTCGAGTTTCAACCACTGGGCAAGCACTAGTAAAAATAATAATTCTCACTTATTCCTCAATAAAACAAAACAAATTTTACTTTTAAGATCTTTTTTTTATGAAAAATTTACAAAAAAAAACAATAAACTAAAAACCTTTATCTAATACATACATACATACATATATGTATACTCTAACTCTAAAATTTAGCCAAGAAATGAATACAAAAACAATAATTGGACCCAGTTATGCAAAAAACAGCCATGTGCGTAAAAGTACCAACAGAGTTATAAGCATTTTTCTGTCGATAGTTGGCACTTGGGTTATGTTTTGTTTTTCTGGTTATTTTAAAATTGAATGATATTTATATAAGTATTGTTTATTTTCAACCGACTTCAAAAAGGAGGAGGTTCTCAATTCGACTGTATTTTTTTTTTATGTTTGTTACCTCAGAACTTCGTCATTTATTAACGGATTTCGACAATTTTTGTTTTGTTTGAAAGGGTATACTTCCAGATTGGTCCCATTTAAATTTCAAAAAAAAATTCCTCCCCTAAGGGTGGAAAAATAGCTAATAATGAATTTAACCTACTTCTAATTGTTATATTGACTTGAAACTTTGCAAGTGTTTCTATTTTCGTTGATAGTACAGTGGTTTGGTATTGTTGACCTGATCTGATGGTAAGGCCAGAAGGTGGATAGGTGGAACTCTTCAACGACTAATAGTAGATACTTTGAGTTTGGGCTTGTTTTGTTTGATTTGACAAGCCTAACACGTTAGAATTCTTACTTTGCTACTACTGTCTACACTAAAAAGGGAAAAATAAAAACTTTTTTAACAAAAAAAATAAAAATCGACTTCAAGAAAAGCACTAAAAAGTAAAAAATAACTGAATTGGTAGTTTTCATTTACTATACATACCTAATCAAATATTTTCGAAGTCGGTGTGCTTTGGCTAAGTAATTAAAGTCTACCTATTAAATACATATCTAATCAAATATTTTCGAAATCGGTGCCAGCCCATACAAAGCAAAGCACACCGACTTCGAAAATATTTGATTAGGTATGTATAGTAAATGAAAACTACCAATCAGTTATTTTTTACTTTTTAGTGCTTTTGTTTGAAGTCGGTTTTTATTTTTTTGTTAAAAATGTTTTTATTTATAATTATTTTAATTTTTTATAATAAAATGCTTATAAATCTGTTGGTACTTTTACCTTTACTTTAAATTTTAAAGGGTAGCTAAAATTAGTTTCACTTCAAACATGTCAACCGAATGAAAACAACAATACAGTCAAAAACCCCGAATAACCCTAATAAAGTAATTGCAGCAAAAGGCTACCTTTATTTGTTTACTTTATAGCACCTGCAATTTAGGGCCGTGTCGAAAGACCAATCGACATACACCGTTAATAACTTTACTTACATAATTATTAAACATACAAAATTCTCCAATTTTCAACTCTATCCTGTTGCATTAAGATTTATATGAACGCTATTATTAAGTTGGTATTTATATCACTTAGGTTATTGCAAATTTACTAATTTTGAACTCTATGCTATTGTGATAGAATCTATTTTTACTTGTTTAGTACCGCCAAAGAAACATGTAGAAAAAGGTTTTTTGTATCACTCATTTAACCGTGGCGACCGTAACTACAACATTTAACTTATGTCGGATCCAAAAGCAAAAAGTGTAGCATTGTGTGTGATGCACATAAATAACTAGGTTTTTCACATGGTGTTTGTTACCTGAAATCACTTGTTGAATATTTAAAATGACTGAAAAGATAAAAAACAATAAAAAAATGTATGTATTTATAATTTGGCTAATTTTATTTTGGTATTTTATTTGAATTCTTATTTCAGATAAGTTCAGAATTATAAGATTTTAATCCCTCCACGACACGCCGGCGTTACAGTTAACAATAGATTTCTTAGAAATTTAATTAATTTCTTAGAAAACCTGGAGGTTTTAAAGCATATGTTACATAGTAATTTAAAACGTCATTATTTAAAGTCTGTGCACACGGCTTCGTTCACGTAAATTGATTATGTAAAAATATTCTACATAATACCCATAAATGCTCCACCCATGTGCACCTACTATTATCATTTTGATCGATTGGATAGTGTAGAAAAAGATGCATATATAGCAAAAAGTATAGTATTAAGTCTTCTCCATGTTAAAACACTTATAAATGCCAAACAAAGCAATTGGTAGAGAATTTTAGGAGATTTGAGCTTTGGAATAAACAAACATTTACATTTCTATTTATAAGGCTGTAGTTTAATAAAGTATGTAAAAATGTAAAATATATTCTCGATGTGATGTGATGTTCTCCTGACCGATTCCGGCCACGGCGGCCAATCTCATTGAGACTAGCCAACGGCGCAGGAGATATTATAGTGCACAAGTGTATGCGCAGACACAAGTGCACTCTCTATTCCTGTCACTCTCATACTCCGGTGGGACGACCACTCGACACGACCAGTGAGAGTTAAGGCGCAGGACCGACGGCTTTACGTGCTCTCCGAGGCACGGGAGTGAAACACCGGCAACTTCCCAACTCTGGGCTATTACTGAGGCTTACTATACAGAAAGACTCAGTAACTAAACTTGGCCCGATCCGGGACTCGAACCCAGGACCTCCGGGTGTGCAGCCGTACATGCTAGCCACTACACCACAGAGGCAGTTATATAGTATTCTCGATATATACAATACTAAAAGATATTCACGTACAAAACCTCGAGAAATGAGAAATTACTCTAAAGAGGTTTGTTAAGTTATTTTCTAATGACAGAACACTTGAAAGCTTTATGTCGTGACTTTAAACGTTTGACGCCAATTATCTGTACTTATTTTCAGTCGGTGTTTTTTAAGCATGGTAATAAGTACACTATTTTTAATATAAAATTATTTAAGCCCCCGTAAATGGAAATGATATTATTTGATTGTTTAATTTGAACTCAGTTCAATGAGAAAGTAAGGTTATATATAGATACATAAATTGCTATATTTTTAACTTCAAAAATGACGCATTTCATTTCATCCTCTGTTTGAATGCTTAAGGAGATTAATTATCAAAAATCCACCTTAATGCTTACAGTCGTGATATACCTAACTGTTGGGTTAAAATGCGGTAAATGGCAGGCTCTAAGTAAGAGTAAAATTTAAATGGACCGTTTATAAATGAGAGAATGACCAGAAATTAAACGTTTAGATTTATTATTTGATTTTATTATATTAATAAAAGGATCCCATCGTCATGGGAAAATGTAACAGACAGGTAGATGTAGTAAGTTCTTACTGTGTACAAATGACAGCATTTCAAATTAATATTTTTCATTAGTAAATGTATGTAGTAATGTGTTGCTTATTAATTTGTTTTTTAAATTAATAGCAAACTAAACAACATTTTTTATTCTTAATTAATTTTAACTTGTTCAAATTACACATAGATCAATTATGTGGCTTAAATAATTAATTAATTATTTTTTTATGGTTATAAATATAATAATGGCAACACTAAATATAGATTACTAATTAATATTTTTAAAATTGTAATAATAACAACTAATATTAAATAAATAATATTACAAATTCAATTATAAAACTAATAAAAATTATAAAAATATTTAAAGTTAAAAAGACAGTAACAACTATACCTTCGAGACATGTAACATCTCAGTCTCTCCCGTGACCATGATTGCTGTAAAGTATTCGAAACATCGGGAATCAAAAATCAAAATAAATTCTCGAAAAAAACCGAAAAGATAGTTTTATTTAAAATGTCAAATATTCGCGTAAATCTAAGAAAGTATTACACTAAACAATATTAAATACAAAAATGTTAAATAAAAATAAAAAAACAAACTTGATACAATCATTAATAATATCATAATTAATTCAGCAATAGGTATAACTTATTTTAGACTTAGCCATTCAGTCAAGTAATATTAGAGTTTTATTTACTTAGGTACATAAAATTTGGAAAATATTAATATAATAAATTATTCTTAGAAGCTTTAATTAAGCATTTAAGCGCGTTGAAATCTTTAACAGGAACTAAATGATGGGACGAACTTTCTCGCGAATACATACTATGATGTTTTATAAAGAGCTAGTTTGGATCCGCAGTTTCACTCGAGTGGTAAGCGGGGGAGGTTTTAGAGAAGCCTGTGACTGATCCCAGGATGCAATCTATGTTCTTACCAAATTTTATCGAAATTTGTCCAGCAGTTTAAGCTTGAATAGATTAACAACTTTAAAATATGAATATCACTTTGAGATATTTAAAGTGGCTACCTTTGAGGATTGCGATTCAGAATTGGCGAAAATACCGTGTAACATACACGCAAAAACACAGATGAATTTAGTATATTCTCCCTTTTTGAGTTCGCTATGATGATGATGTGGTCCTCACTGATTTCAGACACGGCGGCCAAACTTACTAAGATTAGCCAGTGCAAAAGTGCACGCACAAACACAAATGCACTCTCTATTCTTGTCACTCTCATACTCTGGTGGGACGACCACACGACACGACCAGTGAGATTCGAGGAAATGAAAATAATAACCATGTACTGACATATAAATAATGAAAACTAATGATAGTGACTCAGCTGACTGAATACCAATGGACTTAATACTAAGTTGCAGCTTCAACTTGAACTTGCCGTGCCTTGTTTAGTCACTAGACTGCCCACTAGGTCATCTCAGATCTATTTATACTAGATGTAAAGTGATTTTACTCAACACTGTATTACTTACTACTAGTGAACGTCTAGCTCAGTTGAAGCATTTCAATCAAACAAGCTGAAGGCACAAGGAATTAAAGAACATGTAACTTTATCTAGATTAAAGTAGCTTTATCATTTTAGTGTGAGGTCAAATTCCGGCTTTTTGCTTCAAAAATGTGCTACACCGTTAGTAAGTAAGTGGGCCACGGTGGATCGCGGGGTCGATTTATTACATGAATTTATATTTCGCATAATATATAAGAATATTCATACATACTAGCTTTTAACTGTAGGTTCGTTTATTTCTCATATTATGATGACACGTTTGGCTCACTTTGTAGTGACCATACTTGCTGTGTCAGCAGTCGCGGGTTTGAGTCCCGCTGGGGGCATTCACTTGTGTGATAAGCACGAATGTTTGTACACCAGTCATGGGTGTTTATGTTTATAATATTATATATATATATATATATATATATATATATATATATATATATATATATATATATATATATATTTATGTAGTGTATCGACTATCTGGTATCCATAACACAAGCCTCGTAGCTTACCATGGAACTAGATGTTATTAATGTCGCAACATATTTAACATATTTAACGTAGAATAGGAAGCTCATAAGATTAAGATGTAGATAAATGATTTGAGAATAACTATACCACATCAATGTCATATTGAATATGTATATTTCAATTAGTTTTGGCATGTTTGTTTATTTGCCAATATCAATAACGTCAAAATTGATATAAATTAGATTTTTCGCGGTAAAAGATTAGATAGAGTGCGAGATAAAAGCTATTTTTATGGTCATTATATGCGAGTAATCAGCCCTTTTTAACGTCGCACTGCAGCGGGCTTCCTTCAAAAGAAGGGGGCTTAGGCTACAGTCGACCACGCTGGCAAAATACGGGTTGGCGGACATCACATGTCTTTCGAAAACTTGCTAGGTTCTTTCAGACATGCTGGTTTCCTCACGATATTTTCCTCTACCGTAAGAGAAGTGATAATTATGTTAGAAATGATTCGCACATGAAAGTATGCGAGACCCGGGATTTGAACCCGCTTCACTTGATTTAACAAGCAAGCGCGTCCACGGGCTACCACTGCCTACAGGATATTCTAGGGAGTCTAGTTAAAATAACCATATATATCATACAAGAAACAAACTTCCGACGTCCGAAGTAGTATACAGCGTCAATTAAACGATGTCACTATTAAATACTTACATATTACTGTAAATTAAAGGTATTTAAACATATGAACTTCATATCTAGAATATACGATTAATGTCGGATTGGAAGCATTTGACATCTACCGCTATTAAATATATCGCATCTGTGAAATCGTACCGTTCGTTTGAAATTGCTAGATAAGGTTTATTTGAGCTAAACTATAAATGCATATTATACCTATAAATAATAATAATTCGTCTGTTTGTGCATGAAAACTATTTAAATATTAAAATAATAGTATCTTAATTGTTTTTAATACCATGTATCTATACATATAATAAAATTGTAACTAAGTCAAATCTGTACATTAAACATTTTTTGGAAAATCTAATTGAAATAGACATTATTATCGATACAGAGCCCGAATCTATAGTTTTTAGAATTTTTGCCTGTCTATCTGTCTGTTACCGCATCACGAGAAAACCACTGGACAGGTTTTGATGAAATTCAGTTTTGATGACAGCTGGTTATCCGGGTCAACATGTAGGATACATTTTACCGCGGGAAAATATCTCATTTATGAGGAAAAATACAAAAACTGCATTGTAAGAGTATACTAATATGTAAAGCCTTAGAATTTGGTTTTTGGTCATCTGAACGCGAGCGGAGCCGCGGGCAATGCTAGTGTGCTATATAATAATACTAGCGACTCACACTCGCTCCCCTCGGGTTCGTCCCTAGTTACTTTTTAACGCTTAGCTCAGAGATGAGATATTTTCCCGCTGTAAAAAGTATCCTATATGTAGACCCGGGTAACTAGCTATCGTCATACCAAATTTCATCAAAATCTGTCTAGTGTTTTTTTCGTGATACGATTATAGGCAGAAGACAGCATGACAAACATTCTAAAAAAATCAATATGATTTAAAAAAAATCTATGTACAAATTCGGCTTGGTTGGAATTTTATTATACATATGTGTAGGTTAATTTGTCTCTAATTTTTTTACACACATACCTAAAATGCAATTGCTCGCAAGCTTTTGTTTAAATAATTAAACTGAGACACCTACTTACTAAATTTTCATTAGCGTAGCTCCAATAGTCTTATAGTATAATACTTAACATACAGACAGACGGACAGACTGACATGATGAAATTATAAGGGATTTTGTCCTTTTTTGAGGTGATTTCGCGTTTTGACTACGGAGCCCTTAAAAGTTAAAAAAAAACTAAAGTTTCGTTAAAGTGAACTTCTAAATATACCAATAGATCATTTATTATTTCAAAAAAATATTGAAGCAAACCAAAAGCATACGACTAGCGTAATACACCTCTACAATGTATGTAATTTAATGAATATAAATGAATAATTAATGACATGAATTTGAGCTACAATTTTACATTTAATAGATATAAAAAACTATGAATTGATCAACTTTTTATCCGATGTGTCATTATTATTTATATCTGGTAAAGTGGTTAGTATCCTTCCTCTAAACCTGGGGTCCCCAGCTCTATTACCGCTTAAGACAAATCAAAAACTTGTTGCAGTTTGCCTGTCTGTCTTTTATAGCTTTTAATAGGGTAACTTATAATCTATACATATAATAAAATTTTGAGTCGAATATCGAATATTTTTTGGAAAATGTTATTGAAATAGTCTTATTATCGATACAGAGGCCGAATATATATATAATCCATTTGGTTATTATATATTAATTATTTAAAACAAAGTCCTGATAAACTGGTGCCGCAATAAAAAAATATTTTTAAAGACAGCGACATGACTTTTAGATAGTTCCCCACTCGCCAGTGGCGTCAACTGGTGTTACCAGAAACTATAGCCCTCCCTCATTGTGTAAATTTAAAACAAATATATAGATTTAACCTTTGTATCACAAAGCCGCGGGTAGAATCTAGCCAAATATATAAATATCTCGTGTCACGGTGTTTGTGGTCGCACTCTTGCGAAACGGCTCGACCGATTTTAATGATATTTTTTTGTATATTTAGTAGGTATGAGAATACCCTCACCACTTATTTTTTTATTCGGAATTTTAGTATTTTTGTATGAACAATATCCAAATGATTTAATATTATATAAACGAACCCGAGCGAAGCGAGGGTGAGTTGCTTTAGAACATAAAGCAAAAGAGTTTTTTGTGGATTGAACGTGGGTGAAGCTGCGGGTTTTGCTAGTATGTTATAAATATTTCAGACTATGACGAAATATTGTGCAATGCCTAAACATCATGTAACGGTGAAATTTTTGACCGTTTCTTTTTAGTTAATGTGCTGACTTCTTTGTATAATATTTTTACTTCCTACAGAAACAACGTAGCAACATTGCCTCTCCTAATTCGTTAGATTTTAAATTTATTATTAACGCGTGAGTGCGCTTATTTTTTTAATTTCTTTTAATCTAAAACGGTACACCAAATAAAACTTTCTTAGATTAACGCGAATATTTGACATCTATACATACTCGTATAGTAAATTGTAACTGAGTCGTATCTGTACATTAAATATTTTTTGGAAAATCTTCTTAAAATAGACAATATTATCGATACAGAGGCCGAATCTATACTTTTTAGATCTATCAGACAGACAGACATAAGATTTTCCAAAAAAATTTAATATACATATTCGACTCAGAATTAATAATATTAAAATATAATAAATATGTTGCGACATTAACACACAGCACCATGGTAAGCTACGAGGCTTGTGTTATGGATACCAGATAGTTGATACACTACACTTATATAGCTTTAAACACATACATATTATAAATGTAAACACCCATGACTGGAGTACAAACATTTCACAAATGAATGCCCCCAGCGAGACTCGAACCTGCGATAGCTGGCGCAGCAAGTAGATTCACTACATAGTAAGCCAAACGATTTAATCTTTATCTTTTATATCACATAAAATATTTATTTTGACTTGTAGGTTATTTACTTTTGCTAGTAATAAACTTTGAACTTTTAATTTAATGACAAGCTTTGTATTGAAATATTGATATAGACTTTTTGCTGGTTTACTTCTTCGACATCATTTTAGAAGTGACAATTGAAATTCTTCAACATCATGACACGCGGTAGCGTGTCCAGCCAAGTTCAAGTCAAAGGAACTGGCGAGCAGCACCGTGTATAATATTACACTAACCATTTGGGTCCACTTTTGATCCCCTCATAACTACAAAAATATTTCACATAAATATGTCAAATTTGGCTCATATATTGAAACTTACAAGATACATTTGTGCTCCATAAACACATCCTCAAACGGTTTTTTAGATATTAACGTCCAAAAATCACCATTTTTATCACAGACTGACCTATAGATCAAAATTCTAACCCAGATTCCAGATGACTTAGAAACTAGCCAAGTCAAATCTTAAACTTCAATTTATCCTAAGTTCTCTACTCTGTGTAAGTAATTCGATTCTATTCAAAAAGAAGTTCTATTTTTAAATAGCAAACACTTTTGTAGCAGAAAAAAACAAGAAATTGTGACTTAATTTATTTAAGAATATTGTATGTTCCTATAAAAAAAAATTAGGATTATCTACAGAACTTGGCACCCATTCAGATCTCAATTCTTTTGTCGGTGAAGTTGACAACCACGCATATTCTTAATATTGAACTTGGTTCCTTACACCTATATTTGACCACCTGTCACTTATGTTTTTGATAGGATTAGTAGTACTTGTACCACTGCAAAATGCAAGTCATTTTTACTTTATGTATTGATCATTATTATATATTATGTATAAATTTTTGTTTGTTCGTTCATCATTTTGTAACTGTTAATAGATTTTTTAAAGATAGCTTCATTTTAAAAAATATACATCAAGGAGATTTATTGTATGAAAAGAAAAATAAATAAATTTCTAAATACACCTAATATAAAAATTTAACATAATAAAGAAAGTTTATTCAAATATAATCAGTGACGATACAAAGATGCAGTTAGAATTCCTTGTATACAATATTCACAGAAGAAGCAAGGATTAGAGGATTGTGTGACCTGTAAACTTAGTTTAACCTTCCATGTACAAATTGTACTTAACCAAAATCTTTCACTATACTTATAACTAATATTGAAAAGTCGTTTCAAAATAATTGCTGCATTTTGAATCCATTTGGTTATTTCTGTTTGTTTGTTACCCGCTAATCTCTGGAAAGGCTTTACTAATTTCGATGGGACTTTCATTGATCCAGTCGAAATTCATTATTAACTTGTACATAACGTAAACAGGGAAGAAGTTCAATTCTCGTAGGCTATAATGTGTATTCAGCCTTTTTATTAACATCCCACTGTTGGGTACGGGCTTCCCTTCATACGAGGTGTGATACACCATAGTCCAACACGCTGGCCAATTGCGAGATTATAATAGTAGGAGATAATCATATAATAAATCTCACGCTAAAGTAGTTTAAATTAAAGTCGACATAAGATAAAGAGGCTATAACAAAGGAATAAAAAGCAGAACAAAGCAAAAATCGCCGATGTGTGTCAGTAGGGCGAATCATTAGACCCCGAATTCGATGAGACACGCTCCATGGCCCGTGTGATGAGCGGATGCGATTGAGTATAAAGTTTCAAATGAATTGCTTAGACTTTCTAAATAAATGTAATTCTGGTTAAAAGTATATAAGGTACAGGAAGAAAATGCAAGTTTTCAAAACACATATGAAGCCAACCCGCACTTGGCCAGCGTGGTGGACTAATGCCTGATCCCCCTCGTATTAAAAGCCATCGAAGTAAGTGAGTACACAAAAAATCATCAAAATTGGGCTAGCCATTAAGAAGGAAAAGGATTACGAACACACACACATCAGAATTTTATATATGTATAAAGATACGAGTATATTAGGCGATTTTCGTAAGCAATATTTTTAAAACGATTACTATTGATTACAAAAATGAGAATGAACTCAAATCGTCTGAACTCGTCTAATTTTCTGTAAGAACATTATCAAAGGCAAATAAGAAGACAGCTAATTTTTCTTTTTTCTTTGCATTTGCTTCTTACCTCGCTCCATCCTCTGACTTGATGTCAACTAATCCGGTGTATAAGAAATCGATTCGCAAGCAATCCATCTCTGTAATGATGGGCCGCCGTAGTTACATATGGGGCTAATGCAACGGTGTTGGGGCCTGTGGGCTGCCTTTACACGAATGGACGGCTTAATATATAATTATCATATTAATCATAATACTGTGAGGCGGAACTTTGTCGAATAGCTGGACAATTTAGATGAAATTTAATAAACAAATAGATTGTGCCCTGGAGTTACACAGGCTATTGTGAAGCGAGTGTAAGTCTAAGAATGATCTGATAAGTGGAACTTAGTTAAGTTTGATATTTTTGTGATATAAACAGCATATTTGTCATGTTTCTCACCTGTTACCAGTTCCCGATATTTTTGCACTATTACAAACCCCATTAGTTATAGTAATACCGATGATAATATATCTCCCATCCCATAATATATCTATCATAACTACTGCCTCGGTGGTGTAGTGGCTAGCATGTACGGCTGCACACCCGGAGGTCCTGGGTTCGAGTCCCAGGTCGGGCCAAGTTTAGTTATCGAGTCTTTCTGTATAGTAAGTCCCAGTAACAGCCCGGAGTTGGGAAGTTGGCGGTGTTTCACCCCCGTGCCTCGGAGAGCACGTAAAGCCGTCGGTCCTGCGCCTTAACTCTCACCGATCGTGTGGAGTGGTCGTCCCACCGGAGTATGAGAGTGATAGGAAAAGAGAGTGCACTTGTGCCTGCGCGTACACTTGAGCACTATAATATCTCCTGCGCAGTTGGCTAATCTCAATGAGATTGGCCGCCGTAGCCGGAATCGGCTAGGAGAACATCATATCTATCATAAAAACATTAGGAGTGAGAACAAAAGCTTTAAGACCTGTTGGTATGTAACTAGGTTTTTGATTCCCAATAATTATTACCGAAGTAATAATCGGAATTAGCATAGATTATGTATAACTTGTGAGAGTTATATTTATTTGTCACCATCAACCTTAATTTTTGATATAATAAATGCAATAGTTTATATGTTGGTTTGCTCTTATAGTTAAGGAGATATGGGTTAACGATTTTTACATATGTACATATAGTTTATTAATAGAAATTTCCATAAATTACTTTGCATAACAGTACTCGTGGGATTTTGCTTAATTTAGAGGTAGGTATGATCAATGTTTATATTTTTGTTGCATTTGTTATTATACCTCATATTCTTTGCGCTTAAAATAAATATAAAACCAAAAGAGATATTTAGATTTTTTTAAAAGATATTACGATCTGCATTTAAAATTTAACAGTTATTATTAGATTTTATTAATCTATTATATACATATATTATATACTAGCGACTCACCCTCGCTCTGTTCGGGTTCGTCCCTACTAACATTTTAACGTTTAGTATATATTTCTCAGAGATGAGATATTTTCCCGCAGTAAAAAGTATCCTATATGTTGATTCGGATAACCAGCTATCGTCATACTTTTCATCAAATTCCCTCAAGCTAAAAACTGTAGATTCGGCCTGTGTATTGATAATAATGTTTATTTCAATAAGATTTTCCAAAAAATATTTAATGAACAGATTCAGCTTAGTTACAATTTTATTATATGTATAGATTAATTATTATATATGTAAAGATGTAGCGTTCAAAGATCCCACTATATTGCACTGAGTGGAAGGTTAGTGACATACAAACACAAGCTATGACCAATATATGGCGATTATAAATATTAGACCAGAGCGATATTTGAGAGATATGAAAGAAATACTTTGATAAAAAATATTCAATGCGTATTTTATGCAAAATCTCGCTCTAATTAAGATAACTAGTAGGCGATAATGAAAGCAATTAATAATATTAATTATAAGTTATAGATATTTATAGTTGTTTCATGTAAATACGGTTTTGTTGGATAGGTTTTTATGGTTCCGTAGGCGAAGCAAAATCCATCTGTATGTATGTTACAGCCATTTTACTTCTAGAATATGTTTCATAGGTTGGTGTCTAATGTGAATGGGTGGACAATTCTGTAGTCAATTAATTACATCCACCCACTAGATTTATGAAAACTGAGATAACTAAGAAAAATATACATATTTTTATTGGTAACTAACTAAATATGGTATCAAAATTTGGAAGTCGTACTCTTATTTGTAAGTCGGTGTGCTTTAATTTGTATCGGTTGGCACCAACTTCGAAAATATCTGATTTGGTATCTATAGTAAATGGAAACTACTAATCAGTAATTTTTTACTTTTTTGTGTTTTTTAAGTCGGTTTTTTTCAAGTTTTTATTTGTCCATTTTTAGTGTAGATTTCATAATAGTAGCAAATTAAGAAGAAAGTATTTTTTAATAAAATATTCACTTAAGCCGTTTAAGTTAGTTTGATGCCAATATTTATAAGAAGTCTGACAAACTAAAATTCGCTTTTATTAGTAACACTAAAACTCAGAAATCTTATTCTAACGTCTTGGGTTTGTCAAATCAAACAAAATAAGCCCAAACTCAAGCTATCTACTATTAGCTGTTGAAGAGTTCTACCTATCCGCCTTCTGGCCTTACCAACAATCAGATCTGGTCGACGATACCGAACCACTGCACTATCAACGGCAATAGAAACACTTGCAAAGTTTCAAGTCTATATGGCCATTAGAAGTAGGTTAAATTTTCATTAGCTATTTTTCCACCTTTGGGGGTGGTATTTTTTTCAAATTTAATTGGGACTAAAGAACACTTTTAAACGAAACAAAAATTGTCTAAATCTATTTATAAGTGAGGGAGTTCTGACGTAGCAAACTAAAACCAAATTGAGAACCTCCTCGTTTTTGAAGTCGGTTGTAAAATCACCAAATATCACTCTTAGAACTAAGAAGCCTTTCAAAAAAATTACCATAACCTACTCAATTTTAATTAAAAGTGATTTATGCAAAATAATGGAAAGCAAATTAAAAATTAATTACATACAGTTATGTCAGAACCGTTAAGACAAATAAATTGTTTGCCGACAATATAAATCAGACCGGTCTTCATAAATTTCTCTCAATATTACAATAATATAGTCAATCTGTAGATATATACATCATTTTGATATTATATGCATATTTTATATCCATATCTACTAATAAAATATGTATATTAAATAAATATGTTAGTCCGTTTATACGTAAAACTATACAAAAAATAGGATGGACGGAACGCGTGCGAATTTAGTTATTTCCTTCGTATTATTAAAAAAAATACATATTTTGAAAATGTAAAGCGTATACGTTATAGAAAACGTATAGTTTTGTTATTATTAAAAACCTGATGAACTTCCTTGAATTATTTACGCCGCACGAAGGGTTTATATATATATATATATATGGGTGGTTCTTCAAAATTTGGTTAACTTATGGCCTAATTTTGACAAAGGTCTTTTTAGATGGTTATCAGTAAATTTCTGATTCTATACTGTGAATATAATATTTACTTTGTTGCATCTAAAAGGGCCAGTCACTTTACAATGTATTTTAAGAGAAATTCAAGTTTTTTTGAAATCAGTTATCTAGGGACTGACGAGACATGATAGGGACTGACGCCAAAGACGGTTAATGTGCTTAATCACCTTTCTATAGCAAAATTAACTTTAACAAATTAAAATAGCTTACATATTTTTATTAATTATTGTGACAAACAGTCAAAATATAAGATATTTTATATAACAAGTAGAATTGTCTTCCTACAATCTTAAATTTAGTATCATACTCAAAAATATTCAATGTACTGAAGTAGACAATCAATTTTATGTTACCTTGACAAGCTATTTTTTATATCAGTGAAATTTATTATTACCTACTTATCTCTTCAGTAAACAAAATTTATAAAATCTGAGTAAACTGAAAAGTTACAATCATAGCCTTTCTTTTATTAACTGTACTTTGAGTTTAGTACTTACAAATTAAAAATCTTTAAATAATTAACAATACTTTAAAAATTAGCTTTCTAAGTAACAAAATTATAATTTGAACGTAATAATCACTCTTTCTCTAATTAATCACAAATACTATCACATCACTATTTATTTGTTCTACTTTTCGTAAGCGACAACATGTTTCTTAAATTTGTGAAACATGGTTCCACCTTATTAGGTTAGAAACTGGCAGTTATTCTAAAACATTCTTCGTAAGGCACGTCAGCGATATCATTCTCATTTATTTGAAATTATGTGGCATTTATCAATTCAGCGTTTTGATTAGGCTCGTTAGCCATGGCTTCAATTTTACTTTTTGGTGTAAGTGCTTTCTTATTTTTCGTCATTTTACGTTTCAGTCTTCTGTTTCGTGGTTCTTCTATGCTCACGCGGTGGCATGTCCTTGACACATTTCCTTTGTCCTTTTTCTTTTTCCTTGGATATTTATGTCGTTCTTTTTCTTTGTACTCTGCTAGCAAAATAGGGTATTTTTAATTTTTTCCAAACGTATCTTTGTCTGTTCACACTTTTTTTGGCGAGTTCTCCTTTGGAAAGTAATGTTTTCTTTTTAGGTGCCATATTCTACAACAAATACATGTATTTTATTATTAAAACCATGGATCACGCAGTATAACCGTCAGTCCCTAGGTGTGCCATCAGGCCCTAGTCACTTTTACGACGAGGGCCTGACGGTCTAGGGACTGACGAATCAAAGCAAAATCAAAAATAACCTATTATTTAAAATAAACATAACAACCAGCAGGTGATCAAAATAACAAGGCAGACAAAGCTCAAATTTACAATACGTAATGAGATCAATTATTAATTAACTATCTTTGAAACGACTTACCTAGGGACTGAGAGTTTGACTGGCACAGCACGTGTTTCCGTAACAAAGTCGGCGACTGCAGTAAAAACTAAATAGCTGATGCGGCATTGGTCGTGTTTACATTTAACTTCACATCGATGCTTTCGCTTGAGTAAGTTTTGAAAAACGCCATAAGCTTAGATGCCGCGTATTTTCGAATTTCGCAAATAGCTAGGGCCTGATATTTTTTAACGCTTACACTTTTTAACTTGAAATAATATGATAAAATTTATTGTTATTAAAAATAAAATCGCAATGACTAGGTTAATAATGTAATACTAAACGTGTTTAAGTCGAGTTAAATCAAATATGATTTAGAGAATTACAATAACAATGAAATGCTTGCTAAATTTGGGAGATCTTACATGGCTAGGGCCTGATATTTGAAGTAGAAAGAAGCGATTTTCGGAAATAAAAAATATTGTAATATAAATCAAAGTGAGTGACCAAATTACATGAACTTTATAATATTGCTTAGTAGTTGCAAATATTTAATAAAATAGATATAAATATGTGAAAATTGCTGCTAACACCAAGTTAACCAAATTTTGAAGAATCACCCATATATATATATATATATATATATATATATATATATACATATAGTCGTTTAGTATTAATAAAAAAAGAAATTTAAGTAAGTATACCTAGCAATTAATAAGAAACTAAATTTAGTAATTAACAACTAAGATGAATTGTACCTTGGTCAAATAAAGGCTTATTTTTTTTTTATTTATTAAGGGTTTATTTTGTTTTTTAGAGATCATTTTGGTTTTTTTTCTATTGAGGAAACTACAAGTAATCGTGTTTCTAAAGTGTATGTTTTATAGATTAAATCTTTAAATTTCCTACATATTAATTGAATAATTAAAGTTTTAGTAATAACAATACAGCAAGGGATCAAACGAACACAATATTTTTTTTATTTCAAAAAAAATATATTACCGAAATTGTTTAGAAAAAAAATTAAATGGCAAAATGATGACAATACTAAAAAGGTAAAGCATGGAGATAATATTAACTCGTGCTAATAAGAATCAGCTTAAAAACTTGTTATAATATTTATGACTTTTCAATCAAAAAGTGAAATACGACGTCATTATAGAATTTGACCCGTGAAATTGGGTCTATCGAGTGACCACGTCGCGGTCCTCCGCTTTCCCCGCTATCCAAGCAAATAATTCTATTTGTATACATTATCATTATTTACTTTAAAAAAAAGGCAAGGCAGTGGTAGCCCAGAGTGAAGCGGGTTCAAATCCCGAGTCACGCAATTTTCATGTTTATTCTTAAATGATTACCTACATGTTTGATACCATGATGTTATTCTTAAATGATTACCTACATGTTAGAACCTAGCAAGTTTTCGAAAGACTTGTAAAATCCGCCAATCCGCACTTGGCGAGTGTGGTAGACTATAGCCTGCGAGTATTGAAGGCCCGTGCCCAGCAGAGGATATTTAAGAGGGCTGAATACTAAACAAAAAAAACAAGTACAGACTTCAAAATTATTTTAAATATCAATGAAATTTTTTGTTTCACCTATAAGTATAGTATATAATTTTTATTACAAGAGCATCTTGAAATTCTATTCACAATTGATGAAGATATCATGTAAGATAATATTATTAAGAGGTGATGGGATTTTTACCATTACTAATAAAGGGGCAGGGTTTTTTTGTTTGTTTGTTTAAATGCGCTAATCTACTAATCCAATTTGATTGCATTAGATAGCCCGTTTATTAAGGAAGGCTATAGGCTATGTATTATCCTGGAAAAATGTACGGTTCCCATGGGATAGATTTGTTTTTGTCTAGAGACGAACCCGAAGCGAGGGTGAGTCGCTAGTATATTATAGACCCGTGACCATAGCTCGTGTACCAAAAAGAGCCGAAATATCGGGATTCTCAAAAGTGCTATATATGGTATATATCCCCTTTGAAATCATAATTGAGTGGAAAATACTCACTTTTCTACTGTCGGTCAAAACTTTTCGAGAAAGTCGATAAAACACATATTTATAAATCAAACTTTAAAATAATCAGTAGATTTTTAAACATCTTTATATATATAAAAAAATCTATATTTGTTTGTTTGTAACGTATATGTTCTATTCATCTCATTACATTACTTTGATATTTGACTCTATATACGAGTATATAACCGTGTAGATTAACGTAGGACATAATATGGTAAAAATTGTTTCTAGCGTTTCAATAGAGTGCTTGGCAAAAATATATTTTTAGTTACGGTTTTAATATCTACAAAAATAAGATATTACAAAAATTACAAAAAAATATAAAAACTAAGATTGAAAATTTTCATTACATTTGGTTTATAACAACTATATAATGCCTTAGAGACATCTAACACCTCAGTCTCTCCCGTGACCTTGATTGCTGTAAAGCATTCAAAACGTCGGGAACCAAAAATCAAAATAAATCCGCGAAAAAAACCGAAAAAATAGTTTTATTTAAAACGTCAAATATTCGCGTGAATCTAAGAAAGTATTATATTTTATGATCTTCAAGGTACAAGCTTTTTCACAAGATATTTCGATTTCTACATTTTTTAATTTACTAAATTATACTTGGTTAAATTTATTGCTATCAAAAAAAATATATAAATTAATTATCGATTCAAATTTTTTCAAAAAGAAAGTCAATTTTAGATAAAAATAAAACAAAACGGTACAACGCTTTCCAAAATTATACTAAAATATACATTAATAAATATCTTTTCTAAATGAATAAAATGTAAAAAATAAATAGACGGAGGTTTTCATTTAGAATAGATACCTAATCAGATATTTTCGAAGTCGGTGCCAGCCGATGCAAAGCAAATCTAATATATTTCGTTACGTAAAATATATATTTACCTATTAGATTGTTCATATCTTAAAATATTGTAGGTTTTAATATTTTTTTAAGTTTTTATTTTTCCATCATATATTATTTAATAAAAAAATATTTACTACTTATTCATAATATTAAAGTAAATATTTTTATTAGCGGTAAGATGCTATAATGTTAAAAATTATTGATACGCATATATGGGGTAGTTTAGTGTTATTTATTTACTGGTATATAGGTTTGACGCCTGTCTACTTCATTGTACATCTCTAACATCATATATTGAGCTTTGAAACAAATCGATTTTCTTTGAGTTAATTTAAATGGGATGAGTTATTTTATTTATAAAAACCAATTATTCGTCGCATCCAATATCATTTTATTAATTCGATAATAATAAAATATTAATAAAATTGAAAACTTAAAGAAGTTAATATGTTTTATAATTTTAAATAATTGTATATTTTAAATAAGTATATGATAAATTATTTCAATAAGCGAAATTCAAACTTGCGATCACTGCGCTTATACAGTTATCAGAGCTAGATATCTAGTTCAGTTGAAGAAAATTTCTATATAATTTTGAAAAGTGTGTTATCTCATATAATCAAATTTTCCACAACAATTAATATTGATACTATAACGAATAGGACCTTGCAAGGGCCCATAAAGAAAACTGACGAGTGTCCCACTTTTGAGCCCACTTACAACTACTCTACAATCCTATCAACCTGAAACAGACTCTATTTCAAAGTAATAAAGATTATAATAGGTGAAAGTATAGTTTTATAGGTCTGTAGGCCTGTGTGTGTCTGTGTGAGTGGCACGTCGTGGTGTGGTGTGCGTGTACGCATCGGAGATAGTATGCCGCAGGGGACCTCAAGGAAAAGAGAAATGCGCCGCTTTTTAAAAAAAAACAATACTTAATTATCTTTATTTTATAACCATTATTATAATATTTCCTTCTTTCATATACCGTTTATTAAATAATACCGTACAATAATCAACTACGATTATACCTTTAATAACATCCTATTGAATTACTGTTTCTGTATCTTTAATTGATGCCTAATTCAGGTACGAGTAAATTACTTTAATCGATTTCGTAAAACGAGTTACTAATTATTATCATGTATGATTTACCATCTCATTAATGTGTTACCTTTAAAGACGTATTGCGTACACTAATTGCAAAAACAATCAAGTTGTGCAATATTATAATAGAAAAAAAACATTATTTGTATATATTTATATGCAAATTTAAATATGTAATTTATTTTATTAATATCAATGTTTTAACATTATACAAACACAATATGTAACGCTTGAAAAGACATGTTGTAATAACGGTGCGGGCCTACGTTTGATAGCATCGGTACCAGCGGTGGTAAAATTTTGGTGGGAGTGAGTGGGGTGCGCGTGCGCAGCCAGTCGGTCGACTATACGCGGCGCATGCGCCCGCCATCCCGGAGTGAAGTGAAGTGTCATTACCCACCTACCAATAGCCAACCAGACCAGTGTACGTTAACCCTTTATCGAACTGGAAGCGAAAATGTCATTGGCATAAATAAAGTGACGTGATGTGCTAATATAAGTGGACCTGGACGTTTTGTCGCTTTTAACGAGTACTTTCTTCCCTTTACCCCTTGTAAATATTCAACACGAATATTTTATTTGATCTTTTATTTTTGCCAATCACATATCTCTTTTTCTGTGTAGCATCCTTCACTAACCGCATGCTATGATTTTCCCCGTAAATCGTTGGTTTTTGGGCTGATAACTAGAAGGTCGCTCGACAGGTTTTTTTACAGTTTTAACGGCGACGCCTGCGCCTCGGTGACACGAATTACGCTCTTTTGTTATATTAACATTAACTATTTAGCTAAAAAGAGAATTTAACGTTTTCCCTATACATATAATTTTTAAAACTAATTATTAACTAAAGCAATTTATTTAGATATTGCTATATTATCATCATTAACTGTTCAACTGCTTTATATACATATCTATTAATTTAATATAAGACTTGCGTATGACCTATTCTATCAAATCAAAACATAGGTGAGTATCCCTTATATGAAAAGCAAGTGGATATAGGGTAATGAGTAAATCTCGTTCTTTTTCTAGTCTCCTGCCTAAACTCTCGATCCGAAGACAGTGAAGTGGATTGCACAAGGACTGAGTGTATCATGTTTATCTGGATTTAGGAAAACATATAAAATTGCGACGATTTTGTATAAAAATATCAGGTGAGTAAGCTGTATATTTTACATTTATTTAATCATTTACATTATAAATGTATCTAGATTATTTCATTTTTTAATTTGTTTTATTAATAATAAATTTTGCGAATTTAAGTCTAATTTCTATTATACTTATATTAATTTAAATAACTTACAATTTGATATTTAATTTCAAATAATACGAATTTGGTTTAAAGGTTTTATGCCTAAAACTTGATTATTAAAAATTCTTTCCAGTATTGATAGAAAGATAGTAAAGAAGCTTATGCTAATTAGAACATCTCAATATTGTTTGAGATGAGCTGTACATCGTTATTTTTGCTTATACCCATTCATAATTCATAGGTTTAATAAGTAAATCACTATATGTATATAATATACCGTTGAGTTGAATGTTTTAGGATATTTCGATACGGTTGTCGACCCACAGGTGACTGACCTGTTATAATAAAACCAGTCAGGATTCGAATTAATTTGATAACGCTGAATTACTACCTAAGTGATAGTCTACTTTGCCATTTAGCTATAGTTAAAGTAGATATCATAAATTGTACGTTTACGGGTTAAGATATTTTGTTTTGGTTGTTATTTTTATGGGTACAAAAAATGTTTTATCCTGTTATTTCAACTTACGACTCATTAATTAAATGTGATGTGCAGAAAATTGAATTGAATTGAGTAAATGTAATGTACTCAGTATATATATATATATATATATATATATATATATAAATAAATATATATATATGTGTGTGTGTGTGTGTGTATGTATCTATGTATGTAGTGAAAACATAAATATATTTAGTGGTTAAAGAATAACAAAAATATATTAAAGATTTTATAAAATTGCTAAACTTTGTTGGAACACAGGTGTTTTTCGAGTTATATATGATTGTGGACGTATCATTTGAATAAAATTTGCATGTATTGCCGCAAAAAATATTTTTATATATTTAACATAACATTATTTAATTTAATTTAAAAAAAATATTTTTTTTTGTTTAAAGATGCGATTTAAGGCTGCTGTAATTTAGAGAAATGTCCTTAAAAAATCGGTCAAGTGCGAGTCGAGTTCGCACACGAAGAGTTCGGTACCATCGTACATGTACTTTTTATTGATATGACTTGATGTTTCTTGTATTTTTTATTTGTTGTTATAGTGGCATTAAAAATTCATACTCTCTGACAATTTCATCTCTCTACCTATTAAGGTTCATGAGATTCAGCCCTCTGGCAGACGGACGGACGAACAGCGGAGGCTTCGTAGTTTCCGTGTGCACCCTTCGGGTACGGAACCCTAAAAATAGCAATCGTTGATTGGTTTTCGTTATAGGTATATTTTTAACAGTTACAATGAGGGTACTATATATAGTATAAATATATCAAAACTGGAAGAAATAGATAATAATAAATAATTTAATTTCAATTCTGAAAAAAAAAATACTAAAAAATCTAGTAAACCATCAAAGGTCGTGATGACACACTAGTCCTTCAGTTTTGTGACCTCATTAGTAAAATCTTAGTGACTCAGATAAGAAGCACGTTGTGAAGCAATGCAGTAGGCGGCACACGGAAGGCGTGTACTTTACAGTAAAATTTTGACAATGGTATGTAGAGTTCTTTTCTAGTTCACCTCAATTTTATTTTTTCCCCTCTCCATAGGTTTTTATCTAGGAATATTTCCTTTTTTTACGTTTTTCAAATTATTTTAATTTAACCCAGTTTCACGTCCAAACTAATCTAAGACAGGACACAGTTTTATTGAAGAAAATATTTTGTAGAGTTAATTTAATTTACTGTAATTAATATGTCTTTAGGATTTTTAAACAATTTATTATCAATTCGTATACTCTTGACGTTCACTTTAAAATTGTAATAATTTAATTATTTGGTTTCTTAATATTCCCTAAAATTTTTATCAATATTTTCCCAAAATAATATTGGAATTGAAAATATGTGAATATATTTCAAAACATGCTTGGATCTGTATGTCTAATATTAAATAAAAAATAAGTCTTTTACTTTTTAAATAAAACTATCTTTTCGGATTTTGTCGCGGATTTATTTGTATTTTTGTTTCCCGACGTTTCGAATGCTTTACAGCATCCATGGTCACGGGAGAGACTGAGGTGTTACATGTCTTAAAGATATAGTTGTTACAGACAGCCTACCCACAATTAACAAAATGAAAATTGCACCAATTACATTACAATATTTTAACTTTAAATATTTTTTATAATTTTAATTATAATTGAATATGGAAAATTATTTATTTAATTTTTGCTATTATTTTTATAATTATTACAATTTTAAAAATATTAATTAGCAATCTATATTTAGTGTTGCCATTATTATATTTATAACCATAAGAAAAATATAAAATATAGTATTAATTATTTAAGCCACAATTGATCTATGTGTAATTTGAAAAAGTTAAGATTAATTAAAAAATAATAATTTTAATTTAAATTTGCTATTATTTAAAAACAAATTATTAAGCAACACATTACTACATACATTTACAAATGAAAAAGTGAAAAAATATTATTAATCAGAAATGCTATCTTTTTGATCTACACAGTAAGAACTTACTACATCTACCTGTCTGTTATGTTTAGATTTATTATTAGATTTTATTATATTAATAACAGGATCCCATGACGATGGTAGTACCCAGCCATCTTCCCTATTGAAATTAGGATGTTTTTTAATTTCTATGGCCTCTCGAATCATTCTAGGGCGATATCGGTTTTCTTTCGCCAGGATTTGAGGCCTATCGAAGCGAATATAATGGCTTGGGCGGTCCTGACTGTGTTTGCAGACAGCAGATGTTGTATTGCGACGGTGCTTCACATCAGCTATGTGTTCTTTGACCCGGGTTCTAATGGATCTCTTTGTTTGTCCGATGTAAGAGAGCCCACAATCACAATCAAGCTTGTAAACTCCTGCATCTTGTAGAGGGATGTGGCACTTGACAGGTGGTAGAAACTGACTAATTTTCTTTGGCGGCTTGAAGTAAGTTTTAATTGAAGCTCGCTTTAGAATGTAGCCAATCTTGTCAGTGACGCCTCTCATGTAAGGTAGGACTGCAGGGACGCGCTCGACTGTGGCTGGTTTCACTCGGTCCCTGTGACGTAGGCGCGGCACTTGCAGCTTGTTGTCTCGCAGAACTTGCTTGACATGTTGCAGTTCTCCGGCCAGGTGTTGCTCGTCACAGATCCCGCGTGCCCTCTGAAACAAAGATTTTCCCACGGTAGCTAACTGTGAAGGGGGGTGGTGAGATTCACCATTCAAGTACTCTCAACACTCAGAGGACAAACATCAGCGTTTACAAGGGACTCATACCATTTTGTCAATGAGATAAAACACCTACAACTCATGGACAATGAAACTATGGTCAGTTTTGATGTACAGTCTCTATTCACCAACCTACCAGTAGAGGACTGTGTCAAAATAGTATCAAGAAAGCTACGGGATAATAGTATGCAAGAAGAATACACTGAACTTTTGAAACACTGCCTTACATCTGGCTATCTATTGTGGAATGATGAATTCTACAAGCAAGTGGATGGAGTGGCCATGGGTTCGCCGGTCTCTCCCGTTGTAGCTGACATCTTCATGGAGGCCTTTGAGGAGACCGCCCTAAACACATCACCTGTGACCCCTCGTTTCTACAAGCGGTATGTAGATGACACTTTCACAATATTACCATCTGATAAAATATCTGTATTCTTAGAACATCTTAACTCCATAAACCCTAAAATACAATTCACAATGGAATTGGAGTCTAATAATTCTTTAGCTTTCTTAGATGTATTAGTCATACGTAACCCAGATAACACCTTGAGTCATACTGTGTATCGAAAAAAGACCCATACTGATAGGTACTTGAATGGTGAATCTCACCACCCCCCTTCACAGTTAGCTACCGTGGGAAAATCTTTGTTTCAGAGGGCACGCGGGATCTGTGACGAGCAACACCTGGCCGGAGAACTGCAACATGTCAAGCAAGTTCTGCGAGACAACAAGCTGCAAGTGCCGCGCCTACGTCACAGGGACCGAGTGAAACCAGCCACAGTCGAGCGCGTCCCTGCAGTCCTACCTTACATGAGAGGCGTCACTGACAAGATTGGCTACATTCTAAAGCGAGCTTCAATTAAAACTTACTTCAAGCCGCCAAAGAAAATTAGTCAGTTTCTACCACCTGTCAAGTGCCACATCCCTCTACAAGATGCAGGAGTTTACAAGCTTGATTGTGATTGTGGGCTCTCTTACATCGGACAAACAAAGAGATCCATTAGAACCCGGGTCAAAGAACACATAGCTGATGTGAAGCACCGTCGCAATACAACATCTGCTGTCTGCAAACACAGTCAGGACCGCCCAAGCCATTATATTCGCTTCGATAGGCCTCAAATCCTGGCGAAAGAAAACCGATATCGCCCTAGAATGATTCGAGAGGCCATAGAAATTAAAAAACATCCTAATTTCAATAGGGAAGATGGCTGGGTACTACCATCGTCATGGGATCCTGTTATTAATATAATAAAATCTAATAATAAATCTAAACATAACAGACAGGTAGATGTAGTAAGTTCTTACTGTGTAGATCAAAAAGATAGCATTTCTGATTAATAATATTTTTTCACTTTTTCATTTGTAAATGTATGTAGTAATGTGTTGCTTAATAATTTGTTTTTAAATAATAGCAAATTTAAATTAAAATTATTATTTTTTAATTAATCTTAACTTTTTCAAATTACACATAGATCAATTGTGGCTTAAATAATTAATACTATATTTTATATTTTTCTTATGGTTATAAATATAATAATGGCAACACTAAATATAGATTGCTAATTAATATTTTTAAAATTGTAATAATTATAAAAATAATAGCAAAAATTAAATAAATAATTTTCCATATTCAATTATAATTAAAATTATAAAAAATATTTAAAGTTAAAATATTGTAATGTAATTGGTGCAATTTTCATTTTGTTAATTGTGGGTAGGCTGTCTGTAACAACTATATCTTTAAGACATGTAACACCTCAGTCTCTCCCGTGACCATGGATGCTGTAAAGCATTCGAAACGTCGGGAAACAAAAATACAAATAAATCCGCGACAAAATCCGAAAAGATAGTTTTATTTAAAATGTCAAATATTCGCGTAAATCTAAGAAAGTATTAAGTCTTTTACTATCAAAAGATACTGTATACTGCCAAAGATAGAGTCGACTATCAAAATATTAATTAAAAAAAATAGTAAATCAAAAATATGTATGAAAAATAGAGTATGTATTTCGCAAAGCGTGACACGGCTTGTCGGAGAATAAGCTCGACTAATTAGAGTAAAGATAATATTCAATTTTTCCTTCAACATTTAATTACAAGTCTCTGGTCACGAAGTGACCGACATTTTATGCAGTGAGATATGGCCAAGCTTCTGGGTCGTCCCAACGGATTATGATAATTTAATTAATTTGAAACGGCACTAAGATTTATGAGGCGTTATTCAAACGAGATGAAGTAGAGCTTAATTATATGTGATATGCTTGAAAGATCGCTAAAATTTAATATGTGATAGAAAAGTAATATTTAAAACTAGGTTACAGGTGTTCCTTATATTGCGATGTCATCTTATATAAGGATAGTATACTGATATTTACAATTTACTTATTTTTGAAAATGGAGTAATTATTAATTTTCTTAAAAATAAAATTAAGTAGAAATCAGTACAATTTTAATAAATGATTTATAAAAGAAATTCAAGCATTTAAAATTATAGGATTATGATGTAGAGCATTAGAAACTAGACTTAGGCTGGAGCTATATACAATTAAGCCGTAATGACATATAAAATGGGTTATTATGTAAATTGAAGATCAACCTGTAATACAATTATTTTACTATAATTTCAAAATAAATTAAATCGTTAACTAACAATAAATCAATTAATAATTTACATTTCCTGCAAAAATGTAGAGAATTCTGGGTTAACAAATTTATTACAATGAAAGGATTTCCTTTGTATTTTTATTAATAATTAATTGAATATAAAACACCAACTCAATACACTTGCATTCATATGTAAAGATAGATAGCACTAACATGAATAGACCGACTCTACCAACACTTACTCGTATGTACCTCTATGTAGTTATGTAGAAAAAATATGCTATATTGTAATTAAATATAACTATCAAGGAAAATGATCTATAACAAAATCAACACAACGCATTCTCAAAATCACAAACGTGTTGTTCGCAAAAATTGTTAGAATACAGTTACAACTACTCGTAGTTAGAGGCATTTAATCAAGCGTCAATGATAGAGTAGAAATAATGTACTTGAAAAAATGGCTGCACAATGCTTTCTTATTTCAAAAATGGCCGAAAAAGGGATAAATAATGAAAAAAATACCTCTATTATAAAAAAAAAATTTAAGAAAAAATATTTCAATATAACATCATATTGTTCCAAATAAGCCATTAATAAAAATTATTTTTATTAGCCATTAATGTCGATTTATGTGGTAGATTTGTTTATTGGTTTAATTTACTTGTTTTATTTAATTTCTTAAGGTCATAGAATTGTTGTTTTTTTATAAAACTATTCACGCCTATTTTTGCATGCGGTATTCACCTTAAAAGGTAATGCATTTAGCAATAAGAACTTTGTAAAATAGCATAATTTTTTACTGTAATAATGTAATTACCACTGGTGAATCTTAATAAATAAATAAAAAAATTATGAAATTATTCACCTAAAGATATATATGTTAGATACTTTAACAAAAAAAGAGCTGTACATGAATGCTGCAAGCCTAGTGCATTAGAAACGCTAGACCCAGTGGCTAGGTCTAAGTGACACACATAGCATAACTTTCACTTAGATGCGGCAATGACCACGCGGCGGTAATGTCAAGTGCGTGAACAGTTTTCACTTGACGGACTGTTATTGATTTGACTAATGCGTATTTATTTGCTACTACTTTAGTAATAAACTTTTGAACTAAGAATTGGTTTACTTTTTTATTATTAATATTTGTACTATAAAATGTAGAGTATGAAAAAAATATTTCAATTGGTACTAGGTCTTTTTTTCTTTAAAATTAGTTCTATAAACTCAAAATTTCATGAACAATTTCACAATCAAGGAAGTAATTTTTGTAGATTGGATAATAATTGACGAAGATATAAAAAAATACAAGTATAATAACATAAACCCATATTATCGGAAGCTACTAATGTACGGAAAATTTCTATCTTTTTCAAAAGGTTTTCTAAAATGCGTTAAGCATATTGTACAGACTTAAATTTTAGATAGAGACTTATCTATCAACAGTGGTTTCTCTACATTACGGATCCGTAGAGGAGAGTCAATAGTATAAGTGCCTACGTCAATTATATTTCGATGCCTTGATCTATTTTACGCATGTTTTTATTAGTCAAGTCAAAAAGCAACAAACGAAATTATATATTGTTGTACATTTGGCTTAAAACTATTTTGTTAAATTTAGAATAAATATAGGTATTTCCGAGATTTAGCCAAGGAGACGGGTTGGTCAATCTGACTTAGATGAATCATTCTGTTTTGTAATTTTTGTAATGTCAATACTCATCGCCATCTTAAAGGTTAGGATAATTAGTATTTTTATGTAAATAAGTGAATAACAATGTCCGGCTTGATTTAGGTCACACCTAGATTCATATACTAGTTCACAAATCGTTTTTAATATGCATAAACACTTACCGGATAGTGATTATAATCCATATCCAAACTAATATTATTAATGTGAACGTTTCTAAAGATGGATGGATGTTTGTTACCCTTTGATGCCAGAACGACTGAACGGATCTAGATGAACTTTAGCACAGAGATAAATTATAGTCTGAGGTAGCACATAAGCTACTTTTTATCCCAGAAAAATGTACGATTCCCGTAGGATAATTTTTTTTGTCTATAGACGAACTCGAAACGAAGCAAGGGTGAGTCGCTAGTATTCTATATAATTAAAAGATAATATATAATTCTAAACAATTATATATTAATATTATTTGACAGCACAACTGGACAAAAAAAAAGATATATTTTGGGCAAATTTCTCAAACTAACGTTTTTTTAATCTATATATTCAAATTAAATCAATAAACCTGTTGTAACTAACTACATGAACGAATTCCAGTCGGGAACTCTTAAACTACTTAGTTGGCACTAATCTAGGATCTGAATGCTATTAAAATCTTTAATTCCTTGACGGAGCAGATGTTTGTTTATAATATTTCTTTCAACATACTATATTTATTTACGTAAAACATAGTATTTTAACACTTAATACGCAAAATCGGGTAAGGATGCACATTTTATACATTGCTAGAGAAAGTGCAAACGAATGAAAATCAAATTATAGTGAATTATTATTTATATTTATATAAAAATTGAGGTAGTAAACTAAGAGAAATCTCATATTAATTAAATTGCTTTTAATAGTTCAATAACTCTTGGAACATACAGATATTGTTAGAGCTAACGCGTACGGTAAGCGGATCACGCAAGGGGGACATTGCCCACCGCGCCGGTGAAATCGATCAGCTGACGCTAACCTTTCATGTACTAGAGTCGATACTAAATCTTATCTGTCTGTATTTTTATATAGAGCTTTTATCCGAGCTTGTAGAGTTCTTGACAATATTTTTCCGATATTGTAGAGCTTATGTTGAACAATAAGTTTATTAATTTATATATTTTTTATGTTGATTTTATTTTTTTAAGTATGTAAGTGCATATATATAAAATATTTATAGATACAAGAATATTTATTATTTGAATAAGAAAAAAAAATATAATAGTTATTAATAAATGACAGAAATAAGATGACGATTATGAAAATAGTATATTTTGTATATAATAATAAAATAAATACGCTTCGTATTTATTTTACTGACCGACTTCAAAAAAAGAAGGAGGCTCAGATTCCTGTTTTTTTTTAATTTTCATTAATTCTTTGTATTATTTTTTATAGAATAACTTAATCGAGGATTATTATAAAGTATGAAGGTATAATATACATAAAGATGTTGCCTAACATTCTATCCTAAGAAAATTATACATAAGTTTTTATAGTCTTTAGTAAGAATAATAATATTTAATTTCATGTACAATATATTACAAAAAAATCTCAGAAATGATTTTGTATGTCCTAAAAGTAGCCTCATTTTTATGTAAACGGATAAAAAATACGTTCTTAGTTTTAATATATCGAAGATAATGAAAAATTGCTTTGAAACCTATTGCTCTATAAATAAATAATTATTATAACAAAGTATCTCATCATAAGTTCATTACATACAGTATTCTATTCTTTAAAGATAAGGTTTAAATTCGAAAAGCACTTGAATAAGTTGAGAGCACGGTGTCACGCAAAGAGAAAGCCGTCGCAAGATCCGTTTCGATCTATACTTGATATACTTGTAGAGGAAAATTGTCATATATACTAAACTACTAAACTAGGTTCTTCTGATGATTTTTCTTAGACTTTTCCAATATTTCCACATTTGTAGGAGGTGTTTTAATTTGTAGGAATTAAAATAATAATATTATCCATTTTACTTAGATTTACGCGAATATTTGACATTTTAAATAAAACTATCTTTTCGGATTTTTTCGCAAATTAATTAAGATTTTTGTTTTCCAAAACTCCACCATGACTCCACATTTTTGGGAACCAAAAACAAAATAAATCCGCGAAAAAATCCGAAAAGATAGGTTTATTTAAAATTATCCATTTTATTATTATATGTATGTGTGAAAGGGTGTTTGTTTCTATTTTTGTTACATTTTATCAGGTAAACAGTCTGATACAAGTAAAAAATATAGAAATCATTTAAAAAAATACAAAATTAAAATTTATTCTCGCAGAAATAAAAATATTATACCTACAGGAAAAAAATCTCATACACTCAAATTAAATGCATATGGATATGCAAAAATGTCCCAAAAATTATATTGAATACTGTAAAAATTACAAAAATCCTTATTCTCATATAAAAACGATATAAGCATGTATAAATCCCTAACAGTAAATTAGCATTTCTTTCCTCAGATCTTGCATAATCCAGCGCGTTGAATTCTAATGTATGCTGTTGTGGAGTGACCTATTTTTTTATAAATTGTTTCCTGTGATATCACGCTTTTCTATTGTCTGAATAAACTGGGTTAGGTTAGGTCAGTATCTCTTTTGAAACTACTTTGTTTCATTTATATTTAACAAATCGGACTTCTAAGTAAGTTTGCATGTGTCGCTAGTACCTATCTATACATATAATAAAATTGTAACTGAGTGAGAGTTTATCGAATTTTTTTTTGTCTGTCTGTCTGTCTGTCTGGGAATGCATCACGAGAAAATCGCAGGGGAGATTTTGATAAAATTTAATGGTATTTAATGGTTTGATGATAGCTGGTTGTCTGGGTCAACATATAGGATACTTTTTACTGCGGGAAAATATCTCATCTCGAGAAATTTATACTAATACGTAACTAAGTATGAACGCGAGCGGAGCGAATGTGAGTCGCTAGTTTAATCATAAAATAATTTCTTTTGTAAGAAAAAATCCCAGATATATTTAGTAGTAAATTCATTATCGTTTTTAATTTGCGTTATTTTAATGTTAAGAGTTTAAATTCGTTAAAATTTTACTCTAAACAGCCATATTGAATGGTATTTCCAATGCTAATCTGAGTCAGAGCATAGCAAGCATTTGATTATTAACCTATGACCTTTCTAGGATACGCTTGAATTTACATCATCAACGTTTGTCAACATATTGAACGTCTTTAGAATTATTGCGGTAAAATATAGGTAATAGATATCTTGTTCAAAATTCAAAGGATTTTGACAGACAGACAAACATAATTCTAAAAACTATAGATTCAGCCTTTGTATCGATAATAATGACTATTTCAATAAAATTTTCCAAAAAATATTTAATGTACAGATTCGACTCAGAATTTTATTATAAATATGTATATATATATATATATATATATATATATATATATATATATATATATATATATACATATATATATGTTTTATTTTATGATTAAATTACTGAAAAAAAAAGAAAAATTTAAAAAAAAAATTGACACTATCACGAAAGGGTTATTACAGCGTATAAAGGAACACATGCTGATGTGAACAATGAGATTCTTTATATTTTCGGTAACATGTGTATCCAAAGTTCGTACAGCCTGCGACTTTCTCCGTGACAGATGTCGAACCCTTCAATCAGTCAATATTTGAATTCAATTTGGAAAAAAAGAACATGTGTTTCTTACGGTGGGAATATTTGGTGTACCTGACGCTTATAAAAATTTGGTTGCATTTGCGTATGGTACTAGTTTTTTTTTTATATTATTGTATTTAATACTTTCTTAGATTTACGCCAATATTTGATATTTTAAATAAAACTATCTTTAAAGATAGTTATTGTATTTGTGTGGGAGCTTTATTTTTAATATAAATATTAATTAACTAGCGATTTAATCTTGCTTCTATCGTCTATATGATTGAATGGCTTGTGAATGTATAAAAGACAAATGTCCAAAAAAAATGTATTTTTCCAGGAGCCTTTGCAGGCGTATATAGGATAAGCCACCAGAGTTCCATCACAATCGGGTCAATAGTTTAAGATCATGTGATCTCTATGTAGAGGACAAACATACGAACATTTAAGTTTATTTATATGTATATAGTTTATTTTTAAATAAGGTGCCCAGCAGTGGGACTTAAAAAAGAGCTGATTAAGTATACACGTTACTTATAATATTATAATTATTATATAAAGTCTAATAAAACTTTCTTTAAGTTTCTTTTTACGTTACTACAAGTTTTACCTGGCACCTGACACACCCTACTCTATTTATCAATAATAAACATCGCACCTAATCAATAATGTTACAGTCAAAATATTATTTTCCGAACGATTATTTATTTTGACACAAAAGATTAATAGCGTTGATAGTAACACTCAAACACTAATGTGAATTAATGATCCAATTTATTTAAAAAAAAAACTATATACATAGTATAGGCAAAGACAAAACTGCTTAGTAGCTCTTTATGAGCTTTACATAGTAACGATTTTTTTTTTCTTTACTTAAAAACAATAAAAGAAATTTTTGAATCAGTTTTCAAGGTTTTCATATAGATAGATAAATATTCATTTATGTGTTTTCGTCAAATTTTCAATAATGATTATAGTCGAACGTCGACCACTAGTTAAGTTAAAACAATGTAAAATAAAAGTAGCGTATGTGCTATTCCAGACTATAATCTATCTCTGTGCCAAATTTCATCCAGATCCGATCAGCCGTTCTAACGTGAAAGAGTAACAAACATCCATCCATCCACCCTCACAAACTTTCACATTTATAAAATTACCATGGATAATGCAAACATACATTTTCTTGTTACGAAATTAAGTACATAGATATCTCAAATGGGATAGTATAAGTTTTTCTACAGTTTAAAGCAATTGATTTGATAAATAGCTACCATTTACTACCTACTCTAGTAACCTATAATCGACCACGTGTTGCATCGGACCGATTTCCTTTCCGGATGTAAACAAAGGGTTGATGGGAACTAGGTAATTATAGGGTGAGGTTTTTAGATGCTTCATCTGAGCTAAGGGTTTTTTCTTTTATTTTTTGTTACTCGTGGGATATAAAATTAAATTTGATCTGGGGGTTTCCTGCTTCTATATTAAATATTATCATTTCGTGATTTATGCTGCGTGAAAAGAGGTAAAAACAAAGTTTTCTGTTTCATATGGATCAACATTTTTTTAAATTATTTGCTTGTTGTACAAGAAGTAATTATGAATTTTTTTTTAAATATTTTTATTTTTCATGTTTGACATCTTAATTTTGAAAATATTTTAACAAAATACCCAGGATTCTATTATATTAAACGTATATCGAATATGATTTTCTAGTGGAAGTAAAGGAAACGCTTAAACATCAATTTTCCTATTTATAAGTACAAAAATGCCTGACTCGATTAAATCGATTATTGACCCATAAAGGAGACGAATTTACAAAAACCTTTTTTGATTTTATCATATCAAGTCTTCATTAATTTAATTTGGTATGGAAAAATTAGAGAACTTTCTGTTAAATAACATTCTGAGTGTTTAGAGTGTAGAGTTTTTTTCGTAAATATAACCTATATACCTATTATGATACCTTTCAATTATGAATAACATAAACTTTGGGCCGATTCCAAAAAGGAGAAAATACTCGATAGATCTGTATTTTTGTGAATAATGCGTTATTTTAGTAAATAACACAGGTGGAAATATTATTTCTTAAATGATTTTGTAATTGTAAAGTTTTTGTTAACCTTTCAAAGCACGCGGAGCCACATGTGGCTCGGTTAACAATTATTTTTTTAGAATTTAACCGCGAGGTGTTAATTATATTATTACTATAGTGATATAGTCGCCTACAAGCAAAATAAGAAACTATATTATTTAATATCATATTACAGAGTTTTTAAATCTGTTTGTCTGTCTTGTTGAATTACAATTATTAAAATGATATATCTCGATATAGTTTGTTCCGGCTTGATCCTACGTAATGCGACGTATGTCAATGTACTTAAAAGGCCTTGTACGGTCTCCGATGATTTCCTTACGTAACGGAAGTCAAGGTCTGCATAACTATTTAATCAATCGACAAGTTTGCATTTTTATATTGGAAAAATATGCAAATGTACGTTTTTACTTGTATATAGTAGAATATATTTTCTATAACTTAGAAATTGTTCTTCCATAGAAGTATAAAAAGATGAGTGAAAAATATCGCAGTCACGACTAGACACAGTCGCCTTTATTAATATATATGACTAACGACTCACCCTCTCCTCGCTCGGGTTCGTCGTTAGGTATGTTTTAACGGATAGTATGGAATAGATAAATTATAGGTATATTAGTATACCATATATACATAGGTATGATGAGTTTTACATCCTTAAGAAATCATTGATTCCCCATACAAGCTTTCATCCCCATTTTCACACTCTTAAGGGATGACTTCCGGGTTAAAATCTATCCTAAGTCCTTCCAGTGACTCAAATGATCTTCTAAATCGCGGATTTTCACGTTATAGTTTATCCATTACAAACAAACATACAAATATAAAAAAAACATTTTTTTCTCTCTTTATAATTATAGTAGTATAGAAATATATATATAGCTTATAAAATCAAATTAACTTAACAAAATCTGTACAGTCATTTCGAATGTATACAAAAACCATAAAAAATATGTTCTAAAGACTTGAAAGAGTAGGATAGCGCTATACGAGGGAGTAGGACGAAAAGGGCAACGTCCTGATTTGTCAATAAACTTGACCCACATTTCATTGAGAGCGAGTCTCGAAGGAATCTTTGATAATGCTGCGGGCACACTTGATGAGATGGTGGTCTTCTTCTTTTCTATAACTATAATTATATATGAAATAATCATTTATTTACGACAAAATAAATTAAAAATATACTTAATTATATATTAAAAAAAATTAGGTACTCTTAATTATTACTGTACAAGTCATGTCCACGTGGAATATTGGCAAGAATTTTAGCCATATTGCCCTGTTGAATGGCAATGCCGATTCTTTGGGCAAAAAGCGAGCCAGCTCTCCTGTCACCAGTAGAGGCGATGAGTCGAGGTTTTATGTCTTTTAAGAAGTGTTTAGCACTTGTACTCCATGGGTAACTTGAGTAGTTCAGCCCTTTACTAAATACATATAAAAATACTTAGATAAATAATCTTAATCTAGTGATAAGGCGACAGAAATTTACCTGAGCTGCAGAAATTAAACAAATTTCATTAACTCTAAGTATTTTATAAAATAATTAATATATTTTATATGCCAATTTTTTTATTCGTCTTATACGATCCCAGCATAGCCAGAAGTCCTTGTCCAAAGTAACGGGATATACGACGCGGTGTGTGATACACGCGCGGGAACTTCGTCAAATTAGTGTTAATTGTAGACATTTTATATTTAACTAACATTGCCCTCGGCTCCGGCCGCGTTCAGGTGACTAAAAACCATATTCTTAGGTTTTACATATTAGTATACTCTTACAATGCAGTTTTTGTATTTTTTCTCAGAAATGAGATATTTTCCCGTTGTAAAAATCCTATATGTTTACCCGGATAACCAGCTATCATCATACCAAATTTCATCAAAATCTGTCCAGTGGTTTTTTCGTGATACGGTAACAGATAGACAGACAGACAGACAAAAATTCTAAAAACTATAGATTCGGACTCTGTATCGATATTTATGTCTATTTCATATAGATTTTCCAAAAAATATTTAATGTACAGATTCGACTTAGTTCCAATTTTATTATGTGTATAGACTACGTTTCTTACTTTTTTAACTTCTTTTTTTAATGAAAAAATGATTTACAGTTTTGATATTATAGTGACTTTAGGATATATTAAAAATATGTAATAATCCTTACTAATATTATAAATGCGAAAGTAACTCTGTCTATCTGTTTGTCTGTCTATTTGTCTGTCTGTTATCTTTTCACGCTTAATCCGCCAAACCGATTTAGATGAAATTTGATATGAAAATAGTTTAAGACCCTGGGAAGGACATAAGATAATTTGTATCCCGAAATGAAGAGGATGGAAGTTTTATGGGAAATTATAATTATAGAGATTTTTCATAGTCGATTAAAAATTTACATTTCTTCCTAATAAATATTTTAAACCAGATCTTTATAGTAATCAGAAAACCTAAAGTAAAAACAATCAATTTTTATTAACAATCGTAGATAATATTGTAATACGCCAAAAGTAATTGAAAGTAACAAATTTTGTTCTTTGAAGTCCATTAAGAAATGAATTCAAAACCTAGATCTTAATAAAAAAAACTACTATTGCTAGCAAGCAAGCAATTCTTGATGTTCTTATGTATTCAGCACTTTTTACGTCCCAGTGCTGGGCACAGGCCTCCCTTCAGTACGAGGGGATCAGGCCATAGCCCACCACGCTGGCCAAGTGTGGGTTGGCAGACCATAGCTGCACGCCCCATTGCACTGCGGCGAAGGGTTCCGCTGTGGGTTTTAGTGAGTAGGAGTCTCACAGTACCCTGCCCATGACGGCGGCAGGGTCCCCATGATGGGTTTCCCCAGCGAAAACAAAAAAAAAAAACCATAGTGTGGACGGCAAGGCGGATGTTTGTAGTGTTATGTGAATTCAACGGCAGTAAAGCGGCCCTCGGAAACACTGTATTCACTTAGGTCCTTGTCCATAATAACGGTACTAGGGCATGTATGACGATGCGTTTACGTTTTGAGAAAGATTCATCCGTAACATTCGTAATATACTCGTAACATAGAAACGTATTAAAATATTTTAAAAGAAATTCTATACTTTCTATTTGTTATTTACTTTATGGCTATTTATTATTTCTTGTATATTTGTATATTTCTAAAATAAGTTTCTTTTTGTGTTTTGATTTCTTAATGCCATATACATATTATATAATATATATATATATATATATATATATATATATATATATATATATATATATATATATATATACGTATTGTCATTTCCATTAATTAGAAAAACCTAACGACAAATTATGTGTTAAAATCATTAAATATACATTTATTATACGCAGAATATACCTCAATATAAGCAAATATAAATTAAACGTATAAAATTATTCTTTAATTATTATATAATAAATTAATAAATTGAAACAATAATTTTATCACTAGTAACTCATCCTCGCTTCACTCGGGTTCGTTTCTAGGTATTTTTTTATGGTAAGTATGGAATAGATAGACTGTATAATAGTATATACATATATGTACACAGGTATGATGAGTTTTATATCTCTTACTTGAGAAATGATTGATTCCCCGTACAAACTTTCATCCCCATTTTCACCCCCTTATAGGATGATTTCCTAGATAAAATTATGCTATGTCCGTCACAAGGTCTCAAACTATTTTTATAAAAAATTTCATCTAAATCAGTTCAGCAGATTTTTTACCCATTACAAGCAAACATACATTTTTTTCCCTTTATAATATTAGTACAGATTATTTTTAATAATGTCTTATGTTATTTCTATATACACGTATACCATATATATATATATTATACCATTGCTTCAAACGATAGGTTAAAGCACGTTAGTTCTTATAAGGCAAAGCACGTGTCGCCTGTCGGGCATCGAACGGCCTTGCGCTACGTCACTAACTGTACCCCGGCCAATGTACGCTGATGAAAATAAGCTATATAATATAGGGTACTTGAAATGAATTCTTTAGTCTCTACTGCAAATTTGGATGTTAAATTATATCTTATAGTTCTAACTCTTAGTGTTTCGTTTAGTATTATTGCGTACATACATATATACTAGCATTTTCTCGCGACTCCACCCGCACTTTATAACTTTGTAGAATTATATTTCACTTTCGTAGGATGTAGTGTGATGTAAGCTAATAACCTTCTTAATTTAGTAGGCTATAAAATACTAAAATTGTTTTTTTTTAATCAGACCAGTAGATCCAGAGGTTAACGCATTCAAACAAACAAACTGATCAGCTTTATCTATACAGATAAATAAAATTGAAGTGTCAGTTTGTAATGTCAAAATAACAGCTTGCTTTTACTAAATGCATAAGAAACTATATACGGTAACTAATAAGTTTTTTTTTTTATTTTTATCTGTCGGTTTTTCTGTCTATTTGTTCCGGTTAATCTTCGAAACGGCTAGACTGATTTTGACGGGACATTCACTGGCAGGTAGCTGATGTTATATAGAGTAACTTAGGCTACTTTTATTTTGAAAAAAGAATTTGGGTTCCGTTAAAAAAACGTACCTAAGTAAGCGAAGTAGCTACATAGTTTCTTATTTTTTTAACATATATATTTTAATACATATATTCAATTAGCAACTCGTTTGCTTAGATGCGTCCCTGTGTGCTTAAAAGTAACTTATGAAATACTCGGTCATAATATATTAGTACACTAAATTTTATCGAAATCAGTCCAGCCGTTTTAGGGAGAAAAAGTATCAAACATACGTACACACATAAAGCATTTTCTCTACAGTTGTATTGTACATACAACAAAACACCAATATAACGTGAGTGGGGCTAGGATATGGACTCGTTAGCGCTCGGCCAAGCGTGTTCTCAGTTAGCCACTACGTCACTTAACTGTACCGCACGTGGGTATGCACTCATTGTGATTATTAAAGCAATGGCTTACATTCTAAGTTATGTTTTCAATACACAGTGTGTACTGTTTATAAACATACATCTTTATAGCTATTATTAACTGTATTTATATATTTATATGTATACTAGCGTCTCACCCTCGCTCCGCTCGGGTCCGTTCTTAGGTACCTACGTTTTAATGGTAAGTATAGTTTTCTTAGAAATGAGATATTTTCCCGTAATAAAAATTATATTAAATATTGACCTGGATACCCAGCTATCATACCAAATTTCATCAAAATCTATCCAGTAGTCTCGTGATGCGTTTCCAGGCAGACAGACAGACACACAAAAAATCTAAAAACTATAAATTCGACGTCTATATCGATAATAATGACTATTTCAATAAGATTTTCCAAATTAATGTACAGATTCGACTCAGAATTTTATTATATGTATAAAAAAATATAATTATAACCTGCAGATTTTAGCCCGTTAAGCACAGAGCATAGGTACATTCTAACAATAATACCTACATAAAATGGCATAAGAAAGGCAGTGATAGCCCAGTGGTAACGCGCTTTCTTGGGAAACCAAGTGAAGTGGGTTCAAATCCATGTCTCGCACCTCTAATATTGTCATGTTTGAATTATTTCCGACTTGATTACAACTTGTCTTACGGTGAAGGAAAACATCGTGAGGAAACCTTTATGTCTGAGAGAACTTTTTCGAAAGACATGTGTAGTTCGCCAACCCGCACTTGGCCAGCGTAGTGGACTATGGACTGGTCCACATCGTGTTGAAGGGAGGCCCGCGCCCAGCAGTGGAACTGTGCTGAAGAATTAAAAAAAACCTGGATCTCAACAATTTCTTTATTAGAAAGCCTACGTTAAATACTAAGAACACAATTCTTAACTTAATATAGTTATTTATAAAAATATAGTGTATAGATATAAATCACAATTACAAGCTAACTTAGCATGCAAATAATAATGTTGAAATAAAAAATGTTTGTTGCTTACTTAAGTTCTAAAAATAACAACACCAACTATACCTAGCTAAGGATCATCCAGGTGAATCCAATGGTACATAAATTGTTTCATTTTATCAAAATCTGTCAAGCCGCTTAGAACGAAACGAAAAGAAGAATTATAAACAAACTAACACCGGGATTTTATATATTATAACTTTAACTATATATGAAATATATCTATAAATAAACACATATAATATATCGGGATTTCTGGACTGAATCCGCCTTTACATCCGTGAGCTAAATATAATAACGGTCAGGGCGTTCATACGTGAAAACAATCTGAACAGACAGACGGACGGATCTAGTTCTGTATCGTACAGTTACCAGTATACAGTGTAAAGAAGAACAAACTACAGGAGTATTTTTTGGATTCGACAGATTGTAATAAAACTTAGTTACGTATATGTAGGCACTTACTTCGCGATAAGGGCAAATTTTAAACGTCTTATAAATGCGTCTTTTTTAATAATAGACACTATAAAACTAAATCATCCATATCCATACTAATATTATAAATGTGAAAGTTTGTGAGGATGTATGGATGTTTGTTACTCTTTCACGCCAGAACGACTGAACGGATCTGAACGAAATTGGCACAGAGATAGATTATAGTCTGGAATAGTACATAGATTATTTTTATCACGGAAAAATGTACGGTTCCCGTGGGATAGATTTGTTTTTGTTTAGAGACGAACCCAAAGCGAAGCGAGCGTGAGTCGCTAATATAACGTAACCTTTTGAATGTTACCTTAAATTTTACCATTATAAGCCATTAAAAAAATCACCCAAATAGCCTTTTAATTTCATTAGATATCGTGTAACATAACATACATACAACTAAAATCGTTTTTGAAATTTTCACTTTTTTAACCATCTTGGAGTTACCGTATGTAAGTAATGTTCAAATATAAGTTATATTCATTCAATATTAAGTTCAACATTTTGTAATTCTCTAACAGGTTGTTGCATTTAATGCTCTATTAATCGTTATTGTGGCAAATATTTTTTAAAATAAAATTGTCACGATGTCTATTAAGTGATTTCGTACTAATTCGATTGTTACAGTGTAACTATTAACTTAGAGTTTTTGTAATAGTTTCATATAAGTTGCATTATTTGGCATTGTACCGTTTTTGACGTTTTTATTTTGACTACGTTTAACTGAGAAACATTTTTGATTTTATAAAAAAATAAAACCTATAATTAAAATAACTTTATTCTTTCAAAATAACTTTAACTAATCAAGTCAAGTCAGGTTTACCTCAGACTAAAGAATTTTACAATAGATGGAGTCCACCAAAATGAATGTCAAAGTCACAGATAGTAGCGTGATTTGCTGTTTTTCCTACTACTTTAAATACCATACAGATTGTTTACTTTCCTTAAAGAATACAGACAGACATACAGACAGACTATATAATATATGTATCTTTATAAGAAAAATATATGTATATTTCATTTTTATTTCAATTTTGTACCACTATTTATCTTAATCTCATTACTCCATAAACTTCATAAGGGAAGAAACTTGTCGACAATATTATAGTTGTCGTTCCCAGATATCGAATCAGTGACCACCAACTTAGTACCTCATCACTAAAAAAGCTTTAAACACAAACTTAAAAACTCTTAATATCGATGTCATGTGAACTAAATTAAACCGCTTCTTAGTGGCATTTCTTAGACATTTCACTTTTCGAGCCCCCTTTTCTCCGCGACCGCGAAACCTCCTTTCCAACTAAAGTACGTGATGCGCGGCTATTAAAATGACGCTTTGTACTCTTGACCTATTCTGCTTACCAAAAAGTAGCAAATTAGTAGCATTTACACGCACTAGTTAAGTTTACAATTGTTTTAAGTCAATCTCTTGGCACGGTTCAGCAAAATAAGAGAGTTTGCTGAAGTAGAGCAATTTAGTTACTCACTCATATGTATATATCCTTATATACATAAATTTTATCTTAAGAATTACTTATATATATAAAATATTAGATTTACGTGTATTTTTGTCCTGATTTTATTAAGCCTACGTAAATTATCTTGATTTTTATGGAAAGTTGAAAGTAGAAAAGTTCCATATGAAGAACAGCTGTAAAAACCCTTAACCCATGGAGTCAAAGTGCTAAACACTTCTTAAAAGACATAACACTTTGTCTTAGCATCTCCACTGGTGAGAAGAGATCCAGCTCATTTTTCGCCCAAAGAATCGGCGTTGCCATTCAACGGGGGAATGCGGCTAGCATTCTTGCCACTATTCCACGCGGACATGACTTGTACAGTAATTATTAAGTATACTTTGTTTTGTACAGTAGGATGATACGTTTGGCTCAGTTCGTAGTGCTACTTGCTGTGCCAGCGGTCGCGGGTTCAAGTCCCGCATTTGTGTGATAACCACGAATGTTTGTACTCCAGTCATGGGTACTCCCCCCCCCCTCTTCTCCCCACCTCGACAAGGTGAACGCACGTTGGAGGGGGGAACTAGATGGTGCTATGTGTTAATGTCCCAACATATTTATTCTATATTTGTAATTTTCTTTATTAAAAAAATAAAAACTTTGAAAAAAGAAATAAAAACCAACTTCCAGACACTAAAATGTAAAAATTAACTAAACGGGGGTTTTCATTTAGAATAGATACCTCATCAAATATTTTCGAAGTCGGTGCCAGACGATGCAAACAAATCTAATATATTTCGATACGTAAAATACACATTTACTATTAGATATTCATATCTTAAAATATTGTCGGCTGTATAATAAATACATATATTTATTGTTGATTTTTTAAAAACCGCTCAACCGATTTCGATAAAATTTATATGGGACCACCTGGAAAGTATACCCTTTAAAACAAAAAAAAATTAAAATAATAAAGAAAAAAAACATTCCGACGAATTGAGAACCCCCTCCTTTTTAAAAGTCTGTTAAAAAGAACATATTGCATATTATAAACAATAAAATTATGAGTCATATCTTTATTATGGGGCTTTCCCATAATCTTTAAACACTAATGTGAGATATAAAAATAACAAGAACACGCAAATCGAAAGTGTTTTCCTCGTAAACTTAAAAAGCTTCGTCACTTAACTTTTACTGTTATTAATCAATAATAACTTTCCTCTCGATGCGTCACGATCATATTACAGATTCGAAACAGGATAGTGACCAAATGTGACCTAAATACGCCTCGGAATGCTAAAGAAGCCTAATAAGGTACCATTTTTGTATATTTTATGGAATTCATATATTGTGGTTTTCTGTATATGTGGGGGCTTTACTATCTATACATATAATCAAATTGTAACTGTGCCGAATCTGTACATTAAATATATTTTGGAAAATCTGATTGAAGTAGTCATTATTATCGATACAGATAGATTCTATTGTTTTTTGAATTTTTGTCTGTCTGTCTGTCTGTCTGAGAACGCCTCATAAGAAAACCACTGGACAGATTTGGATAAAATTTGGTATGCTGATAGCTGGTTATCCGGGTCAACATATAGGATACTTTTTATTGCGGAACAATATCTCATCTTTGAGAAATCTATACTAAACGTTAATATTTACAGTACGTGAAAATTCTATGTATGGATGTTATATTTCTCAAATAAGTTTTATTTTAAGCAAAAATAAATAATATTTTTTAATTAGCATGACACTTAATAAGTCCAATTAACTACAGGTTAAAACATTATATAATCTTTTGAGTAAATAATATTGGAGTTTGCATAAATCCTTAAAAAAAATATACTAATGATAACGCGCTCCTTTAGGAATCCAAGTGACGCGGGTTTAAATCCCGGTCTCGCACTTCTGATATTTTCATGTGGGAATCATTTCCAACATGATTACTACTCGTCTTACGATAAAGGAAAACATTTTGAGGTAACTTGCATGTCAGAGAGAAGCTAACAAGTTTTCGAAATATGTACGTGAAATCTGCAACCCAGCACTTGGTCAGCGTGATGGGCTATGGCCTGATCGCATTGAAGGGAAGCCCGTGCCTAGTAATGGAACGTTTAAAATTGCTGAATAATACTACTATTAATTATTGTAACACACACAAACATTCGCATTTTATTATATATGTATAATTTACATAAAAGCCCGCAGTCAAAAGCCACTTATTACATTCCCAGTAACAAAGAAAAAAGTTTAAAGAAACTACTTGTAATAAATAAAAGATTATGAAAACAATAAATTCAAAAACGAAAAACGATCTCGATGGTAGAGATAGTCAGTCCATCTGGTTTGGAAAAATGTATTGGGGTCAGTGCACCGTTAGCGGGAGTGAAACCTGTTCCTTTTCGGCAGGACTTTATTGTAGAATAGTATGCTTACGAATGCCTCAAAGAAAAAATTAAGATGACTTCGCCAGACACAAATTTGTAATTAAAGTTTTAGATTCCATTTGAATTTACATCAAAATTTAATTATTATTTTTTATATATTACATGTAATTGTAAAAAAACGTTATCTTCTATTACTATACAATGATTATATATTATGCAGTCGGAGACATATATGTTATACTAGATGCGAGTCTTGCTATGTGTAAACAATTTTTGTAATCGCCTCTTAAATTGGGTTACAAATATGGGTTGAATTTTGATATCTTACACAAAAAGACACAAATTGGCGTCTAAACTCCGCCATTTAAATTTTTCATTATATCTATATACCCCATGACTCTCGTGTTATTAAGACGAATCCAAATACATATGGATCATCAAAATCGGCTGCGCCTTTTAGTAATTACAAGGGAATACAGGAGTGGATATACACACATACAGGTAAAACACGTCCACTTTTGGGGGTTCACCGCAGTCGGGTAAAAAGAGGTGATTAAACGTTATAGGAAGATTTCCAACTGTAATTCACCATTGTCGGTCCTAGAAAACAAATTCTGGAGCTAATTCCTTATAGTATAGTTCTTAACATGACAGACATACAAAAGATGTAATATAAATATATAGATAAAATCTAACAAAAACTTACAGTTTTCTTTCCCAATCAAAGCCGGGACGAGTCACTCAAATTGATTGATAAATCATCTCACACAATTGTGTGTGATTGTACACTTGTGTCTAAACAGTTAGAACTTGCCCTGAATAAAAACCATTAGTTAAGTATTGTTGTATCAATAATGCTACCTACATCTTTAGATATTTAAATATTACATTATTACTATTTTATAATATTTTAAAGTAAAATCTCTTTTTCTATACATATAATAAAACTCTAACTGAGTCGAATCTGTACCTACATTTTTTTTTAATATAAAACTCATTGAAATAGTCATTATTATCGATACAGTGGCCGAATCTATAGTAGTATTTTTGTCAGTCTGTCTGTCTAAACACATCACGAGAAAGCCACTGGATAGATTTTGATGAAATTTGATATAATAATAGCTGGTTATCTAGATCAACATATCATATATTATAGTAAACCTTAAAACGTAACTAAGGACGAACCCGTGCGGAGCGAGGGTGAGTCGCTAGTCTAAAAATAAAGCTATATTTTTTAAGATTTTCGGAAAGTTCCGAAAGATACAACTATTATTATTATTTTTAAGCCCACGACGCAAAAAGAGCGATGCTATAAGTTTAACGTGTGTATCTGTCTGTGGCATCGCAGGGTCTAAACGTATGAACTGGTTTTAATTTAGTTTTTTTTTGTTTGAAAGGTGACTTGATTGAGAGTGTTCTAAGAAAATCCTGTCAGCCATTTGCAAGCTATCAGCTCTATCCTATCCATTCGCGACTTGGTATCCCGTTACTTCAATGATATGGTAACCTTGGCCTGATGCTGCAGCGTCACCTGGAATCTGCAGAACACTCAACTCTTTACTAAAATATTACAGAGATATAGTGTTCAGGCTTATTGAAATGGCTTCAATGAAGGAAACTATTGTGTTGGGGAATTTTAAAATTTTCAATTAAATTTTCTTAACAACATTTGATATTAAAAGACTATCTTAATTTTGTTGTTTACATTTTTAAAACTTGTTTCACCCAAAGGCACATTTATTTTTAGATTCTGCCTTCACACAAACGTTATTAATCATTTATACTAATTTATATAATGTGAAGGTGTAGTTACTCTAAATAATTAAATTAAAATATATTGGGACATTAACACACAGCACCAACTAGTTCCATGGTAAGCTACGAGGCTTGTGTTATGGATACCAGATAGTTGGTATACTACACATATATAACTTTAAATATATACATATTATAAATATATACACCCATGACTAGAGTACACACATTCGTGCTCATCACACGAATGAATGCCCCTAGCGGGACTCGAACCCGCGACCGCTGGCACATCAAGTAGGGTCACTACAAACTAAGCCAAACGTGTCGTCAAATTATATTATTATGTTTTTTTCTATAAAATTTCATCCTGAAAGTGACGCAGTAAATTTTGATTGGCTCATACAAATTTTTATTAATGACTTTATAAGTCAAACTTCGAGCTTCAGCAATTCCTCGTTCATTTAATTACACTACTATTTGAACACTATATCCCCACCGTTGGGTGTAATGTGGCGCCGTCTATCTTCTACAGATTACACATTACCCCACGGTAGATGACAATACTTTTAAAATATTAATAAATATAACAAACTCATATCTTTATTAATATTATAAAATACTAGCATTGCCCGCGGCTCCGCCCGCGTTCAGATGACCAAAAACCAAATTCTTAGGTTTTACATATTAGTATATATACTCTTACAATGCAGTGTTTGTATTTTTTCTCAGAAATGAGATATTTTCCCGCGGTAAAAAAAAGTATCCAATATATTGACCCAGATAACCAGCTATCATCATACCAAATTTCATCAAAATCCCTGCAGTGGATTTTCCGTGATGTGATAACAGACAGACATACAGACAGACAAATAGACAGACAGACAGACAAAAATTCTAAAAACTAAAAAATCGGGGTCTGTATCGATAATAATGACTATTTCAATAAGATTTTCCAAAAAATATTTAATGTACAGATTTGACTCAGAATTTTATTATATGTATAGATAAAATAAAATTATAACTAACAAAATATGAAGAATCAATCTATAAATAATGAATAATGATCTATTGAGATAGTATAATTATCAAGAATCAATTGAGCAATTATAACTATACACACTATACACACACACATATATATATATATATATATATATATATATATATATAACTATACACACACATATATATATATATATATATATATATATATATATATACTATATTATTTTACTTGAAAATAGTCTATGACTTTCTTTCAAAGGCTTCTAAAACCAAACCAATGTAAAAATGGTTTATTCTGTTAGAACAAACATCCAAGCAAGTTAGTTTAGGAGATAAAAATAGTTAGTGATTCAGTTTAGTGAGTAAATGTATATAATAAGACTTATAATTAGCAAATAATATACATAAATCTGAAGTTGCCATCGAATTCTTTAGACTGCCTCTGTAGGTCTCGTCACGTATGACAGGTGACATGTATAGCGGGCCTGAGCCTATCGACCGCATTTTTGTTTCACATCTTCTTTAAAACGTGAATTATAAAATTAAACCGTTTTGATTATTTTAACCGACTTAATAGAAGGAAGTACTAAACACCAGATGTTTTTTGAGTGGCTTTGGTAAATCGATTTTAATTTTTTTAATGAATATATTAAAATAATTCAGATAGGGAATGAATTACATTTTAATTGTTTTTGAAGTCGGTACGACTTTTAGTATTTCCGAGGTTAATATATGTCCAATAGAAAATTTTCTTTTCATATACAATTTTCTATTACCCGGAGTTTTCTTTGTGGAATTCAATAATAGTAGATAGTAACTTCTTACTTTATTTCACACTCTCGCCAATGTACTTGATACATATATGTAAATGTGTAATATTAGAGCCAAAACCTATATAAAAATATTTTGCGGATACCTACTAAGGACATATACAATACAAATGGTTAAGTACTTTTGACTTACATCTATACTATAAAGAAGCAGAGTTTGTTTGTACGCTCTAATCTCAGGAACTACTGATCCGGTTTGAAAAATTCTTTTTGCATTAGATATCCCGTTTATTGAGGAATGTTATAGGTTATAAATCATATAATATATAGTCTATCTATCCAATAAAAACCGTTAAAACGTACCCAGGGAAGAACCCGAGCAAAGCCAGGGTGAGTCGCAAGTCTATATATGTATGAATATAGAGCAAAGACAAAATAGCTCAGTACCTTTTTCTCCTGCATTTTTGCCCTTTTTAACGTCCAACTGCTGGGCACTGTTCTCCCTACAATATCTGTTTATATAGATATGTAAATTCTGTTCAAATAGATTTTCTTCAAATTTTCAGCACTAGGCGCAACCTACTTTGGTTAAATATTCAATATGAAGTCATAATATATATATCATTAGTGATCGCTCTCATGTCTACTGTTTGTCCATTCCGATCATAACCATACGGCAAGTAAATATGTATCGCATTAATAAGTGACAAGTGATTAAGTTGTAATTAAAACTTGTTTGTTTTATTTAAATTTACAGATGTAAATACAAAATTTTTTCGTGTTTAATGCTATATGTGCGTCTTTTTAGGGTTCCGTACCCAAAGGGTAAAACGGGACCTATTACTAAGACCGTCCTGTGGCTGCCCGTCCGTCTGTCGGTCTGTCCAGCTGTCCGTCTGTCACCAGGCTGTATCTCATGAACCGTGATAGTTAGGCAGTTGAAATTTTCATAAATGATGTATTTATGTTACTACTATAACAACAAATACTAAAAAACAGAATAAAATATTAAAGGGGGCTCCCATACATCAAATGTGAATTTTTTGCTTGTTATTGATAACGGCAACATGTAGACGCTTGAAATATTCACATAATATTTAGTTATATATTCACTTTAATAATAAATAATTCAATTAAAATAAAACAAATGTTTAAGGGCCCATACAACGAACGTGATTTGTTTTTGTCGTTTTTATGGATAACTAGCGACTCACCCTCGCTTCGCTCGGATTCATCCCTAGGTACGTTTTAAATTAAAATGCCATCACATATGCCATCGCGGACGTTTCTGTAGACCTATATACACAATTCCACCATACATTATTTTGTTATATCTCAAAGGGTTTAGGCAGCGTTTTCGTTGAAAACTCCCAGACGGCTTATTTTTTTCCGACACCTCTAACAAATATCGTTATATTTTGCCAATGTATACAAACACTTAATAAATTACCTATAAACTAAAACCTTCCTCTTGAATCACTTTATCTATTAAAAAAACTGTATCAAAATCCGTTGTGTAGTTTTAAAGATCTAAGCATACTTAGGGACAGACAAACAGCGGGAAGCGACTTTGTTTATACTATGTAATGATGGTACGGAACCCTTCGTGCGCGAGTCCGACTCGCGCTTGGACCTTTTTATTTAGATTAGATTAATTCCCAATACAAAATTTCATCCCCATTTTCAACCTTTTAAGGGATGTCTTTTTCAGGGTCTCAAACTATCTTCAATTACCAAACTACTTATATTATTATTACTAACTTACCAAATTTCATCTAAATCGGTTCAGTAGATCCAGAGATTAAAGCGGGACTCGAACCCACGACCGCTGATACAGCAAATAGGGTCACTACAAACTAAGCCAAACGTATCGTCAAATAAAACAATTCAAACAACGTAATATAAAACAATTAAGCAACTCAAATCGCCAGACGTGGATAACTCGCGTTTTTGAAAGCTCCCGTTGAATGAGAAGCCACAATTACTCAAAAACCCGTTACGCTATTAAATTAAACTTTTAATATCGACTGTCTAGATGAATACGAGCCGGCATTTCAATGAATCACTTATACAGTGCGAGAGAGATGTTATCTTTTTATTCAATGTCCAGTTGAAGTAAAATGTCTGTTTGTTTGTCACAGCTACTGGATTTATATACTATTACTTTTATATAATTATGGGCTAAGTAGTTAAAGCCTACCTATTAAATACATACCTAATCAAATATTTACGAAATCGGTGCCAGCCCATACAAAGCAAAGCACACCGACTTCGAAAATATTTGATTAGGTATGTATAGTAAATGAAAACTACCAATCAGTTATTTTTTACTTATTAGTGCTTTTGTTTGAAGTCGGTTTTTATTTTTTTGTTAAAAAGTTTTTATTTTTCCCTTTTTAGTGTAAACAGTAGTAGCAAAGTAAGAATTCTAACGTTAACAGGCTTGTCAAATCAAACATAAAAACTTTTTAACAAAAAAATAAAAACCGACTTCAAACAAAAGCACTAAAAAGTAAAAAATAACTGATTGTTAGTTTTCATTTACTATACATACCTAATCAAATATTTTCGAAGTCGGTGTGCTTTGCTTTGTATGGGCTGGCACCAATTTCGAAAATATTTGATTAGGTATGTATTTAATAGGTAGGCTTTAATTACTTAGCCAAAGCACACCGACTTCGAAAATATTTGATTAGGTATGTATAGTAAATGAAAACTAACAATCAGTTATTTTTTACTTTTTAGTGCTTTTGTTTGAAGTCGGTTTTTATTTTTTTGTTAAAAAGTTTTTATTTTTCCCTTTTTAGTGTAGACAGTAGTAGCAAAGTAAGGATTCTAACGTGTTAGGCTTGTCAAATCAAACAAAATAAGCCCAAACTCAAAGTATCTACTATTAGCCGTTGAAGAGTTCCACCTATCCACCTTCTGGCCTTGCCATCAGATTAGGTCAACAACACCGAACCACTGTACTATCAACGGAAATAGAAATACTTGCAAAGTTTCAAGTCAATATGACAATTAGAAGTAGGTTAAATTCATCATTAGTTGTTTTTCCACCCTTAGGGGTGGTATTTTTTTTTGAAATTTAAATGGGACTAATCTGGAAGTATACCCTTTCAAACAAAACAAAAATTGTCCAAATCGGTTAATAAATGACGGAGTTCTGAGGTAACAAACATAAAAAAAAAAAAAAAAACATACAGTCGAATTGAGAACCTCCTCCTTTTTGAAGTCGGTTGAAAATAAGCCCAAACTCAAAGTATCTACTATTAGCCGTTGAAAAGTTTCACCTATCCACCTTCTGGCCTTACCATCAGATCAGGTCAACAATACCGAACCACTGTACTATCAACGGAAATAGAAACATTTGCAAAGTTTCAAGTCAATATGACAATTAGAAGTAGGTTAAATTTATTATTAGCTATTTTTCCACCCTTAGGGGTGGTATTTTTTTTTGAAGTTTAAATGGGACCAATCTGGAAGTATACCCTTTCAGACAAAACAAAAATTGTCCAAATCGGTTAATAAATGACGAAGTTCTGAGGTAACAAACATTAAAAAAAAAAATATACACTCGAATTGAGAACCTCCTCCTTTTTGAAGTCGGTTGAAAAATCTTTGGCTTTATGTTATACAGCGGCTCACCCTCGCTTCCCTTGGTTTCGTCGCTAGGTACGTTTTAAATAGATATAGATAGTTATTAGCCAGCGTTAGCCATATAAATTTTAATTTTTTTTTCGTTTATTTTTCTGATGTTTTAATACTTACTATCCTATTCCGGACTAAAAGAAATCCAAAAAATTAAATATCATAAAAATTGGTATGGTATATAGATTATAATCTTGATCAGTCTTCTTCTTTGGGTTACACTATTGCAATTTTCTTAGATTTCAAATTTTTTTGAAAATAAATTATAACCTATGTAGCTTCCTGATAGATAGTTTTCTATTAGTGAAAAAAAAGGTTAAAATCGGTCCAGTAGTTTCGGGATTTATTCGTTACAAACAAACAAACAAACAAACAAACAAAAAAATCTTTCCTCTTTATAATATAGATACAGATGTACTTAAATATATATAAAATACCTATTTTTATATGCCATGTACTTTACTTAGGATTATGTACACCTAGTTTTTATTACTTAAACTAAATTAAAAAAAAATCATATGTTAAAATGTGATTATTTAGAAAAATATAATTTATTGTTTGTTTACTAATGTATGTGTATTTAAAAAAAAATATACTAAAAAAAACGGGCTATTTTCGTACATTTTAAAATACAGTAATATTGGGTTATACCTTTTTAAAATAAATAGCTTTCTTTCCTACTAGTTAAGTGAAAAAATGGCATACGATTATTATTACGCCAAATCAGCTTGAGCCCAGCAGGTGCGCTCGCGCCGAAATGTCAAGAGCCAACGCCGAAGTTTGAAAAATAACCGTAATCATTTACTATTACATGGAGTTAAACACATTTTGCTTAAAAAAATAAACACCTACTTCGAATATATTTCTAAAAACTATAAATTATTAATAATCTATACATATAATAAAATTGTAACTGACGAATGTGTACATTAAATATTTTTTGGAAAATCTTATTGAAATATACTTTATTATCGATATAGAGGCCGAATCTATAGTTTTTAGAATTTTTGTTTGTCTGTCTGTCTGTTATCGTATCACGGAAAAACCACTGGAGGGATTTTGATGAAATTTGGTATGGTGATAGCTGGTTATCCAGGTCAACATAAAGGATACTTTTTACCGCGGGAAAATGTCTCATATCTGAGAAAAAATACAAAAACTTTAATGCAAGAGTATACTTATATAGAAAAACCTAAGAATTTGGTTTTTAGTCATCTGAACGCGGCCGGAGCCGCGGCGGGTAATGTTAGTTAAATTATACAATTTTTACCCGCGGATCCGCTTGCATGGTACGCACGACGGTTTAAGGTAGCTTATTTCTATTACATTCATGCAATCTATGTTCATGCCAAATTGCATCGAAATCTGTTCAGTTGGTTTTAATATACGGTAAGATAAGGTAAAAATAGACAGACAAGGTTACATGACTCTAAATTTTATATGTATAGAATGCGTAAAAGGTAATGAATAATTCTAAATATTAACTTATAAATAATAACAAAATATAAAAGCACGTTTATATTTTAAATATACATTATACATGAGTCGAATAAAAGTAAAATAAATACTGCACTGTAACAATATAAAATTGATTTTCAACGTAAATATGTGAAGCGTAAATTGTATCTATAACTAGCCACTTAACTTCGCTTCGCTCGGTTGCGTCCCTAGGTATATTTTAATTTTTTTGAACGGAACCCTATTTCATTTTCTAAAATAAAAGTAGCCTAAGTTACTCCTTATAACATAAGCTATCTGTCAATGAAAGTCCCGTTATAATCAGTCCAGCCGTTTTGGAGATTATCCGGGACAAACAGACAAACAAACAAAAATTGTAAAAATTGTGTTTTTCTTATATAATTTCATATGCATTTAGTAAAAAGCTGTTTAACATTACACTAACAGACACTTTAATTTTATTTATTTGAATAAATTAAAACTTTACCTTATCTACCGATTTAAAAGTTGAACCATTAAGAAAAAAACTGATATAGTTAATATTGAAAAAAAAGTATAAATTCCAAATTGTTTTTAAGTATTTCCATTCAACACCTTTTCGAGAACCTTGACATGAGGCAGGTGCTATACTTATGTGAGGCCATAAATAAATATCTGTCTTCATTCGCTACAAAATATCTAACAAATTCGTATAATAAGATTAAACTAAGCAAAACCCTGGATAATTAACATGTAGTATACACTCTTTTTCTAGTACTAATCAATATCTATATGTATTCAGCCCTTTTTAACGCCCTACTGCTGGGCACGGGCCTCCCTTCAATGCGAAGGGGGATCAGGCAATAGTCCACTACGCTGGCCAAGTGCGGCTTGGCGAACTTTGCATGTCTTTCGAAAACTTGCTAGTTTCTCTTAGACATGCAGGTTTCCTCACGATGTTTTCATTCACCGTAAGACAAGTGGTAATATTTCATGTGCGGATAATTTTCATATTTCTATATTAGAGATCCTAGACCCGGGATTTGAACCTGCTTCACTCGGATTCCCAAGCGCGCACGTTCCCACTGGGCTACCACGTGTTACCTACATCTCGCGGCAAGGATGAAACGCGTATGTCTCCGACTGCATAATATTACATATATTCCTTCGTCAACTTGTTGACATCTTTTTAATTAGCTTTTATGCAGTCGGGTTTTTATTCTTATAATATATTTTTTTATTATTCCCAATATTCAAATGCTTTACAACAAACACAGATTCGGGAGAGACTAAGGTTTTTGACGTCTCATATCGCTATAATATTCACAGACGGTGTCAATCCTACTATTTAAATATAATTTTTCCACCTAAGTACATATCGTCCGTGAATTTCTGAGATCTTCTATCTACTTACAAACAAATATTACAGGAGGAACATAAAATGACTTTATTAAGAAAAAAAATCGTGGATAATTTTCATAGAACAAATAAGTTTGTTAGTGCTTACGTTTTTTTTATTGTATCTTAGTTTATACAGTTAGTATTATGTTTCTTTTGCCAAAAGTATGGCATTAAAACAAAATTTTGCGCAGAAGTGATTGTTAGGAGCTAATGCTAGTTACGATATGTATAATAGAAAAATTGTGAAGATATCTTATAAGTTACAAATTAAAAAAACTCAAATAGTATTTTTCGAAGTCGGTCAAGATCTGATTTAGTTCATTTCTTATTGATTCATACATATTTTTTATTACAATTTTTTATTAATTGCTTACATCAATGAAATATTTAAAGCAATATGAGAACTGTAGTTAATTACTAATTATCTTAAGTAGCTGAACGTATCATGTAACGGGAGATAGCATTTCGCACTGACCGTTAGCGATAGCTTTTTATTGCCAAAGTAAATGTTCGCCAGATTTCGGCATTGTTCTCACGATTAGACACTTTGTATGGGTGATCGTTTTATTGAATCTCGTTTATCGCTTAGTTAGTTTATTTTCATTCCTTGAAATACAAACAGTACATATAATTACTACTATTTGAAAAAAAAACTTAGAAATAAAATTTAAATGTCCATATAAAATTTTGTAATATCCCTAATTATCACAGTCCAAATAATAATGAACAAAAAATCTACACATATAATAAAATACTGAGTCGAATCTGTACATTAAATATTTTTTTAAGAATCTTATTGAAATAGTCATTATTATCGATACTAAAGCCAAATCTATAGTTTTTAGAATTTTTGTCTGTCTGTCTGTCCCTCTGTCTATCTGTCTGTCTGTCTCCGAACATATCACGAGAAAACCAGGACAGATTTTGATGAAGTTTGATATGATGATAGCTGCGTATCCGAGTCAACATATAGGATCCTTTTTACTGCGGGAAAATATCATCTCTGAGAAATCTATGCTAAACGTTAAAACTTAACTAGGGATGAACCCGCGCGGAGCAATGGTCGCTTGTAATTTACATATCTGCATGCATCCGATAAATTTCGAGATAGACAGTTTAGATAAAACTAACAAAGGCAATTTTTTGACATAATATGTGAGTGAAACAGCGGACAAAATAAATAAAAAAATAAAAACGGGAGCTACCTAATAACCTCTTAATTAATTAACAAGCCGTGAAAAATCCCTTTTACACGATACTTCTACAAAAGTGAAGGAAAACAATGCGAGGAAACCTGTATGTCTGAACCTAACTACATAATTTTCTAAAGACATGTGCCCACCATCCCGTACTTGGTTAGCGTGGTGGATTATAACCTAATAATCCTTACAAAAAAGAGTATATACTATTTTTTACCTACTTCCAAAAAGGAGGTTCTATCTATTACATATTCGACACATTATTCCAATTTAAACGATATATTGAAACTAAGTCGCGTTATAAACACACAGCGTACATGAAAATATAAATTATCACAGGCGAGTACGGAACACTATCAACAGCCTTTCTCTCTAATATGGCTCATAAAGCAGAAAGCTCTTACACTCTTGACCTAGAAACCGTGACAGCCACTTATCCATACCGTACTTAAGCCGCTCCGCCAATAAACAATAGGCAAATAATGTATGTAATGAAACGATAATTTGGCATAAACAAGTTTTGATTAAACTTAGCAGTGTTAATAGTTAATTTTGTAATAAAACAACTATGAAATAGAAGAAATAATACAATATTTGAAGTTTTTGATTAATTAAAATAGCAGAAACTAAATATTTTGGGTCACTTTCGTGATATTTTGGTGGTGTTATAATAATTATAAAGCAAATATTTTTAATAAAACATATAAAGATTCGTATGTATATGATATGTATTTAATAATTTAACTTAATAAATTTACTCAAAAAACATAAAAAGCTAAAAATAAAACAATAAAAAGGCCTACTCCACTCAAAGCAGAGCGATGTGAACTTACATTTTTTACAAGGCTTTAACATGACCTAGTAACCAAACAAGATAATTAGCGAAGTGATGAAGCCCGAGCAGATCACATCTCAATCACGCGCAGCCTCCACAAAAACTAAACAGTCTCTTCAATCGACCCGAATCGATCGACGTGTTTTTACAATAACTAATGAGTGCTTAATTATTCGTGTCTCTTAAAAAAATATTAGATATAGATAGAAATATTATGATAGAAATTGATTAAGATAGCGTTATGCATTAAATAAAAAGTTTTTTGCGAGCTATATTAGATAAACATAAAAAATAAAGATCGTTGTGGTACAGTTGATGAGTTTGATTAAACTATTAAGTCTATAGCCGCAAGTTCGATTTTGTTTCTTATTTTGCCGAATACAATAAAACATCTCCTTGTTTTTACAGCAGAGTTATCTGAAAAACAAAAAAGTTTTATCAAAATCCATCCAGTCGTTTTGGAGCGAGATATTATGCTATTAACATGATAGATAACTATTTTCGAATGCATTATGGCAATATTGAACAATATATTAAACCGTTTATCTCCTATCAATTTAGAGGTACGTATAAAATATACAGATAAGGACATACATACAGACATTTTATCGTAAATAAGACGTTTTCTATACAAGTGAGATATCGCCGCGTAGATCGACCCAATATTGTAGTTATCGCGTATCAGAATATCTTTATTACATATACTCTAGATGAGATATCCTGTTAAGAAACTAGAACGTTTAAGCTACAGAGATGACCTCCTTAAGTAATGCTCGAATTCTTCGAAACGATAATAATCGTTATTCAAATATCTAACCGCAAAAATGCTTTTAAGGAATGAAAATATAGTTTTTGAACCCTAAAACTTTATTTTTTTAACTTTACTTTATTTACCGCCAATTAAATGTAAAAGTGGCCTGATCCCTCTTGTATTGAAAGGAAGCCCGCGCCCAGCAGTGTAAGGTCAAGAAGGGCTGAATACAAATGTCAAAAAAAAACTAAAACAAACACAATATTGTAAATCTATGTACAATCTAAAAATTATTCACATTTAATTCTATATGTTTATACATAAGCATTTCTTCTATTCAAAGAAAATTGAGTGCGAGCTTCTTCAACAAAATAGTATCGCGTTGATGTCTTCTCTATTAGGTAAGTATACGTACTTCATCACGCCTAACGGTTGCAACAGAAACGTTGCTTGCACTGCTTTTTATAAGATAAAATGTTTTTTAGCATTTTTGTGTAAATTGATAGAAATAAAAAAAATAAAAATAGCAGTTTACACTTTAAAACTAACAAAAACATTTAAAGTCAAAATAACATAAAATAAATAAAACTATCTGGTCGGATTTTTTCGCAGATTATTTTGATTTTTAGTTCCCGAAGTTTCGAATGCTTTACAGCAATCATGGTCTCGGATCATCGTGAAATCCGTGTAAAAAATTATTTAAAATATCAATTATTTGCATACATCTAAGGAAGTTTTACAACATATAAAGTCAAAACAACAAAAAATAAAAACTAATATATAAAGCCGAAGACTTTGTTTGTTTGAATGCTCTAATTTCTTTAAACTTGAGCTCTGATCCAAATTGAAAAATTCTTTTTGCGTTCTATAGCATATTTACTGAGGAAGCTTATATATTTTACTTCACACTGCAACCTACGAGACGGTAGCATTTAAAAAAAATAAACAGCGTGAGTGGAACAGCGAGAAAATGCGAGTATATCGTAAAATTCAAATTGAGTCAAACTCTTTTAAATATATAATACCTTGTCAGCAACCTGTAAATTCACTGCAATTTCCCATAGAATTTTCATCTCTACTTTCACCCCCTTAAGGGATGATTTCGGGCATAAAATCTATCCTATGTCCTTCTCAGAGTCTTAAACTACTTTCTTACCAACTTTCATCTAAATCGGTCCAATAGTTTCGGAGCTTATTCTGTACAAACAAACAAAAAACCTTTCCACTTTATAATATTATAGTAAAAATGTACATAAAATGTAGAGTTGAGAACCTCTTTAGGCTATTATATAAATATTTCAAACTAAAACGCACAACATTTAAAAACTGCGTAGAAAATCAGGCAAAAGAAAAATCGTATTGGCATCTACTTGCGAAGTGTAAAAGCTGTCAATACAATAATAGCCTAACGTAAAATGAACTTTATTGCACATTAATAAGAGCTTTGCGCGAACGTTTTCTATTGGTAAAGTAAAAGTGGTATATATTTCAATGTCATCCGTTTGCAATCCGTTAAGTAAAAGTGAAACACAAATACAGAAAAAATTACTGATATGCTATATATATATTTAATATTAACAACTTCCATAAATATGTTTACTGATGTACCACGGGATTTAATACAATAAATATGTTAGAATATTAACACACAGCACCATCTAGTTCCATGGTAAGCTACGAGGCTTGTGTTATGGATACTAGATAGTTGATACACTACACATATATGTATTATAATTTTACATACATATTATAAATATAAACACCAATATATAAGTACAAACATTCCTGCTCGTCACACAAATGAATGTCCCCAGCGGGACTCGTACACGCGACCGCTGGCACAGCAAGTAAGGTCATTACAAACTGAGCCAAACGTGTCGTCAAAATAGTAAATGTACTTTGATAAAAAAGCTATGCATATTTATTATTCTATTAAAGCTCTTTTTTGTAAATGCTATGAGCTTTTATAATAAAAATATTATTAAAATCGATTAACAATTGATATATAGCATCACATACTCAAAAAAATTACAGACGAATTGAGTACCTATACTTTTTGAGGTCGGTTAAATAATATATGATTACCTATATATTATATAAAAATTAATTGCTGTTCATTAGTCTCGCTAAAACTCAAAAACGGCTGGACCGATTTGAATAATACTTTTTCTGTTTTGTTGGGGGTGTGTCAGGGGTGGTTTAAGTATAAAAAATAGGGGAAATCCATAAGAACAGCTGGAAAATCGAAAATTTCAGAACTGTTTATTTTGTATGAGAATCACTATTTTGAATTACTTCTAATAAACGGTGATAGTGGCGGATCTATCATCTTCAAAAATGCGTCAAGTTTAATTTGGAAAAAAGTAATATATGTTCAAATTCAAATTTAAAATATTTTATTCAGCATTAAATGATTACATTTTTTTACTAAACGTTATGAGTCTACTACCAGTTCGGTAAGAAGAAGCCTCAGCCCTGAGAAGAACTGGCGAAAGAAACTCTGCGGGACTAATATTAACTTGTATATAACATATACTCTATCTATTCCATACTAACAGTTAAAACGCACCCAGGGACGACCCCGAGCGAAGCCAGAGGAAGTCGATAGTACTGATATTATAAAAAAAAAAATATTTAGCCCTTAGCAATGCATTAATAAACAACTGGTGACTTTATTCATTAAGTTAAATATGCACTGTTACATTCACATTCCAATTGGAATTTATCTTTCCAATAAATTATAAATAAAAGTTTGTATCGACTTTTAATAATACGCGTCTTTTATTTAGATTGTTATCAATTCCTTAACGTAAATTATAGCTTCAGCTGGATGGACAAAGCCACGAATTTAACTTGTATATCAGTATTTTGATCAGTATTCAATAAATTTTCATTTTTTTTTAATTTGCGTATTTTAATAATTTTTTTGTCTGTCTATCTGTCTAGGAACGCATCACGAGAAAACCACTGCACTTTTTATGGACGTGATGATAGCTAACGTGATTATAGTTCAACATATAGGATACTTTATACTGCGGAAAAATATCTTATATGTGAGAAATCTATACTGAACGTTAAAACGCAAATTCTTCGAAATAAGTCAATCGAAAAACAACAATTTACTCTAATGTCTTTTAGAAAATTTAAAAACCAAAAACCATTCATTTTTATAGAAAATTACTTCGTTGCGTCAAGGGTCGAAGACCTTCTTACGTGCATTGGACGTCCCAAAAACTTATAAAAATATTATACATTTATTTTATACTAGCGACACGCCCTCTCTTTGCTCGGGTTCGTCCCCAGAAAATAATTCCTTTAAATTGACATAACCGATTGAATTAAAACAAATACTAAATGTTAAGTGGTGCTTACTACAATACATTCTGAGATTAGCGCGCACAAACGCACAGACGAACAGACAAACCGATAAACAGATAAAAATTCTAAAAATCATTGTTTTCAAAGACCCCAATAATCGTTTTTCTTAAATATCTTCCATGTTACAGACAGCGATCAGTTGCAATTTTATTATACGTATAGATTTTAAATAACATTCTGGCTGAAAAATATTGGCTTGAATAATGGCTCTTGGGATGTTTCATATTTAGTTTTTTTTTGTGTTTATCTATTTTTTACTATAATTTACATATAAATATATATATAGCAAAATATAAAATTTCACGGTTTCAAGGATAATAATATTACTGATAAAAATATTGCATCTTTACAAACTACACGATAATATTAATACGAAACCATAGACACAAATTACTACAAAACGTTAACAAATCACACAATTTGAATTACCCATCTGACAACAAAAAACATAACACCAAGTTCTTTTTTTCAATCTCAATGGTACAGTAGGATCCCCAAGGTCCCGAGGTCGACAACCCGTCCCGTTATTCCAGGGTAATCCCGTAAAAAAAGGACGATGACCGCTCACGCCGCTTTTTTTGGTTATTATGCATTTTGGAAGCATTTTTTCTATTTATATTTCTATGGATGTCGGTTTCTTTCATAGATTATTATCATTTTCAAAAGTAATAGTTTGTTTATTTAATTCTAGTGATACACCCAAACAACAACAAAACTATTCCACGGGAACCGTACATTTTTTCGGGATGAAAAAAAACCTGTGTGCTATTTCATAATGTAATCTATATCTGTGTCAAATTTCATTAAGATGCATTTAGCCGTTCTGACGTGATTGAGCAACAAACATCATCCATCCAAACTTTTGCACTTATAATATTTATGGGATTATTGATATTACAGAAGGCAAATCTTCTTTTATGCGTAATCAGTTTACTTCTTATAATACCTATATGTTTGTATATAATATATTCTGTGAACATATTTTTGAGATAAACAATGAATAACATATCAATTCGTTCTTTTATCATGTTTATTTTTCTTAATTCTTATCAGTACATAAGCATAAGTAGCTAAAACAAAATTTGTATTACACGGAAATTTTTTGCTTGTACCGAATAATCTACGAAACTACCAATTTAGATGAAAGGTAAAAAGGAAAGGTCCCTGGGAAGGACATAGGATATATATATATATATATATATTGGATATATAGATACATAGATATCCCGGCAATCTTCCCTTAAAAGGGTGAAAATGCGGATGAAAGTTTGTATGGAGAATCAACCTAGGGACGAACCCGAGCGAAGCAAGAGTGAGTCGCCACTAAAAAAGATAGATATTCATCTGAAAAATGTATGGAGTGCAATAAATCTCATCGATTGTCTTGCCAATGACAGTTTCGACTTTTACAATTAGTTTACAAGTAATGTTATTTTTATGGTAATGAATGGGTCCTCGCCAAGGCTGCACAACGGACCCTAATTTGCATACGCATGCATGGAACGAATTAAACTAAAGCTAAACACCGTTCATGCATTACGTTTGTTTATATTGGCCATCCATTGCGTTACATTCTCGACTAGTTCCTGAACCACTAAGTTAAGAATCAAATATCGTTTGTGATAAGCCTACACTAATATTACATAGGTAATCTCTACTACTGATCTGATTCTGGAAAATCTTTCACTAATATTCAGCTACGCTACTGCCGAGTGTTATATTAAAATTAATTTACTGTCAAAAACGAAATAATTTTAATTGAATTTTGGAAGAAAAGTGGCAGTTGTTTTATCGCCGTGCGCTGTTTAAACTATGTATTTAAAATAAAGCTATACAATGCATGACAAAAAGACTCCTAGGGACGCATTCGCGCGAAGGGAGGATAAGTCGTTAGTCTTTAATAAATTAAAAAGAACAAATTTTTGACATTTAATACAAGATTTGCTAAGAAATTATTGCTTAAAAGTAAATTTATTAAGTTAAACGTGTATTCCTTTGAGATTGAGATAACCTCACGTGATAAAGATCCTATGTCACTCTCCAGCTCTCTGAACTATCTTAAAAAAACACGCCTATCCGTCACTCTGTTTCGACGTGAAAGAAGGACAAACAAACACATTTTAATGTTTATAATATTTGATGGATTAATATGCATTTCAATATGTGTGTATAACTTCTTAAGGTCTTGTTTAACATATTATAATATTGATATTTAATAGAATATTTTAGCAATAATAAATAATAAATATGTTGAGGCATTAACACACGACACCATCTAATTCCATGGTAAGCTACGAAGCTTGTGTTATAGATACCAGATAGTTGATACACTACACATATATAACTTTAAATTCATACATATTATATCTAATCAATAATTGTACCCATTTTCAAGAACATTCGTAACGGTATATATTTACTTCAACACAGGAGCCGATCTATTGTTTATACTTTGCTTTGACTTTATGCAAATAAGCTAATCTCTTTAAAGGGTAGGTTTTCTAACGTTTTTGAATTTGCCGAAAGTCCTGACTTTTAAATATTATATTGTTTTATTGACGCTCTGTTACTGTTATGGTAATACCTTTACGTCTATTTAAAACCCCGATAAGAATAGCCGTCTGTTGTTACTCAAATCTGTTTTAACCGACTTTGTTACGTTCGTAAAATAATGAATTTATTTAATTTCATAAGTTTATATCTAAATATGGCAAATTATATTAATTTTAAACAATTATTAGTTGAATAAGCAAAATTGTAGTAGCACTTTGAATAATTCACATATTCAACATAATATGTTATTTATTATATTAATTATTGAAAATTCAATACATTTTAAATGAAAATCCACTGAAAGTTTGTGAGAACGACTGAACGGATCTGGATGAAATTTGGCACAGACATTGATTATAGCCTGGAATAACAAATAAGCTACTTTCTATCCCGGAAAAATATACGGTTCCCGTGGGATATATTTGTTTTTTAGCTAATAGCGAACTACTCGCGACTCACCCTTGCTTTGCTTTAGATTCGTCCCTAGTGAAATGTAGTTGAAAAAGCAGGACATAGTTTCGAAAGAAATATTTTAAAAGAAACGCTAAATTCTTTCAGTTATCGCTGGAGCTTGTGTGTCGAAGGTCGCGACTTCGGATACAAATTACAATACAAATAAAAATTATTATGAAAAATGCGTACAACTCTAATTGTGTGAACTGTAAACTGAAAATGCCGTTATACTTTACCTGCTAGCTAAAATATCTTGAATTAAAATATTTGTTCCGTTAAAATATGCGTCAATAAACCCTAGGTAGCAAAATTATTTTAGCCCTAACGGTTAATTTATATTAGGCAATTAGGATCACAGATGCCGACGTCAAAGTCCTGACACTCTAGTTTTTACAAGTCTCGCTATAAGGGTTATTTTCCCGTGAAACACAGCATTTTTTTAGTGATCTATTGTTTTTGAGATTACTTGGCAATGCAAAATATGGACTCTCCTTCAAACGGTGTTGAGTGATAGTAGAGCTTAGTAGTGCTAGTGTTTGGGAATGAAGTTTTATTCGTGCTTTTAACTGACAGCTTTATGTGCCTTGGATTTAATTAAGGTAATTTATATTAATTTTATTTAAACTCTACACAAAATGTAGAGACTCTAGTTAAATTAACTGTTAACTAAATTTTGTATTTGCGAACCTTTTTCTTTATTTATATAATGATATTTTTGAAACATGTTTTGGCTAATTAGTGTTTAAATTTGTATTTTAGCGGATATTTATCTAACGGTTAATGAAAACCAGACGTACCGTCACCATTCAAATGTCCTCTTAAATACATAAATTCTTTAAATTCTAACGTTACAACCTGCTCCACTAATGACTTTAATAATAATTTGCATAGTAAATACTTTAGGTTGAATTAAAGTAGGATCGAGTTACCAATAAACATAGGTAATAAAAATATATAAACGCATATAATGATATGAATATTTTATTTTGTTATGGAAAAATTAGTAATTTTAGTTCTAGTTGTCCCATAAATATTATAAGTGCGAAGGTTTAGATGGATGGATGTTTGTTACTCAATCACGCCAGAACGGCTGAACGGATCTGGATGAAATTTAGCATAGAGATTGATGATAGTCTGGAATAGCACATAGGTATTTTTTATTCCGAAAAAATGTACGGTTCCAGTGGGATATCTATACTTACCATTAAAACGTACCTAAGAACGAACCCGAGCAAAGCTAGGGTAAGTCGCTAGTTTTACATATTTATCAAGATCACATATTTTGTATAAAAACTCGATTACACTCAACTAAAATTCGAACCCAATACCAGTAGATATATACATACATACTATAAAACTTTATACCATTTAAATATTGTAAGCTTTTAAAGTGAAGATCACGACAACTTAACAAAAGTCACTCACGTGTGATCAGAAAATCAAGTAGCTTTACAGTGAAACGTCTCTCTCGTAGAACGCGCCTACAAAAATTTGCCAGAAACTTCACCGTCACTTCGTCACGCTTACGTTTGTATAAAATTGTTTAAAATGTAAATATTCTAATTTTTATCCATATATTTATTTATTTTTATTATTCTTCTGTGTATTTAATCTCTAGTGCCACAAAAAAAAAGAAAATATATTCATAAAAAGAACATTATTCGCCATACATATACAACACGCGTGAGCTCAAATATTCTCAGCGTTACCTAAAGAAATATGCCAACTGCTTTAAAAAAAATCCTATCACGATTTTAATTTTTGGGCCAACCCACACTCCCGCATCGAAAATTTGTCGCCTAAAGATCGAGACAGCGAATAACATAAACGTAAAACAAACGAGAGTGTAAGAGACAGAAAAACAGGGCCGACTAACGGTATCCACACGGAAGTATGTCAGTAGCGTAAACTCAGCTCCGATGTTGGAAGGTCGTAAGTGCGGCGGAATGTATGGAAAATGCAACCTTGACCGAAAGTGATAAGATTGCAAATTGAATGTGAATGGTAGAGTTTTCGATTTTCACGGTGCTGATTCACTATAATGGCGCACTCAGTTTAGCTGTAACCTACCTCAAGGCTAGGATCATATATGGGACAAAAAATATATAAAAAAAATCATATTAATTTTCAAAAATAGCTTTGCAATAAGGCAATTTTAAAAACCAAGTACGTATAGAATTTTGTATGATATTTACATGAACTACTAAATATAAAACGATAAAAAGTACATTTTTGTATGTAGCTATAATTAAATCGATATCTAATTAGTAACGGTATGTGATTAATATATGGACGATTCAAATAAGTTGATTTAGATATTTATCTATAATATGTTCTTTTGATTAGAATTAAATTTATGAATTAGACTCAGTTCGACCGCATTGCTCTTTCGAGGCGTTACGATAAGATTAATAAAAGATTTCAACGGGATCGCGGCTAGTGTGAGTGGCATTACGCGACAAAATTTTATACAATATTGTATGTAATAATACAAATAACCTCCTTCTAGTGCTGTCGGGTAAAAAACTCTTCAACTTTACGGTTATAGCTTTTAGTTTTTCATTTTTATTATAAATATGTCTGTATTTTTTTTACTTTTGTATTATAAATACGAAAGTTTGTATGTTTGTTCTTTTTCACATTATAATGATAGAACAGATGTAATTTAAATGCGTAACTTTTTGTATCTTGGAAATGACATATATAGGGTACTTAATAAAGACCTATCACGTGAGCAAAGCTGCGGGCTCAAACTAATATGCATGTATGATTTTTTAGTTGTATAAATGAAGTAGGTTAAAACTTCTGCGACACTAGATTGTTTGCCGAGACGCTAAAACTTTCACTTCTACCCATCAGAGCAGATAATGCGACGGAGACTTTCCCATAAATTCGGAACATCATCGATTATTGATATCGGCGCTTGAGATTAAATTCATCTTACTTTCGCCTTACCAGTGATTTTATTTACGTATAATCATTTTATTATTAGTCAATTTCAGGTGTTTTTTATTTATTTTATATTTACACTAGCGGCTCACACATGCTCCGCTTGGGTTTGCATCTAGAAATACAAAAACAAATCTCTCCCATGGGAACCGTACATTTTCCGAGATAAAAAGTAGCCTTATAACTTATTCTAATGTATGAGCTATATTATTGTAAAGTTTAATTAAAATACATTCAGTCGTTTTGACGTGAAAGAGTAACAAACATCCATACATCTATACACCTAGACATCCATACATTCTTTCGCATTTATAATATTAGTAGGATATTTTACTAAAGAATAATTTGTCAAGAAACACCTCTCGTTTGTATATTTTTCCGGACTATTGAACGCCATCTAGTGGAGAATGATAACAATATATCTTCTTTATTAATGAAAATATTATTATTTATTTATTTGTTTTTTAATGGAAACAAATAATACAATAAATAATTACAGTACAAGGAATATAAAAGTAATCCTAAAACCAACTAAGTTTCCACAAATATCTAATACTTATTGTATATTATATTTTCTTGAAAAATACAAATAAATTCTTTTATAACAATATCGCTTATTAATAGTTTAAAATATTTAAGCGTTGTGGATAAACATAATATGCTTATTATGAAAAAAAAATCTTTACATATATTTAAATATGGCGATTCACCCTCGCTTCGCTCGGGTTCGTTCCTAAGTTACGTATTAATGGTTGGTATGAAATAGATAGACTACGTAGTATGATATATAGCCTATAGTCTTCCTCAATGAATAGGCTATCTAATGCAAAAATAATTATTCAAATCGGATTAAGTAGTTTCTGAGATTAGTACAAAAAAACAATTAAACGAACGAACAAACAAACAAATTCTGCCCCTTTATAATATTAGTATAGATAAATGTTTACGTTAATGTAACATTTCTAGAATTTTTGTCTTGTAATGTCAATTAAATAAAATACTCCACAATTCCTCCCCTATCATTTCTACAAATACATCTCTGAACCACGCAAAACACTAATAGACCCGCATAAAAATTCAGAAATGAAATTGACACTAAAATTAGCAAGCCATCAAGATATTTGTCACCTAAATTTTAAGTAGAGGCACGTTCCATAGAAATAATAGTTTTTTTTTTAAATTGCGGCAATCGCTACGGGCCAATGACCCGCGCAATCGTTTATGAACTGTTTTACGAAAAACACCACAAGGCCAGTTCAAGCCGAGACAAATCTTAATAATAATCGAGTTGATTTTTTACTAAATTCTTGCAAATTATTGCGTGCAACGATTGCAGTTTGGAAACATTGTGCGTGTTGCCTACGTACAGTGGGGACTGAGCAATATCTATTAACTCCAAAGAAATGGACATTACGTTACGTTAAAATTGAAAATTTGTTTTGTATTATATTCACAAGATAATTTTTTATAGTCTTAATACAAATAAATAATTGACTAAACTTCTTTGGGCAGATTATGGAGTCATATTTTGGGGATATTATTAAATTATTGGATACGGATCAGACGGATAGAGACTGCATTTTGTTGTTGGTAACTCATTTTATATTAGATAAAATTAATTTTCGTGCGCCTTTGTGTGAAGGCCATTCTATCGTATCCTACTAATATTATTAACAGGACAATTTATGGGGATGGATGGATGGACGTTTTTTATTTACATCTTCCTCGGCGGTATGCAAAAAGATCTAGCTATGCATATACTACTTAATTTTCGCCTTTTCCATTAACTAGCGTTTTGCTACATATGTTCAATGCAGGTGTATTTTAATTAAATTTTACTATTAAACGTGGGGAACCAAAAGTCAAAATAAATCCGCGAAATAATCCGAAAAGGCAGTTTTATTTAAAATGTCAAATTTTCGTGTAAATCTAAGAAAATATTAAGTTTTACTATCTTTAAAAATTATACCCTAAATATTACTCTAATGTATAAGTTATATAACTGTGAAGTTTCATCAAAATCTGTTAAGTAACAAGCATCCATCCATCCATCCCCACAATTTTTCGTGTTAATAACATCAGTAGGATAGGATAGTCGAGTCTGAAGCTGCACTTAAAGTTAACAAGATAAGGATAAACAGGATTTTTTCAATATAGTGTTAATTGAATTCATAAGAATGATTAATGAAAGAGTGGTCACTATGCAGCTATAAAATATAATACTGCATCTTAGGTAGCATGATGTGGTAACTTATTTTATTTCTAAATAACTAGATTATTTCTAAGTGTACGTGCACTTCATACTAAGTTTTACATAATTTATAATAAAATACAACGTTTCATACTACTCGTAGGTAATATGAATTCATTGTAGTTTTGCGTTGCAAAGAACACGGTCAGCTAACTCGACTAACTCGTCTAATTGTGCATGTTTAGATATTAATTTGATCGCTGAATGCATCGCGCATAATACTATCCGCCCGTCATCGTCGGCTTCCTGCTTAATTAGATCATTAGCTATATGATCTTGATCATTACATTTCTAATTTAATCACTCATTTTTTTATAAATCTAAATTCAACAATTATTACAACTAGACATCACAAAATCGACACCTTTTCTCAATTCACAGTTAAAATTATTCTATGACAAAATATGAATTGTAAAATTGTACTATTTTGCAAGGGAACAACGTAAAGCGGCTAGTATGCGAATGAAATAAAAATAGTCACTATCGTAGCAACACCGATAGCTAGTGAAGCGGAGCGGCGCGCGCCGGCAAAATGGAAACGATTATTTATCGATATCTCGATTTCGTATTCGAATAACCTACATAAATTACAACACATACTTTTTGTTTTCAGACATCGCGGCAGGGTGGCGGCGTCTAAGTATGGCGGTGGCGGGGTGTCTCTTGGATCAGGCGTCGCGGTGAGGCGCGGGATGAAGTGCACGGGCGTGGCGGGCGGCGGGCCTGGCGGCGACGAGCTCCTGCTCAGCCCCTGCTGGCTCGATCCCAAGCTGGACGGTTCCTCACCCCCTTGCCACGAGCTCCTCGACTCTCTTCTCACCCCCACGCCCCTAGCTGAACTCAAACCTCTCCCCCCTTTCACTGGGTACACCGGACACCTCTCTATCAATGGCATCTCCGGTCACCATTTCCATGCTATTGCACAACGTCTTCCAGAAGAAAATAATAACTACCCCACTCAAAGTGGATATGGCGCTGACCACGATGTGGTATCTTCATCAACATGCGCCGCTGATTCTGAACCTCCAGACTTAGAAGATGTTAAACCTTTCCCTTTAGATGGTTTAGATACAAAATTATTTTCTGATACGTCTGTAGCGGCTGATTCATGCGCTAAGTCATGTTCGCCGCCATCGAAACTATTTGATGATAACAACAAACAGGATTCAGTTATAAGTTCCATTGAAGACATTGCGGCGATAATCGGATCTGCAATTGCCGATACGACGGTTCCATCCCAACCTGAAGATCCTGAAAGAAATGATTCTCGAGATAGCTGGATGGACATAGATGCGTGGATAGCCGGAGCTTACAGTCAGCACGGCGATAAAATTGTGCCACAAGACTTATCAGAATTTGGTCTACCTGGTTCTCCGCCCCCATCACAGTCAAGTCACCAGTCCAGTTTAGACTTTCCTTGCAAGCCTAGCCAGGATTTTACAAAAACTCAAGAGTTTCTTCAAAAAAACTTAGGGCAAGCTGGGACGACATTACAATCATTGCTATCTCAGAGCTGCTACATGCCCTTACTCCAGAATAGATTACAAAACGGTCCTCCTGTAAAACAAGAGGCGCCGAGTTCGACAAGTTACGGCATGGACGTCATATCTACATCATCGCCTCCCGGAAACGCTGTATCGACTACAGATGGTGTCAGTGGCTTGCTTAATGGGCGATACGCACAACACTATGCTCTCGGCTTGAAGCCAGATGGTCTGTGCAGTCCAGACAGACTGTTGGGTTACCCTCATGCTCATACAACAACGATCACTCCTTCAAATAAGAGTAAACGAAGTCGAGCCAAGGCAAAGCAAGGGAACAATGGGAGCAATCTTCACGGTTCACTGGCCTTCGCATCAGCTACTTCAGCTGAACTGAGTGGCTTGCTTGGCAAAGAGAAGCCGGTCCATCGCTGCGGCATTTGCAATAGAGGATTCCTGAACAAGTCTAATATAAAAGTGCATCTCCGCACTCACACGGGGGAGAAGCCCTTCCGATGCGACGTGTGCGCGAAGGCGTTTAGGCAAAAGGCGCATCTGATCAAGCATCAGCAGATTCACAAACGAATCGGGCGGGACTAAGACGAGATCCTGCATCGCCAGCTCAAATGAAGCATTTCTCTAGCTCGTAATAGTGTGTGTGATCGAGTGGACTCGTGGTCAGGTGGTCAGATGGTCAGGGCCACGTTGTCTCATTGTATGGACGGTGTGTGTGCCTCTCTAGAATCTCATATAGGCTACTTTGTATATTTTCTGTACTCGTATGTATCAGCGTGTTTTAACTTAGTTAAGAGCGTTCACGTATTATAACCCTTTAGATTAACACTCCTCCTAAGGACAAGTGCAATGTTAACTAGTTTTAAGTTCTTCAGATTTAATTTCGATGTAGATAGTGTTTATAATTTGTTAGCGATGTTTAAGTCTCGTTCATTCCAGTACATTAGTGTAGTTATTATTCTCAAATATTTCTTTACTTTGTGTTTGTTAATGACAGTTGTTTCTTCACGCCTAGCAAAGCCCAGCTGTGGGCAACGAGATTTTTTCCATTACTTAACATTTCTCATTTCTCGTTTGCGTGAATGCTTACTCTGATTACCTATTTATAGTCAAATATGATATTACTTAGATTTGTAATGTATTAGGTACTTGTATAATATGATGTGACAAAGCAAACGAGGCTAACAAAGACAGCGACTTAATATATTTTAGTTCTATCATTAAATGCCTGAAATGATTAACAATTTCATGGCAATGCTTAATTTTTTCACATGCATCATTAATTTAAAAATTCAAATAATACAGTGATAAAGTCGAATTAATTTTACAACACATCATTTGAAATTCATTAATTGATAAATGAAATATTTTTAAAACAAATATACAATTTACGTATAACAATTCGTCGGCTCAGTACTTATTTGTTTAAACGAGCAATAATTATTATACTATACAGTGGAGAGCCTTTTGCTTCTATTAAAAAATATATTTTAAGATATAATATATGTAAATAAAATACATTTTTTCGATTTTTTTGAAGTAAAATGTGTATTTTATACCATTAAAATTGTTTGTTATTTGGGCAAATAATCAGTGAGACGACAAATTATCCGATAAATATTATTATATACGTAACGTTACTCTGAAATTCTTAAATATTGACTATTTTTTGAAGTCGGTTTAAAAAATATGAAAAATCCTTCACACGCTAACGGAACTGCGGCGTCCGGGAAGCGGATGGAGAAAAACTTAGCCCGATGTTCTAATGTTCTAATTACTGCAATCCGCTCTTGCACAATATCGTTATTTAGGGCATTTTAATAAATAACATCACGTTATATTCAATTGGGCTACCAAATAATACGCTTCCAACAAAAAAGACCCGAGCGAGAATCGAACTCCCGATCTATAAACAAGGACAGTCAATTACTATGGCATTTATTTAGTAATAGAAGTCTACATTAATTCAATTATGGAAATATATAAAAAATCAGGGTAAAAACGTATTTTTGTATATGTAATTGGAAGTTATCGGTGCGACAGTTATTTTAATGGGATTTTGATTAATATTAGATGTAATTATATATATTATCAAAGATAAAATATATTATTTCGATTAGATTCGAATACTCTAGCTAGTATATGTCAAAAACAGAAATCAACTCAGAAAATAAAAATTCAATAAGATTCTGCCTAGAAAATAGTATATATAACAAAACGAAATAAAATTATACTTTAATGCGAATAATATTATTTCACAAAAAATCTGCTCTTCCACAAAAAACCATGACAAAACATAAATATCATCATTTTCAAATCACAAGCATAATTTTTCTTTACATTCCTAATTTATACAGATTTATTTAAATAACACGCGTCTACAAACGTGGTATTTACGCATTGCAACGGCGATGTCGCGTACTGTGGGATGAACGCGCGTTTGTGAAACGCAGTTATAAAACGCTCATTTATTTGTTAGTGTGTATTTTATTGGATGCTGGAGAAATTGAGATTACAGTTTGGAGATAGTGTTTCACTCGCAGCGTATCCTACAGCGTTTGTGGACGTAAATAAAGTACCTTTTTAGTGTTAAGTGAATAGTTCTAAGTATTTATTTTTAAATGTAATGTTGTAAATCCTTCTGTCCATTAACTTACAGGGCACTATTAAATGAATTAAACACTGCCTTATAATATTTCATTATACATCGTTTATATAATTTGTTAGTAATTTGTTTCATAGTGCGCTCCTTTAACGTAATGTATGGACAAATGTTATATTTTCGAGAGGTTTTCTTTATAAAATAAGTAAATTGTAAATTAATGTAAAATAAAAGGAGATTTTTTGTTAATGATATACCGTTAATTATTTCTACAACCTTTTTTAGATATAAAATAGTAAAAAAGCAATTTCACCTTGAAGTGGGTCATTAGATATCAGCAAACAAAGGTGCGAAGTGAGAGATCGTCAGTTCACAAAGCGTAGTTCCCGCGCGTCGCCTCGGAAGAAAGTCGGATGTGAAAATAGCCATAATGTACACACAACAAACTGCCATTTCGCGACAGGTGCAGGGCACACGGAGAAAACTACGACACGCACGCTTGTAGGGTCAGCAAAAACACTCATACTAGTAATAAAATATATATATATGTATAGTCGGATTTCTATTGCAAAATCGATATGTGTGTATGTTTTTTATTTTACACAGAAACCGCTAAACGGATTTGGGTAAAATTTGTAAATAGATAGATTATGATTAAATAGATGTAACATATAGGATACCTACTATAAAATATTTATTTAGAGAATAAAGCACTCGTACATAAAGAGAATAGTACTAAATATAAAACTTAATTACAGAAACAAGTAATAAAGTTCTAAACTATATTATATCTTACAATTTTTCTAGCTTTTTTATTTGATTTCGATAACTTATGAAATCTCAACTGAACTCTTGCAATGACAAGGTAATTACTTTAGTCGCTTGGACATGGAACTAATCGTTGACAATCTATTTATATAATTTATTTGCAAGCTTATTTACAGACTTATGACTGCAAATAAATAAATACAAGCTACAATAATACTCAGAGGAGGCAATGATTCATTTTGTTCTTGATGTACATATGTATGTACGCACAAATTAAAAACAAATGCTTGAAGACAAATTGCAAACTTGTTTCTAATAATATAAATTTTAGCGAAAGTCGAAAACATAAAAAATATATGTTTTATTTGTATGTTCATAAGAAGGCGCCTTTAGTTGCTAAATTGATTCTTAAAATTCCATAACTAGCACGAAGCTACTTTATGATACTGATACTGATTAATAATATAGGCTTGTACTCGAGGGAAACCACGGGTGATATCTAGTCAAAACAAACTATTTGTATTTAAAAAAAATCAACAAGCACCATAACTAAATAGCAGATTTAATAAATTGCTACCATTAAATTTTTTAACAAACATAAATAATAATTTATAAATATAAAATTTAATGAACATTCAACGACTGTCGCTGCTGACGCTCCTCGTCGCGCGAGATTCTTTCTCCAACCCACTTACTGTGATTTCACCGCGCGATGCCGCACGTATCATACACCTTGCGATGTTTCAACAAAAACATCGCACACTTAGTTTTACTTTAAACTATGTAAGTATTAATAGAAAATATGATGATAAATGCATTATGAGAATTATTTATATTTACAATATTATATTTAAATCCATAATAATATTATAAATTAAAACTACACTACTGATATTATAAAAAAACTTTGTAAGGATGGATGTATGTTTTTTACTCGTTCACGCCAGAACGACTGAACGGATCTGGATGAAATTTGGTACAGATAGTCTAAAATAGATCACATAGGATTTTTTTTATTGTTCTTATTCATTTTCATCCCGTAAAAATGATCCCGTGGGATAGATTTTTTTTTGTCTGGGACGAGTCACTAGTAGAATTATATCAAACAATAAGAAATTTGTTATAGAAACTTATAAAGTAGTAATCAAGCTACTGTTTAAAAACATACTCGTACATCTCACACTGCAATGATATTTCTGAAAATAACTGAACTGATTTTGATGTAGTTAATTCTTTTTCATTTAATGAATGACATTATTATTATTATAATCTGATCCTATACCTAAATACAAAATATCTTTCCGGACGATATCGTGGTTTTTTAATGTATTTTTGCTCCTTATGTTTTACAAAATAAAAGCGTGACAGAATTAGATTTTTTTTCATTTAAAATGTCAAATATTCGCATAAAAAATAACATATTACGATGAAGACCATCGAAACCTAAATGGAAATGTCATGTCAATTTCTCTCAATTCTCAATCAAAAGAGTCGTGAATCTATTGGTAATTTAAATTTATTTTAAATATTTACATATAACAAAATTCTGAGTCGAATTTGTACATCTGTAAATATTTTTTGGAAAATCTTATTGAAATAATCATTATTATCGATACAGAGGCCGAAACTATGATTTTTAGACTTTTTGTCTGACTGTCTGGGTTAAAGCATCACGAGAAAACCACCGGACGGATTTTGATGAAATTTAGTACGATGCTAGCTGGTTATCCGGGTCAACATATAAGTTAATTTTTACTGCAAAAAAATATCTCATATCTGAATCTATACTAAACATTAAACCGTAACTAATAATGATTTAATATATGTTGAACTGACAACAAATTAAATTTATGACATCAAAACAAATAACACATACTAAACTATACTAAAAGATCTAATAATAGTGATAATATATCAGCGGCAAGCTTAAAAGGAGACTACGTGGCGAGTGCAGCATATAAGTACCATGAAACACAAAATTCATAAAATAATCACCCTTATTTACCATCGAAAAGCTTCCTGAGCTTACAAATTAAAACATTATCAATAAACTTTGTTTTGCACATCCTTAATTATTATTATAAGTCCAAAATTGTTTAATAATTATCATTTAAAGCAAGCAGACGACATGATCCGTACATAAACAATCTAATATGTATATATATATATATATATATATATATATATATATATATATATATATATATATATATATATCATATATAACATAATCATTATACATCTATAATCTATATATTTATTAAAATAAAATAAATACATATGTTTTTATATTAAACTGTGTTTTTATTTCCTAAACTTCACAAAATTTTAAAGAAGGCAATATAAGTATTTTTCTATAGATATATCTTAATACCATCACTTCCATGTCAAACACCTATAAATCTACCATTAAAATATGCAATAACTAAATGGTTTCCGAAAAAAGACATTATTTTAAAAATAAACCGTTTTAAAATATTACAAGTTTAAATTTTTTTTACACATTAGGCTGCACACGCGATGTGGGTAAGAAGGTACAGGTGAATTTACTTATTTGGTATTAAGTCATTAATTGACAAATTTTACTTAATCAGCTATACACTGACATCACTCACGAATTATTTTTGTTTTATGATAGTTAAAAAATTTTATATTTATTAGAAAAAAATAATTAGCGCTCTCTAAGGCTAGTACATATTATGTATTTATTCATGTAATCTTTAAGTCAATAAAAGTATTTTTTTTTTATTCAGTCCTTTTTAACGTACCATCACTGGGCACGGACCTCCCATCAATACGCTGGCCAATATACGGGTTGACGGACTTCACATGTCTTTCGAAATCTTGCTAGGTTCTCTAAGACATGCAGGTTTTCTCACGATGTTTTCCTTCATCGTAAGACAAGTGGTAATTATGTTGAAAATGATTCGCACATGAAAATATCAGATGTGCGAGACCTGAGAATTGAACTCACTTTACTCGGTTTCTTAAGCGAGCGCGCTACCACTGGACTACAACTACTGCTACTGAGACAATTGCGGCATTGTTAAATAAATAATAATATATAAAAAAATATGTTGGGATATTAACACACAGGCTAGTTCCATGGTAAGCTCCAAGGCTTGTGTTATGGATACCAGATAGTTGATACATTACACATATATAACTTTAAATACATACATGTTATAAATATAAACACCCTTGACTGGAGTACAAATAATCGCGTTCATCACACAAATAAATGCCCCCCGCGGTTTTCGGACCCGCGACCGCTGACATAGCAAATTGCGTCACTACAAACTTAGCCAAACGTATCGTCGAATGAATGAAGATTTTGATTAAATTGATATTTTAAAGATTGGCTTGATAAGGCCGATAATGTCGGCAATAAAGGCAGTAAAGTTAGTAGACCTGTTGTTGTTATCTATTTATACATAATATAATAAAAATCTAACTGACTCTATCGTCGTATCGTATATTAATTTATTTTTTTTGGAAAGTTTTATTGACATAGTCGATACATAGGCCCAATCTAGAGTTTTTAGAATTTTTGTCTGTCTGTCTGTCTGGGAATTCATCACGAGAAAACCACCGGACAGATTTTGATGAAATTTGGTATGATGATAGTAGGTTATGGGGTCAACATACTTTTTACTACGGGAAAATATCATCTCAATAAGGCATACTTAAACACAATATAGTAATTATCTCGGAATCGCTTTGAACCTGCAATGCTTAACAGTTGGCAGAGCGCTGCGGTCGCTACTGCGAATCCCGTATTGGACTATATAGCCACGACCGTGTCTAATTACCCTGTCTAACTGACTGCCTAAATTTTCTGACACAAATACATAAGACCTATGATAACAGGCTTAGCTCTAAACGTCATAAATAATATGTGTATTCAGACCTTTTTAACGCCCCACTGCTGGGCGTGGGCCTTCCTTCAATACAGTCATCAGGCGATAATCCACCACGCTGGCCAAGTGCGGGTTGGCGGACTTCACAAGTATTTCAAAAACTTGCTCGGTTTTCTCAGATATGTAGGTTTCCTCACAATGTTTTTCTTCACCGTAAGGCAATGAATAACAATAAAAAATGTAAGTAAATAAATAACAATAAAAAATGTCTCATATATGTTTATTTTATTAAGTTATTTATATCAAGAATATAAATAACTTAATAAAATAAACTAAGATAAGTTACCTAAGTAAGTAAAAAAAAAATATATACAGCCCCGATAATTATAAAGGCCATTAAAAATGCGAAAAAAATACATGTCTGTTAGGCTAGAATAATAATGAAATAAAATATTTTCATATCCTACAACATACAGTTACTATACAACACCTGCCATAACCCACTTACCGAATTACAAAAAATAATGTTAATATAGTGAAATTTTGCCTTTAGCTCTAACGGTGCGAATACATCTCGTACACTATCATAATCGTATAGTTTTATCACAATGGGTAGAACAATGACAATTCAATAGAAAGAGACCTCCTTCACATGCAATTAAAGCGTTATGATCGCACTCAGAAGCTATTAAGATGTTAAATGAAATAAAACATCACGAATACGATTTTCACATTTGTATCTAAAGTTTAATATATTTGTCCCACATAAATGAATATCTGCTTAAATATTCGAATTGACCTTATTTGCTCTTATTTCATAGAATTAAATCTACCAAAAATGAACTTATTATCCAAAAACTTCTTCTTCTTCCTGCCCATTTCCCAAGTCACTTGGGGTCGGCGCAGTAAGTCTTCCTCTTCCATTCTCCCCTATTACTCGTCATCTCATCATTCACCCCTTTCTCTTTCATGTCTTGTCTCACACAATCTATCCATCTTTTCTTGGGTCTTCCTCTACCCTTCCATCCAACTACATTCATTTCCATCACTCTTCTCGTCACATGCGTTTCATCCCTCCGCTTCTTAGTATCCAAAAACTGATGAAAGAAAATAGAATGTATGTCTGTAGCACTCAAACTCTCTTTTATTCTTATACAAAATATAGAGATCAATTAAAATATCTATTTGAAGAAGCTCTTTAACAGCTTATCTTTCTGAATACTCTATAGATGTACAAACTCTACATAAAATCGTTAACTAAAATATGAACAGAGTCATATCATAGAGTGCAAGGTTTTTTTTTAATTTACTAGCGACTCACCCCAGCTGCGCTCGGGTGCGCTCCTAGGTACGTTTTAACGGTAAGATAAAAGATTTCTTAGATATGATATATTTCCCCGCAGTAAAAAGTATCCTATATGTTGACCTGGATAACTAACTATCATCATACCAAATTTCATTTTAAAACAATGCCAAAATCAGCCGGTTTTGACAGAGTTCACAATTATTGTTAATAATATATATTTTTTTAATAATAAATTAATTATTATGGTATCAAAAAATTGACCTTTTGAATAAAAGTGCTTAATATACATGTTTACTTTTTTTAATAAAAAACTGAATTGACTTCAAAACCTTTTAGAATGTAATTATTAGAACCTTAGGGGTATAATTTAGTAATATTTATATGAAACCACCCTTGAACTAAATCGTACTCATTAAGAAATTAAAATTGATTTTTGAAAATCGATCATAAAAAATATAATAATTAAATACAACATAATTTCAGAAAAATTCTTAAAATTACATACAATTTTGTCCAAGTAAAGATGAAAAAACCACTTGTGCTGTAAAATTTAAATAATGCGAAATTTCATTAGCCTCAATAAATCGCATCGGTGTCGTCGACCTATTTTCTAAACTGGTATGAATGAAAGGTCAGCGCGACCTTTGCAGTGAAATGCCGCCCTTCATTCTTGAACTTGTGGCTTACGGCTTAGAGCTTAAGGTATTGCCTGAAACCGTGTAATTAGCTTTGAACTTGCGAAACTAATCAAATATCGTGGTTTTCTTTGAAAATAATAATTTTATGGGAGAAAAAATAATAATTAATAGGTATTATTTAAGTAACAATAAATACCTAGAGATATGAAAGCTTTATCTAAGTATACGTATAAATTGTAACTGAGCCAAACCTGTACATTAATTTTTTTTATTTTTTTTTATTAAAATATAAATTATTATCGATACAGAGGCCGAATCTATAGTTTTTAGAATTTTTGTGTCTGTCTGTTACCGCATCACAGAAAACCACTGGAGGGATTTTGATGAAATTTGGTATGGTGATAGTTGGTTACATATAGGATCTTTTTTACCGCGGGAAAATATCTCATTTTTGGAAAAAAAATACAAAAACTTCATTGTAAGAGTAATCTAATATGTAAAACCTAAGAATTTGGTTTTTGGTCATCTAAATGCGGGCGGAGCCGCGGGCAATGCTAGTGTTATATATATTTAACTACTATGGTCGTTGTATGATGCTAAAATCTATTGAAATGTTTTTTGTCTTTCCGTCTCTTTTAGTCACTTATCTCCGAAACGGCTGAACTGATTTTAATAAGAAGACTAAGAATTATTTAAATAAAGCATTTTTTTCTTCTACATCAGCCTATTGCTATCCACTACTGAACGAAGTCCTCCTTAATGAGCGCCAACAATCAAGGTTTTGGGCAGTCCGCAACCATCCGCTGCCCGCCACATTCGTTAGTTCATCAGTACATCGAGCTGCAGGGCATCCTACACTACGCTTGCTAAACGCGACGTCCACTCTAACACGTGTCGGCTCTATCATCCAATTTTAGTTTTCTGGAAAATTGGAAAAGTAAAATATAACCACTGGATATTAAATAGAAAAAAAAAATATGTTAATCGATTTTAAGAAGACTTACTAGCAAAGGATTTCGGTCAATCCAATGTAGATTTTTTCATCCTTGTAACAAGTGAATCCGTGGACAGAAATTAGTATTTAAATAGTTAAGACCTAAGCATCTTCTCTTGTCGTAACTTACGAGGCATTATCGAGTTTTAAACAATACAACATATATATTAAAGATAAGTCTTTCACAGCGTGTGTTTTGGCAAAAACAGTGAAACTCTCACCTTGCCCTTGATTCTTGAGCTCAGTCGTGAAGTTAAAACACTTGATGAAGATTATGTATTGGTTTTGTTGGGTTTTAGTGGGTAGTACTGGCTTTATTACGCCTCGTGCGTAAATGCATTTCCCAACGTTAAGAAAAAAAAAGAAAAAAAAAAGATATTTGTATGTAACCCCCCTTTTATACTTGTTTTTCACATAGGCACCGAACACTTAAGTTCTCTTTTTAAATCTTTACGTTTGGTTTCATTTGCAACCTTCTCCGTTATTATTTACGCTGAATTCTATAGACGTAATACAAAATTTTCCTAATTAAATGTATTTATTTCTTTTGACCGAGAAAACAATCAGTATTTATAAAATATCAACACTCAAGTAATTTATTTTTAAATTTATTTTAGAGCGATTTTTACGGTAGTAACTTTCTTATCTTTTTATATTAGTGCAAATGAATATTGTTGTTTTAAGATTTCTTAAAGTTCTATAACTTAGCACAGTCGAATAACTTTTATAAAGTTCAGGAGTTCGATTTTTGGATATGATAAATAATGATTTTTGATTACATGGTTTTTGTTATATATTTATATATTATTTAAATAAAAACATCAAATTATAATCCAATATCACATTTATTCAGAAGTAATTAAATAAGCAGTCGCCTTGCCCTTAAACCTTACTTGCATTTACGACCTCACGTTATCGCAAAGCTATAGACTTACAGCGTGACAAGTACGAAATGCGGTAGGACTTCCCATCGGCAATATAAACAGAAGCTTAAAGAAGCTTATCTATATATTGCTAACCTAAAAAATAACGAATGTTTTTTATTCTACTTGGCCCTTTATAACAATATGTCAGTCAATAACTAATAAGCAAATTATTCATTTTAGAAAATATACTAATTCTATAAATAATGTAATAAAATTCTGGGTCGAATCTGCACACTAATTTTTTTTTCTTATTGTATAAAATCTTACTGAAATATTCATTATTATCGATACAGAGGCCAAACATATTTTTTTAAGAATTTTTGTATGTCTATCCATCTAGAAATGCATGACGAGAAAACCACAAGACAGATTTTGACGAAATTTGGTACGATGATAGCTAGTTATCCGGGTCAACATATAGGATACTTTTTACTGCGGAAAAATATCTTATCTTTGAGAAATCTATATTAAACGTTAAAACGTAACTAGGGACGAACACGAGCAGAGCGAAGGTGATTCGCTAGTACAGAAATAAACTTGTACTCCAAAGGATTACTATGAAATGTTGCAATCGAACGCGTGAAACGGAGAATGTTCCATATCTCAAAAAATATTACTAAACATATCTTCTTCAAAATAATTTTCATTGAAAGTTTTTTGGAAGCTCTATTGTCTGATTTTTTTCAGAACTTCCCTAAAAGTTGCAAACACCGCTAGACTTGAACACAACCTATCTAAATTTTAGACACATCTAGATGGTAAGCGCACTCGAGTAATGCTGGACCGATTTAAGTAATGTTTGTTTAAAAAATATGAACAAGGTAAGTTCTAATTAAAAACATTTTTAAACTCGTAAAATATTACATCTATATAGCGAAGTCAGTTACAATCATCGCTGATCTCTCACCGTTGGTACCAACAAAACGTGACTTTTAGGTTAGTATGATTAATAGCTCGTTTCGTCGAAGAACATCGATGTGATGACGGCTGATGGTAATGGAAACATAATTATAGCTTATATCATGAAGGAAGATTAACGAATTTTCCGTTACAATATATCTATGAACTAGAAGTGTTTATGTAGGACTGGTTGTTACTTGACTTCTAGAAGTCGACTTTCTAGTTATTTTATGTAGAACTTAACCAGATTTTCCAGAATAAAATAATTTATATAATACCATAATCCATATTTATTAATAACTAAGGATCAATAAAAATTAAATTAATGTTTTTTTAGTTATGTATAATGAATATTCTCATTTTTTCTTTTTCATGATACGCAAGGGAAATAGGTGATATTGTGATTCTATTTTAGATATTAATAGATAAAAGTTCCGGTATCTTTCTACTCCACCAATATTAACGAAAGATAAATGAACTTTACGGTACGTTTTGACAAAAAAAGATAGCGACTCCAAAATCACATAAAAATTGGTTCACAACAAATGGTGAAAATTTCAAATGATTAATCACAAAAAATATATACGAATTCAGAATCTCCTCTGTATAAAGTCTGTCAAAACAAAAACGGAGTTTCTTTTAACAGTTCTCAGAGAACATTTTTATCGAACTGAGAGTTTCATGTATAGACATATAAAATGTAAAAGTTTAATGTCAGGTAAAAATGTGTGGTCCTAGATACAGTCAGTTAAATTTACGACTTGGAAGTCTACATATTTTCTATAGAACAAGTATTACATACATTTCTATAGTAGTTTAAATATGAGAATTAAAAAGAGTGACGCTTGAATTTTATCTGTTATACATAATTTTAAAAGTAACCGTTTTAATAAATACAAATACCATGAATTAGCAACTTTTTGTAACTTTCAAACTTTAAAATTCATATAGATATATTTTCTAAAATATACATTTTACATAACATAAGCCTGTATATAATAATCATTAAAAAGTAACTTGAAAAGTGAAAAAAATCTAAATATCATCTATAAAAATACGAAAATCTTATGAAAATCAGTCATCTAATAAGATATAACCTTGACCATGCAAACGGAAGTTGTGCGCACAGCATGGCGTTGGAGCGGGACAGAGCTATGGAAAGTGGGGCAGTAGCACGCGTGCCACATCCGCTACGACGCTAAGGTTAAGGTTTAATTCTAAATGATAACATTCATTTTTATCTGTCTGTCTGTAACTTGTAAGCTCTTGAATCCATATTAATATTATAAACGTAAAAGTGTGTTTGTTTGTTTGTTTGGTTATCGTTCTTTCACGTCGAAACAGAGTGACGGATTTGCATGATTTTTTCTGTGGAGATAGATGGATGGTGAGAGAGTAACATAGGTTACTTTTTACCGCGGGAGATTACTTCATTCCCACGGGAACATACATTATAATACAACCAAAAAAAAATTTAAAAACAAATAAATACGTGATTTAGTATTTTTCGAAATTCATCCCATAAGGGGGTAAAATGGAGTATGAAAGTTTATATACCTTTTCTAGGGTTTTTTTTGTAGTTTAAGCGCGAGTGAAGCCGCAGGTTCTTCTAGTAATTTATATATGTATGTTAACGACTCTGGTAGGCAGATGTTGTGCTGACAGAGACTTCATCGACAACAGCGCCATCAACTGGACCTAATTATAGATATAAACCATCCACCTATCCGAATGTTGACAATCTATGATATATATATATTCCATGGTCACTAGTAAATTTTTGAGCTTAGACTCATTCGATTCTATTTGACAAGGACCATATATTACAGTTAGTCAAAGAAATAGCGTTAAAACTATAATTATTTATGGATGAATCATAGAAAATAACCATTAACCCACGATACATAAATTGTGGCCTGACGGGTATAATTTCTGAGAGCTAGCATAAAGCTGGGCGTGGGATGCCGTATAAGTAATTTGGCATCATGCATTCAATCTTAGAAACTAGCGGCTCACCCTCGCTTCGCTCGGGTTTGCCTCTAAGAAAATAAAAACAAACCTATCCCACGGGAACCGTACATGTTTCCGGTATAAAAAGTAGCATATGTGTTATTCCAGGCTATAATTTATCTCTGTGCCAAATTTCATTCAGATCTTATCAGCCGTTCTGACGTAAAAGAATAACAAACATACATCCATACATCCATACTCACAAACTTTCACATTTATAATATTAGTAAAGATTTTAGCCAAAAATTAAAGTCAAAATAATTCAGTACCCTTTTCTCCTCTGTTTGCCAAACATTTTCTATTTTTTTTAATTAGCAGCCATTACAGAACTTTAGTTTTATCAATAAAAAAAATTAGTTACAATATTTGTTCATTTTAATTTTTATAATTTTTGATAAGATCATTTAGACATTTAAAAAAAAATCGCGGAAAAATCCGAAAAGAAAATTTAAATTAAAGTGTTAAATATTTGCGTAAATTAAAAAAAATTTTATGAAAGCAGAAAGAAAATGACTCAGTTGACAGTTAATATTTAAAAAAATACCATGATTTGTTTGTCTCATTCAAATACAAATGAAAAATTAAGTATTACATTGCATCATCTCAATTCTCACAGCATCATCACTGGACATGTTCGAACATGTATGTAGTCACGTTGCTAAAAGTACCGCTAGAATTGCCAAAAGAAGTATCTCATTAGTATATTTTTTAAGATGATTGCGGATCCATTTTCCTTTTTGAGTCATACACAATTACAATATATTATGCAAAGTATTTTAGAAGAAAAAATAGATAAATAGACACCTGATCAGAATGATCAATATTATTTTCCCAGTATTGACTACTACTTGGACAGGTAGATTTTCTGTAATCGATATAAAAAAATCGGTCAGTGCGACTCGAATTCGCACACGAAGGGTTTAGTACCATCATACATGTACTTTTTATTAATATGACTTTTACTCTATGTATGTAGTATAAATTAACTTTGAAGATTGATTACGTACGTTAAAAACCTGTTTCTTGTATTTTTATTTTTATTATTTGCTGTTATAGCGGCAATAGAAATACATACTCTGTGAAAATTTCAACACTCTACATCTTACGGGTCGTGAGATATAACCCTCTGACAGACGGACGGACGGATGGACAGACGGTGGGACAGAGGAGGCTTAGTAATAGGGTTCCGTTGCCTCCCTTCGGGTTACGGAATCCTGAAAACTACATTTAGAGTTAGCTTCTATTATATTTGAGACATTGTCCAAACACATTTAAAAACGTTTTTATTTCTGGGGAATCTAAATGTACCATATAATGATCCTTGAAATATTGTCAAATCCATATAACAATACAATAATTTGGTACCATCGACCTGATCTGATGAGGACCAGGTGGTTGATAAGAGAATTGTTCAATAGCTTTTAGAATCTTTCTTATTGGTTTTATCTGTTTCTTTTTGACGTTACACGTAAATTTTTTAAAATACATACTATAATTATTTTAATAAACACCCGATTTGCACAATCCATACTTACTATTATAAATGTGAAAGTTTGTGAGGATGGATGGATGGATGTTTGTTATTCTTTCACGCGAGAACTGCTGAACGGATCTGGTTGAAATTTGGCACAGAGATAGATTATAGTCCGGAATAGCACATAGGTTACTTTTAATTCGGGAATTTTTTTGTCTAGAGATGAACCTGAAGCAAATCGAGGGTGAGCGGTTAGTTCATTTATATATATGTTTGTATCCAATAAAAGTTGTCAGAAACAAAACAAATTATTTATAGGAAAAAGTCATTTTATGTACATACATAAAAGTTTACGCAATTTCCGCGTTGTCGGAAATATTTTTTTTATTTCTATGCAATGTCATTGAAAGGAATTTTAATTTCCATTGTACAGTTTATTGTAGAGACCCCTCAGCAGAATTTATGGGCCTGTAGCGTAACGTAGAGCCGTAGTTTACTTATATATTAACTTTACAAAATTATAGTTGTTTGGTCATAATATGTATTATGTTTGATGTCAGAGTAACTTTATGTTCAAGATGTGTAGTATTTTTATTAAATAAAAAGGCGTATTAATATATTATATATTTCTATTATTAACTAACGAATCACGTTCGCTTCGCTCGGGTTCGTCACTAGGTACGTTTTAAGTTTTAACGATTAGTATGGTATAGATAGACTATATATTATGTATATATTGGTATGATGTGTTGTTGTGGGTTATATTATAACGTCTTTTCCAGTGGGAATGGAATAATATCCAGCCTATGTCATTCTCCAGCCCTCCAATTATCTCCACAACAAAAATCACGATAATCCGTCTCTGTTTCGACGTGAAAGAAGGACAAACAAATAAACAAAATCAAACTGTATATCATAAGAAAGAGAAAGTGTCAAATCTACAAATGCATTCAAGTAGTTTATATTAATTTTAAGGTTGCGTTTATAAAGTAGTAATAAGGAAAAATATAGATGTGATTTTTTTTGTGAAATTTTTCCAATTTTTCTCTTCATAAGAACCTTCCCGGGACTTTTTTTTTATTCTCGTTCTCGCGCTTAGCAATCTATTTAGCCATTAATTTTTATTTATATATAAAATACGCCTTATCTTTTAGTAGGTAAAACAATTATATTAAAATACAAGGTAGACCGATGACTCGGTCAAAGCCGCTGGAACCATGGCACAAAACCGGCAATCGTGGAAATCTTTTGAAGACGCCTCTGTCCAGCAGTGGAATTGCGTCGGCTGAAACGACAACGATGACATTTTTTTTACTAAGAACAAACTATTTATCGAATCTTGGAGTTCGATTTTAACCTACTTCTACGTATTGCTGGTGATTAGAAATTCAGATAAAAATATCTATAATAATTCAGATATACTGATAAATATCTTGATTTTGAATTTCGAATCCATTTTAACCCAAATTAACGTGTTTTTTAGATTTCTCAAAAAAAGCACCAAAAATATTAATATACAAAATACATACATAAAATTATATTTATATACATATATACATATTTGAATCTATTTATAATACATAGGTTATTTAAAACACACCATGAGCAATAATCGAACCTTCGACCTTCTGATGTTTTAATTACCCTGTAACCTATCACGGTTTTTCTTCACCATAACGTCCAACATATTTATTCCATTACCGTTAACTAAGGATTGCCTGCGATTGTTCTTAGCTAAATGAACATAAATATTAAAAATGCAACGTATTACGAGTTGCATTTTCTTAATGTAAGAATTTTTTGAATCAGATATTATGTACAAATAATCCTTACAAAAACAAAATTCATGGCTTTAAAGCATTTTAAAGTTTATAAAGCAGTCACGTTAGAACACAAGGGCCGTATAAAAAAACTAGTCCAATATATTTAAATGCTATACCGTTAGTCGCAAAAATTCAGCAAACACGAAACGTAAGTGTGTCAGCGGCGAGAGCGAATGCGGGTACAGTTAGACTTTTACTTTTCTAACCCCACCACGAGTTATACGGTAATGCCATACTCTACATCCACTGTTTGTGCGTCTGTTTGTTACTAACCGACTTCGAAAACTTAAACTTAAACTATCTTTTCGGATTATATCGCGGATTTATTTTATTTTTGGTGTCCGACGTTTCGAATGCTTTACAGCAATCATGGTCACGGGAGAGACTTGGGTTTTGAAATCATTTTGTAAAATTGTAGGTAGGTACTGTCTGTAACAAGTATATAATGTCTTAGAGACATCTAAACCCGTAGTACAACTGTGATTATCTAGTGCCCCACCCTTTTTTCACTCGAGCTATACCCCGTGTAGAGACCTGCGTCTCACCGCGGTTTTTTCTGATGTGATCTGTTATTCTGAATGCCCGAGGCAAGTTGACGTACTTCCATATTAGAAAAACGTGAGAAACGAAATCTTTCATTTCGAAAAATAAGCACACAAACAGATAGACAAATAGACACGTTGTGTACTATATAAGGATAAGAACGGAAGTAAATTGTTGCTGTAAAAAAATCATACTTACGATATTATATACATGCATTAATTTGTAAATTACTGTTGCAGGTTGTTTTGGTAGGATAATAATCGTTCTCCTTAATTGTATGAGGGTTCATTGCATAGGTAATGATATTTGTAGTTGATTGTAGTTTTCGTAATAGTACCTATACATATATTTGATGAGTTTACTTACCGATGAACTAAAACTTTTTAAAAAACTTCCATAATTATATATATATATATATATATATATATATATATATATATATATATATATATAATCTTCCGTATCGAAATATATTAGATTTGCTTTGCATCGGCTGGCACCGACTTCGAAAATATCTGATTAGGTATCTGTTCGAAAAGAAAACCCCTGTTTAGTTATTTTTTACATTTTAGTGCCTGGAAGTCGGTTTTTTTTTAGTTTTTATTTTACCATTTTTAGTGTAGACGTAATAAGCAGGTAATTTGTAAGAAGAAAGTTTTTTAATAACATATTCGATTAAGCAATTTATTTAAAAAATAATTTATTATTGATTTTTCAAAAAAAACTTCTCAACCGATTTCGATAAAATTTAAATGGGACCACCTGGGAATTATACCCTTCGAAACAAAAAAAAACCATACATTAAAAAAAAAGATACCGACGAATTGAGAACCTCCTCTTTTTGGATGTCGGTTAAAAACGACAATTAATTTTCAAAATTCAAATTTTAGACCCCCACGATGTGATAACCCAGGGCCCCCCAAATTCAAGATTCACCTCTGTAGCAACCTCAATTCCATATAATGCCCCGGCTTATCACTATTTCAGTGAAGTTAAATTGAAGTAAAAAACCTCAAGTTTCAAATTTGAAATTCTAATGTTGATTGAATAATTTGTATACAGTAGTAGCTCCTATCAAGTAGTATGTAATTAGTTATCATGAAAATTAGCTATGTACATGAAGCAATTTGATACTTATTTACTTCACTTTGGTATAACAATAATGATCTAAATTAAATTTTTATTTAATTATTTAAATAACATACTAAAAGTATTCTTTTTTATTGGAGAGAGAGAGAGAGAGGTAGTATATAAAACTAAAACGTGTTCGCCCAGTATCGAAATTTGACTACAATTAGTATTGAAAATTTGAAAAAATCATACATAATATATTATGAATTGAATTTACCTATCTAAATAAAAAAACTAACTTATTCCGAATTTTAATTGATAACTAGCATTGCCTGCGGCTTCGCCCACGTTCAGATGAGCAAAAACGAAATTCTTACGTTTTACATATTATTAGTATACTCTTACATTGCAGTTTTTGTATTTTTTCTTAGAAATGAGACATTTTCCCGCAGTAATAAATAACCTATATGTTGACCTTGATAACCAGCTCTCGCATACCGAATTTCATCAAAATCTCTTCAGTGGTTTTTCTGTGATGCGGTAACAGACAGACAGACAGACAAAAATTTAAAAAACTATAGATTCGGCCTCTGTATTGATAATAATGTCTATTTCAATAAGATTTTCCAAAAAATATTTAATGTACAGATTCGGCTTAGTTACAATTTTATTATAAGTATGTATAGATTATAATGTCTATATTATAGCTCGTGAAAAAACTAAACAAAAAAACAGGTAACAAACAGAGGAAAAAAGGTATAGTATTGCACTGTTTAATTTTTGCCTATTTATATATACGCATATCAAAATTTTCTTTTCTAAGAATACATGGTGCTTTTCCTATATACACGACACCAAACTGCTTGTCTTTCCTTTATATAGAATGGAAACTAAGTATATGTCCTACGAGTTGGACTGGAATATCGGCTTGTTGTGACGGCTAGGGCTGTCGAGTGTGGAGTTTTGTTTTTTATTTATATTACGAAAAAAAATCTCTAATCATTATACATAGATACGTTTCGATATTAACATGGCACTATCTAATTCCACGGTAAGTTACGAAGCTTGTGTTATGGATACCAGATAGTTGATACACTACACATATATAACTTTAAATACATACATATTATAAATATAAACACCCATGACTGGAGTACAAACCTTTGTCATCAAACAAATGAACGTCCCCAGCGGGACTCGAACCCGCGACCTTTGGCACAGCAAGTAGCCACTACAAACTGAGCCAAATGTGTCCTCGTAATAAAATTAAAAAAAAGTAAATAAAACTTATGATTGCTTGTCATAGTTTTTTATTAATTTAAAATATTTGGGCAGTAAAAATACACTTATAACTACATCATAACTGTGAAAGTTATTCTAAATATTTTTATATGAGTGCACGTGTTTTTGTTGCTCTTCACGCTGTAACTGCTCAAGAGATTTGTGAGAAATTCAAAATAAAGACAGGTTAAATTCTCGTTTAATACATAGGTTATTTTATATAGAGGTACCTGACACGTGACCGGATAGGCGGCCATGTTAGTGTTATATCCCTAACAAAATCGTCACTTCTCTAGATAGTGTCTGAGCTCGGGCAAACATTCTTATTGCGTTATTATATTTCAGAATAATTTTTGAAACAAGTTTTAGTGAAAATACTATTAAGCTTTTAAGTGAAGCTTTTAAGTATTTATTAAATAGTTATCTTATTTATTTAAAATTTAGAGGCAACCCTACACTCAGTATGTCGGTTAGACTTAGTACAGTCAACATAGAAGACTGAGATTGGCCACCGGATGATATTAAAGTAATCGCCGTGTTTATTTACATTCTATACAGCGTCTGCTAGCTCGGCCTACATTTTTAAAATTTTTATTATATTTTTAAACAGGTCAGCCATCCAGAATTGACATTATTATCTACATATACATACAATAAAATTCTGAGTCCAATCCGTACATTGAATGTTTTTTGGAAAATCTTAATAGTCATTAGTATCGATACAGAGGCCGAATCTATAGTTTTTAGATTTTTTGTCTATCTGTCTGTCTGTCTGTCTGTCTGGGAACGCATCACGAAAAAAGCACTGGACGGATTTCGATGAAATTTGGTATGATGATAGCTGGTTATCCGGGTCACCATATAGAATACTTTTTACTATGGAAAATATCTCATCTGTGAGATCTCTATACTAAACATTAAAACGTAAGTAGGGACGAACCCGAGTGAAGCGAGGGTGAGTCGCTAATGTATTTTTTCTTAGAATTACACGAGTATTAGACATTTTAAATAAATACTATCTTTTCGGATTTTTTTAGGAATTTAATTTGATTTTTGGTTCCCGACGTATCGAATTTACAGCAATCACGTAGTTTGTTTTAAGAAGGATAATATATAAGTTTTTGTAATAGCTTACCTTTAAAAATATAATAAGGTTTTAGGTTACAGATGTAATGAATACGTTTTATTTGCGTCAAGCCAAATGCGGACATCATAATAACTGTTGAGCTAAAATTGATAAAATTGTCAAATCGGAGTAGGTCCTCCCACTGCAGGTCCCGTAAGGTGACGTCACGCACATTTTTTTAGCTTTAATAACGTTTTGGTAAAAAAAAACTATACAATTTATTAGTCATTGTATTTAAGTTTATGGTATCTTTTATTAAAATAGATATATTGTAATAATAAAAAATATACACAAATATCTACATTTATGTGTATGTCTATATACGTATTAAATATTATATGTGTATAGCACTTTATATATATATATATATATATATATATATATATATATATATATATATATATATATATATATGTATGTATTTATATTTACATACTTACTAAATAGAACATAAGAGTTTTTCTTGCGATGTATCGCACCGCTAATATTTTCTTGCAAATCCGTGGATTGGCTGACAGCATTTTTTTTAAATGCAATAATTAAAATCATAGTAACTAAAATAAAATACATAATATGCAATATTCAATTATAAAACTTATTAAAACTATAAAAATTGTTTAAAATTACAAATTAAAAAATATTGAAAGGCACTTTTATGTCATTTTTACCCAACTACGACCAGGCAGTTGTACATATTTTAGATATGCAGTATATAATTTTAAAACGTATCAGTTGAAGCAAAATTATTACATTTTTAGTTAGAGTAACCCGTTGTTAACTTTTCCGCTTATCTTTACTATAATATAAAATATAATGTAATGAAGAGTAGAGTTTGATTATTTGTTTGTTTGCTTGTTTGAACGCGCTAATCTCAGGAACTACCAATACGATTCAAAAAATTCTTTTTGCATTAGATAGCCTGTTTACTGAGCAAGCCTATAGGCTATATATCATCATGCTACTAACCAAGGGATACATCTATTCCATACTAACCGTTAAAACGTACCTAGGGATAAACCCGAGCAAAGAGAGGATGAGGAGTCGCTCGTTTTTCATTAATCCGTCACTTTCCTTACAATTTCATTAACATAATATTATGAATATCTTCTATTATTTAGAACTATTTAACAAGAGAATACCTTTCAGGGTCCGCGGTCTCCATTTAAAGTCATTCAAGTCCACACACAGGCGCGTGTCGCAAGTGTAGATTTTAGATTCAGTGTGTCTGAACGGAATTTCAATGGCAAGAGAAATTATACAAATACTATGTTTGTCCTGTTGCTTTACTTCTATTATTTATATATTATAGTCTAGAATGAAATTTTAAATATATTAAAGCTACATAGGTATTGTTAATTTTTTAATTATAATAAGTAAATATTATTGGAGTTGTATGAAAACCAAATTAGAAAGTATTCGTTCTCCAAATAGAAGGAAGTGCACATATTATAAATATGTTCATTATATAAATAGGTACCCATGACTGGAGTACAAAACTTCGTGTTCAACACACAAATGAATGTCCCCAGCCGTACTTGAACCCGCGACCGCTATCACAGCAATTAAAGTCACTACAAATTGAGCCAAACGTGTCGTCAAATCGTATAGAATCATTGTCGTCACATCGAATTTTTTGACATGTATATAAACTAACTAGCATTGCCCGCGGCTCCGCCCGCGTTCAGATGACCAAAAATCAAATTCTTACGTTTTACATATTAGTATACTCTTACATTGGAGTTTTTGTATTTTTTCTCAGAAATGAGATATTTTCCCGCGGTAAAAAGTATCCTATACCTGACCCGGTTATCCAGCTATAACCATACCAAATTTCATCAAAATCCCTCTAGTGGTTTTTCTGTGATGCGGTAACAGACAGACAGACAGACAAAAATTCTAAAAACTATAGATTCGGACTCTGTATCGATAATAATGTCTATTTAAATAATATTTTTAAAAAAATATTTAATGTACAGATTCGGCTTAATTACAATTTTATTATATGTGTGTATAGATTTTCACAAATCTTTTTTCGTCTTAATTATACGTTACATCTGAAGAGAATAAAAATGCTTAGAATAAACATAATTATAAATATATAGGGATATTTTTTCATCCTCAAAAGCTCTTGTATATTTTTAGCTAAAACCTTTATTCATTTTTCGTTCGACAACCGGGAATCAAACCCGCGACTAATTCAAACATACCACATCCACTTACACCATTCATACATAAATAATTTGCCACAACAAAAGTATAGATGTGACCTTTTTCTGATATACGATTATTGCCGGAACTCAGCTGCCTACATTCGAAACCAAACAACATTAACAAAACTCAAATAACCCATCCATTGTCAGTAATAGCTTAGTATAACGTAAATTGGATAGCTCTTAAATCGATACAACAAGTGTTTTTATAGACCCTCTCCAGCATTTTAACTGTATGTTAATTATGGTTAGTTGTTATAGTTAATTAATTGTACTTTAAAGTTGTATCGAGTTTATGAATACTTGTGCTTAACCCGAATAAATATTTTAATTAAGTTTTCATAGTCACTTGCTATAAAGTTCTTTCTTTAAGATGTTTGCACACTAAACCGTCTCATACCATGACCGTGCTAGGACAGTGTCAGGCAAAAAAATATTCTTTGTATTTAAAGTATAAGACATAATCATGCCAAATTTCATCAAAATCTGTACAGTTCGTTTTTTCGTGAAACATCCTCACAGGCAGTAGTTATCCCCTAAGAAAATATATTTTGAATTCAACCCCTAAAGAGATAAAAAGGGGGTTGGAAATTTATTTGAGTTGTAGGGGGTAAGCGCTAGTTTCATATAAAAATAATTAAGTTTAGCAGTACTGGATATCATTGGGTACAAAAAGATAACATTAATTAACCGAGCTTTCATCCAACTATACATTGTCAAATCAATGTCAGACAGACATGTCAATTATATTTATAAATATAGATATCTATACGTAATATTATTATAAAGAGGTAGAGTTTGTTTATTTGTTTGTTTGTTTGTTTGTTTGTTTGTTTGTTTGTTTGAACCCGCTAATCTCAGGAACTACTTATCCGATTTGAAAAAATATTTTTGCATTGTGTAGCCCGTTTATTGAGGAAGGCCACAGGCCTCATATAATCAAATATATCATCATGCTACTAAAATCAACAAATCTGGCAGGCTTTCATACAATATTGTAAAAATATATACTTTATATAAAAAATCATACTATTGTATGACATAAATTCAAAGAGTTTTGCAGATTCAACACGGGTTAAGCCGCAGTTCTGGTACTCGTAGTATAAAATAAACAAGAAAAAGTTTGTTCTTAATTTAATGAGCTGCTCAACAGCTTAATAATGAAGTGATCTCAGCACTAGAGACAGTGGCAACAGATACCTGTCCAATATTTTTATGTAAATATTGTAGAATACTTTAATTGACTTAATAAAAAAAGTAGGTGAGTTGCCACTTTTTTACTAATACGAAAATGAATGTTTGTTTGTAGATGAAGGAATTGTGAAATGATTTATTAGTTTCAACCCAACAGGTCTATAAATAGTAAGACATTAAGTATGTATGTATGTATGTATGTATGTATGTATGTATGTATGTATGTATGTATGTATGTATGTATGTATGTATGTATGTATGTATGTATGTATGTATGTATGTATGTATGTATGTATGTATGTATGTATGTATGTATGTATGTATGTATGTATGTATGTATGTATGTATGTATGTTACTGTAAGTACATCCCGGTAAAGCGAGGGCGGCGCGCTTGCAGTCCATAGGAAAGTAACGTGATCAAAATAACACATGGTGCATATTTTAAGGATCTTCCAAAAATAAGACGTAAACAAAACAGTTTTTTTTATTTGACGATCTATAGTTTTTACCATATGCAAATAAGTAAAATTGAATTGTCTGTTTGTAATATCAAAATAATTTTACTAAATGCATATGAAAGAATAAACGGGACTTATCAGAAAAAAACAATTTTTAATATATTTTGTCTGACTTATCTCCGAAACGGCTTGATCGATTTTGACAGGACTTTTACGACTTTTGAAGGTCGGCAGTCATCTTCCTAAATTCTTCTTTGTAGTGAGCTAGCCTGAATAGATCTTCTACCCTCTTTATCCCGGTTCATTGTCGGATGTTGCAGATCCAAGAGTAGCTTAGGCTACTTTTATTTAAGAAAAAGAATTAGGATGCTGCGCAAAAAAATGAAAACCCCTGAAATTGTGTCCATTTAAAACGTACCCGAGCAAGGCAAGGTTAAGTCGCTAGTATTTATATATATTACGAAAAATAGTATTAAAAAAAAGCCAAGTCGCGGGCATACATTAGTTTATATCTTTTTCCACTTAACACTTTCCAAGCAACTTTAACTTATAGTATTGAAAGTCGAAATAATGAAAATAAAGACAGTTATGTAGTTGTATATTGTGTAGCAGTTTTTTGAACAAAACAGGTCCACGACGATAAACTTAGTGCGTGCCTCAAATTTTACTTCTGCAAGTGTAATGGTACATCAATTATATTTATTATTTTATTTCTTATACAATGCACATAGCCTTTTATACGATGGAAGGAATCGCAGTTATTTGTTGAATTTAATTGTTGAAGCACGAATTATACTTTATTTTTAAAAAAAACTATCTTTTTGAATTTTTTTGCGGATTTATTTTGATTTTTGGTTCCTGACGTTTCGAATTCTTTACAGCAATCATGGTCACGGGAGGTCATAACAAAACCGCGACAAAAACCGAAGAGATAGTTTTATGTAAAACTAACGACTGACCATCGCTTCGCTCGGGTTCGTCCCTAGGTACATTTTGAATTAAAATGGATATAGTATGTTATCCTTAAGAGATAGACATATGCTATCGCGAACTTTTCTGTAGACCTATATAAGATACACAATTTCACTATACAATATTTTGTTATATCTGAAAGGGTTTAGGCAGCGTCTTCATTGAAAGCTCCCAGACGGCTTATTTTTTTCCGAAACCTCCAACAAATATCGTTATATTTTAACCTATGTATAGAAAACTTAATAAATTATATACTAAAACCTTTCTCTTGAATTACTCTATCTATTAAAAAAACCGCATCAAAATCCGTTGCGTAGTTTTAACGATCTAAGCATACATAAGGACAGACAGACAGCCGGAAGCGACTTTCTTTTATACTTTGTAGTGATGTAAAATATTCGCGTAAATCTAAATCTAAGAACGTGTTATATTTTGTTACATAATCGTTTTGGATGGTCTTTAACACTATCTAATTAGCTTTACTTGTAACCATGCTAATGTTATTTTGAACGTAAATTTTAAACTAGTTAATTTTAACGTTATAAGCAAATGCAATCGTGATGACAATGTGATAATTTGATAACATTGAGAGTGGAACTCTTTTATCACTACTATATGATATACTAGCATTGCCCGAGGCTCAGCCCACGTTCAGATGACCAAAAACCAAATTTAAGGTTTTTCATATTAGTATACTCTTACATTAAAGTTTTTGTATTTTTTCTGCATATTTTCTCGCGGTAAAAAGTATCCCATATGTTGACCCGAATAACCAGCTATCGCTATACCAAATTTCATCAAAATCCCTCCAGTAGTTTTTCTGTGATGCGGTTACAAATAGACAAACAGACAAAAATTCTAAAAACTATAGATTCGGCCTCTGTATCTATAATAATGTTTATTTCAATAAGATTTTCCAAAAAATATGTAATGTACAGATTCAGCTTAGTTACAATTTTATTATAATTTACCTATATATTGATGATATATCATACACGATAGATTGCGTTCTAACGTTTAGTATAGATTTCTAAGAGATGAAATATTTTCCCGTAATAAAAAGTATCCTATATTGTTGATTGTTTGATGTTATTATTGTTGACCCGGATAACCAGCTATCATCATGCTCTAAATTTCATCAAAATCTGTCCAGTAGTATTCTCGTTATGCGTTCCCAGACACACAGATAGATAGACAGATACACAGACAAAAGTTCTCATAACTATAGATTCGACCTCTGTATCGATAGTAATGACTATTTCAAAAAGATTTTCCAAAAAATATTTAATGTACATATTCGACTCAGAATTTTATTATATGTATATATAAATAATAGAAATAAGAAACAACGTAAACAGCTCGTTCTAAGCATTTCCATATTAAACGTGGGTCAAGTTTTATTTAACTAGTGAGTTTTCTTTTACTAATAAGTAATAAGTACATCGACTTTGGAACTACATTAAAATTCAACCCTTAGAAGTGAATTTTTCACTGGAAATTTATATGGAACCCTTGACGTTTTACCTATTGATTGATAAAATAATTATATATTATGTAATAATATATAATTATTTAATTATATATTATGTAATAATATATAATTCACAATTGGCATAAACATCGCATTACATAAGCTAAATAAAAAAAATATTTCAAAAGAGTATAGTTTATATGTATATAAGTAAATGTACGTATTTAATTACTTTTTTTTATTAGTCAAGAAATAAAGAATCTGTAATAACCACATATAATAATGACTAAGTATATATGTATAAATGTCTCGTGTCACGATGTTTGTGGTCGTAATACTCTGAAACAGCTCGACCGATTTTCATGATTATGGTTTTATATTTGGTAGGTCTGAAAATAGGTCGTAAAGTATTTTACACCCCAACCCCCAATTTTTCAATCGCAATTTTAGTATTTTTGTATGAACAATATTATATAAATGTAAATACATCGTAAAATCGCTCAACATAAAGCTAAAGAGTTTTTTTGTAGATTGAACGCAGGTAATAACTATACTTATAATAAAATTGTAACTAATTCGAATCTGTACATTAAATATTTTTTGGAAAATCTAATTGAAATAGACATTATTTTCGATACAGAGTCCGAATCTATAGTTTTTAGAATTTTTGTCTGTCTGTCTGTTACCGCATCACGAGAAAACCACTAGACAGATTTTGATGAAATTTGGTATGATGATAGCTGGTTATCCGGGTCAACATATAGGACTTTTATACCGCGAAAACATATCTAATTTCTGAGAAAAAATACAAAAACTGCAATGTAAGAGTATACTAATAAGAATTTGGTTTTTGGTCATCTGAACGCGGGCGGAGCCGCGGGCAATGCTAGTATATAAACTATAAATAAAATAAGTATTATTATCATAATTATAATTACTGAATAATTATAATAAAACTACTATTATAGTCCCGGAATCGAACGTTATACCAATAACTAACACTAAGCTCTATGCTAGTGTGTCGGTACTCGCCCGCGACGTCGGCAGTGGGTCAACAAACAAGGTCAAGCCATTTCTCTTCGGTAGGATTTACAGGCCTCATAAGGTGTTATGAGTACAATCTTGTATAAAACACGTCTATAAGAACTTGGAATTACATCAGTTTTGATTTAGTTTTTGTTAATACTTTCCTTAGATTTACGCAAATATTTGGCATTTTAAATAAAACTATCTATTCAGATTATTTCGCGGATTTATTTTGATTTTTGGTTCACGACGTTTGAATGCTTTACAGCAATCATAGTCACGGGAGAGATTAGTTTAGAAAGTAGTTTTTGTTATGGAGGAATTAATATTTATCTATATGATACAATTGGATTTTTGCTTATTTATTTATTTATGTTTATTGGTCCACAAAATAAATGAGAAAATTTCTATCAATAATATAATATATAAGTTAAAAACATCCAAATTTCAACAGGGAAAATGGCTGGGTACTACCATCGTCATGGGATCCTGTTATTAATATAATAAAATCAAATAATAAATATAAACATAACAGACAGGTAGATGTAGTAAGTTCATACTGTGTGGATCAAAATGACAGCATATCAGATTAATATTTTTCATTTTTCATTTGTAAAGGTATATATTAATAGTGTTGCTTAGTAAGTTGTTTTTAAATAATAGCAAACTAAATTAAAATTATTATCCTTAATTAATTTTAACTTTTTTTAAATTACACATAGAACAATTATATGGCTTAAATAATTAATACTATATTTTATATTTTTCTTTATGGTTATAAATATAATAATGGCAACACTAAATATAGATTACTAATAAATATTTTAAAATTGTAATAATTATAATAATAACAGCAAAAATCAAATAAATAATATTCGATATTCAATTATAAAACTAATTAAAATTATAAAAAAACTTTTTAACAAAAAAATAAAAACCGACTTCAAACAAAAGCACTAAAAAGTAAAAAATAACTGATTGATAGTTTTCATTTACTATACATACCTAATCAAATATTTTCGAAGTCGGTGTGCTTTGCTTTGTATGGGCTGGCACCGATTTCGAAAATATTTGATTAGGTATGTATTTAATAGGTAGGCTTTAATTACTTAGCCAAAGCACACCGACTTCGAAAATATTTGATTAGGTATGTATAGTAAATGAAAACTACCAATCAGTTATTTTTTTACTTTTTAGTGCTTTTGTTTGAAGTCGGTTTTTATTTTTTTGTTAAAAAGTTTTTTTTTTTCCCTTTTTAGTGTAGACAGTAGTAGCAAAGTAAGGATTCTAACGTGTTAGGCTTGTCAAATCAAACAAAATAAGCCCAAACTCAAAGTATCTACTATTAGCCGTTGAAGAGTTCCACCTAACCACCTTCTGGCCTTGCCATCAGATCAGGTTAACAATACTGAACCACTGTACTATCAACGGAAATAGAAATACTTGCAAAGTTTCAAGTCAATATGACAATTAGAAGTAGGTTAAATTTATCATTAGTTGTTTTTCCACCCTTAGGGGTGGTATTTTTTTTTTGAAATTTAAATGGGACCAATCTGGAAGTATACCCTTTCAAACAAAACAAAAATTGTCCAAATCGGTTAATAAATGACGGAGTTCTGAGGTAACAAACATAAAAAAAAAAAACATACAGTCGAATTGAGAACCTCCTCCTTTTTGAAGTCGGTTGAAAATGTTTAAAGTTAAAAAATAATGTAAGGTAATTGGTGCAATTTTCATTTTGTTAATTGTGGGTAGGCTGTCTGTAATAACTATACCTCCAGGACATGTAACACCTCAGTCTCTCCCGTGATCATGGATGCTGTAAAGCATTCGAAACGTCAGGAACCAAAAATCAAAATAAATCCGCGAAATAATCCGAAAGATGTAAAATGTAGAATAGGAGCTTAGACAAGTCATTTTGGAATCTTTGAAGAACAGTTTTTCAAAATTATATTGAACTAGCGACTCACTCTCGCTCCGCTCGGGTTCGTCTCTAGTTACGTTTTAACGTTTAGCATAGATTTCTCACAGATGAGATATTTTCCCACAGTAAAAAGTATCCTATATGTTGACCCGGGTAACCAACTGTCATGATAGCCATCAAAATCTTACCAGTGGTTTTCTCGTGATGCGTTCCCAGATAGATAGATAGACAGACAGACAGACAAAAATTCTAAAAACTGTATATTTGGCCTCTGTATCGATAATAATGACAATTTCAATAAGATTTTCCAAAAAATATTGAATGTACAGACAGATTCGACTCAATTAGAATTTTATTATATGCATAGACTATTTATTAAAAATAATTATATAATTTAATAAGTCATAAGTAAAATAGGACAAAATCACCAGCTTACAATGAAAATAACTAAGTTATCAACATTCTACACATTTTGACACCTATTCACGTTAACGTCAACAAGAATTAATGCCGCATTTGTCACTTGTCTTAATTAAAATATTATTATTAGATAATATTAAAATTGTTGGTTCTAACCAGTTAGGTATTTTTAATTAAGGTTTTTGTGTAGGTATATAAATATGTTGGTAATAATTATATAATATGTTTGGACATTAACACACAGCACCAACTATTTCCATGGTAAGCTACGAGGCCTGTGTTATGGATACCAGATAGTTGATACACTACATATATAATTTTAAATACATACATATTATAATATTGTTACACCCACGACGGGAGTACAAAATGTTCGTGCTCATCACACAAATGAATGCCCCCAGCGGGACTCAAACCCGCGACCGCTGGCACAGCAAGTAGGGTCACTACAAACTGAGCCAAACGTGTCGTTTCTTGTTCAATGTATTAATTGTGCTGTCTTTTCGTCATGGTCCGAGGTTTATAAATATTTACTCCTTTTTTAAAATTTATCTAAATCTATACCAATTATGTAAAATTGTTTATAAGTATGTTTGAACGAATTTAACTAAAACTCTACCCAACAGATTAAAATTAAACTTGTATTACATATAAGCTTAAAATTTAATTCTTTTGACAATTTAGAAAATAAACAAAAACTGATCTCTCTCCAAACAATCTTTCGCACTCCGTTTCTTCCGTCTTAAAATCTTCTAATATTGGAATCCTTAATAAACTAGCGGCTCACCCTCGCTTCGCTCGGGTTCATCGCTAGGTAAAGGTTTTAAATAGATATAAATAGTTATTAGCCAGCGTTAGCGATATAATTATTTTTTTTGTTAATAATATTGACAAATATTGACATTAATATTTATACGATTCTAACGTCACTCAATTGTCATCAATGTTTTGCCTTCCCGGAACCTCTCCACTAACACTTAAACTTTATGTCATGTTATTAAAGTTCAAATTGACTTTTAAGTTTTATTACGAATCTTTTGTATGGGAGTATAGAAAAGTGTTGTTTTTAGACTTTTTTAGGCAATTTTTTAAATCTTTCTCTCCGTAAGAACCATCCTCGTATTCAAGAAATATTCTAAAAAAAGAATTAGTGAAATCGGTTCAGCTGCTCTCGAGATTTGCGCTTACCGACACATTCAGCGATTCATTTTTATATTATAGATATACTTATAAATATGTTAGGACATTAACACACAGCACTATCTAGTTCTATGGCAAGCTACGAGGCTTGTGTTATGGATACCAGATAGTTGGTACACTACACATATATAACTATATATAACTATTATAATATATATATATATATATATATATATATATAATATATATATATATATATATATATATATATATCTAACTGCCTCGGTGGTGAAGTGGCTAGCATGTACGGCTGCACACCCGGAGGTCCTGGGTTCCAGTCCCGGGTCGGGCCAAGTTTAGTTATCGAGACTTTCTGTATAGTAAGCCTCAGTAACACCCCGGAGTTGGGAAGTAGGCGGTGTTTCACCCCCGTGCCTCGGAAAGCACGTAAAGCCGTCGGTCCTGCGCCTTAACTCTCACCGGTCGTGTCGAGTGGTCGTCCCACCGGAGTATGAGAGTGATAGGAATAGAGAGTGCACTTGTGTCTGCGCGTACACTTGAGCACTATAATATCTCCTGCGCAGTTGGCTAATCTCAATGAGATTGGCCGCCGTAGCCGGAATCGGCTAGGAGAACATCATATATATATATATATATATATATATATATATATATATTATCGTAAAATGATCATAATAGACCAATCATTTAGCTCCTTTATACAAGCAGGTACTATAAATAGGGCGACATCGGGCTTATAAATAGAAAATGTATTACGGTAAAGTTTGAACTGAGTGGGCGATTCGTTATGTGTCTCTATTGATTTAAGTAAGGCTATTTGATCATAATGGATGTTTTAGCTCTTTGTACTAGCTTATGGCCACCATTTTGTGCATAAATTCTGCAAATATTTATGCAGATTGAAGAAATTGATGAATAAATCAGACTTTTATTTTTGTGCTCTATGGTATAAAGTTTAATATGGCAATAGTAGCCCAGTGGTAACGCGCTCGCTTGGGAAACCCAGTGAAGCGGCAGACAGACAGACAAACAGAGAAAAATTTAAAAATACATGAAATAAAGAAAAACACCAGTTTTTCTTATAAGTATATAGTTTCATATACATTTATTAAAAAGCAGACACTTCAATTTTATTTGTATGTATAGATTTATTTTTTATTAGACACGTTATGTAATATAAAAATTAAAATACAAAGAAAAAATAATTTGCGAAGAGGCATTAATTTATGGAAACGTTCTAGAAGACTGTGGTAGTGAGAAATAGTATTATAAAGCTGGCATTATAATATAGTGTATTATATGTATATTGTATTATTTATAATAAATTCAATTTGTATATAATATACAGATAAAATATATATAATTTACAATTTAAATTCATTATAACTACCATGAAAATATTAATGTTAAACATCAAAAACTAAATGTTGCTATCAAAAGAAACAGTCGCCAGATTTTTGTTTATACCAGTAATTTACTCCGGTCAAAGGTGAAGAGATTTCACTTTTTGTGTTAAAAAAATGTCTACATGTTTCTGGTGTTATCTGTTAACTTAGAGAATGTATCAATCATTGAATCAAGATATAATACTCCTCCTTACTAATACAAAGATATATTTTTATATTTCAAAAATACACTTTTGGGTCGGTTTGTAGTGACCCTACTTGCTGTGCCAGCGGTCGCGGGTTCGAGCCCCGCTGTGGGCATTTGTTGGTGTGATGAACACAATTGATTGTACTCCAGTCGTGGGTAATTTTATTAATAATATGTATGTTTTTAAAGTTATATATGTATGTGTAGTGTATCAACTATCTGGTATCCATAACACAAGTCTCGTAGCTTACCATAGAACTAGGTGGTGCTGCGTGTTAATGTCACAACATAAATAAAGTAAAGTAGCCTATATTGCTCTCAGGACCTTAAAGAACTATATAGTAATTAATTTTTAACTGAAAAGGTATATATGTATATATACATATATATATACAACAAATTATTAAAAAAAATGAAAACTTATACAGAAGTAATCTTTTTTACGTTAAGAAATGCATTTACGTATATCACCAGCTATGCTTACAGCGGGTTTTGTGGGATTCACCGACAAAACCAGTACTAAAACCCAAATGAACCTTTCCCGTCTTAATGGGGCGTCACAGGAACGCATACGCACTCAACCACGACACCCTGACGACAAGGCTGCCGAAGCAGATTACAACAAATCTTGAGGTTGCTCCCACGGTCTACTCCGCTATCAGAGAAGTACCAGGAGCAACCCGCATAGCCGCCGCCCACCGCGGTGGGCCGTCTCCCAGGGCATTTCTTGGCTTCGCGCCCGGCTGGATTGCCGGACACTAATGAACCTCACCACGACAAGCTGAACGCACGTTGGGGGGATACAAAAATAGATTTTTATTCTTTTTTAATGTTGGAAATTGCATTTACGCTTACCACCTGCATACATACAGGTGGTTATGTGGGACCCACCGGCTAGAAAAGCCAGTACTGCCATACGGAAGTAACACTGTCGTATAACCCATTCCTCAAAAAAGTTCATGAAAATCGATTCACATTTGTCAGATATTGTGTAAATCCACCTGGCGTTATCATAAGATCAGCTTGATTAATCTAACATATTGTTGTCCAGCTTTAACATAATTAACTTTTTTATCGACATAGTTATTAAACAAATAGGTTAAAATAGACATTCAAGATATGGAGACACATGTAGTTATTAGTGAAACTAAAAGCTGTTAAAAGTATTAAAATATAACCTTTCGATTAAATTATAATTTTACCTATGACGTAGCGTTTTAACGTGTAAGAGAAACAAACATACATACATACATACAAATTTTCACATAATAGTATCGTTTATAAAATATAAGCTCAAAACTTATTATAAGCATTCTTATCTCTTTTTCATCTAGAGCCTACAATGTATTTTGCATTGCCTACACAGCGTTCCATCTGTGCCTACTCGGCTACGCAAATGTGGTGTAGTTGTAGGCGTTTAATTAGCTAATGACCTGGATATTAGTCGTAGACTAAATTATTGTCAAGGATCCGCGACGTCATGACAAGATTCAAATGTATAGTATGACGAAAGTTTAATTACAACACTAGCAGGCTTATATTTTACAAGTTCTAATCTTATGTATCCCTATTTTCACTACCTTATGGGATGATTTCCGGGATAAAAACTATTCTTCATCCTTCCCAAGGTCTCAAACTATCTTCTTACCAAGTTTCATCTAAATCGGTCTAGTAGTATAGTAGGTTGGAGCTTATTACAACAAACAAACAAACAAAAAAAGATATTTCCTCTTTGTAATATTAGTGTAAATAATAAAACAGATGAGTATCTTCGTTTCTTTGAACTCGCTAATTTCTGGCACTACTAGTCTGGTTGGAGTATTTCTACATTTTGAATTTAATAGGGATGTTAAGGGTTTTTTATATTAGGAGAGGTTTTTTTCAGAGAATATCTTATGTTGTTTAATAAAAGAACGGGTTATTATGAAATTTTACAAGCTTTCTAAGCTGCTAAGAGACACTTAGATGCGTAGTTATAATGTACTATACAAATAGACTATCAGGCAAATGTCAATAAATTATACCGTCGAAGAAGGTAAATCTCATAAATTCGTTATATTTAATAGAAGCCAAATATATAATAATTTCATAATTTCTTGTCTATTTACCCAAGAATTCATCGTAAGCTTCTGAACATAACTTTTCTCATTTTTATGAGCGGAACCCTAATTCTTTTTCTAAGACAAAAGTAGCCTAAGCTACTCCTTATAACATCAGCTATCTGCCAGTGAAAGTCCCGTAGAAATCAGTCTAGCCGTTTCGGAGATTAGCCGGAACAAACAGACGGACAGACAAATTTTTACAAAAATTGTATTGTTATAACTACCGTATATAATTTCATTTGCATTTAGTAAAAATCTGTAACAGACGCGTAAACAAAGACTTAAAGACAAAGACCATTTTATTTACATATCTGTTAAACAAGAAATGCTCATTTAATATTATAAGATTTAGGCAGCCTCATCTTATTAAGTATTACATCTGCTTATTCATCAACCCCCCCCCCCTTTCCCCCCTCCTCAGTTGACCCCGAGGCCCACTTCGTTGTGCCACATTCCTAAATCAACCGGATTGCAGCCTAGATATTTTGGTAAAAGACTTTCATTCAACTCGCGGACTCATAACATAAGAGACGACTGTAAATTTTCGAATGTTAACTATAGTTGATATGATTCATACTTAATTAATGTAAATTCATTTTTTTTTAATTTGTTGTATCAAACTAATAATACTTTGATTTAAATTTCATATCAAATAAATAAAAAACATTAAAAACATAAACAAAAAAAAATTATGTAGATGATTATTTCAATTTTTATATTTCAATTTTAATATTAAACTTTAAAATTATTTTTATATTCACCAACCGATTTACGATTTATGTTGTCTCGTAAGGAAGACTGAGATAGTGTAATGATTCACTGTACTTATTTATTACTTAGAAGTTAGAATAGAAGGTACATTTAATGACCGCTCCCAATTACATTTGATGGATAATCTATACATTGGACAACATTTATATATTTATATGTGGAATCTTCAAATCCACATATCTTTTAAAATATAAAATATAAAATTCCAAAACCAACCAAGTAATAGTTTAATATAGTGTGTATTACATCACTGTGACAGGAAAAAATTACACCCCTCTTAGTTTTTGCATGAAATTTAGTACAGATGGACTTTGAATGACAAGACTTGGCAAGACACATAGGCTAGACAAATTGTGCCAGAGAAAATGTCGCTGAATGTTTACCAACAGATGAATACTTCTTGGGAGGTACTTAGCGAAGCAAGAGTAAATCGCTAGTATTTGCATATAATACATATTATTTTTATATAGAAAACTTTTTTTACATAAATGAATAACAATACGTACCATCGTCTCTCGGACTATAAAGAATCACACTCACAAAATTTAATCGTAAAACACACAGTGACAAAGCAAAATATCGTATAACTGTTCAAGTTTAAAGTCTAAAATATAATTATGTCGTTTTAATGCTCTAAATGGCAGGTCATCTACTAAAATATTCTACAGCTCTACAATCTAGAGTTGTCGAAGGAAATTGATTCTTATTTATTTGAAACTAGCGGCTCACCCTCGCTTCGCTCGGGTTCGTCGCTAGGTACGTTTTAAATAGATATAAAAAGAAAAAATCTTTCTTTCTCACATTTTAATTATATGTTTTAATACTTACCTATTCCGGACTAAGAGAAATCCAAAAATTAAAATATCATAAAAATTGGAACGCGGTCGAACGGGATAAAAAGTATCCTATGTCCTTCTCCTGGCTCTAAACTACCTCCCTGCCAATTTTCAGCTAAATCGGTTCAGCCGTTCTTGAGTTATAAGCGAAGTAACTAACACGACTTTCTTTTATATATATAGATGTTCAAAAATTGTAACACTGATTCTGATGGAATTTTTGTATAATTATAGATGGTAAAAACTAAATATTAAGATTTTTTAACGTAAATGTATTTATTAAAATCAAATAATATATCAAAAATTCGACAAGTATAGAAAAATAATTAGCTTATGTACCTTAATTTTATTTTATTAAGGTTTAATTTTTCAAAAAATCAATATCTAAACCAAATTTTATGACGCCGTGTGACTTTTGATAACACCTTCAATTTGTATGCAAGAGCCCGCCACGTGACCTACTTTTTAACTTTTACTATCTTTATGTTTAACTTCTAGTTAATTGCTCTTCATAAACCAGCCGTTATCAATGGCATGTAATTTTGACTGATTATGAATAAATTAGTTTTGACTTTTGATTTGATTATCCCAGATAAGGAACGAAGGTTGTTAACTAAATATAAATTATATGTGTGTGTGTCTTTGTATTTGTAAATAGTTTTGATATTGTAACTCACGAACATTTTTTTTTTATTTTAATACATTCTTCGCTTAATTAGAATGCGTGCTAAATATTAAACTTTTAGTGGGACGCATAATTATTATTAAATTACATTACAATTTAAATAAATCTACTTATATCTATATTTAATATTATAAAGAGGTAAAGTTTGTGAGTTTGTCTCTGGATCTACTGAAACGATTTAGATGAAATTTGGTAAGAAGATAGTTTGAGACCCTGGGAAGGACATAGGATATATTTTATCCCGGAAATCACTTCTTAAGGGGGTGAAAATGGGGATGCAAATTTGTATTGGGAAGCAAGCTAGAGACGAACCCGAGCGAAGCGAGGTAAGTTTGAGACTTTTAGTCAGTGAATTCTTTTGATATATACCTACATATATTTTTAATAATTTCTAAATTTAATTTAATACAAATCAAACATTTTTCCTTGAAAAAGATAAGGTTTATTGTTTTTTAAAAGGATTTATAATTAATCGTGTGGGAAGTTAGTGAAACTGTTAATAGGTAGAAGGAAGAAGCTGTCGAAACCGGCCAGCAACATTGCCTTGGTGTAGTGGCTAGCATTTACGACTGCATATCCGAACGTCCTGGGTTCTAAACCTGAGTCGCGCCAAGTTTGGTTATTATGTTTTTCTGATAAGAAAGTCTCAGTAATATCCCGGATTCACATTCGAACGTTTGTGTGCTAAAGGCTATTATACAATAAATGATTTTATAGAAGATGGCACACCTTGGGAATGAAATGATCGCCTCCAGGCTACTTCAAATTGATTGAAATATTGTAAATTATAATTTAACTTAATAAAAAAAAGATAATGAAATAATATTAGTTCCGCTGAGTTTCTTTCGCCAGTTCTTCTCAGGTCTGAGGCTTCTTCTGTCCGAACTGGTAGTAGACATGACGTTCAGTAAAAAATTGTAATAATTTAATGCTGAATAAAATACTTTGAATTTTGATTTGAGAAGTTCGCAGTGTATCACCCCCGTGCCTCAGAATGCACGTAAAGCTGTCGGTCCTAGGCCTAATTTCCCACCGGTCGTGTCTCATGTCGTCCCACCGGAGTATGAGAGTGACAGGAATAGAGAGTGCACTTGTGTCTGCGCGTACACGCGCTCCACTATATCTCCCGTGCAGTTAGCTAATCTCATTAAGATTGGTTGCATTGAATTTGCATTTTTGAATTGCATTGAAATCGGTCAGGACGTCTTCCTCATAAAACTACTAAACCTGTTTATTCGATACATACATATACAGAGGTCGCAATAACCTCTTTTTTTAAGTTAGTTAAGATCATAGACATAGTTAATTAAGTTAATTAAGAATTTACAACGACATTGTAATTACTTTAGATGTAATTATCATAATCATCGATAAGGTAATGTATTTTAAAAACATAATATATGAATTCACCATATGGACATTAAGACGCTTCACAGTTATTGAAGACTAGTCACTTGCCGTCGCTTCGCTCGCTTTTCGCTAAAAGTAGCCTAAGTTACTCCTTATAACATCAGCTATCAGCCAGTTAAAGTCCTGTCAAAATCGATCCAACCGTTTCGGAGACTAGCCCAAACAAACAGACATACAGACAGACAAACAAATTTTAAAGTTTTGATTTTTTTCTAAGTACCGTATATAATTGAGCATAAAGCAGTTATATTTACATTACAAACAGACACATCAATTTTATTTATTTGTATAGATATCATGTAACATAGTCAATAAAAAATACATAGCCGAAATAAATGCCTCATCTCTTTGATATCGGTCAAACATAGCATAAATACGGTGAATTGATTTATATTTTAGTTATGTACCCGTAAAAAATAGCCGTAGCCGTATTAAGATAGCCTTTTTATTCCACACTCACTACTAGCGAGTTACTAGTGCTTCGTACGTTTAATTTACGGTTAGGTACGTTTTAATTGTTTTGCGCGGAACATTAATTCTTTTTCTATACAAATAAAATTCTAACTAAGTCAAATCTGTACATTAAATATTTTTTGGGAAATCTAATTGAAATAGACATTGTTATCGATACAGAGTCCGAATCTATAAATTTTTGTCTGTCTGTCTTTCTGTCTGTCTGTTACCGTATCACGGGAAAACCACTGGACAGATTTTAATGAAATTTGGTATGATGATAGCTGGTTATCCTAATCAACATATAGGCTACTTTTTACCGCGGGAAAATATCTCATTTCTGAGAAAAATACAAAAACACAAAAACTGCATTGTAAGAGTATACTAATATGTAAAACCTAAGAATGTTGTTTTTGGTCACCTGAACGCGGGCGGAGCCATGGGCAATGCTAGTCTTAAATAAAAGTAGTCTAAGTTACTCCTTATAACATCAGCTTTCTACGAGTAAAAGTCACGTCAAAATCAGTCCAGCCCTTTCGAAAATTAACCGAAACATACAGACGGACCAAAAATTTTAAAAATGTTTTTTTCTTATAAGTACCGTATATAATTTTATATGCTTCAGAAAAATGCTTTTAATTCAACATTACAAACAGACGCTCCAATTTGATATATCTGTATAGATGATAACGCTTGCACTAAAAATAATAATAAAAACTTTTTTCAAATATAAATGTCTATGCTCTAGATAGTAAGAAATAACTGTACGTGGTACAAAAACTATCAAATAAGATATTTTTGGCGTTGGTATCATTCGACGCAAGTATACAAAATCAGGCAAGTGCGAGTCTATATCACAGACTGAGGGTTCCGTAGCGTTTAGCATTAAAATGTTTTGTTTTAAAATACTGTCATTAATTATTATTATTATTATTATTATTAATTAACAAATAATAAATATGTTGGGACGTAACACACATCACCATCTAGTTCCATAGTAAGCTACGAGGCTTGTGTTATGGATACCAAATAGTTACTACACATATTATTTTTAACTAAGGCAAAGCAAAGCACACCGACTTCGAAAATATTTGATTAGATATGTATAGTAAATGAAAACTACCAATCAGTTATTTTTTACTTTTTAGTGATTTATTTAAAGTCGGTTTTTATTTTTTTGTTAAAAAGTTTTTAATTTTTCCCTTTTTAGTGTAGACAGTAGTAGCAAAGTAAGAATTCTAACGTGTTAGGCTTGTCAAATCAAACAAAACAAGCCAAAACTCAAAGTATCTACTATTAGCCGTTAAAGAGTTCCACCTATCCACCTTGTGGCCTTACCATCAGATCAGGTCAACATACCGAACCACTGTACTATCAACGGAAATAGAAACACTTGCAAAGTTTCAAGTCAATATGACAATTAGAAGTAGGTTAAATGCATCATTAGCTATTTTTCCACCCTTAGGGGTGGTATTATATTTTGAAATTTAAATGGGGCCAATCTGGAAGAATACCCTTTCAAACAAAACAAAAATTGTCTAAATCGGTTAATAAATGACGGAGTTCTGAGGTATCAAACATAAAAAAAAAATACAGTCGAATTGAAAACCTCCTCCGTTTTGAAGTCGGTTGAAAAATAAAACGTCAAAATAGTAAACAATTCTTTAATAGACCCAAAATGACACCAACACCTATAAATGTCAAATGCTTAGCAAACAATCACACACGATCAAATAAACTAAGTAACTTCCACATAATATTTCAAAATAATTGTATATAAAGAAAATATATTGTGTTTGTTCTTTTATAAAAAAAATCTATTTTTTATACAATAACCAAGTTTATTGGAAAAATGATAAAAAATATTTTCATTATTTAATTAAATACCAGTATTTAATTATTTTAATGATATACGTTACTTATTTAACGACAATTAGATTAATTTAATGATATTTCATACTGAGTGTTACCAGCAAAAAACAATTTTAAGATTTTAAAAAATATTTCTTATACAAAAAATCGTAAGAAGGCGTTTTATTGAAAACGTTACTTTATTTGTTGAAAAATTGTTTTAATTAAAGTTAAAAAGAAATAAAAAAAATGGATTGCAGTTTACGTAAAAAAACTTTTTTAATATACGATTTTAAGATATTTTTATAATTTTCAATATATGTATTATGAAGTTGTGGCAACACTCATATTCTATAATGTGTTACAAACATACCAGCTTTATTTTATTGATTATTTATTAAAACATGATAATTATTCATCATTATCAATCGATTTTAATAATTTTAACTAAAGATGTAAAATATGTAAAAATATATTCATAGATTTTATATGATAATTAATACTGAATTTTAAGCGGCAATTATTCAAAATTGTGCGCTAAAATAAAGTATGTAATTAATTTAAAACCAATAAATCGATTTAAGAAAGCAAAATACTGCAATTAATAGACAATAATGAAAGATTTGATTATTTGACGTCTTAAATATAAAAAAAGTACAAACTGATAAAGAAAAAAATAAATATATTATTTCGGACTTCGATAGTCTTAGACGAAATAGTCAATATTAAACCAAAATACAAAACACTCTTAACGTAATGTTGGTAAATTATATAAAAAATATAAGGATTAACTTAATTCAAGCAATCAACTCCATCTATCGGACCATTCTTGCAACATAACGTCATGCCATCTATCGGCAAAATTATGAAACAAATCATACTATAAAAATATTCTTTAAAGAATATAACGTCATAAAACACAAATATTGATTTTAAATCAAAACAAATAATACGATAATATTTTCGATAATAGCTTCAGCTTTTTAGCTGGATATTGTAAGTATATATCAAAGTAAAACAAAAGCAAAGAAAATTACAACGAATTGCAATTTCAAAAGCGTCATAACGACTAAAAATGTTAATATATAATTATTATATATATATGCAAGACGCGCTTATTTTAATTAATAACTGTGTCCTTAAAAAACTACAAATGACTGTAATTTGATTTTTATTAGGACAATAACCATTTCAATCAGTGCAGTCTTAAATCTCCAAAATTACATACATATAATATTATTTCTCTAAAAATAATATCAGATATCTATAGACTTAAAAAATAAGATACACGGAGCGTCACTAACAATAAATGAAGTCAAACAAACCTGTCGAATTAAAATAAAAATATCAATATTTTACTTTTGAATTACTTTGTTTATTTTAGGCGTATTATAAACACTAATTACAATACCATTTCTGGCTTCAACCATTATCTTCAACGCTCCGCCCAACTTAAACTTTAGTCTGAAGATATATTTTATATTATTATTATGTATTATATATTTATAGCATTAGTTTCTTCTCTAAAGCCTCCCATATGGGGTCGAGGGTGTCTCGCTGGTCGTAAACAACGCCATCTGCGAGTACAGTGGGAGTCGTTTCACCGAATACCACGTAGTCGCGCGCGTCGGCGGCGGCCGCGCGGCGCCGGCCCGACGCGAGGCGCACGCTGCGCATCATGGCGGCTGACTTCATACGCTCTGTTTTAAAGTCGATGTCTATACTAATATTATTAAGAGGTAATGTTTGTAAGTCTGTGACTCGGCAAAATTTAGCTCCACAGATGACTATGGATCAATAAACAGTGGCAGTTCAAGCACAGCTTACCGTCGGCGGTGGCGAGCGGGCAGTACTTGATGGTGTGCGCGCGGTCGCCGCGCGCGCCGCAGCGCCGGCAGCGGTAGGCGCGCAGCACGGGGCACGCCACGCGGCCGCGCGCGCGCAGGCGGTGCGAGCGGTAGTACGCCGGCCGCTCGCCGTTGTTCTTGCAGAAGCGGCACTCCATCGCCTGCCACAGTTCATTGAGTTGATTCTGATTGCTATTGTTGCAACTACCTATTTTGGTACTATTTTTGTGTTTTTGGGAATCGATAGCTACTAGTATAGAACGAAAAAAAATTCTTTTTCTTAGCTTGGGAGTAGAATATGTTGCTATACAAAAAAACACAGTAACATGTTATTTTTTCAACCTGTTTCAAAATTGCAATATCACAGTGAAAGTGGGGTACGAAATGATTATATTCGTCAATTCTTGAATGTTTCCAATGATGACCAGTCGAAAAAAAGAATTTCCATTCGAACCAAAAAAATTAAATTAATTATTTTAAAAACCAGTAGACCATTTCAAAATTTTGAGTAAAAAAGTTATTTTTACAAGCAAGCAAAAAACCTTTTTTTCGCTAAATCCTAATAACCACTAAATAATAACATACTAAACTAATTATAACAACGTAAACATTTAAATTGTCGTGAACCAAAAATAAAAATAAATCCGCGAAATACGGAAAGATAATTTAATTCAAATTTGAACATTTAGTTACTCCAATCACATAACTGAGTACTTTTTACCCAAATACGTCCAAATATTTCAGGCAAAAAAAAATATAAATGTCGCTTTTGTAAGAAAATAACGCTTGCGCGATGTGATGTGTATTATAATGTGTATTATGTATAATATATACATACATATACAGGGTTATTTTTAATTTACTGAAAACCTTTTGGGAATATACTATTTACATCATAACAACATCTGTAACAAGAAAAAATTATATTTCTTCAATTTTCATACATAAATAAAAATATTTTTTTGCACCTTCTAAACATCTGGCCAAGTTTAAATGAGTAAGCGCGGCTTCCTACATCCCTTCGCCCCTCCCCCTCCACCGGACATGCGCTTTCTTTTGCTAATGCTGGACTATTACCGTTGAGAAGGTGCAATATTAAATATATTTTTATTTTTGTTAAATTTAAGATATATTTTTTTTTCTTACAGGTGTTGTTGTTATGTTGTAAATAGTGCATTCCCAAAAGGTTTTCAGTAAATTAAAAATGACCCTGTATATATATGCGTTAATACATAACTCACATCTCTCCCCAACGACATTGTTACAATCAAAAACTTGAAGACCAAGGTTTAGGATTAAGTAGGTTAAATGTGTACTAACATTAGGTTATAGTGTGTCTTTACTAACAAAATATGATCCTTGAAGGTTGAAATAAATGATATTATTATTATTATTTTTAAAAGAAATTATTATTATTATTATAAGTAGAATTTCGAGTTATAGCCATTTTCAGTTACAGTTAGCTTCAATGCCGTGAACGTTTTACCGCAGAATGACCTTCACGACCTTTAAGTTTAATTATACAATATAATATATTTATTTATATTACTATATATAGTATTATAAAGCAGTGGTAGCGCAGTGGTAACGCGTTCGCTAGGGAAACCAATTGAAGCGGGTTCAAATCCCGGGTCTGGCACCTCTGATATTTTCCTGTGCAAATCATTTTTAACATGATTACCACTCGCCTTACAGTGACGGAAGCATCGTGATGATCGAAAGATATGAATGCAAATTTAATTCTAAGCTCCTTACCTCTTGCTTATCACTCTTTTCTTCACGGCTCATTTCGAGCTCCCTCAACAGCGAATACAACACCGGGTCTGGCAGCGACGAGAGCACGCGCAGTTGTTCCTCTGTCAATACATTGTTGTCTGACAGATATGTTTGTTGTAGCGGGGCTGGAATTTAAATAAATGTGTTTGTTACTAGCGATTTACCCTCGCTTTAATCGGGTGTGTATATATTCCAAGACCATAATCTATCTGTGTTCTAAATTATATCGAACTAGCGGCTCTAGGAAAACAAAAACAAACCTATCCCACGGGAACCGTACATTTTTCAAGGATAAAAAGGTGCCTATGAGTTATCTATCTCTGTGCCAAATTTCATCTAGATCCGTTCAGCCGTTCTGTCGTGAGTAAAAAACATTCATACATACTCACAAACTTTCACATTTATAATATTAATAATACGGAAATAATACAGATTCTGTCGAGCCGTTTCTGTGTTAAGGAGTAACAAACAATCAAACTTTTTTTAAGCACTTTATTGCACAGTAAAAAGGTACGTACATACACAAAAAGAAATACAATTAAGGAAATGTGCAAAGGCCGCCTTATCACTGTAAACGATCTCTTACAGGCAACCGATAGAGAAGTATACAGAAAATATAAGAAAGGAGCGGAAATGGTGCATAAATGTGTACATTACTTAAACCTAAATGTAAATAAGCATACATACAAAGTTATATATGTAAAACTTAAACATACTTTCGTTGATTTATAATAGTAATAGGATAAAAATGAAGTCCGCCTGACGAGATTAGCTAACTGTGCAGATATTATAGTGCACAAGTATGCGATATATATACACACTCTCTATTTCTTTCATTCTGAAACTCACCAAAGTGAGGTGACCATATGACCAGTGAGATATCAGACAGGACCCACAGTTTAACGTGCTCTTCGAGATACCAAACTGGAACACCATCAACTTCCCAAATCCGGGAATTTCTTGATAGAATAACCCAATAACACTAATTGGAACTCGAATCCGGAACCTTCGGATCTGCAGCCGAACAACCACTATACCAACGAGGCAGTTTATTAAGTTTACATTATATACGTGTTATTGCCTGCGGCTCTTTTCGCGTCTTTGATACATCGAAAGAGAATCTATATGTCTAAATAGGTACAGGATATAAATTATCTTCTACATACGACGACACGTTTGGCTCAGTTGGTAGTGACCCTACTTGACGTGCTAGCGGTCGCGGGTTCGAGTCCCGCTGGGGGAATTCATTTGTGTGATGAGCACGAATGTTTGTACTCCAGTCATGGGTGTTTATATTTATAAAATGTATGTATTTAAAGTTATATATGCGTAGTGTATCAACTATCTCGTATCCATAACACAAGCCTCGTAGCTTACCATGGAACTAAATGGTGCTGTGTGTTAATTTCCCAACATATTTATTTATTATTTATTCTACATAGTGTCTATAAATATATAGCCTACCTTGAACAGAAGGAGGTAACACGTTTTTAGTCCCACCAGGTCGCGGAAGGCGCGTCGCAGGCGAAGCGTCTGGCGCCGGCCACGACCTCTGTCTCAGATACTGACTTGATGGACCCATGCCTATTAGCACTGAAAAATATGATGTTTTCTCCTATTTAATTTAGTTATAGTTGATTTTTCAGCTAATTTCTGTTCATGACAAGTGTTCATTAAATTATTTCAGTATTGTTATTGTTTGTATATATTGTTGTGAAAATGTAAAAATGGATCTGTGTTAGCAGCAACTTTTCGATTTGTGGTCATTTTCTAAATTTCATAACATTTTTTAAGGATAAAAACTATAAATTTTTAGTTTAGTGTTTAGCTTTTTGTTTTTCTCATTCTCATTGTGGTCTGCTTCATATTTGTATTGTTTAATTTGTGGAAACTTCATTGGTTTATGTGTTATCTATTATTATTAATTATTTATGTAATATCATACTGTTTGTTTCCCTTAAAAAAATAAAATAAAAAAATAAAAATAAAATAAAATAATACCCCATAAATAAAAAAATGAAATACCCCATCACGCCAATACATCGATCGTCGATTGTTTATAATGGCGAATTTATCGCGTTGTGATGAACGTGAATGTTTGTACTCCAGTCATGGGTGTTTAATATCTATATTTAAAACTATATGTGTAGTGTATCAATTATCTGGTATCCATAACACAAGCCTCGTAGCTTACCACGGAACTAGATGGTGCTGTGTGTTAATATTCCAACATATTTAAAAAAAAAACTCTGTTTGTGCTTCTTAACTAAATGAAAGCCTGTCTTACCATCTTTACTCGGGTTTCTAATAGTATCTTCTTCTGGGTCGTATGGAGAGTCCAAGCCGTTCAACCTAAATTCTTGCATTATAGCTTCTAGGGAATAACTTGTTGGCGGCACTGGAAGTTGATTTAAATTTTAAGTTATTAATTAATTTATTAATACTTGTATGATCTTACAACCTTTTACTCATTCTATTCACCTCATACTGCATACAAATAATAAAGAAAAAAGAAGTAATTTTAAAGTTTTGATAGAGAAAACACATGAAAAATATTGATTTTCACACAAACTTTCCCACTCCTGTTCCTTTCATCTGACATTGAATTTCAAAATATACATCTGTAGTCTACTTATTAAATATTATTTTAGGCAGTTATCTATTACAAAAATAATTTTGCTGGATGCAAGCAGTGCCAACTTTTGTTAAGTTTTGTCACTAATAATAGCATATATATTATTCTAATCTATTAATCATAGTCTACATAATAATGTGTTTAATTAGTTTTATCCAAATCTTTCAGTCGTTTTAGCGTTACGACGTAACACATGAACATACATACAAACTTTCGCATTTATAATAGATAAAATATATTCTTATGATATAGCACTTACTGTTTGAAAAACTAGAAGATCTTCGTCGTCCCGAGACGTCTGGTGTTTGTAACTGAGTCCGGAAGTCAGACCAAGTCTCTTGACTGTCTTTTGGATATTCATTAATCAATGAACGCTAGAGAAACATTTTTAATTGAATAAATTGTATAAAAAGCTTTATATATTTTTAATTTTTTTTTATTGTCGATCTACATAGGTAAATATCAGGAATCTTTTATATCATATAAATTGTGTAATGTAATAAATTGGTGGGTTTGATTTAATTTAAAGTTTATTTTCTTTTTTTAGCATTGAAATAAAAGCTTGTTTAAAAAAATGTTTTTTACAGTTATTTTATTAGTTTTTCGTATTCTTCTCTACAAATCCTTTTACTTGATATCCGTAACATGCGGGTGCATAAAAAACATTGTCCGCCATCTTCGACAGTTCGCCATGTTGGATTTAGAATGACGTAGACATGGGTAACTCAATGAATTTTTATGAGCTGCAGTTCAGCTCATGAGTCATATGCTTGAACCGGAGCTGTGAACCGGCTCACAGTTCAGCTCAATTGATGTTATATGGGTACTTATAACTATAGATTTACAGCTAATTTATGACTCTGTTCAAACAATTGACATGTATGATGTACCTAAATTATATTTGTATGTAATAAAGCAGCATTTCGAAAAAAGTTATTATAGTCATATTTTTTCGTTCTTACACAATTATAGGGGAATGCTAATTTCATGCAATTATATCTTTACGTCGCGATGAAATGTCATACCGTCCGTCGCAAAGAGTATAATAATATAGACTATAGTACAGATCCGTCGGCTGACGGCTCGGGTCCATCGAAATAGCTGACGTTAGGTGGCGCTGAAGTGATGCACGGAGCCATATTAAGTAATATTGAGCTGTGAACCGATTATCTAGCAACTGAGCCGCAGCTCAACGGCTCTAGCTACTGTGAACTGAATATTTGAACCGGCTCTGAGCTGAGTTACACATAGTGAGAATGACGTCTTTATCTAATTATGAATTGTCATCTTAGATTATTAAGATTGTCATCTAAACTTATATGCAAAATTTCAGCTCAATCAAATCAATCAAAATTCAGCTCAATAACAGCTTTAAATTCAGTTGCAAGATTTGATCTGAACAAACAAACATTGCAAGTTAAATAAAATCTTGTAAAATATATTATTATTTTTATGATTCATATTTTATTTTCAAATATTGTATATTAATTTAACGTATATTGTAACATTTCCCTTAGTCTTTTAAGAAAGTAAACGGTCTGTATGGCAAAATCGAGAATCTATACCTACTAATAATACTATATAAGCAAAAAAGTTTTTTTTTTGTTTGAACGCGATCATCTCAGGAACTACTAATCCGATTTGAAAAATTTATTTTGCATTAGATAGCCCGTTTATTGAGAAAGGCTATATATCATCATGCTACTACCCAAGGGAGCGGAGCAGTAATCATAAATGTCAACAAATCAGGCAGACTTCCATACATTATTTTAAAACTGATATATAATACGAGTATGTTTAAGTGCTTTAAGCTCAGAAACTATACTGAGCACATTTCAAAAACGCCTTTTGCATAAAGCTAAAGAGTTTGTTTTTATAGTTTTAGCGCGAGCGAAGCCGCGGGCTCTGCTAGTATTAGGTAAATAGTATAATATTACAGTAAGTACTATTTTTGACTTTGACATTTATTTTGGCGGACTCCACCTGTATAATTAAGTATATGGTCTGAGATTTGTTACGTATTCTCTGCAATTTTAGTGTCTTGTGTGTGTTCTTGGAACGTGCTAATATCTAGAACAGATAGCCAGATTACACTTTTTTTGTATTTTATAGCCTACTAGCGACTCACCCTCGCTCCGCTCGGGTTCACCCCTATTTATGTTTTAACGTTTAGTATAGATTTTTCAGAGACGAGATATTTTCACACAGTAAAAAGTATCCTATATGTTGACCCGGATAACCAGCTATGATCATACCAAATTTCATCAAAATCCCTCCAGTGGTTTTCCGTGATGCGGTAACAGACAGACAGACAAGAAACTAAAAACTATAGATTCGGCCTCTATATCGATAATAATGTCCATTTTAATAAGATTTTCTAAAAAATATTTAATGTACAGATTCAGCTTATGTAGTTAGAATTTTGTTATACGTACAGATGGACATTTTAGATATATACGGTTACATGTAAAAAAATAGTAAAATGTATCTATAGTATAAACGCATATTAGTCTGGATGAACATAGATAAAGACATTTAGAATGTCACGTGATAGAATTAGAAATTACAATTGATTTAAAAAAAAAAACATGGATGCACATTTCCTAACAATTCTCTTCAAAAAGTGGCCTCGACTAAACATTAAATAATATTAAGCTAATATCTAAACACACGCACACCACTTAAAGTAGTTTTACGTGCGTTTTAATTTATGTCATCCGAAAAGCAATGAACAAAAGAGATTTCAAAAAAATTCAATTCAATTACGAATTGGCACTTTTTGAGAACACTTTTGGACCTATAATTGTGTAATTCTTGAGTTTTTGTATATCAATGCAATTTAAATACCTACTAATATTTCATATGTACCCTCATGTTTACATTATAATTTAACGTTGACTAAAAAAATGATCTTACTTTAAGTAATATATTAAACGATAATATAATACAAATAAATACAACAATTATTATATATAGATATATCACAATAATCAGTACAAATACAATAAACACAAACCAAAATGTCAAATTTTTGATCATGTTCAAACATGTCAAGTGATAAAAATGACGTTAAAAATAAATAGATTAAAGAAATACTCACGTCTGAAGGGAACCCATAAATATTGTAATTATTTCTCAAACCCATAGTTGATGTCACAAATTAAAATTAATATATTTTATGACTCGATCAGATTAATATTTATTAATTAGTTATTAGATGCGCGTGCGTTCCGTGAAGGAAGGCAAAGCGTTAATGTCGTCGATCATCGATGTTCGATGCCCGATGGGCGATGGCGGCTCGCTCTGTTCGAACTTCGAGTATATTAATATAATATTATGTATTATGTAAGCAAATGACATAGAGTAGCTTTCTTAACAAAACTATCTATTCGGATTTTTACGGATTTATTTTGATCTTTGGTTGCCGTTTCAAATAACTTAAAATCAAAGTAAATCCGCGAAAAAATCCGAAAAGATAGTATTATTTAGAATGTCAAATTGTATTCAGCCCTTTTTAACGTCCCACTGCTGGGCACGGGCCTCCCTTCAGTACGCGGGGAATCAGGCCATAGTCCACCACGCTGGCCAAGTGCGGATTGGCGGACTTGTCAAAAATTTGCATAAATGTTAAATATTTGCATAAATCTAACAAAGTATTAAAGAGTAGCTTTGTTTAATAATTTAATTGACATTTTTAAATACGATTATTTAAATAATTAAAAGTGTTTAATAAACACGGACTAAAACTCTACTTTTTCTAGTTCGTTCATTTAAAAGTGATTTGTATTTTTTTTTTTAATTTAGGTAAAGCAAATGTAAGTAACATTCTAAAATTCCTAAAATATTAATAACGAAGGTAATAAATAAATATTATAATTTATAAATATAATAGCTACAATAATATTTACGATTTCAGGTAGTTTTATTATATTTTCTTTTTTTACTTAGTTTTAGTGATTTTTTTTGAATAACTTATAGATAGCGATAAATAAATATAAGTATCAAATAGCTAATGTATAAAATGACAAACTTTAATAATAGAATTTTTCATTAACCAATTTAAAAAAAAACAAACTTGAGAACTTCATATCAAGTAAGTACTTTTGCATTTTTTTAATCTATTTTTTTTATCTTTAAATTAATATAATAGCGAAGGGTATAGTAGAATAATATCATGCGTTATTATAAATAATAATAAATAAATAAATATGTCTTACATTAACACACAACACCATCTAGTTCCATGGTAAGTTACGGCTTGTGTTATGGATACCAGATAGTTGATACACTATACATATATAACTTTAAATACATACATATTATAAATATAAACACCCATATAAGAAAAATATATGTTTTAGACGAAGTCTTTATATTATGTATGTTTATTGTTTTTATACACTTAGTAATGTTTATTAATTACTCTGTGCACAAGTGAGCTTTCATCAAATGGCGGCAAACTTAAATGGGTTTCACATTTCGTTTTGCACTTGACACCTTAAATAGCTGTTTTTAAAATCATTAAACAAGAGTGCCGTTTCAATCGTTTAACTAATTAAAAATAAGGATAATTTCTTTTCAGTTCAATTTCATATCGGTGTAGTCAAACTTATGTTTTAAAATACTCATATATCTACCTATTGGCTTTTTTAAGAGTCGCTTAAGAAATCAACTTCATCTGTTTGTATTATACTTTGACTTATAGTTTAAAGCATGTGTAATAATTATGTATGTATGTTTGGTACTCCTTAACGCATAAACGTCTGGGCGGATTTGGGCTCATACGTTATACCTTTATAGTATAATATATCTATTATATATAGTATAATATAGTCTATATTAAAGACTGTTAGTCACTTAAAAACGTAAGGGAGCGAAGTAAAGATAAGTCGTTAATGTTGTCTTAATACATATGTATGAACATATTTACAATAATTGTCTGAACTCTGATGTATTGAGCAAGAATAACGTATAACACTCGCGTTATCAATACAGATCCAACGACGTATAAATCATCAAAATCGGTTAAGCCGTTTAGTAATTACGAAAGAACATAGAGTCGGACATACATACATATAGGTCGTAAACGAAAATATAATAATAATATATTTCGCGCGTCAAACACATTTACATTTTACTGTTTTGAAATATCAACGATTCGGTAATGGACTTCCAGTGCATATTCATAGATGGCGCTTTTACTTTTTGTAAGTTGTTTATCGCGGTTAAGAATGGTTAAAATTACTGAATTTTATTTAATCGAATGCAGGATGAATTTTAAAATATTTACTATGCGTTAGACATAATTATATTGTTTAAAAATGAAAATTTAATGAAGGTTTGTATGTATTTTTAATGCCAAATCACAAAAAAATTAAAATAAAAAATTTTGTCCAAAAAATTAAATGTATTTTTTTGGGATGGACTACCCTTATCGCTTAGGGGTATGAAAAAAAGTTTACGTCCTATTATCATACAAAATTTTCGCAAGAATCGGACAAGCCGTTTCGAAGGAGTTTTGTTACAAATACTGTGACACAAGAATTTTATAAATCCATACTAATATTATAAATGTGAAAATGTGTTTGTTTGTTTGTCCTTCTTTCATGGGTGATGTTTTGTGGGGATAGTTGGAAGGCTGGAGAGTGACATAGGCTACTTTTTACCGCGGGAGTTTACTTAATTCCCACGAGAAAACACTATAATGCATCCAAAAAAATATTTTTGATTAGAATTACTTGAAACTTGGTATTAATGCTCTTCAATAACATTAAATAAATACATGTTTTAGCATTTTTCGAAATTCATCCTATAAGGGGGAAACTATTTAATTTCATCCTAAAATAGAGGATGAAATTTTGCATGAAACTAGCTTTTTAGTTTTTTTTTTTGCAGTTTTAGCGCGAGCGAAGCCGCGGGTTCTGCTCGTTATAAATTATAATATAAGAATTGAGAGAAGATATTATGAATTGTGGTGCTGGAAGTGGCAATATCTAGCGACACCTATTACCTCGACCTAAAAGTACTTATTGAATGAAGACACTACAGAATATATGCAAACTTCAGTCAAGAAGTAGTTTACGGTGGAGATAATAGGTGTCGCTAGATGTTGCCACTATCTACTTTTAATACTAATTTAATCATTTTATTTGAGTAAGAATTAAATGACAGTTATGAATTATCACTTTCCTTTATCATGTTGTGAGCCTATATCAAATTTAATTAACATTTATGGAAAAATGATATGTGATTTGGTTTCTAATAGAACTTGGAATATTAAATGACATTAGTTGGCGCCACTAATTTTAATTTAATAATTTGTTTTGTAATAACAGCAAGGATAAGTTATTACCACTTTATTAGTAAATTCGTTTATAAATTATGTACGAACAAGTACTTTTATCTAAAACTAGCGACTCAACCTCGCTTCGCTCGGGTACGTCCCTAGCTTGCTTTCCCATACAAACTTTCATCACCATTTTCACTCTCTCAAGGTATGATTTCCGGGATAAAAAGTATCCTATGTCCTTCCCAGGGTCTTAAACTTTCTTCTTACCAAATTTCATCTAAATCGGTTCAGTAGATACCCAGAGATTACCCCCTACGACGCCCAACTATACCTCTTTATAACATTAGTTTGTGTATGTGCTGGTGCTGAAGCGAATTTGATGAAATTTCCAGATAATCTTCAGATTAAACCAGTGGGTGATAATGTGAAGCTTGAACGCGGGCAAAGCCGCTGATACTACTAGTTTATAATAATTATACATAAAAAAAGATATAAGCCCCACTGCATTCTTTTTCCAAATTCTCAGGACAATATTTTCTTTCCAGTGATGGTAAAACGACGAAACTGGCTCAGTTTGTAGTGAACCACTTGCTGTGCCAGCGATCGCGGGTTAGTCCCGCTGGGACCATACACTTGTGTGATGAACACGATTATTTGTACTCCAGTCATGGGTGTTTATATTTGTAATATGTATTTAAAGGTATATATGTGTAGTGTATCAACTATCGAGTATCCATAACACAGGCCTCGTAGCTTACCATGGAACTAGATGGTGCTGTGTGTTAATGTACCAACAACAAATTTTATCAGTGTGGGAGCACCATAACAAATAAGACTTCTATCATATCAAATTAAAGGATCAAAGGTAACAAGGATAAAAATAAATAAAAACAACGATTTATTACGGCATTTATTATAAGCCTCAATACAAAAATTACTATTAGGATCTCTTTCCAATACTGATGATTACATATTGCCGACAATAACATTTAAGTTATAAAGAACCACTAAACAAACAACACTTACAGAAAATATATTGTCAGTTAGACTGAGAGACAACTGTAGAAAATAGCCCTTCAGCAATATTGTTTATACATACGTTACATGTTCACAAAACTAGCGAATAAATTATTCTAAATAGAGCTGCACATAATATGCTCACACATTTATTGTTTAATCTAACACCTCCAGGTGAATTTCTAAGAAATTAATTAAATTTTTAAGAAATCTATTGTTAACTGTAACGCCGGCGTGTCCGCGGTCGTGGAGGGATTAAACAACCATATTGCCAAATGATATGAAAGTGATAGCGTTATCAAAAGTACAAGAAAAAAAAGACAGCCAGTGTTTGTCATTTGCGAGTAAGTTTTCTTTGAATTACGTAATCATGGCGTCTTTATTTGTTAAAGATTAAACCAAATAAATTATAATAATTTCAAATTGATTAGCTTGCTTTGATAAATAGTGCAATTACGGAATACACACGACGACGTTTTAGTTATAAAAACGATTAGTACAGTGTAAAGCACGTGCGTATTCTTTACTTATTCTAAAGCGACTGAAGCCAATGGAGAAAATTTCCTCCATTTATTATATCAATGCAAGTTAGCCGTTAGATAAGCTATAACAGCTTGTATACGATAGTTGTCTCTCAGACTACAACTATCACAGGGGTAAAGGAATAAGCATTGCGATTAAATCTATGTATAGAGCGTCTAGCGCGTAACACAATTCACTATTGATTTAAAATTTCTGCACTTGCGACTTCAGCTTTAATGGCAATACGTACAAAATTAATTTTAGCAGTTCCATTCAAAAACCCAATAAGTCCAAAATCATGACATACAATCACATACAGAGTTTTGACAACAAAAAACATTTTCATATTAAAAAAAAAACAAAAAAGAACGTATCGGTTTTATTACTCAGTATTATTTAACTATTTTTATTAATACACAGTATTAACTAAAAAAAGGAAATATTAACGAAGTCACAAGCACACATACAATACACACAAGTCGACCAGAGTGAAGTTAGCCAACTAAAAATCATCATATCAAAATTCACCATATCTGTCAATTGCGAGGCCAATTGCGACCAACTTCACACCGATGCAACAGACAGCTTGTATTGTACTAAGTTATTTATATATACTTAGTTGGCATCCACAAAGTACTCCTGGGCAGCCTTTGTGTCCGGCTTGATGGTTTTTGCTCCGGGGGTCCAGTTGGCCGGACACACCTCACCATGCTTGTCTGTGAACTGGAACGCTTGGACCAGACGGAGTGTCTCATCTACAGAACTGTTCAATGGGAAAATAGAAATTAGTGATTATGATGTACAGATTAGTATAACTAATATATAAATATCTCTTGTCACTGTGTTTGTGGTAGCACTCCGCCGAGACGGCTCGACCGATTTTAATGATATTTTTTTTGCATATTTGGTAGGTATGAGAATAGCCTCTACCCCCACCCCCCATTTTGCAATCGCGATTTTAATATTTTTGTATGAACAATATTAATATACAAATAATAACAAAGTACCTGGGCTACCGAGCTTCGCTCAGAGTTTTTGTCCTAAAATACAATTTTCTTTTTTTTTTAATACTAAAAACTTGAATAAATATAAAAAAAACGAAAGTAAAAACTTTGTATGCGACCGAGATTCGAACCTGGACACCTGTGATATACAAGAATTGCTCGTTTAAAGATATAAGATATTTAATGGCTGCGTGTAAAGTAAAATTGAAAAATTTAAAATTCAACCAATTTTTGTTCAATATGATCTTTTTTAATAGTGCTAGTGATAACAAACTATTATGTATGTCATTCATATCAATGGCGTGTATCACGTATTTACACTTATTGATAATTATTGTTATCTTTTTACAAATTGTGTAGTGTTTACTATAATATGTAAAAATGAAACTCGCGGTTTCATATAATATGCGTATTTGATTATGTATATAATATTTGACTAACGACACGCCCTCGCTCCGCTTGAGTTCGTGTCCCTATGTACGTTTTAACGGTTAATATAGATTTCTCAGATACGAGATATTTTCTCGCAGTAAAAAGTATTCTATGAGTTGACTCAGATAACCAGCTATCATCATACCAAAGTCCATCAAAATATGTCCAGTGATTTTCTCGTTACAGACAGACAAACAAAAATTCTAAACACTATTAATTCGACCTCTGTATCGATAGTAATGACTATTTCAATGAGATTTTCCAAAAAATATTTAATGTACAGATTCGACTCAGAATTTTATTATATCAAAATTAAATCAAAATATACTTTACTTAAATATAATTTTAGAGGCTCTTTTGAATCGTCAATTTTACATTTTAAATTAAAAGTCATGTGTAGAGTCAATCCGTGAGGAAGCTACCACCGGCTCGGATGGCAGTTCTGCTGAGAAGAACCGGCGAGAAGCTCAACAGTTGCTCTTTTAAAATAATAATTGTGTACAATATTGTAATACAATAATCATCTATTTGTCCTACCTGAGACCCAACCAGACATCAGTTACACACATCGATGACATTATAATAAGCCTTTTTCAGTTATGTATAGATTTATACATTTTAACTCATTCAGTATATGTATAGATGCTACAAAATCAAACTCACCGTCCAACAGGCAGATCGTTGACGGTGATCTGGCGCAGGTTCTGCTTGTCGTCGATGACGAAGAGGCCACGGAAGGGGACGCCGGACTCCTCGTCGAGGACGCCGTAGTCGCGCGAGATGCGGTGCGACTTGTCGCTGATGAGCGGGATGTTCATGGGGCCGAGGCCGCCTGGAACCATGGCCTTCTAGTTTTAGGGTTGGCTATTTGATAGGAGGCGATTGTCCGCCAACCTGCACTCGGCCAGCGTGGTGGACTATGGCCTGATCCCCTCGTATTGAAGAGAGGCCCGTGCTCAGTAATAGGACGTTAAAAAGGGCTAAATACATACAAATTTAATATATGTATTAGACATTTACTATGTAACTATTTATAAAAAATATTTTTGTTTATTACGCCATCTTTCGAGAGAATTTTATTTTAATTTATGAGAACCTCGCTGACAGACTATTCATTATATATTTTTGATTCTGATACACCACTGCATATCTGGTACACATCGAATTCCCTGACAGGAATACTCAATAACTGAACTTGGCCCACTCGGGACTCGAACCCGAGACCTCCAGATTAACAATGGTATATGCTAGCCACAAAACCATCGAGGCCATAATATAATACAGATGATATGAGACTTATCCTATACATTCTCAGAATCACGAATATTTGACATTTTAAAATTAAATTATATTTTCGGATTATTTCGCGAATTTATTTGGATTTTTGGTTCCCGACGTTTCGAATGCTTTACAGCAATCATGGTCACGGGAGAGACTGAGGTTACGAGCTTACCCTGTTTACGAGGAGTGTTGATCCAGGCGAGATGAGTGAAGTGAGAGTCGGTGGAGGCGCCGATCACTTCGCACCCGATCTTGCGGAAATCATCTGCGCGCTCCGAGAACGCGATGATCTCGGTGGGGCACACGAACGTGCTGAACACATACAAACATACAATTATAGGATTATATATACAGTGTTATATAAGTATACATGAAGCCAAACTATATTTTAAAATAATTTATAACGTTTTAAAATACTATATTAGTATATACAATAAAGAGAAATAGTATTAGCATTATGCTATCTCTCTCTTTCAAGGGAAAGAGAACTAATGCTTAAAAATACAAAAGAACATATTATTTTATCCTCAAAAATTGTAAATTAACGTATAATATTTATATGAAATATCTCATAAGCTTTAAACAAAGTAAACGATCTATATGGCAAGATCGTGAACAGTAGCATAAACAGCAAAATCACGCCACTATTTATGACTGATATTTATTTTTGACGGGCTCCCTCTATATAATACTTTTATCTGAAAATATACTGTACCTTTATTTTAAATGCGAGTGTTTGTACGTTGTGTAAAAATCTTAAAAATAACTTTACGCTAATATCAGATTCCTATCTCTAGTAAGAAAAAACCACAGATAGATAGGTAATTTTTGATGACACGTTTCTAGTAATCTAACTTCCTATGCCAGAGGTCGTGGATTCAAGTCCCGCTGAGGGACATTTGTGTGATGAGCACGAATGTTTGTACTCCAGTCATGGGTGTTTATGTTTATAATATGTATGTATTTAAAAGTTATATGTATGTAGTGTATCAACTATCTCGTATCCATAACACAAGCCTCGTAGCTTACCATGGAACTAGATGGTGCTGTGTGTTAATGTCCAAACATATTTAAATATTTGATATCAGCCTGTAGTCAAGTGACTTCCATTACCAATATACCTTTTAGAGGACTTTATACATAAAAGAAAATTGTTTAATCGAGACGTATCTCTTCAAATGAAGTTTATAAATCCAGTGTCATGAGCGCGACATGACATAGATTATTGAATGAGATAAAATACTATAACAATATTGTATTTTGTTTGAATTTCAGATTATAGGCTTACACTATCGCAGCAAAGCTGTTCGTGAAGTTGTGACAGATATAAGGGATCGTTCATGTTAAGCCTAAGCAGTCTTAAGGACGTCAAATCCTTGCCGCGAGATGTACATATTATGTACTAACGGTTCACGGTCGCTTCAAACAAAAACAAACCTATCCCACGAGAACCGTACATTTTTCCGGGATAAAAAGTAGCCTATGTGTTATGCCAGACTATAATCTATTTCTGTGTCAAATTTCATCCAGATCCGTTCATCCGTTCTGAGATGAAGGAGTAACAAACATCTATACTCACAAACTATCACATTTATAACATAACTAGCATTGCCCGCGGCTCCGCCCGCGTTCAGAGGACTAAAAATCAAATTCTTAGGTTTTACATATTAGTATACTCTTACAATGTATTATATAGTTTTTGTACTTTTCTCAGAAATGAGATATTTTCCCGCGGTAAAAAGTATCCTATATGTTGACCCGGATATCCAGCTATCATCATACCAAATTTCATCAAAATCTGTCCAGTGGTTTTCTCGTGATGCGGCAACAGACAGACAGATAGATAGACAGACAGACAGACAGACAGACAGACAGACAGACAGACAGACAGACAAGACAGACAAAAATTCTAAAAAGTATAGATTCGGCCTCTGTAACGATAATAATGTCTATTTCAATAAGATTTTCCAAAAAATATTTAATGTACAGATTCGACTTAGTTACAATTTTATTATATGTATAGAATACGGATGTCTCAGACCGCATAATACTATAATAATGCCTTCATCAACTTGTTTTCGTCTTTATAGTTAGCTTTAATGCAGTCGGTTTTTTTTTAATTTTTATAATACATTTTTTATTTACAGCTTTTAGTTTATATATTTAGCAATTTTTTATTCTAAATTACTTTAAAACAGTACACTAATATATTATGCCTAGGCACGAGTTACTAAGTAATTAAAAATTTAATTTTATTAATATATTGAAACAAGAAATTCATTTAAATACAAATTAACCTTTTATTCGCATCAATGAATAGATTACGGGCGTAATTTGACTGAATTTAATTTTGCCTTGAATTAAAGTATGAAGAAAAAAAAACTATTACGATTGACGGTCCAAAGGTTAATTCAACGGAAGCAATTCATTTTAAAAGTGATATTTACGTAAAATAATAATAATGATGTTTTAATTTTCTTCTATTTAATTGTTGATTGGTTGAAAATATCTTTCAAGCTAGGCTACTATTTTTTTAGGCTTGCGTACCTAAAGGGCACAAGCGGACCCTATTACTGAGCCTCTGCTGTCCGTCCATCTGTCTGTCGTTGAAATTTTCACAGAATGTGTATTTCTATTGCCGCTATATAGAAATAAAAAACCAAGATGGCAAATTTCAAAATGGCCGCCACGCAAAAAACAAATACATTCGATTAGTACATCGTGTTACATCTTGTACGGAACCCTTCGTGTGTTAGTTTGACTCGCACTTATTTATTACATATAAAGGTAATAAATTACCCTAAAATCTTTGAAAAAAAAGACACTGTAAATAATATAATTCATGATAAAGGCGACAATAATTCATTTTTACGTATAATAATTGCAATAATACCAAAAGTAGTTAAATAAATGTATACCTAATACATAATATTTAAGTCTTGTGTTATGAAACTTTTATGAACACAGGTGCCCCCGCGCACTAGGCAGCCCGGCTGCGCAGCCACGCTGCGGCAGCCAGTCGATTATGGGATGTTGTATGGGAGCCCGCGCACTTAGCAGCCCCGAACTCCCGGCTGCGGCAGACATTACAAGCGACTGATTGCACGGCAGCCAATTGGCTGCGTGCAGCCAGAGCGAGTGTAGGCGAATGTATGTTATTATGTGTCTGCTGTCAGTCTATGCGCACTTGTTGTAAGCAGCCAGACGTATTTTGTATTCAGATTTTTTTTCACAAAATGACTTTCGATACAGAGAATCACAAATGGCCAACGATTGTCTGCTATAACTGGCTGCTCAATTACAGCCAGGCTGCCTAGTGCGCGGAATCTCTAAATATTGAAACGTACAACTTCGTCCACGAACCAAGCCACGACACGCTAAGTTATAGCTAAGATCCAAAATGAGACTGCCCTTCACCTATCTGCTTACTAATGGAAAAATATTTAATTAAGTCTTCATCATTGTTTTACACAACACGTGCGATATATTTTGTTCCATAATACTTCGAGGGCAAATCAATTCTTATTAAGTTAACAACCATTTCTTTGCAAGTCCCAATAATATTACTAAAACATATTAAACTTTTCTACCGGTAAGCAAACGAGATATTTAATTAATTCGGATCTTAGACTAGCTAAAAGAAAGGCAAAAAGATAAGACGGTTCGACTGACACAAACAATGAAGACGAATGAATGACGAAAAATTAGAACAAAAAGGACAGAGACTGAAACGGTTTCAAGAAATACTTCGACAAAAAAAACAACCGACTTCAAAATAACTTCACCCTATTATTCAAGCCTTAAGGATGATTTTTTTTTATATGGAACCAACCGTCGATGCTTTAATAATTAAAAAATCTATATTCAATAGAAAAACATTATTGATATCGATTCAGAATTGGCGCAAAACATCGTGTACATAAATAGCATATACACAAAAAAACTAATATTAATTTATTTTTTACTCGGAGTGGTTGTAACAATTAATTTTACGACATTTTGAAGTCGGCTTTCGAACGTCATTTGAAGTACAGTTCATGACTATTTGGACAGACCTACATACCTAAGAGGCCGGTCACGAATTCGATTACGGCACGGGGTAATTTTTTGTAAGGGTCATCCAATAATTTGGTTGAGTTTGTTTGAAACGCGGCTTTGAGGACCCAACACGCTTTCTCTAAAACAGGTGGAAAGTGGTAGAAAACTTCAGGCAAATCTTCCCTATCTCTAAATATTAATAACTTCTCGAAAACCACAGCATCAATGGCCAACTTATTAGTAAATATTTTTGTTTCTCCATACTGGGTTCTTCCCTAGGTACGTTTTGACGCTACGATACGATAGACTATGACATATACCTATGTTTACATAGGTATCATGAGTTCTTGTGGGTTGTATTATAACGCGTTTTCCCGTGGGAATGATCCCCCGCTGTAAAAAGCACTCACTCTTCAGCCCTCCAACTATCTTCACACAAAAAAACACGCCAATGCGTCAGCCTGTTTCAACGTGAAAGAAGGACAAACAGACAAACATATTTTGACATTTATAAAATTAGTATGCGTATCGATGTAGCTACCACGAGCGGAGCCAGGGGAAGTACCTATAGCACTAATACAAATACTCACAAATCCAAAGGATAGAAGAACAGCACGACATATTTGCCCTTGTAGTCCGAGAGCGCGACGTCCTTAAACTCGCCGTTCACCACCGCAGTAGTCTTGAACTGGGGGGCGGGCTTGGTCAGTTGCAGGGGCATTTTGTTGAAACTGGAATATAGAAAATACATAAATTCAAAATATTTTATTCAGCATTAAATTATTACAATTTTTTACTGAACGTCATGAGTCTACTGCCAGTTCGGAAAGAAGAAGCCTCAGACCTGAGAAGAACTGGCGAAAGAAAGTTAGCGGGAGTAAAATTTTTTTTTCTTTTGGTCTACAGAGACCATAATGTACATTAAGGTTTTTTGCTTATAAATTCAATATATTTAGGTGAAATAAAAAAAAGCAAATGAATAAAGTCTTTTGTTTTTATTGGCGGGAAAAAATATTTATGGAAGTAAATAAAAAAAATGGAACTCTAAAAATTCATAAATAGCCTAAAATCATCTACAGACGTAGGTCAAAATCGCAAACCGAGACGTACAGTAGTTTTTGCATGATGATGTGACAAAGGAAAAATTAAAATTATTAGAATATATATATATATATATATATATATATATATATATATATATATATATATATACTAGATAATAAAGTAAAAATACTAGAAATTTAAGCTTCCCGCAGCACCGAGTTTGTATTTTGTTCAGACTAACAAAGAAGCTACTGTACGAATATTCATACGGTTTTCACTAACAGATATAGGGGTTGTTAAGGAGAATTTACGTTCATAAATTATAACCTGGTATAGGGAATCAAACCTAGTATATACGGCTATAACCTATATAAACGGCTAAAAAATGTTGGCCCAGAACATTCATACATACGTCTTACATAATTCCCTTATCAAAGGTTACCGACGGTACACTACAATAAGTGATAAGGTATAGTTATCTAAGCGATACTAAAGCATTACTTCAAAATATTGTCATAATATTCGATTAGTTTCTAGCACCAATGTTCTGCCTACTTAATAAATAGAGTAATTTATTACATATCATAGTCAATAACTAAAAAAACGGCTGGCAAACAGAGAAAGGGGTACTGAACTGTTGTCTTTGCATATTTATATATTACTAGCATTGCCCGCGGCTCCGCCCGCGTTCAGATAACCAAAAACCAAATTCTTAGGTTTTACATATTAGTATACTCTTACATTGCAGTTTTTGTATTTTTTCTCAGAAATGAGACATTTTCCCGCGGTAAAAAGTATCCTATATGTTGACTCGGATAACCAGCTATCACCATACCAAATTTCATCAAAATCCCTGCAGTGGTTTATTGTGATGCCGTAACAGACAGACAAAAATTCTAAGAACTATAGATTCGGCCTCTGTATTGATAATAATGTCTATTTCAATAAGATTTTCCAAAATATATTTAATGTACAGATTCTGTTTAGTTACAATTTAATTATATGCATAGACTATAACGGAGGAGGATTTAGTTACCATTTTTAGCTAGAATGTAAAACCTTAATACTGTTTAAAGTTACTATGTTATGCGATTTAGTTTTAATTTAAATATCGAGCAATTAATTTAGATATCGAGCAGAGCTACGTCTCGAGCGTCCAGCTCGGGGTCCAGAAGCCATCATGACATTCATTGGAGATACGCGGCTTATGCCCGATTTCACCAACAACCCATAAGCTACCACCTACGTATGGGATCGCTAGCTTAAAAGTCCCCTAAACTAGCCCCTAAATTAAATTTCGTGTTACGATCGTCTTTAAGCCCATATTTCGAGCACCTAAATTTAGGGGGCCTTTTAATATTCAGGTGACCCCTAACTGTCGGTGAAACAGAAACTGTCTCCTAACCATGCTTAGGGGATCCCTTAAACTTAGGTAACGTTGGTGAAATCGGCATTAGTAACGTTGGTTGATCATGGTGGATCATAAAGTTATGCTTTGATATTGAATGTGAAACTCCGATGGTGCCCATGAACCCGCTGCTCTACAAAATTATTAGAATTACCATTTCAAGTTTATATCGTGGTTTCCTTGATTAAATTGTATTTGAGCAAAGAGAATTCTTCATTCTTTGAGCCCTGATAACGCCCACAAGATTGATAACCACTAAAGATGTCGGTAGTATATGGATAACACGTTATATAGATATTAGACAATGATCATAAATATTTTATTATGTGTCAATCAGCGAAAATTGACGAAGTCACGAATTTTAAGCCACTTATCTCACTAATCTAGCTATAATCAACAATGATCGACTGATTTCGATGCGTTTGTGATTTAATTTAGTCAAGATAATATTTATTGGCATTGTTTTCACCTGTCATTGTTTTTATTCTTACAGTTAATTATTAAAAAAAACTATATTATATTACAAACAATAGATAGTACATATCCTAGTAAAATGTTTTAACCAACCTAATCTCATCCCAAACAAAGTATTTAGGGTTCACCAAATGGACTGTATGTTTATAATTTGCCGTATATCTCCATAACTGGACAAGTAAATTTTCTCCATGGTAAAAATATTCCGTTAAAACACCATTGTTAAGCATGTTCGTTAGAGTAACTTCTAGATTAGTGACCCTGGGAACGAATATATCTAATTTTCATACGTTACGATAATTAACTTATTGTTTAGTTAACCTATGGGTTGTGACAACTTAAAAATATTATATTGGAGATAGCGAGGAAGTTAAGTCATACTTGTCGTCATTATTTCATTACTAAAAAACTAATGAGAAAACGTCAAAACAAAATTTATTATATGGGTTTATGTTACTGCAAAAGTTCGTTTATAGGTAAATTAACTAATATCTTAGCGTAGATAGAGAAGACTAATGCCCGATTTCACCAACAACCCATAAGCTACCACCTACGTATGGGATTCCTAGCTTTAAAGTCCCCTAAACTATCCCCTAAATTAAATTTCGTTTTACCATCGTCAGAGCCCGAATTTCTAGTACCTATATTTAGGTGGCATTTTAACATTTAGGTGACCCCTAACTGTCGGTGAAACAGAAACTGTCCCCTAACAGCCCCCAAACTATGCTTAGGGGGTCCCTTAAACTTAGGTGACGTTGGTGAAATCGGAAAAAAGGCTAATAGTAGGGGAGCCCAAGAGGGGATTTTTGTAGTTACTCAAGCGCGGCAGATTAACATAAAAGAGGTTATCTTGCACCTTTTTCTTGTATCATTCACACAAGTCATTATACGACTTCTTCACATTAATCCAATGATAAGAAACAAGTAGATAAAGACTAATAATTTTAAAATCATTGGTGTTTGTTGAAAACTAGTTAAAATGTAATAAATAATACGCCGCATATCGATTGCATAGGTATATGTAAATACTATTTATTCTATATAAGGCATTTTAGATTTTTATTGCAATCCCACGATGTAGAATAATATAACACATAATTGAATAGCTTCTATAGTCTGTAAAAAACCCATTGTGTTACAATTCAATTCATTTCAATATAGGTTACAGTCTATTTCGTATTGCTAATGTTTCGGAAAATTTTGATGTGTATTGCGTTAAAAGTCATGATTTTTTACCAAAAAACAAACAAAAATGCACCGACACAAGCGTGCGTCAAAGTAACAACCTTAACAATGTTAAAGAAAACTACACAACTGGCAACACTGAATTCATTCAATTTAAATCAAAACAAATATCTGATATATGCGCGCAGACCAGTGCACTCACTATTCCCTATCACTCATACTCTGGTGGGACGATAACTCGACATGATCAATGAGAGATCAGGCACGAGTTATGACACGTGCTCCCGAGGCACGGGTTGAGAATTTTTTGACAGAAAACCCTTATAAATACTTGACCCAACCTTGGTCTCGAACCCAGAACATCCTAATCTGTGAATGTACATGCCACTCACTACACGATTGAGGAAGTTGAGAGAAATAGCAACTATGGTGCTTCATTAGCATCCTACATGTAGTAAATCCAACGTTCAAAAAATACTATTAATATTGACCGTTAAGACGACAGTTAGATACATACCTATAATAAAATTCTGGGTTGAATCTGCACATTAAATATTTTTAAGGTATTGCATAGCTTCTATCGCGGGCCTTGAGCGTGGGGACCGAATCCAGAAATTCCGTAACGAAAAGAAACTAACACCCCCCACTCCGACCGGCACAGCGGTGATACTTTTTTCCATCTATCGATAAATACCAGAACTTTTAATGACTTTTGGAAATATCACGCTTGTCTCTTTAGTTCAGCAACCCGCCATTAGGTGGCATTGGTTGTATTGGAAAACTACCGTAATCAGCTGTTTGTGAGAAAGTATATAGGTGTATAGGTATTTATCATCTATGTACAACAGTGCATATCTGTACTCATATAATTTGTGTATAAAGTGTTTTAAATATGAATAAACAAAGTGCATTTATTAATGAAGAAAGTCACGAAAAAATAGTGAAAGAAAATGAGTTATTATTGAGATTTATCACAAATGCAGTATTATTTTTTGTTTTGTTAATTTATATATAATACTGCTATAAAGATGACCAAAATTTTTGATATTAAAATAAGCTTGCATAAGTTGATAAAAAATGCTATGCAATAGCTTTACCGCGGCAGTCTCCGACTGCCACATTTAATTTTTTTTAAATCTTATTGAAGTAGTTATTATCGATACAGATGCCGAACCTATAGTTTCAAAATTTTTATCTTTCTGTTTGCGCCTGTGACCGCATGACGAGAAAACCACTAGACAGACTGATGAAATTTGGTATGATGATAGCTGGTTATCCGGGTCAACATAATATAGGATATATATCTCATCACTCGCGGGAAAATATCTCATCTCTGAGAAATCTATACTAAACGTTTAAACTTAACTATGCTAGTCTATCAAAAAAGAGAAGAAAGATTGTCATTGAAATTACTCTCGCCATTCAATTTGCGTCAGTTTTTAAGTAACAATAAAGTCGTTTGAGTTCGAAATCTGCATTATATAGGGTGAAGTGACGTCGTGAAAAATACACTCAAATTGTTTACGTGCATCACCATATTTTATCAATTAGATTCACAAATAATAAAAAAAACAGTTGATTTGGCTTCTAAAGTAGGTACGTACAGCAGACCGCAATACCACGGTAATATTACATATACATTACCGTGGCAATACTTTAAAATGATTATAATTATAAGTGGGGCAGACAAAAATTTCGTAATGCAGTGCTATCTAATCAAATTTGTACCTACGTAATAATTACTCACCAAATGTCTAGTCGGTAAAATATTAAATAGGTTTTTTTTGGAATCATAAACCTGAATAATTACGATAAGACGAAAACGATAAGTAAAAATAGTAATAATAGATAGATAGCTATTTAAATAATTTCTTTAATACAAGATAAATTCGACTAATAAAAGAACACGATTTTAGTTTCATTACATACAATTTACAATGACATTAGCGAATTTAAATTAAAATATTGGATAATTGTAATTTTAACTAATTAGTATTGTCAGGTTTAATGTAAAGTGTAAACTATGAACGTTTGTTTAAAACTACATAGGTTCAGTGATCTAGTGGCTAGCATGTACGTCAACAGATCCGGAGGTATTCGGTTTGGTTTCAGGGTCGGGCCAGTCTTAGTTATTCAGTATTTCTGACAGGATATTCTCAATAACAGCCCGGAGTTGGTAAGGTAGCAGTGTTACACCTCGTGTCTTAGAGAGCACGTAAAGTAGTCGATACTGCGCCTAATCTGACCGGATATATCATCCCATAGGAATTTGAGAGTGAAAGGAATAGAGCACACCATAGAGCATATTGTTACATATAAAAAGAGTCCACTTGTGTTTGGGCGTAAACCGATACTGTAGTGCAGCGTGCACTACAGTATCTCGTGCGCTAGTCCTTAGTGAGATTGGCCGCCGTGACCAAATCGGTCAGAACATTAATAGATATTATTAATTATATATTTGGCATAAAAAAGCTTCAAATACTGGCGGAGATTTACTATTAATACTGCCCCACAAAATAATATGATAGAAGACTAATGCCAAACTTGTTACACAATTAAAAATAATTCTAAACTACAAAATAAAATAATTATTTCATACTCAAAAACACATTCAAATTTATTACCTATTTTTTAAAGTCGGTCAAAAAGAAACAAATTATATAAGAGTTACTTTAAGAAATATGGCATTGAGGCCACATAACTGACAGTGAATTTGACCTTAAAGGTAATTAAGTGGAACAATCAATAAGTTTCTTACTACCTAGTATACCTAATAGTACTTCCTTTTGAAATAAATTAATAATTTTTAAGATATAATTTTCATGTAAAAAAATAATAATATTGGAAAATTTGTATTATAATATAAAATGTTTGTTTATCTAGAATTTACGTTTTAACATTTAGTATAGATTTCTCAGAGATGAGATATTTTCCAGCAGTAAAAAGTATCCTATATTTTGACCCAGATAACAGCTATCATAATAAAATTCATCAAAATCTGCCCTGTATTTCGTGATGCGTTCCCAGACAGACAGACAAATAAAAATTCTAAGAACTATAGATTCGACATCTGTATCGATAATAATGACTATTTTAATAAGATTTTCCAAAAAATATTTAATGTACAGATTCAACTCAGAATTTTATTACATACAGTACAGATTATACTTATATATATTAAGAAATGTAAGTTTTAGTAACTTATTATTTTAATGGTGGAAGTTGATAAATCAATTAAAATAAAAGCTGATGTAAATCATAATATAGATTAAATCTTTTATTAGAACCGCACTAGTTTCCAAGAATAGCTAAATATGACTATCCTTTCTAAATTTCTCAAAAACAGCCCTGATTCATCTCTGCAGTCAAGTAAATGTCATTGAAAGACATGCATAAGATAAAAAAAAAAGATTAAAAACAATAAATCAAGAATATACAAGAATATATAACCCACACAAATAACCATCTAGCTCAATTTAGTTTTGAAAATTCAAATAATTAACATTATTAGGAGCAAACATTCACAATACCAAAACCATTCTTGTGTAAATTAAAAAAATATGATGCAATCGCTAGCAAAACTTTTATTATCTGTTGCACTAATTTTATTTTTATTTATTTTTAAATAATATCTTTTAATATGCATATAATGATGAATCCTACAAATATTATAAATGCAAAGTTTGTGAGGATGTACAGATGCCTGGTTTTTGTTACTCTTCCATGCAAAAACTACTGAATGGATTTTCATGAAACTTTACAATTATATAGTTCATACATCAGAATAACACATAGGCTACTTTTTATCCCAGAAAAATGTATGGTTCCCGTGGGATAGATATATTTTTGTTTTCCGCTAGTGCTACATATTACTAATCAAATTAAAATGTTATTCACCTACAGTCACACAATACTGCATAATAAGTTTCTGCAGCATATTTCTTAAGCAATTAAATAACATGAACATGCATGTCTATAATTAATTTACATATCATACATTATCTACTCATATGTACTTATGAAAGAATTGAATTATTACACAATTTGAAAACTTAAATTGAAATTAAAAATTGAAAACAAAGTGATTTTAGTTGCATATTAAAAAAAATTTAAAATCTTTAGCAGAAATATAATTAAAAGGGAAAATGAAAAGTCTGAAGTACATTTAAATGTTTAGTTTTTAAATTATTAGATTTCTTGTTTATGGTGTCCTATATACTTAACTAACTTCCCTATTCTATTATGACATATGTATGACATAGTAAGGAAGAAATGAATCACAATATACAAATCTACTGTTATATGGGAAAACCTGTTTTTACTACTGAAATAAAATATAATTTCTAAAAAAGATATTTAAACAGGTACATTAAGTACTATAAAAGTAATAAATATATCTACATAATTAATTGTAATAATATCAAGTCTACAATAAAAGAATGGGGAAAACCTCATAGAAAAAGGTCGCATCATGGGCATTAAGTGTTCAGGTTTTATAAGATCCATGCTATCGACTTCATCACCTCTGCAATAACACTTGTGGTGTTCCATAGACATCTTGATACTTGAGATTTTCTGTTAAATTTAGTTTTTGGTTATTGTTACTCAATATTGGTTAATATGTTTTATGTCAGATCCTATTTAAAAGTATAATAATCTCTTGAATTAAAAAAATATAATAACACTTTAGAAACTATGCAACAACTTTTTATATAAAATAATAGAAGTTCAATATTAGTTAGCATTTTATGCTTAATCATGCAATGCATGACATGCATACATTCAAGAATTCTTGACAAACTAAAATAGATAACCATGCACAAAAGTGAGCCAAGTGCAACTCAATAAATATATTAAAACTATTGGATTTATAATTTATAAACATGAACCACCTAAAAATATATATGTCCCACCACCAGATATGTAATTAAATTTAGTACTGAAAAAATCTTTATATTATATTATATCAATTATTTGGCCTCTACCGAATGTAATCAATTAAAGCAAGTCATTTTGCATATCCTTTTCGCATATTTTGCAACTATTCCTCTCATGCAATCACTAACCTGTCGAGCAGTAACTTTTTAGCTACATTTTCATTTATTTCATTGTCAGATTCACTGCGTTCTCTTTTCCTATTCTCTTGCATCATGTTAACCTTTGACCCTACATTATAATTTACCATAAAACAACGGTAAATATAGAACAATGGATTAAACGAGAAGTTCAAAATTGTACTAAATGTTTAAAAAATATTTTAATGAACTAAAAATGAGGGTGAAGTTACAATAAAATAGCAATAACTCTTTTATTGTAATTCCAAGGCGAGCAAGTAACGGTTTTTTTATAACTAAAGAAACTTGTAATTATGCTCTAAATGTAATAACCGCCACGAACCGACAGCGTTTCTCAAATCTTTCTAGATGAATCTTATTCAATTCTCACAACACAATAGAAAGATCGTAACGATTTAATTTTATTTGACGTACTTTTCCTTTCTATTGGTTAGCCTAATGATTGAATATGAGTAAAGAGATTGTACAATTTTAAATAAAGTAATAAAATAACTTACATGAAAAAAACTGAAGCGTTAGAAAATTGACACCGACACCACACGACAACGGCGTGAAAATGACAAATGAATACCGGTGACCGGTAACCGGTTATGTCGGCGATGGGCAAAGGCAATCGTCATCAACGGCTTAGTGTTGCCAGTATCCTGCACTATTACTATGTTTTAGAATAATATTGACATTAAAAAGCACTGAGCAATAGTACGAAGCGAAATAAAATTCTAGTCATCTTTAGTGGAATGTCCGACGCTTACCGCTCCGTATCAGTTATTGCTTATTTCTATTACGTGTTCTATCTAAACTTTATACTTCTAATTTATCCCTTTCTGTATTTCAGACATTCAATTCGCAAAGGCTGTAAAAGATATTATTATCAACCCAGCTTCAATGCCAGACGACTTCATCAGATCGTTATGGAGCAGTCGCCTTCCTCAGAATACCCAAGCGTTGTTGGCATCACAGCCGACCCTCACACTAGAGCAGTTGGCGGACCTGGCGGACCGCATTCAGGAGCTGACGATCCCCTGTCACGTAGCCTCCACGTCAGCAGGCCCTGCACATCTTCCTCATCCATCCGATGAGATAGCGGAGCTGAAGCAGATGGTACGCGACCTTACTCTGAAGCTGGAGGAGCACACGCAGAGTAAGGCATGCTGCGCTTTCGAGCACGGCAGACGTCGAGAGCGGCGCCCTTCATCACGGCACAGGAGTAGGTCCAGCTCCAGGCATCGGAAATATCCTACTTGCTGGTATCATTTCAAATTTGGTGATAAAGCGCTTAAGTGTGTGAAACCGTGTAATCATTCGGGAAAAGTGTAGGGCAGTCTGTCATGGCGGCCGACGCCTGCCCCAATAGTGGTCGCTTATTTGTGTTAGACAAACGTACCAATGTAAGTTTTTTAATTGATACTGGTAGTGATGTATGTGTTTATCCACGTTCATTGCTAAGGGAACGTCGCGAACGTTGTAATTATAATTTATGTGCCGCTAACGGTTCCGTCATTAGTACCTACGGTTACATTGATTTATTATTAAATATAGGTTTGCGTCGTGACTTTCCCTGGCGATTTATTGTAGCCGACGTTACGCGAGCGATAATAGGCGTTGATTTCTTGTCTCATTATAATTTAATTGTAGACTTAAAATATCTAAAACTTATTGATGAACATACAAAGCTCGCTACCACGGCTTCATTAGCAAAAGATGTTGATAATGTGTTTTCTGTAAAAATTATATCTGTTGATTCTGTATATCATACGATACTAACACAGTACCCCGACATCACTCGACCCCCGGGATTTAATAATACTAAGCACATAACACAACACAACACACTTCACTACATACGCACAACACCTGGCCCGCCTGAATCTTGTGCACCACGCAGACTGGCACACGATAGGCTTAAAATAGCCAAGGACGAATTCGAAGTTATGTTACAGATGGGTACCTGCAGGCCTTCGGACTCTCCATGGGCGTCTCCGCTACACCTCGCGCCAAAGAAAAATGGCTGGCGACCGTGCGGAGACTACCGCAGATTAAACGCACGCACTATCCCGGATAAATATCCTATCCCGAACATACAGGACTTTTCTCATAGCCTAGCGAACTCCACGGTTTTCAGTACCTTAGATTTGACTAGAGCTTATAACCACCCACCGGATATAGCTAAGACGGCCATTACGACCCGAATTTCCTTTTATGACGTTTGGCCTTCGTAACGCCGGCCAGACGTTCCAGCGGTTCATCGATGAGGTGCTGCGAGGACTGACTTTCGTTTTCTGTTATATCGATGATATTTTAATATTTTCAGTGGACCAGGAAACGCATAAGAAACACTTACACGAAGTATTTAGTAGATTGCAACAGTACGGTGTTGTATTAAACCCTAGCAAATGTGTATTCGGCGTATCTCAAATAAATTTCCTAGGGTATCAAATTTCAGCCGAGGGCACCAAACCACTGCCAGCTAAGGTGGAAGCTGTACAAAGTTTTCCATAGAGAGCTCCTGGCTATATACGAAAGTGTGAAACACTTCCGTCACATGCTTGAGGCTAGAGTATTCACTATTTATACCGATCACAAACCTCACGTGTGGCCAGGCGTAAGGCGTGACTGTCGTGAATTCGTTCGAAATTGCCAAGCTTGTCAAAGATCGAAAGTTACAAGACACGTCTCTTCTCCTTTAAGCTCTTTCAAACTTCCAAAGACAAGATTTGCCTTTGTTCATATCGATCTAGTCGGACCACTACCAATTTCACAAGGTTACCGATATTGCCTCACAGCTGTAGACCGCTTTACACGGTGGCCAGAGGTGATACCACTGGTAGATATTACTGCTGAGACTGTATCTAAGGCACTAATTCACGGTTGGATCTCACGCTTCGGTTGTCCTATGGACATCGTGACCGACCGTGGGAGACAATTCGAGTCAGCTCTATTTAAAAGCTTGTCTCAACTGATTGGCTTTCAGCATCGCAGAACCACCGCATATCATCCACAGTGCAATGGATTAGTTGAGAGGTTCCACAGACAGCTGAAAACAGCAATAGTGTGCCACGACGGTACATCGTGGGTGGACGCATTACCACTCGTGTTGTTAGGCATCCGAAGCGCTATTAAAGAGGACCTAAAAGCTTCCTCAGCTGAGCTTCTATATGGGGAACCTCTCCGGCTTCCAGGTGAAATTTTTGAGCCCACAGAAGTTAACAACTTCGACATTTCTGATTACGTGTCAAGGCTACGTAAGTTCGTCAAGAACCTCCAGCCATTGCCCACTAATCAACATGGCGGGAGACGCTCAACATTCATTCATAAAGATCTCGCTACATCCTCTCATGTATTTCTGCGTGACGACAGTACCACAGGCTCCCTTAGGCCAGCGTATTCCGGCCCTTACGAGGTATTGGAACGTAAGGAGAAAGTATTCAAAATTCTGTATAAGGGAAACGAGGTCACAGTATCCATAGACCGATTGAAACCAGCCTACATACTGCATGACCCTAACACCAATTACGCGCCATACACACAACATACTTCAACTACACTTAAACAATCACACGAACCAAATATAACTCACAAACTTAAAATCACACAAAAATCTGCACACACACAAACACACACTCCAACGAACATACCAGATAAGAATTCTCACAGTAAAGATCATATCGTTAGAACCACCAGATCGGGCCGAAAAGTAAATTTTCCCGATTATTATCGCCCATAGAGCGTTATCAGGGGGGGGGTGGTGTAGCGGAGCTACCACTGTGTTTAAATTTCAATGTGTAAAATATATGATGTTAGTATACCTGTCTGTCCTATTTATCTATTTTTATAAGTACTAGTAGTTTAATATATATTATGTAGCACGAAGGCAAACGGACGGGCGTCGTTAGCGATGACGCAATCGATCGGCCAACCGGTTCAATGACCTACGCGCGCACCGGCCGCCGAGTGGCGCGGGCGCGGCATCTCACAGTTCGCTTCCGACCGCTAACTACGTCCGACGCTTACCGCTCCGTATCAGTTATTGCTTATTTCTATTACGTGTTCTATCTAAACTTTATACTTCTAATTTATCCCTTTCTGTATTTCTTGTGTGTGCCGTATTAAACCTCTTTGTGTAACCCGGAATTTCCTTTCTCTCTAACGACTACGCTACGCCCATGGACTTTGATTCGCTTATTGCTAGGCACATTGACTTTATTGTAGTGGCGATATAATCTCACCATCCCATTATACCTAAAGAATAAATGCTTTGCTAGTCTTATGAGCAGTAAAATAAGAAATACCGTAACTATAAATATCATAACATGATAATCGCGGTGTATTCTTTGTAAAGAGACTTGCTTTTAAATGTTTCCTGATGGTGTAAATGAACTTGGATGGAGTATTTAACTTAGAATTGAAAGAAAAATAATAATACATTGGATTCCATTCCTTCTTAATTTTTAGTCTATCTGTTAATTTAATTGTCTCGTTAGATAAGTCATAATATTTTCCATAAGCCATAGTGTATGATATTACATGTTTTTTGAAATTCTATGGGCACGTTTGGATGGGGAGTAAATTTATGTAAGTCGTCATCGATATGGCCACGTGACGTATTAACTCAGAGTGACAACAGATGTTAAAACCAGATAAATTGTAAATAGTTTTAATTTACAAATTTGATTTAAGATCAAACAATTAATTTAAATATCCAAAAATAACAATTGTTTGTTTATAGTTTGAAGTTTTCACTTCTGTCGTCAATCCTCATGACTGCTTTTTTTAATGTTCGTTATTTCTATATACTACAATTGAGTTGAAAACTAAAGAAATCATAAAATAAATTAATGGATAATAGAATTTATTTGTTCCATCTTGCGTGGGGATTTTTGTAGCCTAATAACCCTGAAATGAATTACAGAACAAATAAATTTCACAGATCAAATATAACCTTAAAACTACAAAGGTACTTTTAAAATAAATATATTTTAGAATTAGTTTTACAATGCGGCTAGCATTCTTGCCACTATTCCACGCGGACATGACTTGTACAGTAATAACTTTATATATGTAGCAATATACTCTATGGTAATAACTAAGTGTACATATGTTTGTATATATAATTAAGTATATTTGTAATTTTCTTTTTTGTAAATAAAGTTACCAGTTAATCTAAATCAAAAAAAAAAAGTTTTACAATAGTATTATAATTATGCTCTTAAAATTTATTATGGAATTTAATTTGAGGTTACACATAATATTTTATCTATTAAGAAAAGCTTTTATTTTTGTCCTAGTTACTGCAATAACTTATAGATGGCGCTCAAAAATTTTAAGCTTTAGGCACAATCTTATAATAGTGCTCAAGGTATTCTTGAATTTCATTATAAAATTATATTCTTTCTTAAATAGAATTAGTGTTTGAATATTTGAAAGAATCTGATTTATCTACACACTAGCGGCTCAGCCTCGCTTCGTTCGGGTTCGTCCCTAGCTTGTTTCCCAATATAAACTTTCATCCCCATTTTCATCCCATTAAGGGATGATTTCCGGGATAAAAAGTATTCTATGTCCTTCTTAGGGTCTCAAACTATTCTTACCAAATTTCATATAAATCGATTCGGTATATCCGGGAATTACCCCCTACGACGTCACAAACTCACAAACTTTACCTCTTTATAATATTGGTATAGATGAAACAATGATAGGATCATCTTACGCGTCCTATTTATAGAGACCTTTTATAACTTTAAAAAAATTACACATAATATTCCCTATTGGCGCACTTTCAAATGCTACTTATGTGGTAATTAAGTACAAATTGGCAAACAATATATTTTTTATTACTAGACAAAATAATCATAAATATAGTTTGCCTTGAAACGAAAAATGAGAAAAATAACATAATATTTCCTTGTTTTAACGAAAATTGGATATACTCGTAAAAACTAAAATATAATTCAAACGGAAAGATGGATGGTTGACCACTTACAGTGTATACGGATATGACCGATGTGTTTGTTAACATGGTAACTAATTCATCTCGAAGACAGCTTTGTTAATTAGCTGATATTTTTTTTCTTTTACTTAGGAATTGTAAAACTTTGCGGTGAAAACTAGTTCTTGTTTAACATAAAGAATGAAATATTGCTTTTAATAACAAAGTATCATAAGAGTTATGACGTCGATGAGCTTTACAATGGACTCTAGAAGCCTCTTTTGTGTTTTAGTTTACATTTACATATCTATTGGCAAGTTATTGCTTACGAATGTGTTGATAAATAAACCTACATTGTCCTACACTTTACTTCAAGTGTCATTATATTCAAATACTACGAACTCACCCTCGCTCCGCTCGGATTCGTCCCTCGTTACAGTTGAACGGTTAGTATAGATTTCTCACAGATAAGAACCCCGCAGTAAAAAATATCCTACATGTTGACCTGGATAACCAGCTATCATAATACCAAATTTCCTCTAAATCTGTCCGGTGGTTTGTGTTGACAGACAGACAGACAGACAAAAATTCTAAAAACTATAGTTTCGGTCTCTGTATCGATAACAATGACTATTTCAATAAGATTAAAAAAATATATTAATGTACATAACATATTCGACTCAGAATTTTATTAGATGTAGGTATAGATGTGTTATTAAAATTTCTTCATACGCATATTTATATTTATATGTTTTATTTTGTCACTCTTAATAAATGTTACATTTGTATAATATTCGTAACTATGTGCATTTTCGTCAATCTTCGTCGTCAATAGCCACTTAATAAAAAAAAGAACCGACAGAGGAGAAAGAGGTACTGTAGTGTTTTATCTATGCCTATTTATATATTTATGTAAGTAGACAAATAAACCTTGTAAGTCGTTTTTTACCGATCTACTTTTATTGTCTTATCAAATTTATTTTACAGACTTTGTTAGTATGGAAAACCAAAATAATACCTGTACAAATAAACAAAATTGAGGTGTCTGTAATGTCAAAATAACAGCTTTGTAATAATATGTAAATGACAGTATTTACAGTACTTAGACATCTGTATGCCTGTTTGTTTGTTTCGGCTAATCTCCGAAACGGCTGGACCGATTTTGACGGGACTGTCACTGGCAGATGATTTTATAAGGAGTAATGGGACGATTTTTATTTTAGAAAAAGAATTAGCATTCCGCGCAAAAAATGATACGTATGAAGTTGTTAACAAAATTTTACCTAAGGAGTGGACGAAGCTTCCGATCGTACCACCCGAGCGTAGTGAGGTTAAGTCTCTAGTCTTATATAAAACATTGGTCATTTAAAATATTAGCAAAGATTTTCCTTAGAAAAATACAGTCTTGATTTTATTAGTTTTTCGCCCGTGACTTCGCTCGTGCTTTGAATTCAGTTCGTAAACATCAGAAAATTATGGCTTACGCTTCCACGAGCCTGCAAAGTGCTGCAAGCTCACGTAACTTTGGATCTACTTTTGTGGCGATTGAATGGAAACTTTCGATCTATGGATGAAGTTGAATTGGCTATTTTTTAATCTGGTTTGTTTGATTAATAAAGCTGCGGCAGAATTATTTCCATTCACATGAAACTACTATGAACACTTCAAATTATTAACTTTATAATTTTTATTCATATCTTATTTATCATCTTGTTTCGCCGATATACAAATTTAAACAGGGATTTTACTAAAACAATTTTATTTCTTTAACTTTTTCTATATATTTTCATTCATGGCAGGGGGTGGAAGTGCACCCCCTTGCACCCCTCCCGGCGGCCATGAAGTACGTGTAGTTCAATTCAAATGAAGTAACGCAAATATTAATATCCGACTTCAAAAGCGAAGGATGCGAGTAAGTAGTAATGTACTTTTTGTTACACGAAGGCTTCGTTAATTGCGAACCTATTTTAAAACAGCCACATTCTGTGTTGTGTAGAATTTTTGGTTTTAATATTGGTGTTCTACCATTTTAGTTAAAAATATAAAATAATACTCGCATTTTTTTACTTCTTTTCTAATACTTCTTGACTTATAATAAAAGCAGTTCTCTTGACCATCTTTATTGAATTAATTATTATACAACATCGTTTACAAATATTGTTTCTTAGAGATTTTGTACTGTAGTTTATGGCAACACTTTCATGTTAATTTCTTTTAGGAATTATACGGTGTACCAGACAAAAAATACGTAGCCTACATAACTTTTGCTACGTTACTGCAAAACAAAAGCCAACAAACAGTTGCGCTTTTATAATCTTTATATATATAATTCTTCTGTGAGTGTGTATGTCACTGAACTTCTCTCAAACGACTGGACCGATTTTGATGAAATTTTTTGTGTGTGTTCAAGGGGATCTGGGAATGGTTTAGATTCACAATTTTGTCCGCTGGACAATGTTTTTTTAATTAATTTTTAATTTATTAGTAGTTGTTGATTTTGGAATGTTTTACATTGGATCCGACAGACGGCGCTACCATCGCAGTGTCAAATTTTAAATAATATTCGAATTTTAATTTTAGTCTGTTCCGACAGTTAGCGCTGCGATCAAATTAAAAAAAAGTTTTGTTATCATTGTAGACAGGACAACGTCTGTCGGGTCCGCTAGTATTAACATTATTATATAAACAAGCTACTAGCATTTTGTTTTATATGGCAACCTATTAAAGATTAATAAAATTGATCTGTTATTTAATGAGAATGTTTAAAATCTATTGGTGTATACTTATACTAGCGACTCACACTCGCTTTGCTCGGGTTCGTCTTTTTGCGGGCTTGCTTTGCCATACAAACTTTCATCCCCATATTCACCACCTTAAGGGATGATTTCCGGGATAAAAAGTATCCTATGTCCTTCCCTTTTTTATTTTTATTTGTTATGTCATTGACAGAGTCTCAAACTATCTTCTTACCAAATTTCATCTAAATCGGTTCAGTAGATCTAGAGATTACCCTCAACAACGTCACAAACTTTACCTCTTTATAATATTAGTATAGATGTAGGCTATCTTTCATCCCCTACGCGGTTACCAAGCAAGAAAAGCCGCGGGTAATATTTAGTTCATTATAATTAGACCTTAAAACCATAAACAAAGAATAAAATAATTGAATCGAAGGTTAATTAAAACATTAACGGGTTAATTACCTAAATAATAGACACCTCAAGTAAAGTCATCAAAATTAATCAATGTGCAATGAAACGCAACGGTTTAGCATTATTACGTCTTTCTACAATCTTTATTGCTTTATAAATATTTTGTCGAAATAGCTATTTGTTACTTGTTTTGAATAATTGCATATTATATATTATTAGCATAGCCCGCGGCTCCGCCCGCGCTCAGATGACCGAAAACCAACTTCTTAGGTGATACATATTAGTACACTTACATTGCAGATTTTGTATTTTTTTCAAAAATGAGATATTTTCCCGCGGTAAAAAGTATTCTATAAATAAGTATTTCATACTTCGTTTTAAGAGATTTTGTTTAATTTTTTAGTAAAAAAAAATAATTATGAAAATTTACTTTTAATGAATTGAAATGAAAACGAAATGAAATGAAAAACGACGATTGACGATTCAAAATTGCATATAAGTATTATACTTGAGTAAAGTTCCATTACATTTCATAAACAATGTAATAAAATTTAACAAAACAACAACTGTAAACTCTAATGAAAACTCAAATCAACTAGACCTAATCTAAAAACGTAATCCGAGAAAATGGTATAAAATCTTAGAAATGCCAATCCGAGCGTGATATCAGATGAGAAAATAACCGAATCGTTTAGGAAAGCGCGTCAAATTAAATGAGAACCCCCCAAACTCAATATCCTTTCATTTTCCACGTAAACGCTTTGGAGGTGACGACGATAGACGATTAATAACCACTGATATACGCCTGATGGGCTGTAATGCTTCATCGAGTATCATATGCCGTGTGAATTATTTAGTTAGCATGTTCAATTTGGCGGTCAGATGTAAAGAGACTGGAGAGCTTTCCCAATAATAACAATTACTCTAGGAAAATAAATTTATTGACAACGTCAAAACAAAATTTATTGTGCAATCAAAATTTATTTTAAAATATATCCGAAAATAACATTAAAAATTCAAGTAATAGTATAAAAAATGTTTGAAAAGACAAAAAAAAATGGAAAGTGCATACTATAAGACTTCCGTGATACCATCCAGACAAAGAGAGACAATAGCATTCCCAAGGAGGGTTGACGTCAGGCAGGCGGCTGGTCGTTAAACTTTTGCCAAATCCTTTCAGAATACAGAAGATGTACTGCGCCGACCCCAAGTGAGTGGGAAATGAGCAGGGAGAAGAAGAAGATTCTAAGAAAATAAATAGAAATGAGAGACACGAAATTGTAAGCTCTGAAAGAAATATGTCAACCTCTTCATCTATATATCTATTTATTTATATTCAATATAAATTCCTGACTGATTCATCATCATCAACGCAGAGCCTAAACTACAGGGGTTAAAAACTTGAAATGTTGGCAGTTGATGCATTTTATGATGTGAACATCCACTAAGGAAGTATTTTTAGAAATTCCAATTTTCAATTTTAGTTGAAAATCTGGCTCCTAAGAGGGTGAAATAGGGGTTGAAAGCTTACGACGACCGATGGACCAGACACGTCCTAGAGTGGAGACTCCGTCTCGTCAAACATAGTGTAGGTCTCCTAAAGTGGCTAGTAGCAGTTGTTCAAAGTTGAAGATCGAGCTCAAAGTCGTGCACAAGAGGCCTTTATCCAGCAGTGGACGAAAGTGATCTGATAATGATGACGATGATTACCCAAAGTGGTATTCGAATCTAGGATTATATACGTAGATATACGTAGATACGTGTTTTTAGATAAAAATAATGTTTCGGATATATTCTCTTGCTATATTCCATGTGCGATCAATTGTGATTGTTCTAGCTGGCCGTATTCGCACTTCGTAACCTGTATTTTCGATGCATTCCGTAATTATTTTCTGTTGTAGTTACTTTTTGTAATTCACTTCAAATAGCTTGCTTTTAACGCTTTGTACATCGAATGCGTTTTACGTTTTCCTATTTCCTATTTTGCAGTCGTTGGCTAGTGATTAGTGTTTTATTGAATTAAACTCTTAGAAGAGAATATAGGCAGTACTTATTCAGATTGAAAATTACTTAAAAATAAGGCTAAGGGAATCGTACTTGTGTAAGCGAGGATAAAAAATATTACGAAAATCAAAATTAATATTATAAGTACGAAAATAATTATGTTTTATGTTTTCATGTCTAAGCCGTGAAAGCATTTATAGGAATTTTGGTATGAAGATAAATTTTTTGATTTTGGAAAAGGACATCATCTAACCTTTGTGGCAAAAATTAAATTTTGAAGGAGTTAAAATAGGGGATGAAAGTTTTATTAGTTTAGTAGTAGTATTTTGGCATAATATTATAAAATGTAAAGAAAATTCGAATTTTCGTAATGAAATTGCCAAGTGAAGGGAGTGTGGTTCGCAATATTTGCATTTATAGCAAAGTGGATCTAGGGGTACACCCGAGCAAAGGGACGGTAAGCCACTTAATTAATATAATTTAAAGAATTTGTATTTTATTGGTTTTTTTATATTATATTTTTCCAAAGCAGCACAGTGCAGTGGTGTGAAGTTCGCCAACCGGCACTTGGCCAGCGTGGTGGACTATGACCTGAGCTCCTTTGTATTGAAGGGAGGTTTGTGCCCAGCAGTGGGACATTGTAAAGGGCTGCATGCATATTGACATTATATTTTTCCAAGAAAAAAATTTATTTGTGTCTTTCATAACACATTTTTTCATTTTATATGTTGTAAGGCTTTACGTTAAATATTGGGAACTTTTAAAAGTGGAAGTTTCTGCTTTTTGTATGAAAGCATGTTACGCGGAAAGTTCAACACGGTTTTGAATATTATAATATTGCGTATGTATTTCTGTTTAGGTCACACTCGTAAAGAAATCCGTTTTGCAGGGTAGCTTAAGTTCGCTTAAAATATGTTTATCTCCTGAACAGTGAATATAATTTCGATTTAAAGCTATGTTAATCGTACTTTCTTAGATTTACGTGAATATTTGCGTTATATTTTTAAATAAAACTATCTTTTCGAATTTCTACTGTCTGCAAACATAGTCAGCCCAAGCACTTATATTCGCTACGATAGACCCCAAATCCTCGCGAAAGAACACCGATGCCGCCCCAGGATGATTCGAGAAGCCATTTAAATTTAAAAATCCAAATTTCAATAGAGGGAAGATGGCTGGGTACTAACCATCGTCGTGTGATCCTGTTATTAATATAATAAAATTTAATAATAAATCTAAACAACAGACAGATGTAGTAAGTTCTGTACTGTACGGATCAAAATAAAAGTCTTTCAAATTAATATTTGTAAATGTATGTAGTACCTAATAGTGTTAATTACAATTTTGATTGTTTTCTAAATAATTGCAAACTAAATTAAAATTATTATTCTTAATTCATTTTCATTTTAACTTTTTAAATTACACATGTTGCTTTGAGTAATTAATATTTTATTTTCTTTATGTTTATAAATATAATAATGGCAGCACTGAATAAGATTACTAAATAAAGTTTTCTAAAAAATTGTAATAATAATGATAGCCAAAATTAAATAAATAATATCCCACATTTAGTATTATAAAATTTATTAAAATTATGTAAAAATGTTTAAAATTAAAATTAACAAATATTGTAAGGTACTTTGATGCCATTTTTGAATTTTTTGAATTCATTTTGTTATTTTGTGCCTAGGCTGTCTCTAACAACTATGTAATGCTTTTGAGACATCTTAAACCTTAGTCTCTACCGTGACCATAATTGCTGTAAAACATCCGAAACGTGATTTTAAATTTTATATGCGAAATCTTATGACAGTATATTACCTATAGAAATTCTTTAATAACTACTGAAACCCGCGAAATGGGCACATATCAGTCAATTCGAAAAGTCTCATACATTTCCTACAGCTGTTGTAATTTTTTTAGTTTCTTTAAATTTAATTATGCAATATTATATAATTAATTATACATAATTTATATATTTTATTATACATATTTTATACAGTTAGTTATTACTGATACGAAAGTATCGATCTAGTCTATTCTATATGTGTACATAAAAGCTATTCACTGATTTAAGACGAAATTTAGTAAAGTACCTAAGTATAAACTTGGAATTTGACAGATACATAAATCCTCATATGGGATCCATTAAGAAACTAAATACTAATTGGTATATTAAGAAATTGAAGTGTTTAAAAAAGCGTTTAATGTTACAGTGACTAAAATTTAAAAACATTCTTCTTAATATTTATATTTATAATATGTATGTATTTAAAGTTATATTATATGTGTAGTGTATCAACTATCTGGTATCCATAACACAAGCCTCGTAGCTTACCATGGAACTAGATGGTGCTGTGTGTTAATGTCCCAACATATTTAAATACATACACCAGTGGTAGTAGGTGTGTATTTTATTTGCAGTTAAGTTTAACATGCCTTTGGCAGGAATAAAATTTGCGACTTTTACAAATTATTCTCAGCCTAACGCTCTATAACTGTAGCACAAGTTCCAATTAGAACCATATTTAACTTATATTATTGTTTTGTCAACTCGACAAAATATTTTGCAGTTCCAATTCCAAGAGGAAAGTCAAAATAACTAGATTTTATGAATCGGAAATGAAATAATTTTTGTTTAAAACTGAGCGTGGTATGATTTACGGTAACGTACAATGTTTGAGTGGAATAACAGGTCAACTGTCCAAAAACAAAAGTAATTTATTGCATAGTTGTTTACTGAACTAGTTATTTAACCTAGACTTCGTTCTTTAGACCTCAAATGTATTGTTTATATCTTTTAAAAGAGCCATCCATTTTTTAAATTTATATATTTCCGTTAATATTATTTTTAATTCTGTCTGTTTGTCTGTCTGTTACATTTTCACGCCTAAATCACTGAACTAATTTCAATAAATTTTGGTATAGAGATGGATCGGGCCTTGAGAACAACGTAGGCTTGGGGTAACTTGAAGAGGGTGAAATGGGGTTTCAATGTTGGTATTAGAAATAAATCATTTCTCAAGTTAAGAACATAAAAACTCGTTATCTAAATTACAATTATAAAACGGAAAGATTTGTATTTTTCTATGTTTCTAACGAATACACTCAAAAACAACTGAACCGATTCAAATGAAACTTGGTAAAAAGATACTTTGAGACGCTGGAAAGGACAAAGGATATTTTTATTCCGGAAATCATCCCTTAAGGGGGTGAAAATTGGGGATAAAAGTTTGTATGGGGAATCAACCTAGGGACAAACCCGAGCGCAGCGACGCGACGGTGAGCTGATAGTATCCTTTATTTTAGTAAGAAATAAAGAATGATCCGGCGTTTTTGACCAATCAAGTTAAAATAGGGTATTATTACAATTTGTTTTAAATTATTTACCTACATTTCTATACTTATGTGTCTACATATTATATATATTTTGTTTAGTTCTATACTAACCATTAAAACGCACTCAGGGACGCATCGTTATAAATCGCTAGTCTATAATATAAAAATGAATTGCTGAAAGTGTTGGTAAGCGCAAATCTCAAGAGCAGCTGAACCAATTTCGCTAATTATTTTTTTAGAATATTCCTTGAAGCACGAGGATGGTTCTTATGGAGAGAAAAATTTAAAAAATTGCCTGCAAAAGTTTAAAAATAACACTTTTTTATATTCCCATACAAAAGATTCGTAATAATACTTAAAAGTCAATTTGATCTTTAATACCATACCATAAAGTTTAAGTGTTAGTGTCGAGGTTCCGAGAAGGCAAACAATTGAGTGACGTTAGTATAGTATATATAAATATTTAATGTCAATATTTGTCAATATTTTTAACAAGACAAAATTAAAATTTATATGGCTAACGCTGGCTAATAACTATTTATATCTATTTAAAACGTATCTAGCGACAAACCCGAGCGAAGCGAGGGTGAGCCGCTAGTTCTAATATAAAACGAAAATATGAAATTTTAACAAATAACTCCATTTAATAATCTGTCTAACTACAATAATTGCGACCATGTAAAATTGACATTTAGTACATGTCAATACACATAATCTCGCAGGTCACGGATTTTTGTCCGTTTGTCTGTTTGTATCCAGTACCTGAAAAAATAATTTAATTGATTTCAATGATACTTTTATTGCGGGTTATAGGTTGATTCCCCATACAAAATTTCATGCTCATTTTCACCCCTTAAGGCATGATTTCCGTAATAAAAAATATCTTACGTCCTTCCCAAGGTCTCAAACTATCTTCTTATCAAATTTCCTCTAAATCAGTTCAATAATTTTTGAGTTTATTCATTACAAACGTATAAATATAAACACCCTTGACTGGAGTACAAACATTCGTGCTCATCACACAACATTTAATGAAATGCCTCCCGGAATGCCTCCCGAGGTAACTAAGCCAAACGTCAAACTCGACATCTAACTGGTTAGTGAAAATCAAAACCTCTTATTTGGACCCAGCTATGCAAAAAACAGCCATTTTTCTGTCGATAGTTGCACTTGGGTTATGTTTTGTTTTTCTGGTTATTTTAAAATTGAACAATATTGATATAAACATTATATTTAAAAAATAAAATAATTATAAAAAATAAACAATACTTGTATTGTTTATTTTTTATAAATATTTTATTTTTTATAATAAAATGCTTATAACTCTGTTGGTACTTTTACGCACATGGCTGCTTTTTGCATAACTGGGTCCATTTAACCTTTGGAAGGAAAAGAAATAATAGTATTCTAAAAGTAAAATTTTATCCCACAGAATCTTTGCAGGTTCCAGGTTTCTAGCACTTAATACATGTAAGTGGCGCATTAGTTACAGCGACAGAACACTTTGCGACCATTACGTCTTCGTTGAATGCTTAAAGGCTCTTATCTTTTAAACATTTAGAAGTTTAAAATTCGAGGTGATCTTTCATTTTTTAAAGCAGAATTGTAATTAAACGGTTTTATTTAACTTGCCCTGCTTGCTTAGGTCAAATTTAGTAATTGATATTTTACCACTTTCTTGTTGATAGATTGATCTTGTATTTGGTACATACCTTTAGTTCTAATAACAATACTATTGAATATATTGAGTATCATTGTAAGTCCAAGATAGCCACCGCCACAAAATGGCGGATTACATATTTTTTAAAACCCCTTTAATATGGGTATCACATGAAAGGGCTTTACAAGTAGAATACAGTGCATGGATCATAGGGTTTAAATAGTTTAAAATAAAAAACTAAAAACTTGAAAATAGGTAAAAAAAATTACCAATTTTATTTTAGTACATTTGTCTTTTATTGTGAGTATTAACGAGGTTGATAGATATTTTATTCAGAACTAGCACCCCATATAATGCGAGGGCTTGTAAAACGTGGAACAAAAAACGTACCTAGCCTAAGATCTACTGGACCGATTTTAATAAGACTCAGTTATGTTTATAATTTAGTATGTTAAAGAGTAAATACGTATCTAATAAACTTATATTTATTATAATAAATTTATATTTATCATTAATAAATAATTATTCACAAAATAGTCAAAATACATAGGTGTCACAACTTACCTTGGTATCTGTCACAAGTTACCTCGATATTAGGAGAGTTGTGACACAGGGAATAGTTTTTATTTTAGTAAATTTTCTCAGAAATCTTAATATTTTCATTATATATGATGATTGTTCCTTAAAGATTATAGAATGAGCTAAATTAAATTTTATAATATTAGTTGAAGTAAAAAATATTGTCTTCAGTCTCTACCTAATAACTTCTACGTTTTTACTTTAAAAAATCGGAAAATTGATTGATTAAGCATTGAAATTCTTTTTTATACAGGAATTACTCTTAATCTATATGGTATATCGGCAGTGATAAGTCAATGGTAACGCGCTTGCTTGGAAAACCTTGCGAAGCGGGTTCAAATCCCGGGTCTTGTACCACTGATATTTTCAAGTTCGAATCATTTCTAACATGATTACTACTTGTCTTACGGTAAAGGAAAACATCGTGAGGAAAACTATATGTTTGAGAGAACCCAGCAAGTTTTCGAAAGACATGCAGTCCGCCAACATGCACTTGGCCAGCGTAGTGGACTATGTCTTGATCCCCCATATTAAAGGGAGGCCCACCCCCAGCATTTGGATGTTAAAAAGAGCTAAATAATAATATAAAAATCTTCTATATTCATTATAAGTTCAATGAAACGACCCATTTAACCTCTTTGGAGATATTTCTTTTTCGTTAGCAGTAATAACGATAAATCGCATTGAGTCTAAATCTTTGAGTGATAAGGAAGTGTTAGCTTAAAACTCAACAAGACCAGTTAAAATTAGACTAATTTTGGTAAACACTAACTAAATTGTATTATGGCAATGAAAAAAATATTTTATTGCTATATAAATTAAAATAAGTAATTTTAATTGAGTTTTGTAAATTTCTATTATGTTAAAAGAAAGCCAAGCCATGCCTGGGAAACTAAGGAAAGCCAAGTTTGGGAAACTAAGTAAAGCGCGTTGAAATCCCGGGTTTCACAACTCTATATTGAATATTCTTATGCGAATCACTTATGACAATTAGCTTACCGTGAATGAAAATATGATGATGAAAACTGCGTGCCTGAGAGTACCTGTCAAGTTTTGGAAAGACTCGTGAAGTCCCATTGAACTCTGAAAACGCCTACAATATTCATAACCGCTAAATATGATGTCGGTAGAATATGGATACCTCGATAAATATTTTAAATGATTTCTCGTATTTATTTTGATTTTTGGTTAACGAAATTTCGAATGCTTCACAGCAATCATGGTCACGGGAGAGATCAAAGTTCTAGATATCTCAAAAGTCTTTATATATGTAGTTGTAACAGACAGTGGGTAGGAACCCACAAATATAAATCCACGAAAAAATTCGAAAAGATAGTTTTATTCAAAATGTCAAATATCCGTAAATCTAAGAATGTATTAGTTAAATATACTATCAAGTACATATTTGTCAATTATGGGAATCAAACCGGCATAACGTTCATAAATAATATTAATCTTATTATTTAGCAACGATCTTCCAACACTATACAAGGTATACAGTGTATAAAAGCTTAGAAAGCTTAATTTTGTAGGATACCCGCGCTACGCCGATAAGTCCAATTTGCTTACAACACGTACGCTGCGTGGGTGACTTTTAAAAATGTAAAACTTCATGAAAGCATTTTCTTCAAGCATAGTTTTTTCATAGCTTAGAATATTTTCAGTATTTTTAGTTGACATACAGTTTTTTAACATCAAAAAGGCCTTTGTTAAACTCTTTGCTCTTTACAAGGGTTATTGTTTAATTCTGAATAAAAAAACTACTTGCTGGCATAATTTTTAGTACTCTGTTATTTAATATATTTCTGCAACTTAAGACTTAGCAGAAAAAAACACATCACTTAATACGTTCACGTTGTTAGTCAGCGTGTTTATTCCTTTTTCACGCTCTAAGGACGATGTGAGATTGAAAAAGGCCGATTTTTTATCGAGGTGTCTACACGAGCTGTGTTGCAGGAAAAACTAGTTTTGAATATAAAATTAACAGTGTGAAATATAAAGTATTTGTTTGGGAAACTTTCCTACCCCATCGTAAAGTACCCCCCGCGAAGAACAGAAATAATCACCTTCATCTCGCTATGGGGGTCGTGCACTCGTTATGGCGGTACTTTATATTAAAGTACTTAACATTGATAAAAATCTTGTAATATATTCCAATAATAAAACTATCAACAGATTCATTTTAATATTTCTTATTGTAATATGACGACACGTTTAGCTCAGTTTGTAGTGACTCTACTTGCTATACCAGCGGTCGCGGGTTCGAGTCCCGCTGTGGGCATTCATTTGCGTGATGAGCACGAATGTTTGTACTCCAGTCGTAGGTGTTTATATTCATAATATGTAAGTATTTAAAGTTATATATATATGTGTAGTGTATGAACTATCTGGGATCCATAACACAGGCCTCGTAGCTTACAATGGAACTAGATGGTGCTGTGTGTTAATGTCCCAACATATTTATTTATTTATAGGTATATATTTAAAAAACGTAAAGTTTTATAATTTGGAAGACACCAAAACATACTTTGTGGAACTAGAGAAATTAGAGTAGAAAGAGTATTAAGAATTGGTAAAATAAATCCGCGGAGAAGAAGAAAGAATTGGTGAAAACAACCAGCGGATATCATCATATCACATTTCATCAAAATCTGTGGTTTTCTCGTCATGTGGTTACAGACAGACAAACAGTAAAAACTATAGATTCTGCCTCTGCATCGATAATAATGACTATTTTATTAAGGCTTTCCAACAAAAAATTTAATGTTTAAATTGCAAATTCGACTCAGTTAGAATTTTATTATCTGTATAGACTAGAATTGCCCGCGGCTCCGCCCGCGTTCAGATAAGCAAAAACCAAATTCTTAGGTTTTAAATATTAGTATACTCTTACATTGCAGTTTTTGTATTTTTTCTCAGAAATGAGACATTTTCCCGTGGTAAAAAGTATCCTATAAGTTGACCCGGATAACCAGCTATCACCATATCAAATTTCATTAAAATCTCTCCAGTGGTTTTTCTGTGATACGGTAACAGAACGACACACAGACAAAAATGGTAAAACCTATAGATTCAGCCTCTGTATCGATAATAATGTCTATTTCAATAAGATTTTCCAAAAAATATTTAATGTACAGATTCGACTTAGTTACAATTTTATTATATGTATAGATTTTATACTTACTCTATGTACATTTTGGCAAGCTACAAACGTCGAAGTGCGTTACGAATATAAGCTTTGGTTGTTAACAGCTATCTTAACGTCCAACTTTAGCAAAGGTGTTACAAATTATTCAATGTGTACTTAAAAGCTACTCTAAGCTTAGTCTTAAGAAAAACTTAATTTATATTATAAACTCTAACACGTTACTTAAATATAACAAATTAATTTTGCTATCGAAGAATTGTATTATAAAGTGTTCTTTTTAGATCGATTTTAAAGAGGAAAGATTATAAAACCGATTCGTGTATTTTTTGGATGACTTGAATAATCTGGCTAAGCAGATTTCTTTCTATGTAGATCCTGAGATATATAATGTATGAGAAAACTAAAAAATAAAATTATATCTTTTGTACAATAATGAAACACTTTACCTTGTATAATCGTTATATTGATATATATATCGTAATATTAACAGTAATTAATTAAATTTTTATACACAACAGAAAATCATACGTCCCGCCCAAACGTCAATCGATATCTTTTTCGTCATACTTTTCCTGCCTGCCTGGCACCTGCGTAGACGAACACCACAGAGGTTGTATGACGGCGTCCATGATGTCGTCGAATAAACTAGCGGCGCGTAAGACTTTGTTAAAATATCTAGTTAATTAATTTTAACATACGTACAGACTTATAAATAACTAGAATTGCCTGCGGCTCCGCCCGCGTTCAGATTATCAAGAACCAAATTCTTAGGTTTTACATATTAGTTTACTCTTACATTGCAGTTTTTCTATTTTTTTTTCTCAAAAATGAGATAATTTCCCGCGGTAAAAAGTATCCTATATTATGTTGACTCGGATAACCAGCTATCCTCATACCAAATTTCATCAAAATCCCTCCAGTGGTTTTTCCGTGATGCGGTAACAGGCAGACAGACAGACAAAAATACTAAAAACTACAGATTCGGCCTCTGTATCGATAATAATGTTTGTTTCAATAAGATTTTAAAAAAAATATCTAATGTACAGATTCGGCTTAGTTACTAATTTATTATATGTATAGATTGAAAATGGTAACGTTTTTTGAGGTTTTTAATATTAAGTGGCTTCACAATGTGCGTAGTACACAAGGAAATAAACTGTCTTTTTCGACATCGGTTAAAAACATTATAAAGTTTTATGTATATTTCACACAGGTTTAGGTCAAGATGAATGTGAAGTTACAAGTGTGAGTTGATACCAGTGTTTATATACGTATTAATGCAGAAAGAAATGAAAAAAAAAGAAGAATATATATATATATATATATATATATATATATATATATATATATATATATATATAATAGCTTCATTACATAAAACACACATAAAATTAAATGTATGTAAAATTATAGCAAAATAAGTTTAAGGTAAGACGTCTTATATGGACGCTTCTTCATTGGTATATACATTGTTTTCAATAAAGTAACAACAAAACATTGTTGAGAATGTTAAGTGGTCGTTTGAGTAATTGATAAGCATTGTAAAAGCCGAATGGCTCTTTTATAGAGCTAAATTTTTAATAAGTATTTGTTGTAGTAATAATATAAATAACTAGCAGCTCACCCTTTCTTCGCTCGAGTTTGCCTCTGGAAAGAAAACCAATCTATCCCACAGGAACCATACATTTTTGGGATAAAAAGTAGCCTATGTACTTGTAAGCGACGCGATATATTATCTGTAATTTTCTTATATAAATCTTTATGTTGGTAATACTTTTAAATATTGTGTGTTGGTAATGCTTTTAATAGTGAGACATTAGTCGACTAACCGCCGCTGCGATCGGCACGTTTAAGTCTTAAATAAATCTATCCTCATCCACAAGTGTGTTTTTCATATCGGAACATCAGATCGTCTACAGCTGGTCACTTCGAGCGGATCTTTAAATGTTCCACACGCCAAAAAGGATGGTGAACACCCGGAAGATGTATGAAAGTATGGTAAAGAAGGATGAGGAGCATCAGGAGTCCAGGTTATCCGTACAAGAGGTTCCAGTACAACCAAATAACGATGAAAAATGCGTTAAAGAGGATAATACACAAGGAGATAAAACATTTTTGCTCAACAAAAATAAAAATGAAGGTAGTATTGTAAAAACGGAAACGCCCTTAATGGCCGTTCAAAATATTCTTTCAACGTCTCGACAAGTGTTCAGTGCGAAGTCTAAGAGGTCATCGTCGTCCTCTGCGCTTGCACGTAAGAAGAAGCTAGAACTGGAGGCAGCAGAAGCGAGAGCAAAAATCAAATTGGACCTTATTAATAAACGTTTGGCGGTGGACCTAGCGGAGATTGATGACGAGTGTAGTGTGCAATCAGACCACACTAACAAGGATGTAGAAGATTGGTTGGAGCGCAGCCATCGAGAACTGGAAGCACAGCCCGTCCACGACAAGGGTCAAAATACGGACGCGCCGTGCCTACCGATCACACAGGATATCGGTACTGATGGGACAGTTCACCTTCTGGCCAGCGCACTGAAGGATCTTGCAGCCGCTTCTACCAACAACATAAATAGCAACTTGTTAAGTCGAATATGTACACCAAAAGATTTACCAGTATTTACTGGTGACCCCATGGAATGGATTCAATTTAAGCAGGCATATGAGGAATCGTCTAAGGTGTGTAATTTCAAAGATAGTGAAAATATGTGGCGCCTAAGAAAGTGTCTAAGAGGTCCAGCTCGCGAAGCTGTCTCGGCCCTGCTGATAAGTGCTTCATCACCCGAGATGGTAATGTCCACACTTGAGCTACAGTTTGGTAATCCTGACCTTATAATGTCACGCATCATGGTAGATATACAGAAATTTCAAACTTTAATCTATCTCTGAGCCGTTCTGGCGTGATTGAGTAACAAACATTCAGCCAAACATCTAAACTTTCACATTTATAATTATATATATTGAATAATGAATAAATGAATAATTGCTGTCTAATTATAAAGCTTATGAGAAATAAAATAATCCATACTAATATTAAAAACTAGCAAGACTAGGTTGATTCCTCATTAAAACTTTCATCCCCATTTTCACTCCCTTAAGGGATGATTTCCGGAATAAAAATATTTTATGTCCTTTCCAGGGTCTCAAACTATCTTTTTACCGAATTTCATTAAAATCGGTCCAGTAGTTTTTAAATTTATTCGTTATAAACATACAAAAATAAATACATTCAAATCTTTCCTCTTTATAATATTAGTGTAGATGTGAAAGTAACTCTGTCCGTTACTTCTTCACGCTTAAACTGCTGAACAGATTTTGATAAATTTTCGCAAGAAAATAGATTGTATCCTGGGGACGGACATAGGCTACCTTTGATCCTCACCCTATTCACTTAGCGAGCGAAGCCACTGGGAAAACTTATTTTTAATAAAAATTTCAACTTTAGCAGAGGAAATTATGCAATTATTTAAAACTTATTAAAAAAATAATCGCACGTCTAAAACTAAATTATTGTTTTATATAAAAACCAGTAATAAACCGTTGTTAAAGATGATTCATTTTATATTAAAAATAATCTAGATTAAAACAAAGTTCTCACGTAAATTGAATTTATTACACTAAATATAGAGCGAACAAATAAACTTCTTGCATAAAATATCCGTTGCGTTTGCTCAAGACGCTTTAGTATACTACACTCATAACTTATTTCTAGGAAACGCAAAAACCGCTTTAGCTTTGCTTAAAATATTTTAATAAAAATAATATTATTATACTGTACTTAATTTAATTACTCGTAATATGCTTATTTTTAAATATAACTATCTTATCTAATCTTCGGATTTTTTCGCAGATTTATTTTGATTTTTGGTTCCCGACGTTTCGAATGCTTTACAGCATCCATGGTCACGGGAGAGACTGAGGTTTTAGACGTCTCAAAGGTCATATAGTTGTTACGTCTAAAATTTTAGTCTCTTTCGTTACCGTTACTATGATTGCTGTAAAGTATTCGAAACATCGGGAACCAAAAAATATACCTATATATAATTAAGGTACTACTCTATCTGTTTTGTTTTCTTTGTATGTCATATATCAATGTGCTTAGTATGTACTTTATTGCTGGTCTAATAATAAAACAAAACAAAATAAAAAAATAAAATAAAAAAAACATTTCGAAGATCGGAACGGAATTTATTTTCTCTCCACACTAGACTCCTTTGGCAGGTTAAGCATAAGATAAATAAAATAAACCATAATATACCCCGTACAGCAGGATTTCCTAACCTTTCTTCTGTTAAGCTTCCCCGGATTATAAAAATGTTTTTTTTTTATTATAATAAAACACATATTATTTTCAAGATTTTTATTTATTTTAATTTTAAGTTACACAAAATAATCACTCTCTACACCTCCATAGGGGGGCACGCCCCTCTGGTTGGAAACTCCTGCGATGTAGGATTTTGATCAATTATTACATAATAATTGGGATAGAATAGATAGTATAGGGCTATTGAGTTGTTGACGAACTTACGTATAGAACTGCAGGCAATAACTAACTTGTGATATAGGCCCTTGTAATTTTGTTAGGCGATGTCGACAATAAGTCCAATTTGCATATATCACGTACACGGGGGTCTTCGGAAATATACCGAATGTCAGGTGACAATTTACCGATAGTTTTTTTTTAAGAAATCGGTGAAAGAATGTCAAGTGAATCAGAATTTTGATATTTTCGTAATTTTTTTTCATATCGGAACGACTTCTATAAAATTTATTATGTACATCACATAAGTCGATTTGTTTGTCGATTGGATTGCTTGCCTGCATAAAATATGATGTACAGCGTGTTCAACATATGCTGCAGAAGGTCTAAGGTTCGATTCTCGGGCGTAAAAGTTATTGGGGTTTTCTGACAAGAATTTATAGGATCAACCCTTTGTTGGAAATTTAGCGGCGAGCATGTAGAGCGGTTTGCGGTCAAGTTTTGCGTTTACAGCTATAACATTATATATTTATCAGTTTGTTTACAAAAACCCGATACCTCCAATCCACAGGCATCATAAAAACATTTGAACCAACTGCGTAATTGAAACTAAGCACTCGACACAAGCCGCTCTCGTAATTTAAAACTTGTATGAATCAAGAATGCTGAAAGATTTATGGGTTAGAGCACGTTTAAGCCCCGACACACAATTTCGTGTAAATTTTAGAACAACAAATCGCTATTTCAGGACAAAGCAAAATTCATTTCGTTGTGATGGATAGCGTCAGTTGACAGGTGAAGCGTGGCTCCACTGTTATAATTTCGTTCGGGAAAAAATATGTATGGGAAAGGAATCCTTTCGTTGTTTACGGTAGGGGCTGTGAATCGGGAGGGTTTAAAGACAAATATTTATTATTGTTGAATACTATGTTGTTACGCGGTTTCGCTTGTGAAAAATGAATTGTGTTTTGCTTTAAATTGATATTTGTGATTTTATATTTACATGCAGTATAACATTCGATTTTGACAGTTTGTATAAATGTCTGTATGTGTATATATTGGTTACTCCTTTACGCTCTATTTGGATGAAATTAAGTACACAGACAGACTATATATAATCTCGATCTTATATTATTATCCAGCACCTTTATGCCACTGTATAAAGAGATACAAAGCTCGGCCACTATACTTCTATTTAGAATGACTAGCAGATACCTTGGCTATGCCCGCGTTAAGCCTACAAAAAAATGTCTTTGGCTTTACGTTATAAAGCATATGTTTGTATTCAGCCCTTTTTAACGTCCCACAGCTGGGCACGGGCCTCCTGTCAATGCGAGGGGATCAGGCCATAGTCCACCACGCTGGCCAAGTGCGGGTCGGTGGACTTCACATGTCTTTCAAAAACTGTGTCGCTATGCATTTATATAATATTGTTTATACAAAAATACTAAAATCACGATTAAAAAGTGGGGGGTGGGGTTAGAGAGTAAAAATACTTTGCCTGGAAAAAAGTGAGGAATTCACCACATAGATCGCGATCTTCTACTATTAGTTACTTTATCTCACTTGCGTGTCAATTTTGTGAACTTCATAAAATAGAAATAATAAAAATGCTACTAAAAATAACTATTTAAAATAAAGCTATCTTTTCGGAATTTTCGCAAATTTATTTTGATTTTTGATTCCCGACGCTTTTTATGCTTTACAGCAATCATGAACACGGGAGATACAAAATAAATTGGCGAAAACATCCGAAAAGATAGTTTTATTTAAAAATATCTAAGAAAATATTACAAAATAGCTAATTTCCCTAAAACAAGGATAAACAGAGAAAGGATCATTCAAAGTTGTCGAATCATGCAGAATGTTTATTTAGGTATCACGATAGTAGGTTTTAAAGAAGTGTTCCAGCCTGTCGCCTACACTCTTGCCAAATGGACTTTCCATGTTAGTAGTCAATAACTGAAGTAATCCTACTTTGTGGTAACTTCCAACAAACTATAGAGATTATTTAAATTTTATGTATTTGTGTGCTTTTTATTCCTTCGACCGCGCACCTTTTGCCTGTCTATAGCTGTTCCTTATCTACAGGTTGTACCTAAGCTGCGTTAGTGACTTAACCGGCTTTAAGGAAAGAGTTATCAGTTCGACTGTCTCGGTATTGTAGTGGCTAGCATGTACGGCTGCCAACCCGGAGGTCCTGGGTACGAATCCCGGGTCGGGCCAAATTTAGTTATTGAGTCTTTCTGTATAAGCTTCAGTAACAGCCCGGAGTTGGGAAGTTGGCAGCGTTTAACCCTCGTGCGTCGGAAAGCACGTAACACCGTCGGTCCTGTGCCTTAACTCTCATCGGTCATGTCGAGTAGTCCTCCTACAGGAGTACGAGAGTGACAGGAATAGAGAGTGCACTTGTGTCTGCGCGTACACTTGTGCACTATAATAATATCTCCTGCGCAGTTGGCTAGTCTCAGTGTAAAAAAAATTAAAAAAAATGGTCGAAGTGATCAAAAAATTGTTTTGAAATTTTCACTTCCGGTTTTGTACATAATTTTTCTTTTGATTTCAAAAAAATATCTCTTTATTAAAAAGAGCAACCAAAAACCTATACAAAGCGCCAAGTTTAATAGTTGTTCGTATTTTTTCCCCATTCGAAAAATAAAGCTAAAACATCGAAAGTTGGAATATGATTATTTTTCAAAGGCCCATAATTTTAAAAATAAACATCGTAGAAAAAAATATTACGTATCCACTTTCATACCTACTAGAGGTATAAATAACCCGCGTATGAACAAATTTCCTAACCTCACTTTTTTTTCCTGTCCGCTTCATATGAAATGCTCCTAAGGTTTTGCTTTTTAAGTTTATGTAATGGTATCTTTTCTGATAAAACGTAATTTTTATATCTTTTTTAGAAAAACGCTATTTTACAAAATAAGAAAAACGCCAAGCTAAACTTAGTCTTCCGGGTGCTAGTAAACTATATTTTATCTATGTATTTTTATAGAGATGTCAAAATATTGTAGTATACTCTTTAGCCTGCGGTTTTGTACGTGTACTTCCATCTACTGTGCCTAATATAGATAATAAGATATTATGTATACATATGTGTATACAGGCTCATGTTTAATTTACTAAAAACCTTTTGGGAATATACTATTTACATCATAACAACATCTGTAAGAACAAAAAATATTTCTTAAATTTTACAAAAATAAAAATATTTTTATTGCATCTTCTAAACGGTAATAGTCCAGCATTAGCAAAAGAAAGCGCGTAACCGATGGAGTGGGAGGGGTGGAGGGGTGTAGTAAGAGATGATTACTCATTTAAACTTGGCCAGATTTTTATTTTTGTATGAAAATAAAAATTAAAGAAATATTATTTTTTCTTGTTACAGATGTTGTTGTTATGATGTAAATAGTATATTCCCAAAAGGTTTTCATTAAATTAAAAATGACCCTGTACTATATAATACATTAAATGTATATTGAAATGAAAAGTATTTTTTCTTATATTTTCAACCGACTTCAAAAAGGAGGTTCTCAATTCGGCTGTTTTTTTTATGTTTGTTACCTTAGAAGTCTGTCATTTATTCACCGATTTGAACAATTTTTGTTTTGTTTGAAAGTGTATAGTTTTAATTTTAGCCCATTTAAATGTGAAATTAAAAATACCACCCCTAAAGGTGGAAAAATAGCTAATGAACATTTTGCTTACTTCTATTTGTTATTTTGACTTGAAACTTTGCAAATATTTCTATTTTCGTTGATAACGCAGTGGTTCATTATCGTCGACCTCGTAAGGCCAGAAGGTGGAACTCTTTAACGAGTTATAGTAGATACTTTAAGTTTGGACTTATTTTGTTTGATTTGATAAGCCCAATACGTCAGAATTGGATTTTAGAGATAGAATTTTTAATGTTACTAATAAAAGCGAATTTTAGTTTGTCAGTCTTCATATAAAAATTGACATCAACCTGACTTAAACTTTCTTTTTACTTTGGTACTACTATCTTTACACTAAAAAACTTAAAAAAAAAGAAGAAAACGACTTCAAAAAGAAAAAAAAATAAAAAGTAAAAAATAACAGATTGGTAATTTTCATTTGCTATAGACACCTAATGAAATATTTTGTTTTTTTTTATTGAAGTCGATTTTTATTTATTATTTTCACCAAATCGGTAGCAATTTCTTCTATACATATTTAGTTTAAAATATGTTTTTATCCGCTACCCAATATTGTACGTCTGGAAAATCGACGACATGTAAAATAGTCACGACGCGACGTCTCACATATTCCGTCAAGAATAGTTATATTTCATTGAACAGACGCTTCATGATAGTGTTTAACCGACTTCAAGGGGGAGAGTTAACAGATTTTCGATTCGGCTGATTAGATTTTCCTTTGATGGTATAATTAAGCCTTCACTATTAGATGAGGCTTTACGTAATTAGATCACGATGTTTGACAATATTAGTGTATATATATAATATATACTACATAATATATAGATTATAAATGTGTCGCTCTGAAACACGCTTTAAATGGCTGCGTATTATTCAGTAATAATGTAATAAAAGTAATGTATAAAAAATATGTTATAAATATATTAAAAATCTATAATAAATGTATAAATATATAAAAAATATGTATAGTAAATATATTTTTAATAACTAACTTTTGGCCGATTTTCATGTATATTTCATATATTTTATTATAGATTTTTAATATATTTATAATATATTTTTATACATTTTGACATTTATTTCTTTAATATATTTTTTTCATGGGGGTATACTCACGATAAAATAGTGAAGGCATTATTAATTCGATTTTGTCTTTTCAAATTATCAGTATGGATGAATCTGTTTGTATCATCTGCAATAAGGCAGATGATAAGCAATTGTATGAAATAAAAAAGGTTTTTTGTTTTTTGCATTTTTTTAGAAGATTTACTAAAGTAACATATTTTTTTTTTACCATCGGAAAGTAGAGATTTCAACGAACAGAAAACATACCAACTTTTTCAAAAAAGGTGATATTTTGACGGGTGAATTTTCGATTGAAAATGAGGGTGCTTTTTCGATATTAATTCAAAATAAGGTGAAAAAATAAATATTTTTAATCAAATAAATTACAGCGTATTTGGGACATAAAAAGGTAAGTTTTCACCAAATTTCGTTACAAAAAATTTTTTTGTAAAAGATAAAAATAAAAAACCAAAAACTTGGTTTTTTTAATTTTTTACATAAATTTTGAGGTTATGTGAAAAAAGTGTAAATACAAAAGTTTTAGAACTTTTTATTACCTACAACTTTGCCATTTGACTTTTTTCGATAGGACTTTTAATTTTGCCGGAAATCGAGAAAAACCGTTTTTTACCCTTAAAAACTCACCCCCATCCCCTTCCCGACCTCAGATCGCCCGTAAATTATTTTTCCTTTCATTTTTATAATATTCCCCTCCTTTTCTAATGGGTTTCGTCCTACTATTATTTTTTTTGGTTTTAAAAATTATCGACCCTGGTCTATACGGATATCATTCGTTTTTAAACTAGAAAATCTTACAAGCTCTTTACAATTAACATGCTTAACGTGGCATGTTAATGTGTATCTTGCAAATTGCATATCTATATCTATACATAGTATAAAACAAAGTTGCTGTCTGCGTTTGTTTGTTTCTTCGCCTACTACTTCTAAACCACGCAACAGATTTTAAAACGGTCTTGACTAATAGATAGTGATAAACGAGAAATGTTCTTGTATATTTTTTATAAAATAAGCGAGCCTAGACGGTGTTTTATCAAAAAAACACCTGTTTTCGTGCAATTAAATAGCTGTACCTTTAGAGACAGACAGAGAAACAATGTACTAGAAAATTGTAGGTCTACAAAAAAGTCCGCTATACTATGAATCTATCTCCTAAGATACTCTCACAATAACTACTCTTATCCATATAAAACGTATATAGGGACGCACCCGAGCGAAGTTATGGTAAGCCGCTAGTTAAACAATATAATATCACAAAGAGCCTAGGTAGTATTTTTTGATTTGGCAAAAACGATTGAACTTTGGCCTATGTATGTATTCAGCCCTTTTTTAGATTCCCACTGCTGGGCAAGGTGATAAGTCCATAGTCCACCACGCTGGCCAAGTGAGGGTTGGCGTACTTCACATTTCTTCAAAAACTTGCTAGGTTCATTTAGGCAGGTTTCCTAAAGATGTTTTATTCGCCGTATGGTATGTGGTAATCATATTAGAAATGATTCGCATATTGAATTTCAGAGGTACGAGACCCGGGATTTGAATCCGCTTCACTCGATTTCCCAAGCCAGTGCGTTACCACTGGGCTACCACTACTTTGGCCTATATTTAGGCATATTTGTAGGAAAATTGTTATGTTCTATGAATAAGATTTGATTAAATATCAGTGATAACGTTTGTCTTTGAAATTTGACTCTAACTCGTTTATATAATAGCATAGAATCGGCTTATCGTGAACAGACCAGCTTTGGCTGTAAATCGGAGGCCTTTCATTTCGCCGTTTGAACAAATACTTGTAGTTTCCGAACAGATTGATGTTTCTGAATGTACTCTAAATGTACTCGTGGCCAAGTTTCGTTTGATAAGTAACTAATAATATGAAAAAATAAATAAAAAAACTGACTCATAACAAATAAATTCAAAATTACAATTAGGAACGAAGCCTTCAAAAGAAACTAAAGCGTACAATAATGTTTAGGGTAACGCTAAGTATACATTCTATCTTATATAAATATATATTTTATATATATATAATCTTAACTATATATCTATTTTTAAAGTTATATCTACCTCTTTTGGCGCGTTAGGGAACAAATTGATGAGAATATTTTTTTACTCTGCGACAGATTTAGACTACAATATGAAGTTAGTCGTTAAAGCATAACATATAGCATTCATTTGTGTTTATACTCCAGTGATGGGTGTTTATATTTATAATATGTATGTATTGAAAGTTATATAATTATGTGTAGTATACAACTATCTGGTGTCCATAACACAAGCCTCGTAGCTTACCATGGAACTAAATGGTGCTGTGTGTTAATGTACCAACATAATAATAATAATAATAAAAACTCTTTATTGCACACACAACATAGGAAGAAATATAAAAAAAAGAAGAATACAGTAGTAGCAAAATGCACAAGAGGCGGCCTTATCGCTAAAACAGCGATTTCTTCCAGGCAACCTTTAGGTGTAGGATATAGCAAAGTGTGAAGTGGAAGGGTGTGAACAAATAACAGAGATAAGAAAAATAAAAATGATAAATACATATATACATACATATGATATTTTATATACGTATATAAAATATATAAATTAGGTATACGTAACTAATATAAATAATATGATAATAAGTAATAAATAAATAAAATAATAATATCAGTTTAACCAAATAAATAAAATGACTATATTATATATATATATATATATATATATATATATATATATATATATATATATATATATATATATATATGTACACATGAAAGGCAAGAAATATTTTAATACAAATAAGGATAATAGCTATACATATATCAGTACATATAATTTAAGAGTAAATTTCAGAATAAATAATAATGCAGCAATCCGAAGGAATTAAAATGTATAAAAGTGTTCTTTTAGACGTTTTTTAAAAATCATTAGAGATTTCGCATCCCTAACGTTAGGGGGAAGGGAGTTCCAAAGACGACAGGCCGTAACACTAAGGGAGTTGCCATAAAAGGTAGAGGAGTGGGAAGGAATTTTAAGGATTAAATTTTGGGCAGAACGCAGAAGGCGAGAATGGGAATCTCCAAGGAATTCAAAACGTTCTTTAAGGTAATTTGGAGTGGACGGATCGAACAGAATACAGTAAAGAAGATGAAGTATATGAGTATTTCTGCGAAGACGAATAGGGAGCCACTTGAGCTTTTTACGAAGATTAGAGACATGGTCATATTTACGTAAACCAAATATGAACCGAATACAAAAATTTTGGAGTCTCTCAAGTTTATTTAATTGCTCCTCTTTAATATCAAGGTAACTGATATCAGCATAGTCAAGAATTGGTAATAGGAGCGATTGTGCTAACGCAATTTTAGTGGAGATTGGAAGAAAGTTATGCAAACGTCGAAGCGATGCTACCGAATTAAACATCTTCCTGCTTACCTCACTTACCTGTGGAACCCATGATAAGTTCTGATCCATAATAATACCAAGATTTTTGACGGTTTTGCTATAAGGTATGCTCACGCCGTTTAACACCACAGGTGGAAGAGTGTAGAAGTCAATGCTAGATATGAGTTTAGGACTGCCAATGATTATAACTTGAGTTTTCGAAGGATTTAATTGTAGCCCAAACGACTCACTCCACGTGGTAATTTTTGAAAGATTGTAGTTAATATCGTCAATTGTATTAGGTAAGTCAACAATCCTAGATTGACTATAAATTTGCAAATCGTCTGCATAAAGGTGGTAGAGAGAAGAGATGTGTTGACAGATATTGCTAATAAAAATAGAAAATAAAAGAGGAGACAACACGCCACCCTGTGGAACGCCAGCCTTGACTGGAAGCCAGTCTGAGTACGAATCTTGTATTCGTATTCGTTGACGACGTCCATGCAGGTAACTACGAAACCAGTCAATTACATTAGGAGATATGTTAAGAGTAACTAAGGAGGCAAGCATGATATCAATGTCTACAGTACCAAAGGCATTGCTAAAGTCCAGCAATACAAGCACTGTGACTTGCTGCGTATCGATGCCCATCCTGATATCATCAGTGATCTTGGCTAACGCAGTAGTCGTACTATGACCAGGACGAAGGCCGGATTGCAGAGGATCATGAAGATTATTACTAGAAAGGAATTGAGTGAGTTGCTGGTGTACGAGGCGCTCGAGTACTTTGGATAGGAAAGGAAGGATTGAGATAGGACGATAATCATTATAACCTGCAGGGTTAGTTTTTTTAGGCAAAGGCAAAATTTGGGCGTCTTTCCATGATGAAGGAAATTTACTGTTATCAATAGAGTAATTTAAGATGGAAGTAATAACAGGAGATATAATATCAAGGATAGGAATAATCATTTTACGACTAATGCAGTCAGCACCGACTGAGTCAGAACGGATGGCCAGAATATTCTTCTTAACATCACTTTCTGTAAATTGACTAAAGACGAAATGTGGAATATTAGGAGTAGATGAAGCTGAAATTTGATTAATGGTTTTTAGCTTTGTTGTCTTATCAATGGCACTAGATGAAGAGAAGTGCTTATTAAGCTCATTTAAATTGACATTTTGAGGATTTGCACTGTGTTGAGCTTTCCCAACTCCTATAGATTTAAGAAATTTCCATACCTTGGATGAGTCATTTTTCTCAACCACGGAATGATGAATATGGCGTCGTTGGTTATCCCTACACACCCTATTGCATAGATTGCGAGCTTTTTTGTATTTATGGCGATTTTTATCATTAGCATTTGCGCTATATTTCATTTTAGCCACATTTTTCTTTTTCTGCAACAACTTAATCTCATCAGTTAACCAGGGAGCAGGAAGATGTTTTATGCGAACCGGTCGTAATGGGGCATGGCGGTCATATAACTGAGTAAGAAGAGAATTCAAGACCTCTACCTGATCGTCAATACTAGCACTATTTAGCGCAGTCAGCCAGTTAGTTTTAGCTGCATCTTCCCGTAGACTATCCAAGTTCAATCCACCAAAATTACGAAGCAGAAGAATTCTTGGCTTAGCTTTGGGGGGCTTAATTTTATAAGATAGATAAAGGAGGTCATGATAGGAAAATGCCGAAGCCGAATGTTGACCATATTTTTCAACATGGTCAACAGAAGAAACAAGCATTAGATCTAGTAATGATGGTAAAGAATTTGGAAAATTATGAGTAGCTGTCAAAGGGAGGATATTTAAATTAGCACCGTTGACTATGGATCTTAAACGAAAAGAGCGATGGTCACTTTTCAGTAGGCAGGTATTAAAGTCACCCATTATTATAGTATGACTATACAACGGCTTAAAGCGCTCCAACAGGGTTTCAAATGATGAAAAGTAGTCAATTGTAAGGCGTGGATTATAGTTCACACCAAGTAAGACTTTAGCATGCCCTAATATTACCTCAATGAACAGGTGCTCCGGTCCAACAATTGACTGATGTTGTGAGAGATCAATAACGGAGAAAGGAATATGGGAGCGCAAGTAAATAGCAACTCCGCCTCCAGCACGCCCAGTACGATCGTTACGAATCAAATGAAACCCTGGGAGCGAGTAGGAAGTTGAAGGTAGACAGGGCTTTAACCACGATTCTGAAACCAGAATCGCATGAATATTTTTAATATCAAAAGTAGCTAGAAGATCGGGATAATGTGCAGGAATACTCTGAGCATTTATATGGACAATATTGAAGTTTTTTAGAACGTCTAAGAAGGTAGAATTTAAAGTGTCGCCTAATGATGGAATACTTAAGAAACTGTCATTACTGCTTGATCCATCTGAGGAGAACATATTTATTTATATTTATTTCTAGATCGGCCCTTTGAAATAAAAGTAATATAATTGAAATCCCTACAGTCACCTATATTATGATATGCGATTAAATTGACAAGTAGGTGTAAAGAATTCGAAGTAAATGTATGTGAAGTATCTATACATATATTATGTAAAGAACAACATTGTAACTCAGTATTAGAAGTAATGCTTCCTTAGATTTACGGGAATATTTGACATTTTAAATAAAATAATATATAAATACGATATTTTTATGTATGTTTATTGTTTGTTATCTTTACGGTGAAACGGCTAGACTGATTTGATAGACAAAAAACTTAATGCATGAATATTGAACGTATGAGTTAAATTTTTCTGTTTCCAGTTAGTTTATTTCTTTTTCACTCTCACTGTACTTTAATTAAATGTATAGTATTTCAGACGAAATGATATCATTTCAATAAATAAACCAGGTTTTTAATAAAGATATTATAATAATTAGAATTCCGAAACAGATTTTATTTATAAAATAGCTAAGCTATAATTCATAGCTGTATTAATCTATACATATAATAAAATTGTAACTAAGCCGAATCTGTACATTAAATATTTTTTGGAAAATCTTATTGAAATAAATATTATTATCGATACAGAGGCCGAATCTATAGTTTTTAGAATTTTTGTCTGTCAATCTGTCTCTCTGTCTGTTACCGCATCACAGAAAAACCATTGGAGGGACTTTAATGAAATTTGGTATGGTGATAGCTGGTTATCCGGGTCAACATTTAGGATACTTTTTACCGCGTGAAAATGTCTCATTTCTGAGAAAAAATATAAAAACTGCAATGTAAGAGTATACTAATATGTAAAACCTAAGGATTTAGTTTTTGGTCATCTGAACGCGGGCGGAGCTGCGCGCAATGCTAGTTAGAAATAAGTATAACTCTTTTTAATTTATGAACGCGTTCAAAGTTAGCCTAGTTTTCTAACAATTCCTATTCTACACTTGTTGCCAACATTACAAAGCGACCTAAACGTATATGGAACAAAGTGCAATTAAAATCCAAAAGCCATTTGCATTTGATAGTTTGTAAGTTTGCAGTACAGGATGTAAATATACAAAGTTCTGGCATAACTACCGTTCAAACAGGTGTCCTCAAATAACTCTGTGGGAAGTTAGATGAAGTTAGTGCTGCTAGCGTTGCATCGCATACAGAGGAGATAATTTAAAAACTTCTATCACAGCATCTTGGTTTTCATCTTTAAGTCGTTAGAGAGGTTATGAATATGCATTTACCTGTATATATCAAAAGTTTTAACAAAATAGATATAAGTCTAAGAAAATTTTATGTTTGAGATATTTCGGAAGTCAAATGAGCAGTTTTTAGATTTCGCATCTGTTTATTCGCTAATAGCAATGATTTCAGAAGAATCTTTTGTAGTTTAGAATAGTGTGTAACTAAATAACTAAAAAACTTTAACTAAGAATGTACACTGACTGATTCTTCTTTTAATTCTTATGTTGACGTTAAAGTATATTAGTACCTATGATATTTATTAAAAAAAAAACAAAACATGAATATCGGTTTACTATTCGTGAAGACTTAGCACGACATATGTATGTATGTATGTATGTATGTATGTATGTATGTATGTATGTATGTATGTATGTATGTATGTACATACATACAAAAATACACTCGACTTGAATTTTAAAATCGTTCAATATCAGGCCATAGTCCATCTTGCTGGCCTAGTGCGGTTGGTGGATTACACATGTCTTTTGAAAACTTGCTAGGTTTTCTCAGACATGCATGATCCTGGAAATCATCCCTTAGGGATTGAAAAGGTAAGTAAGGGATATATTTTTTTTATTTTTTAAAGTAGGCACCTACTTTTTTATACCTATGTATATACAGTCTATCCATTGCCTTATTGACTCGAGCGAAGCGAGGGTGAGTTGCTAGTTTTATTATAGACTTAATTCTTTACACCACTCTAAAAATCTCAAAGAAATAAGCGTTACAAACAAACAAAAAGTCATTACGGCTTATGATAATATTTAATTTCAACATTAGATTATAAGAATACTTACCCTGTACTTACCTGCTTTCTAATGATACAGTGGCAATCTATTCAATTTTCCCAGACACAATCTCTGTTCTCGTTTTAGAATCGCAAAGCATATTCTAAGAGCATCCTTCCAGTGTTTAAGGTCGTTAATTAAGAGCGATAGCTCTCGGACGCAACTTTTGTTTAATCTTCCTTCAATATAAGCAATATTAAACATAGTTTGTAGGTTTACGTAGACAAATGGCAAAATGGAAATGTGATGAAATCTAATGAAGTTTTTTTGAGGGTACACATTTTTGAACTTGGCTTTGCTCGGCTGATTCCCTAGATGCCTAAATAAAACTATAACATAATATGTCACTTCAGGTCATATCTATCCGTTCCAATGTAAGGAAGTAACAAACATTTTTTTCGCGCGGAACCCTGATTCTTTTCTAAAATAAAAGTAGCCTAAGTTACTCATTATAATATCAACTATCTGTCAGTGAAAGTCCCTTCAAATTCGGTTCAGCCTTTACGCAGATCAGCCGAGATAAACAGACAAACGGACAGACAGACAAAAATTAAAAAAAAAATATTTTCTTTTTAGTACCGACGTATATACTTCCATATATGCAATGCATTCAGTAAATACTTCTTATTTTGACATTATAAACAGACACTTTAATTTTATTTATGTGTATAGATGTACACACATACAAATCACAATTGTAATATTAATTCATATTCATCATCGACATCATAAACGTAAAAAGTATTTTTGCAGTACTTATGTGTTACTTATGTCTTTTAATGTTTTGACGACACGTTTGGCTCAGTTTGTAGTGAGCCTACTTGCTGTGCCAGCGATCGTGGCTTCGAGTCCCGCTGGGGGCATTCATTTGTGTGATGAGCCCGAATGTTTGTACTCCAGTTATGGCTGTTTATCATATTTCTAATATATATGTATTTAAAGTTATATAAATAATATTATTATGTGTAGTGTATCAACTATCTGGTATTCATAACATAGGTCTCTTCGTAGTACCATGGAACTAGATGGTGCTGTGTGTTAATGTCCCAACAAATTTATTTATTTATTCAATTATAATATTCATAATATATGTTAAACATTTAACCGTAAAGAAGTAACCGTATGAAGAGAAGCAAGGACAATTCGTAGTATAACTAAAATTCTGTCTAATCCTCCAAAATATTAATGACAATAAGGCCTCCATTACGAGATATTAACAGCAAATTACATAAACACTTACAGTTCCATTGTCGTTGTTTAAAGCAAGAAACCACGGTACAAATCCATATAAACGAACCCATTAGCCAGCGCAGACTAGCGACAAGACTAAATCTGCGTTATTATTATTTTTTACTAAAATCATAAGCTTTATCTATACTAATACATAATATTATAAATAGATAAAGTTTGTGAGGTTGTAGGGGGTAATCTCTGGATCTACTGAACCGATTTAGATGAAATTTGGTAAGAAGATAGTTTGAGATCCTGGGAAGGACATAGGAAGGACTTTTACTTTTATATTAGGACTTTTTATCTCGGAAATCATCCCTTAAATGGTTCAAAATGACGATGAAAGTTTGTATGGGGAATTAACCCAGGGATGGACCCGAGCGAAGCGAGGGTGAGTCGCTAGTTTACAATGAAGGAAATTACAAATATACTTAATTAAATATACAAAACAAATGTACACTTAATTATTATTGTACAAGACATGTCCACGTGAAATTATAGCAATATTGGCTGAATGTCAATGCCTATTCATTGGGTGACCAAATGAGCCTGCTCTCCTCTCCCCAGTCGAGGAGATAAGACGAGGTGTTATGTCTTTTAACTGTTTCTACAACAATTATAATATTATACTGAATATTTGAATAGATGGCTATTTTTTATTTGTTTCAATGTGTTTATTCCTAGAAATAGCAGTTTCATTTAAAAATACTTTTTGCATTTCATAATCTATTCATTAAGAAAGCCTATTTGCTATCTAATATCTATTAGGAGAGCAACTATTATAATATAGTGCATTTTTAACCGACCAAAAAAAGGAGGAGGTTGTCAATTCGACACGGATATAGTATATTTTTACGTTTGGCCACGCATAAGTTTTTACAGTGTAGTCCGATTTCGTTGATTCTTTTTTTATTAGATAGAATATATATGAAAGCTAGTCCCATTCAAATTTGAAAAAAAATCCACCCCTAATTGTAGGCCATGACTGATTTTTCACCTACTGGATTTTTAAAATATCTTTTTCTTACTATGCTACTACTACGTCTAAACTAAAAATTGAAAAATAAAAACTTAAAAAAAACCGATTTCAAAAAAAAAAAAAAAATACAAAAAAAACTGATTGGTAGTTTTATTTTACTATAGATACCTAATTAGATATTTTCAAAGTCGGTATTACTGTTAGGCACATAAGGAAGTGAGGGTATGTTATTAATAAAAAAATTATATACGTGTCTCAAGTGTGTACAGTCCTCGAAAACAGACCGATATAGGGGCGAATGAAGTCTGTGCTAATTGTGCCGACTTAGCCCCAATAAGCTGTAATTCTCCCTTTAACTGATGTAAGTAAATATATATAATATTTCGGTTAAAATTGAACCAGTTGGGCCGTTTTTCATAGCTAATATACTTAGGTCTCAGACTAAGTCTCAAGACTAAGATAAAATATAGAGTGTCGTAGAACTAAACATGAAGCCAAGCGATAATGTTTGAAAATAGTATACAAATGACGATTTGTATACTTAGTGATAAATAAATAAATGTTAATAAAAAAATAGCTGATTTTATTATAATAAAGAAAAATATTAAATTAACTAAATTATGCTATCTGTCTTTCAAGGAGAAGAGAATTACTTATTACTTAAAAATACAAGGAAAATAATATTTTTTTTATTACTTTTATATATTTTTCAATTCAATTTAATTTTCTTATTAATGGCTTCAAAGCGTGCCACTTGAGCTTTTCCAACATATTTTTTTTATCTCAAAAATTGTATATACAAATAATACAAATATAAAATTTCCCATATTCTTAAAGGAAATCGAGAATAGTAGCATAAACAGCAAATCACGCTACATTTTTGACTTTGACATCTATTTTGGCGGACTCCGTCTATAGTATAACATTTTAGTCTGAGTCTTAGGTGTGGCTAATTATGAGTAATTTAAAATAAGTTCGAATAAGTTATGAGATCGTTTACTTTATATTAGAGGGTCGAGGATTCGATATTCTTTTGTCGGTTGTAAAGTTTAAAAGGAAGAAGTAGTCAAATCCGGATTCCACGGTTATTGTTTTAATGGATAGGAATAAATTGCACTATAAAGTCAGAATAAGTACATTTGAAGTATTTTTAAAATGTTTTTTTTTGTGAAAAACGGATATAAATCAATGTGTATACAATATACATATTAATTTCCGTTCGACAGATATTCACAAAAACTTGTAAAGCCAGATTTATTTATTGAATGAAGTTCAAACCGCAGTACATGTATCATTCAACTAACCACTGGAATGTTTGTTAATATGGAATTTATCTATTTTTTATTTTAGGAAAAAAATATGCCTTAGCTGAATAGGTACTAGCCAATGGGAAAAAAACACCTCTATTGGTCTTAGTATAAATTAATATATATGTAAATATGGATGGATGGACTTACAGACCTATATTTAAATTGCATACCATCGTTAGCTATCGAGTACCCAGAAACGAAGACAAGATTTACGTGAATATGGGACATTTTAACTAAAACTATCTTTTCCGGTTTTTTCGCGGATTTATATTGATTTTTGATTTCCCAGACAGTGCACTATTTGTAACAACTGTATACCCTTGAGACATCTGAAACCTTAGTTTTTTCCGTGACGATGATTGTTGTAAAGCATTCAAAACGTCGGGAACCAAAAATTCCAAAAAAATCCGAAAAGATTGTTTTATTTAAAATCGCATACATATATTTTTATGTAATACTAGCATTGCCCGCGGCTCCGCCCGCGTTCAGATGACCAAAAACCTTTTTAGGTTTTACATGTTAGTATACTCTTACATTGCAGTTTTTGTATTTTTTCTCAGAAATGGGATATTTTTCCGCGGTAAAAAGTATGCTATATGTTGACCCGGATAACCAGCTATCACCATACTAAATTTCACCAAAATCCCTCCAGTGGTTTTTCTGTGATGCGGTAACAAACAGACAAACACACAGACAAAAAATAAAAAAAAAAACTATAGATTCGGCCTCTGTATCGATAATAATGTTTATTTCAGTAAGATTTTCCAAAAAAAATTTAATGTAGAGATTCGGCTTAGTTACAATTTTATTATATATATGTATAGATATAGTGAAATATTCATACAATTAATTTAATTATTCCCTCGTGTTATTAAAGTATCTAATCCACTTAGGCAAAGATATAAATATGCAAAGCAACGCTCTAAACTCGTGAAAAACAAAACAATTCCACTTTTTCTTGAACGCTGTTCAGCGTAAAAAGTTTTGGATAAACAAATCATAGGACACATTCAATTTGCCTAATGACTGTTGGGACGTCTCACCAACGTAAGCTGACCCGCGTAATTCCTTTACCAAGAGCTTTTTACGACGCTTTTTTAGAAAGCTTTTATATTCCGAGGTCTTCTTCCTTGGTTGTAGAAATAGCTGAAGATTGTGTAACCTATACTATACATGATACTTTGTTATCGCCTTTTATTCTAAATCTCTTTTGGGTTTACTGATTTAGTTAATGGAATTATATATACTCGTAATTATTATGTACTAGCTTTCATCTGACCTTAAGAACACAGAAGAGAAATTTTGTAAATCAAATAATATTATAGTATATTCCGGAACAAAAAGCAGGTTTTTTATATTCAAACCTTGCATATGATGTGTGCCAAGTATTATCGAAATTCATTTTACGATTCACGCATGAAAAAGTAACAAATATACAACTCACTGATTCATTTATTGGCAACTAGCAACTCACCATCGCTCCGCTCGGGTTCGTCCCTAGTTAAGTTTTAACGTTTAGTAAAGATTTCTCAGAGATGAAATATTTTCTTGCAGTAAAAGTATCCTATATGTTGACCCGGATAACCATCTATCATCATACCAATTCATTCATCAAAATCTGTCTCGTTGTTTTTCTCGTGATGCGTTCCCAGACAGACAGATAGACAGACAGACAGACAGACAGACAGACAAAAATTCTAAAAACTATAAATTCGGACTCTGTATCGATAATAATGTCTATTTCAATCAGATTTTCCAAAAAATTTTTAATGTACAGATTCGACTTAGTTACAATTTTATTATATGTATATATATATATATATTATATTATATATTATATATATATATATAAATATTTGATTTTCTTATATAATAATAATAACACATCTAAACATAACAGACAGGTAGATGTAGTAAGTTCTTACTGTGTAGATCAAAATGACAGCAATTCAGATTAATATTTTTTCATTTTTTCATTTGTAAATGTATGTAGTAATGTGTTGCTTAAAATTTGTTTTTAAATAATAACAAATTTAAATAAAAATTATTATTTTTAATCAAATGTTAACTTTTTCAAATTACACATAGATCAATTATGTGGCTTAAATAATTAATATATTATGATTTTTTCTTTATGGTTATAAATATAATAATGGCAACTCTAAAAATATAGATTACTAATTAATATATTTGTAGAATTGTAATAATTATAATAATAACAGCTCAAATTAAATAAATAATATTCCATATTCAATTATAAAACTAATTAAAATTATATAAAAATGTTTAAAGTTAAAAAATATTGTAAGGTACTTTGGTGCCATTTTTCAATTTTTTGAATTCATTTTGTTATTTGTGGGTAGGCTGTCTGTAACAACTATATAATACCTTAGAGACATCTAACACCTCAGTCTCTCCCGTGACCATGATTGCTGTATAGAATTCGAAACGTCGGGAACCAAAAATCAAAATAAATTCGCGAAAAAATCCGAAAAAATAGTTTTATTTAAAACTATAGGTTCAGTCTCTGTATTCATAATAATGACAATTTTAATAAGATTTTCTAAAAAAATATTTAATGTACAGATTCGACTCAGTTAGAATTTAATTATATGTATAGATACTCGCGTTTATAATATTAATAGGTAGAACAAGTTGTGAAGATATCGCGTAGCATAGATTTAAAGCAACCATATTAAGAACTTTAAAAGCACAAGCTACAGTAGACTTAGTTCTCTTCACTTTTATTAGATATTTATCTGCGATTGATTCTAGCTGGCTCTAACATACAAGGCCGTAAATCGGATTTCGATTACACTCATTTCTGCGGTGCTTTCTATAGTTCCTTAGTAACATAGCTTCATAAGAGTCTTATCATTTCGAGTTAGTTGGGAATGAAAATTTTATTTATTTCCCTATATATTAATTATTTTATTCGCCTATGCCTTTTATCTGCATGTGTCATGAACAGGTAACCATAGGTCACAATGAAGAGTTAGAAGGAAAATAGAAGTGGACAGAGGTTTCTACTGGTACTGAAAAAATGCTACTTTACATATTTAGTCTATGTATGGTAGCAGTAGGTCGGCCGGTCGATGCTGTGCGTTAATGTCCAAACATATTTATTTATTTATTATTATAGATTTCGCTATTAAACCCTTGAGAAAAATTGCAAAAGTGACAATGCTGATATCAAGCTATGGTGGATGTACGTCGTCACAGCGTCGATGACGTCATAGCGTGTTATTGAGGCTCGTTTGTTACGTCGTGTCGTCGAGCGACACTGGTTTCACGCCGCGCCGTCTGCTATTAGGTACTTGAATATCTAGCTTTATTTAGGGTACATTTTGATTCAAACAGGTAATTTAGATGAGTGATATTCTTATTACAAAGGGGTTGTTTCGATAGAAATAGTTTTAATGGCTGGCAAATTGAATATTTATTATGCACTAGCATTACCCGCGGCTCCGCCCGCGTTCAGATGACCAAAGACCAAATTCTTAGGTTATACTTATTAGTATACTCCTACATTGCAGTTTATGTATTTTTTCTCAGAAATGAGACATTTTCTCGCGGTAAAAAGTCTTATACGTTGACGCGGATAACCAGCTATCACCATACCAAATTTCATCAAAATCCCTCCAGTGGTTTTTCTGTGATGCGGTAACAGACAGACAGACAGACAAAAATTCTAAAAACTATAGATTCGGCCTCTGTATCGATAATAATGTTTATTTCAATAAGATTTTCCAAAAAATATTTAATGTACAGATTCGGCTTAGTTACAATTTTATTATATGTATAGATTACTACAAAAACATATATTTTTTATATTTTGTTGATTTGTTTTAGGGTTCTATGTCTCAAGGGTTGAGTGTTATGCTAAGGTTTCAACATCAGATACTACTACTAACATTTATATAAGTTTGAGATAAGTTCATTTAAAAATAGTGCATTATAATTGATTGATATTATTCGTCTAAACTTGTTATCTATACTAATATAATAAAGACGTAAAGTTTGTGAATTGTGAGTTTGTGACGTTGTAGGGGGTAATCTCTGGATCTACTGAACCGATGTAGATGAAATTTGGTACGAAGATAGTTCGAGGTCCCTGGGAAGGACATAAGATACTTTTTATCCTGAAAATCATTCCTTAAGGGGGTGAAAATGGGGATGAAATAAACCTAGGGACGAACCCGAGAGAAGCGAGGATGAGTCGCTAGTCTATATATAAAAAAAAATTCTGACGGAGTCGACTCTGTACATTAAATATTTTTTGGCATTTTATTGAAATAGTCATTATTATCGATACAGAGGCCGAATTTATAGTTTTTAGAATTTTTGTCTGTCTGTTTGTGTGGGAAAAGAAACGAGAAAACTACTGGACAGAGTTTGATGGGTACAACAATAGCTGGTTATCCGGGTCAACATAGAGAATACTTTTTACTGTGGGAAAATTTCTCATCTCTTAGAAACCTATACTAACCGTCAAAACGTACCTAGGGACAAACCCGAGCGGAGCGAGTCGCTAGTTACAACTAAAAATCAGTTTTAAATTTGTTAATGAATGAATTTAGAAAGAAAATAAATTCAATTTTTGTCGCAGATATTGTGTAACATACACAAAAACATACAACAAAATTAAAATCAATTAATACGTCGTACAATTGATATACACTAATCCTCTACACTATCCAGCTAAGTACTCAGACTCACAGTGGTGACACTAGCTTTGCTTTATGAGGATAGTCTGCTTAAACAAACAGCTATGATATACTTAAACGGCGCAAGTTGACACTGTATTGAAACCTACGAGTTGAACTTAGTACTAAATAGAGTAGTGTTATGGCTTATTGTTGAGTTACAATAGCATCCATTAGAATGGGATTAACATGGGACATTGGGTAAATGCCTTCTTGACCCGAACTGACCGGGCGTTGACAGTATAATTATTCGTAGGCTTACGCAGATCTTTAGATGGGTCCAGCTTTTGGAATTAACGTCCTAGCAAGGCTAAATGGATGAATATTAGCTTTTAAAGATAGATATTTTATTATAATTATGTCTTTCTAGCTTATAGAACTTAAAAGTTAACCGTTTTCATCATGTTCACGAGTAATTTCAGCATATTATATAAACAGCTAGTAAGTTCACTCTCGATTGTAATTAATTTAATAGTTAAGCAGCATACAACATACATACACTTTTCAGATAAGACGAACATAATTACATATATGTAAGATTAAAATAAATAATGTATTCATACGAGAATCGATCCAGCTACCTCCAACGTCAAAGGAAAATCAGTCAGAATAATCCTACTACGCCATGGCGTTCATCATATTTCTTTTGAAGAAAATTAAAAAAATATATTATTATAGGAATATCACTTTTATCGTTAGATTATTTCCCTTCTTTTCGATTTTTAGAAATTACTCTAAAACTTTGTATTCATTTAACTTAGGTATATAAAGTAATAAAATAAGTAAAGAAAAATTTAAAAAAGCTATAATATTAACTTTTGTAAACAAGTACAAGTTCTAACAATTCAGTTACAGATTACCAAAATGCTGTAACAACAGTAAGCACAACGGTGTAAAGCGCACTTCCTAAAAGTCGAAAATCTCCTCACAGCTGGCAAAGTATCCATAGAAACTCGAGAGTTACCAAACTAGTTGAGAATTTGCTACGAACGAAAAAACTACTTAGAAAGGTTGCCTTTATTGGAAGAAGTTTAAATAAAAGTTCTAGTTTTATCGCTGTTAATTAATTGATCCTGAACACCAAAGGCCGATTCTAGGCTTTCTGGTTGTTGAAGATACCAAGCTCTTGTTTATTATTCACTGTAAATAAAAGTTTATAATTTTCCGTAAATGTATGGGAACTTTTTAGGTAATGTAGTACTATAAGTAGATTCTTATGTTATAACACTTTCTTAGATTTACGCGAATATTTGACATTTACATTTGTTCCAGGGAACCAAAAATCAAAATAAATCCGCGAAATAATCCAAAAAGTTAGTTTTATTTAAGATTCTTGTGTTCCTATTATAATACAAGTGATTTGCCTTTGCTTCGCTCGGATGCGTCACTAGGTACGATTTATAAGTGTATTCTGCCCTTTTTAATGTCCAACTGCTGGGCACGGGCCTCCCTTCAATACAAGGGAGATCAGGCCATTGTTCACCACGCTGGCCAAGTGCGGGTTGGCGGACTTCACATGTCTTTCTCAGAAATGTAGGTTTCTTCAAAATGTTTTCCTTCACCGTAAGGCAAGTGGTAATCATGTTAGAAATGATTCGCATATGAAAATATCAGAGGTGCGAGACCTGGGATTTGAACCCGCGTCACTCGGTTTCCCAAGCGAGCGTGTTACCACCGGGCTACCACTGCCATGATTTATATAGATAATATGAAATTATCATTGCGAGTGTACCTTAGGAGAAAGACTCATGCTATTGCAGATTTTTTTGTAGGCCTTATTGGACTTATAATTTTGTATGTATATATGTCTTTAAGGTTTAGCCAGCGTTAGACATGTCAATTTCTAAGGACGACTCGATAGAACCCCGAAGAATAGAATTTTGTTTCCCCGTGGATTTGAAAATTTTCCTGCAGTTAAAGGTATCCTAAATGTGGGCCCAAGTAATAAGTTATCACTACAAATTTAGTTAAACTCAGTTCAGTACTTTTTCTTTGAAACGCGCACATCAAATTCACTAAGTTACTGCTTTATTATATGTATAGATTGGGCTTATTTTTAACCGACTTCCAAAGGGGGAGGTTCTCAATTCGTCAGAATCTTTTTTTTAATGTATGTTCAGCGATTACTCGAAGACATCTGATCCGATTTGAATATTTTTTTTGTTTCGAAGGGTATATACTTCTCAGGTGGTCCCATTTAAATTTTATCGAAATCGGTCGAGTAGTTTTAAAAAAAATCAACAATAAATTATTTAAAAAAAAATTGCTTAATCGAATGAATATGTTATTAAAAACATTCTTCTTAATAACTATCTCCTTATTACGTCTATACTAAAAAAAGAAAAATAAAAACTAAAACAAAACCGACTTCTAGGTACTAAAATGTGACTTATGCGTGTTTTTATACCGAAAAAAACTTAAAAGCATAGCAACTAAGTTTAATGATCTATAGATATAATACAATTCTGAGTCCAATCTGTACATTAAATATTTTTTGGAAAATCTTATTGAAATAGTCATTATTATCGATACAAAGGCAGAACCTATAGTTTTTAGAATTTTTGTATATCTGTCTGCTTTTCTGTCTGTCTGGAAACACATCACGAGAAAACCACTGGACAGATTTTCATGAAAGTTAGTATGGTGATAGCTGGTTATCCGGGTCAACATATAGAATACTTTTTACTGTGAGAAAATATCTCATCTCTGAGAAATCTATACTAAACCTTAAAATGTAATTAGGAACGAACCGAAATAGAGCGAGGGTGAGTCGCTAGTACACTATAAAAGTCTAATTGAAGTACAAGTGTAATAGCTGAGTGGAGCAATAAAAGCATATGTGAATAGAAACGTAAAAAATAACAAAGATTTTTGACTATCGAGCACTCTCGAAATAAAAATAATTAAGCCCTCCAGAAATGATTGCACATACGTCATACACCTTGCAAGTTTCTGAGTCACGCTACACGTTTTTGTTCAACAACAATAAATGTATCGATTTCTGCAATTCCAGCTCTAATGAGGATCCCTATTGTTATTGCTGTTGTATATCACGTTTACTTTCGACTGTTCATTAATATGAAGTTTTGTAGAATATCTGTCACTGCCCTGGAGGACCGTGGCGGGGTTTCGTAATAATTAGAGCTTTTGTTTGGTTTTATTATTCCCGATATCTACTTGTTACATTCTATTGATGAAGTTTTTTTGGCTTTTACAGTTTTTTGGGATCTGTTACGATTTTTGACTGACTTCAAAAAAAAAGTTTCTATTCTAAACTATACATAGAAATTGAATTAACACAAAACGTAAATAATTCTTGTTTAAAAATTTGTTAAATAATATATCACCATATAAAAGTCATATAAGTGGTATTCACTTATTTCTTTCTCATAAAGTCTATTCCAATATCCATCATAAGTTTGACAACGCGACGTGGAAACACTTCTAGCTGAAGTTTTGCTTCATTTATTATCCTAAGCGATTGAACGTCACTTTTATAGTAGAAGCAGTTTAAAACTACAAGTATATTTTACTTGTATGGACTTCGGTTGGAAAATCTTGAAGTTATAAGTTTTTGGCAGCGATTGTGTATATTTTTCTATAACATTTTCAATATGGCATTAAAAGGAGCTTTATACCTTCTTTAAGTTTTTTTTATCCCAGTTTGAGTATGGGGATACTATATTTTTTTTTATGGTACAATACATTACCGTTAATTTACCGGAAGTCAAATCAAAACATACTTTATTCAAATATAATTTTACAAGCACTTTTCGTTAATTTTACATTTTAAATTTAAATTAAATGTCAGTATGTAAGTCCGTGAATCTACCACTAACTCGAAAAGCAGTTCAGATAAGAAGAGCTCATCAGTTGTTTTTTTAAATATAATAATAATTCACAATATATCAATACAATAATTATGCTCTTATCCTACGTGAATATCAATTAATAGTAACCATACAAATTCACATAAGCAAAGTATACCGAGACGAAATAATATGCTTTGCTCAATAATATATTTTAATTTTTTGACATAAATTGTCATGCTCAAATATAGTGTGGAATTTTATTGTATATACGTACACCTTGTCCATAAGACTGATTCATTTTTTGAAGACTCTTGGCGTTCTTAGTTTGTCCTTATTTCTAGTATCTATTTTGCATTTATCACTATTTCCTTAGACCTAAGAATGGAGCTGTAAGGTATATTCATTGTATATTATATCAAAATCTGATCTTGATTTAGGATTCAAATACCCGATATGTTCAATACTAATCTTTCAAAAATTTGGTTTTTATGAAAATTTCTGGACGTAACGAGCTCAGATGCAAACGAAGGATAGCGTAACTATATAGTGTATACAGTTAAATATTTTTAAATATGTGAAAATAGTCAATTTTTCTATTTTGAGCATATGATGCCTTATAATGCGTAAACTGCATATGTTATGTATATATTATCTTTTATGTTAAGAATTAAGTAAGTAACATATTTGAATTATCTAATATATAAAATTTCCATGTCACAATGTTAGTTACCGTACTCCTCCGAAACGGCTTTACCGATTTTTACCAAATTTTATATGCGTATTCAGTAGGTCTGAGAATCGGCTACTATCTGTTTTCCATACCCTATGTATATATATATATATATATATATATATATATATATATATATATATATATATATATATATATACTAAGATACATAATTAGATAACTATGAATATTAATACTATGCGTCTCCCAGAGCATATTAACAGTGAATTAGATTAACGCGGACGAGTGTCCTTTGCTCGGAGCAAGAAACCACGAAGCAAATCCAAATAAACAAGTCCATTAGTAAGTTCAGGCTCACGACATGTATTGAAGATTCTTCATATCTAGCAAATATTATAGGTTCATATTTTTTAAAGTACTTAAATATTTTTATTCTTGACTAGCAACTCACCCTTGCTCCGCTCGGGTTCGTCCCTACTTACGTTGTGACGCTTAGTGTAGATTTCTCAGAGATGAGATATTTTCCCGCAGTAAAAAGTATATTAGGTGTTGATCCGGATAATCAGCTATCATCATACTAAATTTCATCAAAATGTGTCTAATGGTTTTTTCGTGATGCGTTCCCAGACAGACAGACAGACAGACAAAAATTCTAAAAACTATAGATTTGGCCTTTGTATTGATAGTAATGATTATTTCAATAAGATTTTCCAAAAAATATTTAATGTACAAATTCGGCTTAGTTTGAATTTTATTATTTGTATAGAAAATTACGGTTTCATCTATCAATATAACATATTTGGAGGTTGATTTTGAGGGTAATAGATATAATTAATTCAGTCTATTTAGAGATAGTTTAGGTGCTATCTAAGCGCGAATCAAATACCTGTGTGAGAGGATTCCCGACTTAGGAATTTTTATATATTTTTCTTGTAAGGTGATATTCTAGGCTTATGAATAAAACATTTATAAATATGTTGGGACATTAACACGCAGCACCATCTAGTTCCATGGTAAGCTGCGAGGCTTGTCTTATGGATACCAGATACTTGGTACACTACACCTATACCTATACCTTTAATTTAAATAAATACATATTACAAATATAATCACCCATGCCTGGAGTACAAATATTCGCGCTCATCACACAAATGAATACCCCCAGCGGGACTCGAACCCGCAACCACTCGCACAGCAAGTAGGATCGTCGTCATAGGTCGTCCGTCTGCGCTACTCCGCAATAGCACAATCTGATGTAGTTTGGAGAAAATCAAGTTTGCGCTAATTGTGCCCGGGGCGAGCCCCAATAAGCAGTCATTTCGACCAACCTATAAATGTAAGTAAATATCTGTTATTTCATTTGGCCTGGTTATATTTTGTTTATGTTTTTCCTTCGCAAGGCTCGTTCTTGTTATATTTAGTACAGCTGGTGTTTTCAAATTATATTCCAATGTATTATCTTGTAGCTACAATTTTTAAAGCATTAGTAGTCCAGTGGTAACGTGCTTGCTTAGGGAACAGCGAAGCGGGTTCAAATCCCGGGTCTCGCATGTCCGATAATTAATTTTATGTGAGAATCATTTCCAATATTACACTTGTCTTACGGTGAAAGAAAACATCATGAGGGAACCTATATAATCGAATATTTGACAACATTACCTATGTTTTAATTTGAGTTTAAGAATTAAAAATTTAAAAATAGTGGAGTCACATGTCTTCCACGCAAGAAAGTATATATTATGTACTAGCATTGCCCGCGGCTCCGCCTGCGTTCAGATGACCAAAAACCAAATTCTTGGGTTTTACACATTAGTATGCTTTTACGTTGCAGTTTTTGTATTTTTTCTCAGAAATGAGATATTTTCCCGCGGTAAAAAGTATCCTTTATATTGACCCGGATAACCAGCTATCACCATACCAAATTTCATCAAAATCCCTCCAGTGGTTTTTCCGTGATGCGGTAACAGACAGACAGACAAAAATTCTAAAAACTATAGATTCGGCCTCAGCTCCGTATCGATAACAATATCTATTTCAATAAGATTTTCCAAAAAATATTTGATGTACAGATTCGGCTTAGTTAGAATTTTATTAATGTATAGATAGATGTAGGTTTAGGCTGAATTCAACATGATGGGAATCGAGACACATTTCGAGTGACCACTACGATGCATTGAAGCAAGGTGTCATTGTAATTGCATTCTATTAATATTCAACTACATATATTTGACGTAATTGTTGTACAATGTCTATAATGGATGATGATAATGTATTTAATTAGAGTCTATTGATTTGTGAATTTACCCACCATGCTAGTTTATGGCTTAGCGGGTATAATATAATCTATATATCTATACATATAAATAAAATTGCAGTGTCTGCCTGTGATTACAAAATAACTATGTTTTCTCAAGCACATAGAATTATTTATATGATATCAGTACCTAAACTATCTTTTTTATTTTTATTTCTGTCTGTCTGTGTTTTTCAACCGACTTCAAAAAGGAGGAGGTTCTCAATTCGACTGTATGTTTTTTTTTTTTTTTTTTTTTTTTTTATGTTTGTTACCTCAGAACTCCGTCATTTATTAACCGATTTGGACAATTTTGGTTTTGTTTGAAAGGGTATACTTCCAGATTGGTCCCATTTAAATTTCAAAAAAAAATACCACCCCTAAGGGTGGAAAAACAACTAATGATGAATTTAACCTACTTCTAATTGTCATATTGACTTGAAACTTTGCAAGTATTTCTATTTCCGTTGATAGTACAGTGGTTCGGTGTTGTTGACCTGATCTGATGGCAAGGCCAGAAGGTGGATAGGTGGAACTCTTCAACGGCTAATACTAGATACTTTGAGTTTGGGCTTATTATGTTTGATTTGACAAGCCTAACACGTTAAAATCCTTACTTTGCTACTACTGTCTACACTAAAAAGGGAAAAATAAAAACTTTTTAACAAAAAATAAAAACCGACTTCAAACAAAAGCACTAAAAAGTAAAAAATAACTGATTGGTAGTTTTCATTTACTATACATACCTAATCAAATATTTTCGAAGTCGGTGTGCTTTGGCTAAGTAATTAAAGCCTACCTATTAAATACATACCTAATCAAATATTTTCGAAATCGGTGCCAGCCCATACAAAGCAAAGCACACCGACTTCGAAAATATTTGATTAGGTATGTATAGTAAATGAAAACTACCAATCAGTTATTTTTTACTTTTTAGTGCTTTTGTTTGAAGTCGGTTTTTATTTTTTTGTTAAAAAGTTTTTATGTTTGTCTGGAATTATCTTTGAAACGGCTTAACCGATTGTAATGGGACTTTCACTGAAAGACAGTTGAGTTTATAGAGAATACATATAGATTATGTTTATTTCAGATATATTTAGTGCTCCAGTGCGAAAATCGAAAACCCTTAAAATTTACGCAAAATTTGAATTTATGATTTCACGAAAAGTCCGCAATGCGAAGCGAGGGTATGTTGATAGTTGTTGATATTTATTTTGCGATTTTATTCATATAAAAATAGCAGTGAGTATATTTATAAAGAAAGGCTCGAGTAAAAAAACCGATTTATTCATCAATCTAGACACCCTTAAAATTTTATCCTACGAGTTTTTATTTTAAATGTTTCTAAATCTAATTAAAATATTTTTTATTCATATAGACTTATAAAAGCAGTTTTGAATCGTCACTTTTTACATTTTAAATTTAAATGTCAGTATGTAAGTCCGTAAGGAATCTAATTAAAGCCGATGCAAAACTCAACAGTTACTCTTAATTTTTTTGCACGGAACTCTGATTAATTATTTAAGATAAAAGTAGCCTAAGTTACTCCTTATAACATCAACTATCTGCCAGTGAAAGTTCCGTCAAAATCAATCCAGCCATTTTGAAGATTAGACTGACAGACAGACAAATTTTTTTAATAATTGTTTTTTCTTATTAGTACCGTATATACTATCATATGCATTTAGTAAAATGCTGTTATTTTGACAGTACAAACAGACACTTCAATTTTATTTATCTTTATAGATGTAGACTAGCCTAGCCCGCGGCTCCGCCCGCGTTCAGATGACCAAAAACTAAATTCTTAAGTTTTACATGTTAGTATATTCATACAATGCAATTTTTGTATTTTTTCTCAGAAATGAGATATTTTCCCGCAGTAAAAAATATCCTATATGTTGACCCGGATAACTAGCTATCACCATACCAAATTTCATCAAAATCCCTCCAGTGTTTTTCTGTGATGCGGTAGCAGACAGACAGACAAACAAAAATTCTAAAAACTATAGATTCGGCCTCTGTATTGATAATAATGTTTATTTCAATAAGATTTTTCAAACAATATTTATTGTATAGATTCGGCTTAGTTACAATTTTATTATATGTATAAATAAAGTTGATAAAGGTGATAATTTTCTGACAAAGTCATACGCGAGGTATAGTGCAATTATTAATTTATATTATGCAATAGATGTTCTAATGCATGCAATGAGTTCGGCTGCGCATTTCAAAGTGACCGCGGAGCATTAAAGCGATGCGGCTGAAGAAATTGCATGCATTCAATACTGAAGGTTATTTAATAAAGACGGTTATATTTATAAATTTTACTTACTAAAATGTATGGATACTAGCTATTATTTGTGACTTCACTTGAACATTTTTGTTAGAGACGCGCCATTTCTCTTTGCTAGGGAATAACAATGTTATAGTTAGTTCAACGTTGATTATAAATGTATTCAGCCCTTTTTAACGTCCTACTGCTGGGCACGGGCCTCCCTTCAATACGAGGGGGATCACGCCATAGTCCACCACGCTGGCCGAGCGCGGGATGGCGGACTTCATATGTCTTTCGAAAACTAGTTAGGTTCTTACATACATGCAAGTTTTTTCACGATGTTTTCCTTCACCGTTATGACAAGTGCTAATCATGCTGGAAATGATTCACACATGAAAATATCAGAGGTGCGAATGTCCGGAATTTGAACTCGCATCCTTCCGCAGTTTCCCAAGCGAGCGTTACCACTAGACCACTGCTTTGTAAAGTAATAGAACTCGATAAAATAATTATTTAACTCTAACAAATAAATTGCCCTTGAATTTAAATAACTTAATTCCAACATTTCATTGTACATTTGAAGTGCATTTTCATTTGCATCGGTAATTGCAGAGTTGCGTGGGCTTTATTGAATACACTTGAACAGCTGACCGTTAAGCGTTTTTAATCCCCACGAGGAATATCAATCGTTTTAAATAATAATAATTAATTATATATATGAAACTAGTGAGTAGTGACGCGTCCCTAATGAATTTTTGCAATATATGTTAAGTAACATGCCCCAATGGTATCACTAGCTATATTTACATATATCAATCACTTATATGTCTATTAGGGTGGAGCGAAAAAAAATTTTTTTTCATGGCTTAGGGGTAGAATTGGTAGCTTATAAAAAAAACTTTTTAACAAAAAAATAAAAACCGACTTCAAACAAAAGTACTAAAAAGTAAAAAATAACTGATTGGTAGTTTTCATTTACTATACATACCTAATCAAATATTTTCGAAGTCGGTGTGCTTTGCTTTGTATGGGCTGGCACCGATTTCGAAAATATTTGATTAGGTATGTATTTAATAGGTAGGCTTTAATCACTTAGCCAAAGCACACCGACTTCGAGTGTTCGATGGAGTAACAAACATACACACATATTAATTTACGCATTTATTATACTGCAAAAGATAAGTTTTTTTGTAATTTGGTTATGAATAGTTTTTATTAAATCTATACAAAATTCAAATTCAAAATTCTGAGTCGAATCTGCACATTAAATACTTTTTGGAAAATCTTATTTAAATAATATGTATTCATTATTATCGATACAGAGGCCAAATCTATAGTTTTTAGAATTTCTATCTGTCTGTCTATCTGGGAACGCATCACGAGAAAACCACTGGACTGATTTTGACGAAATTTGGTGTGGTGATAGTTGGTTATCCGGGTCAACATATAGGATACTTTTTATTCATCATCTTTGATAAACTAATACTAACCGTTAAAATGTGGCTTGGGACGAACCCGAGAGGAGCGAGGGTGAGTCGCTAGTTCTCAATATAATTAATTATAATATAAAAAAATACTTGTACACTTAAGTAGAAACAAACAATTCCGGGACATATTTAGTAGTTTAACATATTACAGTAAGTAAAACGGGACTGTAGAAAATATCACTTGTGTTACTGTGTTTCAGGACTGTCACGTCGCTGTGACGGTGTCCGGTACTTTTTATATGAAATTCGCACGGTGCTAAATATGCCCGTGAGTTGCCTTGTTGGTATATGTAGCCTCTTTTTGTTTGTAATGTTATGTGCATGTTAACATAATGTTTAGATTTATTCTAGCCAAAGGGTACCGGTTTTGATAAAATTGAAATAAATTAACCATTTAGTCGTCTGGTTTTTGGATGTCTCGATGATTCATACTTTATTTTAGGATAATAAAATCGATCTGTGTATGTATGTTCCCTATGGACTCCAAAACGATTGGAGCGATTTTGATGAAATTTTCAGGCAATCTTCAGATTAGCCCAGCGAGTGGTCCTGTAAAGTTTTTGTAGCGATCGGAAGTTTGAACGCGGGCGAAGCTGCGGGCAGTATTAATAATCAATAAATATCGCGTATTTTACATACGCGCCATGTTGGTTTTCAATTATTCATAACCAAACGCAGCGCACATTGATAAAGCAACCAACCAAAGCAGTCGACTCGACTCACTAATACTCCTAGTGAGTGCTGGGACAACGTTTAATAAACTTTAAATCACTTTGAAAAAATCAAAATAACAGCAAAAATCTCATCAAATTCAATATAATGTACAGACAGACGTTTGACGACTTATTTTTATATATGTATATAGAAGATATAATATATTTACGTAAGAGACATACTCCATGTAATGGTTTTATGAGTTTACATATTAGCATATTAATGAAGCGTCTGAAAATTCAGGAGTCGTATACAAAGTCAATTACGCACGATACGTGGGATGATATGCCTGAGAGCTGGGCCCAGAAACTTTGCGGAATTTAATAAGGAAGACAAGAAGTTTGTGATTAATTTTGTTATCGGACTCGTGTGACTGACGAAAAAACAATCTGTTTATAGAAAAAAACTAATCTATACATATGTAATATGTATAATGAAATTCTAACTAAGTTGAATCTGTATATTAAATATTTTTTGAAAAATCTTATTGAAATAGTAATTATTATCGATACAGAAGCCGAATCTATAGGTTTTTGAATTTTTATCTGTCTGTGTCTGTCTGTGTTTGACCCTATTACGGAAAAACCACTGGAGGGATTTAGGTGAAATTTAGTATGATGATAGCTGGTTATCCGAATCAACATATGGAATATCTTTTACTGCGGGAAAATATCTTATTTCTGAGAAATTTATACTAAACGTTAAAACGTAACTATTGTTTTTGTATTAACTCGATTGTTATGTGATTTATTCTAACGTAGTTATGTGTTTTATAGTTAACTTTATGGTCTTTTAAACACGCTTTTATTACCGATCATATAATTGCGATTAACAACAGTAAATGGAAGTTATGGTCGCAGGTGGTTTACGAGGTTTTAAGTAGCGATATAGAAATATTTTTTAGTTCAGTTTCATTTACTTGTATGTATGTATCTATGTATGTATTCCCCCCCCGTTTTTAAACGTCCCTCTGCTGGGCACGGGCCTCCCTGCAATACGAGGGGGTTCAGGCCATATTCCACCACGCTGGCCAAGTGCGGATTGGCGGACTTTACATATCTTTAAAAAACTAGTTAGGTTCTCTAAAACATGTTCTAGAACAGGTTTCTAGATTTACTTAAGTATTTATCACGAGAAAGTAAAGCAAGACGCTCGAGGAAACAAATATAACTTATGCTTAATGGCATATGACTTAGTATGCAATTAATTAATCAAGTTATTTCTTCATGCTCCATCAACCTGGGATATATTATTTGAATACGATCTAGCTTTTGTAGAGCCACTAGCGGGTTAACCTAGCTTCGCTCGATATATTATGTAGCCTTTGTAATTCTAGGTCATTATCTACTATTATCTTAAATTTCATCCAAATCAATCCAGCCGTTTTAGCGTGAAGGAGTAAAAACATACACACACAAATACAAACTTTATATTACACAAAGGTTAACTTTGCATGAGTTTATTTGTGAGGGGAAAACTAGTGATCTACTCGTATATGATATATAATTAGAAGAGTTAGTAGATGTATGATTAAGCCGATTCAAGTCTTTATAATGAGTGTTAAATTGAAAGAAAATGTAGGTACATTTCATTTCAGAAAATTTGCTACTTATAAGCTACTTCATATACATTTACATAGGCATGTTTTCTTTACCTGGTTTTACTCGTATCATGGTTATAGCAAATAATACATTCGTTGAAGACTTTTGATATGTAAAAATGCTATTTTTAGTTGTTACTAGCAACTCACCCTCGCTCCGCTCGTTTTCGTTCCTAGATACGTTTTATCGGTTAATATAATAGATAACCAGCTATCATTATACCAAATTTCATCAAAATCTTTCCAGTGGTTTTCTCATGATGGGTTCCCAGACAGATAGACAGAAAGACACAAAAAAATCAAAAAACTATAAATTCGGCTTTTGTATCGATAATAATGACTATATCAATAAGATTTTCCAAAAAATATTTAATGTAGAGATTCGACTCAGAATTTTATTATATGTATAGATTATACTAAATTTCATCAAGAAAGGTTTCATATACATACTTATTTGGTTATATTCGACAACAAGGTAATCCAGTAACGATTTTGACGTAATGCCGCTTCATACGTAACCATTAATATCCATTTATTCGCGCTGACAGCGGATCGGTTGCGTGTGAGCCATATTTAGGGACCCTGAAAATTTCACTTCATTGTACTTTGTAATATACAATAAGGAGTGATGATGTTAAGGATTGGTGTTTGGGATTTTATTCAATTTTTTAATGTTTATATGCTGTTTAGAAGTTATAATAATTCAGCCCTTTTAAATTCCCACTGATGGGCATGGGACTCCCTTTAATTCGTGGGAATCAGGCCATAGTCCCCCATGCTGGCCAATACGGTTTGATTTTATATATCTTTTGAAAACTTAGGTTCTTGCATATTTCATTACTACGTATTCTTTCACCGCAAGACGAATTATGAATATGTTGAAAAATGATTCAGAAATGAAAACCTATAAGTGTAAAACCTAGGGTTTGAACTCGCTTCACGTGGTTTTCCAAACGAGCTCGTTACCACTATGCTACTATCTTTATTAAAAACAATGTAATCTTTTAAGTGTAAGATTCATCACTGACAGCATGCCTGTAACGGAGTGTTTTTAATTTAATTCTGAAATGAGAAAATATTTTTAATAACTTTTTTAATATATGTGTAGTTGAATGATATATATAAAACAAACTAGAAATTATTTATCATTATCAATACCTTTTTTCCACTGTTTGTTTGTTTGTTTGTTTGTTTGTTTGTTTGTTTGTTTGTTTGTTTGTTTGTTTGTTTGTTTGTTTGTTTGTTTGTTTGTTTGTTTGTTTGTTTGTTTGTTTGTTTGTTTGTTTGTTTGTTTGTTTGTTTGTTTGTTTGTTTGTTTGTTTGTTTGTTTGTTTGTTTGTTTGTTTGTTTGTTTGTTTGTTTGTTTGTTTGTTTGTTTGTTTGTTTGTTTGTTTGTTTGTTTGTTTGTTTGTTTGTTTGTTTGTTTGTTTGTTTGTTTGTTTGTTTGTTTGTTTGTTTGTTTGTTTGTTTGTTTATTTGTTTGTTTGTTTAATAGCTATTGACGAGCTTTAGTGTTAACATTAAAAAAAATTGGAAATAGTTTTTTTAGACAAGTAAGTTCTCTTGATATACGAGTATGTACGATACTCGTAGTTACATGTGTTTTAATCAATTTTGCGATAATAATCATGGTCGATTTCGACCACAGGGGAACATTAGTTAATAATATTATAATAACATTTAAGAGAGCTTTCTAATATAATTATTAATAATAATGTCCTCCCGACCGATTCGACCGAATACCCATCTGCACAGGAGATATTATAGTACACAAGTGCACTCTCTATTTCTGTCACTCTCAAACTCCGGTGGGATGACACGAGATACGACCGGTGAGAGTTATGGCGCAGGACCGACGGCTTTACGTGCTCTCCGAGGCAAGGGGTTGAAACACCGCCAACTTCCCAACTCCGGGCTGCTACTGAGACTTACTAAGCAGAAAGAATCAATAACTAAACTTGGCCCGACCCGGGCTCGAACCCAGGGCTTTCGGATCTGCAGTCGTACATGCTAGCCACTATACCACCGAGGCAGTTAATATAAATATAAACATTAATAACATTACAAATAACAAAACAAACTAGGTTTTGAAGGCACTTTATATTCTGTAAAAAGAAACAGTTCCCTCGAGACACCAGATATAACTCTTACGAACATACATATATTACGGCTTTATATGTTTTGACCTAGTTTTACCAAAAATCTGTTTAACACTACGTACTCGTATACATTGTTGGAGGAGTTTCTAAAACTTTTTCCTTCTTCCTGTTTTGCCATTCGCAGTGGTGATAGTAAATATAAATAAATTATAATATATATTACCTATAATATTTTACGAAGTGGTAGCCCAGTGATAACGCGCTCGCTTGGGAAATCGAGTGAAGCGGGTTCAAATCCTGGGTCACGCACCATTGATATATTTATGTGCGAATTATTTCCAACGTGATTACCACTTGCCTTACGGTGAAGGAAAACATCGTGAGGAAACCTGCATGTCTGAGAGAACCTATATGAATATAGCTGAATAGGTATAATATTTTTAAATAAAACTATCTTTTCGGATTATTTCGCGGATTTATTTTGATTTTTGGTTCCCGACGTTTCGAATGCTTTACAGCATCCATGGTCACGGGAGTCTCTCCCGAAATAATCCGAAAAGATAGTTTTATTTAAAATGTCAAACATTTGCGTAAATCTAAGAAAGTATTATGAATATAATATTTTACAAAATGCCAATTTCCATTAGTCGTAGTACAATACAGATCGTAGCATATGGACGAAGTTTGGGGTCCGACGAAATGTTACATCCAATATGGAGGCCGAATTAACCTATGCGCCCACAGTTCTGTTATTACTAATCTATACATATGTATGTATAATTGTTACGTATTGCATATGAAATTTTATTTATTTTATACTAGCAGTATCCGCGGCTGCGCTCGCTCTAAAACAACAAAAATTCTCAAAGTTAATCCTCTATTTTACCCCCTTATAGAATGAAATTACAGATATAAGTAAATCCATACATATAATCAAACTCTAATTTTTAACAAGTCGAATTTTTATGTAACAATTAATATTAAATATTTTTTCGATAAATCCTACTGAAATAGTCATTTTATCGATACGGTGGCCGAATTTATAGTTTTTAGAATTTTTGTCTGTATGTCTGTCTGTCTCTGTCTGTCTGGAAACGCATCAAGAGAAAACCACTGGGCAGATTTTTATGAAAATTGGTATGATGACAACTGGTCCGTGCCAACATATAGGATTTTTTACTGTGGGAAAATATCTCATATTGTAGAAATCTATACTAACCATTAAAATGTACGAACCCAAGCGGAGCCAGGGTGAGTCGCTAGTAATATATAAAATTATTTTGATAGACACCTTTATTGCTTATTTTTATTTAAATACTGTGAAATAGACGACCTTTTTGTTGAGTAAGGTTTGACATTTGTGAAACGTAGAAGCGCGTACAATACTATCCCGTAAAAGAAATAAATGAGTGAAGCTTCGCTTTAAATACTTGTAAATCTACGCTTATAATATTGTATTCAGCCCTTTTTAACATCCCACTGCTGGGCACGGGCCTCCCTTCAATACGAGGGGAATCAGGCCATAGTCCACCACGCTGGCCAAGTGCGGGTTGGCGGACTTCACATGTCATTTGAAAATTTACTAGGTTCTCTCAGACATGCAGGTTTCGTTACGATGTTTTCCTTCACCGTTAAGAAAAGTGGTTATCATGTTGGAAATGATTCGCACATGAAAATATCAGAGGTGCGAGACCCGGGATTTGAACTCGCTTCACTCGGTTTCAAAAGCGAGCGCGTAACCACTGGGCTGTCACTGCCTTATTGCTTATAATATTATAAAGAGTAAATTTGGTAACTTTGTCAGTTAGATTGTGGGTAATCTCTGAAACTACAGAGCCGGTTCTGAAAAGTCATAAATAGGAATCTATATTACCGCCAATATGCTATATGCTATTTTTTTACCGAAAAAAATGTAATTTCTGTCAGGAATCATATTAACTGTAATTAAAGTCAGAAAAAACTTGCTTTTGAGTTGCTTTATTGCCATGTGCTGCATAAACGGCTTGCAATAAAGTAATAAAATGTACGGCGAAAAGAAAAAAAAAACATACTAAAATCTGTGAATTTGTTCACGAATGGTATGCCTATAATAATAAAAAGTATTATAATTATTTTTTTTAAAAAAACCCCCGCGAAATATAAATATATCTCTTAGTATGTATAAAGTAATCTATACATATAATAAAATTGTAACTAAGCCAAATCTGTACAGTAAATATTTTTTGGAAAATCTTATTGATATAAACATTATTATCGATACTGAGGCCGAATCTATAGTTTTTAGAATTTTCGTTTGTCTGTCTGTCTGTCTTTTACCGCATCACGGAAAAACCACTGGAGGGATTTTGATGAAATTTGTTATGGTGATAGCTGGTTATCCGAGTCAACAGGATACTTTTCACCGCGGGAAAATATCTCATTTTGAGACTAAGTATATTATGAGTATATTAATATGGAAAATCTAAGAATTTGGTTTTTGGTCCTCTGAACGCGGGCGGAGCCGCGAGCAATGCTAGTGTAGGTATAATTGTAATTCGTACACGTTTAGGGGTGAGCAATGACATTAATGCATTATTCTTTTTTTATTTTGATTTTTGGTTCCCGACATTTCGAACAATTATGGCCACTGGAGAAACTAAAAAGTTTTTTTTAAATGTGAAATACATATCGTAAATCTAAAAAAAATATTATGCATTATTTTTTAAACTGCGAGCTCAATATGAGATAGTATAAGAAAACTGCTAGTCTAAGATCGCGATCTATGTGGGGACCCCTAATTCTTTTCCTAGGCGAAATATATTTTTTAAACCGTTAAAAAACATGACTCAAGGGAGTTGTCACTAAAAATTTGTTCCAGACTATTTTTTATTACAAAACCTCTACTCTGGAGATGTTTTGATATGACAATCCCATATTATTAAATTTATAATAAAATTATCTATATTTTGATATTTGGTAGGTTCCGGAAAACGTTACGAGCAATTAACTACTTCAATTTATCTGTTTATACCTGGATTTCAGGTAATGTGTTCAAAAAAGGCTGCCAATCGTATGATGGTATTTTCTACAAGTCTTTTACATTCGATGGATACTAAGTTGTTACAGGAAAAGAGTTAGAATAACCCCCCTGGGTCGTGTTTGTTATATGTTTTATAGTTTAAAAAATACATTTCGTCTGGAAAATGCATGAGGGGTCCACCACATAGATCGGGATCTTAGACTATGTAATTTTCAATAGAATAACAAATGTAAAACCTCAATACAAAAAGCTGTTTTAGTCCCAAGTAGGTATATTCTATTTGTAGCAAACGTCTTATTATAGCATTAAGTTTTATAACCCCGTCAATGGACCAACCAGTTATTGTTTAGTTACCAACATCGTAAACGAATAACAACCTGCGAACCAAGCCGAGCCAAATTGCCGTATTCGAGCTAAATTTTTAGCAAAAATATATGAAAATTACACCCTATGTTCTTATGTTAGAGTTGAAATTTCATCAAAATAATTTCAGTCAAACCATTGCGTTCTGTAACTGCCGGGTACGTTTCCGTTAGCGATTACACGTTTGCTTGGATTTAGTTGAAATAAAAGTTAATTCGGGTGGTAATTATGTTATAATTTAGAGACTCACGTGCTTTAAACTTAATGATAGTTTAAGTGTATTAAATGTAAGGCAATGGTAGCCCAGTGGTAACGCGCTCGCTTGGGAAACCGAGTGATGCGGGTTCAAATCCCGGGTCTCGCACCTCTGATATTTTCATGTGCGAATCATTTCTAGCATGATTACCACTTGCCTTACGGTGAAGGAAAACATCGTGAGGAAACCTGCATGTCTGAGGGATCTTAGCAAGTTTTCGAAAGATATGTGAAGTCCGCCCGCACTTGGCCAGCGTGGTGGACTATAGCCTGATTCCCCTCGTACTGAAGGGAGGCCCGTGCCCAGCAGTGGGACGTTAAAAAAACAAATGTAAAGCCACTAGCAACCTACGCTCTCTTCGCTCCAGTACACATGCCTAAATGTAAAACAGTGGCAAAAAATATGTGCTATTCCAGGTTATAATCTATCTGCGTATTAAACTTCATTTTTTGTTCAGTGGTTTCAGAGTGGATGAGTAACAAAAACATACACATACAAATTTATTTATATTAGTAGATAAACGTTTGGCTCAGTTTGTAGTGACCATACTTGTTGTTGCAGCGGTCGCGGGTTCCGGTCCCGCTGGGGGCATTCATTTGTGCGATGAGCACGAATGTTTGTACTGCAGTCATGGATGTTTATATTTATAATTGTATGTATTTAAAGTTATATATGTGTAGTGTATCAACTATCTGGTATCCATAACATATACCTCGTAGCTTACTATGGAACTAGATGGTGTTGTGTTAAAGTCAAAGAAAAAACATGCTAATTGCCTGTGGCGTTGCTTGCAATATGTATTAAAATACAATTAGGAGTCACTACCGTAATTGTATTCAGCCCTTTTTTTAACTTCCCACAGCTGGGCACGAGCCTCTCTTCCATACGAGAGGATCAGGCCATAGTTCACCACGCTGGCCAAGTGCGGGTTGGCGGACTACTACCGTAATATATTATATATGACTCCTTTCTTGGTATGACTAAAATTCGTAGGTCCTAGATTCGATTATCAGGTCAAGCCAAGTGTATTTAGTTTTAACTAATACATAGAAACCATTATAAACAAACATTTAAAACTTAATAAGATTGCTTTAAAATAAATCACGAAGATTTTTCACCATAATTCCCAGACATAGCTACGGAATACAGTTAATCTCCTAACAAATGGTCAGAAAATACGGTGTGCCGACGTCGAAGTGCAAATTTAATTTTTAAGTCACGGGCTAGAGACTGCGAGATGAAATTTTAAATAAAAATAAAATTCTATCAGACGATTGACTTGGGTCGGAGCCAGAACTGCTCGCGGCTTACAATTAATTATTAAGAAAACTATAGTCTAAAATTACTTATTAACTTTCGTGTCTAAACTCTATTTCTATTGGACTAATAAATGCGAAAATTTGTATATATGAATGTGTGTATGTTTGTTACTCCTTATGTAAAACAAATGGATAGATTTGGATAAAATTTTGTACTTAAATAGAATACAACCTGTAGCCCATAGTGTCAAAGTCGCTAGTACAATATATTATAGTTTTTTTATTGAGAAAATGTTTAACACCAAATGTTCTGTTTTGCCATCAAACCAAACTCAATTTGGTTTATAAGTAAAGAATTTGTTAAAATCTTGACTAAACCACTACTTATGATCACAATCAGTAAAGTGGTTCGGATTAACACGATTAGTACCAGATGGACAAACTATAATTAGAGAAAAGAGTATTCTAATTATAGGCCACTTTGCATTTTTATGATTGATGATTATTACTTCACTGGTTACCATTACTTTACTAAAAAAGAGCTCTAAAATCAGTAATTAAAGGAGGACCACCACCCTATTTCTTAAGAAAAATAGTTACAAAACTCACATAATATCTATGATGATGATGATGTGCTCCTGACCGATTCCGGCCACAGCGGCCAATCTCATTGAGACTAACAACTGCGCAGGAGATATAATAGTGCACAAGTGTACGCGCAGACACAACGTGCACTCTCTATTCCTGTTACTCTCATACTCTGGTGGGGGGACTGCTCGACACGACCAGTGAGAGTTAAGGCGCAGGACCGACGGCTTTACGTGCTCTCCAAGGCACGGGGGTGAAACACCTCCAACTTTCCAACTCCGGGCTGTTACTGAGGCTTACTATACAGAAAGACTCAATAACCAAACTTGACCCGACCGGGACCCAGGACCCCCGGGTGTGCAGCCGTACATGCTAGCCACTACACCACCGAGGCAGTTCACAGAAAAATATATATAACGGAATAGAGCCTCCTTTGTAAAGTCGGTTCAAAAGTACTCACTTTTTAATCCATTTTCTTTAAACAGCTATGTAAAAAAGAAATTCCTTTGTGTGGTTGCAAGCTCGTAAGGATTTATGGCCTAGACTTAGTAAGCTTCTGAGCTTACTAGTTCTACTACAGATTAATCTTGTGGATACGTCGACCTTGTATAGGTTTTTTAGGTAGCTGGAGATCGAAATACAGATTGTAGTCGATGTGAAAAGTTAGATAACACTAGAACTTGTTTTTGACCGTGGCTTTGCTTGTGTTAAAAAAATTCAAGTTATTTTTGTTTACGTTATAAGATAGCGCCATCTATTGATTGTGATTGTGAAAGTGTTGTTTGAATAAGATTAATGCTAAATTATTATCCCACGGATATGTTTTAGATAAATAGTTTATTATATATTAAATATTTTATTTTACGTTAGGATTATAATTGGACGTAATTATACAAAATAGAACTACAAAAACTTACTTCTGAGAAAATAGGATTAGTAAAATTGGTATATCAAAACTACAAGACTATAGTTTTTTTTAAATACCTATTAAATATTGGGTATTTTATCTACTTTCTGTATATCAGTTGATATGTAAGTGCCATTTCTACAGTAACTCAAAAAAGGTTTTCATGGGCTGGATCTATTTTGCATAACTACGTCCAATTCATCTATGAGACAAGTTCTATCCTCATGTGCTCAATCAAACTTCTTTTAAAGAAATCTAATAAATATTTATTAGCATTAAATACTTTTAATTAAAATCAATTTCTTTAATTTAATTTTTTAATTAAATTCTTTTCTTTAATTTAATTTCTTAAATTTAATTATCTAATCTTGTTGGATTTTTTTCGCAAAACTCATGAGCAGAATATTCCTTTGAAGTATATTCATAAAGAAATAATTATAATTAAAAAATACAAGAAGGGTCAAATAATAAATTTTATAATTCATATACAATTAGGAATGTAGCATAACTCAGAAAAAGCATACACCGAAATCGAATTTATCCTTTTTAAAATTTACCACATCTAAAAAAAAAAATGGATACACATAAAATAACACTAACTAATAAAATTATAACTACTCGTAAAATAATACTCTAGATACTAAAGTGTGATTGCATAGCAGTGGAATGATATAAAATGGATTCTCAAACTGGGATTTTAAGCCCACATTTCATTTGAAATGACCTCCAAAAATCTTGTATTATTATACGTTAGTGTCATATTTGACGTCAATGACAGGTTTATTTATTACTAGCGACTCACTCTCGCCCCGCTTGGGTTCGTCCCTAGTTACGGTTTAAGGTTTAGTATAGATTTCTCATACATGATATATTTTCCCAAAGTAAAAAGTATCCTGTATGTTGACCCGGAGAACCAGCTATCATCAAAATACATTAAAATCTGTCCAGTGGTTTTCTCGTGATGCGTTCCCAGACAGACAGACAGATAGACAGACAGGCAAAAGTTCTAAATACTATAGACTCTTGATCTCTTACAAATTAAACTCAAAATTTTATTATATGTATAGATAATATATGTATTTAATAGTACCCACAGACTCCACTTCCGTGGCAAAACGGATAGCTTACTTCATAGTTCATCAACAATGTTCTGCATTGCGAGTGCACCAGTAAAGCAAATGTAGGATTTTAAAGCCTTTTCCGTAATTAGTATGATACAAAGTTGAGACAAACATTAAAAACTTGTGAAACGTATTTTTTACGAACCAATTTCCACTTTACTATTAAAAAGATTGTTAACTCAAATACTATTTTTTGTCGGTGGTTCTGTTCATTGATAATATGTTTATTATATAGGAAGGAGATTAGTAGCAAGACTTCGCAGATAGAGGCAATTAAATTATTTTTCCTAGGAAAGTACTACGTGATTTTAATACTTTCTCACGCGGATATTTGATATTTTAAATAAAACGATCTATCTCTTCGGATATTTTAGCGGATTTATTTTGATTTTTGGTTCCCGGCGTTTCGAATGCTTACAGCAATCATGGTTTCGGGAGAGATTAAGGTTTATACGTTTCAGAGGTACTTTGTTGCATTGTTTTTAAATCATTGTATCATTTTGTGAATCATTTGAGCAGTTTTTAAAGTATGTCTAAAAATCTTACGGAACAGTACAAAGGATCCGGAAACGCCTTCCCTTTTTTAATGAGCTATAAGAACGCATCATAGATGGCGTAACATTAGCCCCCATGACGCAAATCAAAGGTCTTATGGGGAAGACTAGTAATCAGTGTAACTGGGTTTTCCCATAATTATGTTTTAGTAAAAAACCTACACTGATATATTTTTTACATGTAATCGCTTCAGCCTTAAGCGTGAAAATTTATCATTCAAAGCGTCTAGCACCAAAATCAAAATAAATCCTTGAAAAAATCCGCAAAGATAGTTTTTTTTTAAATTGTCTAATATTCGCGTAAGCCTAAGAAAGTATAAATATTTCATCAATTTTAAGTAAAAAAAGAACAGTGTAGTAAATAAACAGGGCTTTACATACATATAAGCCACGATATCGTTTTAAAGCTGAAATGTATGTCAATAAAAACTTTTTAACAAAAAAATAAAAATCGACTTCAAACAAAAGCACTAAAAAGTAAAAAAGAACTGATTGGTAGTTTTCATTTACTATACATACCTAATCAAATATTTTCGAAGTCGGTGTGCTTTGGCTAAGTAATTAAAGCCTACCTATTAAATACATACTTAATCAAATATTTTTGAAATCGGTGCCAGCCCATACAAAGCAAAGCACACCGACTTCGAAAATATTTGATTAGGTATGTATAGTAAATGAAAACTACCAATCAGTTATTTTTTACTTTTTAGTGCTTTTGTTTGAAGTCGGTTTTTATTTTTTTGTTAAAAAGTTTTTATTTTTCCCTTTTTAGTGTAGACAGTAGTAGCAAAGTAAGAATTCTAAAGTGTTAGGCTTGTCAAACCAAACAAAATAAGCCCAAACTCGAAGTATCTACTATTTATCGTTGAAGAGTTCCACCTATCCGCCTTCTGGCCTTACCATCAGATCAGGTCAACAATACCGAACCTCTGTACTATCAACGGAAATAGAAACACTTGCAAAGTTTCAAGTCAATATGACAATTAGAAGTACGTTAAATTCATTATTAGCTATTTTTCCACCCTTAGGGGTGGTATTTTTTTTTTAAATTTAAATGGGACCAATCTGGAACTATACCCTTTCAAAAAAAAAAAATTGTCCAAAACGGTTAATAAATGACGAAGTTCTGAGGTAACAAACATAAAAAAAAAGAAAAAAAAAAAAAAAAACAGTCGAATTGAGAACCTCCTCCTTTTTGAAGTCGGTTGAAAATGTGATTCGAATCTCTTCCTCTGTGACACATTTTTATCCACTGAGACATTCTTCGTACATATGTAGTAGGAATTTAATTCTTTAACATTATCATGACCAAAAATCCGGCCACAACGATAAACAATTCTCATATTTCTAAACAAGAAGGAAAATATTAAAATAAATACGTCTATTTATTATGAGAGAGTTTGAAACGGATCTCGTATTTGGGTCACTGGTATACAAATCCAATCAAAAGGCAATAAACGAAAATTCGGCGTAACGCGACCGTTGTATGTGAATGTATGGTTTTATTTAATTTGTAATTTATATATTTTTTGATATCTGAAATTTATGTATTTATTAATATAAGCTATGCATATTGTAATTGAAAAGGGTTAATAATGAAATGTTCACTACTATTATAAAGAGAAAGGATTGGAATTTTTGTATGTTTGCAACGAATAAACTCAAAAACTACTGGAACGATTTAGATAAAATTTGGTAAGAAGATAGCTTGAGACCCCGGAAGGGAGGGACATAGGTACTTTTTTCCCGGAAATCATCCCTTACGGGGGTGAAAATGAGGTTGAAAGTTTGTATGGGAATCAACCTAGGGACGAACCCGAGCGAAACGAGAGTGAGTCACTTAGTTAATTATAAAAAGAATCATGAAGTTGATTTACAATTTATATCTAACTAGATTGTCCACGGCTCTGCCCGCGTTCAGATGACCAAAAACCACATTCTTAGGTTTTACATATTAGTATACTCTTACAATGCAGTTTTTGTCTTTTTTCTCAGAAATGAGATATTTTCCCGCGGTAAAAAGTATCCTAAATGTTGACCCGGATAACCAGCTATCATCATACCAAATTTCATCAAAATTTATTCAGTGGTTTTCTCGGGATGCGGTAACAGACAGACAGACAGCCAAAAATTCTAAAAACTATAGATTCGGACTCTGTATCGATAATAATGTCTATTTCAATTAGATTTTCCAAAAAAATATTTAATGTACAGATTCGACTTAGTTACAATTTTATTATATGTAATAGATATTGTAGTGTAACTTAACAGAGAACCTTCTCTTAAAAGGTACTTATTTTTGGCCAAAAAATAAGCAACACATAGCAAATAATATGTTAATTAGTCTGTATTTCGATGCCGAAATTTCAAGTTTAAACAGGTCAGAGGTAATTGGTTTAAAATGAACAAACTTCACACTTTAGTGATTCAATGTTATGTATTAGGTTGTATTATAGTTATTAATTAATATGAAAAGTTAATAATTGGTCCAATATGTAAGAGATGAGCCTTCTTTGCCAGCCTCTCTTGTATCATAAACGCAACCGTGTGTTTCTCTTTTGGCTGAACCGATGTTAATGTAGTTTGAAAGAAAGATATGTAGTTCTCATTTTAGAAGGTAATAGTAGTGAGGAGGTTCAAAACCCATTCTATGATATTAAAATTACTAGATATTGATTAAGAATTTGTGTATTTGGAGTGTCTTATATCTCGGGAAAGTTAAGAATTACAAAATACAAGTAGAATCGTAGGCTTAAGCTTGTTTTATATAGTCATTATAAAGATAGTTTTATATGTCTGAAATATAAAATAAGAAAGAAAAAATCAAGAAAGAAAATAATTTATTCGGACAGAGATTAAGATGAAGTATACTTATCTACAATTAAAAAAGCTGCAACCACCTCCAAATTCCAACTGTGGTTACAATTTAAGTGTCTATCTTTATCATTTAGCTTTATCGAAATTGGCACAGGTATTTAAGAAAAATGAATATCTTATTATATCAAACGAGCAATTCTTGTATATGCATATGTAGGTATATAAAATTTCGCGTATCTCGGAAATGGATCTAACGAATGGGATAAAATTTATTTATATAAAATTTATATTCAGATTAAGTTAAAGTTTAACGTTTAAGTTTATCTATATAGGAGTCTTTTCTAAAAAAAGCGCAATTTTTATAGCTACTCCGAAAAACAACGAGCGAAGCTCGATATTACATATAATAAAAGGAGATGGAATACTAATTATAATGATATCTAAAATCCCCGTATATATCATAATCGTTGTTTTACAAACAAATAGTATTTTAAGCACACGAATTCTATTATTCAGAATTCTTTCGCAATTCCTAAGAGCAAGGCTATAAAAGTAAGTTATGTGCGTAGTTAAATCGTACCTCTGTCAACTTACTATTAAATTATAAAATATACAGCTTTATATATTATTTTTTGTTATATTTTAGATAACTTAGGTGTTTCGTAAAACGATTGTGTCGCAGATTCGATTTTTTAGCAGTTATATTTTCAGTGAAGATCTCAAATTAATGCTGATATAATACTTTCTTAGATTTACGTGAATACTTGACATTTTAAATAAAACTATCTTTACGGGTTTTTTCGCGAATTTATTTTGATTTTTCGTTCCCGACGTTACCATGACATACCATCTCCCGTGACCATGATTGCTGTAAAGCATTCGAAACATCGGGAACCAAAAATCGAAATAAATTCGGGAAAAAATCCGAAAAGATAGTTTTATTTAAAATTAATGCAGATTTTTAATTTTTCATTTGTAAAAATTTTCATTTCTATTCAAACTAAGCATAAAGTAAAGAAGAATCATTTCTCTAACTTATGTCAGTATTGGAAAGGATTATTAAAATCTCAGACATCTAGATCTAATAGTTAGGGCTTTGATGAATCAGAAGAAAGATAAGCTAACTATTACTGGCATAGATAAAATTAAAGAGCAATACCCACCACGCTGCTAAATTGATTTGTGGGTAAAGTAGGTCATTAAGTCTCATACAATGTGTGTTATTTGTGCCCGTGTTGACTTCAGACCTATCGAAGCTTATTACGTCGGAGCCATAAAAGTAAATAATGTGAGCATGTCTCAAAGTCTACTTTGTTGACTAGATTTATAACAACATTAGAGGAGAGATAAAAATTTTCTTTTGGCTACAATTATTCTTGCTTACTTTGTTTTTTTTTGTGATGAAACTTTGTATGTATGATAAAGTTTTAATGGTGTTAAAGTTATATATCAATTAGTTTTTGAAAGAAAATATTATTCACTATCGACTCACCCTCGCTCCGCTCGGGTTCGTGGTTACGTTTTAACGTTTAGTATAGATTACTCTATAGATATTTTCCCGCAGTAAAAAGTATCCTATATGTTGACCCAGATAACCAGCTATCACCATACCAAATTTAATCAAAATCTGTCAAGTGGTTTTCTCGTGATGCGGTCACATACAGATAAAAAATCTACAAACTATAGATTCGGCCTCTGTATTGATAATAATGATTTCAATAAGATTTTCCAAAAAAAAAAAACAATTAAAGTACAGATTTGACTCAGTTAGAATTTTATTATATGTATAGTATATAGAAAAAACAAATCAATATTAAAACATTTAAAAAAAAACACTTTTTTTTTCATTAAAGTAAACGCTTGTTTTTAAAAATGTTTTTTTTACTTTTAATTTATTTCTCTAATTTTTTTACTTTACAAGTCATAGTGTGGGTACATTATTTAAATCGACTGAATCATAATTGAATGTGTATACAAAATATCGCATCTGTGCTATTGTCGACTAAGGAGATGTCTCATTTGGAGCTAACCTTCAAAAAGCAGAAACATCTTGGTAGATTTTAGAACAGATTATATATAATAATTAATTGATTATATAAAATTTCGTACCTGTACTATTGACTGTTCCGAAGTTGCTTGGTCTGAAGCCAATTCAAAAGTCATCATTATCATAGGAAGTCATTGCCATCGGAACTGAACCAACATGTACAATATCGACTATGTAGGATAAGAGGAAGTGGCACACAAACATACCAACTAACAAACATTGCAAGTTGAATAAAAGCTTCTAAAAATTCACTCCAGAGTCACTCCAAAAGTAAAATGTCGATGCTTATGAGTGGATATTCTTCTTCAAGTTTATTAATTTAACTCACATTTGTTGTAATCTGCTCAAAACCGAACATAAAAGCGTTTTTGAATTTAATGGTTTTTCATTTTAGAAACTCGTTAACAACACTTTTTATCACTTTTTTTATCTTTTACTAGTTGTATGTAGTTCCTAATAATATATGAATTGCAAAAAAATCTGTCATTTCAACAAAATGTATTTCATATTTGATTTTGATTTTAAATAAAAAGAACTGTACAATCTTTATATACAATATTTGAAAAAAGTATCATAGTTATTAACAAATGCAATACTATTTGTGGAAATATAAAGTAACAAAGGGGTATTGTAAGCATTGACTCAGTGTTGCGAGGTTCATTAAATATTTGTTTTTATCTTAAACTAAATATTTTCTGTGATTTTTCTCATGTATTTTATTTCATTCACGAGTTATAATCGTTTTGTTTTATATAGCAATGCCTTGAATTGGAGAACGCGATATGATCTACAATTTATTTAGTGAATTATACTTAATTTATTATTTAGATCACTGGTTCGGTCGAGTCAAATTCAGTTATTGAGTTTTTTTGCTAAGAAATTCTCACTAACAGCCCGGATTTGAGATGATGGTGGAGTTTTATCTCCGGAACTCCGACAGCACGTAAAGTCATTGGTCCTGCACCTGACCTTTCACTGGTCGTGTCGAATTTTCGTCTCACCGGATTGTGAAAGTGACGGGAATAGAGAGTGGACTTGTGACTTCTCGCATACTTGTGCTCTTGTAATATCTATTGCACAGATGGATTAGCTATCTCAGTGGCTTCAGTCAGATCAGTGATATTGGCTGCCTTGGCTGAAATCAGTCAAGAGAACATTATTAGATCGTTGGTACATCATTGTGCAAGTGAAGTGGGCTTAAATTTTGGATCTCACACTTCTAACATTTTTCATGCGCCAATCATTTTCAATATTTTTACCCTTCCTTTGCCTTATGACGAAGGAAAGTATCGCTAGGAAACCTGCATGTCTGAGAGAATCTAGCAAGTTTTCGAAACAAAATGTGAAGTCCGCCAACTCGCACTTGGCTAGCATATGGGCTATGGCCAAGTAGTCATCCTCCGTGCCCAGCAGTGGGACATTAAAAAAACTGAATATATTCTATTTTTTTAAATAATATTTACTAAAGTAATAATGAATGCGCAATTAACGTAATCTGTGAAGAATTAAATAATTAAATAAACGTTAAGCCAAGCTGCGCGTAACCATTGAGTGTAGTGAAAATAATTTCCATTCAGAATGATGAATGCTACAAGGGTTGAAAATTAAACACAAATAATTGCCTACAATGGAAGCTTCGAATATTTTTCAAATGAACTACAATATATTTGTATTTTTGAATATTAAATGCTACTGAAAATATATTGCTCTGGTTTAACGCAAATATTTTACATACATGCATGTTTTTTCTTAGTAACTTAGTACTTTGCGAGTTTTAAGCTTACTCTTGCATATTAAAGGTAGCTTGTGCCTTTTTAGTTAACTATTTATTGACCAAGATCGAGAAAAGAGAGGGAAAAGGACATGTATGTTCGTTTATTCGTATAAAGAAGTGGTGATCTCTTGCTTCATTTTTTCTAATACTACTAGTTACTAGTTAAAATAATTATAATAATTGTCTAGTAGAATTTACTTAACATACAGGCGTCTTAGTTATTATTGTTATTTGTATTATTTATTTAGATATTTTGGTTCCTGAGGTTTCGAATGCTTTACAGCAATCATGGTCACGAGAGAGACTAAGGTTTTAGACGTCTCATATACTTGTTACAGACAGTGCTTACCCACAAATTTGTAAAAAGATTTCAATAATTCAAAAATGGCACCCAAAATATTTTACAATATTTGTTAATTTTTTGTCTAAGCATTTTAATTTTTTTTATTAACTTTTATAATTGAATATGCCAATATTATTTATTTAATCCGAAAATATCCGAGAAGATAGTTTTATTTAAAATGTCAAATATTCTCGTAAATCTAAAAAAGTTAAAGTAATCACCTTAAAATAAAAAAAAAACACTTTAAGCTAGTACATAATAAATTAATTCTTTCCTTGTGCAACTCTGACTTGACCATTTTTACTACATATGTACATACCGAGAATAAATCTTGTTACTTCTATTTTTAGAGCCGACATTTTAAGAGATATTATCGATAAATCTGTTAAAGGCGCCACAGATTACACATTCAAATAAATTTTCCACCATTTTGAATCCAGTTTCATTGTATTCAAGGAAACTTTGATTAAAGGGATTAGGCCGATTTACCTGCCTCCTTCTTTCACTCGATAAAAGCTAAAAATGTATGTCCATTACACCACAATGTTACATAGAATATCCTTATTTATATAAATTAAAATAATGTGTGCTAATAGTGATTGATATAGAAATATATCATTTGTCCAATTGTGATGAAACTTTAGTGAATATTACAATTAATGATATGTGAGCCGTATTGGATAATTTAAATATCATGCGTATACCTTAATATAATATATAACCTGTATTTGTCTAAATTAATTATAATTTAGATATATGTGTGTACATAAATAGGGATTTTCATTTATATTTAAACATTTATTGTATGTAACACTTTGTGCTAATAGTAAAATAAGTTTTTATTTCTTAAAGGAACCTCTTTCACACAGGAACCTTATGAGAACATCGTTAGGAATTTTGTTCGACATTAAAACAGTCACGTGGTTTTTATAGTATTTTTAATATCATTAATTGGCTGAATATATACAATAAATGTAGTATATAATATATGGAGTTGGCGATAGATGATGAAAGTTTAAAAAATATATAAGAAAATTAAAAAAGTTTCACCCATAGTATTATGATAATATACCAAATGGAAGAACTTGTTATGAAAAAAGGAATCACCTATCCACAAAATCCGTAAAAACGATGAGTATAATGGAAACACATCATTATTTGTTAGATTTAAATCTGTGCCCAGTTGTAAGAGCATTCATTAGCGAAATCCAAGACATCCTAACTTGTTACATATAATGGAGGAATGAGGATCAGAAATTGATGGCTTCTAACACTGGCATATTCAATGGGTATCAATAGAATGTGTACTGTAGAGGTTCTTTTCTTCTTAAGCTCAATCTCAAAGTAGTCTTAATTTTATTAGACACTAGACACATATATATATATATATATATATGTATGTATACTTATATATACGAGTATTTTAAATAAAATGCTTTTCGTTGGTAAGCTATTTTTTAAGTGATCGATGTAGTTTGAATATGATTTTTAGAGTCAAATAATTGGAAAAGTTGCCCAGAAAGTTCGGAAATTGGTAAAAAAACTGAAAGCACTGTTTTTTTAGGATTTTTCTATAAATTTATAAATCACAAATCTATTGGAATTTGGATAGGATAATGTGTTTTGAGCCAGCTAGACGCAAATATAGAAGCCACATCAAGATTATTTATTCTTCTTATCTCTTTAATAGAGGATGAAACCAATATTAGAAACCAAGGGACTTGTTCCAGATCACCAATTCAGATTCAGAGAAAAACACTCTACAATAGACCAAATCCATACAATCACAAATATCATCGAGAAAACTCTAGAAGGAACACAAGTCTGCTCTACTGTCTTTCTAGATGTCGCACAGGCATTTGATAAAGTGTGGCATGATGGTATTGTACTAAAACTGAGAAAAATGCTACCTTAGCCATATTCGGATATACTAGAATCGTATATATCAGACAGAGTATTTAGAATAAGGCACGAAGATGCCTACTCTGAAATTAAAAGTATCAGAGCTGGGGTGCCACAAGGAAGCATATTGGGTCCGGTCATGTACCTTTTATACACCAATGATATCCCCGAATTAGAAAATAATACCATCGCGACCTTTGCTGATGACACTGCCATAATGGCGGTTGGAAATTCTCACGCAGAAGCAGCTGAAAAGGTACAAAAAGCCGTTAATAAAATCCATGACTGGACATTACAATGGAGAATAAAGTTAAATAAATCAAAATCGATTCATATAAACTTCACCAACTAAAAAGAAGATTACCATCCGATATTTATTAACAACATCATACAATATGAAAATACAGCAAAATATTTAGGAATGACGCTTGACGCGAAGCTACGCTGGAAAGCTCACGTTAAGAAGAAAAAAGAAGAATTGGATTTCCGCTACAAAGAGATGCATTGGCTGTTGGGAAGACATTCCTCTCTGTCCGTACACAACAAAATATTATTATATAAACAAGTCCTAATGCCAGTGTGGACCTATGGTATACAGCTGTGGGGCTGTACCAAAAAGAGTAATATTCTTATCATCCAACGATTCCAAAATAAAGTTTTCAGGTGAATAGTTAATGCACCCTGGTACGTAAGAAATGACGATCTCCATCGGGATCTCAATGTAGAGATTGTCGATAAAGTGATAAAAAATACACAGAAGCTCACGAGCAAAGACTTCACAAACATGTGAATATCGAGGCAATCCAGCTCCTCGACAACACGGACATAGTGAGAAGGCTCAAAAGAACTAAACCTTTTGAGTTAGTGTAGTGTTAAAAAAATAGTGTAATGTAGTGAAAGTAATAATAATATAGTGCTACCAATATAGAACATAAGAACAAAGTGTCTTCGCCTTAACTAGAGACTTTAAGAAAAGTGCCATTGGACGCATTCTTAGATATATTATTTTATAAAACGAAGTTAAAGTAAAATTAGGTTACAATATTTTAGTATTGTTGCCTAGAAAAAAAAACTCTTTAATCGTCTACAGACTTTTTACTATAGACTTTATTTTAATTTTCAGTACTTGTTTAATTATTAAAAAATGTAGGATTTTTGTGACAAGCCCCAAAAGCAGGTGGTACTTAATTCATACGTTAGTGTTTTTGAATATGTTAAGTAAATAGATTTCCAAAACTCTTTTTCTATTAGATAAGCAAGTTGTCCTATAGGGCAAGTCCCAAGAGGGCACACTGAACAATTACCAGAAAAATCCACTCTTAATTAAGGCGGAGTATATACTTTGAAGGTTATTTTTTCTTTGTTTGTTTGTACCGAATAAGCTCCGAAACTACTGAACCGATTTAAATGAAATTTAGCAAAAAGATAGTTTGAGACTTCGGAATAGATGTAGGATCATTTTTATCCCGTAAATCATCCCTTAAGGGGGTAAAAATGGGGATTGAAAGTTTGTATGGGGAAGCAATCTAAGGACAAACGTGAGCGAAGCGAGGCTGAAGTCGCTAGTCTTCAATAACTAGGCTATAAAATTTTATTATTTAACAGCTAACTTCACAGAATAGCACAATCGAACAAATTTAGTAGAGATTCCTTAGATAATATATATCTATAAATGTCTTGGAAATACAGAAATTCTATTACAACGTTCCGATTTAACTGGATTTCTTGATTGTTAATTATACGAAGCGCCTTCTTTGTATTTATATTTATTCATAGTTTAGATTTAGGACGGTTTAATTATAATTGTTAGAATTTCTTCGACTTTAATACTCTTTTGTTTTCTTTAAGCTAATATCCGAAAAGGCTAAACTAATTTTGACGGGACTTTCACTGGCAGATAGCTAATGTTATAAGGAGTCCTTTTGCTATTTTTATTTTAGAAAAAGATTTACGGTTCCACTCAAACAAGTGAAAACGTACTTATGGTTGAACCCGAGCGAAGCGTGGGAAAGTCGCTAGTATAATATAAATTTATTAAAATTATCATCTTATTGTATCAAACTTTTGCTTATTTCTAAGCGCCATCGTTATTGCTTACAAGAAATGTTTCTAAGAATTAATAAAGTTTTCAATTAATGTTTTATTAAACTAAGCTAAACTATATTTTATATTATAAATAAATATCCGATATCACATATGTATATACTATTTAAAGAGAGAGAGAGAGAGAATTTGTATGTTCATTTGTTGAGTATATTAATTATATCTAAAAAAATTAATCAATTTTTAAAATATAATAAATAGTAAATAAATATGTTGGGACACGAGGCCTAATTTATGGATACCAGATAGTTGATACACTATACATATATAATTTTATATACATACATATTATAAATATTAACATCCATGACTGGGGTACAAGCATTCGTGCTTATCACACAAATGTATGCCCCCAACGGGATTCGAATCCGCGACCGCTGACACAGCAAGTAGGGTCACTACAAACTGAGCCAAACATGTATTCATATTTTCATTATTACTAGTAACATTTATCAAAAACCAAATCCTTAGGTTTTACATATTAGTATAATCTTACATCGCAGTCTTTGTATTTTTTCTTAGAAATCACACATTTTCCCGCAGTAAAAAGTATTATATATATATATATATATATATATATATATATATATATATATATATATATATATATATGTTGACCCGGATAACCAGCTATCATCATACCAAATTTCATTAAAATCCCTCTTGTGGTTTTTCCGTGATGCGGTAACAGAGAGACAAAAAAATCTAAATTCTAAAGATTCGCTCTCCGTATCGACCCCAGAGTCGGCTCAGTATTTTATTATATGTATATTATAGATAATACGTATGTTTTTTATTGACTTACGACACGAACAAAACCGCGAGCACAAAATAGTGTACTAAAAAAGCAATGGCATACATTTTTATTAACTGCAAAAATATAAACCGATTTCAAACAAAAGCACTAAAAAGTAAAAAATAACTGATTGGTAGTTTTCATTTACTATACATACCTAATCAAATATTTTCGAAGTCGTTGTGCTTTGGCTAAGTAATTAAAGCCTACCTATTAAATACATACCTAATCAAATATGAAAAATAATCAAATATGAAAATAAATGAAAACTACCAAATCAGTTATTGTTTACTTTTTAGTGCTTTTGTTTGAAGTCGGTTTTTATTTTTTTGTTAAAAAGTTTTAATTTTTCCCTTTTTAGTGTAGACAGTAGTAGCAAAGTAAGAATTCTAACGTGTTAGGCTTGTCAAATCAAACAAAATAAGCTCAAATTCAAAGTATCTACTATTAGCCGTTGAAGAGTTCCACCTATCCACCTTCTGGCCTTACCATCAGATCAGGTCAACAACACCGAACCACTGTACTATCAACGGAAATAGAAACACTTGCAAAGTTTCAAGTCAATATGTCAATTAGAAGTAGGTTAAATTCATCATTAGTTGTTTTTCCACCCTTAGGGGTGGTATTTTTTTATTTTGAAATTTAAATGGGACTAATCTGGAAGTATACACTTTCAAACAAAACAAAATTGTCAAACAAAAAAAAATAACGTAGTTCTGAGGAAACAAACATACAAAAAATACAGTCGAATTGAGAACCTCCTCGTTTTTGAAGTCGGTTGAAAATGATTATTCTCCACTCACTAATTTCAGATAAACCGTAACAGTTCATTAAATAAGAAAAGAAATTAGCCCTAAAGGGAAAAATAAAAAATTATTCAAACTTCGCACGCGGATTAATAATCGACTTTTGAGAGCACAAAACGCTGACATAAATCTCTTTACCTGGTCCCTCTGACATTTTTTACCACAACCTTTTATATGATTTCCGGGGACCAAACGTAGCCTTTGTTCTTGGGCTTTACGATGTACTCAGCAAGAATTACCGGCCACATGATAGAAAATGTGCGTTGAAATTCTATGAAAAAACTGAGATAGCTAAGAATTTCTGACGGTTATTCTTTAGTCTGTGTAATTTTAAGAAGCTTATCGTTAGCTCCTTTTCTTCGTTAAGCCTGAGGCCATTCTGTTTAATGAAAGATGAGGGTTTTATGTCAACAGCGATTAATGCTGCTAACTTGAGAGGCATACGTGACTTATATGATTTAGTTATGATCAGATTTCAATGTTAAATTGCTTTCCCGAATATGTTAATTCTGACTTATACTGAATATAGCGAAGCTTAGAAATTCTACTTTGTAAAAGTCTGGTACTTAAATATTGTGCATTTTTTCTCTCTCTGATATAACCGACTTCTTCGTTGGTCTTGCTAGTGTATTCAGGTTTTGGTTGCAGATCCGGGGATTCTAGATTCGATACCGGGTCTAGCTAAGTACATGTACATGTATTGGGTTTCTCTGTCAATCAAGTTAAAAGAAAAATCCCAATGACATTTCCTGGGCACATGACTGATCTAATGGAGATTGGCCTGTGTAGCCAAAGTCCCATATTCCTTAAAAATAGTTTGCAATACTGTCTTGGATTTACGTGAATATTTGATCTATCTGAAGGCCAAGAGTGAGCCCATTTCTAATTAAAAAAAATCTTTTTGGATTTTTTCGTGCTTTTATTTTAATTTTTGGTTCCCGACGTTTTGATTGCTTTACAGAAATCATGGTCATGTAGAGACTGACTTGAAAACGTAGTTTTATTTAATTACCTCGTTGTTGAAACAATAAGAATTCGAACTTGAAATGTCGAGACAGACTCTTATTACTAAGTCTGTCTAACTTTTAGCCTACGTGTCCTACATTTAAAGTAAAGTTTCAAATTGTGATTTGAATGAAGTATATTGTGACGTTAAGTTTGATATGATATTAAGATCATGTTATTATATCATTATGCTCGTTTCTATTATACTTGCTTCAATTATCCCATTAATACTACTCATCTATAGTAATATTATAAATGCGAAAGTTTGTGAAGATATATGGATGTATGGATGTTTGTTACTCTTTCATGCAAAATCTACTGAATGGATTTTAATGAAGCTTTAAAATAGTATAAGCTCATACAACAGAATAACACATAGGCTAGTTTTTATCTCAGAATTCGCTTCTCGTGGGATACCTTTGTTTTTGTTGATCCCAAGCGAAGTCAGAATTAGCCGCTAGTATTATAAATGTAAATGTTTGTGAGGATGGATGGATGCTTGTTACTTTTTCACGTCAGAACTACTGAATGGATCTGGATCAAATTTGGCACAGAGATAGATGGTTTATAGTCTGGAAGCTATTCCATTATGTGCTAACATAGGCTACTTTTTATCCTGGAAAAATGTACGGTTCCCGTGGTATAGATTTGTTTTTGTTTTGTGTTTGTTTTTAATTTTCAATACTTATTATTTTATACTTTTCTATGACGAGACGGTCATTGCCGCTAAATGACATTGTTCATAGATTATACACAAAAGATCCCATGTTTGAGACTTTTTAGTACTCTACATATTTTGTTTTAAAAAAAATATATACATCATCTTTGAAATCACCTAAAAGTAATTCTTCCAAATTTAAGAGTACACGTTATTGGAATTCATAAAGTTCATGATATTGAGCTGCAAAATCTTTTCTACTACTCGATAAATATGAAAATCGATTTACTAATAAGAAACGATATGAAATATTGCGTGACACATAAAAAGGCATGACATAATTAAATTAATTGCCTACTTCTTTTCATTTAGGTTAAATACAATCATAGATTATTTTAAAAAATATAATAATTACAATTATATTTACAGATTTGCCTTTCACTATCAATTTTCACGATATAAAGGTGATAAAACATAATATTATGAAATGAACAATTATAAGCAATATTAAGCTATATTAAATTTCATCATTAAATTTTGTAGAATAATAAATTATAATTAATTCTGGACATAATCTCGTATGAAGTAATAAGTATCGAATATCGCACCTACTCGTCGTTAGATGTTACCTGATTTGTCATGTTCCTTATCACTACTAGCAGCGTCCCCCGACTTTGCCAGCTTCCTTTGTTAACCAACTTCAAAAACAAGAGGTGCTCAATTAGCGGGGGCAATGGTAGCCCAGTGATAACGCGCTTGCTTGGGAAGTAAAGTGAAGCGGGTTCAAATCCCGGGTTTCGCACCTCTGATATTTCCATATTAAACTGCCTCGGTGGTGTAGTGGCTAGCGTGTACGGCTGCACACCCGGAGGTCCTGGGTTCAAGTCCCGGGTCGGACCATGCTTAGTTATTGAGTCTTTTATTAAGCTTCAGTAACAGCCCGGAGTTGGGAAGTTGGCGGTGTTTCACCCCCGTGCCTCGGAGAGCACGTAAAGCCGTCGGTCCTGCGCCTTAACTCTCACTGGTTGTGACAAGTAGTCGTCCCACCGGAATATGAGAGTGACAGGAATAGAGAGTGCACGTTGTGTCTGCGCTCTCTCTCACACGCGCTGCACTATAATATCTCCTGCGCAGTTGGCTAGTCTCAATGAGATTGGCCGCCGTGGCCGAAATCGGTCAGGAGAACATAATCATCATCACATCATTTCCATATGCGAATCATTTCCAACATGACGACCATGATGAAGTTTTCGGAACACATCTGTAGTCCGTCCAACCCGCACTTGGCCAGCGTGGTGGACTATGGCCTGATCCCCCTCGTATAGAAAGGAAGCCCGTGCTCAGTCGTGGGACGTTAACAAGAGCTATTTTGTACTACTCAATTAGCCTGTTTTTTTTTCATAATACTTTTTCAATGAATAGGCCTTATATTGTAGAAGGAATAATTACTATTTTGAGGAATTTTGTAATCGGCGTACTTTTTTTTAAAAATAATTTCTTTCTAACGTGATAATGAACAAGAAAATGTTCTTAAAACCTTTTTCTCGCACCCCAGGCTTTCCTTTAGGGCAAAATTATGTAGGTACTTCAAAGAATCCTTTTCAGCGGTTACCTTATTTAAGAAATGTCAGCATTATACAACCCAATAAAGTCAATATTTTTTTCTACAGAAATCAAACCTGTTATTTCTGTAACAAAAAACCACTGGATTAAATTATTTTTTTTGGCAAAACACGTAATATAGCAAGTGCAAAGATATGTAAATTGTAAGCTTTAATCGATTAAAGTTTTTAAGCCCGGCAAAAACCGAATATTTTTGAAATGGAAATTCACTGTATTTAATCTGTTATTTTCACTTGACTTTGTTTTATTACTTGGTACTGCACATTGCTTTGTCTGCGTTTTTTTTTCTATTTTGCCTGTAGTCTACAGTTGAAATTACGACCACGTTTATATATGAGTGCGCATAGTATGTGGAATTCGCACTATATTCTATACATTTACTAAACACTGAAATGAAACTAAGTTATTATAATTCACTAGCGACTCATCCTCTCTTTACTCGGGTTCGTCCCTAGGTAAGTTTTAACGGTTGGTATGGAATAGATAAACTATATATTACATGATATATAGCCTATATTCTTCCTCAATAAACGGACTATCTAATGCAAAAAGAATTTTTCAAATCGGATTATTAGTATAGTATTTCCTGAGATTAGGGCATTCAAACAAACAAACTCTGCCTCTTTATAATATTAAGTATAGGTTATTTTATTAAATTTTAAGTGTTATAGAAATCCGTCAACAGACAGACACGGATAGTGACATTTTTTTATATTAATTAAAGTTACAGATATTTAATATACTACAGTGAAAAGCTTACACTTTTTAAAAAATATAAAGGCAATATGTGATTTAAATACAGAATATGCCGATATAAACAAGGTATTGTGCTGCCATTTTTGTATAAGCAATTCGTTGTTGCGACAATTAAAGAATGAGAAAATTAAAACGTATTTGTTTCTATGCTTTATAATATATATGCTAATATTATAAAGAGGAAAGGTTTTTTGTTTGTTAGTTAGTTTCTTTGTTTGTACTGAATAAAATCCGAAACTATTGAAGCGTTTTAGATGAAATTTGGTAAGAAGATAGTTTGAGACCCTGAGAAGGACATATAATAATTTTTTCCCGGTTAGTTTTTTTATCCCGGAAACCATTTCTTAAGGGGGCGAAAATGGGGATGAGTTTGAATGGGGAAGCAACCAAGAGACGAACCCGTGCGAAGCGAGGGTGAGTCGCTAGTATAATATTTAAATTAAATTATATAGTAATTTAATTATTATATATTATAATAGCGTTGACAGATGTCAGTCAGGAAAGCAGGTTTGTGCCGTAGTTGATGTGGCTGACAAAGGACAGTGACGCTTGAAATTGAAGACGGTATCTACTATTTAATTCATATTGAGATTATTAATGAATTTATATATAAGGTAACGAATCACTTTCGCTTCGCTCGGGTTCGTCCATATTTATAAATTTATTTATATATAATTTATTATTTTCATATACCTCACAGGCAACGATTTGGTCAGCGCTAGTCGATAAAGCGGTTATTTAGCATTGCGTTCTTTATTAGGGTGTACAAAATTGTGAAATCATAAGAAAAAGTTGAGAAAAATAAAAAAAATAAAAAGATAAGAAAAAGTTGACGAAGAATCATAGTATTATGAAGTCTTTTCCTGTTGTCTCTTTACGTAGTCGGTTTTTTTTATTTTTGTAAATTAATTTTAATTTTATTTAACAATTTCTTATCCTAAATTATTTTAAAAATATGTAAGTTATATATTTTTTTGTAGTCGCTTCTTTGTTTTAATACCCCACTCGATGGAATCACACGAAAAAAATTTCGAAACACAATAAATTGGCACCTAGGATTTGATGTTAAATGATATCCATACACCCTATAACATACGCGTTTTCAAGACAAATATAACGACGTATGAATCATTAAAATCGGTTAAGCCGTTTAGTAATTACGAGGGAACATAGGGTCGGACATACATACATACAGGTCGAACGCATAACCCTCTTTTGGGCTTTCCCTCAGTCGGGTAAAAATAGGCTTCTAAGGTTAGATAAAATATACAGGAATTACATATAATATGTACGTATATGTCTCATAGATATTAAGTTTTCTATTAGCGACATCGTTTATAGAAAGGAGCTTTAAAAAGGAGCTTTGTTGAAAAGTTATCCAATATTTTACTAAACATTTGAATGTTTTAGCTAATAGGGTTAAGAGATTATCTATTAAGAGGTCAGTTGTGAGATCGTGAGTTAATTGGATGTATAATAATTGATTAAATTTAGACAAAGGCTGGAATTGCGAGATGAACACTGGTCGGGTATATTAAGTTACAAACGACATTATTAATGAAGTTAGATAGCTGTACATATTCGTTTTTAATTTTAAGAAAAAAACATTTTTATGTGTATAGATTGCGTGTAGATAGAACAGACTGTAGATAATGTACAGAAGACTGCAGTCTTGCACTTACGCAGACTCACTAACGACGAAGCCCAACGTAATTTATCAGATAGCAATCGTCTATACGTTACGCCTTTTCTATGTAACCAGGTATACGAGATTAGACCGTAAAACGCATGTGGACAGGACGTATGTATGTATGTATATATGTATATGTTGAGACATCTCAAGGTATTCTTTACTTTATTATTGTGCCTTTATTAGACTTATTTGTTAAGTTTTAGAAATCGTTTTTTAACTACTCATTATTTTAACTAATTATTATTGAAAATTTGGATGATAATTCGATGTAATCAAATAATGCTTTAATTAACAGCTACATGTAAAACCTTCTAATGTCATTCATTCTGAAGAGTTCTATATTATAATACAGTCGGTCAAACGGGTGTGTTTTTAGTTCTTGAAATGTATAAATATATAACTAACGACTCATCATAGCGACTGTCGGTTAGTATAGATTTCTCAGAGATGAGATATGTTACCCTCTATCATCATACCAAATTTCATCAAATTCTGTCCAGTGGTTTTCTAGTAATGCGTTCCCAGACAGACAGACAGACAGACAGACAGACAGACAAAAATTCTATAAAAAAATTCAATAAGATTTTCCAATAAATATGTAAATTGTACAGATTCGATACAGTTAATTTTTATTATATGTACCTATAGGTTATTGTATATTTGGTTAATACCAATCTTACGAATATAATGTATCTATTCGTCGAATTATTTTTTGCCATAAACGTAGTCTATCAGAAGAAAACATACGTTGGTTTTATTTTTAACCGACTCTCAAAAAGGAGGAGGTTCTCAATTCATCGGAATATTTTTTTATGTGTGTTCACCGATTACTCGAAGACGTCTAAACCGATTTGGATTTTTTTGTTTCGAAGGGTATACTTCCCAGGTGGGAATTAATTAATTTTATAGAAATTAACCCATATTAATTTTATAGAAATCGGCGAGCGGTTTTTAAAAAAATCAACAATAATATTTTTTTTTATAAATTGCTTAATCGAATATGTTATAAAAAAACTTTCTTTTTACAAATTACCTGCTTATTACGTCTACACTAAAAATGGAAAAATAAAAACTTAAAAAAACCGACTTCTAGGCACTAAAATGTAAAAAATAATTAAACGGAAGTTTTCGTTTAGAATAGATACCTAATCAGATATTTTCGAAGTCGGTGCCAGCCGACAATATTTTAAGATATGAATTTCTAATAGGTAAATATGTATTTTACGTATGGAACGAAATATATTAGATTTGCTTTGCATCGGCTGGCACTGACTTCGAAAATATCTGATTAGGTATGTATTCTAAATCAAAACCTCCGTTTAGTTACTTTTTACATTTTAGTGCCTGGAAGTCGGTTTTTTTTTAAGTTTTTATTATGGTTTATGCCTGTATTTCAAGTGTCCGGGTCCCGAAAAGTAAAAAGTGTTTATATTATAACAAAGATTGGGGTACGCCTAAGAGAATCGATAGCTCATTTCTAATATTTTTATTTTGTAATTTCATTAAAGTTTGTACATAAGTTTTATTATGTTTTAAAAGTTAATATAAGTTGCTCTTATAGTGTTTTCTCTGAGATAGCGCTAAGTCGCTTGAATAAATAGTCACGGAAATATCTACACTATAAAGACTTAAGAACTCTATTAATAAGCCTAAACTGTCCGTCTATCCGTCCATCCGTCTGTCAGCAGACTGTATCTCGTGAGCCGTCATAAGTAGAGAGTTAAAATTTTCAAAGTATGTGTTTCTATTCCCGCTATAACAACAAATAATACAAAACCAAGATGGCGAATTTCAAAAACGCGGCAATGTAAACTAAAAAAAATATCGATTATGGTACGAAACCCTTCGTCCGCGAGTCCGACTCACTTGACCGATTTTTTTTCAAAGACGGACCTAATCAGTTATATTGAGTTATTCCTCGTAATTTTAATACAGAATTTACACCTTACCATACTTCAGGGATATACTTTTGCGACACAGGCATTGTTTTATGTAGTTCAGAAATGTATGTATACATATACTTTACTAATTGTATTCGTCTCTATTTCTATTTTAGAACAACAAAATTGAAAAGCTCAAGTATAAATCTGAGAACTACGTGTAATGGAATTCAAATAGTTTTAGCCAACGACCAGGGCTTGTGAATGTGACAGACAGACGAGCCCGAATTATGCAAGATGCAAATTGCAATTTGCTTTCTCTCTAAATTCGTTGCTATTTTTATATAAAACACGCCATCTCTCACTATTTTAAGATAAAAAATTTGTCTGTTTGTATTTTGCTAAAATACAGAATTTTCGTAATAATTGTGTTTAATAAGCATTTCATACCGCCAACCCGCACTTGGCCAGCGTGGTGGACTATGGCCTGATTCCCCTCGTGCTAAAGGGAGGCCCGTGCCCAGCAGTGGGACGTTAAAAAGGGCTGAATACAAGCATTTCATAGATAAACAGATTAAACCAGGTTATTTTAAATAGCCTGTAATATGAGTGGAACCTAAGGCAATAGCTTGTCGAAGTCAAAATTGAAAATTCTTTATTCAATACTATTACACTCCCATAGTAATCGCTTGGTCGTTTGACCGCAATGAATAGTAGCTTATGTCACTCTCCAATATTCCAAGTATCACCTCCAAAAATTATTAATCCATCGCTCTGTTTTAACAAAAGTATGTAAGACATAGAAATAAACAAACAAGCAAACACATTGATAAAGTATCGATTGGTGGAAATAAATGTATTATTGTCAAAAACTAATGTGAAATAGTCTTTATTATCTATATCGGTACATATAATATTTTTTTGGAAAATCTTATTAAAATATTCATCATTATCGATACAGAAGCCAAATCTATAATTTTTAGACTTTTTGTCTGTCTGTTTGTCTGGGAACGCTTCACAAGAAAAGTACTGGAAAAATTTTGATGAAATTTGGTATGATAATAGCTGGTTAACGGGTCAACATATAGGATACTTTTTATTGCTGGAAAATATATCATCTTTGAGAAATCTATATACTAAACGTTAAAACATAACCACGGACGAACCCGAGCGGAGCAAGGGTGAGTCGCTAGTTTATATATAAAGTAAAGTATATTTATGTCTGAATATCAAAAGAGAGACAAAAATTTTATTTAATCAAACTCTTAATTCACACTTTTAGCAAAACACAAATTTGACCACGCAATCCGAAAAAATGGATTTTCATTTCAATTTCATATTAAAATTTATAACAGCTGTGGAAAAAATCTGAAAGTAGGTGATTGGATGGGACGTCTCGAGGGAAGATGCTCCGTTTCATTTGCTACTGATTAATGCATATTATTAATTGGAAAACTGGCAAGGTTTATAATAAACTTTATATATATATCTAAATAGATATATAAATATTTACAAATGGAATATCTGGCGCTTCTCAAAACGATATCAAAAAGTCCACTATTACCCCCTACCTTCATCATGAGATCAGGGACATACTAAATAATTATTTTGTCATCTGGATTTAACATAAAAAACTTCCAACCGATACGGCGATTAGAAGCATGTACGAATCGAAGTCCAGTTTTTCGACATTTTGCGAAATGGCCGAATATAACAAAAAATATTAAATAAAACAAAATAAAAAATTACATAATAAAAAAAGGCTATCCTTCAGTAACTTTACATGTAATTCCTATGTTTTTGCGTGACGTTTAGTAAAAATATGATTTACTTTACTATCACAGAGCATTCATTTTCACAAAGACGATTATTAAACTAATCAATGTATTGAAGGAGACCCTAGTCATGTATTACGTTAAATATATAAATAAAAACTTAAAAAAATGACTTCAAAAAACACTAAAAAGTAAAAAAATAACTGATTGGTAGTTTTCATTTACTATAAATACCTTCTTCTCCCTGCCCATTTCTCAATCACTTCGGGTCGGCGCAGTACATCTTCTGTACTGCTGATAGGATTTGGCAAAAGTTTTACGACCGACCGCCTGCCTGACGTCAACCCTCCTAGGGAATGCTATTGTCTCTCTTTGTCTGAATTGTGTCGCGGAAGTCTTGTAATTATTATGCACTTTCGATTTTGTTGTTTTTTAAAAGATTTTTATACTACTTAAATTTTTAATGTTATTTTCGGATATATTTGAAAATAAATTTTGATTACATCATAAATTTTATTTTGACGTTGTCAAATTTTTTCTAAAAAATCTCCCAACGTTAAATAAAGGTCATTTATCTTACTTTAAATACTTTAGTTACTAAATTAATACTAGCTTACTATAACCTAATCAGATATTTTCGTAGTTGGTGTGCTTTGATTTGTATCGGCTGGCACTGAGGCAAGGCAATATGACAATTAGAAGTAGGTTATCATTAACTATTTTCCCACCCTTAGGGGTGATATTTTCTCAAATTAAAATGAGACCAACTTGAAAGTATACACTTTCAAACAAAATAAAAATTGTCCAAATCGATTAATAAATGACGAAGTTCTGAGTTCTGGTAACAAACATAAAAAAAATCATACAGTCGAATTGAGAACCTCCTTTTTTTTAACGTTGGGAAATGCATTTACGCACGACGTGTGGGACTCACCGGCGTGATACAGCCAGTACTACCCACTAAAACCCAACAAAACCTTCCCCCGTCTTAATGGGGCGTCGCAGGGTCGCTTACGCATTCAACTACGACGCCCCGACGGCAGGTCTGCCAAAGCAGACCACAACAACCACGGGGTTGCTCCAAGGTCCACTCTGCTATCAGAGAAGTACCAGGAGCAACTCGCATGGTACACCGCCCTCCGAAGAGGGCCACCTCCCACCGCCCACCAAAGTGGGCCACCTCCCTGTGCGTTTCTTGGCTTCGCGCCCGGTTGGGTTGCCGGGCACTACTGAGCCCCCCTACCACGACAAGGTGAACGCACGTTGGGGGGGGGGGGGAATTGAGAACCTCCTGCTTTTTGAAGAAGTCGGTTGAAAAGCAGAGTATATATAATATTTATGGGAATGCTACTAATGTCAATATTTAGTAAATATGTAAAGAAACCAAAATCCTTGTAAGATTTACGTATTCATATTATTTCTATGTTTCAACAATAAAGATGTCATGAATAGAAAGAAGGCCAAGCTTTCTTGTTTCACACATGCCATATTTTTGTGACAGATATCCTGAAGAGAATGTATTCAGTGAGAAAAGGGTCTCAATATTTATTATATTTTCATAGTTTCCTTATGTTATGTTTGTTTGGACGACACGTTTGGCTCAGTTTGTAGTGATCCTACATGTTGTGCCAGCAGTCGCGAGTTCGAGTTCCGCTGGGGGCATTCATTTGTGTCATGAGCACGAATGTTTGTGCTCTAGTCATGGGTATATTATACATACATATATTTATAATATGTATGTATAGCGTGTGGTACTGTCTTTAGATGTTAAAGTATCAACTATCTGGTATCCTTATGGACACAAGCCTCGTAGCTTACCATGGAACTAGATAGTGCTGTGTATTAATGTCCCAACTTATTTATTTATTTAAATGCGAGGTATAAAGCAGCATATCGTTATACCCCATGCTTGGTAATTACAAATCTAAAGTATCTAACAGCATTTACAAAGGCTGACTTAAAAAAAAGGTATATCTAAAACTGGGTACCTATTTTTATATTCGCAAATTATAAACCTGTTTTGATGATATAATATGTTTAAATAAAAAGTCTATACGTCGCTCAGTTCCATATAAATCCTAATGCCAAAATAAAAAATTTTAAGTTTATTTTAAAGTCGGGCGATATTTTTATTTATCTGACATCACATGACAATAAATTAAATAAAAAAATTAAAAACCCCCAATATAATAGGCTTTGCATTGAAACCATTTAAATGAGCCTAAACACGATATCTCTACTCTAGATTTTGTAAAGAAAATATCTTGCATACAGTGTCAATATACTATATTTTGAATGGATGAGATCTGTCGAAATTACTTATATCTTTTTACCATCTAGAAAAGGGCTGATAGCCTGCAAATGTCTAAACGGATTTTATTGATATATAGTTAAGAATACTCTCGATCAAGTCAGCTTATAAACATAAAAATTAAGTTAAAATGTATATAAAAAGGTGCAATGCCACAGACGAATACACACATACACAAATATACAAGTTAAACTTATAACGTCCCTCATTTTGCGTCGGGAGTGAAAAATACGCTAAAAGGCAGTCTGAAATATGAATATAATATAAGTGGGAATAATAACGAACCCTAGACGTACCCTTAAAAACTACTTTGTAATCGCTAAAAATATTCTTAGAGCAAGTTTCTTCACAATCGTACAAATGAGCGCTGGAGAATATTTTTTAGTCCCATTTACAACACGTAACTTGCAACTGTCGACTCTGTTAGTTTGTTTTCATACCGCGTAATCCCGCACTGGGGGCGCTTGGAAATGAACTTTTTGCAATTATTACGTATTTTTCAAGATCACAGATTAAGCTTATACTAGCTTTTTCTTCTGTCTTTGCTCCCATTTCTTATAATTCAGTTCTCTTATGTTACACTGCTGGGCATGGACATGGTCCACAAACCTGGCCAATTACATGTAAGCGGGCTTCTTGGAAAATTAGTTAGGTTCTCTCAGAAACTCAGGTTTTCTCACAATATTTTCCTCCACTAAAAATTACACTTACTTTAATGAATTTCTCAACCGATTACTTTTGCAAAACACTTTTACACACAATTTTATACTTTATACACAATATTATATTCATGTGTTACTCTAGGTCATAGTTTAGAATGTACTAAATTTCATGAAAATCCGTTCAATTTTAACTATACATAAAAGCCTGACAAACATACACACAAATTTTCCAAATTATAATAGTGTAACAGTAGTGTGATTTAAATATTCTTTGATGTAAGTTTCGTGGTTGATTATCAACATCTACGTGATAACGTCATCACCCTGATGTGACATTTTGATAGATGTTCGTGTTAATTAGTTACAGACGCATCTATTACATATGTAGATAAATCTAAAATTTACTGTTATTAATCATATTGCAGTGACTTTGTTTAGACACTCGTTCGTTCGTTTTAGCGGAAACACGTCCACTTCTGGACATAGGCCTCCCCTAAGATTTCCACGATTGCCGGTCTTGTGTCATCTTCATGCAATGGGTTTCAGCGACTTTGACCAAGTCATAGGTCCAACTTGTTGGACCCATCCACACTTCGCCTTCAGATACTCCTAGTGATTTAATTTATACCATGTCTTCTTCATTCTACACGACATTGGCAAAGTAAACTGTGACTGTGTGAAATTGAATTAAATGAATTTGTCTTTAGTCTTGCAGTTTTACAAAGTCTTGTAGTTTTAAAAAGTGTTAAACGCGTACTGTTGTACGCGTTTAACACTTTTTATACGTGTTGTACGTACGTGTGTTCGCCAGTGGTCGAAACTGAACAGAATTATCATTATTGAATATCTGAAAACATATATGAATTTAATTAAAATATCTATATTGACAACACAAAAGAATATCGATTGACAAATAATAGAAGAGAAAACGATACTGAACTGTTTTGTCTTTGCCTATTTATATACAGATACTAGCGACTCACCAAAATATATAAAAAGTATCCTATATGTTGACCCGGATACACAGCTATTATCATTCTAAATTCCATCAAAATCTGTCCAGTGGTTTTCTTGTGATGCATTCCCAGACGAAAAAACATACAAAAATTGTAAAAACTATAGATTCGGCCTCTATATCGATAAGAACGATTATGTCAATAAGATTTTCCAAAAAATATTTGACGTACAAATTCGACTCAGAATTTTATTAAATGTATAAAAGATATATTAGTACAGCCTAAGGTATACGGAACTGATATTTTATAACCTAATACTGACATAATATTATGTGGAACAAAGTTTAGAAAACTAAAGTGTTAGTGAAACACAATTACGTTTAATGAGCACTTCTATCCATACACTTACTGCAGAGCTTGGTTTACTTAGCTCTTTCATTTTGTTAGTTCTCAGTGAAAATATTAAATGTTTCCACGTGAAATGCCTTCATCCCACGCCTTACTTTCTAGCATATATTCTGTGTGTTAAAAGAACATTTTTACAATATTTATTTTCGTAGGTAGCTGAAGGATTTGCTCGAAGCCATATTACTCAATCATCATTTAAAGTACTTCGTGTTAAACCTTTTGAGCCGCAATATCCGGTTAATATTTTTACTGGAAAATAACTTCTTATTAGTAGCTTACGGATACCCTAAATACGAGTTTAAGATAGGACTAAATATCGATTTTTTGTCAAAAATTACGAAACATTTGATCCTTGGTTTTAGTGCTTAAACCTCATTGAGTTGTACAATAATTAAAGGGATAAAAGATGCAATATTTGCACTCATGCATTTTTATTTACAAACCAAAGTTCTGCAGTATATTATCTCTTTTTTTATCACTGGGAAATGCATTTAGATATGAGGTGTGGGACTCACCAGCAAAGCCAGTACTACCAGTATTATTTGTATACGAAGCCAACTTAGAGGATAATCTTGACAATCAGTAAAAAAAATGAGAAAATAACAAAAAAATCTGCCATTTTTATTCATATCCTAGTCAATTTTGATGGTGATAACAGAATTTTACACTTAATCCTAGTTACGACGTTGGATCACTCTCGTAAATTATGCGTCAATGTTCGTAAATGCCTAGAACATTGCAACACAACGGCATCTATGGAACAGCAATTACGTCGTATAAATTGTCACATCCACCTATCAACGTGCCATCCATAACTCAACTGCGTTCTACAGCCACTTTGAAATTATCATACAATGGAAGAGTCTCTATATTAAAAGTTAAGTGACAGCTTATTATCTTATAGCTGGACTGCTTAAGACTGAGCCTGGAAGGTAATTTTTTTTTTGTTTGTATGTAGATCTTTTATGGTCAAATATTACTTTACTAGTGTAGGCAGTGTTGCAGATGTCCATGGGCGGCGGTGATCACTTTCCATCAGGTGAGCGTCCTGCCCGTTTGCCCCCTTAGTCCCATAAAAAAAAGACACACACAAATATACACACACATCCTTTCTATACTGTTCTATTTTTATTAAAACCTTTTTTAATAGCTTTTTTTTATAAATTACATTTGTGACTAATTTGTTTTGTTACTAATAAAAAAAAAATTATTAACAGTTTCTTTACATTATAACGATTATAAACAGTTAGATAGTCTATAATTATCTTTAATAAATAGGTTAAACTATATATGAAAAAGGATTTTTTTTAAATCTAAGTAATAGTTTTGGAGGTTAGCGCGTTCAAACAAAGAAAAATATTACTTTTATAATATTATTATATACTAAAGTGTGGAAATTTTTGGCTTTAGGAGTGACGTGGGGTAATTAAATATTGCGTGTTAGATAAATAAAGCATTAGAGTAGAATTTTTTAAAATTTCTATTATACTTTTTATTAGTGCTATGCCTTTAATCGTTAATGGGCAACGTTGATTAAAATTTTATTTGTACTCTATGATCAAGCAACCTCCTCATTTACAAACTTTTGGATGGGTGACCATGTACTGATTTTTATATATTTGTATCCACAATTTGCATTGTTATTCAGACTTTGACTTCAAAATAGTGCTATCAATGGCATGTATAGTGGCTTTGCTATTATATAGAAAAAATAGTATCCAAGAGGCGAGTTTGTACATAATATAATCTTAGTTATAACATAAAATACATTAATGAGCAATCTGTGGTCTCCTATAAGTGATGGAACATGCGTTGTGAGCCTTATTTGCTTTTTGTTTTTATACGATGTTGTATATAGTGTGTATCTTTTGTTGGAGATCCTAATTAAAATCAAATAAAAAAAAATATCATTTTCTTTGTTGCATATTAGTGCACAAAAATATTTTTGTCGAAGTATAAACATTTTAACAATTTCTACTAATATTATAAAGCTGGACTGCTGGATTATTTAACATAGTAATCTGAATTTTATTCTCTTTCCCGAGACAGTTTATCGCCTTTGAACTTTAATTTTTATATGAATAGTTTTATGTATTCCAAATGCATACGATTATATTTATACTTTAATATGTATATATGTATGTATGTATATGTGTATATAGTATGTATAATATGTAAGTAATTGTATATATATATCATTATATGTGTCTTTTTTATCTTATTTAATTGTATAATCTGTTAATATGCAATAAATAATATATATACATACGTGAAAGATTTAATTCTAAATTCTAAAATTAAAAAACCAGTTGTCTCAAATAAAATTTGAAACAGTTTGTTTGTTGGAACAGACAGAGAAAGGCTTATTTACACTCCATCTAACAACTTTATAGAACACAAAGAACAGGTAGTGGCCGATGGGTCGAGAATGAATGACTATTCTGGTGATATACGATCGGTTTATTTTAATAGATTGCCTGCATTTAATACTAACTTTCGCCAGCGGTTTTGTAACCTTACTCTAATTAAAAATGGACAATTCAATTCAATTACGTTATGCCAGTTGAGGTTTTTTCTTAAAATGGACATTGAGCTATTTTTTTTAAATCAAACATAAATATAGAACGCATTAAATCACATGAAAAATAATGTTATTATTGTCATGTAGAGAGTTACCTAAAATATTCATTTTCTGACTTATTTCGGTTATGACTTAGCTGTCTTTGCAAGAAACTTTCCAAGTCCGGGATGCTACTATAAATGCTCTATAACAATACTTGGTCTGAATCGTGCCTTTAACCATACTTACTAGCCACTAGGCCAACAGCTTATAATAACATAAAATTACGAATACAAATATGTTGGAACATTAACACACAGCACCATCTAGTTCCAAGGTAAGTTACGAGGCTCGTGTTATTCATACCAGATAGTTGATACACTACACATACATATATAACTTTAAATACATACGTATTTTAAATATAAACACCCATGACTGGAGTACAAACATTCGTGCTCATCACACAAATGAATGTCCCCAGCGGGGCTCAAACCCGCGACCGTTTGCACAGCAAGTAGGATCACTACCAACTGAGCCAAACGTGTCGTCAGTTAATATACTATACAAAACTAATTAATAGGTTTTTCATCATATCTTCAAGCAGGAACTTAGATACGAACAAACATGATTAATGATTTTTTTTGTTCAGGTTCTGGGTTGGAGAATGACATCCACTTCTATGGCGAGGTCCTCGTTTCTAGTAAGATTTTCTTATTATAATGAATCACCGAACGTTGATTTAAGTAAGACACCAAAAGATAGTCATTCATCGTCTCAGTGCTTATTTGTCAAAACGATCAATTTACCGAAAAAGTTTTTAATACAGAATAAATTATAGTATATATATATATATAGAGAATATATTATATTAGCATAAAATACTCATTTTATATTCATAAAAAATGTGTATAAATCTTAGAAATAAAGCTTTGTTTTCAAAATAGAAGAGCAGTGGTAGCCCAGTGGTAATGCTCGCTTGGGTAACCGAGTGAAGCGGGTTCAAATCCCGGGAGCCGCACCTCAGATATTTATAGTGCGAATCAATTCCAACATGATTACCATTTGTCTTATGGTGATGGAAAACATCGTGAGAAAACCTGCACGTCCGAGAGAGCCTAGCAAATTTTCGAAAGACACACACAGTTCGGCAACCCGCACTTGGCCAGCGTGGTGAAGGGGTGGCCTTGCACAGCAATGGGACATTAAATAGGACTGAATTCATTTTTAAATAACATCAAGTAACTCTCTACTGTAAAGCATAACAAGTATTGTTTGTTTGAACAAATGAGCACTAAGCCGACATTTTTTTTTTTATAATATTTACTACTAAATATTTAAAAAAAATTCGTATACAATACTACTATTTGTTATGTGGTATCTTCACTAATTGTAAAGTAACTTTTAAGATTCTTTTCTTAATCAATAGGTATATTTCAAGAAAATTATATGCATTAACTAGTGACTTACTCTCGCTCAATTCGAGTTCGCTCGTAGTTACGTTTGACGCTAGTGTAAATTTCTCAGAGATGAGATATTTTCCCGCCGTAAAAAGTATCCTATAGACCCGGATAGCTAGCTCATACAAACATCTGATAGCAAATTTCATCAAAATCTATCAAGTGGTTTTCTCGTGATGTGTTCCTAGATAGACACATAAATTCTAAAAACTATAGATTCAGCCTCTGTATCGATAAAATGACTATTTCATTAAGATTTTCCAAAAAATATTTAATGTACAGATTCTACTCGGTTAGAATTATATTATTCATAATATTAGATAAAGACGTATACGAATAGATTTATTTTAAGAAAACTCCACCTTAACAATAAAACATTTGTGATGATTATTTTATTATACGTATTAGTAATTATTTTAACAGAAGGATATGAACAAGACAAGTGATAAATTAGTTCTTGAGCAGATTGGCGGTAGCAGAGCCATAAATTTATTTAGCCTAGATTTGGACAATTTGCATATTGGAATTCCTGTGACAGTATTTATACCGATAGCGATAAGAAAGTGTTTTACCAATGATTTATGTATTTGTCTGATCTAAGTCCACATCGACTAGCCATCAACGAACTCTTCTTTCTATGGCATAATATAGCCTTATGAGTGGATTCTATATCATTTTTAAGATAAATTTAATATAGAGATAGTATTTATTTTAATTATAGGATACTAGCGACTCACCCTCGCTTCGTTCGGGTTCGTCCCTAGATTGTTTACCCTTACAAACTTTCATCCCCATTTTCACCCCTTTAAAGGATGATTCTCGGGATAAAAAGTATCTTATGTCCTTCCCAAGATTTCAAAATATCTTCTTACCAAATTTTATCTAAATCGGTTCAGTAGTTTCGGAGCTTATTTGGTACAAGGAAACAAAGAAATAAATAAAAAAAATCTTTCTTCTTTATAATATCAATATAGATGAGTGAGTCCAAAGAAACAGCTTTTTTTGAGTTTCATACCTCAAAGCAAAAATAAGAAACCCTTATAGGATCACTTCGTTGTCCGTCCGTATGTCTGTTAAGACCCTTTTTCTCAGAAACTTAGGTGTTAAGTCGAAATTAATATCAAATACTCAGGTCTGCAATCAGTTGAAGCTGTGAAAAAATCAAACATTCAAGTCAACGCATTTAAAAGATGCGACCGCTTATGTTGCATATATTGATGCTTGCTAGATCTCGCAAGGGAATCAAAACCTGTAATCATGAAATTTGGCAAGAAGCAATATTTTATACCACAAGTAAAGGAAAAAAACCGAAAACCATAAAGTACAAAAAGGTTTTTACAAAAAGATTTTTTTGGTTTCATGCTAAGGAAACTTCGGTCTGCGAAACAGACTCGCACTCGTACGCTTTTTACGCTTCTATACACATTTTCGGTAGTTTAATGTTCACAGCACAAATAAACACGCGAGGAAAACTACAAGCACTAACTAGTTGGCAATAAAAGCTTTATAAACTTTATATACACTTATACTAAAAATGTTAACTCTACAAGTAGAATGTAGGTATTAAAGCTCGTCAAAAAGCCCGTTAGCGAAAATTAGCTTCGTACCAATGTTCTATGAAGCTTTCCAGCTGTTCAATTAGGTAAGACAGTTTGAGCTCGAACCTAAAGTTTGAAACTAAATTAGTTAGTGAAATGGCCTGAGTATTGATTGCTATTCAGCTCTAGAGCTCGCATGTTTGATATTTGGGAATATTTGCAAGATATACAATGTGAGGATGGAAGGTGAAGTTAATGGAGACTTTGTAGAACTTTTGTATAACAAGTGTTATTTATTCAAAATCTTGTAAAATTGTAGATGAATAAAATAAATTTTGATTTGAATGCTTTCAAAGTCAACAGTCTGATAAGCCTCCCTTAAGCATCTTTAATGACTTTATGTAGAAACTCACCTTCGATTCGCTCGGGTTCGTCCCTAGTTAAGTTTTAACGTTTAGTATAGATTTCTCAGAGATGAGATAATTTCCCGCAGTAAAAAGTATCCTTAATATTGACCCGGATAACCATCAAAATCTGTCGATGGTTTTTTCGTGATGCGGTCACAGACAAAAAGACAAAAATTCAAAAAACTGTAGATTCGGCCTCAGTATCGATAATAATGACTATTTCAATAAGATTTTCCAAAAAATATTTCATGTACAGATTCGACTCAGAATTTTATTATACATATATCTATAGATTGTATCGTTTGCAGCTCCACAAAGCTGAGTAAAAAACCTCTTGTAAAGATGAGACCATTTTAATTATTACAATTAATAATACAATTATTATTTTTTGTTTTTATACAAAAAGATAAGTATCCCAATTATGAACCATTTGTCGTATTTCTTTCTATAATTAATTAATCCCATCGCATTTTTATCCATAGTAATCTGTATAAATATTATAAACGTGAAAGTTTGTGAGCATGTATGGATGTTTGTTACTCTATGACGCCAGAACCGCTGAACGGATCTGAATGAAATTTGGCACAGAGATAGATTATAGTCTGGAATAACACATAGGCTACTTTTATCCTGGAAAAATATACGGTTCCAGAGGGATAGATTTGTTTTTGAGCCGCTAGTACGTGATATGTATGGTTTTTTAAAGTACATTAAAAATATAACATATACGCGACGATAGCAACCACATGCCTGTTTACAGCGAAAGGGCGGCTTAGCAAGAAATCAATTTATAGTTTCCCCTTTAGATACCGATCGAGTTAAGTTTTGCTGCGTTGTTAGTGACTTTGCGAATGCAACGCTCGTTAGTATATCTTTCACGTATCTTATCTAGCAAAGTTTAGGAATGAAGTAATTTAGATTAAAATAATATATCTTCACTATTAAATTTTACTATAAATGTCTTTAAGCATCTTTTTTAATTTTTTGTTTATCTGTATGTTTGTCCGGGGTAATATTTCAAACGACTTAACCGATTCTGAGACTTTCACTGAATAATAGAGGAGTTTGTAGGGCTATATATAGGATGTGTTTTATTATGGAAATATTTAAGATTCCAGTGCGAAATTTGAAGACCCTTAAAAATAATACAAATTTCGAATTTACGATATGTAAAAGTCCGCAATATCATATGTGCTTCTCGTAAGGTACACGGACGCTATCAATTTTTATCTACAGAAAAAGTATTTACTACATAGTCCTACCTAGTACCTAGATTTTGATGATATTTGGTACAAGATATGCACTAGTCTAATATAATTTCAAATTAAATATATAAATATGTTAGGACATTAAGATACAGCGCCATCTAGTTCCATGGTAAGCTACGAGGCTTGTGTTATGGATATCAGATAGTTGATACACTACACATATATAACTTTAAATACATACATATTATAAATATACAACACCCATGACTAGAGTACAAACATTCGTGCTCATCACACAAATGAATGCCCCCAGCGGGACTCGAACACGCGACCGCTGGCACAGCAAGTAGGGTCACTACAAACTGAGCCAAACATGTCGTCAAAATTACTTACAATTTTTTGCAAAAAAATTATATTTTCCTATATTTTCAACTTCTCCAAACCATTACCACTTGAGAGTCTCATAGTAATTGCAGCATACCGCTATCACGGTTTAAATGAATATTACTGAAGTGAAAATGGCTTCCTTACATCTGTTAATATACTTACTTTACACAAATACCAGCTGTAAACCTGCCATGAAACTATCGTAATATCTTAGTACTTAATTCCTAATTATAATTGTGAAGATTTTTAACTTTATTTCCCCTTAAAGGGATAAAACCTGAATTTGTATGAATTTTTATATGTACTAAGTATAGCGAAGGAGAATATAATTTTTGTTTGCAGCTAAAGAATTGTCTGGAGCTAAATCAATCCCCTAAGTTTGACTCGTTCAACGAAGATATATCTTCGATTTTAGAGCATACTAGCATTGCCCGCGGCTCCGCCCGCGTTCAGATGACCAAAAACCAAACTCTTAGGTTTTACATATTAGTATACTCTTACATTGCAGTTTTTGTATTTTTTCTCAGAAGTGAGATATTTTCCCGCGGTAAAAAGTACCCTATATGTTGACCCGAATAACCAGCTATCATCATACCAAATTTCATCAAAATCTGTCCAGTGGTTTTTCTGTGATGGGGTCACAGAGAGAAAGGCAAAAATTCTAAAAACTATAGATTCGGACTCTGTATCGATAATTATGTTTATTTCAATAAGATTTTCCAAAAAATATTTAATGTACAGATTCGACTTACTTACAATTTTATTATATGTATAGATATTGGATTGAACAAGATATACACAAACAAACTACATAATAATAAACACACAACAAACAACAACTATATAATAATAAATATAATAATAATAATATAATAATATATATAATAAATGTTGGGACATTAACACACAGCACCATCTAGTTCTATGGTAAGCTACGGGGCTTGTGTTATGGATACCAGATAGTTGATACACTACACATATATAACTTTAAATACATACATATTATAAATATAAACACACCCTTAATTATAAGGGCTCTGTTACCATTTTCGCCTTTAGGTTACGAAAAATAGTGTTAATAAAAACATTCTACTACCAATAGATACGAGTACATCGAGTACTTTGTATACATGATCCATCCTAACAAAAGTGCGGTTTTAAAACTATTGTTGAGGTGTTAACTAACAAAACCGCTGTACCGTTCTAATTGGCATTCGGTTTGTACAATTTCCTTTGAACATGTAAATATAATTTGCTGTACTAGTTTTAAATTCCATACATATGAATGTAATGAAAATAAAAGCAATAAAAGTCTTCTCAACTACATTTCTCAAAATTTATTAGATGGGATTTCTTTGTAATTCAAAGGTGTAGGCTCATTTTCACCAATTTTTAAATCTATTCAGTAAAAAACAGCTACCATTTAATACTTTCTTAGATTTACGCGAATGTTTGACATTTTTAAATAAAACTATCTTTTCGGATTATTTCGCGGATTTATTTTGATTTTTGGTTCCCGACGTTTCGAATGCTTTAAAGCATCCATGGTCACGGGAGAGACTGAGGTGTTACATGTCTTGGAGGTATAGTTGTTACAGACAGCCTACCCACAATTAACAAAATGAAAATTGCACCAATTACATTACAATATTTTTGAACTTTAAACATTTTTATAATTATTACAATTTTAAAAATATTAATTAGTAATCTATATTTCGTGCTGCCATTTGGAAAATTAAGAGCGGAGGGTTTCAATCGCACCTAAAAGATTTTCATGTGTGAATTTTCACCATAATTACCACTTGCCTTACAGTGATGGGAATTATCATGTGCATTTCTTGGATCACTCAATTATAGAAAGACATGGGAAGTCTACGCACTTTTCCAACGTGGTCTATGACCTGACTTCCCTCGTACTGAGAGCAGGTCCATGCCCAGCTGTGGGACGTGAAGTAAATTTAAAATACTATATTTCAATGAAACTTACATTAAATTATATGCCTTAAAATCCATTCCTTCGAAAGGTAAAAGTTTTACTTAATTGTATATATTATTTGAATATACGTTTCGTAGTAATTCATTGCCCTATGAATTTAATAAAACATGCAACGCATATAAAATTTCGTTAGCAATATTTGAATTACAAACACTATCATTCATATCAACATTTATCTTTGTTTCAATGTAAAAAACAGTGAGTACAAAAATAAGCTCTGTATGATGCATTGACAACGTAAGCGCTTTTTCAAATAAAAGTTTTGAAATCTACCCTTACATAATTAAATAAATATGTTGGGACATTCATACACAGCACCATCTAGTTCCATGGTATATAAACACCCAAGACTGGAGTACAAACATTCGTGCTCATCACACAAATAAATGCCCCCAGCGGGACTCCAACCCGCGACCGCTGGTTCAATAAGTAGGGTCACTAAAAACGGAGCCAAACGTGACGTCAAATTGAAAATAATACCGTACACTTTTTATCTCATTCAGCCCTTTTTAAAGTTCCACTGTTAGGAACGGGACTCCCTTTTATGCGAGGCCATAGGATAATTTGCACATGAAAATATCATAGGTTTAAGACCCTGGATATGAACTCGCATCACTCAGTTTTCCAAGCGAGCACGTTACCACTACGTTATTTACAACATGATTATCACATGTCTTACGGTACACAACCTGCATGTCTAAGAGAATTTAGTAAGGTTTCAAAAGACATGTGAAGTTGAACCCACACTTGGTCAGCGAGGTGGACTATGCCTTCAGTCTCTTCACATTGAAAGGAGGCCCGTGCTTAGCAGTGGGACGTTAAAAAGGGCAGAATACAATTTAATACTAAGGGGTATTTATTTTTTGTAATTTGTATAAGACCACTTCCAACTAAACTATTTAATTTAGAAAAGGATTATCAAAATTGGTAAAGATATCGCACAATTTACCATAAAAATTATCCGATGTGAACACCTTTTTTTTAAGTTTTCCAAAAATGGAAAATAATCTACTAATATAGGCCACGTACAGAAAATTACGAAAAATCTGTTAAAGTGGAACAGTCAAGAAGACTTTTGAGTACCAAGTGTCTTTTATATGTACTTAAAGATAATAAATTCAAAAGTAGAAGAAATTGCAGCCGAGAGCATAAGTAGAGTATGATATCAATAGAAGAGTGAAACAGAGAGAGAGAGATCGCTTTTGGTACTCTGCTCTCGGTCTGCCCCACAAAGACATATAGGCATATGAATGCATAGATTATATTTGAATATATTGTAAGTTTGTATTGGAGATGTATGTATTGAATAATTGTTGTAAAGTGATATAGAAAATACTAGCATTGCCCGCGGCTCCGCCCGCATTTAGATGACCAAAAACCAAATTCTTAGGTTTTACATATTAGTATACTCTTACAATGCAGTTTTTGTGTTTTTGTATTTTTTCTCAGAAATAAGATATTTTTCCGCGGTAAAAAGTATCCAATATGTTGACCCGGATAACCAGCTATCATTATACCAAATTTCATCAAAATCTGTTTAGTGGTTTTCTCGTGATGCGGTAACAGACAGACAGACAAAAATTCTAAAAACTATAGATTCGGACTCTGTATCGATAATAATGTCTATTTCAAGTAGATTTCCCAAAAAATATTTAATGTACAGATTCGACTTAGTTAGAATTTTATTATATGTATAGATAAGTAATTGTTTAAAAGGAAAACGAGGTATTAACAGGTAGCATTCAACACTCAATATTAGCAAAAAGTTGAGACTTTAAGATTTCTTAGAGAAGCCGTACATAGCATTTATATAAACACAATTTCATTCAAATATTTCATCGAAACATATTTTATTATTCCGTTCATTTCTTAAGCAAATTCAAAAGAAAATTATGATATAAGATATTATCGACGTATAGGTAGTACAAATATCATCAAATATTCACAAGATTCCGACTCGCTAGCAAAAGTCAGTTGAACTCAATATTTGTACAACGTTAGAAAGCACGTGAAGAGCATCGTGAGGCCACGCAATAAAAACTTTCTATTAAAACTTTTTCTGACTTTAATAAAATTCAGCGATTCTCAGCAAGCAGCCAGATGAGAGATTTCCGGCAGAAAGTTGGCCACTTTCGCCTCCGTAAATACATCGAGTTTATATGAAAAGTAATTATACAAAAGCAAACAGTTGTTATATAAAGAGAATAAAAAAGCGCCTGCAAAATATTTTTGAACGTTTTATTGAGCAGTGGAAAGTATATATATATATAGTCTTCTAAAAGTGTTTGAATTGCCTATATATTTTTGATAATGTCCGTATATGTATGTGACGTGTCATATTAAATACTAGCGACTTACTCTCACTTTGCTTGGGTTCATCTCTAGCTTGCTTCCCAATACAAACTTTCATTCAAATTTTCACCCATTTGGGGTGATTTCCGGGATAAAAAGTATTCTATGTCCTTCCCAGGGTCTCAAACTATCTTACTAAACATCTAAATCGGTTCAGCGGATTAAGCGTGAAGGTTACAGACAGACAGACTGACAGACAGACACACAGACTGACTACAGAAAGATACAGACAGACATACACACAGACAGATAGACAGAGTTTCGCATTTATAATATTAGTGTGGATATAGATGTTTAAGTTCTAATACTAATGGTACCTAGGGACCTAAGTCTAGCTAAATCAATTATTGACAAACACCAAGCCACGGCCTCTTCAGCGCATGACAGATATATGTTAGTGTTAATTGATTTACATCTAACAATAAATTCAATTAACTAATACATGTTACTGGAAGTGGGAATTATTTCGAACTAGTGACCTCGTGCTTTACTAAGACAGTAGACTTCTATTACCATCAAACCATGGGCTAGTTTTGTATAATATTTTAATATTCTTAAATAAAAGAAATACTTCGTCATCAAAACACAAAGTTACTTACGTCATTCGAAAGTCTATAAACTTTGTCTAAAAATATTTTTTTCTTAATCAAAAAGCTATACTGATGTTAAAAACTTTTTTTTAAAGGTAATTTACTTTTTAACATGTGACTCTTTCAGTGTAAGTTATTTGTTTAGACAGAAATTACAAAAGAATCGTGAAATGAAAAGAATGGCTCACAATTTGACGACACCTTACATGCTGTGCTAGCGGTCGCGGATTCTAGTCCCGTTGAGGGCATTCATTTGTGTGATGAGCACGAATGTTTATACTCCAGTCATGGGTGTTTATATTTATATTATGTATATATTTATAGTTATATACACAGTATATACACAGTTACACACACACGCACACACAGCACACACACACACACACACACATATATATATATATATATATATTATATATATATATATATATATGTGTGTGTGTCTGTAGTGTATCAACTTATCCATAACAAGCCTCGTAGCTTACCATGGAATTAAATGGTGTTGTTTGATGTTTGTTAATGTCCCAGCATATTTATTTATTTATTATTAATTCTAGTCCAAGAAATTGCGTAATATGTACAAAAACTTATGTTTTTTTAATAATTTCTTTCTCTTTAAAGTCAGTCAAACCAACCGACCACCTAACAGTCAATCTTATTTATCAACAAATATTATTTAGTTTTATACAGAAAGACAATACTAGTACAGTGTCATATTCTAACTATCATTAACTTCGATACAGGAGCTTACCGTTAAATCTTCGTAGGGCTAAAATTGGGTATTGATTCACAAACTCCACTTTGCCAGGCGTCTTTAGACGGCATTTGTTTAAGTTTGTGTTAATACCTAAGATATTCTAAATATTGCTTACAGTTTTAAGCAATTTTATTAATTTACCGGAAGTTTGAATTTCAGTTTGTGTTCTTTATATTTTATTTATTTATATTAATTTATTAGTGTTCATTAATGTACTTATGTTTAAACATTTAACATAGATTTCCCAGAGATATTTTTCCGCAATAAAAAGTATCCCATATGTTGACCTCGATAATCAGCTATCATCATATGAAATTTAATCAAAATCTATCCAATGGTTTTCTCGTGATGCGTTCCCAGACAGACAGACAAAAATTCTAAAAACTATAGATTCGACCTGTGTACCAATAATAATGACTATTTCAAAAAGATTTTCTAAAAAAAAATTAATGTATAGATTAGACTCAGAATTTTATTATATGTATAGTTTGTTTTTATATAGTGAATATTGTCGTAGGATGACCTCTAGAGACAGTGATTTATTTTTGTGATGGCACTTTAGGTTACGTTTATTTTTTTAGCATGTATTATTTTATCTTTAAGCAGCGTTTATCATAAATAAATATATAATAATGTAACATATAAATAAATAATACAAACTCGTAGGAACTATGTATAGTTCGTAGGAATGATATTGCCTACATGATCATGATTCAAGCATTTGGTAGTAAACATGCTAATTAAAATTGCAAATTTTATACTAATAAAATGTTTAACTTACTCTCATAAATGTAATTATCATTTATGATACTATTCGATATAGTATCTTTTACCGAGTAACTTAATACAAATTTATTAAAGAATCTAATGGACAAACAGACATGTAATATATATAGTGAACTAAACAAACCACTCAAAAGATGATAAAAATATACATTAAAACAGTTTTTTTTAAATTTAAAGGTCCTTTAAAGGTCCGCAAATATGCACAGTCATAGCGTTTTCATTGAAGTCGTCTTTGACTCAAGATGAATCCTTAAGAGCTTTCTAAAAAGCTCGCGTCTCACTGCGGGAAGACGCTCTCTCTGGGAAGTTATTAGAAACTGCGAGAGAACAATTGTTTTTTTTTCGTCTTTTACAGTATTTTTCATTTCTGAACCTAATTTACTGTTGTAGTCTGTTTTTACTTCGTGTGTTTATTTTAAACGGTATTAGATATTCTGTAGATCCTTACTAGTAATAAAAAAATTAAAATTTGTTAGTCACTTATATTTCATAAAAACCTCTCATACAACTGATAAAGGTTATCTGCGTGACAAATTTCATCAAAATTAGTACAGGCGTTGAGGAATGCAGTCTTGATAATAAACAATCTCATTAGAAATTTGGCTGCTTTTTCATACAAATACAAGGCAAAAATATATTTTTTTCCGTTTTAATTTCAACTTGATATATTTAGGAAGCACAGCGCTTGAATATTTTCACAACATATTTCTATACGGAATGACTTACGCAGGTGACTGCAATGAATGTTAATGGAAATGTTTCAAAAATGTTACTCGTATCGCGGACGCGACAGGGCGGGCGGATTTAAAACCCGCCCGCCCTAACATAAAATATTAAATTTAAGCAATTATTTCATAAAAATTCAAATGATAAGTATTTTTTTTGTTAAAAGGAGGGTCTAATATTATAAGCACATGTTTTTTGTATTGTTGTTTACGGTTTACTAAATTATTTTGTAAAATTAAAGGAATAATGCATGGAAATGTATGGAAACACAAACAATCTGGGTTGTGCGTGGCGACTGAGAGACCCCATACAATTAACTTTGCTACGCATTCATTACAACTGATCATTTTATTATTTTAATAAATCTCAAACTAGTAATCTGAAGAAGAACTTTTATCGTTTGATATAATATATGTATAAAATATTTCTTTATATGACTCCAACTCGCACGTGACTAATTTTTATAATACACTAACGTTTTACGCTATACGCTATGTTACTGTAAAGTTTCATCAAAATCCATTCAGTTTTTGTGCGAAAGAGTAACAAACATCCATCCATCTATACATTCCAGTATCTCGAAAATAATTGTAAAGCAATCTAAACAGTTTAACTAAGTACCAGTATTCCTATTAAATCATTCCGTTTAAAACTATATAATAATTTTAAATTATAATTAGCCTTCATGAATTTCTGCGAATTTATTCAGAGCTGGTAAAATTTTTAACGTAAATTATTTATGCAAGTTTTTATGCAACGTTTTAAATCTTTCATGAAATACACTGAATAGATTTAATCACTTAAACATTGCTCTCAAGGAAATTAACAGCCGTAGATTAAACAGTCGGTAGTGTACAGTTTCCGGTTCATTTGATGCAAGCTCTGATTCACCTTTTATATACTTTAATTTTACTTTAATTTCATTTCGCTTTGAGCGCAGTGGTACTGATACTATAGTGGTGTTCGCTGCTTCGAGGCTTGTGTAAGGCACATTGGGCTAGAATTCATAGATTATAGTGTTATGGTAATGGTTGGTTATTATGTTATACTAGCAATGCCCGCGGCTCCGCCCGCGTTCAGGTGACCAAAAACCAAATTATTATTTTTTACATATTAGTATACTCTTACAATGAAGTTTTTATATTTTTTCTCGGAAATGATATATTTTCCCGCGATGAAAAGTCATATAGTGATATAGCGGATAACCAGCTATCACTATACCATATTTTATCAAAATCCCTCCAGTAGTTTTTCTGTGATGCGGTAACAGACAGATAATCAGACAGACAGACAAAAATTCCAAAAACTATAGAATCGGCCTCTGTATCGATAATAATGCCTATTTCAATAAGATTTTCCAAAAAAATATTTAATGTACAGATTCGGCTTAGTTACAATTTTATTATATGCATAGATGTATGGTTAAATCCAAAACTATAAGGCCAAAACACTATTCTCATTCAGCCTTTTTTTAATGTCCCACTGCTGGGCATGGGTCTTTTAATGCAAGGGGGAACAGACCATAGCCCACCACGCTGGCCAGGGCGGGTTGGCGGACTTCACTTGTCTTTCGTACCTATTCCTTAGACATACAATATGTTCCCTCACGACATTTTCCTGCACCGTAAATGTGGTAATCATGTTAAAAATGAAAAAAAAACGATAAGGCTTTTTTATAAAGAAGCTTGTAGAAGCAGCTTGAGGTTGGAAGGACGGAAATAAAAAGTAGAACTGACGGTATGACATTTGTCACCATCGTAATAGATAATAAATATTAGTTCAATAATGACTTAAGAACAAAATATTATTTATATATATCTTATATATTTAAACGAGCTATTCTTGTATATATATCAATATATAATCTGAATCTCAGAAACGGCTCCAACGATTTTCGTGGAGTTTAGCATACGGGGCGTTTCGGGGCCGATAAATCGATCTATATTAGTCTTATATCTGGAAAAACGCGAATTTTCGAATTTTCATGCGATTTTCTTTTGCATTTTCACAATTTTTGCATTGTCACTTCTGGATCTGGTGAGTGGGCGGCGCCACTGTGCAACTGTCAACATCGTGTCCGTATTTACATCAAGTTTAAATATATTTAAGTGAAAATAATCTAAAGAAAAATTAAATCTAATCTAAGTAAATTTTTAAATAAAACCTATGGGCAATATATAAACATCACCAAGTCTTGATGTGTTGAAGAACAAGTGAGCTTTTAAAACTTCACCTACCAAACAAATACAAAAGTGACAAACATAACTTAAAGATACTATCAGTGCAAAACCATCTTTTCTGTGTGTGATGACAATAAAACAAAATAATTTGTGAATTGAAAGCGTCAAATATTAAAACATAAGTTTATAACCTCAAAAAGTAATAGGTAGGTACTCGGTATAAAATTTCAATTCAACTAGGTATAATTGGTGCTCTTTTTCAATCAGCTTTTCTACTTCCAACTTCACACTTAAGATGGAGGACATAAAAAAGTTGCTAATAAACATGCAACAAGAAATAAGACAGCAGAAAACAGAAATGTTAGAAATGAAAGAAGACATTAAAAATACAATCAACAATAATATACTTAAATGAGAAATTTAAACAGAAATAAAAATTGAAGTTGTTGAGAAAAAATCCAGGAACAAAGTACCTCAATAAATAATTTAGAAAGACATATTAGGCGCAAGAACTTGGTTATGTTCAGAGTAGAAGAAGGTGAAAAATCCTATCATGAACTAGAGGAAAAAATAGTCTTAAACTAAACGGAAATAAAAAAGAAGTCTGCCTGTGTCTCCAGAAACGCCTTACCTCAATTATAAACAAAAACTAACAAATAAACAACATACAAAGAAAACCATACCTGGTAATATTAAAGAAGTTATATTACAAAAACCAAAATTAACTTTCAACCACACAAATGATAACCAGGAACAACTAAAAACAACACAGCAAGATATAGTATATTAAACACCGTAGGAACCTCCTCATCTTTATCCACCAGTACGGCCGGTCACTGTGGGGGAGTTCAACCGTAACCCTCTAAAGAAAAACAGACATACAATGAACAAAGGTATACATATCTTCACCAGAAAAACTTCTAGAATTAAAAGCAGCATTTCCTACAACAAATCAAAAGAACACAAAGATAAAATTATAAACTTTATAGGCATATCAGAAACAAATTATATATTGAAAACAAACTTTGAGAGACAGAAACCCTTTACAATCATACAAGCATAATCTCCAACGGAGAGCTCTATGCAGGACTACTTTGGAGGAGGCTTTTAACCGAGAGGGGTCTATACATGAAAAAGACATTTACTAAATAAATACATTTAATTATGAAATTAAATACCTAATTTATAACTATTGTCAGAATTAATGTATGGAAAGAAATTTTATTTATATTTATTATTGTGAAATGTTTAGTATTTACTCAATTGAATTATTTAATTTATTGTGATTGTTTATTTATTTATTTGTTAATGATAATTTATATATATACAATATCATTTCAAATAATATGAAGATTTTTAAAATAATTTAATTCCTGATTACAAAATTATTAGTTAAAAAATTATAAGTTAATAAATAGTCACTAAATTATATAATTTTATATTTTAGCAATGTGATATAGACATTTTTTTTATTGTACAACTAAAATGGCTCCTTTTAAACTCTTAACCAAATAAAATTTTAATGGAATACTTTTATAAAAAGCTGTGCATACTTTTAAATTAAATTTATATACAAATAGGTAAAATTATAATGTTAAATAAATGTTTTTATGTAAATTTCGTTAGTAACCCTTTATAATAAATAAATGAATAAATAAATAGAGCTTTATTATTATTATGATTTCTTTTGCATTATTTCAATAAATTAATAATTCCACGCAAAATATTATGTTCGATAATTTCGCACGCTCAGATATAAGCATCATGGTCAAGCGGCCAATGCGCAAGTTTGACAACCACAGGTATCTGGGTTCGTATCCCGGTTGGACACAATGTTTTTAATTTTGTTTTTTATTGTATTTATTCAAATTCTTAGTTTGTTTTTTTTTAATGTTTTTTTTTGACCAAAAACGCCGAGCAAAGCTCGGTCGCCCAGGTACTATATATATATATATATATATATATATATATATATATATATATATATATATAATAAAGTTTTGAGTTGAATCTGTCCTTAAATTTATTTTGGGAAATCTTTTATAAAATAATCATTATTATTGATATAGAGGTCGAATCTATAGTAAATACTCAATTTCTTCATATTGTCAGTAAGTTTCACCATGATAATTAATTAGTTTCCGATTTCAGGACGTTACAACCCAAGCTTTTACAGCGCATTATGTATGGGACAAAAACTTAAATAATTTATGTCTGGACAAGAATAGCGCGTGGAATATTTTTAGTGGGTCGTTTTGACCTATTTTCGTAATTTGTTTATTCTAGTCAGTTGTGTATAAGGTATTTGTTGTTTGTTTTTGAGATGAATTGCAGGAAATGTAAGCCTAAGTGGTTCTTATGCTACGTAACAGTAGAAGATTTTTTTCACTATAAAGAATCATGTGTGCATGTGTATATGTACGATTATATGTAATATAAATATGATGGGACATTAACACAGCACGATCTAGTTCCATGGTAAGCTACGAGGCTTGCCTTATGGATACCAGATAGTTGATACACTACACATATATATCTAATCTTAAATACATACATATTATAAATTTATAAATATAAAAACCCCTGATTATAGTAGAAACATTCGTGCTTATCACACAAATTAATACCCCCAGCGGGATTCAAACCCGCGACCGCTGGCACAGCAAGTAGGGTCACTACAAACCGAGCCAAACTTGTCGTCAATATTTCTATATTAGAAATATTTCTATATAGAATCGTCTCGTTACCTCAACATATGTAGTAGCTAAGATGTTTCTCAAGCAAATATCTAGACGTATACAGGACTTGTATGGATGTTAATTGTGTAGCCTTTGACTTAGAGAGCCTTGTTAGGTACCTCTGTTTCTACAAACTAAAACAATCATTGACAGAATGGCTTGGGTTATGTTTCTATATATAGTGTAGAAGTAATAACCTCTTTCCAGTTTAGAATGCTTTATGGTTTAATTAACCGACTTCAAACAAAAGAAGTTATGCACTCATTTTTTTTGTAGGTATTTTACTCTTCTTCTTTTCCCTGCCCATTTCCCAATCACTTGGGATCGGCGCAGTACATCTTCTGTACTGCTGAAAGGATTTGGCAAAAGTTTTACAATCGGCCGGCTGCCTGACGTCAAGCCTCCTTGGGAATGCTATTGTTTATCGCGGAAGTCTTGTAATATGGCGCACTTTCGATTTTGTTGTCTTTTAAAACATTTTTTTATAATATTGTATTCAGCCCTTTTTATCGTCCTAATGCTGGGCACGGGCCTCCCTTCAGTACTAGGGGAATCAGGCCATAGTCCACCACGCTGGCCAAGTGCGGGTTGGCGGACTTCACATGTTTTTCGAAAACTTGCTAGGTTCTCTCAGACATGTAGCTTTTCTCATGATGTTTTCCTTCACCGTAAGGCAAGTGGTAATCATGTTAGAAATGATTCGCATATGAAAATATCAGAGGTGTGAGACCCGGGATTTGAACCCGCTTCATTCGCTTTCCCAAGAGATCGCGTTACTACTGGGTTACCACTGCCTTATACTATTACCTAAAGTTTAATGTTTTTTTTTCGGATATATTTTAAAATAAATTTTAATCACACTATCAATTTTGTTTTGACGTTGTCAAATTTTTTCTAACTTTTAATTTTTTTGTAGGATAGGTATGTTACTACTGTCTTGATATCTTTGAATTGATCGTTCTTTTATTTAATATTTGTATATAAATGAATTTTATAAGAATTAAATTCCTAAGTTTTTTCAGTTTTTTTCAGTCATTTTAAAGTTCGTGTTTTTTTTAAATAATTTAGTAATGTAGCGGTTTATTTTGATATCTTTACTAGCGACTTATCCTCGATTCGCTCGGGTGCGCCCCTAGGTACATTTTTTTGTGCGGAACCTTAATTCTTTTTCTAAAATAAAAGTAGCCTAATTTACTTCTTAAAACATCAGCTATCTTCCCGAGAAAGTCCCGTCAAAATCAGTCCAGCAATTACGGAGATTAGCCGGAACAAATATACAGACAGACAGACAAACAAAAAATTGCATTTTGTAAAAAGCTGTTATTTTGACATTACAAACAGATACAATTTTATATATCTGTATAGATTGAAGAACGGCAAAATAACATTTTTTTATATAGGTATACATAACTTAGTATGAGTTGTCTACACAAATATTTTTATAGTATTTACTATATGAATACGGCATTACTGATTAATTTGGATGTTTTGTTACTACGTAGTCTACGGCTGTACTTGAAAAATGTATAATTTTCTTTAAATCCTACAACACTTAAAGTCTTGTCAAATTAATTCTTATTCTATCCTTTACCTTATAGGCCCATTTGGTTACTCAGGATAAAAACTAAACAGCTGTTTCTTGCCTGAGAAAACCTTTTCTATTATAAAAGCCAGTGAAGGTTTCTTTTAGATGGGTAGAGCTGGTACGAACAAATAGACAGTTTTTTTTTAATTAGAAATGGGCTCACTCTTGACCTTCATCTTGACTCGAAGGCACAGATAAGGTCTACGATCTAGTGAGTTTTCCCAGGAGAAGCCTGTTAACACGCACCTTAAATAGGTTCAGGTTATACGCACTCGGAAAAACAGACGCAGGCAGCGCATTCCACATCTTGGCTGTGCGCAATATAAAAGATGACGAATAGCGCTTAGTGCGAGTGGTCGGAATGTCAACCAAGAAAGGATGGTATCCTGCAGTACGTCTGGTATTCCGATAGAAGAATGGCGATGGCGGTATGAGACTGTGGAGCTCGTGGGCACACTCCCCGAAGTACAGTCTGTAGAAAACCGACAGACAAGCAACTTTGCGACGGTGTGCTAAGCTGTGAAGCTTAGTTTTCACAAGCTTTTCGTCGCCGATTAGCTTTTTAGCTCTGCGTTCCACCGAGTCAAGAGCGACAAGTTGGTATTATGCAGAGCCATCCCAAAGGTGACTGCAATACTCCATGCATGATCGGACTTGAGCTTTATATAATGTGAGAAGCTGTCCAGCCGTGAAGTATCGCTTAACTTTGTTAAGGATGCCCAGTTTCTTGGCCGCAGTCTGTGCCTTCGACTCGATGTTGTCGCCAAAGTTAAGATTTGCACTTAACCTTATGCCGAGAAGCTCTAGACTGTCGGAAATCTCTACAGGTGTACCACGAAAAGTAGGAGTCAAGCTGAACGGACTACTTTTTGCGGAAAATAGACAGGCTTGCGTTTTGGCGGCGTTGAAATCGACCAGATTGTCATCACCCCATTGTGAGACAAGACTTAAGGTTGTATTTGTACGCTCTACCATGGCCTCTCTCAAAGTACTTATTATTACCCCTCCGTCCCTTGCACCGGGCACATAGCTCTCTATGACTGTGCTGTCATCTGCATATGCAACAATACCTGGTGAAAGTAGGTCATTGATGTGTAGCAGGAAAAGAGTCGCAGAAAGAACAGACCCCTGTGGAACTCCGGCATCAATAGCCATTAGATCGGAGGAGCAGCCGTCAACGACGACTCTGATTGACCGTTTGGTTAGGAAGTCTGATACCCAGTCGCAGAAATCGGAGGGGATGCCGTAAGCAGGAAGCTTGCTCAGTAGACTTGCGTGCCAAACCCTATCAAAAGCCTTCGAGATATCGAGTGAAACTGCTAGAGCTTCTCCACGGTTTTCGATGCCCTCACCCCAGTACTGTGTGACATACACAAGAAGGTCCCCTGTAGACCGTCCCCTGCGGAAGCCATATTGATGGTCACTAAGGAGATCATTAGCTTCAAGGTATGACATTAGCTTACTGTTAAGCACCCTTTCCATAACTTTAGAGAGTATGGAGGTAATGGCGATTGGTCGATAGTTGCAGGGATCGGCACGACTACCCTTCTTTGGTACTGGCTGAACATTGGCAAGCTTCCAAGAATTGGGCACTGTGCTAGTTTGGAGAGAGAGGCGATACAAGCGAGTCAGCACAGGAGACAACTCCGGCGCACAATTCCTTAGGACTCTTGCAGGTATACCGTCAGGTCCACTGGCCTTATTCACGTCAAGATTTTGCAGTATTCTACGGACCTCTTTCGTGTGAATTACAATCTTGGGCATCGTAGAATCACAGTGGGGAAGAGTTGGTGGATGTTTGGATCCAGCATCTAGACGCGAATTGCTCGCGAACAGAGTTGCAAGTAAATTTGCTTTTTCTACCGCGGAGTGAGCCAGTGACCCATCTGGTTTCTGCAAGGGAGGTAAAGAGGGACGGCAGAAATTGGACTCGATAAATAAATAATATAAAAAAAATATAAAAATATTAAAAATATAAAAATAAAAATATAAAAATAATAAACAGATAAATATATAATATATAAAAAAAATTAAGTAGTTTGTGCTTAAATATCGTCAAAGTAATAATTAAGCTCAGTAGTCCAAGTGTTATATGATATTATCAATACTAATATTATAAAGAGAAAAGATTTTTTGTTTGTTTGTTTGTACCAAATAAGCTCCGAATCTACTAAACCGATTTATATGAAATTTGGTAAGAGATAGTTGAGACCCTGGGAAGGACATAATATAAATACAATAGTTTTCATCCCGGAATCCATCCCTTGAGGGGGTGAAAATGGGGATAAATCTTGTATGGAAAAGCAACCTAGGGACGAACCCTAAGGAAGCAAGGGTGAGTAGCTAGTTATTTTAATATAACAAAGATGCAAAAGAATTAACGAGTCTTACTTTAACGGAATAGAAGTTAAATTGAAATAATAATTTTCGAATCACAAATATTGAAAATTAGAAACACGAATAAATAAAACAGACTTAGCCACTTACATAATAAAGTTGAATTTCCCTTAACACTACAATATAATTTTGGCGACTAGAAACTAAAGACAACAGTAGCACGGACGAATGAATCGGTTGTGAATACTATGCGGAAGAGAGTACTCTAGGTTAGACAGATTCTCTATTAAATTATACTATCGGTTAGATATTTCATGGAAATGTCTTCGAATTGTTAGAGTAATGGTGTGCAAGTGCAGGCCTGAGGCCACAGTGCTTACGATTTCGCCATGCAATTTTAATCACACTATAAAAGAGAAAGTTTGTATGTTTGTGTATGTTTTGTGGCGCTAACCATATATCTTATATCTTTAAACGATCAATTCTTGTATATATATATATATTATATATATATATATTATCTGATTTTCATGAAATTTAGTATACGGGAGGTTTCGGGGGCGAAAAATCGATCTAGATTAGTCTTATGTCTAAGAAAACGCGTGCATTATTCCACGCAAAATATGGTCGGTAATTTGCACCCTCGGGCATAAGCATCGTGATCAAGCGGCCAAGTTGCAAGACCAACAATCACAGATGTCCAAATTCTAATCTCGGTCGCATATAAAATTTTTACTTTTGTTTTTTTTTCAATATTTATTCAAGTTTTTAGTTTAAAAAAAAATTGTACCTCAGGCCAAAAACTCCGAGCGAAGCTCGGTAGCCCAGGTAGAACAAATATTAAAAAGGCCAAAGCCAGTCGAGCAATCCTAGATCATTAATACATATATTTGGTTACTTGTTAGGTTATTCTACCCAAAATGCTCCGCTGTCTATCCATCTTCAAAGGGATCTATGTCAGTGTAAAGTAAGTATTAGTAGTTTTATCTTTTAAACCGTAATATGTAGGTTGGTTTTTTCACAAGTTATGTATGTAGAATTTTCTTATCGTTGTAATGTCTCCGGGTGAAAGCTACTCGTAGTTGGTTACGTAAAAATGATTTTTTGGTTTGGTTTATTATATAATTTTCTTACTTTCCACCTCTATTACATAGAGCTTTTTACTCGAGCTTGAGCAGTGTTTTTGGATCTCACTTATTGATATGTATATATGTAGTGTTCTTTCTATTACATCACAGTTATTGGTAACTAGGGACGAACACAAGCGAAGCGAGGTACGTTTTAAAGGTTAGTATGGAATAGATAAACTATAACATTATATGATATATAGTCTTCCTCATAAAGCGGACTATGTAATGCACAAAGAATTTTTCCAATCGGATTTGTAGTTCCTCAGATTAGTGCGTTAAAAGAAACAAACAAACAAATTTATTATTTTGTTAAATCTAAAAATTATTATTAATAAGTTATTATAAACTGTTAGACAAAATATTTTTTTTTTCACAAAATTTTGACAAACTTCTAGCCGTACTAAAAAAATCCTAAATGAATTTTCGGTTTTAAAATATTCTGATCGAATGCTAAATTTTTAATTTTAGCCTCACATATTATTTTACGTCCCCGAGTTATGAGTTAAAAGGGCCGTTTTACGGTCTCGTTATACGAAAATCCAGGTCATTACGTATTCGAGACCCGATCGCTCCAATGTTATGTGCGAAAAATTTACAGTATACCTATAAAACATACATCGCTGATGCGGGCTTCAAATTTATAAGGGTTCACCGAATCTATTCGAAAGAAATATCCCGATAGAAATGTTAAAACTAGGCCTGAATCTTATATATATACACTAGCGACTCACCCGCGCTCTGCTCGGGTTCGTCCCTGCTTACTTTATTATATGTTATTTAAATAGTCATTATTATCGATACAGAGGCCGAAACTATAGTTTTTAGAATTTTTGTCTGTCTGTCCATCTATCTGTGACTTCATTACAGAAAACCCAATGGAGGGATTTTAATGAAATTTGGTATGATGATAGCTGGTTATCCGGGTCAACATATGTCATACTTTTTACTGAGGGAATATATCTCATTACTGAAAAATCTATACTAAACGTTAAAACGTAACTACGGAAGAACCCGAGCAGAGCGAGGGTGAGTCGCTAGTAAATAATGTTGTAAAATATGTATCTATGTTTAGTTAGGTACAAGATTTAAACAATTGCTAACTATACCACTTAAGTATATAAAATAAAGAAATAATTAGTCATGTGAGACTCAAGGAAGCTAGTACTACCCACTAAAACCCAACGGAACCTGCTTCGTCTTAATGGGACGTTGTAGGATCATTTACTCAACCACGACCCCCCAAAGGGCAGCCGAAGCAGACCACAACAACCATCTGGTTGCTACAATGGTCATATTATTACATATTATATGTATTATATCTATTTATATTTTCTAAGTCTGCAACCACGATCCACGGGGAATACTCTAAACATAGATTATCGACAGGGCTAGCATAGGTAAGACAACTACAATATAATTTTTTTTTGTTGGAACATTAACACACAGCACCATCTAGTTCCATGGTAAGCTACGAGGCTTGTGTTATGGATACCAGATACTTGATACACTATACATATATAACTTTAAATACATAGATATTATTAATATAAACACCCATGACTGGAATACAAACATTCTTGCACATCACGCAAACGAATGCCTCCAGCGGGACTCGAACCCGCGACCGCTGGCACAGCAAGTAGGGTCACTACAAACTGAGCCAAACATGTCGTCGAATAATAAACAAGTAATAGATAAACATTAAAATCCTGTATTCAAACTTTACTCGCCGAAAGCTTATACCATTTTTTACAATTACATATATAAATAAACAATTATGACATACTAGCGAGTAGCGACTCGTCCTTGCTTCTCTCGGGTTTTGACGTTCTGACGGTTAGTATAAAATAGATATACTGTATACGAATATATATACATAGAAATGATGAGTTGTTGTGGGTTATATTATAAAGTGTTTTCCCGTTGGAATGAGATAATCTCCCGTATTACAAAGTAGCCTATGTTACTTTTCAGTCCTTCAACTATCTCCACACAAATAATGACGCTAAGCCGTCACTCTGTTTTGATGTAAAGAAAGGACAAACAAACAAACGAACAAACAAACAAACACTCTTTCTCATCTATACATATAATAAAATTGTAACTAAGTCGAATCTGTACATTAAATATTGTTTGGAAAATCTTATTGAAATAGACATTATTATCGATCCAGAGTCCGAATCTATAGTTTTAAGAATTTTTGTCTGTCTGTCTGTCTGCCTGTCTGTTACCGCATCACGAGAAAACCACTGGACAGATTTTGATGAAATTTGGTATGATGATAGCTGGTTATCCGGGTTAACATATAGGATACTCTTTACCGTGATAAAATATCTCATTTCTGAGAAAAAATACAAATATCTGCATTGTAAGAGTATAGTAATATGTAAAACCTAAGAATTTGGTTTTTGGTCATCTGAACGCGGGCGGAGCCGCGGGCAATGCTAGTTTAAAATATTAGTATGGTTGTATCATGTATACGTACAAGCATTTCCGCTATATGAATAGCACGGGATCCGAGCAATATTTAAGAGCCTTAGCTCGGGAGTATTTTTTTGAATTCAACCAGCCATGTTTCTATTATTTCTCTTTACACCCTCCATCTTTACCATAGAGTTTATATTTGAAAAATAATGAAAAAAGTTTTGCGCGATCCGTTTTTTACGTAAATAAATATTTTTTTTAATGAATAGAAGGGACCGTTTAAGCATGTTTTAACAATTTTATTTGTACCCTGTCTCTTGGGATCGAGTTTCATCTATTTTTTGGTGTAAATATTAAACTTTAGATATTTTCCTTTAGAACTTCAATGTAAGAAATCTTTTTTTATAACTAGTTAATTACTGTTGTTTCACGAACGTTTGAATTTTAATTTTGGGAGCTCTCACTTAAAATTAAGCTTTGAAAAAGATCGCATATGACAGAATATTATACACATTACGTACATGTAAATCTTACTTAATATTATAAATGAGAAAGTTTAGATGTTTGGATGGTTGTTTATTACTCAATCACGCCAAAATGGCTGAACTTAGCATAGAGATAGATTATATCCTGAAAAATGTACGGTTCCCGTGGGATAGAGTTTTTTTTGTTGCGAAGCGTAGATGAGCCAATATTATATAATATAATATCGGCTCATCTTCGCTTCGCATAGAATTGTTATAGTAGCAAGTAGTGCAGTAGAATAGTTTTTTAATGTTTTATGCGTAATTTGTTTTAATTTTTTGTTTTGTCTTATTTTAATTTTTTTTAATCTCACAATGAAATATTTTATAGTTCGTATTGTTTATTTACATTTTAGTAGTTTATAATTGAGTTACGGAACCCTAATCCCACGAATATGCTGACATATCAAATACATGTACGTTTCCCAGGCGACCACCGCCGAGTTCCCCGAATTAGTTTTGTACTGCCGCATTGTTTTAATTTGGTAATTTTATTAATTGTAATACTTTTCCAATCACTCTTTATTCATACTTCGAGTAAAGAAGTCGTTAGTTTTAAGATATATAATTATTGTATTAATGTAAAAAATTAATAAATAATTATTAATTATTCGGTTTTTTTTCGACCTCCTGACTGCTGCAAACGTAATTGGCGCAGTCGGTAAGGATTTTCGCGGGCCGGTTCGCGATCGGTCTAAATTAATTACTCGATAATTATCACATCGCGTGCCGCCCGGGTGACTACCAAGCACCGTTCGAGAATCCAGAATCTACGGACCTGTGGCAGCCGGGAGTGGAATCCAACAATCGATTCAACTGAAAAGAGACCAGATAATGCAGTTTATGTGAGTACATAAGAATTGTTCTCGTGTTGCTCCTTTCTAGACCTAAGCCTATCCATAAGCTACCAAAATTTTCCATCCTAAAGCATCTAGGATCCGAGAGCCTCAATCTAGGCAGGCCCGTCGGTTAGGTATAGATAGCATAAGAAATATTAATTCGGAAGAAATTATAAATTCAAATTTAGATTGTAGTCCTTCTAATTTAATTAATTTAGTTAATATGTCTCACGATCCGGATATCATATTTAAGGCCCTCCGCCTTGTCCCGGAGTTCGACGGGAACCCAAATGTTTTAACTAGATTTATCCAGATTTGTGACCATTTAGCGATCCAATATCTAAGCGACTTACCAGGTAGTGAATTTTCTAACATTTGCCTATTAAATGGAATTTTAAATAAAATAACAGGCACAGCAGCAAGCAAAATTAATTCAAACGGAATACCCGACAGTTGGCTAGGAATTAAAACACTTTTAATTAATAACTTTTCCGATCAAAGGGATGAAACCGCCCTATACAATGATCTCTCCTTAGCCACACAGGGTAATAGAAGCCCTCAAGAATTCTATGACCATTGTCAAAATTTGTTTAGCACGTTAATGACGTACGTTACACTACATGAGACACTATCCACCACTATCGAAGCAAAACGCGATTTATATAAAAAAGTAACTATGCAGGCCTATTCTCGTGGTCTTAAGGAACCATTAGGGTCCCGCATTCGTTGTATCCGACCACTAACAATAGAAAAAGCTCTTGAATATCTACGGAAAAAAAAGTATTTTAAATTTAGAATTAAGAGAATATTATAATATAATCCAACCAGCTTCTTATTATGCTAATAAGCAAATAGTTTTTATATTCCGATTTCCTATTATTTCTAAGGATAATTTTTTATTATATAGATTAGCAGTAGTACCTAATAAAAAAATCGCAGGCTCTCATCCCATCCTCTCCTTTCATTGCAACTAACGAGAATTTATTCGTGTACATAGAGGCCGAATGCCCGAGACATAGCAGCTGGTATCTCTGTGAAATGGAACTCAATCATCAGATTCGTACAAATTCAGATTGTATCCACGAGCTAATTATTAAACAAATTTTGAAGGAATCTTGTCACTTAGCTACAGTCAATCTTCTACGAGAATCAATGGAGAAACTGGACGATATGCATTACCTTATATCGTTCCCCCAGCATCAAAAGATACAAATATCATGCGGTAAACAGGAATTCACTTCATTAAAAGGCAGCTACCTCATAACTATTCCCCTAGGATGCAAAATCATATCCGAAGAATTTACGTTAATTAATGACAACAACGAAGTAAGAGGACAGCCCTTAAAATTGATGAAGATACGCGATGAAATTGCGCACCTAGATACCACTATTAATATATCATCTATAAATATCCAAGGACTCCATAGACTCAAGGACAAAATTATGATACAATCACCGCTACAAATTGAACGCGAAAAGGATATTACGGTATATCATACAACCATACCAGTATACGCAATATTATTCAGTGCAGGTGCACTTATCATTTTATTACACTATAGAAAGTATAAGAAAACTACTACAAAAAGGAAGAAATTTTAGAAAATAGAGATAACCCAGAGAATCTTAGGGACACAAGTATCCCGGCAACTTTTTCACTCAATATTCTCAAATAGTTGCCTCTCTAGGGGTGGAGGAGTTACGGAACCCTAATCCCACGAATATGCTGACATATCAAATACATGTACGTTTCCCCAGGCGACCACCGCCGAGTTCCCCGAATTAGTTTTGTACTGCCGCATTGTTTTAATTTAGTAATTTTATTAATTGTAATACTTTTCCAATCACTCTTTATTCATACTTCGAGTAAAGAAGTCGTTAGTTTTAAGATATATAATTATTGTATTAATGTAAAAAATTAATAAATAATTATTAATTATTCGGTTTTTTTTCGACCTCCTGACTGCTGCAAACGTAATTATTGTTTAGCGGTCTTTATTGTTATGCGTTTATTTTTGTATCATTTTTTAGTTACGTAAGTTTTTAAAATTACTAATTTCAAAGGATATTTTGTATTGTTTTCCGTTTTTCTTTATATATTATGTATGTTAAGTTAGCCTGTAAGTGAGGTATACAATTTCTACCACAGATACATAAGAGTGTGCTTTAGAATAAGAAATATTATTGTATACAACGTTGGCTTCCTATATAAATAAATAAATATATTTTTCAGTACTATACAGGGTACTAAAAATACTACTGTAGATCGAAGCGTAAACATAAAAAGATGTTGAAATTAAAAACTGATAAATTGTTATTTTGTAATACGTTATCAAAGACATAAGCAAATAACAATTGGTAAAATTGTTGATATTTTACATACCCCTAGTGAAGTAGTGGCTTTTTAATATTAAATTCGACCCCATAGACCAGAGTCGATAATTTTTGAAACCAAAAAAAATAATAGTAGGATGCAACCCATTAGAAAAGGAGGGGAATATTATAAAAATGAAAGGAAAAATAATTTACGGGCGATCTGAGGTCGGGAAGGGGGTGAGGGGGGGGGGGGTGGTTTAAGGGTAAAAAACGGTTTTTCTCGATTTCCGGCAAAACTAAAAGTCCTATCGAAAAAAATCAAATGGCGAAGTTGTAGGTGATAAAAAGATCTAAAACTTTTGTATTCACACTTTTTTCAAATAACCTCAAAATTTATGTGAAAAATTTAAAAAACCAACTTTTTGGTTTTTTATTTTTATCTTCTTTCACAATTTCTTTTTTTTTAACGAAATTTGGTGAAAACTTGCATTTTTTATGTCCCAAATACGCTGTAATTTATTTGATTAAAAATGTTTATTTTTTCACCTTATTTTGAATTAGTATACATATTTTTATGTATAAATATATAAAAAATATATATAGTATAGATTTTTAATATATTTATAATATATTTTTTATACATTTTGACATTTATTTCTTTAATATATTTTTTCATGGGGGTATACTCACGATAAAATAGTGAAGGCATTATTAATTCGATTTTGTCTTTTCAGATTATCAGTATGGATGAATCTGTTTGTATCATCTGCAATAAGGCAGATGATAAGCGAGTGTATGAAATAAAAAAGGTTTTTTGTTTTTTGCATTTTCTCAGAAGATTTACTATAGTAACATATATATTTTTTTTACCATCGGAAAGTAGAGATTTCAACGAACAGAAAACATACCAACTTTTTGAAAAAAACTGATGTTTTGACGGGCGAATTTTCGATTGAAAATGAGGGTGCTTTTTCGATATTAATTCAAAATAAGGTGAAAAAATAAATAAATTACAGCGTATTTGGGACATAAAAATGCAAGTTTTCACCAAATTTCGTAAAAAAAAGAAATTGTGAAAGATAAAAATAAAAAACCAAAAAGTTGGTTTTTTGAATTTTTCACATAAATTTTGAGGTTATTTGAAAAAAGTGTAAATACAAAAGTTTTAGATCTTTTTATTACCTACAACTTTGCCATTTGATTTTTTTCGATAGGACTTTTAGTTTTGCCGGAAATCGAGAAAAACCGTTTTTTACCCTTAAAAGCCCCCCTCACCCCCTTCCCGACCTCAGATCGCCCGTAAATTATTTTTCCTTCCATTTTTATAATATTCCCCTCCTTTTCTAATGGGTTGCATCCTACTATTATTTTTTTTAATTTTTTATTATTTTTAAAGGCTTCTACCCTGGTCTACCAGTACATCCTTGATTCATGATTCCCAAAGGATTATATTGAAAAAAATACTAGAGAACAGGCTATATGTATAAAGTTTTTGAGCTCGACGATCTCAAATAGTTATCTGACGTACCAACAAAATCCGACTAACTATAAATACCCATTTTTGTAAGTCACTTAAATGTAATTTACAAATTGTATTTATCATTAAACGAAATAAAATCAAAATATACTTTTACAACACGACATATTTGGCTTTTACAAAATGTTTGTACTCCAGTAATGGGTGTTTATATTTATAATGTGTATGTATATAAATTTATATATGTGTAGTGTATCAGCTATCTGGTATCCATAACACAAGCCTCGTAGCTTACCATGGAACTAGATGGTGCTGAGTGTTGATGTCTCAAAAAAAACTTGAATATTGTCAATTTATCCATTTTGTTTCTTAATTTGAAGAAGAACGTGAGGAAGCTATTGGTATAGCTAATTTAAAGCGTAGCTGTAATTTTTTTAACAAATACACCAAAGCTGCGACTTTAATTCAACATGCAAAAGCCTTTCAATTTGACACAATCATTTAATATATAGACATAGCCAAAAAAGCTTCTAACATTTATAATTGACGTTTTCAAACCAAAACGATTAATCGAGTAAAGGATCTAAGTCGAATAATTACCATCCCTTACTACCTTTGTAATGGCTTTTGAAGCTGTCATTCTAAAACGGAATTAAAAGGTAATCTGTAGTTGTCTCTCGATAATTACAAAGGCGAACCCTTTCAGTTGTATTTTGGATAGTACTATCCACCATTATGGTAGTTTTAACGACCAATTTCTAAAATTAATTTATACTAATATTATAAAGAGGAAAGATTTTTTGTTTGTTTGTTTGTACCGAATAGGCTTCGAAACTACTGAACCGATTTAGACGATATTTATTAAGAAGATTGTTTAAGACCCTGGGAAGGACATAGGATAGTTTTTAACCCGGAAATCATCTCTAAAGGGGGTGATAATGGGGTTGAAAGTTTGTATGGGGAAGCAACCTAGGGATGCGAAGCAAGGGTTATGTCGCTAGTAGAATATACTTTTACTAGCAACTCACTCTCGCTTCGCTCGGGTTCGTCCGTAAGTACGTTTTAACGGTTAGTATGAAATAGACTGCATATATGTACATGCATAGGTATAGGAAAGTAGGTAAGTACTTTATAAAATATTTTTTTTATATCGCTTACTTGAGAAATGATTGATTTTTCATACAAACTTCCACCCCGTTTTTCATCCCCTTAACGAATGATTTGGGGGATAAAAACTATCCTATCTCCTTCCCATTGTCTCAAACTGTCCCCATACCTCTGAATCGGTTCAGCTGATTAAGCGTGAAAAGATAACAGACAGACAGACAGACAGACAGACATACAGACAGAGTTTCATTCGTATTTATAATATTAGTATGGATTTCATTGAAAAATAATATTATTTCTTGAAATTTCTAAACTTAGTTCAGAGCATGTAACAAAATGAAATGAACGTGGTGTGCAAGTAATCGTATTTAGAAAACTCAATTTAGGTACCTATGTGTTTTTGTGTGCGTATATTATAATCTGTGTTAGTAGAGATCTCATTTTCGTAAACCTTCTTTCACGAACAGTTTAGATTATAACAAAATTATAGTTTTCATTTAAGACATTTACAAAGATACGTTTGGCTCAGTTTGTACTACTTGCTGTGCCAGCGGTCCCGAGTTCGAGTCCCGATGACGCATTCATTTGTGTGTTGAGTACGAATGTTTGTACTCCAGTCATGGGTATTTATATTAAAATATGCTTGTACATATTTGAAGTTATATATGTATAGTGTATCAGCTATTTGGTATCCATAACACAAGCCTTGTAGCTTAGCAAGGAACTAGATGGTGCTGTGTGTTAATAACCCAACATATTTATTTTGCTTTTTTTATAACGTCCCAATGCAGGGCATAGGCCTCTTGTCAAAGGCCATAGTCCCACGTTGGCCAAGTGCTGTTTTGGCGATTTCGTATGTCTTAAGAAAATAAGATTTCCCATGATATTTTCTATCAAATTCAAATTGATTTGAATATTTTGATTGAACCCGATCGTGATTTTTAAAGCTAGCGAGTTACCACTACCTATCAATAGTCCGGTATAAATTTCAAAAAAAATATATTTCCTAGTGGAAAAATGGAAATAAATGGAATGGAATTCAGAAGCTACATTCTTGGAGTAAATGATATACTCGTACTTAAAATCTTTTAAAATTGATTTTGGTTTTGAAGTCAGTCATTTCTAAGTACCTAAAAAGTAATTTTTATTTTTACTAACAAATAACATGTTTGAACGAGCTTGAAATACGTGATTACCTCGTCCAGGAATCAAACTAACGATGTTCCAGAGATAGAGCACAACTCTATTACTGTGCCAGAGGCAGTTAATATTAGACGCCAGGTTTTATTGTACATATAACGATAAATGTAGCGTTATCAACTTGATGTGAGGATTTATTAGTGATAACGTTCGCCACCGGCGTGTATATAATAGACGTATGAAATTCCTAAACACTATATGTATAATAAAAGTGAAGTGTCTGTGTGTAATGTCAAAATAACAGCTTTTTACTAAATGCATATGAAATTATATATGGTATTTATAAGAAAAACGTAATATTAATTTTTTTATTTATCTGTCTGTCTGTTTATTCAGGCTAATCTCCGAAACGGCTGGACTGATTGAGGACTTTCACTGGCAGATAGCTGATGTCATAAGGAGTAACTTAGAATACTTTTATTTCAGAAAAAGAATTAGGGTTACGCGCAAGAAAGTAAAATCTCATGGAATTGTAAACAAAAGCCGTATACCTAAGTCGCACCCGAGCGAAGCGAGGGTAAATCGTAAGTGTATATATGTTTAGAATTTATAGTATTTTTTTGATATACACATATACTTCCATACAATATCATGTACTGGAATAAAAGTATGCTAAATCACTCTCCAAACAATAAATTGAGCCCAAAATTACGTCGCTTGTGAGACATTGCTGTGTGAAATTTTGAATATTATCAGTAAGAATTACCCATAAAGAATTTTTTAATTATTTTAAGTGGGATGTATTTAGAAAGTTAACTGCCTCGATGGTATAGTGGCTATCATGTATGGCTGTACATCCGGAGGTCCTGGATTCGAGTCCCGGGTCGGGCCAAGTTTAGTTATTGAGTCTTTCTGTATAGTAAGCCTCAGTAACAGCCCGGAGTTGGGAAGTTGGCGGTGTTTCACCCCCGTGCCGAGGCAGAGCACGTAAAGCCGTCGGTTCTGCGCCTTAACTCTCACTGGTCGTGTCGAGCAGTCGTCCCACCGGAGTATGAGAGTAACAGGAATAGAGAGTGCACGTTGTGTCTGCGCGTACACTTGGGCATATAACATCTCCTGCGCAGTTTGATTTCCTTGGATAATCTCAATGAAATTGGCCGCCGTGGCCGGGATCGGTCAGGAGATCATCATCATCAATTAGAAAGTAATAAATTTTGTCCATTTTATCGCCCCGTTTAAAGACAAATTCTTCATGTAATATACAAGATATTTTATTAATTTTTCAAATTAAATTAATTTCAAAACGGAGTTTCTAAGAGTTTGTACTTTTTTGTACAGTTTTTTTGTTACATTCTTAACTCAATTATGGAACAACTCTAATAATCTATAATGATGAAATTATATACGGTACATATAATTATAAGAAAAATATAACTTTTAAAATTTTTATCTGTCTGTCTATCTGTTCTGTTAGATAGCTGATGTTGTAGGGAGTATCTTGACTCCTTTTATTTTAAAAGAAGAATGAGGGTTCAAAAAACTTAAAAAATACTAGAGACGCACCCAAATGAATCGAGAATAAATCGCAAGTAGTATATAATATTATGGTACAGACATCAAGTACAATTTTATTATATGTGAATATTTTTTTCATTTTACAAAATATATGTTACGGAGGATATTTGTAATTACATTTCACTCCTCTGAGAATTTCAATTCGTAATTAAATTTATAATTCCGTAGGAAAAGTTTCGATTCGTCTAGATTATTGGAACCGAGGCAGGGGATGGTTGTTGGTTTGTTTTGTTTTGCTTATTTGTATTTTTGATTTGTTTACTGTCGCATTTAACATTATTTGTATTGTTACTTTAACCGGAATATTTACTCAGTATTGTAAGATAATTGAAAATTAAATAAAATTAAATAATTTCAGTGTATTTTTTGTGTGCATTTTTGACCATCAGAGCGCAGAAATCAGTATATTTTGTTATTGATAGGTCATGGGTTTGACTCTTGGACAAGGTAAATTGTATTGATCATAGCATAATGGTATGGAATATACAATTTTTGAAATTCCTGATAATTTGCGTAAATTATATATTAATTATTATTTGCTTACATTAGATTAGAATTTAGATATGAAGATGCAGATAGTGGTTTGTGTTGTATACTACGTTAAACCCGTATGTTAGATTCTTTTACGATTGATCTATTCTAAAGTTGCAAGAAAAGATTTATTGCTACTTTTTATCAATATATATATATACCAGCGGCTCACCTTCGCTTGGGTTCATCCCTAGGTGTGTTTTAACTGTTAGTACCTATGGAATAGATAGACTATATATACATAGGTATGATGAGTTGTTGTGGGTTGTATTATAACGTATTTTCCCGTCGGAATGAGATTATCTCCCACGGTAAAAAGTATGTGCTATTGAAAGCAAAATCAGTCCAGCCGTTTCAACAGACAAACAAAGAAAAAAATGTTTTTTTCTTATAAATACCGTATGTAATTTCATATGCATTTAGTAAAAAGCTGTTATTTTAACACTACAAACAGACAAATCCATTCTATTTATCTGTATAGATGTCATAGAAATACGTATTATATTTTACTTTTTTAGCTGAGCAACTTTTCCATTGGGAAAGTTTTGCAGTTCTCTGACTTATGAATGCCGATTTGGAGTTTTAGGCATTTTATTCTCCTTTGATATATGAATAGTTTGAATTTTGTTTTGTAAGCATCTGATTTTCTTATAATAAAATACGCGTGAAATTTTCATAAAGCTTTGTTACTGTGGCATAACGATATTTTCTTTTGTTAAACACATTTAAATTTAGATATAACCAATAAATATTGTTTTGGATTCTTATTCAATAAAATATGTATATGATTCTAATAATAAGATTTTTCGTGTTCGTTTTATGTTTAAAAGTATCATTTTTATTTCTTTTACAATAGGAAGTTCAAAAATGTAATATAATATATATAAAATCCCGGGTGGATGAAAATCCTATTCAAATCCCGGGTCTCGCACCTCTGATATTTTTATGTGCGAATCATTTCTAACATGATTACCACTTCTCTCATAGCGAAAGAAAACATCGTGAGGAAACCTGCTTGTATGAAAGAACCTAGCAAGTTTTCGAAGACATGTGGAAGTCCGCCAACCCGCAATTTGCCAGCATGGTGGACTACAGTCTAATTCACCTTGTATTGAAAGATGGACAGTTCCCAGCAGTAGGACGTTAAAAAGAGCTTAATACATACCTTTCTTTGGTAACTAATGTAAAGAATTAAAATAGCGTTGATGCTAGAGCTATACAAAAATACTTTGATATGACAATTTAATTCGTTAAATAGGCATAAAAACGTAAAATATGACAGTTATTTATATTTTTTTAGCAACACATCTCTATCTCTAGGTTTCTAATAGTATTCTTTGTGTAATTTCATCAAAATCTGTCCAGTTGTTTCGTTAAAGGTTAACAAATATACACACAAAACTAACTTTCACATTTATAATGGTAGTCCAATTAATTATTAGTACAAAAAACAACAAACTGCTTTTGCTTTGGTACTATAATATTCTACCAGCTAATACTTTCTTAGATTTACACGAAAATTTGAGATTTTAAATAAAACTATCTTTTCCGATTATTTCGGGGATTTATTTTGATTTTTGGTTCCCAACATTTTCAATGCTTTACACCAATAATGGTCACGGGAGAGACTAAGGTTTTAGACGTCTTAAAGGCATTATACATATTATACTTGTTACAGACAGTACCTACCCACAATTTTACAAAAATTCAAAAATTGCACCAAAATACCTTACAATACTTGTTGACCTTACGAGCTTTTACAAGAGGACATTTTACCAACTTTAAAAATAAAATTAATTATAGATATATAACTTAACTAAGCATAAAGTTACGTGCCTAGAATATAAACCTTTTTCCATATTACAATTCTTAGTTTTCTATTAGCGATATCGATATCGAGGGGTTTGAATCAAAGTAATATAGCAATTTTCTGAGAGCATTCGCTTAGTAAAGAACATCAAGCTTAATGTTCCAGCTACAATTTTTACGAGACATAAAATTTTGTCTCACTGCCTCTATTGCTACGTCGATGTTTTACTAAAACGTGGGATAAAAATTTCATTGTTGTTATATTATAGGCTTTTACGTAATCATTCTAGGGATCCGTACGCGAAGGGTGCCAATGGGGCCCTATTACTTTGCGTCCGCTGTCGGTACGTCTGTCCGCCCGTCTCTCGGCGGGCTGTATCTTATGACCCGTAATAGGTAGAAAGTTGAAATTTGTTTGAGTGAAAGTTTCTATAAAAAAATATAAAGAGTTTACCTTTTATAGGTTTTAGTAATTTATCCACTGCTCAGATAAACTCCTAACCACAGTTGCTGACAGGCAAATCTCATTGAGACTAGCCATCTGCGCAGGAGACATTATAATGCTCAAAATGTGCAAACAAAACTGCACTTTCTATTTCTTTCACTCTCATTCCAATGGAACGGCAAATCGACACGAAGTTAGTACCATGGGTAAAAATTAGTTAAACATAAATAATAAATTTGAATAACAAACACAACTGACGATATCAAAATCAAAGTACCGGTAATGGACCCGTCAAAAGATAAAAATGATTTTTAGAACCGTGTGCAGAGGGATTAATAGTCCATTTGAATTTGCATACCGCTTTATTATCTGCTATTTCACGAAATAAAGCTCGAAATCATTACAATGCGAAAAAAAGACTTTTTAAAGAACAAATATTTAGTATGAAGATTTAAACGGGTTTGTTTAATGATGCATCTGCTGTACCATTTTCATTTAAGATTTCACAGATATATTTTAATAGAATACTGCAACCACTTATCTCGCAGCTTTTTATATCCCACTGCTGGGTACGGATTTTCTTTGATAGATAGCTAAAGTCTACAATGCTGATATCAACACATCATATCCTTCAAAAACTGTCTGATTCTCTCAGATGTTCAGGTTACAATATTTTCTTTCGCTGTAAGGCTTCACTGTATATTGATGTGTGTTGATGTTGAAAATGATTCGAATATGAGATTAGTAAAGGGTCTTACCTTTTTACCGGTTATTTACCAATTTAACTCGCTTTACTGGGTTTTACAAGAGTGTTACTACTGTGCTACCATTAACACTTTGTTTGAATGACTAGTAGTGACCACATATTAAAACTACTTTGGCTAACAGAAAAGTGACAGATCACATAAAAATGACAAGTACAGCCACAAGCATAAATAATTTTATGATTTATTCTTAAACTAGCAGAACTCGCGGCTTTGCTCGCGCTTAAACTACAAAATTTCTAAAAAGGTAGTTTCATACAAACTTTCATTCTCTATTTTACCCTCTTATAGGATGAATTTCGAAAAATACTAAAACACGTATTTATTTCAATATATAGAAGAGCATTAATACAAAGTTTCAAGTAATTTTGATCATAAATATTGTTTTGGATTGTATTATAACGTGTTTTTCAATGGGAATTAGATAATCTCCCGCAGTAAAAAGTAGCTTATGCTACTCTCCACCCCTTCAATCATCTCCACACAAAAATTCACGCCAATTCGCCAAGCCGTTTCGACATGAAAAAAGACAAACAAACAAACACACTTTCACATTTATAATATTAGTATGGATACCCTCACGATGAAAGAAAACATATGTGATATGGAAGGAATAACAAAAATATAGGATGCAGGATTGGCTTCAAAAATATCTGTCACGTTATTAATAATATCAAGAATAATTGTCATTTATATCTATGACAAGAATAGATAATAGTAAATTATACTTAGTGAGAGAGACACAAACACTTTTCAAAAGTTATAACCGAAATGCCCATGGTCATATATTTATGCTCATACTATACATACAATCAAAATCCAACTTTTTTAAATGTGACTCACGCGGCAATTTCGCACTTGGTTAAACTATTTAAGAAACCTATTTGTATGTCTTTGCATACATGTCACTTAAATTAACGAAAATTTTACCGCAATAATAATACGATGAATGGTATATAAAACGATGAACATGTTGAATTCTGATAATAAACGGTTGCGTGCTCGTCATAGACTAAAGAAGTTTTTAGATGCAGTATAGACAGATACAGTGTATAAATTAGATGTTGCCAGTAGTTCACAATATACTTAAGTTAATACAATTATTAATAGCTATATTTTGATACAATTTCAATTTTTACACAAACATCAAAAATACGTTGTATATAAGAAATTAACAAAACAAACAAACATACAAAACAATAGATCCCATTTTTCTTTTCCTAGAACAATGGAAGTAAAAAATTCGCCGCTTGTCATGGATGTGGCAGAGATTAAGTGGTTTGGGACTTCGCGCTCAGTATTTAATTCACTCGACTTAAGATATTTGGAGGTTGATTCCTTGATCCACTGCTTAAATTACTCTCTACACTTAAGTTAAAACACATATTTATCGAAAAACAGCTAAAAACTAAATTAATAATAAACATTACTAGCACACTAAACGCGTAAGTTGTTATATAATAAATATAATAAAATTCTAACGGAGTCGAATCTGTACATTAAATATATTTTGGAAAATCTTATTGAAATAGTCATTATTATCGATATAGAGGCCGAATCTATAGTTTTTAGAATTTTAGTCTGTCTGTCTGTCTGTCTGAGAAACACATCACGAAAAAACCACTGGATAGATTTTCACGAAATTTGCTATGATGATACCAGCTGCTGGTTATCCAGGTCACCATATAAGATTTTTTTTCCACGGGAAAATATCTCATCTCTGAGAATATATACTTAACTAGCATTGCTCGCGGCTCCGCCCGCGTTCAGATGACCAAAAACCAAATTCTTAGGTTTTACATATTAGTATACTCTTACAATGCAGTTTTTGTATTTTTTCTCAGAAATGAGACATTTTCCCGCGGTAAAAAGTTAGAAACAGAACAATGTGTAGAAATTATATAAGGTCTTATCTGGTAATGTATAGTATAATGATATGTCATTTTCAGATAAATTAGAATTAGGAGTTTCTATGATAGATTCGCTTATTTTTATAAAAGTTAAAATATTAAACATCACTATTGTTATCTTTGTTTTGTAAAATTGTGGGTAGGTTGTCTGTAACAACTATACCTTCGAGACATCTAACACCTCAGTCTCTCGTGACCATGATTGCTGTAAAGCATTCGAAACGTCGGGAATCAAAAATCCAAATAAACTCGTGAAATAATCCGGAAAGATAGTTTTATTTAAAATGACAATATTCACGTAAATCTAAGAAAGTATCTCAGAGAGATACTTTATGATTTTTCAGTTTTTTATATAAACAAAACATGAGCTTTTGATATTCAAATAAATAATTTTAAATTAATATTTCCACAGCAATGTTAGATAAAAAATCTTATCCCTATTCACGTTATAATTTTAGACTGTCATATATCTGACTTTATTTTCTTACAAAATTATATTATGAATCTTATATTTATATATATAGAAAAAATATTTTTTGAACAGATTGTACAAACATCAAATGATCAAAGAAACGGGAATAATGTAATATTTCTTTGAAAGCATTTCTCAATCAAAATATACAGATGTTAGAATATTTTATTACAGAACATGCTACAAATGAAACATATTCTATACGTGATGAAACAGGTTATCATTCGTTCAGTCATAGCATTTCCAACTATAAGTTAATTTTTGCTTAGTCTATACATATAATAAAACTGTAGAGGTCGAATGTCTGTACATAGAAAAAAATGCTAAAAACCAAGTCAGGGGGATGTACGAAGAGAAATAGAACAAATCCAGATTTTTTTCAATTTTTTTGTTTCTCTGCCTGTTTGTACGGGCTAATCTCCGAAACTGTTGGACTGATTTAAATAAAATTTTACATTTCTTTACCTTATATCCCCGGTCAATATTTTAGATACTTTTCATCCCGGAAAATTAAAAAGTTTCCGTGGGATAATTAAAAAACTATAGTCACTTATACGGCTTAGTACACAAAAATTTCTGATTGGATTTTAATGAAAACTTACAACAATATAATTCATACATCAGAATAATAAATAGGCTACGATTCCCGTGGGATAGATTTGTTTTTGTTCGTCTTGAGGCAAACCCAAACAATAATAAATTATATAAAACAATAATATAATATTACATATATTAACACACAACACCATCTAGTTCCACGGTAAGCTACGAGGCTTGTGTTATGGATACCAGATACACTACACATACATAATATATAACTTTAAATACATACGTATTATAAATATATTGTTATTTCCATGCATACACATTCGTATTCTATACATAGTATATTTATATTATTAAAAAATATTAGGTTAAAACAAAAAAAAAATTCAAACCGGTCCTGCGGTTTTTTAGTTTTAGCGAGACTAACGAACGGCGATTGATTTTTATAAATATAGATTGATAATTAATTCATGTCTGAATAGATTTACATTGTCTTGCGATGGCATTATACTTATTGGCACCGACTCCAAAAACATCTGATTAGGTACCGATTGTTTTTATTTTTTTCACTCGGTTTGATTATTGCTTAAATAATTTTAAATTTCATTCCAAATAAAAGTGAATCTGAACAGTAATTAATTAATTTTCCAATTTTATTTGTACTAGCAACTTAACCATTCTTCGCTCGGGTATGATTTTGTTCATAATTTTATAGGTTTTAATTTTTTTGTCCTATTATATATCCTAATTATTTTCTAAAATAATAGTAGCCTAGATTACTTCCTTATGTATTCAGCCCTTCTTAACGTCCGACTGCTTGGCACGGGCCTCCCTTCAGTGCGAGGGGGATCAGGTCATAGTTCACCACGCTGGCCAAGTGCGGGTTGGCGGACTTTACATGTCTTTCGAAAACATGTTACTATTGTTGTTGTTTTCCTTCACAGCAAGACCAGTGGTAATCATGTTGAAAATGATTCGCACATAAAAATATCAGAAGTGCAAGACCCGGGATTTGAACCCGCTTCACTAGGCTACCACTGCCATGGGTGACCAGCTCGTCTCGGTACGACGCAACGTATATCATCATGAGATGAAAATGTTAATAAATTTAGACTATTTTAACGATAAAAATTACTTCCTTGTAACATCATCTATCTGCCAGTGAAAGTCCCGTCAAAATCAGTCCAAAAATTATAGGAGTAGCCGGAAAAACACAAAAAAAAAACAACTTATAAATATCGTAATTATATACTTTCATAATATTCATTTAGTAAAAAGCTGTTATTTTGACATTACAAACAGACGCTTCAATTTTATTTGTATGTATAGATTAATAGTACTCAAATAAAAATTAAAGCTCTTTTGAAAAACCATTAAAAGCAGATTGTTATATTGTATACATTTTATCGACACCTCACCTATCACTGCGTCACCATTGTACTCCAATACGCCTGAAATTCAAATATGTATAATTAAAATCTGAACGGTCATCCTTTGTCGTTCCAATGAGATTGAACCAAAAAAAAATGTTGTTAAGCACGGGGTTGTATTAATTTAATTTTAATAAATATATAAAAACTATGCTATGTTCTTTCCACATTCTTAAACTATCCTCATACTAAATTTCATCTAAATCGGTTCAGCGGATTTTTAGTTTATCATTACAAGCAAACGTACAACAAAACAATAGTTTTTCTTTATAATATTAGACTTAGCTGTCATGGTCATTAACATTATTTTTACTATTGAAAACGAGTTATCTCTAAATCTAGCTCGAAAAAGTCATACCTTGTTTAGTATTTTGTATCTTATAATCAACTAGCATTGCCCGCGGCTCCGCCCGCGTTCAGACGATCTAAAACCAAATTCTTAACTTTTACATATTAGTATACTCTTACAATGCAGTTTTTGTATTTTTTCTCAGAAATGAGATATTTTCCCGCGCTAAAAAGTATCCTATATATTGACCCGGATTACCAGCTATCATCATACCAAATTTCATCAAAATCTGTCCAGTGGTTTTCTTGTGATGCAGTAACAGACAGACAGACAGACAGAAAGACAGACAGACAGACAGACAAAAATTCTAAAAACTATAGATTCGGCCTGTATATCGATAATAATGTCTATTTCAATAAGATTTTCCAAAAAATATTTAATTCGACTTAGTTACAATTTTATTATATGTATAGATTTCTAATAAAAAAATAATCAATTTTCGAATTTCTAAATTTACTATTATTATGATTTTCGTACAAATTGGTTGCCCTTGCCCTCTGAAGATATTTTTGTTTCCTAATAAATTAAAATACAACACGGGTGTTAATTAGCAATCACCTTCAGTTTCGAGATTTGAACAAACAAAAGTATACAGATGAAAAAGTTAATTTCAATTGTTATTTTTCAGTTACTCTTAATTTTATTTATGCTTATCTAAGCATATAGTATTAATCTGACTTATCTAGGTTAGGTTTTGATACTTTTTTAGATTTACTTTTTTCCATTTGGTTAACGCCACGCATAACTATATTATACTTGTAATTTATAAACTGGAAAAATGAAAGAAAAAATAATTTACGGGCGATCTGAGGTTGGGAAGTGGAAGGGGGTGAGTTTTAAGGGTAAAAATCGGCTTATCTCGATTTCCGTCAAAACTATAAGTAGGTACTGTGGAAAAAAGTTAAATGACAAAATTGTAGGTAATAGATAGACCTACAACATTTGTATTTACACTTTTTTCACATAACCTCAAAATTTATGTGAAAAATTCAAATACCCAAGTTTTTGGTTTTTTATTGTTCTCTTTTTTAAAAATTGCTTTTTTTTACGAAATTTAGTGAAAACTGACCTTTTTATGTCCCAAACACACTGCATTTTTTTTTTTTGAAATATTTATTTTTTAAACTCATTTTGACTCAATGTCGAAAAAGCACTCTAATTTTCAATCGAAAATTCTTGCGTCAAAATATCTGTTTTTTTTTTTAAAAGTCAATGGGCTTTTTGTTTGTTGAAATCTCTACTTTCTGATGGTGTAAAAATATACATTACTATGGAAAACTTTCTCAGAAAATGCAGTTAATAAAGTTAATCTATACATATAATAAAATTGTAACTAAGCCGAATCTGTACATTAAAAATTTTGGAAAATCTTATTGAAATAGATGTTATTATCGATACAGAGGCCGAATCTATAGTTTTTAGAATTTATGTCTGTCTGTCTGTCTTTCTGTCGGCCTGTCTGTTACCGCATCACAGAAAAACCACTGGAGGGATATTGCTGAAATTTGGTATGGTGATAGCTGGTTATCCGGGTCAACATATAGGATACTTTTTACCGCGGGAAAATATCTCATTTCTGTGAAAAAATACAAAAACTGCATTGTAAGAGTATACTTATATGTAAACCCTAAGAATTTGTTTTTTGATCATCTGAACGCGGGCGAAGCCGCGGGCAATGCTAGTATTTAATAAGACATCTACAATATTTTGAGAAAATTGTAGAATTTTCTTTAAATTATATCCGTAGATGTCTATTTATTGCCATTTTAAGATAACTTATATAATTGAATGACCTACGGAAAATTTGAGCCCATGAAAAGGTATTTCATAGAGAAGTGGGAAGGGGTTATTGGGAGGGTCTGCTCTATACTTTTTGTATTTTCTCTTAGGTCTAGATTTTTCTACGCTATATCTATAGGATATAGTAATAAGTAAAAGCACACTATATCTAAGTATAAGATAAGTTACATATAACAGTTTTCACTAGCCACGCTTAATGTCTCGAATCCACGGCTTCCGTCATTAAGTCAGATACTAACCACAACGTCATATAACCAACAACAAATGAATAATTCTAAAACTCACTGAAATATTCATTTCTTATTCAAAATCAGAAAGCGAATATGAAAAAAGCGCAACAAATCTGAACAAAACGACAGCATCCAATACCACAGTACAAAGAATTACAAGTTTTAAAGAGTCAATTTGGGAAGCGGCACCGGGTTTTAATTAAGACCGAATGCTCCTGGGGAAAAAGCCTTCAAACGAAATCGCCTCTCATTTGAAAAGAAAATAAAATACGATCGGAAAGACTGGATCGCTAATGGGCGTTGGGTATAAACGGCCCTTTCTCCTTTACTAAGTCAGTTCTGATACTGAAGGTAGATAAGAAATATAATTATAATATTCGTTATATTCTAAAGGATACTTGAACCAAAATTTCTTAAATATGTTTAGTAATTTCAAATTGTACGGTTTTGATCAACTTTGAAGACCTTTAGAGTGAGTTTGATGCTGTTTTTATTATAATACTAGCAGCACCCCGCGGCTTCGTCCGCGTTCAATTGCTGGTATAGCACATGTTTAGTATATCGGACGCGGCCTCTTGAGGAGTGGTGGTTTTTGGATAGGAAAGATAAAAGGGAGTCTAAATATATGTACATATAAAAATATTTTATAGGAAATGAAGGAGTCATTTATGGAGACCTAAAGTTACAAAATTATCATATTTTTTTCGTATCTAAATAAGTTATTACTAAGTATAAACATACTTTTAAACAATAGTAAACATTTTTTTTCGTGTACAATTAATATTGTTATAACAATAAAGATTTTTTAGTTTTAATTTTTTCATAATTTCACTTAAAATATTTATTATAAATAAATAATCTTACATTTTGATAAAACTGTCAATTCTTTTTGAAATATTGTTGTTATGATATAACAGATTATCACTTAAGCATATGCACTTAATAGTTGAAGCCGCTGATACTTTTAAAAAAATAGCAGGTGTTTTTAATAATATAAGGGTTTAACACTTTTTTACTACTTTTTTTACAAAATAACCAAAATTTGGATGTAGCAGATGAAACAATGTAAGAAATTGAACAATTGAACGTCAATCTGTCAACTCATTTTTTATTTGGAGGTTTTTCAAACCAAATTTTTCACTCTTTCGTAATTTTTTTAAACATCTTCTGTCATACAAACCTTGTCCTGATAGTTACAAATATAAAAAATTAAGAATTAGCTATATAGGTGCAGCTGTTCTGAAGTAATTCTCCTACATACATACATTATTGACGATTTATTTGTATAGTTAAACCAACTAATAAGTAACTAACTTTCTTTTTAGTGTTTTAATAGATATACATTTTAAAATCTAATCAATAGTGGCATTTTACTAATATAAGAAAATTTATAATTCGGATTTACACTTTAAAATATGATTTCATGTTACAATAAGTTGATGAATATCACCAACAATGTAACAACAGTCAACAATGAAACGTAATGATATATATAGAAAGCAGTTTGAATAATAAAATGAATTTAAACTCCAAGCCTCAATCTGATTAAAATTAATGAATCGGTAGAACGCATATATTTAAAATTAATGTTATAAATGAATGTATGTTTACATTTTAAATAAAATCCTTTTCTGATTTTTTCGCGGTTTTATTTTGGTTTTTCGTTACCGACCTTTCGAATACTGAACCGCAATCATGCTCACGAGAGAGACTAAGGTTTAAGACGTCTCAAAGTTTATTTTATATTTTTTACTTATAGTATCTACTTACATCATACTAGATAACAGGGCTCGGAGCCGGTTTAAAAAATAGTTTATTTCGGTAATGTAATTGTTAATTTATCGCTCGTCCTTTAACCGGTTAATGAATACGAACGGTTTAGTAAACCGAAATAAACCGGTTTATATATTCATAAATAAGAAACGTGCATGCATCCTTTTACTAAGCTATATTTATTCATCATTAGCATAGACGCGCCAAATGTAAAAGTTGATTGATGTAGTTTAATTTTGTTCATGGAACCTAAATTCGTCAAAAACCGTTCTCCCAGATTTAACCGGTTAAAGAACATAACCGAAAACTTAAGTCGAAAAATCTTTCGGTTTGGGGTCAATGACCAAAACCGGTTTAAAAGTTGAACGGGTTTCCGATCCTAGCTAGGTAATACCAACCCAATTTGAAAAATTCTTTATGTGTCTTATAGCATATAGCTATAATAGAGACTAAGCCTCGCTTCACGGGTGTAGCTTTAAGTGCCTCTCAATAGCTTGTGTAATACTCTAGAGCTGATCTGTATACTAAATTTCATCAAAATCTGTGCAGCATGGACAAACTTTCACATTTTTTTAAAATAATCCAATTTATTGAGAAATTATACATATTTATGTATAATTCTCCCCGTCTGTACTTTTTAGGCAAAAGTTAGTAATGGTAAAATAGCTTCTGATTATCTATTTTGTCTGATTTTCAGAAAAAAAATATGAGAATTCTTCGATATTTTTTTAACAAATTGTGTTCAATTTATTTTATTATGAAAAAAGCTTTTCTATACATATTATAAAATTGTAACTAAGATGAATCTGTACATTAAATATTTTTTGGATAATCTTATTGAAATAGACATTATTATCATCGATACAGAGGCCGAATCTATAGTTTTTAGAATTTTTGCTTTTCTGTCTGTCTGTCTGTGACCCCATCACAGAAAAACCACTAGAGGGATTTTGATGAAATTAGATATGAAAATAGCTGATTATCCAGGATATTTTTACAGCGGGAAATACCTTATCTCTCAGAAATCTATACTAATCGTTAAAACGTTTCTAGGGACGAACCAAAGCGGAGCGAGGCTGGGCCACTAGTAATATATGAAATTGTGTAGATTTTACCTCAACTATTAGATGATGCTACTCAAGAATATTAATAGAGGAAAAATAAAATTGTCTTGCACCATTTCAACATCCTAAAGAGCTGGTTGTATATAACTGAAAATCAGCGCTGTTCGAGATTTCACTTTTAACAACGTTAAGTGAGTTACTACCCTTTGCCATAAGACAGAAGTTTAAGAATTATATTGCTTTTAACCGACTTCCAAAAATGAGGAGGTTCTATGTTCTTCTGTATGTATTTTTTTAAAGATGTTCAGTGTTGACTGATTTCTCGGAGACGGTTTGACCGATAATAATAAAATTATCTTTTATGCTCCAAATGCTGTTATAATGAAATGCCCAGCATCATGAGAAATGACGTAACGGATAAGTTATGGACATGATACAATGTATTAAATTAACATATTTTACTATCAACATGTAGGAATCCTTTCAAAATTGCAACTAAGTATGATTTTGCGGGTCTAGTGACCTTTCGGACTCTTGTTCAGAATAAAATTACATTTATGAGATGTTATTGTTTAAACAATTGTATTAATATGATGTTTTGATATTCAAATGATTTAAAATTTATGTTATTACAGGGTAGTAACTTCCTTGTCGGTATAGTGGCGAGTATGTACACAGATTCGGGGTAGTCGATTCGATTTTTAATGAATAGGTCAAGGCATTATTCATATACTTGTGTCCACGGTGATACGTAGGGAAGACAATATTCGACAGTAGGAATGAGAAATCCTGCTATTTTTTTTGTAGGACGATTTGATCATTCAATTATGCATATTTTTCATCAAATAAATACTATGATAATCAGTCGCTTATTAATAAATTTTATGACGTTGTTATTTTAGCAAGTTCGGAGAGAGAGACGTTATGATCCAAACTATCTGTTTTTTTAAGACAATTTCTTTTCTTTTTTAATGTTGGATTATCTCAAGATTAAATCGTAAAACGACCTGTTAGTAATAAATTTTAGACTATCACCGGTTTGACATGTCCCTAATCAATCCACAATTGTACCTACCTCTATCAATTTCTCGTAGAAAGAATAGTTGGGTGTCTCGCCAAAATGATGCTACTCACGAAGGTTTAGCTTGTTATTAATCACTAGAGACTCACCCTCCTTTCGCTCGGGTTTTTCCCTAGGTTGATTCCCCATACAAATTTTCATCCCCATTTTCACCTCCTTAAGGGACGATTTCCGTGATTAAATCTATTTTATATCCTTCCCAGGATCTCAAATTATCTTCTGACCAAATTTCATTTCAATCGGTCCGGTAGTTTCGGAGCTTATTCGGTATAAATAAACAAACAAAAAAATCTTACCTCTTTATAATATTAAGTATAGATAAAAAAACCGTAAGACTAATAAGTCCTATATTAATATTAAGATAAAAACTTTTTAACAAAAAAATAAAAACCGACTTCAAACAAAAGCACTAACAAGTAAAAAATAACTGATTGGTAGTTTTCATTTACTATACATACCTAATCAAATATTTTCGAAGTCGGTGTGCTTTGCTTTGTATGGGCTGGCACCGATTTCGAAAATATTTGATTAGGTATGTATTTAATAGGTAGGCTTTAATTACTTAGCCAAAGCACACCGACTTCGAAAATATTTGATTAGGTATGTATAGTAAATGAAAACTACCAATCAGTTATTTTTTACTTTTTAGTGCTTTTGTTTGAAGTCGGTTTTTATTTTTTTGTTAAAAAGTTTTTATTTTTCCCTTTTTAGTGTAGACAGTAGTAGCAAAGTAAGGATTCCAACGTGGTAGGCTTGTCAAATCAAACAAAATAAGCCCAAACTCAAAGTATCTACTATTAGCCGTTGAAGAGTTCCACCTATCCACCTTCTGGCCTTGCCATCAGATCAGGTCAACAACACCGAACCACTGTACTATCAACGGAAATAGAAATACTTTCAAAGTTTCAAGTCAATATGACAATTAGAAGTAGGTTAAATTCATTATTAGTTGTTTTTCCACCCTTAGGGGTGGTATTTTTTTTTGAAATTTAAATGGGACCAATCTGAAAGTATACCCTTTCAAACAAAACAAAAATTGTCCAAATCGGTTAATAAATGACGGAGTTCTGAGGTAACAAACATAAAAAAAAAAACATACAGTCGAATTGAGAACCTCCTCCTTTTTGAAGTCGGTTGAAAAAGTACTGCGCATATGGATGGGATTATTATATTCAGCGATTTTTATTCGGTGTACATACATCTTTAGTTTAAATATAATTATCACCGGCTTTTTAAATCAAACTATTGGCTGTGAAGTCTATTTATGAATACTTTCAATCCCTATAGTTTAAATTTACTTGTTTCAAAGTGTTCTAAGACAGTATTTTGTTTGATATATTAAAAACTAACCTAAAACGTAAGTTGAAAATTCATAATAGCTATTTTGTCTGGAAGTCCGTGTATATTTTTACTGTTTTTTTATTGAAGTTATACCTCTTTTGGCGTGTTTAGAAAAAAATATGAGAGTAAAATGTTTATGATGCGCGCGCACACCGACAGCCAAGAAGCGACATGATGAAGTTAGCTGCATTCATTTTACAAACAGATAGTTGTGACATACGAGATGAAATCTTTAGCTATTTTTGTTCTGTCTCCAAAGAAGTTTAACTTCTTACGTACGTACATAAGTACACACACACGCTTTTTTATATATTTTTTAAGCATCATCATCATCATCATCTGAGGCATTACAGCCCCGGGTGGGCCTTAGCCTGGTCCAGCAAAGCTCTCCAGTCCGATCTGTTATAGGCTTTCCTTCTCCAACTTGTTACTCCCAAGATCTTGATATCTTGTTCGACGCCGTCCAACCATCTGAGCTTGGGTCTGCCTCTACTTCTGCGGCCCTCCGGTCGGCCTTCTAAAAGGCGCTTGGGTACTCTGGCCTCGTCCATTCGCAACACGTGCCCTGCCCAACGCAGGCGCCCGATCTTTATGGTCTTAATTACGTTTGGCTCATCGTACATTTGGTATAGCTCGTGGTTATAACGCGTTCGCCATCTCTCATTTTCCATCACAGCTCCGAAAATGCGTCTTAGTATTTTCCGCTCAAATACCAACAAGGAATTTTCGTCTTTTTTGCTCAGCACCCAACATTCGGAACTGTAGGTGAGTATGGGTCTTAGTAAGGTTTTGTACAAAAGAAGTTTTATGCTTCTTGAAAGAAGTTTCGAACGAAAGTATCTTAGTAGTCCGAAGTAGCACTTGTTAGCCGCCATTATTCTCCTACTTATTTCTGAAGACACATCGTTGTTACCCGTTACTAAGGATCCCAGGTATACGAAATCATTGACGCTAGCAAAGGTGTTGTTGCCAATATTAACTCCTTGTGGTAGAGTTTGCTGGTCTTTTGACGCTTTCAGGTACTTAGTCTTAGCCATGTTAACTTGGAGACCGGCCTCCGCAGCTGATTTTTCAAGCGCAAGGTATGCACTCTCCATTGCAGGTAGAGATCTACCTATTACGTCGAGGTCATCCGCATACCCTAGAATTTGAACGGATTTGTGGTAGATAGTGCCTTTGGTCTCGATCTTTGAGTCGCGAATACACTTGTCGAGAACGATGTTGAACAGTAGGCACGAGAGCGCATCCCCTTGTCTTAAGCCGTCATTGGTTCTGAAGGGTTCCGATACGTTTGTTTGAACTCTAACAACGCTCTGAGAGTTTCTAAGAGTCATCTCCGTCAGGCGCACGAGTTTTGTTGGGATGCCAATCTCCATCATAGCCTGGTACAGGAAACCTCTGTGCACATTGTCATAGGCAGCCTTAAAATCTACGAAAAGATGGTGAGTGTTCACGTTGTACTCAAACGTTTTTTCAAGGATCTGCCTAAGCGAGAAGATTTGGTCTACTGTGGACCTGTTTGGACGGAACCCACACTGATACTCCCCCAAGCTGGATTCTACATATGGCTTTAGTTTATTAAAAAGCACATTGGCAAAAACTTTATAACCGGTGTTCAAGAGAGATATGCCTCGGTAATTATTGCACTCCAATATGTCGCCTTTCTTATGTAGGGGGCAGATAACAGATGTATTCCAATCATCAGGCATTTTTTCATAGTTCCAAATTTGGAGCACCAGGTGGTGAAACTCCTTCTCGAAACCAGTTCCGGCATACTTTATAAGCTCCCCTTGGATATCGTCCATTCCCGGAGATTTGTTATTTTTAATGGATTGAATTGCTCGTATAGTATCTTCTATAGTGGGGTACAAAGATTCATCAGTTTGTTGATTATTTAATAGACCTTCAGGTACTGGTACAGAAAGTGGACGGGTCTGCACTGAACTGTTAAGGAGTTCACGAAAGTATTCAGCCCATCTCTGAACGATCTCATCTTTATCATTAAGTAGCTGTCCATTCTTACTTCTACAAGCCGTGGTTCTGGGTTTGAATTCTTTCCGTCCCCTATTTACTTGGTTGTAGAAGTTTCTAGTTTCCTTTTGTGTGTAACTAGATGCAATCTCACGTAGTTGTTGTTCCTCGCGCAATCTTTTCTTTTTCTTATGTAGGTGTTTTTCCCGTCTTCTTCGCTCCTTATACTCTTCTCTACGCCTGCGAGTGTACTTCTGTTGCATTAAACTGTACGCATCATTTTTCTCATTAGTGACCCTCTGACATTCATCATCAAACCAGTAATTACGCTTCAGTTTTTCCTCAAATCCCAAAATCTCACCAGCAGCCGTAGATAAAACATCCCTAAGATTCCGCCAGGTACTATCAGAATCGCCAATGCTGTTGCTATTTCTTTCGCCCATTTTCATAAGTTCTCTGTGAACTGTGTCCATATATTTGTACTTGACATCCTGCTCTCTCTTCAGCCTTGTTGTGTCAATCTTTTTCGTTCTTACCGTTTTGGTGTACTTGTACCGTGATATTCGTGCTCTTATTTTGCATACAACAAGATGGTGATCGGAGTCGATGTTTGCTCCTCTACGGCTTCTGACATCCAAAAGATTAGAGCAGTGTCTCCCGTCTATCAAAATATGGTCTATTTGGTTTCGGGTGACGTTATCTGCGGAGACCCAAGTTATCTTATGGATATTCTTGTGTGGAAAGCGTGTGCTGCCGACGACCATTCCTAGGGAAGTTGCCAAATCAATGAGGCGTGTGCCATTGTCGTTAGATGTTTCGTGTAGGCTGTGGGAGCCTATCGTTGGCCGATATATACTTTCTCTTCCCACCTTTGCATTCATATCCCCAATTATAATCTTGATGTCACCTTTGGGAGATTTAGAATATACGCTTTCCACATCGGAATACCACCTTTCCTTCTCTTCTAGGCCAGTATCTTCCGTCGGAGCGTGCACATTAATGATTGTGTAATTTTGAAATTTACCTTTAAGTCTGATTTTACACATACGTTCATTAATTGGTTGGAAATCAATTACAAGATGTTTTAAGCGTTTGCTCACGACGAAACCCGTTCCAAAGATATGATGCTTTTCATTACAACTATAATATATGGCGAAATCTGGTTTATCAATAACGCCATGTCCTAACCATCTAAGTTCCTGAACCGCTGTTATATCAGCCCTGTGATTTGCAAGTTGTTGACATAAAAGTTGAAGGCCCGCTGGTCTGTACAGTGTTCTCACGTTCCATGTACATAAGGTAAATTCGTTAGCCATTATTGAGTAGCCAGGTCGTTGGTTTAAAATCCGGTCCGTAAGTTTTGCTTTTCCTTTCACAATCGTTTGTGTTCAGACGAGTGGGTGATTAACCCCCTGCGTCCTAGGCCTTTAGTGGGGCTGCCACTTTTGAGCTCAAGACCTAGCTCCGTTTATTTTCGGGTATCGTCCCTTCCGAGGTTGAACCAGTTTTAAGGCGCCGGTTGCTCGCCTTCGCCCTTTGTCCTTAGCATCTGCGCTCTGAGAAAGGGATGGTGATCGTACTTAGAGTACGGGCGCAGAAGGTCCCAGGGGGTACGACGGGGACGTGGACATATCGGACTGGTTGGTACCTGCATACTTGTACTCCACCATCAGAGCACTGCAGTCAGAAGACGGGCTTTTTATAGAAGACACTAAGCTCGGGTCTTAGCGCCCCCACCCATACCCAATACCAACTTCACCCCCCATATTTTTTAAGCAGTTACATTTAATTTCATATAAATGAAAATACTCGCAGGCATTAGTCTTAGGAAGATGATGGTATATAATACGATAGAATACCCTCAGAGTAATTGATATACAGGTGCATTAAAGTAATAGTTCAAGAAGAAAATACAATTGTAATATTCTTTCTTGAAAAACCTGAGTTATTCAAGATATAGTTTCTTTGTGTTCTAAGAAAACTGAATGGTACAAAAGTTCTTACTGAAATGGACCGTCCGTTACTTTAAGAAAAAATAGCGGTTGTATGAAATTACAGGTATTGTATTAGATGCTAGTGTAATAGAATATTATTTTTATTTATATTTTAAAATTTTAAGCTAGTATTACATATTCATAATTTTTGTTATTAATTCTCTTCAATATGGAATCTTTTTATTTTTGCCAAATTTTACCAAAATCTGTTTGAGCATAAAATAGTAACTATAAATAAAATTTATGTCGCATTTACTACATATATAATATTTATATGGATTGTGTAAAATAATCGCGGGGCGTAGACTTTTAGTTAGTATAGATAAGCATGATGTTTTTCGTATCAATCAGTAATTTCTTATAACATGCTTCTATATACATAGGTTGATATATGTATGTAATAATATCGTAAAGGAACCAAATATACTAGGATAATTGAAGCCTGTGACACTTTAATCTTCTTGTTCTTTAAGCTTTTTGTTACAAATAACGTCAAACGTTTTAGTTTAAAGTTCTTTAACGTCTACAATAAAGTTTGTTTTCAGCTCTTTTTAACGTCCCACTGCTGGGCACGGGCCTCCCTTCAATACGAGGGGAATCAGGCCATAGTCCACCACGCTGGCCAAGTGCGGGTTGGCGGACTTCACACGTCTTTCGAAAACTAGCTAAGTCCTCTCAGACATGCAGGTTTCCTCACGATGTTTTTCTTTAACGTAAGTGGTAATCATATTAGGAATGATTCGCACATGAAAATATTAGAGGTGCGAATCCGGGATTTAAATCCGCTTCACTAGGTTTTCCAAGCGAGCGCGTTACCATTGGGCTACCAGTGCCTTGTGAATAATAATAAATAAAGTTTATCTGTTTCATAATAATAATATATATGATATTCACAGTTCTATGAGTGTTTAAAGCTTACAGGTGATTTGAACATATATGTTCATAATATTTCAGAGACACGCCGAATAACTAAAAGGTCGACATCGTGTTCACTGAATTTTGTATCAAAGGGAGAAGGCGAGACAATGATTTAATGATGTCGGATTTCATAGTTTGAATGTAACTTTTATATGGAATTTCATATTAAAGCTTACTAGCGACCTGCGCCTCAACTTCGTCCTGTGACTTATTTTAATTTGAAATTTTCCGAAATATGTTATTTCTCTATATTTTGCGGTCCTTTTCATAGTACTACTGTTCGCCTGTCTGTCTGTACTGTCGAAACCATAATCATCTTTGTTTTGAAAAAATATATAATAATAAATATTTTAGGACATTAATACACAGCACCATCTAGTTCCATGGTAAGCTACGAACTTGTGTTATGGATACCAGATAGTTGATACACTACACATATATAACTTTTAAATACATACATATTATAAATATAAACACCCATGACTGGAGTACAAACATTCGTGCTCAACACATAAATGAAAGCTCCCAGCGGGATTCGAACCCGCGACCGCTGTCACAGCAAGTAGGGTCACTACAAACTGAGCCAAACGCGTCGTCAAAAAAACATATAGGTATGAATAGAATTTACCTATCCATATTATTGGGTTATGGACTTAAAGTTACTAATAAAACGAAACACTTCACTATATAAGCGTTTTTATATATAGTACCTAGGCCACCGAGCTTCGCTCGGAGTTTTTGGTCAATAGTACAATTTTCCTAAAAAAAAAACTTGAATAAATACAAAAAAAAAACATAATTATACCTTTGTATCCGACCGGGATTCGAACCCGGACACCTATGATAGGCATTGGCAATCTTGCGTATTTTTAAAAAAAAAAACTAAAATTTTGAATAAATGTTAAAAAAAAAGTTAAAACTTTAATTAATCTTTCTTTTTTTTTTAAAGTCAATAATACCAACAAATATAAAAAAATCCCTAAATATTTCATTTGTTTTTTTATTGACTAGTACTATGAAAGACTCTTGACGAGTACTATGAAAAAAGTAAATCTGTTGACAAACAAAGGAGAAAAAGGTACTAAACCGCTTTTAAAAATAGCATCATGAATTTTAAATTTTGTTAAAATTGTATCAGGTTTATCTCTTAAGATCTTTAAATTCTAGTTTTGACTATAAATAATAAGAAAAAACTAATTACCACATAAGATATTTTAATACGTAAATATATTTTCATACAAAAAGTTATAATTATGCTTAATTTTAAGCTTATATTCTAAGGTAGTGCTCCACTAATGTTTTGATTTCGCAGCAATTTGCTTTGCAAATTAGATCAGTCCACGTGCAGACGGTAGCTCCTCACTGGCACGACGTGGAAAGTTAGATTTTTGGCAAAGTATATTACCTTCTAGACGTTCTCGTATACATGTTAACTTAGAAAATTAAATGTTATATGCAAATATTCCAAGCTAAAGCTGGATAAACTAGTCTCAGACTAAGGACTAATATAGATAAAGTGTAATAGAACTAAGTATGAAGCCAAACAATGATGTTTTAAAATAGTATACAACTAGCATTGCCCGCGGCTCCGCCCGCGTTCGATGACCGAAAACCAAAGTTATAGGTTTTACATAGTAGTATACTCTTACAATGCAGTTTTTGTATTTTTTCTCAGAAATGAGATATTTTTCCGCGGTAAAAAGTATCCTATATGTTGACCCGGATAGCCAGCTATCATCATACCAAATTTCATCAAATCTGTCCAGTGGTTTTCTCGTGATGCGGTAACAGACAGACAGACAAAGATTCTAAAAGCTATAGATTCGGACTCTGTATCGATAATAATGTCGATTTTCCAAAAAATATTTAATGTCCAGATTCGACTTAGTTACAATTTTATTATAGAGATAGATTGATAATTTGTATACTGAGTGATAAGTAAATAGATGTTTTAAATGAAACCATCTTTTCGGATTATTTCGCTGTTTTATTTTGATTTTTGGTTCCCGAAGTTTGCTCAATTTTTTACGTTCCCAGTTACGTGGTTCTCGACGTTTGTTTATTGCTTAATATTTTAACTTTAAATAATAGCAATCTAAATTAAATCTAAGAAAGTATTAAATACGTGTTAATATAATAAAAAACTAACTGATTTTATATACTATAATTATTATCTAAAAGAATAACGTATTATCTTTATTATTCATCTTATTCTCCCATTTTTTTATTATTTTAACTTATAAATACATACCCTTATTCTTACTTCTTTAGAAAGTAAACGGTCTGTTTGGTAAAATCGAGAATCTATACTAATATTATAAATGTTAATGTTTGTGAGTATGGATGTTTGTTATTCTTACACGCCAGAATGGCTAAGCGGATCTGGATGAAATTTGGTACAGAGATAGATTATAGTCTGGAAAAGCACATAGGTTACAGTAGGACAGTTTTTTTTCTAGAGTAGCATAAATAGTAAATAACGCTACTATTTTTGATTTCTTTAACCCTTCAACCTCAAACGGATCGACGGATTTGGATGAAATTTAACACTAAGATAGATTATGACCTGAAGTAACATAAACTATGTTGGCCCTAACGACGCACAAGAGCGAAGCAAGGTAAATCTATTAAGTAAATTAAATTAAATTATTATTATTAAATTTATTAAATTAAATTACTATTATTATTAAATTTATTAAGCTTGTATCTGAATATTTTATCTTATAGTCATTTAATATCTCGTCTATTCACTGTGCTAGCTTTAATTAATTCAACGGTTCCAACCTACAGCTGACAATAGAGTGTAACGATTTTTATTTCAGGAAGGAAACTAATAAATAAAGTTTGCGGTTACAAGGAGTCTGCGAAACTAAAGTTCAGCACTTAGCGCGACGTGGACTTGAAACTGTGGACGTCTTATCGGTACTTGTGATAACGATTTGTTCATATATTTTAGTTGTTATATATCGGATACTGATCTGTAATATATACCTTTTTCTATTTATTGCAATTTCTATTATATATTCTATTCAATAAATGGTTCTGGTTTGGCGATATTATTGTGATTTGACGACACGTTTGGCTCAGTTTGTAGTGACCCTTGCTGTGCCAACGGTTGCGCATGCTTGCTGTGCAACGTAAAGGCATTTATTTGTGTGATGAGCACGAATATTTGTACTCCAGTAATGGGCTTTTATATTTATAATATGTATGTATGTATTTAAAGTTATATATATCTAGTGTATCAACTATCTGGTATTCATAACACAAGATTCGTAGCTGACCATGGAACTAGATGGTACTATCGGTAAAAATCCACTCTTGAGAAAATAACACGTTTTAAAGCACAGGTTATAGTTTTAATATGATTATAGAAAGGTTTACTTTTTAATTAAAATATCAAGATTAATATATCGAGCAATATAGCCTTAGCTTACCGTTCTATATGAATTCTTATAATCACTTTTCTAAATGTAACAAAATTGAATGAAAATTTTGCTCATCTATCTTCTATCTATATGAAAAATGAATGTTGTTTGTCTTATATGCATTCCTCAACCATTGATCCGATTATGATGAAACCCTGTATGTTATACTGTATACGTCTGCAAAGATTCCTGGCACAACAAAGCATTTTTCTTTTGTCATTTGTCTTTCATACGTTCAAATAAGTCATTGAAGCTTATTTACGCACCCGAAACAAGGGTAAGTTTCCAGTAATTTACAAAATTAAATCAAAATAAATACAGCCTGATCACTAAAATAAAAACATCAAGAAAATCGATACACAGTTTGCGAAGATTTGCGAAACATACACACAAAAAATACACTAACTTAATTTTAGGCGTTGAATTGAGTTTGAGTATAAAATACTCTCTTGAAGCTGGCTTTATTATAATTTAAAGACCATTTACGTTTTTGTGCGCTTAGAGAAGGTACTTTGAATTAATGAGTCGGTGTATCTTACAGTTAATGAGATCTTCTATTATACTAATATTATAAATGCAAAAATGTTTTTATCCTTATTTGTTTAGGTATCCTCACTTCAAACGGCAGCAGAAAAATAAATTTACGTAATTTTATCATGACCGTCCGCGTGACGTCAGAAAATTTTACTGCCTCGTTGGTCTGTGGCTGGCATGTAGAACTGTAGTTCCGTAGTCCTGGGTTCGATTTCGAATAATATAGTTAATCGGGTTTTCTGTTAAGAAATTATCAGTAGTAGCCCGGATTTGGGAAGTTAATAATTTATTAGCCCTTTGCCTCGAAGAGCACGTAAAGCCGTCAGTTCTGATCTTTCACCATTCGTGTGGAATTATCGATCAACCGGAGTTTGAGAATAAAGGTATAAAGAGAGTACTTATACCATAATATCTCTTGCGCAAATGCCTAGCCTCAGTGAGATTAACCATAGTGACAGGAATCGATCAGCAGGACATTATGTCAAAAAATTTAATAGATATTTTTAACAACTTTATTAAATTAAATATGTTGGGACATCAACACACAGCACCATATAGTTCCATGGTAAGCTACGAAGCTTGTGTTATGGATACCAGATAGTTGATACACTACACATATATAACTTTAAATACATACATACTACGAGTATAAATATTAATGAAATTAGTAGTTATTAAGTTAGTTTTTTCAATATTATCTATTTAAATTATATAAGATCATTAAAAGTTATATGTTTGTATATATAGAACCTTCGGTGAGAAGTTATTTGATTTTTATGTATACACTAGCATTGCCCGCGGCGCCGCCCGCGTTCAGATGACCAAAAACCAAATTCTTAGGTTTTACATATATAGTATTAGTAGTATGTATATTCTTTATCAAAACTATAGATTCGGCCTCTATATCGATAATAATGTTCATTTCTATAAGATTTTCCAAAAAAATATTTAATGTACAGATTCAGCTCAGTTAGAATTTTATTATATGTATAGATTTATTTATATAGTCGGACGAATAATATATTTTTTATTCATCTGATTAATTATCGAACGAATGGAAACAGTGTCCATTATTTATTACTAGATACTAGAAAACAAACCTATCCCACGGGAACCGTACATTTTTCGGGATAAAAAGTAGCCTATGTGCTATTTCAGATTATAATATATCTCTGTACCAAATTTCATTTGTCTTAATTTGTCACAAACTTTCACATTATAATAATAAATAAAACGGATTCTTTCTATTAAAGATCTTATCTTTTATGTGTCCTTATTTTAAATACGAAAAGCCTTGAATAAATTAAAAAGTTTCGAGCCTTTGTAAAATATTATTTACTATATTATATACTAAACTAATGTAGCATTTCGAACGTATCAAGAGATTGTAAGGACCTCAATAAATCATTCCAGAGGCTAGGTTTAGTTAGGATTTAGGATTTAGTTTCGGCCTTGGTCACGGAGAAATTGGATTTCTTTAATGACATTGAGGAATATCACCCGGGTCGGCTCACGTAAAAAATATACGTGATATGATATACGTTGGTCTTTAGGTCTTGAAAGGAACAAGTTTTGGCCTTTTCTAAAAATAATGTCGTTTGTTCACACGGAAAATATTTCAGAACACACATATAATACAAAAGTTGTATATATTGATTCAATAATACATATAGTGTAGTCTATATGTACGTATAGTGCTGTTTACATAAGATTTAGCTAAGGAAAAGGTATTGCGTTTATTTTTTGGTATATCGGTCCGTTCGGGTTCGTCTCTACTTACATTTTAACGTTTTGTATAAGTTTCTCAGAGATGAGATATTTTCCCGCAATAAAAAGTATCCTATATGTTGACCCGGATAACCACCTATTATCATACAATATTTCATCAAAATCTGTTAGTGGTTTTCTTATGATGCGGTGACAGACAGACAGACAAAAATTCTAAAAACTACAGATTCGGTCTGTGTCGAAAATAATATCTATTTAAATAAGATTTAAAAAAAAAATTAATGTACAGATTCGGATTAGTTACAATTTTATTATATGTATAGATATAGATAAGATATTATAAATACATATACATAAGCTTTCATAAAAGGATTGCAAAACTTTGGGAAGTTATGTGGGATTCAAAGGCTACCTGTATACTACCAGAGAAGTTCCAAGAGCTAGCCACATAGTTCCCTCCATCTTCATCAACCTCCCAAATGCATTGCTTCAGGCTCATTTGGATTGTTTGTATGTATGTATTCAGCCCTTTTTTAACGTGACACTGCTGGGCGCGGGCCTTCCTTAAGTACGAGGGGGATCAGTCCATAGTCCACCACGCTGGCTAAGTGCGGGTTGGTGGACTTTACATGTCTTCCGAAAACTTATTTAGTTCTCTCAGATATGCAGATTCCCTCACGATGTTTTCCTTGACTGTATTTGGATTGCCAAATGTTAATGAGCCCTGCACATATATATTCATGATATCTAGCTAGAGTCACCCGAAATAAAAGTCATTGGTATAAAATAAGTCAAAATGTACTGATGACTTCAAAATAATTACTGTGTAAGTAATCACTCTAGAAATAATTACTTAATACTTCATTACGGATTTTTAATTAAAATTTATATTTCCTTAAGAACAGGTCAAATTTATTATTATATAATAATAAATTATGTAATAAATTAATATATAATATATTAAACATTATTATGTAATAAATTAATGTTAATTTATTATTATATGTATTCATATTTAGCAGATTTAAATTTATCCCATTCTGAATATTTATTTAATAGAATATTTAAGGTAGAGTAGCCAAATGTAGAGTATTACGTTGTACTGCAGTGGCTCGTTTAATCACGTGACAGTGTGGGAGCTGGTTTTATTTTAGGGTGGTGAAAACTTGGCCGATTTTGTGGCTTTTTCTTGCCGTTTTACGCTGACCTACCCTGAAAAGTGTTAATTTTTAGAGTATATATTTTAAATTTTAGCAGCGCATTGCTCTTGTGGTACTAGTATATATATATATATATATATATATATATATATATATATATATATATATATATATATATATATATATATATATATCGGGGCGGGTCTGGGCCTAGGCTTTTGCGGTTTCCGTACGACATGTCTTTGCATGGTAGTTTAGGTGCAGGCCTACCCTACCACCTCCTTCAGAGATGGTAGGGGGGCGTTGGTCTTGGGAGTAGCGCAGGTCGCAAAGATCCCCAAGGCAAGTTCGGTGGACTAGCCTTCTCGAGGTTGCCAGCCCTGTTGTAGGTTTATTTCCATCCGAAATAGACATAACCGAAACCACCGGACGGTTCAACCCAGGGGAATATATAGTGTATGTAATATATGTAAAACTATTAATGTGTAGTCTACTCTTATTGTTTTCCCCACAATTAATATCACTGTATTATATAAAAACAACACGGCTAGTAGGCGGGCTGTGACTATTATAATATCTTTAAAATAAATATATGTATGTTTATCATATTCAATATACATATCTATGTGCCTGGGCATGCACCGAAATAAGATAGCCCGTTATCTATGTACGTTTATCAGTTATTTTAATTCTATTGATATAATCGCCTACCTGCGCTAGAGCCTGCGCAGTTGAGCGCTGCACGTGCGGATGACGGAGTCCTGGGAGGTTGAGTCGCGCCAGACCAGCCGGCAACACGCCCCTTTGGTCCCGATTTCGTACTAAACAGTACCCCTTAGTCTAACCAGCTCGGGGGAAACGGCTTTACGTCCCGTCAGAGGGCCGTAGGTGAGGTGAGGGGGGGGGAAGCGGAAGGTCATGCTGATGGAGTAAGGGTGTGTGGAACAACTGGTTGGACCAGAATCCGGTCTACCAGCCACACATAGCATGCGGCCCCTGGGCACGTGCGTCTGAGCTCCTGATGTCGCACTGTACGCCACCCCTTCTTTCCTATATCTGCTAGGTAGTCCTAGTGCTCAAAGAGCACTCCCAGTTGCGGGCTCCGTGGAGGGTGGGAAGCCTGGCAGACGAATCCTACAACACTCAAACTATGGAAAATCAAGGATTCATAGAACTCAAAGCAAAGGTGGCATCTGAGGGACATCCCAAAGAAGCCCCTGCTAAACCTAAAAAACAAACGCGTCCGGTGAGCCAAGCACAGGGTTTCCTGTGGGAGGTTCCCACGCGAATCGCCAACAAGGAGGTAAAGGTAAAGCAGGTAAAGGAACTAAGGGGCAACCCAAAGCTCCCAAGCCAGCCTTACCAACCCCTAGTCAAAACCAACAAATGAAGTCAGTGGAGGCCACACAAGGCCCCCTTACTTCATTTAGCAAGGGCCACCCCAAGTCGGTTGCGCCGACCGCGCTCACTGGTGGCAAGGTGGCAACCAGATCACTGGAGGCCCCCCCATCTCTGAGTGGGGCCGGAGCAACCAGCAAGGGAATGAGGGGGGTTGTAGATGCCCCACCGGCACCCCAGACCGACTCAACGAGAGCCGCCGCTGAAGCTAACGAGGAGGCATCCAGGAAACTGGTATTGCCCCCGTCTGCCAACGCGAAAGCAATCGGGACAGCCGGGAAGGAGGCGGCCACGGCAGCACCTGCAACCACCCACACAAGCCCCGAAACAGCAGGAGGTCCATGGACGGTGGTAACCTCCCGCAAAACAAACAAGCACCCTCGTTCGGAGGCTAATCAACCAAACACTGGTAATGCTGAAGCAAAGGAACCAGGTAAAAAGCTCAGAAAGAGGCCAAACGCAGCCACCAGATGGAAGCGCAAGCTGAAGGCCAAAACTGCATCAAAAACATCTGCACCTAACACCACGCAAGGCACTTCAACCTTGGAACCAAGTGCGAGTGGCACGCAGCCCCTAAAGGCAGGGACCTGTGGTTCCACTGAGGGAGGCAGCAGAACTAACAAGAGGCATCGTCCTGACGAGACAATGACCCCTAGTGGAGCAAAGAAGAAGGCGCGCACGGGTGCCACCCCAAGAAGTTACGCTGAGGCCGCTAAATCTGACCTTATAGCGGCAATCACAGCTGACAACTTGGGGCACCTGAGCAAAGAACAGGCGGAAGAGGTCCAAGAGGTGCTTACCAGCAAACTCTGGTCTCTAGTCCAGACCAAGGCAAACAATCCACCAACATTTCAGGGTAGACCCTCCTATTTTGGTGGATCCTTACAAATATGGTGCACAAATGCGGAGGCCATGGAATGGCTAAAAATAGCAATACATACACGCTAACTTCGGAAGTTAAGGTAGAGGTCCGGAAACATTTTGATCTCCCTAAGAAAGTTAGATGCGGCATATTAATACCAGGGAAAGCTGAAACCAGCCAAATGGGTGAGGCTCTCCGCTATTTTAACCCGTGGGCAGGAGTGGAGCGCTGGCTACTACACACTGCTCAACAACAAACCTCGGGAACCTTCATCGTGGTCAGCATACCAGAGGACCTGATCCCTGAAATAATTGAACGTGGACGGCAACTCAGCTACCTACTGGGCGCCGTCTACGTAAAGTTCGAATTACGGAAGGGCAGGTTCTCTGAACTACCGCCGAAACAAGCCGATGCCAACAACAAGGCTATGGAACCATCGGACACCCCAACGGAGCAGCCCGATCAACAACAGCACCCCAGCACCAGCGGCGGGGACAACAGCGTACCTCCTCCGGGTCCCTCCGACTCACCGCACGATCTGACAGTCGTCGAAATGGCGAGCGTCAGTGATGAGGCGGAGAGCATCGGGGACTGGGCCCAGGGGATGGAGGAGCTCGATCTTGGTACAGGAGATGACGACTCTGATGACGGAGTCCCCTTTACCAAGTAGTCGAGCTCTCCAAATCAACCTCCACCACAGTCTCACCGCTAAAGCGCAGCTACGCAAGTGGCTGGAGGTAAAAAACACAGCCGTAGCCTTCATCCAAGAACCCTGGCTATCTAGGTCAGGGTCGATACAAGGATTGAACAACCTTAAAGGTAAGCTAATAACAAGCAACGAACCCCAGACAAGGGCCGCTATTTACATTTCAAATAACATTCCCGTGCAGGTCCTAACCGACTTCTGTTCCAGAGACATCTGCACAATAAAAACAGCCAAAACCCAGACGACGTCGCGGGAAGTAGTCCTCACATCGGTTTACATGCCGGATGGAGAGGACCCCCCCCCCACAAGACCTGGTGCGACTCGTCAACTACTGCGAAGCAGAGGGGCTAGACATCATCGTTGCCACAGACTCTAACTGCCATCACACGATCTGGGGTAATGAAAAAACAAATGTCAGAGGTAGGATACTAATTGAATACTTATCAACTACTAACTTAGACATTATTAACACAGGCAACAAGCCTACCTTTGTAACAAGACGTGCCAATAGCATTATTGACCTCACGCTAGCAAACGACGGGGGTGCCAAACTGATATCCAACTGGCATGTGTCTGATGAAGCCTCTTGCTCAGACCACAGATGGATACGTTTTGATCTAGGTTTATCCACTACACCCCCTCAACCCTTTAGGAACGTACGAAAGACAAACAAAGATGAATTTCGTAAACTACTAGTCGACGGCCTGCGGGCACTTGACTACCCTGACAGACTAACAGACACGGATAGTATCGAACAACTGGTCACTAAACTAACGCGGTTAATGATTACATGTTACGAAGCAACTTGCCCACTAACCTATCCTCCGTCAAACCCACTTGACAGAGGATCCTGGTGGGGCCCATAGTTAAAACGCCTTAGAACCAAGGTCAGGAAAGCCTTCAATAGAGCTATGAATACATACAACGATCTAGATTGGGACCACTACAAAAATGTTAAAGCCAAGTACAAAAAACGAATAAGATACTGGAGGAATCGTGCTTGGCGAAAATACTGTGAGTCCATAGAATCGTTTATACAGGCAAACAGAATTCGTAAAATTCTTACCGGACAACCACAGCGGGAACTGGGTTCCTTAAGGAAACCGGACGGCACATATACCAAATCATTGGAAGAAGCACACCGAGTACTTCTGCAGACGCACTTCCCCGACTGCTCAATGATTAACGAAACCAAATGGTTAGATGTCAACCACAACATAACAGACACATCCATGCAACTTGCAACGGAGGTCATAAGTCCAAAGAAAATAGCATGGGCCATTAAAAGCTTTCAGCCTTTCAAGGCACCAGGCCTAGACGGCATTTACCCCGCTTTTATACAATGGGGAGGCCCAAAACTGTTCCATATACTCAATAGAGTATATCAGGCCTGCCTGGCTCTTGGATACGTACCCAAGACCTGGAGAGAGGTCAAGGTAATCTTCATACCAAAAACCGGCAGGTCTGACTACACGGATGCTAAATCCTACAGACCAATAAGCCTCACATCATTCCTACTTAAAACTATGGAAAGATTATGTGATAGATACCTAAGAGACAATGCATTAGTAAAAACACATCTACATAGGAACCAACATGCCTACAGTTCAGGCAAATCAACGGAATCAGCCCTCCACGCTGTAGTATGCAAGATCGAGGAGGCGTTAGATACCAAAGACATATGCCTAGGCACCTTTATCGACATTGAAGGAGCCTTCGATAAAACTAACTTCACCAGCATCAGAGCAGCACTCGACAGACATGATGTGAACCCAGTAATATCAAACTGGATTCAACACATGCTCGCAAATAGAGTAGTCCGGCTGGGAAATAGCAACAGACAGGGAGCCATCGTTGCTAAAAGCTGTCCACAAGGAGGTGTACTGTCGCCTCTTTTGTGGAACCTCGTAGTTAACGATCTCATATCCCTGCTCAACGACAACAGATTTTATACAATCGGCTATGCAGATGACCTAGCCATCTTAGTAACGGGTAAATTTACAAGCACGGTCTGCGAATTAACACAATCGGCCCTATTAATAGTTGAAAAGTGGTGCGAAAAGTTTAATCTGACCGTCAATCCGCGCAAAACTGAACTAATAATGTTCACAAACAAAAGAGCGCTAGGGAACTACTCCCTTCCAAAACTCTTTAACTCGACACTGTCACTAACTACAGAAGTAAAATACCTAGGTATTATTCTAGACAGCAAATTAAAGTGGTCCAAACACCTAGAAACCAAACTAAACAAGGCCAGCATTACCTTCTGGCAATGCCGAAGAATGTTAGGTAAGAAGTGGGGCCTTAAACCAAAACTAACTCTATGGCTTTACACAGCAGTTATACGACCTATGATTAGCTACGGTGCCCTAGTGTGGTGGCGTAGAACTCTTCTAACCACAGCACAATGCAAGTTACAAAGCTGGCAGAGACTGGTGTGCATGGCAGTAACGGGCTGCATGAGAACAACACCCACTGCAGCCCTGGAAGCCATACTAAGCCTTCTGCCGCTGCACTTGTTTATCCAACAAGAGGCTGCGACTACCGCAACAAGACTAGATAAGCAGAAGTTGCTACGAAAAACAGGCACGCCACATACAAAAATTTTGATAGACGTAGCCAAAGACATCCCGCTCATGGGAGCACCGAATGACGGGATCCAAATCAAATACATTTTTGACAAAAAATACAAAATAGAGCTAGAGGTAGACAAAAACGAAGGTCGCGACAGCAAGGACTTTAGAATATACACTGATGGCTCAAAAACCAAATCAGGGACAGGTTGCGGGATCTTCTCTGACGATCTAAACATTCAAACTTCAATACCCCTAGGTACCTATAACACCGTGTTCCAAGCCGAATGTCTAGGTATCCTTGAGGCAGCTAGAACAATTGCGAATAAAGACGTCAAAAACTTCTCTATCCGCATACTATCAGACAGCATGTCAGTACTACAGGCATTAAATAGTAATTCTACCACTTCAGGTATAATCTATGAATGTCATAACGCTTTGACACAAGTAAGTGACCAAAACAAGGTCTCAGTACAATGGGTCAAAGGCCACAGTAACTCGTGGGGTAACGAAAGGGCCGACGTGCTAGCAAGAAGAGGATCGGACCTGAATGCAATAGGTCCTGAGCCCATCGTGGCGCTACCTTCTTGCTGGCTCAAAGGTCAAATACGACAACGCACAAGACGACTACACGAAAATATATGGCGTGAAGTCGCAGACTGCAGGCAAGCAAAGGAATCGCTTCCTTTCATTAACACTAAAACGACTAACCGTCTGATTAATCTCAACAGATCTCAGCTCAGACAGATAACCGCGGCTCTAACAGGCCACGGACCCTATAACAAACACCTATTTAATTTAGGTATAACTGACAGCCCACTCTGCAGAGCCTGCATGAGGGCAGATGAAACGGCTGCACATGTGATTTTACATTGTCCAGGTGTAGCGGCGTACCGGGCTCAACATCTTGGCACCCCTAGTACACTCCCGGAGGTCTTCAGTAGGACGAAGAGACTACTGAAGTTCCTGGAGGAACTGGGCTGGCAAGAATAAACATTTGGAAAATTTCCCACACACGCAAAATAGGCGCGCAGACGTCGAGTTGCGGAAACTAGCCCGTCTTATACCATACCATACCATACCATATATATATATATATATCGTGTATCTCGAAAAAGGCTCTAAGGGTTTTGTTCAAATTTTGTAGCAATTTTCATATCTTTTCCGATAAAACACGATTTACAAATAGAATTACCAATGAAGCGTTAAGCAGAAACAAATATATCGATTAGCAAAAAATATTCAAAATTATTACTGCAATTTATATTATTACAGTCAATATCTAGTAACATGAGACGCCAAGAAAAAGCACTACAAAACAAATGTTCTGTTATTAATAGCGGAATGAGCTAATGATTTATCCTAAGAGTGGAAGGAAGTTGGAGTCACGCCAAACGATTGCTGTCAGAATATGGATACTGTTAGAGAATTTCTCGTATCTTCGGATTCGTTGTAATTTTTAATCAATTATAATATATATTCTATAATATTAGTGTATTTAAGAAATTTTGGTGAAAAGTGTATACCATTGTGTAAGTTCATTTTGTGATCACATTGAAGTAATTATTTCAAACTGACGAGTGGATTTTTTCTTATAAAATGAAAATTCTGTGTCGAATCTGTACATTAAATATTTTTTTAGAAAATCTTATTGAAATAGTCATTATTATCGATACAAAGACTGAATCTATAGTTTTTAGAATTTTTGTGTGTATCTGTCTGTCTGTTTGTCCGTACGTTCGTCCATCCGTATTTCTGTCCGTCTGTTTGTCTGGGAATGCATCACGCGAAAACAACTGGATACATTTTGATGAAATTTGGTATGATGATAGCTGGTTACTCAGGTCAACATAATATATTTTACATTTTACTGTAGGAAAATATCTCTATTAAACTTTGAAACGTAACTAGGGACGAACCCGAGCGGACCGAGGGTGAGTCGCTAGTTTATTAATAAAATCTATATATAAATAAGCAAACACAAAACCGTTCAGTGCCCTTTTCTCCTCTATTTGTCAACCGATTTTCTTTTTTTGTTTGTAGAGTTTTTGTGTTATTAATAAAAAAGTTTGGAGACAGTTAGTTTTGTTTTTAAATATAAATAGGTAAATTCTTTTCATAATATATAAATGTCTTACTTAAATTTTCAGTAATAATTATAGCTTAATTTCGACTACTGAGCGATTTATTACAAGTTATTATAAAAATCGATACAAAATTGGTGACAATATCACGGAACTTGACAATTAAGATGTGCTACCATTGAAATACCCCTTCTTGAGGTCGGTAAATAAAAGTTTTCGCATAGAAAATTAGGTCTGTGACTAGAATTTTTGCCAATAGGCATTTTAACTAAGTAATAAGACAGATTGGCTGTTTTGATTCAGGCTACGGCCCCCGGCGCTCTAAGTCATGTAACGAAGTAATACAATTCGTATAACACCACTTTACGCAAAAATTTTCAAGGCATAGCATTTCACTAGAGGAGTTAATATATTCAGAGAGTACAAAAACATTGATTTAAGTTTATATACTTCATACAAAGCAATAAATATCTATACGTATATAAGTTGATCATCAATATATATATAAGTATTATATAGAAGTAAAATGTGTATTGAGCATAATTATGAAATACTAGCGGCTCGCTCTTGCGACCCCTAGGTATATATATATATATATATATATATATATATATATATATATACATAGGTATGATGAGTTTTATACCCCTTATTGAAGAAATGATTGATTCTCTATACAAATTTTCATCCCCCTTTTCACGTACTTAAGAGATGATTTCCGGGACAAAAACTATTCTATGTCCTTCCCAGGGTCTCAAGCTCTCTTCATACTAAATTTCATCTTCGGACTTCATATGTCCTTAGAAAACTTGCTAGATTATTTCAGACATGCAGGTTTCCTCACGATGTTTTCCCTCACCGTAAGACAAGTTGTAATGATGTTGAAAATGATTCGCATATAAAAATATCAGAGATGCGAAACCCGGGTTTGAACCCGCTTGTCTTGGTTTCCCAAGCGAGTGCATTACCACTGGGCTACCACTGCTTCTCTTTCATATGCATATATAAAAAACCTGTTATTTTGGCATTACAAACAGACACTTCAATTTTATTTATTTGTATAGATGTACCTCAAAATGAAAGCCGACTGTACGAGATAGAGCTGATGTAGAGTATGATTTCGTAGCAATTTGCTTCCCAAATTGGATCAGTCGTGCAGCCGCTGCCCTCGCAGGCGATGAAAATCAGACTTTTGGTAAAACGGATTACCTCGTAATATGTGTATGCTAAATGGTTTATAATATAACAAAATAGCCTTAGAACCGTTGTAGCCGAATAGCATGTTTGACTTATGTGAATGAAATTATATTAAATTCTATTTCGTACTAATAGTATCAACGCACATGTTTGTGAGGATAGATGGATGGATGTTTGTTACTCTTTCACGCAAAAAACTACTAAACGGATTTTGATGAAACTTTACAGTAATATAGCTTATACATCGGACTAACATATATGCTATAATTTTTAAAGATATAGTAATATATAATTACATGAAAACGCTAGTATATTGTATACGTGAAAATTTATGTTTGTATGTTTGTTACTTCTTAGTGCTATAACAGCTCAACAGATTTAAATGACATTTTATATCATTGAATAACACATATTCTATATCCCGGAAAAATGCACGGTTCCCGTGGGATAGGTTTATTTTTGTTTTGAGTAAATAAATAAAAGCTTATGAAAAGATATTTATGTTACATAAGGATTTGGTTTAACAATCACAGTTTGGAAACAGTAAATAAAACATTTTATATCTAGTTTTATACTGGCGTAAAATGCACGAAACATCGCAATGGAAATTTCAAAAACTTTCTAGATATTGCAAGAGTTCTGTAGCTTTAATTTTTAAGTATTAACGTTTGTTTGTTTATTGTTTAAGTTACGACTGTAAACTACACTTTGGTACATTTTATAGCACTCCTAGATAGCGCTGTATCCACACCAATATTCAGTGTTTTAAAATAGTTTCATTTTCTAACTTATTTTACTAACTTATTCATTTCAATTTCTTATGTAAATTTATTTTTCTTCATAAAATATTCCTTAAGTTGATGGTAAAATCTTAATGGCCTTTATAAGATAATTTGAAATTCTATGTGTTTTTGTGTTTATTCTATCTTTAGAACGTAGGTTAATAGAAATGAATATAGATAAAAATACACATCTATACTTAAAATTAGATCAATTATTTGACGACACGATTGGCTCAGTTTGTAGTGACCCTACTTGCTGTGCTGGTGATCGCGGTTTCGAGTCGACACTTCACTCGATTTTTCAAGCTACCATTTGGCTGGTGTTTTACATATATACATACATATAATATGTAAAACTACATGTCCTTGCAGAGGAACTCATTAACACCCCTCACCTCTGGAGCTAGAGGGTTAAAAGTTTGATTGTGTATACATATTATGAAGTAAATAACTAAGGTTTATTTGGAATTTCTCTACGGAGACAAGTAAGGGTCAGAAATAGCTTGATTTATATGAATAATAATGATTTTCTACCAAAAACTCTACATTTAACATTATAATTATTGATTTAAGCTTTTTCCTGTGACTTCGCTCGTTTAGTTTATTTTTACTTAGCTGTTTCACTTAGTGGTGTTAGATAAAAAATAAAAAAGCAAAATTTTTTTTAATCAAACTAGAAGTTTTAGGCATTAGTATATTTAAACTCATAAGAAAACAAAGATTTTTGTTGGCTTTATACATATTGCTATAGAAATGAATTATATTACTACAGAAATGATTATTTTTGGAAAGAGCCATTTTAATATGACACAAAAAATTAGAACTACTTGTTAGTTTGATGACAGTAATATATATTAGTTGTACTAACAATAATTATCTTAAAGTACTGCAAATCCCTGGAAATATCACCTGTATGAGGTAAGTTATCACTCGCACCTAATTAATGTAAGATGTTACGAAAGTGGACGGTTTCCCCAAGAGTGAGATAAATTAGTCACGTGTGTCCTCTTACTATAAATTTAGTTTGATAATAGGGAAATTAAATGAATTTCATATTAAGCTAATTACTCAATAATAAGGCTGTGATAGCTCAGTGGTTTTGCTCTTGCTTGGGAAACAAAGGACAGCAGGTTCAAAATCTGAGTCATACACCTCCTTATTTTCAACAATTTTCTCAACATGATTATCTGTCTTACAATAAAGGAACATTGTATGGAAATGTGTATGTGCGACAAAATCAAGCAAGCTTTCGAAAGACATGTAAACTTCGCTATGGTAAATTATGGCCTCATCCCCCTGGTACTGAGCACATGCTCAGCAGTGGGACTTATCAAAAAACTAGCTGAATGCAAATGACGAACTTTTGTAAACTAATTTCCCATAGTTTATTTAAACAAAGGGTTGTTTACCACACAAAAGTACTTGACAATTTAACTTAACTAAAAATCTAAAAGAAATAGATCAATAAGTTAAACCTATACGGAAATTAACTTGGAACCAAAGTAGAAATCACTATAATAAATAAATAAAATGTTAATTAAAAAAAAATCATTTTATAGTGGGTCTAACAAAAATTTTTACAATATAACTAACAAGCGTATTTCTTGAAAGAGATTGCGCAATAACATATTCTCAGCCAATAAACATTAGAATTTATATAGGAAACAAATACCGTTTGTAAGGAAGACAATAAATAGTTGAATGCACATAATGGAACAAGTATGGGAAATAGTGTGTTTATCATAAGCTTGTGGTGTTTTAAGATATAGGATAAAGCGTATGTGAGAAAATATTATATACTAGCAACTACTACGTACGTATATATATATATGATGAGTGGTTGTGGGTTGTATAATATGTGTTCCTGCGAGAACGATATAATCTCAAGCGGTAAAAACTATCTCTAATGTGTAAGAAGGACAAACAAACAAAGTAACAAACAAACACACTTTCACATTTATTATATTAGTATGGACTACGTCTCACACTCGCTTGGATTTGGCCTTTATTATCATTATCACTCAAAAAAAATCTTATAACTCTATTTTCCCGATAAAACCTTAAATTATATAACAAACAAACAGATCTATCATCCTGTAAAATTATTGTTAAAATCGATCTAGCCATATCTGTCCATACTTTTTCCATGCCCATTTTCTTTGCACACCAATCTTCTATTACATGATGAATGTGCCATTAAAATCGGTTGAGCCGTTTCTGATTTTACAGGCAGATTTTTAGGCAAATAACATATCAATTAATAAAACAATAAAAGCTACGCGTTTTCTGATATATACTCGTAAGCTGAAGTTTACTAAATAAGTAATTATTTTTCTTTAATTGAGCTCTCATTACTCTAACCCATTTCAATATAACTGAAACAGCGGTTCAAACGTTGAATTGCAATGTACATGTTCGTGGTTGGCCTTCCGCCAGTAGACTTATAGCGGGAATAAATCGTTCATCCATTATTGATATACTTGGCTCTTAGCCTCTCCCATAGATTCAAAAATATTCAACATTTATTCCTGTATATTTTAAGTTTGTTTTCGATTTTAGTAACATAAAATTATCGTTTAAAAACTAAAGAATTGTACCTATTTCGTTGTTTCTGCCTTCCTTTAGGAATTTGTTTGGAAATAGAATTTCTTCCAAAGAAATATCTTCCACACTAAAACATTACCTGGTACCTTGTACTAGACATATATCTCTTAAGTGTGTGAAGTATAGGAGATAAATAGCTGGCATTATACTGCCTATAAAGTATTTCTATAAAAAAAGTTATTTGATAGATGATAAAATAACAAAGTGGACAAATTTTCACGAAATATTGGTAAAAAAAACATAGTTTTTAGATTTTATCTATCAATATGTTTGTTCCGACTTATGTCCAAAACGGCTGGACTGATTATGACGGAAATTTCACTCGGAGATGATGTTATAAGGAGTAATTAAGCCTAATTTTATTTCATAACTAAGCTTAATTATATTTAGGGTTCCGTTAAGGGTTAAGTCGTTAGTTTATAATATGTAGTGAAGTGATGGTTATAAAAGCGTGTTAGAAACCCGCACAATTCTTTAGCTTCAACCAACCCTTTTAAGGCTCGTCGGATTCTTGAAGCCGATGTATCTATGTTTGGTATCGCTTGGCCCCTCGCCAATGCTACAGATTCCCCGCGGGAATAAATCAACAGTTCGTTCCATTAATATTGAGACAATCGGTTTTGTGCCTTTTTCTTTGTCACGGAGCCGTATTGCAGGTTATTTATCATTGAAAGAAGCGAAGTGAAACTTTCCAGTCATTGGTAGGGAGTTTCAAGCTATGGTTTCTATTTTTTTTTCTTTTATAGGTTGGAAGTTTATGGTGATATCTTGTACTGCTCCTCTGTATTCTGATGGTATAGAGAAAATTAGTATGTGTCGAGAGTAGAGGATACCATGTAAAAAAGGAGATGTGATGTATAGTCCATCTGTTCATATCGATGTTACCAACAATTAATAATTTTGAATTAATTATATTAATGTAAAAAAAATGGTTTCCCATATAAAAAGTGTTAAAATTGTTGCATTTTATTTTTTCTCTTGCATGTATTAAAACGTCGAAGTCAAATTCAAATTTTTTAGTCATAAACTAACTAGATTACTTCCCATACTGTGACAAAAGTTCATACAAAAATTATTTACGCCAAAATCCTATGGTACTCATCAAAATTAATTAAATTAGTCCAAAACATAACGATTTTTCGAATATTAAAAAGTTTTACAATTCACCATCCGGATTTCACACACAAAATTTTGCAACCGTACTTGTATATCAATTTACGAGTAGAATAGGCTACCACTACCTACTACATATACTGTAAAAAAAAAGTTTTATTTATAATTTTAATTAATAATATCTTTCTGACAATTTTCAGCCACAGCGACCAATCTGACTAGGTATCTGCAGAAGAGATAGATAGGACGATACTTTGATACAACCGGTGAGAGTTAAGGCGCAATACAATGGCTTTACATACTCTCCTAAATACTAGGTTAACGTCGCTAACTTCCTAACTCCGGGCTGCTACGAAGAATTTCGTAACAGAAAAACTCAATAACTAAACTTAACTCGATCCGGGAATCGAACCCAGGACCCACATCTACAACTGTACATACTAGCCACTAGACCAACGGGACAGTCAAACGAGACAGAAAATGAGGATTACTGAATTACATACATATTTATGTGTTAATGAAATGAAAATTAGAAGAAATTATCCTAAGTATTTATTTATAAGAAAGAAGAGAATATATTCTATATTGATTTCATATATTCGTTTCATGTAATAATAAACGTTTATTTATTCGTTATATTCGTTATCTATACCATGTTTTGATTACGTTGAAATTTTTGAGAGTTGCTCTCTTAGAATATTTACATTTGAGGGAATAAATTATAATAAATATCTTTTCTTTTTAAGAGTTTTTAGGTAAAATCAAAGATTAAACAGTAATATAGAGTATCTATATATAAATATGTTAAGACAAAACAGTTTAGTACGTATTCCTCCTCTATTTGTCAGCTGATTTTCTTTTTTTTTTGTTAAGTAGCAATTGATGAGCTTAGGTGTAATCAATAAACAATGGATGCGTGTAACCTTTACGCGCCGTTGAAGTAAAACTTCTTTGGCAAATATCGAAATTAAATTAAAACAAATCATTAATTAAATAAGGCATATTAGGCATATTATAATCATACATTTATAGAATATCATATACGGAAAGAATATAATATTATAATATATTTGTCAGACAATAACAACAGTTACCATGGTAACATGGTAATGTATTCTATCTCATTCTCTCGCCGGCTTAATCCTACATATTTATGTGTTTGTCTCTTTTTAGTGTCGCATGTCGAGTTTCAAACCACAACGATTGTAAAGAAGTTTCATTTAAAAAAATATATATATACATAGGAAAATTCTATTCATTTATTGCGTTTTCCTCAAATTTTCAGTAATGATTATGGTCGATATGACCACTAGGCGAACACAAGTGTAAATAATTACATATAACGAGATCCATAAAATATGATAGCAACATTGTCTGACGTGAAATGGATATTTACCATGTTTAGCATTTACTTTTGAGAGTACCCGATATTTCGGCACTATTACAAGCACCATGGTCACCACAAATATATTTAGACTAGCAACTCACTCTCGTTTCGCTCGGATTTGTCCCTACTTACGTTTTAGCGTTAAGTATAGATTTCTCAGAGACTAGATATTTTCCCGCCGTAAAAAGTATCCTATATGTTGACCCTGATAACCAAAAGACCGTGATGCTATCACAGACAGACAGTCAGACAGACAGACAAAATATCTAAAAACAACGGCCTCTGTATCGATAATAATGACTATTTCAATAAGATTTTCCAAAACATATTTAATGTACAGATTCGGCTCAGTTACAATTTTATTATATGTATAGATATAGATTTATAAATATTTTCAATTCAATTGAATCAATTAATGATGCTTAACAATAAACAAACTAAGCGGTCATCGAATGTTAAGCATAAATATAATTAAGTTTGTTTCTTGCGCAAACTTTCCGAAGGGCGAGCGCACGATTGTGGCTCCGAGTTGGGAAACTTCTGTAACTTTACAAGTAAAGTCAACAAGCGTTAGTTTAGGATTTCTGCAATGTTGCTACTAAGTGTAGTAGCCAATTGTGGTTCTAAGAGGCTTTAACTTTGTATGGTACAAACAAAGTCTTTGGTACTCGTGAAAATGAAAGTAAGGTAAATTTGTTCTAATTGCACGATGCATGTTGTTTTACATCCCACTGCTGGGTACAGGTCTAACAATTCGAGGGAGACCACGCCATAGTCCATCACGCTGGCCAAGAGTGGGTTGGCGGACTTAATATGTCTTTTGAAAACTTGCTAGGTTCTCTCAGGTGCAGGTTTCCTACCGATGTTTTCTTTCACCTTGAGACAAGTAAGTGGTAATCATGTTCGATTTGATTCGCACATAAAAATAATAACGACCTAGGATTTGAATTTGCTTCACTCAGTTTCCCAAGCGAGTGCGTTACCACTGTACTACCACTGCCTAAAGTATAAATAATAATTACTATTATTATTATGTGAAATTAGTCATCTCTGGTCAATTTGGCTAATTTTTGCAAGACTCTTACCATATTAAGCTATATAAGCTATATATTATGATGAATATTATATATATATATATATATATATATTTCAATTCTACGGGAAACAATTTTTTTTAAATCTGCACTCTTTATTGAAGGAAGTACTGAAAATTAAAATTCTTTAGTAAACTCAATCCGTAAAGCAGTTTTACTCATGGATAGTAAAAAGAAAATCTTATCTCAGAGAATTTCTTTTTAATAATGCTTGGAAAAATGGAAGCTACAGGTAAAAGGAGTTGAAGTTTTCATCTTAACGATTATTATTATTAGTGGTATATACGTGGGTACATGTTGACGCGAAGTATGCTGGAGTAAATGAGGCACGGATTTCTTCCCTCTAAGGATTTATACTGTAGAAGGTATAAATTGAAAAAAAATATGTTAGGTTTTAAATTTTTCATTAAGTTTTTCTATTATTAAAAACTAGTGATTTGCCATGGTTTTGACTGCATTTTCTCTTCTCATTATATGTTTTGGACTTTGAATTAAACAGTGATTTCATGATTCCTTAGTAATTAATTTTATGCAAAAATAATACGTTCTTAGATTTACGCGAATATTTAACATTTAAAAAAAAGTATCTTTTCGGATTTTTTCTCGGATTTCACCTTCCCACAATTTTTTGAAATCATTGTGTAATTTAGTAGGGCGCTGTCTATAACAACTATATAATGATCTTTGAGACGTCTAAAATCTAAGTCTTACCCGTGACCATGATAAATCAAAAAAGTCCGTTAAAATTCCGTAAATATAGTTTTATTCATAGAAATGTGCTAAATCTTAGGGTGCATGTAACAACACTTTTGCATGTGATAATACTTTTACCACGCTGTTATTATTATATGCAAAGTTTGTGTGCGTGTGTATGTGTGCGTCTGTGTGTATGTCTGTGTGTACGTGTGTGTGTGTACATTTAATAAAACATAGGTTACTGCAAATAATATTAGCCAAAATTTTCATAGTAATCAAGATCGCTAATATATCGTACATAAATATGCACCAAATATTATTATAAAAAGCCGGACTGTACAAAATGTGTATCAAGATGTCATAGAAATCTAGTATTATTATAAAATGAAGCATAATTCCCACGCTATGTTAGGATTATGTCGAGTAATTCTCTAATACCCAGCTACTAAGAAGCTTGAGCAGATGCGACCTTATATATAGACTGAGAGCGTGTACTTTAAATCTACGGAAGAATTGTATAAGGCACTATTTAATTTTCATCCCTAAAGTATACATATATATGTATATACTCGTACTTGCTAGCGTGCTTGCCTTAAATATTTACTCATCGTTCGGGTGCATCCCTAGGTGCCTAACAGTGTCATAATTTATCTGTGTACCAAATTTAATCTAAATCTGTGCAGCCGTTTTAATGTGAACGAGTAACAAACATATAAACTTTTTCAAGATTACTACATATACTGTAATGTACGGATGCACACTCGGAGGTCCTGGGTTCGAGTCCCGGGTCTGCTGTATAGTAAGTCTCAGTAACAGCCCGGAGTTGGGAAGTTGGCGGTGTTTCACCCCCGTGCTTCGGAGAGCACGTAAAGCGGTCCTGCACCTTAACTCTCACTGGTCGTGTCGAGTAGTCGTCCCACCGGAGTATGAGAGTGACAGGAGTAGAGAGTGCACCTGTGTCTGCGCGTACACTTGTGCACTATAATATCTCCTGCGCAGTTGGCTAATCTCAATGAGATTTGCCACCGTGGCCGGAATCGGCTAGGAGAACATCATAATCATCATACTGTAATATAATGTGACAAAAATATTTCCTCGCGATCCTTGTTAGAAAAAAACAAAAGTATGTCATTATTTTACACTGTATATTATTAAAAGTATCCTTAATACTGCCTTTGTTGGACAAATATTTGTAGATATTAGTTATGACTTCTCAATGGATGGATCGATAGAGAGCAAATATTTACACGTTATATTCTCTATATTTACTATATTATATATATTATATTAGAAAAAAAATTTTCAATTATTATTTTTAATTTTTAAGAAGTAATTAATATATTTTAAATAAAACTATCTTTTCGGATTATAACGCGGATTTATTATGAATTTTGCTTTACAGCATTCATGGTCTCTCCCGTGACCAGGATTGCTGTAAAGCATTCGAAACGTCGGTAACCAAAGATCCAAATAAATCCGCGAAATAATCCGAAAAGATAGTTTTATTTAAAATGTCAAATATTCGCCTAAATCTAAGAAAGTGTTAAGTAATAAAATATATTTGACGATACGTTTGGCTCAGTTTGTAGTAAATAGTGATCGTACTTGTTAAGCCAGCGTCGCGGGTTCGAGTCTCGCTGGGGGCACTCATTTGTGCGATGAGCACGAACGTTTGTACTCCAGTCATGGGTGTTTATATTTATAATTTGTATGTATTTAAAGTTTTCGAAAGACATGTGAAGTCTGCCAACCCACACTTGGCCAGCGTGGTGGACTATGGCCTGATCCCCCTCATATTGAAGGGAGGCCCGTGCCCAGCAGTGGGACGTTAAGAAGGGCTGAATACATACATACATGTTTTTAAAGGTATATATGTGTATCAACTATCTGGTATCCATAACACAGGCCTCGTAGCTTGTGTAGTCAATATATTAAAAAACCATGCGACCATAACCATATAATCCATATTCATAAACTAACACTTGAATTCATAAATTTATATGTATAAAATATTTAAAAGGCAAAAAGTAAATATACAGTGAAAATTTTAATTAAAACCTGAAAAAAGTTCTTAATAGACCAAACTTCGATCCGACAGCTAAAGAGATTACGCAAACAACAATGTATATTCTGCCTAGAGAACGGATTATTTGATATTGTTAAAACTTATAGATATTCATTGTTATGTTTCACTATAAATCCATAATAATTCATCAATATTAATATTATAAACTAGCGACTCACCCTCGCTTTGCTTCGGGTTCGTCCCTAAACAAAAACAAATCTATCCCACGGGAACCGTACACTTTTTTGGGATAAAAGTCTATGTACTATTCTAGACTATAACCTATATCTGTGCCAAATTTCATCCAGATCCGTTGAGCCGTTCTGGCGTGAAAGAGTAACAAACATCCATACTCACAAACTTTCACATTTAATAATACGGATTGCTCAGTCTGTATGCCAATAAACTGCTAAGCAGTTTGACAGAGTATATGTTGAATTGATTTTAATGGGCTATTGTAGATGTTACATAATAAATAGTAAAATTATAACTAGCTCTTACACTATAAACAAAAAGGGATGTGCTAAGAAACATTCTAGTCGGTTAGCACTTGACGCTTGATACCTAATATATGTATATTGTATATGTATTTGTAGTACTAGATTAGGTTTAGACTGTACTCACTACACCCCTACGTATACAGTAAATTTTGTTTCACCGAATTATCTCTTAGATTTACACGAACATTGGACATTTTAAACAAAACTATCGTTAAAATTCAAATTCAAAATATTTTATTTAGCATTTACTGAATGAATGAAACTATCTTTTCGGATTTTTTCGCAGAATTATTTAGATTTTTGTTTCTCGACGTTTCGATTGCTTTACAGGAATCATGGTCACTCACGTAAGAGACTAAAGTTTTAGACGTCTCAAATATAGCTGTTAATTGTTTATTAATATTTATTATTTATTAATATTTATTATTTATTAATATTTATTATTTATTAATAATAATTATTTCAATGAAAATTTGTTGTATAATTGTTAATTTATGAGTAACTGTACCCTCCAACTTCCTGTATAAATTAAACTAACTTTTATACATGAAATAATCGATCAAACTTGTTATGATAAAATATCCAGAAACACGGTTACTATGCCAGAGTTTGATTTTATGATAAAAATAACATTTAAAGCAATAACAAAATTTACATTCAAAAATTAAACTAAGTTTTGATTAGTTTCAAAGTTAGTTCTATCCTTAAAAGTTGACAATAAATATACAAAGTTGACAAAGAAAATATAATATCTATAGGTTCTTATAATAAAATTGTAACTGAGTCGAATCTGCAAATTAAATATTTTTTGGAAAATCTTATTGAAATTGTCATTATTATCTATACTGAGGCCGAATCTATAGTTTTTAGAATTTTTGTCTGTCTGTCTGGGAACGCATCACGAGAAAACCATTGGACAGATTTTGACGAAATTGTGTATGATAATAGCTGGTTATCCGGGTCAAAATATAGAATACTTTTTACTGCGGGAAAATATATCATCTGAGAAATTTATACTAAATGTTAAAACGTGACTTGACGCGACGTGACGTGAACGTGACGAACCCGAGCGGAGCGAGAACGAGTCGCTAGTAATATTATAAAAGAACATAAAATAAACCCTAATCGAGAACCTCTTGTTTTACGCCAGTTAAAAATTAACTTGAATCGAATGTGAGCTAGCTTTAACTATGAAAGTTTCTGTATAAACTCAAATAATCATCCTCTAGGCGGCCTTTTCAATATAAAAAGTATCAACAAAATCTGCTCATAATTGGCAAAAATATAAATAAATTCAAAATAACAACTTGCCATAAATAACACCGTCTTTAAAATATTATTATTAGACTTATGCCCGATTTCACCAACCACCCATAAGCTACCACCTACATATGGGATCCCTAGCTTAAAAGTCCCCTAAACTAGCCCCTAAATAAAATTTCGTTTTACCATCGTCAGAGCACGTATTTCTAGTACCTATATTTAGGTGGCATTTTAACATTTAGGTGACCCCTAACTGTCAGTGAAACAGAAACTGTCCCCTAACAGCCCCCTAACCATGGTTAGGGGATCCCTTAAACTTAGGTGACGTTGGTGAAATCGGTCATTAAAATGAGTAATATTTGAAAGGTCAATCACCTCAAACAAAAAAAAACGGTCAAATCAATAAATTCCCTATTATCATAAAATAATGACGACAGTCACAACCCAGCAGACAAAAATAATAAAACATAAATGCTAAAAAGACAAGTCTAATATAAAACCTTTAGAATTTAAAGTGCTATCTCCTCTTTTATATTTCTTTAAGATATTATGGATTCAAAATTTATTCAAGCGGTTCGTCGACGTTTTTCCATATCGGCACTTGTAAATTATATAAAGTTATCAGTCTTGATTCTATTTTTAACGTCGATATACATTGCTTATTTACTTAAAAGATGAATACGATGAGTCGATTTAAAAACGTAATGGATACTATTTTCTTTTTATACGATTAATTTATAGTTAAACCGAATATCTACAACGAGACTAAAGCAGGCATTAAATTCTTGAACCCAACAGGCTAACTTGCTAAGGAGCTTCCTGCATAGGATTCCAAAAACTTTAGCATTTTTCGTGAAACTATGAAAGTTGTTTACGATCGTTCGTGAATTTGAACACGTAAAACCGCGAGTTTTATGAGTTCACGGTATCCTTTTGCAAAATTTTGAGCGATCCTTTGACAAAAAATTTTTAGTAGAATATTGGATATGTTAAATAAATCCAGCGTCTCTGTCCGATATACCTATGTATAGTATACCTAGCGATCAATACTCGTTTCGCTCGGATACTTTCCTGATTATTTGCTTGGATAAACTATTTAATTAAAATTTTAATATGTACAATTGATGATTCAAAAATGCCTGTAAATGTTTATTTGAATGAAGTACATTTGATTTTAAAGCCAGGTAATGCAATTGGACAGAGTGAAGCACGTTTATGCCATTGACAGCTGATGAACTATAGCTGTACTAGCGACTTACCCTCGCATCGCTCGGGTTCATCCCTAGCTTGCTTCCCAATACAAACTTTCATCCCTATTTTCATACCCTTAAGGGATATTTCCGGGATAAAAATATATATTCGGATAAAAATATAAAAAATATACCTATAGATTTCCGGGATAAATATATCCTGTCCTTCCCAGGGTCTCAGACTATCTTCTTACCAAATTTCATCTAAATCGGTTTAGTAGATCCAGAGATTACCCACTACAACGTCACAAACTCACAAACTCACGATAACACAAACTTTACCTCTTTATAATATTAGTATAGATATGACTAACAGCTAGAGACTGACCATCGCTCCGCTCGGGTTCATCCCTAGTTACGTTTTAACGTTTAGTATAGATTTCTCAGAGATGAAATATTTTCCCGCAATAAAAAGTATCCTATATGTTGATCCGGATAACCAACTATCATCATACAAAATTTCCTCAAAATCTGTCTCGTGGGTTTTTCTCAATACTCTAAAAAATCAATTTCCTGTGAATTGATTTTTATCATTTTCTTTTTAACGAATAGGCTATAATGTGTGATTTTATATAAGCTTCAAGAAAACACTCTTTTCTTTGAAAGTAATATAATTACTTGTAAAGCAATTTTGAAGGCCGTATACTTGTTAAGTAAAAAAATTAATTATGTTATATATAATGCTGTTATCTACTGTTTCTTTTTAATTTATATTTTGTATTGTAAACTAACACTTGGAGTCTTAATAGAGACTAAAAATACTGTCTTAATTAACGTTCTTACAAACGATACAGAGACGGCTTGACACGACTCTGTTAAAGACTTCGCAACGCGACAAAAACAAAATAGTAGCTTTAAAAAAGGGCAAACACATAGTTACTTGTTTCTTTGTAAAACGAGGTACGGTTTTATAATAAATTCTATATATTATAAAGCTTTAGAATATTCCTTGATAATTTTAATTCTTCATTAATATTATATAAGTTAGTGTTTGTTGGTGTGTTTATACCTTTTTGTAAGCTATAATAGCCAGAGAGATTCTCAATATGATTACCACTTATCTTACGGTGAAGAAAAACATCGTGAAGAAACCTGCATTTCTGGAAGAACCTAGCAAGTTTTCGAAAGACTTGTGAAGTTCGCCAACCCACACTTGGCCAGCGTGGTGGACTATGGCCTGATCCCCCTCGTATTGAAGGGAGGCCCATGCCCAGCAGTGGGACGTTAAATAGGGTTGAATAGAGTAGTTAAAGAGCGATAAAAATAGCCTATATTTTTATTCCATATTTAAAATGTTCCCTGTCAAGTTACTGTCAAGTTTAAGGAAAAAAAAGGTAACTAGTGTAGAGTAAAAATATATTTAAAAATACTGTTACTGTATATTTTTACAAAATTTTATAAGCACTAGACGATTTTTTAAATTGTTCCAGCATCTTCTAATTAATGGAAGCTAATAACTATCTCAGCTTAACTAAGTGATCTAACAGAGAGTCAAAGTCAAGCAACACTTCCAGTAGCTAAAACTTGGATGGATGAGCGCTTCTGTGTTACAAAGGGTTCATTAAGCAATCTTTGCAGGTATTTATCTATTAATAACAGTCTTCGAACTAGGTCAGAGATCCTGAGGCGACAAATTGACAAATTTACTGACACCAGAGGTTGTCACTTTCATGCATGTTTAACTTGCATATTTATTTGAACTAGTGAGTTACACCGGCTTCGTTCGGTCGGAAAAATTCAAATACAAAATAATTTATTTAGCATTTAATTTTAAAGATCTTTTCAGATTTTTTCGCGAATTTGTTTTGAGTTTTGGTTCCCGATGTATTGAATGCTGTACAGCAACCCTAATTCTTTTTTTAAATAAAAGTGGCCTACGCTAGTTCTTATAACATTACCTATCTGCCAGTGAAAGGCTTGTCAAAATCATCCCAGCCGTTTTGGTTAGCTAGTACAGACAGTCAGGCAGACAAAATAAAAAAAAATGTGTTTATCTTATAACTAACTATATACATAATTTCATATGTATTCAGTAAAAAGCTGGTATTTTGACATTACAAACAAACACTTTTTTATTTATTTCTATATATAATGAAAGCCTTAAAATATATTTACATTCAGTACAGTATAAAAGTAGTATAATTTTATTTGAAAATGTATGCGAGAGGATATTAGAAAAGTTTGTGGTATTGCCGCGGGTGAGTCAAGCTGCATTTGGTGCATCCTTAATGCGTTTGGGATGGTCGTTCCTGCTTTTATAAAGCTTTGTCATAAAATTTTATTTCATCCTTTGTATATACTTATTTTTGGAAAAAGATTACCAAATATTTAGGACATTTACTTACCAAATTTCATATCTTTAGAGGTATTATACATTGAAAATATTATTTTTTGATGATTGCAGGATAAATTTCAGTAACTAGCAGATTTACAGCTGCTTAATTTATATATGCATAATTTATTGACTACAATTTGAACTTTTCCCAGCCTAATCCATTCAACATATTTAACATCTATACCGTCTATTAGCTACCACTGTACTATATTTAAAGTTACGTAGAGAAAAAACGTCATCACGAATGTACTTACGAGAATTCAGCTTGATGAGAATAATTAAAATATCGACCAAACGTGTTACCTCCTCCTTTTTGAAGTTGGTTAAAAAAATGACTTAGAATCTTAGTATTAATCCAATGGTAAGACGCTCACTTGGAAAATCGAGTAAAGGGGGTTCAAATTCCGGGTTTCGCATCTATAATATTTTTACGTGCGAATCTTTTGTAGCATTATTACTACTTGTCTTACGGTGGAGGAAAATATCGTGAGGAAACCTGCATGCTTACCTTAAACTTAGCAGTGTGGTGGACTATGGCTTGAACCCCCTCGTATTAAAGGGAGGCCCGTGCCCAGCAGTGGGATGTTAAAAAGGGCTGATTATTAGATCTTTGATTATATTATGTAAACATACATACATTTAAAAGAAAAAAAACCATCATTCTCACTAATTTCATAAGCACATTTTTTTAAGTTAACAATATTTTTACCAGAACACAGTTCAGCTAAAATATTGTATAATATGAAAGTAGAAAATGTCACTACACGGTTTAATATGTAACACTAATACAGGAGGCGACGAGTTACATTGTGCGGTACACCTGCTCTACTTGCACTGTTTACAGGATTTATGTGTCATGCATGCTTAAATGAATTATTTTACATCTCATCTTTCCATATATAAGATGCATGCAGTTTGCTCAAATTAAATAAAATTGTTTATTTTTGCTCTCACACACATGGTATAAATGAATAAAATTTATTTATTATATCTAATGAAAATAAGTTTATCTTATTACTAGCGACTCACCCTCGCTTCGCTCGGGTTCGTCCCTATACAAACTTTCATCCCCATTTTCAAAAAAAAAACCATCCCTAAGTGTACAAAATAGGGGATGATTGATTTTTCACCTACCGAATGCTTAAAATATTTTCTGCTTATTTTGGTACTACTATATCTACAGTAAAAATGGAAAAATAATTAAAAATAAATAAATGAAAACCGACTTACAAAAAACACAAATAAAAACTTTTTAATAAAAAAATAAAAACCTAAAAGTAATTAAAGCCTACCTATTAAATACATACCTAATCAAATATTTTCGAAATCGGTGCCAGCCCATACAAAGCAAAGCACACCGACTTCGAAAATATTTGATTAGGTATGTATAGTAAATGAAAACTACCAATCAGTTATTTTTTACTTTTTAGTGCTTTTGTTTGAAGTCGGTTTTTATGTTTTTGTTTAAAAGTTTTTATTTTTCCCTTTTTAGTGTAGACAGTAGTAGCAAAGTAAGAATTCTAACGTGTCAGGCTTGTCAAATCAAACAAAATAAGCCCAAACTCAAAGTATCTACTATTAGCTGTTGAAGAGTTCCACCTATCCACCTTCTGGCCTTACCATCAGATCAGATCAACAATACCGAACCACTACTACTATCAACGAAAACAGAAACACTTGCAAAGTTTCAAGTCAATATGACAATTAGAAGTAGGTTAAATGCATCATTAGCTATTTTTCCACCTTTAGGGGTGGTATTTTTTTTGAACTTTAAATGGGACCAATCTGGAAGTATACACTTTCAAACAACACAATTTTCCAAATCGGTTAATAAATGACGGAATTCTGAGGTAACAAACATAAAAAAAAATACAGTCGAATTGAGAACCTCCTCCTTTTTGAAGTCGGTTGAAAAGTAAAAAATAACTGGTTGGTACATTTCATTTACTATAGGTACCTAATAAGATATTGTCGAAGTTGGTGCCAGCCGATACAAATCAAAGCTCAGAGCAGGTTTTATATGCTTTCAAGTCGTAATCGTTAATGAAACAATTTAAGTTTGCATTACAGACAGTTTTAGTTACGTGAATGGAATTTTACTAACTAGTTTGCGCCCAGTGGTTAAAATTTGAGCATATTTATAGTGAAAATTTGAGGGAACATATAAAATAGAATTTATCTATCTATGTATGTATATAAATAAAACCGGTTTCCATTTTTTTTGTCAATAACACTAAAGCTCGTCAAGAACTAATATAGAAAAATAAAGAATATAAGAGAGCAAAAAGGTGCTAACAAGTTTTGTCTTTGCTTATCTATATATACAACAACGGCTCGCTCTCGCTTCGTTCGGTTTAGCCTCTAGAAAAACAAAAACAAATATCCCACTGGAACCCTACATTTTTAAGATAAAAAGTATTATTTTTGAGATAAAATGTAGCCTATGTGTTATTCTTATTTCATTAAAATTCATTCCGTTGTTTTTTTTATGGGACTAAGAGGGCAAACGGTGGAGGCTCACCTGAAGAAGTGATCACCGCCGCCCATGGACATCTACAAATGAAAGATTATTACAGGATTTATGTGTCATGCATGCTTAAATGAATTATTTTACACCTCATCTTTCCATATATAAGATGCATGCAGTTTGCTCAAATTAAATAAAATTCTTATTTCTGCTTGAAAGAGTAACAAACATCCATACATCTATATATCCTCACAAACTTTCGCATTTATAATATTAGTAGTCTTTCTGTACAAAAAACTCAATCAAGATTCATTTTTTTTATGGGACTAAGGGGGCAAACGGGCAGGAGGCTCACCTGATGGAAAGTGATCACCGCCGCCCATGGACATCTGCGACACCGCAGGGCTTGCAGATGCGTTGCCGGCCTTTAAGGAAAGTATACGCTATCTTCTTGAAGGTGGCCAGGTCGTAGCGGTTCGGAAAGACCGCCGGCGATAGCTGGTTCCACAGACTGGTTGTGCGATGCCTCGCATATTCTGCCGAATATGCCTTAAAAATCGCACTGTTGTGGAACGCTGGACATCGAGGTGGTGTGGATGGAATTTACTATTTTGGCGCGACGTCCGATGATGAAATTCAGCAGCCGGGATCAGTCCGATCAATTCCTCGGAACACTCCCCGTGATAAATGCGGTAGAAGATGCAGAGTGATCCAACATCTCTACGCAGAGCTAAAGGATCAAGCCGATCGAAGAGAGCTTGATCGTCGATAACTCGAGCCGCCCTACGTTGAATACGGTCAAATGGAAGTAGCTGGTACTGGGGAGCTCCCGCCAAAAGATGAGAACAGTACTCCATGTGGGGCCGAATTTGCGCCTTATAAAGAATAAGACGCTGACGCGACGTGAAGTACTGTCTCGCCTTGCTGAGCACACCAAGCTTCTTTGAGGCCAGTTTGGCCTTACCTTCCAATTGACCACGGAACTGGACGTTGCTCGAGATTTCGACACCAAGTATTCCGATACGGTCTGTGGGAGACAGAGGAGTGTCCTCAAATTGAGGAGCTACGATAAATTGTGACTTTTTAGCGGTTAACGCGCAAATTTGTGTCTTTTTGGGGTTAAGTTGGACTAAGTTTAGTCGACCCCAATCCGAGACTTTAGTTAACAAAGATTCGACTTCAGACACAAGTTTGTTCCGGCTCTCGTCGACGAATTCCTGAGAAATATTAGCGCGGCCAGTGTACAGGGCTTCCCCAGTGCTATCGTCTGCATAGCAATGAATGTTGCTGATTTGCAATACGTCATTGAGATGCAGAAGAAACAGAGTAGGAGACAGTACGCAGCCTTGTGGAACACCAGCATTGACATATTTAGGATCAGAGCAAGCACCGTCGACAACGACCTTGATGCTCCAATCTGCCAAAATCCAGTTTTTCATTTGATCCAGTTGCAAAATTTCTCGGGGAGCCCATAGGAATGTAGCTTCGAAAGAAGCGCTTTGTACCATACCCGATCAAAGGCCTTCGCTATATCTAGACTGGCTGCAAGCGCCTCCCCCTTGGTCTCAAGTGCTTCTGCCCATCTATGTGTTAAGTAAACTAGAAGATCACCGGCTGAGCGACCTCGACGGAAGCCGTACTGGCGGTCGCTGATCAGCCGGTGCACTTCTAGGTACCGCAGGAGCTGGCAGTTAATAATGGACTACATTATCTTAGAGAATAAGGAGGTTATGGCTATAGGCCTGTAATTGGACGGATCCGAGCGGTTGCCCTTTTTCATAATGTCTTATATCGAGAATGGACTTTGGAAATCTTAGTATTTGATTGACATGAATTTTTTTGCATGTATTTTAAGGCTACGTAGAAATAGTGACGTGATTTTTATACTTAGTTTCTACTGTATAATAAAAAATAGATACTATGTTTGTTGAGCTTCAAAATATTAAGACGAGTAAATATTTTGACGCAACATTCAAATAAAAAATAGCATAGAAAGCACATCCTAAAATGCTTAGCAAATCTTACGTTTTTCAATACGTTGTTACATCAAAAGCTAAAGAGCTATCTTCAGAAGTAAAGCTTACACAAAAGGGGCAGTAAATTACAGAACATGTACCTAATATATGAAGTCAGCGCAAGAATTATGTGCGACATTTATAATTGCGAAGGCCCTTTATGTGAACTCTGTACTTGCTTTAGTAATGTTGGTTTTTGCTGAGATTACTTTATTTTTATTAAAAATAATTATTTTTTACAAACAAGGAAACAGCAATTTCAAAATAACTTATAATACTTAGTACTTGTAACTTTTTTGTTATAAAAAATTGTTTTTTCTTGCACACGAACGCACTCACGCACTCTCTCTCTCTCTCTCTCTCTCTCACACACACACACATACACACACACACGCGCGCTAACACGCACTCATATACACACATTCTCTTTGTTGTTGTCTTCTTAACATTGTTTTTTTTTATTTTATTAATTTTACTTTTATAATGTAAGTATAAGCATTTCATATCTAATACACAACAGTGAAAACCACAATGAAATTCGTTCAGTAGTTCCCAAGATTAGCTCATCGTATGAACATACGTACAGAAAGATAGCCGAATACTTCCTTTTATATATATAAAGAGGTAAAGAAAATGTACAATATACGAATAACTACTGTACACTAGTATGTAATGTCCGCATGGGATATTGGCAAGAATGCTAGCTGCATTCTCTAGCCGAATCGCAATTCCGTGTCTTTAGGGGAGAAACGAGCCAGCCCTCTATAACTCGTGGAGACGATATTATGAGGAGTTTTGTATATAAAATACTAGTGACTTACACTTTCTTCGCTCGTGTGCGTCCCGAAGTACGTGCACATAGCGTTGCTACAGTTTAATAGATAGATCTTTTTAAGAGGAATAATTCTGTAATACGTTGTTTTCATATAAGTTTATTAGTATTAGCGGCGCACGCCAATAAAGCTCCCAGTTGGCATAATTTTTTCCGATATCTTCAACAATCTTCGTCATATTTCAGCCGATTTACACAAAACCTTAATGAATTATACACACCTAAACACCTAAACCTTTCTCATAAATCGCCCCATCTATTGATGTGATTCATGAAAAAGGTTTAGGTGTGAATAAAGTTTTGTGTAAATAAAACCTAAACCTTCTTATGAATCACTCCATCTATTGGTGAAAACCGTATAAAAATCGGTTTGATAGTTTTTGAGTTTATCGCGTTCAGACAGACACAGCGGGGGACTTTAGTTTATAACATATAGTGACTAGAGACTTATCCTCACTTTGCTCGAGTGGGTGGGGTCCCTAAGTGCCTTTTATATTTACAATATTATAATATGTAGACAGGACTCCTTTCTAGCAAATCATATGTGCTGCTCCAGATTATAGTTTATCTGTTTGCTAAATTTTATCTAAATCCATCCACTCGTTTCAACGGACGAAGTGACAGATATACAAACACACAGACACTCGCATATACAAACTTTCGAATTTATAAGTGAAGCGTGATAAAAATCATTTTAATTTAAAGTGAATATCCAAGAAAATAGCAAGAGAAACTAATTTAAAAAAAAATATTTACATATTTCAAAAAATCTAATATTTTTTAACATTTGACAAAATGTACATTTTTTATAGAGCGATAAAATACCTTTCTCTTGATACAAGGCCCTTTCGTTTTAATCAAGTTATAGCAATAGATGGTCTACAGTTACTGTTTCAGTATTCTATCTACAACTACATTTTTGTAAAAAAATATTCAATATATAAATGTACCCACTATGGCTTTACTGTATACAGATTCAGGTATACTGTACGTGTACACAACCGTCCATATAAAAATACCGAATCAAATATTCGAACAAAATTGAATTTAACTTGTTAAGGTTTTATAAAAATCTTTTTAGTTTAAATAAAGTGAATATCTGTTCCTTCTTTTTCAACCGACTTCAAAAAGGAGGAGGTTCTCAATTCGACTGTATTTTTTTTTTTTTTTTTATGTTTGTTACCTCAGAACTTCATCATTTAGTAACCGATTTGGACAATTTTTTTTTGTTTGAAAGGGTATACTTCCAGATTGGTCCCATTTAAATTTCAAAAAAAAATACCACCCCTAAGGCTGGAAAAATAGCTAATAATGAATTTAACCTACTTTTAATTGTCATATTGACTTGAAACTTTGCATGTGTTTCTATTTCCGTTGATAGTACAGAGGTTCGATATGACCTGATCTGATGGTAAGGCCAGAAGGCGGATAGGTGGAACTCTTCAACGATAAATAGTAGATACTTCGAGTTTGGGCTTATTTTGTTTGGTTTGTCAAGCCTAACACTTTAGAATTCATATTTTGCTACTACTGTCTACACTAAAAAGAGAAAAATAAAAACTTTTTAAAAAAAAATAAAAACCGACTTCAAACAAAAGCACTAAAAAGTAAAAAATAACTGATTGGTAGTTTTCATTTACTATACATACCTAATCAAATATTTTCGAAGTCGGTGTGCTTTGTTTTGTATGGGCTGGCACCGATTTCGAAAATATTTGATTAGGTATGTATTTAATAGGTAGGCTTTAATTACTTAGCCAAAGCACACCGACTTCGAAAATATTTGATTAGGTATGTATAGTAAATGAAAACTACCAATCAGTTATTTTTTACTTTTTAGTGCTTTTGTTTGAAGTCGGTTTTTATTTTTTGTTAAAAAGTTTTTATTTGCTTTGGGAAATGGAAAGGAAAGGCATACCAGCTGCATATATACAGGTGGTTATGTGGGACTCACCGGCAAAGCCAGTACTACCCACCAAAACCCAACTGAACTTCCTCCGTCTTAATGGGGCGTCGCAAGATCGCTTGCAATAACAAATATGAGGTTGCTTCCACGGTCTACTCTGCTATTAGAGAAGTACCAGGAGCAACTCGCATAACACACAACAAACAATAAAAATACAACAACAATTTTTGTAACGTCCGTAATCGATCATTAAAGTTAATATACTACATACATGTGTAAAAGTCATATTAATAAAAAGTACATGTACGATGGTACGGAACCCTTCGTGTGCGAATTCGACATGCACTGGACCGATTTTATTCTACTACTAGCGAATCACTTTCGCTCCGCTCGGGTTCGTGCCTACTTACGTTTTAACGTTTAGTATAGATTGCTCAGAAATGAGATATTTTCCCACAATAAAAAGTATCCTGTATGTTGACCCGGATAACCAGCTATCATAATACCAAATTTCATCAAAATCCCTTCAGTGGTTTTTCCGTGATGCCGTAACAGACAGACAGACTGACAAAAATTCTAAAAACTATAGATTCGGCCTCTGTATCGATAATAATGTCTATTGTCAATGAGATTTTCCAAAAAATATTTAATGTACAGATTCGAATTAGTTAGAATTTTATTACATGTATAGATTGAAATCATTAAAGCTCACCAATAGCTACCAAACAAAAAAAAACGTTTGACAAACAGAGGAGAAAAAGGCCCTGAATGTTTCGTCTTTGCCTATTTATAGGTATAAAGTATTAAAATAATAAAGGAAATGAAATTCGCTGGAATCAACGCCATTATCTGGATGATAATTAAAAAGTGCAATTATAGAAGACCATTAAATGTTATTTTATTAGGCTTAAGTTAATGTTAGCGGAACCTTTTAAATGCGTAATTACGTTTGAACATACAAAGTGAATTATGAGATTTTTATACAAGCTTTGTGATAAGAAAAAGCTAACATCAACAGAGAGAAAGTCCGGTCAGATATTATACGTATAGAGCTTATAATTAATTATAATTTTCTAGTCTGTTCTTTACTAAATGTAGAATTTCAATGATAACAAATACATTTTAAAAGCGTATAATTAAATTCAAAATTGATTCAGCCTAACAGAATTGATATTAATTTAAATGTAATTATTCCTAGGTCGAAATTCTATCTAAAACTTCATATTATCAGGTCCAATAGTAAAATATTTTTTTCTAAGAATTCTTGTTATGAGTGTATTCATAAGGTAAAATTTAGTCAGTATTTTTTTTTATAGAAATTTATATTATGAGTATAATTATATATTCATGAGATACAATTTAGTCAGTAAAAATAAACCATGTAATGAAATTACAATGCCCTTTTTTTCTCGACTTGGTGGGGGACACTGCCGTGCCCCCCGATCAGCGAAGTTATAATGTGACAGACATAAAACATATATCAGAAATGAGTGTAATCTCCTGTTTTAAATCGGTCAAAATTGAAAAGCTTGTAGCTGCTGTTGTAGCATATTACTGTACATATTAAACCAGCCTAGATTAGAGCTATTGTGGATACCATGATAAAAATCGCGCCACTTACTCTACCTAACATGGTGGTGTGGAATTGAGTTTTTTGGCCAAAAAGAGTGTACTAAAACGATACATTTTACAAAAAACAAGGTTATTACATAAATTACAGGAAATTTTCTTTAATTTCATTTATTACATAACTATTTTCATCATTTAATAAGTAACGGAGATATTGTCAAAAAACAATTTTTGGTGCCATTTTCCAATATGGCGTCGCGAGCGGCCATGATACGAAGTGGTAAAGTAGAAATTCGGAAAGAGCCGGTAGAAATCTACAAAATCAACAATTTTCAAAATTTTCTAGTATGTGTATGATTATAAGTATATTTTGAAAATATTAAAGAAAATTATAGATAAAAAATCAATCTAGATTTTAAAATATAATGTACCTTTATGAATTAGTTTTTAGAGCATTTCAGATAATATCTCCGAAACTGATTTACATTTTATCTTGCTTAAATAACAATTCGTATGACATCAAAGAGGCGTTTCAGAATCTGCCACGAACGTTTTAAATAATGAATTTCAATTTTCTAGCGTAAATTTCTGTGACAATGTCGCCTCTGTAGATATACGAGTATTATAGGAATTGCGAATTCGTTGTAACTAGAGTTAGAGAGACATCTGACACTGTGTCAGATGTTCTTACTATTCTGATGAGGGTCCTACAATTACTACTTTGCGAATTGATGTATTTGTCAAATAGAATATATATATAATACATATAGTGTAATTATAATATAAACTAGTTCGCCAAGTGGTCGAACTTCGATTATGATTATTATTGTTTTTTTTTATTTATAAAACAAGCTCATCAATAGCTGTTAAACTAAAACAAAAAATAAACAGATCGGTTTACAAAAAAAAAAAATTAATTAATTTAATGTGTTTCTAATGTATTTTATATAAAAACAACTAATATTTTTTTAAATCGGATTATTAGTTCCTGAGATAAGCGCGTTCAAATAAACAAACAAACTCTGCCTCTGTATAATTATATTAGTATAGACTAGGTATCTTTTGCATTCATAATATTCCCACACTCGCTTACTTTGATCATCATTATAAAATATCAATTTTTGTCTTCTAAAAAAATATAATATACCAGAATATGTAACTCTTGTTACGTCATAATGTAGTTATATCCTTCTCGAAGATCCCATCTATCTCTATATCAAAATTCATCAATATTAGTTCAGCGGTTTAGGCGTAAAAACGTAACCGACAGACAGGCAGTTACTTTCACATCACTACATAGTATAAAACAAAGTCGCTTCCCGCTGTCTGTCTGTTCCTATGTATGCTTAAATCTTTAAAACTACGCAACGGATTTTAATGCGATTTTTTAAATAGATAGAGTGATAGCATACTATAGTCCAGAAAAGCCGAGAAATTCAAATATTTGTATTTCATACTAACCTTTAAAATGTACCTAGGGACGAACCCGTGCGAAGCGAGGGTGAGTCGCTAGTTTATAATATTAGTATTTATTATTATTGTGCGTTTGTCAGTCTGTCTTTTTTATGACCAGCTTCAAAAATGCAGAGGTACTAAATTAGTGTTTGTTTTTGTATATAGCAAGAAATACATACTTGACTTGCGCGCAGATAGTAAACCTGAAAATAGGATACGTCATGTTCTACCATATGATATAATAATACATATATATAATATATATTCTATCATATCGTAGCATATAATATGTTGCAGAAGTTGAAGTTTGAAATCCTTCAAATTTCAAAATCACTTAGAAATCTTCCACTCTTAGACTAGGAAATTGTTATTTTTTATATGAGGCTACTGTTATTTGAAAAGCAACAGCGTTATAATATAAGTTTTATAATATACTAGCGGACCCGACAGACGTTGTCCTGTCTACACGTCTTTAATTTGAAAATTTCAAACTTTTTTTAATATATTATTTTCTATTAAAAAAATTGTGAATCTAAACCATTCCCAGATCCCCTTGAACACACACAAAAAATTTCATCAAAATCGGTCCAGTCGTTTGAGAGAAGTTCAGTGACATACACACTCACAGAAGAATTATATATATAAAGATTAATACTACTTTCGAAAGTCAACAGTTGGCACTCTTGGCCCGTTGTCTAAAACGTGTGGTGTGTTTACAAGGTGTTAATTTATGTTCTAACGTACTCATGTATAAAGGTTTGGAATAAATAATTTCTTCGTTAAAAGATAAATTATTTATCTATTTATTTAAAACATTATTTAATCAATTTTCAGGCATACTTTATATACTACTTACGCAATAGCCTTTTCTTATATTAACTGTGTCGTAATTAAACTATAACAATACTAATGTCGTTTTGCTTAGAAACTTGTTCGTGAAATTCAGACGAATGTACATAAATTTAATACCATCGAGCTAGTTTGCTGATGGAATAAGAAGGTAAATAGTCAAGCTCTGTAAAGATAACTTGTAATTTTCTATAGTTTGGACTAATTTGTTTCGTTTTGATGGGTTTTACATAGCTATAGTTCTTCACACAAGCAAAGACGACGACAAAAATTAGTAAAACCATATAAATAGGCAGAAGTACGAAGAAGGTTATTTTAAAATAATTTACGAATAGATCTAAATAACTCCTCGAAAAAATCCGAAAAGATATTTTTATTTAAAATATCTAATATTCGCGTAAATCTAAGAAAATGTTGTGTGAACAAATCTAATCCATTCTTTTGCATATATATTATATATTATTAGTCCAGTTGGTACGCTCCGTCCAGGACGTTGTGGCGACGGTCAACAAGTTGCAAATTTATAGTCTAAGGTACAGCTTGTGGGCTTGCGTTACATGCTTCGTGGTATTCATAGATTAGATAAGAGAACACATAGGAAATAATAAGTTCCAATTTAAATCTATACAGATAAATAAAATTGAAGTGTCTGTTTGTAATGTCAAAATAACAGCTTTTTACTAAATGTATATAAAAATATATACGGTTCTTATAAGAAAAACACAATTTATATAAAAGAAATCTGTCTGTCTGTTTGTTCCGGCTAATCTCCGAAACGGATGGACTGATTTTGCCGGGACTTTCACTAGCAGATATCTGATGTTATAAGGAGGAACTTCGCCATTTTTATTTTAGAAACAGAATAAGGGTTCCGTTCAAAAAAAATAAAACATATCTACTATCTAGGCACGCACCCGAGCGAAACAAGAGTAAAACGTAGCACTAAATAAAATATACGTGTACGCCAAAGTTGATTTTAAAAGTGCTCTTAAGCCAGGATTTAATGTTTATTTTGAACTAGAATGCCGTTTTGCTTTCGGTCAAGATTATTCAGTTCAAGTCTCTACCACGTTATATTGACCTTTTAAATAAAACTATATTTTCGTATTTTTGCGGATTTATTTTTATGTTTGATTCCCGACGTTTCGAATGATTTACAGCAATCATAGTCACGGGAGAGACTGAATCTAAATCTAAGAAAGTATTACGTTATATCGATATGTATATATATATTGCACCAGTCACTGTCTGTAGTTACAAAACTAGTTGTTTTTGTTTGTTTGTTATTTATGGAACTAGCTATCAAATTTTAAGGTTTCCTTTAGCGTTTTATTATTTACCTATTTATTGAGAAAGCTTATAGTTTATCTAACACTAACGACTCACCCTTGCTTTGCTCGAGTTCGACCCTAGCTTGCTTCGCCATACAAACTTTCATCCCCATTTTAACCTTCTAAAGGGATGATTTCCGGAATCAAAACTATCTTATGTTCTTTCCAGGGCTCCAAACTATCTTCTTACCAAATTTCATCTAAATCGCTTCAGTAGTTTCGGAGCTTATTCGGTACAAACAAACAAACAAAAAAATACTCTTTATAATATTAGTATGTATTAGTGTGATATATTATAAAATATAAATCTTTAGTGCGAAACTTATTAATATAGAGATTTAAACGTGTTTTTAACGACAGTACTTACGCTTTAAAGATCATTCAGTTAAATGAACCAGTCTTTAGAGTAGCCCTTAGAGCCGACAAAATAGAAAAACGTCCGTCCATAACAAAGCCTTTATTCAACCCATTTTTGTTTGAGGCAGATTCTGAAATCCGATCTTTGATGCCAACGTCAGGAGTCTCAACAAATAATGCATACTAAGAGGATGAAATTACTTACGATAGCTTGTATTGCTTATATATATATTTTTTTAAAGTAAATTATTTTAAAAATATTTCTTAACTTAACTTATTATCTTATGATATTCGAAAGGTTTATCCAAAATCTATCTATACATATAATAAAATTCTAAGTTGAATCTGTATATTAAATATTTTTTGGAAAATCTTATTGAAATAATCATTATTATCGATAAAGAGACCGAATCTATAGTTTTTAGAATTTATGTCTATCTGTCTGTCTGGAAACGCATCAAATTAATATTTTATATATCTCGGTCAATATTTTAGATACATTTCATCCTGGAAAATAAAAGAGTTCCCGTGGGATAGTTAAAAAACTATATTAACATATACAGCTTAGTACACAAAAACTACTGTTTGGATTTTAATGAAACTTTATAATAATATAGTTCACACATCAGAATAACAAATAGGCTACTTTTTATCCCGGAAAAATGTACGGTTCCCGTGGAGTAGATTTGTTTTTATTTGTCGTCAGTATATAAATAAATATAAACACCCATGACTGGAATACAAACATTCGTGCTTATCACACATGAATGTCTTCAGCGGGACTCGAACCCGCGACCACTGGTACAGCAAGTAGGGTCACTACTAACTGAGCCAAACGTCGTCAAACCTATGGACCAAACGAAGCGGAGGTAACTCACTAGTTCATTCTAAAACTAAAATACACAGCCAACCTTAGTTTCTCATTCAAATTACATGAAATCCTATATATAAAAGTTAACTCTAATGAAAGTCGACTTGTAGGTACACAAGAGTGGAGGCGGGTCGCAAAATTGCCGTTCAGATGTGCCTTTAAAGTGCATTACTTGAAAACTACATCCCATACACTTCCTCACCTTTGTCTAACTTAAACAATAGTGTAAGCGTAAAAGTTGTGTTGTTCGTGTATTACAAATAAATAATGTTCTACTGTCATATATGTATGTATTGGGATTAAAATATAGTTTTAATTGTTACTACGAGTAGTGACTCATCCTCTTTCCGCTCGGGTTCGTCCCTACTTACGTTTTAACGTTTAGTATAGATTTCTCAGAGATGAGATATTTTCCCAGAGTAAAAAGTATCCTATATGTTGACCCGGATAACCAGCTATCATCATAGCAAATTTCATCAAAATATGTCCAGTTATTTTCTCGTGATGTGTTCCCAGACAGACATACATAGAGATAGACAAAAAATCTAAAAACTCAGAATTTTATTATATGCTTAGATTATAACATGCGGTATTATTGATATAACATAGGACCTTAAATAAACATTTTAGCCTTACTGACTTACGTTTACTTTATTACTAGTTGTTGCTCGCGCCTCCGCTCACGTGGTAACTGGGGCAGGGATCAATAAGGATAATAAAGGATTATTATATGCCCATCCCCAGGATGCAATCTATGTCCTTGCTAATTTTTATTGACATCTGTGTAGCGGTTTAAGTGTAAAAAACAACAGAGGTACTATCAAATTTACAATATTAAATTAAAGTACAAATTAACTGTTTTACATAATAATAAATAATTAAATAATATGTTGGGACATTAACAAACAGCACCATCTAGTTCCATGGTGACTAGCACAGCAAGTAGGGTCATTACAAACTGAGCCAAACGTGTCGTCTAAAGTAAGGATTTGAACTATCTTATATCTCACAAAGATCGACTAAGACGTGTTTTGATGTTTTAACGATAGGATAAAAATTAAAATCTTAAAATATGTTTTTAGTATGGAAATTGTGAACTAAATTATACAAAACACTTTTAAGTGAATCGGTTTTATATCAAGGCTGGTCTATTACAAATAAAATATTTACCTCTACGAGTGGAATCATTATATTTAACGATTTCGAAGTCGGTGTACCTCTTTCTTAATTAGTAATACATAGTCGTAGGAACCCTTACTTATAGGATTCATTGGGATAATTTCTTATTTACATTCTGAATTTTGTCATTATATGACGGTTAGTATAGATTTTTCAGAGATCCCGCCCAACGTGCGTTTACCTTGTCGTGGTGGGGGGGCTAAGTAGTGCCCGGCAATCCAACCGGGCGCGAAGCTAAGAAACGCACAGGGAGGTTGCCTACTTCGGTGGGTGGTGGGAGGTGGTCCTCTTCGGGGGGCGGTGTACCTTGCGGGTTGCTCCTGGTACTTCTCTGATAGCAGAGTGGACCTTGGAGCAACCCCATGGTTGTGGTGGTCTGCTTTGGCAGACCTGCCGTCGGGGTGTCGTAGTTGAATGCGTAAGCGATCCTGCGACGCCCTATTAAGACGGGGGAAGGTTTTGTTGGGTTTTAGTGGGTAGTACTGGCTGTATTACGCCGGTGAGTCCCACACGTCGTGCGTAAAAAAAAAACAAAAAGATTTTTCAGAGATGAGATATTTTCCCGAAATAAAAAATATATCCTTTATGTTGACTCGAATAAGCTATGATCATACTAAATTTCATCAAAATCTGTCCAGTAGTTTTTTTGTGATGCGTTCCCAGACAGATAGACAAATATTCTAAAAACTATAGATTCGGCCTCTGTATCGATAATAATGACTGTTCTAATAAGATTTTCCAAAAATTATTTAATTTTACTATATTATAATAATTAAAACTAGTATGCCATAACCATTATCGAAAATTTGATTAAAACATACATATATAAATAGAATTTACCTATGTATGTATATAAAAAAAATCTGTTTCCAAAAAATAATAATATTGAAAACACTAAAGCTATAAGCTACTAAACAAAAAAAGACAATTAGTTGACAAACAGAGGAAGAAACGGTACTGAACTCGTTTTTTTGCCTATTCATGTATAGATTTATTAAATGAATACGAAGTAACACATAAAACGTGTACATTGCACATATTACGTATGTATGTATGCCAGTGGCGAAGCGTCCATACAAGACGTTATTTTACTATAATTTTACATACATTTAATTTTTTAAATGTATAAATGTTCTTTTGGATATATATATATATATATATATATATATATTATATATATATATATATATATATATATATATATATAATAGCTGTATATTTTTCTGCATTAATACGTATATAAAAATTGTATATTTTTGGAGCGGCTTACCTCTGCTAAAATTTCACCCTTCGCCACTGATATATACATATATTTTCCCAATAACCCTAAAAATTTACTAAGCCCAATAATGATTACATCCATGTTAATCCAGATTACAAAAAAATTGTATGAGCTTTTAATTACGTTAAGCCATAATGAATTACGTTTTCGTAGATCCCAAGCGAGCTGATAGAGACCATGTAAGTGCTCTAATTGTATCTTAATAATTAATGTTGTATTAAGTTTCGTTAATATATAATAATCTTTAGGGGCTCTAAGCATAACTTAAATGCCACAGGTTCGATTCCTGTACGATGCAAATATTTAAAACAGTCGTAAATAATTTAGTACTTCCTAATAGTTTGCCAATTTTCCTCTTTGTCCTTGAAAGCCTTTTTGACTTATTTAAAAAAAATAACCTCAATTCGATTGTTTATTTTAGTGTGCTTATTGCTTTATATTTTTGCCAATTTTAAATTTATTTTCATATTTCTATTAGATTTTTTTTAAACCATTTTAATTTTAAGAAACAAAATCATATGAATTTCAAAAGAAGTAGCTTGAAATCGCACTTTAATGTTATTTATAATTATAGTTAGTACAAACTACAATTTAAAAAATTGTATCAAAACTTTTTTGGTAATAAAAAGCAATACCACACAAAGGAGTCATCTCAAATAAAGACCAGCGATAAGGTTTATTAATTTTGTATTTTTAGGTCCCCTTTCTTTGTACAAAGTGGAAGGAAGTAAGAAAGAAATTGTTCTGAAAACTTAATAGAAATTACAAAAACCGCCTAGGATTATTCTCAGTGTTGGAGAAGGCAGACACTATCCAGATGTAATTTTTGTCACAATTAATTCTTAATTCTCAAATTGAGATTCTCATAACAGCGTGTCTGTGTTTGATTATGTGTGCATGTGTGTATGTGTGAGATGTAAAAGAGATAGAGAGTAATAAATAAGAAGAGTGGTAAAGAGGGAGAAAGAGAAAGAAGGAGAGAGATACAGAGGGAGAGTGAAAGAAAATGTTCAATTCATTAAGCAAGAAAAATATCAAAAATATCTGTTGTGGAGCCCTGGGTTTGAATCTGTTTTATTTGGTTTTCTAAGTGAGTGTACCACTGTGCTACTACGTCCTAACTAAATTTAAACACAACTATTAACAAATAATGAAATGTTAACCAATCTTTCCATCTAACTTTATTTAAAAGGAAAAATCTTGGAACAAATAAATAAAAACCGAATAATTTGAAACAACGGCGGAGTATAATCAAAGGGTCTTTCAATACCGTTCTTTTGTTCTTATAATTTTAGAGTTCACTTAATAAAGTTAAACCTCTGCGTACGACATCAAATTTGTATGTATCTGATGTGAGACTGTGAAATGGATAACAGGAAAATAATTAAAATCTGATTTTTTTCGTGTTTGACCCAATTTTAGCTTAAATGTGCTCGATCAATGAAGTACTTTACTCACATAAAATGAATCAAAAGTATTAGATCTTGAAGGGTTGCAGTTTGGAGGTCTCACAACTGGAAGCTCAATCACCTATCTCCTTTATCCTCTTCCTTTCTACCCCTATATCCTCTTTGTTGTAAGCAGTTACGTACGATGATGGTAGTTTGATGATTTGGTGATGAAAAAATACATATTCTAGGTCATCACGCAGGCTAGGTACTTAAAAACCGATTTTAGTGTAATAATCTAATTGTTACACTTGCATGAAGCCTTAAGTCGAAAACTTGAAAATCCTTACGGTAGCCAGTTCAATCCTACATGAAATGAACACCAACTTGTTACCAATTTTGTGATGAAATAAAATGTGAAAATTGTGAAGGTGGTGTGGTGGGTAATTCACCCGCGATCTACAGCCGTATACCAGACCACTCTATTTTATATCTACCTATACATATAATAAAACTCTGAGTTGAATCTATAAATTACGTATTTTTTCTTTCTTTGAATTTTTGTCTGTCTGTCTGTACATCTGGGAACCTAACACGAGAAAACCACTGGACAGATTTTGATAAAGTTTTGTATGATGATAGCTGTTTATCTGGATCAACATAGGATACTTTTTACTGTGGGAAAATATCTCATCTCTGAGAAATCTACACTATTAAAACGTTTCGCTAGTAGACTATATAATAATATAACATGTACTTGTCACTAGACCAAGGTGCACTTAAATTGAAGGATTCATAAAAATACACTCGGGCAAATTCAGAAAAAGTAGCTAGTATATTAGTAAATAAAATACGCATTAAGAAGATCAAAATATCCTTCTAACATTACAAGATTTACACCGAAAATTAGTAGCATTGTATAGAATTATTTAACTGAGTGAACACTTATCTGATACTGTGACGTCTTCATTGTACAAATATGCCGCCTATTGTCGAATGATTGATGATTTGTAATTCCCACTTTGATTTTGATGAATGGAGTAAACTTTGTGATTTTACTATTTGTGTGTTAATATTTAGGGAAAAAGATGAGTATACATTTCTACAGGTTTTAATATAATTTAAAATTTGATCGTTTCAATTAAAGTTTTTTTTTTGAATTAAGAAGAATTTTTTAAGTAAAGTATGAGCACAAACACAAGTGCACACTATATTCCTGTTGTTCTCAAATTCCGATGGGACGATAATTCAACACGAACGGTAAAAGATCAAACGCAGGACCGAATTGACGTAATTTCCGAGGCGCGGTGGTGAAACACCACCAATTTTTCAACTCCGGGTTGTTACTGGAATTCCTTAACAGAAATACTCAATAATTAAACTTGGTTCGACCCAGGACTCGAACCCTATACCACTACTAGGCAGTACCAGAAATATGCTATTTTAAATAATAAATAAAGTTTTGTAGATTAAGTGATTAGTTTGATTTGATTTTAAAGCAACATAGACATGAGTTTACTTAGAAAAACAGTTATTCTATAAATAAATAAATATATTGGGATATTAACACACAGCACCATCTAGTTCCACGGTGAGCTACGAGGCTTATTATGGATACCAGTTAGTTATTATAAATATAAACACCCACAACTGGAGTACAAACATTCGTGCTCATCACTCAAATTAATACCCCCAGCGGGACTCGAACCCGCGATCGCTGGCAAACCAAGTAGGATCACTACAAACTGAGCCAAACGCGTCTCTTCTATGAGATTTAAACGACTAAATCTTTATCAAACGTAAAGCTTAAGCCCAATATAAGCTTCATTTAGAAATAAATACTTCTCAATCCCCTAGCATGAACAATACAGCTGTCGCGAGCAGAATCGCGGGTCCACGTCCGCTCAGAAAATGTTCTAATTATACACACAGGTCGTCGCACACTGAATAATGAATGCTATATTATTTTTATATCTTCAATTTTTTTTGTATTGATAAGGTTATATCTTATTTATTATTATTTGATTCTTTTACTGTTTTATTTAGATTAATATTAGTAGTTCTATTTTCTGGCCTTATCCCATTAATATTATAAATGCTCAAGCTGGATGGATTTTTGTCACTCAATCACGCCAGAAGGACTGAACGAATCTGAATGAAATTTGGCACAGAGATAGATTATAGTCTGAAATAACACATATTTTATTCCGGCAAAATGTACGGTACCTGTGAGATATATTTGTTTTGTTTTAACTAGGGACGCACCCGAGCGAAGCACTCTTATGTAAAATATTTTTATTATTATGAAAATATGTTTCAGTAGTTATATTGTAATCCTAGAGTGTCTTGGAGATGTTCATTCGCTTTGCCAAACCTTCGCAAATAATTCATTGAGACATTTTTCCTATAGACATATTATGAGAGTTTCTTTATCTTTAACGACTCATACTCGCTTCGCTTCGGATTCGTCTCTCGACTAAAACTTTATCCCACGGCACGGGAACCGTACATTTCTGGGATGATATGTAGCCTTCCTCAATAAACAGGCTATAAAATACAAAAAAAATATCAAATCGAATTAGTAATTCCTAAAATTAGCGCGTTCAAACAAACAAACAAATAAAAACTACCTCTTTATAATATTAGTATAGACTTCCAACGTTTCCAGTGTACAAGCGGTATAAAACTATTTCAATGGTTTTAATTAACGTCCATGCGGTATTACAGAAGGGTTTCTCCTAAGAACGTTCAAAGCACAGATATAAAACAAATCAGTATTGGGAATAGGAATTCGCAATTAAAATATACATTTTGTACTGTTTTGTGACAAAAATAAGTAAATAATTACTCGCATTGTTCTTGTAATTAAAAATATTTTGCTCCAATTTCACTGGTGTCCTTGCATGCGTAATTTAAAGTCACACTACAGTGTGATACTATACATCTATTTATTCTAGTAATAGTCTGGCGTAGTGGTTGTCTTTACTTAGGATATCGTGAGTTTGACTCCTGGTAAAAACAAATATTTAAATAAGCTATGTAAGTATTTGAACATCGTGTAAGTTCCTTATATTTATTAATAAGATACACATAAATGTATGTCTGTTTTAAATTACCAGTATAACTCATGTAAAACTAGTGACTTGTCGTGGCTGTGCTCGTGAGCTTCCGTGTTTGCTCTAAGTGCTTAACGACACACATATGTACAAACTTTAACAGGTAGTAGGCAGTGGTAGCCCAGTGGTAACGCGCTCGCTTGGGAAACTGGCTGAAGCGAGTTCGAATTCCGGGTTTCGCACCTCTGATATTTTCATGTGCAAATCCTTTTCAATATGAGCACCACTTATCTTACAGTGAAGGAAAACATCGTGAGGAAGAAAACTTGCTTGTCTGATAGAACCTGACAAGTTTTCAAAAGACATGTGAAGTCCGTCAGCCCGCAATTGGCCAACGTGGTGGACTATGACCTGACCCCACGTATTGAAGGGAGGCCAGTGCCCAGCAGTGGGATGTTAAAAAAAGCTGAATACAATTTATCACAGTAGCAGTACGATCTGAAAAATTGGTCTAAAATAAAAACATATGGAACAATGCTAACGATAAGAAATAATCGCTGTAAAATATTGAAAGGAACATAACAGTTATAAGAAAACACTCCCATTTCTTGAACGGCTGAGTTCATTTGACAGGTGAATGAGTTCGACTTTATTCAAACGGAAATAGCCTGCTATCGTATTATGTATGCTTCTCTTATGATACAAACTGTTTACTAACAAAAAAAAGCTTTTATTTTCCACTAGCATCTTACCCGCGATTTGCTCGGGTGCGTCCCTACGTTTAAAATAGATAAAAATAGTTATTGCGTGTGTTTCTTATGAGATAGATATATTATGCTTGCGAATTATTTAGGCCTTTTTAAGACCTACAATTTTCTAGTACATTGTTTTAATGTATCTCTTAAGGTTAAGCTATCATTAAACATGTAAATTTCTAAAGACAACTAGATAGACCCTGTTATTTTGTTTTCCCGTGGGAATGAAAAATATTCCTGTAGTAATAGGCTAGGCTAAACGTTGGCCCGAGTAATAAGTTATTACTACATAAATTTGAGTTAAAATCGGTTCAGGATTTTTTGTGTGAAATGCACACAAATAAATAAACAGACAATATTTTAAATAAGTATTATTTTGGGGTCTGTATTCTATACACAATTATACGTTACAGATTTTTTTTAATATTACATGTACAGGTTTCGTTTTGTTACTATTTGGTTATGTACATGGATTATCTGATTGCTATTAAAAACGCGACAGTTTGTATGTGTGTCTGTGTATTGTTGTAAAGCCTTTAAGCTAAAATGGTTGGACATATTAAAAATTGTAATACTATAAATTACTACTTTAAGTATAAAATTACAACTACGATACACTCTCGCTTCGCTCGGGTTCGTCCCTAGGTTGATTCCCCATACAAACTTACATCTCCATTTTAACCCCTTATGGGATGATTTCCGGAAAAAAAAACTATCCCATGTCCTTTCCAGGGTCTCAAAATATCTTCTTACTAAATTTCATCTAAATGGGTTAGTAGTTTCGGAGCTTATTCGGTACAAACAAACGAAAAAATCTTTCCTCTTTGTAATAATAGTATAGATTAAAAATACATAAACATAATATATAAAATATGGTTTATACTAAAATAAGAAAAACCGTATAAAAAATTAATCTTAAATAAATAAACAATCTGTAAAATATTTTCCCCTAATGAGAACCTTTTATCTTTGATGTCGATGTATAAAGTACTCTCCCCTAGCCCCTAATTCCTGAATGCGGTCGAAAACGGAAGTTAAAGTCGTATCTTTAAAATCATGTAGTCGATCAATTAAAATTATATTTTAATACATTTGATTTATACTGCTATCTATCTTATATCTTTAAACGAGCAATTCTTGTACATATATAAATATAATCTGAATCTCGGAAACGGCTCCAATGATTTTCATGAAATTTAGTATGCGGGGTTTCGGGGGCGATAAATCGATCTAGATTAGTTTTATGTCTGAGAAAACGCGTGTTTTCGAGTTTTCATACAGTTTTCTTTTGCATTATTCCACGCAAAATATGATCGGTAATTTGCACGCTCGAGCATAAGCATCGTGGTCAAGCGGTCAAGGTGCAAGATCAAGTCACAGGTATCCAGGTTCGAATCTCGGTCGCATACAAAGTTTTTACTTTTGTTTTTTTTTTTAAATATTTATTCAAGTTTTTAGTTTAAAAAAAAGAAAATTTTACTATAGGCTAAAACTTCTGAGCGAAGCTCGGTAGCCCAGGTACTAGAACTTAATACACTAACAATTAAAAATCAAAAAAACGTTAATTTAACATTTATGAGAGATTTATGTATGTACATATATTGTAGGTGCGAAATATTTTCTTAGAACATTTCATACCTTCTTAACGTTTCGCAAACATTTGATATTTTAAAGAAAATTATTTTTACTAGCGCTCGCTCATGAAATTCGACCATCATATTTTTTTTATTGATTACACTTAAGCTCGTCAATAGCAACAAAATAAAAAAAAAGTAGAAAATAAGTTGACAAACATAATAGACAAATGTATTGGACTATTTTGTCTTTAGCTATTTATATATAGTTACGCTTAGTTTAGATTTCTCAGAGATAAGATATTTTCCCGCAGTAAAAAGTATCCTATATGTTGACCCGGATAACCAGCTATCATAATACCAAATTTCATCAAAATCTGTTCTGTGTTTTCCTCTTGATGAGTTCCCAGACAGACAAATATACTAAAAACTACAGATTCGGCCTCTGTATCGATAATAATGGCAAAAATATTCAATGTACTGATTCGACTCAGAATTTTATTATATGTATAGATAATTAATAAGATATTATTTTATTAAACAACATTTATTCAAAGGTTATGGTTACAATCGGTATAGGAACATGTTTGGTGTGACATTCACCTGGCATTTATGCTTGAACTCGTTACACAGTCCAATGAGCATCATATGCGACCCGATATGGATATAGCCTTAAGCAGTTTCCCATCGTGCAGCTTTAAAGTTTTTCAATAAACATAAAATTTATGTCTGTCTGCTTCGTCTGTCAAATGTAAATCATGTATCACATAAACTACTATACCTGATCTATTAACTACGTTGATCTAGAGACTAGCAAGTATGGCTGCGATTTGGAGGTCCTGGGTTCGAGTTTCGGGTCGGACAAAGTATAGTTATTGGGTTTTCAAGGTTTCCGCGGATTTCATTGGCCAGGAAATTCTCAGTAACGGCTCGGAGTTGGAGGTTAGGGGTGTCTTGGAAAACACGAGATGAGATATTTTCTGAAGAAAAAAGTATTTATATATTGACCCGGATAACCAGCTATCGTCATACCAAATTTCATCAAAATCTGCCCATTACTTTTCTCGTGATGCGTTTCCAGATAGACAAACAGACAGACAGACAAAAATTCTAAATACTATAGATTCGGCCTTCGAATGACTATTTCAATAGGATTTCCCAAAAAATATTTCATGTACAGATTAGAATCAGTTAGACTTTTTAATATATAGATGTTACTGAAAATATATCATAGTTTCCATTGTCCTAGTTTATCTTTATATATTAATATTTTCTAAAATATTAGCAGTTATTTAATATTGTATCTCCCTTAAAATAAAAATATGCTATTCAAATTGTCTCTCTCAAGCATTTTTCAATTGTCAATTTGATTTTAAGAATTTTAAAGACTTACTATTCCACGGGAAAGTTGCCATTAACTAACAAAGCACTTAAAATAAATATTAGTTTACTTTTAACTTCAACGTTTGTATCTAGGCCATAGCTAGTTAAAAACAAAATTGTTTTTTTTTCTTTCTGTTTGTTTGTGTGCTTAGTACTTTTAAATCTCCGCAAATTATATAGTAAGTTGAACTGTATATTAAAATCTCAGACTTAACAATTGTCTAGACGAAGTTCGCCAAAATAAATGTCAAATTCGAAAATAGTAGCGTCATTTGGTGTTTATGTTACGTTGTTAGTTATGTATATTGTATACTTTGTTAGCTATGTATATTGTCTAGTATAACTATTTACTATATATATATATATATATATATATACATAGGTGTGGGTTGTATTATAACGTGTTTTCCCGTGGGAATGAGATAATCTCCTGCGATAAAAAGTAGCCTATGTTACTCTTCAGCCCTCCAAATATCTCCACACAAAAAATCACGCCAATCCGTCACTCTGTTTCGATGTGGAAGAGGGACAAACAAAGAAACTAACAAACAAACAAACAAAAAAGAAAAAGAAACAAAAAAACTCTGTCATTTTATAATATTAGTAGAGATTCACGATTTGGAAATGTATAGATCGTTTAATTTCATAAGGAAAATTTTATATTAGTATAAGTTAAATTAATATACAATTTTTGATAATAATAATAAAAATAAAAAATTATCCTTTTGTATATTTAATCATTAATACTCTTCTCCTTGAAAGAGAGATAGCATAATATTTTTACTTTTTATTACTCAATACAAAAATTGTCATTTGTATAATATTTTAAAACCATATTGTTTGGTTTCAGGTTTAGTTCTATGACACTCGGTCTATATTATCACTTAGTCTGATATTAAAATATATTCACATTACAGCTTTATAAGACAACAGAAAAGTCTCAATGTATTGTTCTGAAGTCGTAAAAACAGGCTTTACGATTTGCGCTTACTAAAACATAACAGATTTATCAAATTAATGTAATAAAAACTAGTAGTCTTGGAAAGATCTGAAATAAATTCCACATACATATAATAAAATTCTGAGTCGAATCTGTACAACAAATAGTTTTTGGAAAATCTCATCGAAATAGTCATTATTATCAATACAGATATCGATTTATAGTTTTTAGATTTTTGTCTGTCTGTCTATCTATCTACCTGTCTGTCTGTCTGTCTGATTATACATTTTGATGAAATTTAGTATGATGATAGCTGGTTATCCGGGTGAACATATAGAATACTTTTTAATGTGGGAAAATATCTCATATCTGAGAAATAGTATATACTAAACCTTAAAACGTAACTAGGGACGAACGCGAGCGGAGAGAGGGCGACTCGCCAGTAATATAATAATTTGCACAGATCTATGAGGATGATCCACAGTACCTCGTTACAGATTGTCGAAAGAGTTTTTATTACAGATTTATTGACTTTAAAATGTCGATTCTATTGGTATAAAATGTACATTTTACTTATTAATACTATACTATATATATATATATATATATATATATATATATATATATATCACTACTGTACAAGTTGTTTGAACAAATAAGCACTAAGGAGACGAGCAACCTTTCGTGTTTCTAAAATTTAGTTAAAAACATCAAGAGCGTCCTCTGAAAAGTTAAGATTTCTAGTGATCTTGAAGTTTACAATTTCATTTATGCCTGTTTGGTTTTTTAAGATATGAACAATGGAATAGAAATAGAATTATTTACTTTATAAAAATGAAATTTGAATTCGACGACTTCAAAGATGAAGTTTTACGTTACGCAATAACTTAATCAATTCAGAACTGTTTTTATAATATTAATAAAGAGATAGGCAGTGGTAGCCCAGTGGTGACCTGCTCGCTTGGGTCACCGAGTGAAGAGGGTTCAAATCCCGGGTCTCGCACCTCACATATTTTCATGTGCGAATCATTTCCAACATGATTACCACTTGTCTTACGGTGAAGGAAAACATCGTGAGGAAATCTGCATGTCTGAGAGAACCTAGCAAGTTTTCGAAAAACATGTGAAGTCCGCCAACCTGCACTTGGCCAGCATGGTGGACTATGGCCTGATCCCCCTCGTATTGAAGGGAGACCAGTGCCCAGATGTGGGACGTTAAAAAGGGCTGAATACAATAAAGAGATTTTCTTCTAAGGTGATCATATAAAATTTTATTATAAACATCCACCCTAAGGGGTAAATAAATAAATTTAAATATATTTTTTAAATGATGATATCGTCCTCACCGATTTCAGCAACAGCGACCAATCTCACTGAGATTAACCAGCGCAGAAGATATTATACTGTATTAAGTATTCGCGCAGACACGAGTGCACTTTTTATTCCTTTAATTCTCAAAGTCCGATGGGACGACACTTCAACACGTCCGGTAAGAGTTAAGACGCGGGACCAACGGCTCTACGTGCTCTCCGAGGCACGGAAATATTAAACCGCCATGTTCCCAACTAACAATTCATTTGGCTCGACCCGGGATTCGAACCTTGAAGATCATTATTCTAGCTCTCATGACCACTAGACCTAAATAATAATAATATATAGTAGATTTTAGAATAAAATAATCCCTATAAGTATATTCATAAGTTCAATCGATGCGAGTTCGTTAAGTTCGTAGAGCTTGCACAAATAAGCTTCGTCATCTGTAGAAAGCGATCTCAGTCTCAAGAGCCGTTGTGACTTACGTTAGTACCATTGCTAAGTTTTGATATCGAATAAATTCGTTATATATAAATCTATAGTTTATTTATCTGTTGGTTTGTTCTGTGCCAATCTTTTAAACTATAAACTCGATTAAAAATGTTTTTAGATTTTATAACCTGTTAGCGACTCGCCTATTTGTGCACTGAATTTTTCAAATTTATCCAGTTGTTTTAATGTAAATGAGTAATAAGCATGCACAGACAAACTTAGGTATTTATACAAGTATATAGTGCGACAAGTTCGATTGAGAACTAGCGATTCACCGTCGCTTTGCTCGGGTTCTTCCCTATGTACGTTTTGATGGTTAGTATGGAATAGATAGACTAAATTATACATACATGATGAGTGTTTTTTCCCTTACTTTAGAAATGATTGATTCGTCATACAAACTTCCACTTCACTGTTCACTCTCTTAAGAGATAATTTTCGGGGTAAAAACTACCCTATGTTCTTCCCAGGTTACTGAAACTATATCCATACCAATTTTTATCTAAATGGGTTTATCCGTTTAGTCGTGAAAAGGTAACAAACAAACAAACATAGTTACTTTCGCAATTATAATATTAGTATGGATTGATAGAATCATAATATCAGTTCTCTATACATAAACATACTCTATAAGATAAAAATTTCTCTTACTATCTTTGTAGAAAGTATTCTTTCGAAGTATTTCTTACATGGGAAATTTGCCTTAAAGATTATTTTTGCCTGAAAACCCTTTTTACGTGGCAAAGATCGGATTTCAGGCTTCCTCAAACAGAAATGGGTTGAGTAAAGTCTTTGTTATATCCGTGACTTGGTTTTTCAACTTTTCAGCACATTTTTAGAATATTAAAACCACGCTTCATTTGATGGCGCTAACTAATAAAATTAAATGCTTGGCATGATTTTAAAATATCTTTTTATATTATGAAAAGGATAATTACATATATTATGTAATAGATGATAAAGGTACCTATAATAATTTAATTTATCTATTTCGATATCATATGCACCTTTATTAATACTAGTAGTAAACTTGTTAATAGGTACGAGTAATAAACAAACAAAAAAAACGAGCAAAAAATCACGTTTGTTGTATGGGATCCCTCTTGAATATTTATTTTATTTTGTTTTTTAGTATTTGTTGTAATGATGATGTTCTCCTGGCCGATTCCGGCTACGGCGGCCAATCTCATTGAGATTAGCCAACTGCGCAGGAGATATTATAGTGCACAAGTGTACGCGCAGACACAAGTGCACTCTCTATTCCTATCACTCTCATACTCCGGTGGGATGACCACTCGACACGACCGGTGAGAGTTAAGGCGCAGGACCGACGGCTTTACGTGCTCTCCGAGGCACGGGGGTGAAAACCGCCAACTTCCCAACTCCGGGCTGTTACTGAGACTTACTATACAGAAAGACAACAAAACATAAATACATCATCTGTGAAAATTTCAACTATCTAACTATCACGGTTCATGAGATACAGCCTGGTGACAGACAGACAGACAGACAGACGGATGGACAGCGGAGTCTTAGTTATCGGGTCTCGTTTTACCCTTTGGGTAAGGAACCCTGAAAAGAAAAAGAAAATCAGTTGATAAACAGACGAGAAAAAGGGCTGAATTGCTATGAATTTGCCTATTTATATATAGATCATACAGAATCTAAAACGTATCTATATAATATATTTATCATTGCCACAGTAAATATATAGCGGCTCATCCAACTTTAACCGCGTACATTTTAAAAACTGACCCTTTCTATGGATCCATATTATATTTTAATTTCTCGACTTTTTCACGACTCTGTCGGTTTATCTAGATATCCCGTCCCGAGACCCTCAGGAAAAAGGATACCTAGTATAATTGATTCTGTTCTATCCCCCCATTTAAAATATGAAGCTAATGTTGAAAGTAAGGTTGTGATGGACCGGCCGATTCTTGAGTATGAGAGTCAGAAATGGATGAAAGACTTGCAAATGGGTGCTGATCGGATGATGGTTGTGTCGTTGATTGAGATGTGGATGAATGGTATGTGGACGTTGATTGTGTGTTTGATTGCGCTGTGTGTTGTTGATGTGCTTGCGATGATTGTGTTACGAAGACGGTATCTCCAAGTACTTTACTAATTATGGTGGAAGAGTGTAATGCTGCTTGTTTTTGTAGTATGTGGATGTTAATGTTTGCATCTAATTTGTCACAATACCGCTGAAGGCTCTTCGTCACTGCACCAGTGGCTCCTACTACAATCGGGATGGTTGTGACGGTGGTGTTCCATAACCTGGAGAGTTCGACTTTTAGCGGGTGATATTTGCTAATTTTTTCTATTTCCTTAGCTCCAATGTTATAGTCAGACGGCACCGAGATATCAATAAGGTAAGTATGGTTGTTTTGTTTATCTATGTAAATAATGTCAGGTCTATTGTGAGTGATTGTAACGTCAGTTTGCACAGGGATTTCCCATATTAATTTAGCTGTACTATTTTCTATTAAAGTCGGTTGTTTGAGTTCTTCCTTCCACCATAACTTGTTGACTTCGAGTTTGTTCTTCTTAGCCAAACACCAGAAAACATATTGAACTAAGTTATTGTGTCTCTTTACAAAATATGTCCCGGCGAGTTTTTCACATCCTGCTAGAAGATGTTGAACGGTTTCGTCTTTATTTGCGCACAAGCGGCATTTGCCATCTGTATTTCTCTTCAATATGTCGCGTTCGTGCTGGCGCGTTAGCACTGCCTGATCTTGTATAGCAAATAGAGACGATTCCAATGTTGGCGAAATAGGTTGTTTCTTCAGCCATTTAAAGGTAAGCTCTTTATCCACATTGGCAAGGTCGAGGACCTTTTTAGGGAATTGCCCATGCAGGTTCTTGTTTCTCCAGGCTTCATTCTGCTTCTTTATTATGCTATTTTTAATTTCTATTTTGGTGTGATCTTTGCCCGGCGCTAACCTCAGTTCTTTTTCTATTTCTTCTGCTTCTTTGTAAATTGAATATTTTCCTCTGTTCTGATCGTGTTGTGCTATTGCTTCTATTAGGTGATCATTTTTCTGTTCTAAATATTGTTTATATTTCAAAATATGAGCTTTATACAAATTTTCTAAATTAATTAATCCCCTGCCACCCATTGCTATGGGTAAATAGATTCTGTCCACATCCGCCTTTTGCTGGTGAGCTTTCTTGATTGCTAGCAACTTACGCGTCTTAACATCGATCCGTTTTATATCGCTATTTTTATAATTTATAACCCCAAATGAGTACATCAAAACAGGTACAGCATATGTATTAATCCCTTTTATTAAATTTCGCGCATTTAAATAAGAATTTGATATCTTTTTAACTCTCCTAAAATATTCTTTTGTTAATTGGTCCCTAATATCGCTATGATTTATCTTCCCAGATTCGTTAATCCCTAAATATTTGTATGTTTGGTCTAATTTTAATTGCTTAAAGGTGTTTCCGTTCAGTAGTATATGTTCGTTGCCATCAGTGTGGTTTCTATATCCAGCAGTTATATGAAGTATGTTACATTTATCCAGCCCGAATGACATGCCTATATCTGTGGTAAAAATTTCGACACTATCAAGTAAGATTTTTAAGTTAGTTCTATTGTTTGCATACACTTTAAGGTCGTCCATGTATACTAAGTGATTAATCCATACGCTGTCCCTCAGATGATATCCTTTCTTTTGATATTTCCCTAGAATAGTAGAAATCGGATTAAGTGCCAAGCAGAATAACAATGGAGATAACGAATCTCCCTGAAAGATTCCCCGCCTAACATAAATCGGTTCAGTAGTGTAAGAGTCTGTAGAGCCCTTAGCCGTCATTATAACTTTCCATTTGGGCATTGCTCTTTCAAGGAAACTCTTAATAACCGGCGGGCACCTATAAATGTCCAACACGCGAAGCAACCACTCATGCGATATACTATCAAACGCCTTCTGATAGTCTATCCATCCCATGCTCAAGTTCTTTTGAGCCTCGTGTGCATCCTCCAATATTGCCTTGTTCAGCATCAAATGATCTTTGCATCCCCGAGCCCCACGTCGACATCCTCTTTGCTCGGGGGCCATAATATTGTTTGCTAGACAGTGAGCATACAACTGGTCGGATAATATGGAAGTGAGGAGTTTGTACATACTCGGTAAACATGCGATTGGGCGCCAGTTCTTTGGATTTTCGGTGTCCTCATTCTTTGGTATCAAAATAACCTTGCCAGTTGTTAGCCAATCTTCTAATGGTTCTTCCCCTTTCAGAACTCTCGTATATAGCATTGCGAGGTGATCATGCATCTTGGAAAAATACTTAAGGTAGTAGTTCTGAACTTTATCTTGTCCTGGCGCCTTCCAATTTAACATTTTACTTAAAGAGTGTTTAATCTGTTCAGTAGTTATTTCTTCGGATGAGCTCGTGGTGATATTATTATTAGATTGTTCCATGTCTAAAATCCATTCTGCTTGATGATTGTATTCAACCGGTTGTGATAAAATGTTTGTCCAAAACTCCTCAGTGTTGTGCTTGCTCGGTATTTTAACGTCTGTATTTTCTTTCTTACTGTCTAAGCTTCTATATAATCTATGTTCGTCTTCTGTAAACATTTTATTCTGTTGTTTTCTGCTATTTATTTCTTCATATCGTTTTATTCTGCCTGCCAGAGCCTTTATTCTTTGCTTCAGTATTTCTTCTCTACTTTTATGTTCTATTTCATTCTGTATATTATATTTTGCGTATAGTTTATCCTTGATCTTCATCATTTTTCTTGAATTAACTCCCCTTGAAATTTCCACCATCTGTCCTAATTCTTTCCTCAAACGTTCTATTTTTACTTTTATCCTATTTTTCCATGGTGGGTCTGTATGCGGTTTTATTGTGCTACTAGGTGAGTAAGGGTGTTGGTTGTTGTTGACTATTAAAGTTCTCGCGGCGGAATAAATTATGTCATTAGTGTCTCGGAGAGTGCAATTACTTGCCAAAACTGTTGGTAAATAGTTGTCGATTACTGTTAAATTTTGTAAAAATTGTCTATTGATTTTAGCTTTTGGTAGGTAATCGCGCTCTTCGATAGGTATTTCTTTTGTTTCGGCTAAACATTGTAGGAATTGGACAACGAGAGGGTTCGCTTCTTCATCATTGTCATACGTTACAGGACATTGTGCCATCACTGAAACAGATCTGCTGCTACTTTGAATGTTTGAACTGTCTTGTTCATTGGTTTCCGCTATGGTATTATCTAAAACTAAAGTTGACGTTGTGTTTGTGTGTGCGTTTGCATCGTTAGGATGAGATTGCTGCGCATCGTTTTCAGCATTACGCTTGATTCGGTTCAGCAGTTCTTGAGAAATAAGGTTTTGTTTTAAAATCCGACGTGCTTGGTTAGATAACGTATTTCCATTGAACCTGTGTATTTTTGGGTTGTTAGGATTTCTCTGTTTAAATAATTGTTCCAGTCTACTGATATACTCCGTTGCCTCATATTTTGCTTTAAAATAACAAAACATTAGTTCCTCTTCCTCTTGTTGCGTCCATCTTCTTCTCCTATCACCGTAAAATATTTCTGTGTTTTGGGTTTCAATATTACTACTACTACTTTGTTGTGATTGGTTTGTGGATGATGATCGAGTGACCGCTGTGAGTTCGTCAGAATTTTCTGTGATTGGTATTATAGAATTTTGTGCTAGTTGTGATTGGTTTTCTATTGTTTTTTTTATTGTGTCTAGTGTGTTTTTCGGTAATACATTCTGTTTAATTATCCTACGTGCCTGATTCGAAAGTGTGTTGCCATTAAATTTGTGGATTTTAGGGTTATCTGGGTTTCTATTGCAAAAAAGTTGTTGTAGTCTTGCTATGTATCCTGGTCCTTCTAATTTAGCTTTAAAATAACAATATATTAACTCCTCCATCTCCTCTGTTGACCACTTTTTTTTCTTATCCTCGTTTATAGAAGTACTCGTGGTCGTTACAGATGAGCCGGCAGAGTGTTGTGTGGGAGTGAATTCCCTACTCTGCAAAGCATCACCCGTTTCCCCCCCTCCCCGTGGTTCGGCTGTAACATGTTCAGGTACCCCGACTTCTGCCCGCCTGTTCAGCAGAGAGTCACTGACGGCCCGTATGCTGTCACGCCCAGCGTCAGCTCCAGGCGTGCCCCGGCGATCACCCCCGGGTAGCGACCCTATACGTGTTTTCTTTAATTGTCTCTTCATATTAAAGGTGCTGCTATAGCTCCGTTAGTCATCGATTGAGTAACCGTCTGACACACAGACTTCGATGTCCACCCCTCACGTGGCATAGGTGTTGTAGCCGGACGTGGAGTTAGGCTTTGAGGGGCATATTATATTATATTATATTATATTATATTATATTATATTATATTATATTATATTATATTATATTATATTATAATCTTTCTATCACACATACGCACACACACAACACAACACGCGCACACACGCAAGCACCCCCACACACACAAACTTTTGAATGTATTTATCCTAAGAGAAAGAGTATCCAGGTGAGCTCAAATTCAATAAAAAATAAAATAAATTAAATGTTAAAAAAATCATTTCGCTGAACGAATTTACATAATTAATGAATGAATTTCAATTGTCAAATATCTGTGCGTAAGTTTCATTCCGCTAGTATATTCCTTGCCACCAATTCACTATGATAATTTAAAAATAAAAACCAGAATCGAAAAAATGACTTGTTATTTAAAAAAAACTTTTTAACAAAAAATAAAAACCGACTTCCAGGCACTAAAATGTAGAAAATAACTAAACGAAGGTTTTCATTTAGAATATATACCTAATCAGATATTTTCAAAGTCCATATTTCCATATTTTCCATTTTTATTGTAGACGTAATAAGCATGTAATTTGTAAGAAGAAAGTTTTTTAATAACATATTCGACTAAACAATTTATTTAAAAAATATATCTATTTTGATTTTTTAAGAAACTGCCCGACCGATTTCGAAAAAATTTATATGGGACCTGGGAACAAAAAAAAATTTTTCCAAATAGGTTCAGCCGCCTTCGAGTAATCGGTGAACATACATAAAACAAAGAAAAAAAAGATTCCGACGAATTGATAACCTCCTTCTTTTCAGAAGTCGGTTAATATCTTTTTTCACTGCCCCTTAAGTACTTTTTACTTATGTCAATACAAAAATTTCTATCAAAGCGTCACATGTAACAAAATTAATTGACACTTTAGAAAGCTGCGCCAATGTTTTCGTATGATCTTCAGAAATTCGTACGACGAAGCAAAATAATATGAATCACTTCAATCAAATAAATTGAATTATTCAAGCTCTTACCTGGCGGGAGTTTGTATATTTAATGGTTCCTTTAACTTTGTAATGAATATTTTATTTCTTATTTTTCGAATGTGTTAAAATGTTGAAAAGAACCGGTCAAGTGTGAGTCGGACTCGCACACGAAGTGTTCCGTGCCATAATCGATTTTTTTAATTTGCGTGACGGCCATTTTGAAATCCGCCATCTTGGTTTTTTATTGTTTTTTGTTATAGCGGCAATAGAAATACACACTCTGTGAACATTTCAATTCTCTTCCTATTATGGTTCATGACGTACATAAGCCCGCTGACCAGACAGATAGACGGACAGTTGAAGCTTAGTAATAGGGTCCCGCTGGCATCCTTTGGGTACGGAACTCTAAAAACAATCGTAATTGTATATCTTTATACGAGACTCTCTTTACAGCTTTTTCCTTAGCCCGGTGCTTTCAATTACTTCTTCCAATACTTTAATATCTTATGAGAAAAGCTTTATATACCTACATAACAAATAAGCTTTCTTACAACTACTTTGCATAAAGGAAAAGTAAACTAATAAATACTTTATTACTTTTCCATATTTAGACGTCAACTTTACGAGCATAGTGACTCATCACTCCGTTTCAAGTACTCTATCATATGAAATTCTCTACACGCATTGTTTACTATATGATATTTTGTGTTTTTACTCGAAATTTAGATACATAGATAGACAGATACATATATAGATATATAGTTATATAAATAAATACTTTATTGCACACACAAGAGAAGAAAATAGAAGAGAATAAAAGAGAAGAGGAAAGATGATACTGACGATAAAAAGAAAGATAACGAAAAGGGATGTGAATTTAATAAAAAAAAATATTATCAACATTAGTCAAATTATTTTAAAAATAGTCTACATAAATCTATAGGCTAAAATTGAATATTAACAAAAACTATTCAAAAAGTACAATTCACTGAATAAATTATATAACTTTGAGAGGATTCGCAAAAACTTAGAAGGTTTAATACTTGCCATTACACCGCAGATATTTTTCATCTTAGAAAGAGATGTGTCTAAATGAATATTCCAAATTAATTCAAGTTCCCGATGTTGAAAGTAGTTTGGGAAAATTTCTTTTTAGCTTTTTCTTCGAGTAATTTATCTAATTCTGAGATTTTGGTGTCAGTGACTTGAATTTTTTGTCGTAGCGCCAAAAAACTTAATCTCGTTATCCAAAGTCATGAAGTCTTAAATTATAGGAGTGTATTTAGCTGTGAATAGTAGCTTTTATTGAATAGGAGGAATATTTATTCTCAGTTTGAGTCACAGAATATATTGTATAGTGAACTATACAATATATTCTACACAAATGAATTTTTTCTTACAAATTTGTACAAAAATACCACGAGATGTATTTACTTGTATGTTTTTGGATATTTTCTTTACCACATAGTTACTACATAGGTGATGTGGTAAAAAACCTGCTGCAGTTATCATAGTTTTGTACGCTTGACACATCAGGGAGATGAACAGATGAATGGGAGTGGAGTGTGGGAACTTTAAGACTGTACTTGATCTCCGTTTTGCACGGGGCTATAAGACTGCTAATAATATATAAAAATACTTGACCCAACCCAGGACTCGAACTTAGGATCTCCAAATCTGTAGCTGTTAGGCTAATTTGAGAGTTAAACTATTACTATACGGAATACCTGAAATCAAACCAGTGATCACGCTCCTTTTGCAAGTCATCATTAGCCAATATCGATTGAGGTTCTATACATAGACTTTTCCAATAAAAAATCCTTTGTTCTCAATTCAATAGACACTCATATTTCAAAAAGAACATTGCAAATTTTTAACTACACCGAATTGGAAAGTTTCCTTCAAACATTTTAAAGTTTCGTTTTATTCCTTAGTAAATGCCTTCGAAAGTAAGATAAGACTGAGGCCATAAGCTGGTCTAGTCTGAATATTGAAAATCGATGTATGGAATTATCAATAATAGAAAAGTGTAGATAAAATCCTTTTCATCTACACAATATATATGAAACGTCTGTCTGTAATTTCAAAATAACAATGTTTTCTAAAGTACAGTAGTTACTAGTTGTGTATGTCTGTATTTCTGTTTGTCTGCGATAAGCTTTGGAACGGCTTAACCGATTGTAATGTTACTTTCACTGAAATATAAAAGAATTTGTAGGGATAAATATAGAGTATGTTTTATTCTATTTAGGGTTACACTGCGAAAATCAGAAACTCTTAAAAATTACGCGAAATTCGAATTTGCATTACTAAACTGCTAGGGACGAACCCCTAAGCGAAGGGAGGGTGAGTCGCTAGTTATAAATATAAAGTATGTTAGGATTCCTTTGTGAGTTTTATGATTTGTCGTGAATAATTTGGCTTTCTAAGTCATAAGTTTTGGCTTTCTAAGTCATAAGTAACAGATTCGATTAGTATTCTCGTGAAATATATTTTACATTTTAAATACAAATTTTTCAAGACGGCCTTCGACTTTTTTTTAATCTGTTCACGATTCTTATTGGTTTTACTTTCTTTTTATACCAATTTACAATCGCTGATTTTAAGATAGAAAAGCTAATGAGTGAGGTTAAAAATTAAATTAGATTTTTTTAGCCTTTCAAATGTTTGGTATGCAATGAAACCTTGAAAATTTTTACAATTTTTAACGTTTGGCTCAGTTTGTAGTGACCGTATTTGCTGTGCCAGCGGTCGCGGGTTCGAGTCCCGTTGGGGGCATTCATTTGTGTAATGAGCACAAATGTTTGTACTCCAGTCATAGGTGTTTTATACCTATTATGTATGTATTTAAAATAATATATGTGTAGTAATGGTAATTGATTTTTACGTCTTGGATCTTTTTGTTCAAAAATAAAATTGTGGTATATAATAAACGTACAGGTGTTTAAATAACTTATAGCTTATTGCCAAAAGTCTATTTGATTATTAATTTATTTCACTGGCAATTCATGGCTATTGAACAAATAGAGCCTTAATAATATAATTTTGTCGAACTTTATGCTACTGCGGATAGCGTATTATGAAATTTTAATATAATTTAATAGGTATAATTGTATGTAGTCAAAAGCACTTTTGAAGCTTTTTATAGCTTTACTAGTCACGATCATATTCATAATTTTACATGTTTATTTGAAAAATAACTTAATTTAGGAAGACATAAAAGTAAAAGAAGCGATTTTTTGGAAGTAAGAGAGAGAGAGAGAGAGAGAGAGAGAGAGAGAGAGAGAGAGAGAGAGAGAGAGAGAGAGAGTAAAATTTGTGCTGTTGTGCGATTTTATATCTCTCTATCCGAGATTGATTGTACGGAAAATATAGAAAAGTTCTATACAAATTGGTTGAGTACAATAAAAAAAAAATAGAACTAGGTACTAATTCTATGAGCTTCCATATAAAGCAGGTGTCATTCTTGCTGGTTGAATCATAGTTTGAATTGTATATTAGTTTATATTACTATATTATATGTTATTTTACTGCATTTGAATTTTATATTGTCTGGCTCATTCGTCTAGTGGTTTGCATGTTTGACTGCATACCCAGAGGTCCTGAGTTCGAGTACCGTGTAAGCCAAGTATAGCTATTGAGGTATTCAGAAAGATATCGGTGTATATCTCGTGCTTCAGAAAGCGTCCAAAGCTTTCGTGTCCTAGTTACATAGCTGTCGCGTTGAACTCACTTTCCATCTGTCTTTGTGAGTGATAGAAATAGTCACTTTATATACTACTAGCATTGCCTTACATTCGCCCGCGTTCAGATGACCAAAAACCAAATTCTTAGGTTTTACATATTACTATACTCTTACAATGCAGTTTTTGTATTTTTTCTCAGAAATGAGATACATATTTTCCCGCGGTAAAAAGTATTCTAAATGTTGACCCGGATAACGAGCTATCACCATACCAAATTTCAACAAAATCCCTCCAGTGGTTTTTCCGTGATGCGGTAACAGACAGACACACAGACAAAAATTCTAAAAACTATAGATTCGGCCTCTGTATCGATAATAACGTCTATTTCAATAAGATTTTCCAAAAAATATTGAATGTACAGATTCGGCTTGGTCAGAATTTTATTATATATAGGTACTATAATAATATCTCCAACTGCCTCGGTGGTGTAGTGGCTAGCATGTACGGCTGCACACTCGGAGGTCCTGGGTCCGAGTCCCGGGTCGGGCCAAGTTTAGTTATTGAGTCTTTCTGTATAGTAAGTCTCAGTAACAGCCCGGAGTTGGGAAGTTGGCGGTGTTTCACCCCCGTGCCTCGGAGAGCACGTAAAGCTGTCGGTCCTGCGCCTTAACTCTCACTGGTCGTTTCGAGCAGTCGTCCCACCGGAGTATGAGAGTGACAGGAATAGAGAGTGCACTTGTGTCTGCGCGTACACTTGTGCACTATAATATCTCCTGCGCAGTTGGCTAGTCTCAATGAGATTGGCCGCCGTGGCCGGAATCGGCTAGGAGAACATCATCATCAATAATATCTCCTGCGAAAAACATGGGCTATCTCAGTGAAATAGCAAATTGGCCAAAGTCTGTCAGGGGGACATACATATTACAAGCTTTTAAGGCAATATTATAGGCAATAAATAATAAATAAATAAGCAATGCTTGTATGTACATATGTTTGTTCGGGTCAAATCTTGCAACTGAATTTTAAAGCAGTTATCCTCAACCGATTGAGCTGAAATTTTGCATACACGTTTAGTCTAGATGACAAAACATGGTTAGATGAGTGACGTCATTCTAAATCTAATATGGCGGACTTCTAACGATGGCAGACTAATTTTTTTATGCAGCCCCATGATATGGAGATCAAATGAAAGGATTTGCTGAGAAAAATATGAATAAATACCTACAAAATAAAAAACAAATAAAAACTTTAAGTTAAATCCAACCCATTTATTATATCACACAATTTATATGATATAAAAGCTTGTTTTAAAAATGTTTTTTAATAATAATTTATTTTAAGTACACACACCAGTTTTATTTTACCAAAATATTAACTTCCAAGTTTTCCAAGTTTTTAATTACCATATAAGAATTGGATTATTGTGGAAGTTCCCTCATTTAGAATATTACATTGAAATAAATATAATATATTTATTTTTTCTATTTTATTATTAGCTATTTTGTTATTATTTTTTTTAACTATTTTATTATTTTCAAAAAATAATAAGAAAATAGCTTATTATTTTTTGAAAAGTCATTATTAATACAGAAAATATAAACTTGGTTTTTATTCATAAAAGGTGACTAAATTTCTAGGCAAAGGAAAGGACTTTAATAGGGATTCCAAAGCTTTTGATGTTTGACTTATTGTTATTACAATAACAATGAAGTAATTTCCGTACTTGGCAATCGGTGGAATATCAGACAGTACCGGAACTTTGGGGGCTTATCTTTTATGTGTCGAGCCTTAGGCAAATTGCTTTTGGGTCAAGATTGTAGATCAAATATAAAAAAAAATGTTTGACTATTAAGCAGTTTGTTCATTTAATTTAATTATTTTTAACATATAATATATGTTGAATTTAAAAATAAATCAATTTACCATTAAAAATTGAGCTTTTGTATGATCTATGAAAATCGATTAACTCTTTCGTAACATCATCATAGCGCACCATGGAACTAGATGGTGCTGTGTTAATGTACCAACATATCATATTTCATCGTCTATAATGAACAATAATATGATAAAATAAAAAAAAACGGTTGTTATTGAGTACCTCCTGTTTTAAAAAATTGGTTAAGTACTATATTTACATACTAGCAGAACCCGTGGCTTCGCTTGCGCTAAAACTACAAAAAAAACTCTAAAATGGTCAATTTCATATAGACTCTCATGCCCTTTTTTACCTCTTTTTATGGGATGAATTTCGAAAAATGAACAAACACCTTTTTTTTATTGAAAAGCATTTATACCAAGTTTCAAGTAATTCTGATCATAAATATTTTTTAGGTCGTATTATAGCGCGTTTTCCCGTGGTATGGAGATTTTTTTTATGGGACTAAGGGGGCAAACGGGCAGGAGGCTCACCTGATGGAAAGTGATCACCGCCGCCCATGGACATCTGCGACACCGCGGGGCATGCAGATGCGTTCCCAGCCTTTTAGGAAAGTATACGCTCTCTTCTTGAAGGTGGTCAAGTCGTAGCGGTTCGGAAAGACCGCCGGCGATAGCTGGTTCCACAGTGTGGTTGTGCGAGGCAGAAAATGCCCTCAAAATCGCGCTGTTGTGGAACGCTGGACATCGAGGTAGTGTGGATGGAATTATATAATAATATCCCTCGATAAAAAATAGCCTATATCACTCTCCAGCCCTCAAACTATTTCCACACAAGAAATCACGCCAATTCGTCACTCTGTTTTGACTTGAAAGAAAGATAAACAAACAAACTAACAAATGTAAACGACGGTATATATATATATTAGGGCGACCCAAAAAAAAGGATTATTTTTTTTTTCATGTCTCGTGTGAAAATATGTTAGTTTACTATGTTTTAAGAGTCCCCTCCAAAGGACAGCTCAAAAAAAAATTTTTAAAGGTCGCTCACAATTTTTTTAAATTTCCTAAATCCTCAAAAATCGATTTTTTTTTTCAAATGCTTTTTCTCGTAATTTCATTTCTTTTTACATTAAAAATTATGAAGATCCTGAAAATTTCAAGTCAAAATTTTAATATTTAGAGGTCGCTACAATTTTTTTAAGTTTTCAAATCGAGTACTTTATATCTATTTGAGCAACTTCTTAACATGAATATTAACGAACTTAATATTTTTTTCCTTAAATTTCACATGCTAAAGAATGAAATTAAAGCACGAGATAATTTTTTTTTGTTTCTCGTGCTTTAATTTCATTCTTTAGCATGTGAAATTTAAGGAAAAAAATATTAAGTTCGTTAATATTCATGTTAAGAAGTTGCTCAAATAGATATAAAGTACTCGATTTGAAAACTTAAAAAAATTGTAGCGACCTCTAAATATTAAAATTTTGACTTGAAATTTTCAGGATCTTCATAATTTTTCATGTAAAAAGAAATGAAATTACGAGAAAAAGCATTTGAAAAAAAATCGATTTTTGAGGATTTAGGAAATTTAAAAAAATTGTGAGCGACCTTTAAAAAATTTTTTTTTGAGCTGTCCTTTGGAGGGGACTCTTAAAACATAGTAAACTAACATATTTTCACACGAGACATGAAAAAAAAAATAATCCTTTTTTTTGGGTCGCCCTAATATATATATATATATATATATATATATATATATATATATATATATATATATATATATATATATATATATATATATATATAAACACTCAATAGCTATTACACATTATTTATTTCCAACTTTGTCATTTACACCACATATTATAAATATTTCATAAATTTATCTAATAATTCACACCATAATTTCACTTGCACGGGAATGAACCGTTCTTAGCGAGAGAAGCCGTATTTAAAGGTAACGTAATCAAAGTGGGGGATGACAGCTTTGTGTCAATGGCGCTGTCATCTATGACATTTTACTTTGTTCGGAAATAGAGGGCACCTCTAACGAGAGGTTGCCAACACAAACAAACACACTTTCACATTTACAATATGAGTATGGATGTGTAACAGGTATACTAATTTTAAAGCTGGGCTTAGCTTTTAAATACATTGTAGATAGCTAGAGAGCAAAACGTCTTCATGACAAGGGATTTCTGTGTACGTATCGTATTATAATTATAAAAAAATTAACAATGGATCTAGCCATATCGTTACGGAGTTTAGGACAAACTTATAGTTTTTGGAGAAGATGATAAATTAGAACTGAAACGTTTTGAAGTTAAACCTACGTTTAAAATTTACTTTATCCAATTAGATTTTTACAAGGACTTTTGAATGGTCAATTTAATCTCCAAGGAGTAAGGACTATCTATACTAATAGATGATAGATGTAAATAAAAAATCAAAGTAAATAATGCAGATGTTGTGTAAGTATGTCTATATATTATGTATGTATATCTTCATATGTCATCATAACTCCTGAATACATCAAGTTCTTCAAAACTTATGACATCATTTTCGAAATTGTATGAGAGATAAAATATAGCTGCTTATTCAATTAGCGATTTTAAAATCAGGTTTCCAATGATTTTTATAAAGCGATATTATAAATCTATTATATTTTTATACGTCGAGTTTTGATATGAAAATAAATCATTAACATTAATTTTAGGCAATTGTTCTATAGTATACAAATAAATAAATAATAATAAATAAATATGTTGGGACATTACCACACAGCTACATGGTATCGAATTCCATGGTAAGCTACGAGGCTTTTGCTGTGGATACCAGATAGTTGATACACTACCCGCATATAACTTTAAATACATACATATTATAAACATAAACACCCATGACTGGAGTACAAACATTCGTGGTCATCACACAAATTAATGCCTCGAACGGGACTCGAACCCGCGACCGCTGGCACAGCAATTAAGGTCAATACAAACTGAGCTAAACGTATCGTCAAACAAAACAACATTTACAGCATCCTTAAGCGAAAATTGAGATAAGCACCTCAATCTTTACACGCGATTTGCGAGATCTCAACCAAACCGCACCTGAATCGCAAATCCCATCGATCCCACGCATATATCACTCGGTTCGTCGCTAGGCAATGTGACATCTCATCCATTCGCTTCGTAAAATATGCCCGAGGTCTCCGCAGAACGCTATGAAATAGTCATAAAAAATAATATATTGTTATTACGGGGCATAAATCCGATTATCGGACCCGCTGCGACGGACTTGTGTTTTAGCGCTATCGAGTTATGTCAGCGATTAATTGCAAATGGAGTTATCAAAAGCTTTAATGTGGTTGGAATATGTTTAAATTAGAATTGCTACAGTTTGAGTGTTATAGAGAACTAGCGAGTCACCCGGGCTTTGCTCGGGTTCGTCCCTAGATACGTTTTAACTGTTAATATGGAATAGATAGACTGTATATAGATATGATGAGTTGTTGTAGGTTGTATTATAACGTGTTTTCCCGTGTAAATGAGATGATTTCTCGCAGTATTAAAACTTTTTAATCAAAAATAAAAACCGACTTCAAAAAAAAAATGCACTAAAAAGTAAAAAATAACTGATTGGTAGTCATCATTTACTATAGATACCTAATCAGATATTCGAAGTCGGTGTGCTTGATTTGTGTCGGTTGGCACCTACTTAATAAGGGGATATTTTTTTAAATATAAATAGGTAAAATCTATTAATATATGTTTTTCTCAAATTTTCAATAATGCTTAAGGACAAATTTCGACCACTTGCCTAACACTAGGATGAATAGATAATTAATACAATACTTAAACAATAAGTAACGCTATAAAAATATCTTTAACTTAACCACCGTATCGAGCGCTCGTTACGTGTATATTACGTTATGTATACATATTTAGAGATACTATATAGAGAGATATGGCAAATGCTTATATGGCCAATATAAATATTTTCCTCGTGCGTGACTCGAACCCGCATTGTCTGACGTATAGACATGTCACGTCACACACGTACTCAAGCCATACGGTGGTGGTAAAACCCAACATATATATGTACATATACTACATATACTATGTTAGAAAGGTGCTTAGTTTACTCCATTAGTGGAAAAGCGTGATCTTATATAGGTAGTAACTAGACACTACCCACAATTTCGTTCTTTTGAAAATTATCATTTTATAGTCTAAATATTTTATATACTATTTAAATTAAATTTGAATGCTGTTTGTTCGTTGGTAAGCCACTTGATAATATCAGGACCGATTTGGATTTCTACAGAAACGTTCATATATAATGCAATTAAGGTTTAGGGAGAAAGATTAGAAAAAATTACTGTCAATTTTCGATGAAAGTGTTTTATCGTAAAAGATATTTGTATGAAAATGTTTTATAAATATAATAAAATTCTGAGTCGAATCTATACATTAAATATTTTTTTGCATAATCTTATTGAAATAATCATTATTATCGATACAGAGGCCGAATCTATACTTTTTAATTTTTTTTATCTATCTATCTGTCCGTGAACACATCACGAGAAAACTACTAGACAGATTTTGATGAAATTTGTTATGATAATTAATAGCTGGTTATCCGGGTCAAAATAATAAGATACTTTTTACTGCAGTTAAATATCTCATCTCTGAAAAATCTTTATCTTACTTTCATATAGTAATACATCTGTCGGGTCAGTTAGTGGCAATTAATAATGGAAAAAGTTTCATATAAAGTTATTTTATTACTTTTCTATTTAAAATTTCACAAAAACCCTTACTTATCAAACCATTAAAATAAAAATATGATTAACAATTTTTTTACTTAGAATTTTAGTTTTTGATTTGGTAGTTCACCTTTACACAAAACTAGATTTGGCTATAAAATATAAAACAAATATCTTATAAAGACTAAATATACTAAAAAGCTAAATATTTTACGCTTAAAAATCTTGGAACGTATCTCCACACCCTTATTTCCAACGAGATATGTCGAGGGCCACTCGATACCGACCTCTTTGTTCCAACAAAGATATATTCTAACCTTGGAAATAAAATTGATCAAATGTTTTTCGAAGACGTTTCTCTATTTTTATATCTATGAATTATTCAAATGCTGAAGGGCCTGTATTATCCTTACTAATGCTATGAGTGCGACAGTGATTGGTTTGATTTCGTAACAGACAGACATTTGTAGCGCATTTTTAGGGTTCAGTACCCGAAGGCTGCCAACGGAACCCTATTACTGAGTCTCCGCTGTCCGTCCGTCTGTCAGAGGGCTGTACGTCATTAATCGTAAAAGGTAGAGCGTTGAAACTTTCACACAGTGTGTATTTCTATTGCTGCTATAACAACGAATAATAAAAAAAACAAGATGGCGAATTTCAAAAAGGCTGCTATGCAAATTAAAAACTTTCGAAGAAATTAAACAGTGTCAAACAGACAGAAAAACAAGTAACCCTATAATGGCTCTATTCTAAAACACGGGACCCTAAGATACCAAGTAAACTTTTGTTTCAGATTTAAATCAGGACAATGCGTGTACATCTGAATAGTCATAAAAGGAGAAGCTTTTACGATTTTCGTATCTTTCTGAATCTTAAAGGCTCCCAAGTCTAGCTGAGCTCTTACAGCTCGGTACTCAATCCCGTGAAGTATATCGAGTTTAGCAGTAAGAAATATTACTTTTGTACTATAAATAAATAAATATATTGGTACATTAACATGCAGCACCATCTAGTTCCATGGTAAGCTCTGAGGCTTGTGTTATGGATACCAGATTGTTGATACAATACACATATATAAGTTTAATAAATTAAGTACATACATATTATAAATATAAACACCCATGATTGGAGTATAAACGTTCGTGCTCATCACACAAATGAATGTTCCCAGCGGGATTCAAACCCGCGACCGCTGGCACAGCAAGTAGATACACTACAAACTGAGCCAAACGTGTCGTCAAATATTTATTATTATTTTAAAAATTTGTCCAAAATTTAAATGAAATTTTTAATAACTTATGATAATGCTTAAACCTCATTTCCTTTTTAAACCTAAAATAACACCTTATATCACTATTGAAGCCCTCACATTTTGACTTTCTTCGTCATTATAACAATAACAATAAATCAAATATCAAAAGACTTAAGCTACTCTTACCAAAATCCCTTCTCCCTCGAGGTATTGTCACCTCCACAATATAGTTAATAGCTACTGAAAAATGTATAAGCTCTTTGAAAGTTCTTTGTTAAAACAAATTAAATTTACATTAAAAAGCTTGGATGGATAAATTAATTTTGTGTCTATTTATTTATTGATGGAAATGCGGTGCAATAGAAACGTACAGCAAAGTTAAAATTTTGCAAGTTTAATTCAACGCTCGCTGTTCACTTGTTATATTTTTTCATGTATATTAATTTCTTATAAAGTTTAGTTATGCTAAATAACTATCAATAAATATATATAAATAAAAATGAATGTTCATATGTTTGTCCTCTGTGTATTTGATTCGATTGTGATGAAACTTTTATGGGTTATTCTGTATACACCTAGAAAGGTTTTTGGTGTAAAAAATATTTTTTGAACGTTTGAATTTTATGTGCTCCTTAAACATTCAAGCTTAGGATAGATTGGATAGGAAAAAATCCAAAAAAAAAAAACAAACTAGTATGTCCTAAGATTACTAAGTTCTAGAAACAAAAATAAAATATGTATATTTCTAATATCAGTGTTTCTTAGTATAATTTTCTAGAGACTATTAAATTTTGCTTCAACCAAATCCTTTTAGTATAATTAAGAACTGTCAGAAAGTAATGAGAAAATACCTTGTCTTTTGTATTATAAATACATACACATAATTATGTAAAGCCTTATTAAGTATTAGAGACTCACCCTCGCTCCTAGTTCCGGGTTCGTCCCTAGTTACGTTTTAACGTTTAGATATATTTCTCAGAGATAAGATATTTTCCCAGCTACCATCATAACAAATTATATCAAAATCTGTCCAGTGGTTTTCTCATAATGCGTTCCCCGACAGACAGACAGACAGATAAGCAGACAAAAAATCTAAAAACTATAGATTCGGTCTTTGTATCAATAATGATGACTTTCAATAAAAATAAAAAAAATATATATAATGTACAGAATTCAGAATTTTATTATATATATATATATATATATATATATATATATATATTCGTTATTTCAATAAAATAAAATAATGTTAAGCACAAACAGAGCTCAAATGATTAACTAATAAAACATTTCGATACAAAAAAATATTTTTAACCATTATACTACCGACATAGGTTACTTAAAAGGCTTTTGTTAAATCTAGGACGTGACCTGTGACAGAACACAAGGGAATGAGTAAATTAGACCCACTAATTGGTTATGAGTTGTTAACAAGTGACGTCTAATGTAAATTTTTAATGACGGACGAAATTTCTGTAAGTTGCTATAATTAAAAGTTTAGGCTATATATACTTGTTGAGTGATGAAAGGTTTGTTTGGCTGACTCTTTTTACTTCACGTTTAAGTGTGTTCGATGTCTACGTGTTGCAATTTGAAATAATCTGTGGGCTTCACTTTTTTATAGCAAAATGTGCGTAGAAAAGATTATAATCAGATATACTCGTAGAATGGTGTAACGGGATAAAAGATAATATATTTTGTTCTACACTCGAAAAAACGAGTCGCTCGTGTATTGCTATGGGAATGATAGACAAGCCTACAAATTAATAAACTTCTTAATATATAATATTATTAAAATGGTATAGTAATGACATTATGCTCAAGTATACCTGTAAAGTAGCATGAAAATGAAACTCCTTTAGGAAACATAAAAAATTTATGCGATCGTAAACTGAAGGCGGAGGTGCAATCACGGCAAGTAGTATAAAAATATAGCTCTAATGATAATTATATGAAATCTTTTAAAATTACCGACATTTTTTTCTTTATTTTTAGTGTAAGTGTAAGTTATTAAAATGTCAATAAAATCGCTTTTTATGTATTTTTTTAATCAGTGTATCTCCAGTATTAAATACACCTTTTAAATAAAATAAAAGCTACATGTACTGAAAATTTTGCATTGTGCTTAAAAAACCCCTTAAAAAGCTTTAAAAGTAAAATAAAAAAAATGATTAAAAAAATAGAGGTACGTAGAAATGTAAATATTGATAATTCATCTTACGAGTATGTACCAGATTATGTTTTATATAATATGTATTTATCTACTACGTCTGAAGATAATATATACATATGTATTTGTGTATGATGATGTTCTCCTTACCGATTCCGGCCACGGCGGCCAATCTTATTGAGACTAGCCAACTGGGCATTATAGTGCACAAGTGTACGCGTAGACACAACGTGCACTCTCTATTCCTGTCACTCTCATACTCTGGTGGGACGACACGATAAGTGAGAGTTAAGGCGCAGGGCCGACGGCTTTACGTGCTCTCCGAGGCACGGGGGTGAAACACCGCCAACTTCCCAACTCCGGGCTGTTACTGAGGCTTAATATACAGAAAGACTCAATAACTTAATAAATACTCAAACCCAGGACCTCCGGGGTGCAGCCGTACATGCTAGCCACTACACCACCGAGGCAGTTATTTGTATATAGGTACATACTATATTTATGTACATAATACGCTTTCGTGTTATATGATAATTACAGCAAATATATATTTTATTATGTTATTATGACTAATGAATTGCTTTGGTTTTTCTCGTATGTAATAAGAATATTTACCAAAAATCCTTAAAATATATGTTTTATTAATTATTGTGGACACTAAGTTTTAAGTAAAAGCAGAAAACTGTGTAATACCACTAGCTACTAACAGCAGGACTAGCTGTTAATACGAGTGTTGATAAGTGATTTTATTCAGACATTAAATTTTTTATTACCTTTTATTACCTTGTAATTTTTTTTATTACCTAGTAACTAAATAACTATAAAATTAAATCTTGGAAGTTATTATTTTTTACCTACTTTTAACTACTGTATTGATTTAAAATTTAATATTATGCAGCTTTTTTAATGTCCCACTGCTGGGCACGGGCCTCTCTTCAGTACTTGAGGAATCAGACCATTGTCCACCAAGCTGGCGAAGTGCGTGTTGCTGGAGGTCATGTCTTTCGAAGACTTGCGAGTCTGTCTTAAACATACAGGTTTCCTCACGATGTTTTCCTTCACCGTTAAAGAAATGGTAATCATGTTGGAAATGATTCGTACATGAGAATATCAGAGTTGCGAGACCGGGATATGAACCCGTTTTTGGGCTCATTTGCTTTTTTTAACGAGTTCATACGTTATAGTTTGTAGAAAGTATGTTTTCTTATAACTTTTAAAACTTTTTTATTATATATTTTATAGATATAGATTACGCTATATACTTTATTTGATACTTTTTAAAAAGAGAGAGAGAAATCAATATATAGGTATCTATTTTTACATTCTAATAATTGAAATAAAATTTTATGTTTAAAAGTAAGTTTGAAAAGCCTTTAATAAATATATTTACTACTTCAGAAGAGTTAAAAACATCATTCTAAACTAGTCGAGTAAAAATGTAAAAAAACCCGTTGAAAATAGCTATACTATCTATATAAACTTGTATATAAAAATCAATTGCCGTTCGTTCGTCTCTCTAAAACTCAAAAACGGTTGGACGAATTTGAATAACTCTTTTTTTGTTTTATTGGGGTCATAAAAAAAAGGGAAAACTCAAAAAAATACAGCTAGAAAATCGAAAAGTTCAGAACTGTTATTTTATACCTATATACATATGTATCTATATTAATATTATAAAGAGGCAGAATTTGTTTGTTTGTTTGAACGCTCTAATCTCAGGAACTACTTATGCGATTTGAAAGATTCTTTTTGCATCAGATAACCCGTTTATTAAAGAAGGTTTTAGGTTATATATCATATAATATATAGTCTATCTATTCCATACCGACCGTTAAAACTTACAAACATGAGAGAAGCGAGGGTGAGTCGCTAGTATAAAATAAATATGCCTCCACCTTATTAATGCCACAACACTTGACAACTATTTAGAGCAAACAGTCATTTCCAATTAAAAATAATGAAGTTATCGAACAAAGAACATTTCATATACTTTATGATTGTCAAAAACAATTCGTACTTGAAATGTATAAAGTTTTGAAAAAAACACAATAATTTTACATTTTTATTTTGCTTCTCCATATAAACTTTCATCACAATTGCACCGCCTTAAGGAATGATTTCCGGGACAAAAACTATCATATGTACTTCCCAGAGACTCAAACTATCTTCTTATCAAATTTCGTCTAAATCGGTTCAGTAGCTTGCAAGATTATTTGTATTTAACAAACCAACAAATCTTTCCCCTTTATTATACTCGTATTAGTATAGAATATAAATATAAAGTGAAACTAATATGTAACATTGTCAATATGAGAGCAGATAGAAAAAAGCTCTAATCATTAGTTACAAAAATGTTTTTTTTTATGAAAAGTTGAGTTTTTTTGAAAATACATCTATACAAATAAACTTAGTTAAACATTGCTCATTTAATATTATGAGATATCTTTTACGTCAAATAACCGGTTCTGTACTTAATTTTTGTTACAATGTAAAAGAATAGGGAATACAAAAATATGGCATATTTCTGTATATATATATAAGTATATATAAGTGCTGGAATAACAATATCTTTATTTTTATTCTAGTGGCTTTATACCTTATTCCCGACGTTTTGACCGGTCTGGACAGGTAATTATTATATGTATACATATTATTAGTTTCTTAATTTTCTTAATGTAACAAAGAAAATATGACAAAATAACAGAGCGTATATTTTCCATCTATCTATAAATCCCCGCAGCTATTTGCTAACTAAGTTGCTTGAAACGTACACAATTTCGCAAGAATATTTAAACTTGGTGCTTGGGCAAAAACTTTCTTGTTTAAATATTTTTGGTAAAGCTTTTGAAATATGCAGCGTCAGAAGTTCATTGCGGGATTTTTTAAATCATTCATTGTGCTATAGTAAATATGCTTGTACGAAATCTATATAATACTAGCAGAACCCGCGGCTTCGCTCGCGTTAAAACTACAAAAAAACTAAAAAGGTAGATTCCATTAAAACTTTCATCCGCTATTTTTAACCGACTTCCAAAGAAAAGGTTCTGAATTCGTCGGAATCTTTTTTTTATGCATGTTCACCGATTACTCGAAAACGCCTGAACCGATTTGGATATTTTTTTGTTTGAAACAATATACTTCTAGGTGGTTCCATATAAATTTTATCGAAATCGGTCAAGCGGTTTTTTTAAATCAACAAATAATTTTTTTTTTAATAAATTGCTTAATCGAACATGTAATTAATAAACTTTCTTCTAACAAATTACCTGCTTGTGACGTATGCACTAAAAATAGAAAAATAAAAACTTAAAAAAAAACCGACTTCCGGGCACTAAAATGTAAAAAATAACTAAACGGGGGTTTTCATTTATACCTAATCAGATATTTTCGTCTCGTTCGTGCCTAGTAGCGGGACATTAATAAGTGCTGGATACAATATAAAAGTCTAAAAAAGAGAGTCTAAAGGACTAAAAAAATTTGAAATACAGATCACTCATCACCAAATTCGCTCTTATTTCATTCAAGTCATAACTTTAAAAAGGTTTCAGTTTTAAATCTTAATATTTGTAAATCAAATCAGAGTAAAATGCGCTAAATAACCACTTCATCGCCCTGAGCTGGTCACATCGTTGTCTGTATATGAAAATATTGTTTATAATTAGGGACGAACCCGAGCGAAGTGTCGTTAGTTAAATGTTATCGAGAAAATCAGTTCACGATTTGTGAAGATATGGCGTAACATACGAAAAAGCATACACTCCCTTGATATAAATCCTTCTTTTTCATTTTTAACGGTTAGTATGAAATACATCGTCTTTATACTATATGATATATAGCCTATATATAGCCTTTCTCAACAAACAGGAAATCAAATGCAAAAAGAATTTTTCAAATCGGAATAGTAGTTCCTAACAAACAAACAAACTCTGCCTCTTTATAATATTTGTATATATAGATTACGCCAATAAATATCACTTGATAATCTTATGAAAATCTTTACAAATGAATTTCTATACTATTATTACTAAAATAGTCCATTAAATCAAGAAGAAAGTGTAATATTTATGAATTATAATTCAGATTTCTTAGCCATTTAATACCATAGAGGCTATTGTTAGAATAAGGGTCTTATTATGATGACATTTTCTTTTTGTTCAGGTCGCAATAAATTACGTTTTGTTAAAGAATTTTAAATGAAAACTTTAAATGAAAACGGTTACGCCTACGATTTTCACGTGGCTTTCCTTGTTTTGTAGAGTTTTATTCTTTTTAATAACTTTTGTCGAGTATTTACTTTTCTGTTATGAATAAAAAAATTTTTTGGAAAGAGTTAGTTTTTTTTATAAAAATAGGTATATTTTATTCATATATATTTTGTTCAAATCTATACATATATAATAAAATTCTAACTGAGTCGAAATTGTACATTAAATATTTTTTGGATAATCTTATTGAAATAGTCATTATTACCGAATCTATAGCTTTTAGATTTTTTATCTGTCTATCTGTCTGTGAACCTATCACGAGAAAATCACTGAACAGATCTTGATGAAATTTGGTATGATGATAGTTAGTTATCCGGGTCAACATTTAGCATACTTTTTACTGCGGGAAAATATCTCATTATTGAGAAATCTATACTAAACGGTAAAACGTAATAATAGGGACGAACCTGAACAGAGCAAGGGTGAATCGCTAATTCTCAATAATAATAATAGTCAAATTCCGACCACTCAATGCTTAAAACACAAAAGATTTTGCATCAGTAACAATTAGTGAAGGCAAAGTATATACACACAGTTTAACACGCTCTACTTAGCAACTCTTTACCGGAAATTCTCACCAACTGTTGAACGTTTTCATTTCTTGTAAGTTACAGGTGCTTTATAATTTAATATCATTAATAGGAGAAAATTATATAATTTATTTCATACTTTCCATCTCAATTATTTAAGCTTTTGAGGTGTAATGGTAACTAAAAATACTACTACTATTAAATACGAAAATTATATATATTATATGTTCTAAATTGTATGAATGTATGTGTGTGTTTGTGTGTTTGTTACTCCTTCACACTGAAAGTGCTGTACGAATTTGGATGGGGTTTAATTATTAAATGGGTTGGGGGAGATAGTTTATGACTTATATTAACACATACTAATCTATACTAATATTATAAAGAGGAAAGATTTTTTTGTTTGTTTGTCTGTATGTTTGTACCGAATAATCTTTGAAACTACTAAACGGAATAGTTTTTATCTCGAAAATGAAAAATGAAAATGGGGATGAAAGTTTATATAGGAAAGCAATCTAGGCACGAACCCGAGCGAAACGAGAATGAGTCGCTAGTATTAGTAATAAAACTTGACACAAAATGGTGTCGACTATCTCTATATGATATTGTAAACAGAAAAGGTACCTCAAGACGCGTATAAATGAGTTCTGCAATAAAGCTTTGAAGCTTAAATAGTTAATAAACTTTCAATAATATTTTATGTCACACTTCAAGGACGTTATATAAAGCTAGATCCAATAATCTCATATCAATAGACGCGATTTGAATGAAATAAAAAAAAGCCGCTTAAAGAAGCTTAAAGCTAGTACGTGAGATGAAGTGTGAAGCTTCACAGGAAATCTCGAGGAGGAATTTAATATTAAGCTTTTTGCACATTTCTAATAAAAGCAATCTGATATTTAGATTATATTATAATAGCAGCGACTCACCCTCGCTTCGCTCGGGTTCGTCCCTAAGTTTTAAGGTTTAGTATACATATAGATTTCTCAGAGATGAGATATTTTCCCGCAGTAAAAAGTATCCTATATGTTAACCCGGATAAGTAGCTGTCGTCAAACCAAACTTCATCAAAATCCCTCCTGTGGCTTTTCCGTGATGCGATCACAGACAGACAGACAAAAATTCCAAAAACTATAGATTCGGCCTCTAAATCAATAATAATGTCTATTTCAATATGATATTTCAAAAGATATCTAATGTACAGATTCGGCTTAGTTACAATTTTATTATATGTATAGATTAGGTAATAAATTTCAGAATGATGCTTATATATACATCTAATAAAATTCTAACTGAATCGAATCTTCTTCTTGAAAGAATCATTACTATATAGAGGCTGAATCTATAGTTTTTACAACTTTTATCTGTCTGTCTGGGAACGCATCACGAGAAATTTGGTACTATGATAGCTGGTCATCTGGGTCAACATATAGGATACTTTTTACTGCGGCAAAATATCTATACTAAATGTTAAGTCGCTAGTTCGTCATACAGCTTTTAAAGGATTATTTTAAAAAATCTTTACTTAAACAGTAGTGAGATAAAAAAGTTGTAGTTACATCGAACCGAAACAAACAGTAAAGTAAGACTGATTCGCAACAATTTATTTTGGAACCCGCATTATTCCAGCTATAAAACTCAATTCCCAATTTCTTTGATTGTGAATTGTAAATAATCAATTTACATAATTGTTCTTTGAAAAATAAAAGCTTTCTAGTCGAATGAAAAGGAAGTAAGAAATTATCGATGTTTTAATAAAATATTTTCGTTTTAAAGAGCTTTTTCTAAATAGTGCTTACAATATAACACATTTAGCATATTCAAATTGACACATAACAAATAACAAACTAATGTGTTAGAATATATTATTAGATGCAAAAAAAACAAAATTAAACCTCGAAAACAGTTTTATTTAAAAATAATAGGATTAGAGATTTGAGTAAATACTTTAAGTACATTTTAGATTTAGGCAAATATTTAATTTGTATATAATAAATACATATATAATTACCTTAGAGACGTCTAGAAATAGTTTCTCCCGTGACCATGATTGCTGTAAAGCATTCGAAACGTCGAGAACCAAAAACCAAAATGAATCCGTGAAAGAATCCGAAAATATAGTTTTATTTAAAGTGATTAATAAAATGACATAATCTATACATATAATAAAATTGTGACCAAGCCGAATCTGTATATTAAATATTTTTTGGAAAATCTTATTGAAATAGACATTAATATCGATACAGAGGCCGAATCTATAGTTTTTATGTTTCTGTCTGTCTGGAACCGCATCACAGAAGAACCACTAGAGGTATTTAGATGAAATGTGATATGACAATAGCTGGTTATGCGGATCCACTTATAGGATACTTTTTACTCAAAATTCAAAATGTTTTATTCAGCATTAAATTATTACAATTTTTTACTGAACGCCATGAAGTCTCGGTACCAGTTCGGAAAGAAGCCTCAGACCTGAGAAGAACTAGCGAAAGAAACTCAGCGGTACTAATATTAACTCGTTATCTTTTATACTGCAGAAATAAATCTCATCTCTGAGAAATCTATAAAATTTATAAAACTAGTTTAAACAAAGTAATTCTTATCATGAGTTAAGAACACCACTTACATAATATTTGAATTGAATTTATCCCAATATTCTTATAAAGTTGTACGTATATGTACAAATGTTAGTATGTTTGTTACACCATCACACTGAAAGGCTTGACAGATTTGGATAAATAAATTTCATCCAAATCTACAGTACAGATCAGATCTGATTAGATCAGATTTGATCTGTACGTACATAAACTATAAACTGCAATATCTTATAGGCTACTGTTTAAATTCGCCAAATAATGAACCAAAAACTGAAAAAAGACGACAAAACTTAAACTAACTTTACAAATTGCCAGAATACAAACTAAATAATAGAAGCTTTTAGTGCACTACTCCTTACAATTTCTTCCGAGCTTTTAAGAATAGCTTAATTAGACTGAGTGGACTAACATTGAAAGTTACCTACATTTCTATGTAATATACGGCTCTGCGAATCGTCGCCAAACGAGCGGACTGCGCCAACTATTTAATATGGTTGAATTAAGAATTTTTTTACGGCCTCAAAAGCGCAATTCGCACTTATAATTTTCTCCTTTATATTTTTAAGGAGAAATGCAGCCTTGACTTTAGATATGTATTTATTGATTTTTATATATAATATCGTCATATTAATTATTTTTATTGCTTATTTGTTGAAAGGACCAATATTTATTATACTTTACAGTGGAAAATACTTTTGTTCTATTTTAAAAACAAAGTTTTATTTCTAAGATTTATAAACATATATATGGAGAGAAAATACATTTTCGGTTTTTTAAAGTAAAATTTGTGTAATGTTATTATACTTATTTAATAAACACTCTTCTCGTGATGCGTTTTCAGATAAACAGATAGAGAAAAAATTCTTAAAACCTACAGATTTGGCCTCTGTATCGATAATAATGACTATTTCAATAAGATTTTCTAAAATATTTATAGCACAAACTCGACTCAGAATTTTATTATACCTATGTATAGATATAGATTTACTCCTCAAACAAAAGCAGCGCAAAAAAATAACATTATTAGTTTTTATTGCTACTACGAGTACGTCAGTAACGATGAAAATTTCTGACAAAAACTATCGGACAAACATTTAACGTGGAAATCATATCAAATCTCATAATATTAAATGAGTAACTTTTATACATACATATGTACAGGCTAATATCGCTAGTCAAATAATATATCGGTTGGTGTTATGGGTAGGTTGTCTGCAACAACTATAATATAATGCCTTTGAAACGACTAAAAGCTTAGTCTCTCCCGCTGATTGCTTGAGCATGATTGCTGTAAAGCATTCCAAACGTCGCGTCGGGAACCAAAAAAAAAACCGCAGAATAAATCTAAACCGATAGTTTTATTTAAAATGTTAAATATTCGCATAAATCTAAAAAATATAGACGTATTTTCTATAAAAAACGCAATACTCACCCCCGAAAAACACCGAACGAAGCTCGGTCACTTGGGAACTTTAAGTGACGTAACAAAATAACTTCTCAAAATATATACTTAGATTTATCATCGATTATTTCTGAAAATTAAGGTTTTTCTAATAAAAAGCTACTATTTAGCAATCGATGATTTCTGATTATCATAAAATAAAATAAAACACATGAATTCACAATAAATTAATGCGATAATATTGTTAGTAAAACGAACCTTTACTTCAGATGTCTTATTTAGGCTCAAGTACGAACTTTAGACACCAGAGCAGACGTTTTAATGTAGAATTAACATTACGACTTGATTGCTCATTTGAATACTACGTTTTTGCTGTAGAAAGCTAAAGAAGCTACAAGGCGAATGGGCCGTGAAATAAACTTAGCTCTAACGCACCTTTAAATTTATTCTATAACTAGCATTGCCCGCGGCAGGTTCTACATATTAGTATACTCTTACATTGCATTTTTTGTATTTTTTCTCAGAAATGAGATATTTTCACGCGGTAAAAAGTATCCTATATGTTGACCCTGATATCCAGCTATCATCATACCAAATTTCATCAAAATCCCTCTAGTGGTTTTTCCGTGATGCGGTAACAGACAGACAGACAGACAGACAAAAATTCTAAAAACTATAGATTCGGCCTCTGTATCGATAATAATGTCTATTTCAATAATATTTTCCAAAAAATATTTAATGTACAGATTTCGCTCAGTTACAATTTTATTATATGTATAGACATTAAATAATCTAAAAGCTAGTTTAAAAGAATAGATACCAAATAAGTTTCCTTACAAGATTTCGCGTTTCAAGAAATATGAGATTTTCTTACTATTAACATATTGAACAATTTAAGTCAATAATAAAAATATATTATTGAGCAAAGCATATTGTTCCGTTGCGGAATACTTTACTGATGCAAATATTTGGGATTACTATTAGATGATATTCACGTAGGATAAGACATAATTGTTGTATTGCAATATTATAAATTATTATTATATTTCAAAAGAGCAACTGTTGAGTTTCTCGCCGGTTCTTTACAGCAGAACTGCTTTCCGAGCCGGTGGTAGATACCTCACGGACTTCTGATATTTAATTTAAATTTAAAATGTAAAATTGATGATGCAAAAGTGCTTGTAAAAGTCTATTTGAATAATCTATATTTTGATTTGATTTAATTACTAAATAGGTACTATAATCATTGTAACCGAATTCGGTTTAGGGGGCATTACACATACTAATATTATAAATGTGAAAATGTTTCTTTATTTATTTATTTATTTGTCCTGCTTTTACGTCGAAACATACTGACGGATTAGCATGATTTTTTGTGTGGAGATAGTTGAAGGGCTGGAGAGTGACATAGGCTACTTTTTACCGCGGGAGATTATCTAATTCCCACGGGAAAACACGTTATAATACAACCCAAAAAATATTTATTATCAGAATTAATTGAAACTTAGTATTAATGCTCTTCAATACAATGAAATTAATACGTGCTTAGCATTTTTTGAAATACATCCCATAAGGGCGTAAAATAGGGATTAAAATTTGTATAAAACCTATCTTTTAGGGTTTTTTTTTGTAGTTTTAGTGCGAGCAATTCCGCGGGTTCTGCTAGTTATTAATAAAGACAGAGTGAACTATATGTAATACTTCAAAAACATACTTATATCAACTTTATTGAATATGATTTTACCCTATATTTTTTATCTGGTTATTATTTCTCATGCTTGCATTACACTTTACGATGTTACTATAAGTGAGAGGCGCTCGAGAAAATTTAGTATATTTAATGCTACTTCATCTTGTGAAATACTCGTGCTGCTTTTATAAAATACCTTTATAAAACCAACAAAAATACATGAATTTAAATTAGGACTAATATTATAAAAAAGACAGTGGTAGCCCAGTGGCAACGCGCTCGCTGGGGAAACCAAGTGAAGCCGGTTCAAATTTCGGGTTTTGCACCTCTGATAATTTCATGTGCGAATCATTTCCAACATGATTACCACTTGTCTTACGGTGAAGAAAAACATCGTGAGGAAACCTGCATATCTGAGAGAACCTAGCAAGTTTTCGAAAGACATGTGAAGTCCGCCACCCCGCACTTGGCCAGCGTGGTGGACTATGGCCTGATCCCCCTCGTATTGAATGGGGGCTCGTGCTCAGCAGTGGGACGTTAAAAAAGGACTGAACTCATTTTAAATAAAACTATCTTTACGGATTTTTTTGCGAATTTATTTTGATTTTTGGTTCCCGAAGTTTCGAATGCTTTACAGCAATCATGGTCACGGAAGAGACTGAGGTGTTAGATATCTCTAAGGTATTATATAGTTGTTACAGACAGCCTACCCACAAGTAACAAAAATGAATTCAAAAAATTGAAAAATGGCATCCATCCATCTATACATCCAGACTTATCCATACATCCTCACAAACTTTCGCATTTATAATATTAGTAGGATTCATGAGTGTTGGTTTCATTAATGTTTCATTAATGATTCATTTCAATGATCTTTAGCTTTACACGTGCCCAGGCCTTAAAATGCAATTGTAATATTTTTTTTTTATTTTTTTTTTATTCTATAAATAATTATAATGTAAAAGTATACTAGAAATTATAAATTATAATTTTTTTTTCCAGAATTGGGAAAATAAATGAGCTGATTATTATTATTGATGTAACTGGCGTGAGAAGTACTGTGTCCTTTATGGAAAGGTATTTTGTCAGATACAGTTTTTTATAAAGCGGTAAAACTTTTTAACGATAATTCAAATATTTCAATGATTTATTTCAAAGGTTTGCTTACAACAAACTTTTTATCAAAGATCTATATAGAATTTTAGAAAGGAAATTTAGTAACAGAAGGAGGTAAGGAGTCATTCTTATATCTTTCTCCTTTTTATGACTGATATTTTTATTTATTACTAGCGATTTATCCTTGCTTCGCTCGAGTACGTCTCTAGTAGAGTAGAAAATTATATTCCAGTTTAGCGTAATTTCACACTGGTATCCTAAATATTTCCCAAATAAAACATACCCTTTATATTAGCCCTTTAAATCGTCTATCTTTCAATGAATGTCCCATTACAATCGGTTAAGCCGTTCCAAAGCTTACCCCAGACAAACAGAAAGGCAGATAAATATACAGACTAAAAAATTAAAAATGGTTGTTTAGGTACTGGTATTATATAAATGAACTTATAAAACAAATAGTTATTTTAAAATCATAGACAGATACTGCAATTTTATTTTTATGTTTATATTTATATAAAAGAAAAGAAAATGTGTTTTTCTAATACTTTTTAGTAAAATATTTAAAATGGGGTAAAAATCATTCATGTGTGGTTCACCATATTTCATGCGAATCGTGTTAAATGGAGCGCACGATTCTCGTGGTCGACGTATGACACCTTACTTAAACATATAATATAATATTATTGAAATGTTTAAGATACTATATATTTTTTAAATTATCAAATTTATTACTACATTATATTTATACGTGATAAGTTAAGTATATTTATCAAAATTATCAATTTATTTTCAATATCAATCTTGTGTATACAATTCATTTAGCACTTCACGTGCTCTACAAAGAGATACTACTACGAAACTGTGCTTTGTACGTAGAGATAGTGTAAATTATCACAAAAGCTCTACGAATTTGGTATGAAATTTCATAATCCTACAAAACTAGAAGGCTTTGTATATACGATAGAAAGCATTCAATACATTATCGAAATACAAGAAATTATGTCTAGAAATCAAGCAAGTACATATCTATACTAATATTATAAAGAGGTAAAGTTTGTGAGTTTGTGAGGTTGTAGAGGGTAATCTCTGGATCTACTGAACTGATTTAAATGAAATTTAGTAAAAAGATAGTTCAAGACCCTGGAAAGGACATAGGATACCTTTTATCCTGAAAATCATCCCTTAAGGGGGTGAAAATGGGGATAAAATTTGTATGAGGAATCAACCTAGGAACGAACCCAAGCGAACCGTGGGTGAGTCGCTAGTTATGTACATCAGGATAACTTTATAATGTTATACTAATATAATGTACATATTATCTATACTTATTATAAAAATAAGTCCCCCGGCCGCGTCTTTCTGTCCTCCTGTCTGTCCTCCTGTCTGTCCTCCTGTCTGTCTGAACGCGATAAACTCGAAAACTACTGAACGGATTTTTATACGGTTTTCAACAATAGAAAGAGTAATTCTGGAGGAAGGTTTAGGTATATAATTTATTATGCTTTTATGTAAATTAGCTGAAATACGGCGACAAATGTTGAAGAGGTCGCAAAAAATCTCGCCAAATGGGAACTTTCCACGCGAACGCCGCGTAAACTAGCAAAGATACAGTTAAGTAATGTACTAGAGAATTCAAAATCTATAAAAATGCTACAAAAAAGTCCGCGATAGCATATCTCTATCTCTTACGGTTGACTTACAATAACCACTTTTATGTTAACATTTTTAATTAAAAACATTACGTTATTTTCAAAGTTATTTTCTTTAGTTCGGTATTAATCCTTATCCAAATGAATATTTTAGTTAGCTTAGTCATTTAATGCAGATTAAAATTGCTCTTTACACTAAATCAATCAGATGAATAGTTTTTGAGATATCGTTGTTAGAAGTAATTAGTAGCGAAACATTTTTAATGCTTGGCGAGCATTGAGATGCCTACGGCGAGTCCATCCCCTCTGCCCCGCATCGCTCGACCGCCTGCTCAAGCTATATAAACCGGGCGATGTAGCGCGCGATCCTAGGATACTTTTTACCGCGGGAAAATATCTTATTTCTGAGGAAAAATACAAAAACTGCAATGTAAGAGTATACTAATATGTAACACCTAAGAATTTAGTTTTTGGTCATCTGAACGCGGGCGGAGCCGCGGGCAATGCTAGTAATATATAAAAGTTTGTGATTTAGAGTGTCTGTTACTATTTAGTGTTCTGTGCCCGAAAGGTGCCTACAGGACCCTAATAAGAAGCCTCCGCTGTCCGTCCCGTCTGTCAGCGGGCTATATCTCATGAATCGTAATAGGTAGAGAGTTGAAATTTTCACAGTGTGTTTCTCTATTGCCGCTACAAATAATAAAAATCAAGATTGCGAATTTCAAAATTTCCGCCATGTCAATTAAAAAATATCGATTAGTACATAGTGTTATATCTTGTTCGATGGTATGGAACTTGACTGGTTTTTAGGCTGTAAATTACCCTAAAAAATTTAAATGAAATTTAGATTGAGATAGCTTATATCTTGGATCAATATGTAGGTAACATGAATACACAAGTATACGTAAGTACCACGGGCAAAAGTTAGCAATAAAATATTTGTGAACAAAATATGTTCAATATTTGCTTAGAACTATATATTTTTAATTCGAATTATATAAAGAAAAGTCCTAATTGAAAACATGTTAAATTTTTTTAATCGACTAAGTGCGATACAGATGATTAGAATCTTTCAAATATTTTGGGATGGTAAAATTTATCAAAAGCACGCAAATCTGAAGGCAGTAAGTAGTATATAGCTTATATTGAAAATATTTATGTATATAATATATGCACGTAGTTTTGCAAAATAGATCCAACGACAAAAACTTACTTTTGGGAAAATATGAGTTTTAGTAAAATTGGTACATCAAAATAACAATATCGTAGTTGTTTTTGAAATTCCTCTTAAATATTGAGTATTTTATCTACCTACTTTCCGTGTATAAGTTGATAAGTATGACAGTAACTCAAAAAACGGTTTTCGTAGGTTGGATCCATTTTCCATAACTTCGTCCATATATACTACCTATAGGTCCTTAGAAGCGCATACAGGTTTCGATACAGCAAATGTATAGGTCATAAATATGCACTCTCAGGTCGCATCGCACGACGGGCCTTGAATAAAATCTCAAAGCTTTTCACGCTCCATGAAATTTCACTTATGCGTTGCATTTTATGAGAGCTATAAGGAATATCGAAATATCGGCTATTGTTAAACAGAGATATAGATTATACATTGTTTCTTACGATTATAGGTACATATGTTAATGAAGTTGAGTTAAATATTCGTTATAGCGAAAAGTCGTTCAATTATATATATATATATATATGTTTTTTTTCTAGTATATATATATATATATATATATATATATATATATATATATATACTAGAAAAAAACCAAAAGAAAAAAATATCTATCCCAAGGGAACTGTTATTTTTCCGGGATAAAAAGTAGCATATGTGCAATTTTGAGCTATAATCTATCTCTGTGCCAAATTTCATCCAGATCCGTTAGCCGTGATTGAGTAACAAACATCCAAACATTTTAACTTTCACGTTTATAATACATATTAGTAAGATATAACAAGTGTAGCCCGTCAAATTTGAAATAATAGCAGCTCTTAAAATAAATCCCTTGGCAAAAAGCGATAAAAAGAGACTTAATACATCCTCCCTCTTGTCACAGGCTGGGGTGTGACAAATTATACTACGATTAATAATAATCTTATCTTATAATATTACTAGCATTGCCCGCGGCTCCGTCCGCGTTCAGATGACCAAAAACCAAATTCTTAGGTTTTACATATTAGTATACTCTTACAATCCAATCTTTGTGTTTTTGTATTTTTTCTCAGAAATGAGATATTTTCCCGCGGTAAAAAGTATCCTATATGTTGACCCGGGTAGCCAGCTATCATCATACCAAGTTTCATCAAAATCTGTCCAGTGGTTTTCTCGTGATGCGGTGACAGACAGATAAAAAATCTAAAAACTATAAATTCGGACTCTGTATCGATAATAATGTCTATTTCAATTAGATTTCCCAAAAAATATTTAATGTACAGATTCGACTTAGTTAGAATTTTATTATATGTATAGATATGAGCAATTCTTGTATATACATATACGTGCATCGTGGAAACGGCTCTAACGTTTTAGGATGAAACTTGTATTTAGATAAGGTTTTCTTTTGTGAAAAAACACAAATCAAAAAATGCTTTGTAAAGCTCGGTCGCCCAGTTACTAATCTTGTATTATATACTCGTAACGTAGTAAATACACAAAATAATATTAGTAAATAATGAAGTTTTTTTAAAATTGTAATATTTATAATAAAAACAGCTCAAATTAAATAAATAATATCCCTACATTTAATCATAATACTTATATATTTTTTAATGTTTAGAAATAAAAATCAACAAATATTTTAAGATACTTTAGAACCATTTTTGAATTTTTGAAATCATTTTTGTAAAATAGTGGGTAGGCACTGTCTGTAATAAGTATATGTGTTTGAGGCGTGTACAGCCGTAGTCTCTCCCGTGACCATGATTGCTGTAAAGCATTCGAAACGTCTGGAATCAAAAATCAAAATAAATCCGCGAAATAACCCGAAAATTTTAAATATTCGCGTAAATCTAAAAAAGTATTACGTATAATAATGTACTTCATTTTTAAGTATTACTGGAAAGTGTTTCTAGAATGACAAATTAGAGCTTGATTAAAGTATTTCATTTACATTGAAAAGAAATTAAAATATTAATTATATTTGAAAGGGGCTAAATTAATAAATAATAATTATAACTGTTATTATATCAGCTTTATTTATAAGATACTAATTTTTGTTGCTTTATGATTGTTATATTTACTAAATAATATGTCATCTATGTTTGAAAAAATTGCATGTGTGAGTGTATAATGTCAAATTATTTTAGTAATTAAAGGCTATTTTCAACCGACTTCAAAAAGGAGGAGGTTCTCAATTCGACTGTATGTTTTTTTTTTTTTTTTTTTTTTTTTTTTTTTTATGTTTGTTACCTCAGAACTCCGTCATTTATTAACCGATTTGGACAATTTTTGTGTCGTTTGAAAGGGTATACTTCCAGATTGGTCCCATTTAAATTTCAAAAAAAAATACCACCCCTAAGGGTGGAAAAACAACGAATGATGAATTTAACCTACTTCTGATTGTCATATTGACTTGAAACTTTGCAAGTATTTCTATTTCCGTTGATAGTACAGTAGTTCGGTGTTGTTGACCTGATCTGATGGCAAGGCCAAAAGGTGGATGGTGGAACTCTTCAACGGCTAATAGTAGATACTATGAGTTTGGGCTTATTTTGTTTGATTTGACAAGCCTAACACGTTAGAATCCTTACTTTTCTACTACTGTCTACACTAAAAGGGAAAAATAAAAACTTTTTAACAAAAAAATAAAAACCGACTTCAAACAAAAGCACTAAAAAGTAATAAATAACTGATTGGTAGTTTTCATTTACTATACATACCTAATCAAATATTTTCGAAGTCGGTGTGCTTTGGCTAAGTAATTAAAGCCTACCTATTAAATACATACCTAATCCAATATTTTCGAAATCGGTGCCAGCCCATACAAAGCAAAGCACACCGACTTCGAAAATATTTGATTAGGTATGTATAGTAAATGAAAACTACCAATCAGTTATTTATTACTTTTTAGTGCTTTTGTTTGAAGTCGGTTTTTATTTTTTTGTTAAAAAGTTTTTATATTTTATTATTTTATTTTATTTTAATAATAAAATAAAATTAATAATATTTTTTTTTAATATTTAATATATTTTAAGATGCTTTCCAATTTTGGTCACCGAAAACTCACTGTTAAAAATAAAGAATTTTCATACAAACTCCAAATCCCTTTTTTTACCACTTTTGGGATTGAAGTAATTGGCCAATAATTAATCGTTTCCTGTACAATATATGTACATATTTAACAAAATAAAAACCAATTTTAAACATTAAAGAATGCTATGAGTTTTACAATCTATACATATAATAAAATTCTGAGTCGAATCTGTGCATTAAATATTTTTTTGGGATATATTATTGAAATAGTCATTATTATCGATTATTATACATAGGCCGAATCTATAATTTTTAGAATTTTTGTCTGTCTAACTGTCTGTCTGTCTATCTGGGAACCACTGGACAGATTTTGATGAAATTTGGTATAATGATAACTGGTTATACGGGTCAATATATAGGACACTTTTTACTGCGGGAAAATATATCATCTCTGAGAAATCTATACTAACCGTTTTATATAAAAACACAACAACTACACCAGAAGATGACTGAAAAACAACACAGAATCTGTAATTGTGGCTAAAACAAGACCATTCAAGAGCAAAATCAAGTTTACAAAGAATTTAAACTTCATAGTTGCAAACTCAATTATTGTCGCAAGCAAGAAACTTTTGCATACAGTAACAGAAACGTGAAAGAACGAAATATGTCCAAAACGAAGCTGTTCCAAAGAAACTGTATCCATAAAAAGTAAATGAAAGCTTGTTTAATTTTTGTTTGTATGTGTACAAATAATTTGCAAATTTTTGGATTTCTTCTACTACTATATAACTACTATATAATATTTGATTTTTTTATTATTTTAGACCAAATTGTAACTATATTTTCCAGGTGTAGTGAAGAGGAAAGACAGAGGATATTTGCTAAAATAGAATAATATTTAAGACGTTATGGTAGTATATGTGAATGGTATCATATGCTACCCCACAAAGATGATGAGATGATCGCAGGCTTTTATTGGGTATTCCAGTTTTGCGTCGTAATGAGTATAACGGAAGTAAATTTCACGATTTTCTTTGGTGGTGATGATGGTGATCAAGAAGACTGGATAAGACTCTAATTTGCTACAAACAAAAATCAAACCTGTGAAAAACTCAGCGCAATTGATAGGGAAAACCAACGTAATATTAAGAAAATATATTAAAATCAGATATTGATTGTAAATTATGTTGGCAGTTTCATTACGTATAACAAGGAAGTGAGGGTACTATTTATCACGAACTCGACTGAGGCTGTCGAAGGTCGACGGGTAAGTCCCCTATAATAAATTAGGGCCCATTTGTAGGCGAAGTAGCCTTAGGGGAGTTATCCGATATTTTTGATATAAAGTCGAAAATCGTTGAATATATTACTTTAAGCATTTTTATGTGTTCTTGGAATTTGTTATAATATGGTCAGTTTAATTTGATACTGAAATGGATATTTCTAGGGTATTGCTTAATAACGATATAATAATAGTCCATATGTACATATATACATATTTTATTAAATGTTTACCATATAGAGTAGACCTTTTATATATAAAATTAAAAGAAAATAAAAATAAAATGTTTTTATAGTTAGAAAATTTTGACTAATACATAGAAAGGTACAAGTTCTACTAATATTATAAATATGTAAGTTTGTGAAGATGAATGGATGGATAGTTTATTACTCAATCACGCCAAAACAGCTGATCGGATCTGGATGAAATTTGGCACATAAAAAGATTATAGTCTGAAATTGCTTATGAGTTATGGGTTTTTCTCAGAAATGACACATTTTCTCGCGGTAAAAAGTATCCCATATGCTGACTCGGAAAACCAGCTATCACCATACCAAATTTCATCAAAAGCCCTCCAGTGGTTTTTCCGTGATGCGGTAACAGACAGACAGACAAAAATTCTAAAAACTATAGATTCGGCCTCTGTATCGCTAATGATATTTATTTCAATAAGATTTTCCAAAAAATATTTAATTTACAGATTCGGCTAAGTTACAATTTTATTAAATGTATAGACAAGAAATAGTTTTCGAAAGACCTTTTAAAGCCTTCTCTAAAAGGCCTAAACTAGTCACAAAAGTTAGAGTTACAAAGAATAACAAGCTATGTAATTCAATAGACATTGAGTATTTGAGTCTAAATCCATCTGAGCAAAAACTGAATAATTTAACTTATAAGTTTACTACAGCGCTCCTACAGAAAAACTCTTTCATTTTCTATAATATATTACAACTAGCGACTCACCCTCGCTTCGCTCGGGTTCGTCCCTAGCTTGATTCCCCATACAAACTTTTATCCCCATTTTCACCCCCTAAAGGGATTATTTCCAGGATAAAAGTATCCTTCTCAGAGTCTCAAACTATCTTCTTACCAAATTTCATCTAAATCGGTTCAGTTGGTCCACAGATTACCTCCTACAACTCACAATCTCACAATAAAAATTGATTTATAATGATTTTGTGTAATGTTTTCTGCACAACACATACACGTATTTTAAGTAGTATTTATTAGTCAAACAATTAAAGAACTATTAAGTTGGCTATTTTCAACCGACTTCAAAAAGGAGGAGGTTCTCAATTCGACTGTATTTTTTATTTTATTTTTTATGTTTGTTACCTCAGAACTTCGTCATTTATTAACCGATTTGGACAATTTTTGTTTTGTTTGAAAGGGTATACTTCCAGATTGGTCCCATTTAAATTTCAAAAGAAAATACCACCCCTAAGGGTGGAAAAATAGCTAATAATGAATTTAACCTACTTCTAATTGTCATATTGACTTGAAACTTGGCAAATGTTTCTATTTCCGTTGATAGTACAGTGGTTTGGTATTGTTGACCTGATCTGATGGTAAGGTCAGAAGGTGGATAGGTGGAGCTCTTCAACGGCTAATAGTAGATACTTTGAGTTTGGGCTTATTTTGTTTGATTTGACAAGCCTAACACGTTAGAATTCTTACTTTGCTACTACTGTCTACACTAAAAAGAGAAAAATAAAAACTTTTTAACAAAAAAATAAAAACCGACTTCAAAGAAAAGCACTAAAAAGTAAAAAATAACTGATTGGTAGTTTTCATTTACTATACATACCTAATCAAATATTTTCGAAGTCGGTCTGCTTTGCTTTGTATGGGCTGGCACCGATTTCAAAAATATTTGATTAGGTATGTATTTAATAGGTAGGCTTTAATTACTTAGCCAAAGCACACCGGCTTCGAAAATATTTGATTAGGTATGTATAGTAAATGAAAACTACCAATCAGTTATTTTTTACTTTTTAGTGCTTTTGTTTGAAGTCGGTTTTTATTTTTTTGTTAAAAAGTTTTTATTTTGTATAAGTCACATATTATGTTAACTGTTAGTATATAAATTATATATCCGATTTCGGTTTTTTGATACTCGACTATGCGTTGCGTTAATAAATATCCCATCTTACATCCTGCAGGAAAAAAAATCTATTTCTTCCCTATCCCTGTCTCCTTTTCCCCCTTTTTCGTCTGGTATAATTATAAATATTAATATTTTTTTAACAAAATAGTATATATCTTATGCGTAGCTCCACTAAAATTGTGCAAAAAATTGCACTTCTATGAATTCAAAATTATTTTTGTGGGAATTATAATATAGGTAGTTAGCAAGTCGTTTTGAATGTTATAATAAAAAAAGTAGAATTGGTGTAAAACATTTACTAATCCAGATTTACAGTTGAAAACCAGCTAAATACAGAGGTAACTCGCATTGCGGTCTTAAATATTTGTAGATTATTGGAAGTTTGGCTGTTTAGATAACAAGTAGCGAATTGGGACGCTTTGTTCTTCAAAGTTGCTTTTCAAAGTAATTAAGGGCACCCTAATCTGTGATGTATTATTTTAGTAAATTAAAACTTATTTCTTAGCCACAACCACTCGAATGTACTAGGAAAGTGATGTAATGTCTCTTGATATTTTGTAATTATTACCCGCACTAGGCCAGCATAATATTATTTAGCACTAGCATTGCCCACAGCTCCGCCCGCGTTCAGACGGCCAAAACCATTCTTAGGTTTTATATATAAGTATACTCTTAAATAGCAGTTTTTGTATTTTTTCTCAAAATTGAGATATTTTTTTCGCGGTAAAAAGTATCCTTTATATTGACCCGGATAATCAGCTATCATACCAAATTTTATCATTATCTCTCCAGTAGTTTTTCTGTGATGGGGTAAGACAGACAGATAGACAGACAGACAAAAATTCTAAAAACTATAGATTCGGCCTCTGTACCAATAATAATGTATATTTCAATAAGATTTTCAAAAAAATATCTAATGTACAGATTCAGCTTGGTTACAATTTTATTATATTATGTATAGATTAGAAAGGGTTGAAATATATTATTATATATAATAGGTATGTATATTCTATTTCGTCTATCTTAGAAACGGTTCTAACGATTTGGATCCAATTTTGCACTTAGATAAGGTTTGGAAGGAAAAGGAAAAAGATGGAGGAGGTATGGAAGAAAGGATTTTATCTATGAAGGCGTCTTTTCTAAAAGTAATGCAATTTTTATAAACATAATATGTTCAGAAAAAGCCATTCCGGTCAGGTACTTCTATTATCTAAACAAATAATAAAACTCTTCGTTGAAGCTGTACATTAACTATTTTTTTGGAAAATGGTATTGATATAATCATTATTATCGATGCAGAGGCCGAATCTATAGTTTTTAGAATGTCTTTCTGTCTGGAAACGCATCACGAGAAAACCACTGGACAGATTTTGATGAAATTTGTTATGATGATAGCTGGTCAACATATAGGATACTTTTTAATGCAGGAAAACATATCATTTTAGAATAATCTATATTAACCATTAAAACATTCCTAGGGACGAACCCGAGCGGTGCGAGGGCGAGTCGCTAGTATAATATGGTAATTTAGCCAATAAATTAGTACTTATTAGTACTATTTTAGCATTTCCTAGTATCCAGTATAGTCACATAAGGCATAATGTTAATAGGCGAGCAATAAGAAGAAGCATCCTTCTTCTTAGAAGTAAAAAAATAAAAATATACTAAATTAAGGTCGAAAATTGTTTAAGTGCGAACTAATGTCTGAACATATAGTTGGGGTAAAAGAAAAACACAGCAAAAACTTATCATTACATTCAGAAACATCTATTTATTAAATACGAAATACTTAGTATAACAAAACCCTGAAAATAAATCAGCGTACTACATTGTTTTTGGGACATTAACACACAGCGCCATCTAGTATCCATGGTAAGCTACGAGGCTTATGTTATGGATACCAGATAGTTGATACACTACACATATATAACTTTAAATACATACATATATTATAAATATGAACTATTATATTGTACATATACAAGTTAACTATATATCCATACAAGTTGCGTTAACTATTTCACATTCCGGAGACACGTGCACGAGTAAGAGTTTCCGGTCCCACTTCACTACTTCCTTGTATGAAATAAACAATTATCGTATAAACGCTAATAGAATTTGTTTGCTCACATCCGGTACAGGGTCTATAGAAAGTAACAAATGGAGGATAAATGTTTTACTAGCAGAACCCGCGGCTTCGTCCACGTTTAATCTACAAAAAAAAACTCTTTGATTCCTGAGATTAGCGCCTTCAAACAAGCAAACAAACAAACAAACAAACAAACAAACAAACAAACAAACAAACGAACAAACTCTGCCGCTTTATAATATTATTATAGATTTCTCAGAGATGACATATTTTCCCGCAGTAAAAAGTTTCGTATATGTTGAACTGAATAACCTATCATCATAGTAAATTTCGTCAGAATCTGTCCAGTGGTTTTCTAGTGATACGTTCCCAGACACACAGATAGACAAAAATTCTAAAAACTATAGATTCGGCCTCTGTATCGATAATAATGACTATTTCAATAAAAGAATCCAAAAAATATTTAATGTACAGATTCCACTAATTTAGAATTTTATTATATCTATACTAATATTATAAAGAGGCAAAGATTGTGAGTTTGTGATGTTGTCGGGGGTAATCTCTGGATCTACTGAACCGATTTAAATGAAGAAGTTAGTTTGAGACCCTGGGAAGGACATAATATATTTTTATCCCGGAAATTATCCCTTAAGGGGGTGAAAATGGGGATGAAAGTGTATATTTCGGAATCAAGCTGAGACAAACCCGAGCGAAGCGAGGGTGAGTCTCTAGTGTAATATGTAGATAAAATATTATGACGAGATTTTTTTAACGACTTCAAAAGCGATGTAACTCAATGGGTTTATTACTCGATAATTTAACCTCTTGATTTTCACAATACTATTTTATTAACAGTATGGCCAATATATTTAAACCATGAATTCGTTCATGATTTAAACTTATATTATATATTATAATATTTATTCTAAAAATAGCAGAATACCCTCAAAGTTCCCTTCACCTAAGCAAACACTAAAACATTTTTACATCAAAACATTCCAGCATCCTGATCTCATCTCGTTGTCTAATCATAATTAACTCTCTCAAATTATAAATTCATACGGTGAAAAACAAAAGCTATTACCCACAACGGAGTTAAGTTTTAATTAGTTCTACCCTCAATTTCGACTAAATAAATATTTCCACTGGCCTTGTTTAGGTGAAAAATTCTCTTGAAATTTTTTGTAGTTTTACTTTTCTTAAAAGTACAAAATCTCTGATTATTTAGGTTTGATTAGTGTGTACTTTGTATTTGACGACACGTTTGGCTCAGTTTGTTGTAATCCTACTTTGCTGTGACAACGGTCGCCGTTTCGAGTCCCGCTGGGGCCATTCATTTGTGTGATGAGCACGAATGCTTGTACTAAAGTCATGGGTGCTTATATTTATAATATATATGTATTTAAAAGTTATATTTGTATACATATTTATATATGTAATGCATCAACAATCTGGTATCCATAACACAAGTCTCGTAGCTTACTATGGAACTAGATGGTGCTGTGTGTATGTCCCAACATATTTATTTATTTATTATTGATTGTTCAAACATTAATTAATATTAAATGCGTTTAAAGGTAGTTTGGTAGTTGTATAAATAATTAATTTTTAACTAAAAGCTACATAGGGTTAAAGTGTACAAGGTGACTTGACCTCTTGTCCCATACAAAATGGGGTGTGACATGGAGTTATTAGAAAGAAACAATGTATGACAAGTAAGTATATAAGTAAATATATAAAGAAATTATGTAAACTGTGTGTATCATTTTATTTTTATAAATTTATATTTATTTTTGGAAATAAATTGATTTAAAATAATGCTTTGATTATATAGACAGGTATATAATCAAAGAAATAATGATATCTCTTCTCATTTCATATATTACATACATTTAGCGTCTTCAAACAAATAAACTCTGCCTTTTTATACTAATATTACTAATATTATAATACCTATGTTTGTTTGTACCGAATAATCTCCAAAACTAGTGAACTAATTTAGATGAAATTTGATAAAAATATTGTTTGAGATCTTGGAAAGGACATAGAATAGGTAAATAGATAGAGGCGAAACTATGGATGAAAGTTTGTATGGGGAAGCAACCTAGGAAAGAACCTAAGCGAAGCGAGAGTGAATCGCTAGTATTATTATAGAGTTGCAGTAAAGTATACTAAAACATAAGATGTTACGTAATTTATAAGATTCTATTATAAATAAATATAGATTGGATAATAACGTAATCTTTCATACCCTTATACCCCATACAGCGTAAACCAATTTAGTTATACTAAAACAAAATCATATTAAACTTAAAATACGAAACCCTGTCGTCTAGTAGCCATACCGCTACATCTAGACTACGCTTCATTATGTGGTATCAAGAATGAATTGCCGTACCATTTCCTCTAACCCCAAGAGAACGAGCTATTACTTAGTGTTTTGATTCATATTTATGTAGATCTACCCACAAACCTTCCATAGTTACGATCAGTGCAAGCAAGACATTGACAAATGCCCATCCATAATTTCTATCTCACCCGAAGCAACAAATTTTAGAAGACCCCAATTTCCCCTCTCGCTTTCAATTAAATAGGGTCTTTGAAGGGTATTTGGGAGGAAGTAGGAGGTCTATCTATAATAGTCCTACAGGTTTGGTTGCGGATATTATCGTGCAAGTAAATGTGCTAAGTCAGAAGCGACTTGTCAGAACAATTACTCTTTGACAAGTGAAAGGAGTTCACGTTTCAGCCTTTATGTCTCTTTTAAAATGTCATTTGTTGCGAAGGTTTTACATATTTTTATCGTATTCTTTACTTACTAGCATTTACCCGTGGCTCCGCCTGCTTTTATTAATGTATTTACTCTGTTTGTAAGTGTTAGTCAACAGGCTATATGCAAAAAAAATTTTTTAGTCGCATTTGTAGTTGGCAGATTAGCGCATTTAGATGTTTAGTAAATTATTTATTGTTAGGATATACCTCACTAAACATACCTCACGTTATAAAAATGAATTTTGGTACATAAAAACTTCCATTAATATTAATAAACTGAAGCCGCACAAACTAAATGGGCCAATTTTTTAAAATTTTCAGTACGAAAAATTAAGAGATGCCGATCACTACATGTATAAGTAAATTTTGGATATTATAGAGTATAGTAAAAATAAATAAATTGTAAAAACGTATTAAATTCAAAACAATGTGGTTGAAACCAGGACAATGTTAGAATAGTATAAATCTAGATTTTACAAAACTTAAGTAAAACGATAAGATTAATCCAATGACATATAGTTTATATATCAATATAATAAATCAATCATTAGTATTATAAATAATAATAATAATATAAACAACCCCATTATTTTTGTATTATAAATACGAAAGTTTGGATGGATGGATGTTTGCTACTCAATCACACCAGAACGACTGAACGGATTTGGATGAAATTTGGCATTCAGATAATAGTCTGGAATAGCACATAGGTTACTTTTTATCCCGGAAAAATTTACGGTTCCAGTGGGATAAATTTATTTTTAATTTCTCACAGAGCAAGGAATCGACTATCTAATACACGCTAACCATTAAAACGTACCGGCTAGTAATTGTATATTTTTTGATATAATATTTTTTTTTATTAAAATGATAACATAAGTACAATGACAGTACAGTTTATGTAGCAATATTATTTAAACTAATAGTAAATCAGTGCTGTGAGAAGTTTCACCCTTCAATCAGATTCAGTGAAACGACAAACACCACCACCTTGTTAATTGGCGGCTTCTGGTAAACAATCCATTTGTAAATTATTATTTATCATCTTTGATATAATCTATGGGACTAGGATCTAAGGACTTTGTATAGGATTAATTTAATCTTGACAATTTATAACAATACTAGCGGCTCATCCTCGCTTCCCTCGGGATTGCCTCTAGAAAAAAAACAAATTTATCCCACGGGAACATTTACAGGCATCCATACATCCTCACAAACTTTCGCATTTATAATATTAGTAGGATAATAATAGTGTTTGGTGTATGTTGAAGAAAAAACTTTTTAACAATAACAAAAAAATAAAAACCGACTTCAAAGAAAATCACTAAAAAGTAAAAAATAACTGATTGGTAGTTTTCATTTACTATACATACCTAATCAAATATTTTCGAAGTCGGTGTGCTTTGTTTTGTATGGGCTGGCACCGATTTCGAAAATATTTGATTAGGTATGTATTTAATAGGTAGGCTTTAATTACTTAGCCAAAGCACACCGACTTCGAAAATATTTGATTAGGTATGTATAGTAAATGAAAACTACCAATCAGTTATTTTTTACTTTTTAGTGCTTTTCTTTGAAGTCGGTTTTTATTTTTTTGTTAAAAAGTTTTTATTTTTCTCTTTTTAGTGTAGACAGTAGTAGCAAAGTAAGAATTCTAACGTGTTAGGCTTGTCAAATCAAACAAAATAAGCCCAAACTCAAAGTATCTACTATTAGCCGTTGAAGAGCTCCACCTATCCACCTTCTGACCTTACCATCAGATCAGGTCAACAATACCAAACCACTGTACTATCAACGGAAATAGAAACATTTGCCAAGTTTCAAGTCAATATGACAATTAGAAGTAGGTTAAATTCATTATTAGCTATTTTTCCACCCTTAGGGGTGGTATTTTCTTTTGAAATTTAAATGGGACCAATCTGGAAGTATACCCTTTCAAACAAAACAAAAATTGTCCAAATCGGTTAATAAATGACGAAGTTCTGAGGTAACAAACATAAAAAATAAAATAAAAAATACAGTCGAATTGAGAACCTCCTCCTTTTTGAAGTCGGTAGAAAAAATAAAAACCGACTTCCAGGCACTAAAATGTAAAAAATAACTAAACGGAGGTTTTCATTTAGAATGGATACCTAATCAGATATTTTCGAAGTCGGTGCCAGCCGATGCAAAGCAAATCTAATATATTTCGATACGTAAAATACATATTTACCTATTAAATATTCATATCTTAAAATATTCTAGGCTGGTTATTTCTTAACAGAAAATCCAATGACTTTACTTTCTCTCACCTGGGACTCGATCCTAAGATCTTCGGATCTACAGTCCTATATATTAACCACTAGACCAATTGGTCAGTAGGATATCAGCAAATGCTACATACATTAAATGTAGTAACGTGCATTCTTTCCTTACCATAGATATGCGTTTTTGTTGTTTTATGTTTGTATGTATCGTTATTACATCTAAATGTTGGATTTAAAAAGACTACCCATTCATATAATGAAAGAGCTGATAACGTATCGCTTCGTCAGATACGTCCCAACGGTATCGTAAAAGGGTCAGCATTTGACAAATTGGGTTCAGCACATTTCCATGTTATCGTGTGACGAAAGTGTTATATCAAATGTATGTTTTTCATAATCACGTGCCTTATAGGGTATAGAATAATCTATACCCTATAAGGCACGTGATTTTTATTTTTCATATTAATGAAGGTATAAAAGGACTCGTCATAACATATTTCGCTTAAGATCTGTCCTACTAATATTATAAATGCGAAAGTTTGTGAGGATGTATAGACAGATGTCTGGATGTATATTATATAAAACTTTTTTATGCAACAACTACTAAATCTATTTTAATGAAACTTTACAATAATATTATATACATTAGAATAACTCATAGTCTACTTTTTTCCCAGGAAAATGTACGATTCCCGTGGGATAGATTTGGTTTTGTTTGGCTAGAGGGGAGCAAGAGCGAAATGGGGGTAAGTCGCTAGTAGTAAATAATTTTAGGTTTTAGATGTCTGTCTGTAGCGTATTAATTCGGGCGGGACTTTTCTTGATACAAATTTAACTTCAGATTACCAAACATACATATAAACTTTCCCATTTATAATAGTATCTTAAATTATTCTATTACATCTCCTTTCTATAATATCCATTATTATTTCCCATTTTGTTTAGTAATTCGTAAGTACAGTAATAGAATTTCAACGAGACCCTTAAGACACCTAAGCCATAAAAATTACTTAAGTAGGTTTAAGAACTCACCGGTAATAATGTGGCCTGGGTTGGAAACGACACTCGTGTTGCCAAAAACTAGCGCAAAATTATGACGTAGATCTTAATTTATAACAGACTAGCATTGACCGCGGCTCCGCCCGCGTTCAGATAATCAAAAACCTAAATTCTAAGGTTATAAATATTAGTATACTCGTACATTGCAGTTTTTGTATTTTTTATCAGAAATGAGACATTTTATCGCGTTAAAAAGTATCCTATATGTTGACCCGGATAAACAGCTATCACTATACCAAATTTCATCAAAATCCCTCCAGTGGGTTTTCCGTGATGTGGTTACAGACAGACAGACAGGCAAAAATTCCAGCGTGGTGGACTATGGCCTGATCCCTCTCGTATTGAAGGGAGGCCCGTGCCCAACAGTGGGACGACGTTAAAAAGAGCTGAATGAAACAAGGCTCCTATTTGGCTCCTAGAACCTAGAATAAAATTAATAAATCTTTGCAAGCAGTGCATTGGAATACTTATTAAATCAACGAAGTGTTGCAGTCTTTATATGATGTTAATAACCAGTGATTATCATTATTTGTGATTTGCAAAAAATTGTACATTTGGGCAAAAGAACAAGTATAATAAGAAAAATTAAGAATAGTAAATGTAACGTAATTGCAAAAATTAGTAAACTGTGTTGCGATTATTAACGCCCTCTTCCAGCTCTCCTATTATAAATATTACTCGCATCATCATTAAATACTAACATATATGTTTATTATAATACAAGCGGCTCACCCTCGCTTCGCTCGGGTTCGTCGCTAGGTACGTTTTAAATAGATATAAATAGTTATTAGCCAGCGTTAGCCATATACATTTTTTTTATTAATAATAATGACAAATATTGACATTAATATTTATACGATACTAACGTCACTCAATTGTTTTGCCTTCCCGGAACCTTTCCACTAACACTTAAATTTTATGGTATGGTATTAAAGTTCAAATTGACTTTTAAGTATTATTACGAATCTTCTGTATGGGAGTATAGAAAAGTGTTGTTTTTCAGGCAATTTTTTAAATTTTTCTCTCCGTAAGAGCCATCCTCGCACTTCAAGGAGTATTTAAAAAAAGAATTAGCGAAATCGGTTCAGCTGCTCTCGAGATTTGCGCTTACCAACACTTTCAGCGATTTATTTTTATATTATAGTTTACTTGTCTTAAGGAATAAGCAGGTATAATGATTTTCTTAGATTTACACGAATATTTGACATTTTATAAAAACAATCATTTTTTCGCGGATTTATTGTGATTTTTGGTTCCCGACGTTTCGAATGCGTAATAATAATTGAAAAAAAGTGTGTGTGTGCAACTGACACATGGTAGAACATGAAACTTAATATTATGTATTTGTCAGAGAATAAGAACGGTTACCATGGCAACATAGCAATATATTCTTATATTCTTATATATATATCCTATATAATATTTATGTTTGTCTCTTTTTAGAGTCGCATTTCCGTTTCATCGAGTTTCAAATCACAACGATTTTAAAAAAGTTTCACTTCAAAAACTAATAAGTTAAAATATTTATTAAAATGTATATAACTCGTCAGAACAAATCCAATAAGCGCAAACTCAAAACATACATACATAAAAAATCGATAATTAAAATAAATATAGTAAAACATAGAAAATTTAAAATGTATATCGCTATAATATAGACAGAACCGTGGTAAAAATATAGTATATTATGATCGTTACATTTCATTTTCAATTATGATTAATGACCCCTAAAGTTACGACGTAAGGAAGTCGCGAGAATTTCCTCGAAGCTAATATCTTATCAACTTTGCGACATTTATTTGATTAAATATTCAAAATTTTCAAGATTTGTGCTAAATAATTATCACATTTGATTTATGTAAATAATTTGTTATTGAAATAGTTCAGTACCATTTTCTCCTCTGTTTGTCGACCATTTTTTAACCCCCGACGCAAAAAGATGGGTATTATACGTTTGAGGTCGATGTCTGTGTGTGTATGTCTGTCTGTAGCATCGTAGCTCTCAAACGGATGGACCGATTTCGATGCGGTTTCATTTGAAAGCCAGTTTTCTTGCGGTGGTTCTTATCTATGTTTGGTTAATATCGGTCCAACAGTGTAAGAGTATCAGCTCTTTTCTAAAATGATGTAAGGCATTTTGGCGTATGATTACTCGATTAAGTGCTTTTGAAAATTAATTTGCGTAGGCGTCTTTTTTTATTTTTTATTTATAATTATAGTACATTTTTTCTTGTTTTTTTTTTGTTTAGTAGCTATTGATAAGCTTTGATGTTATCAATATTTAGTTCTTCTATCTGTCTAATATATAAAATTCTCGTGTCACACTGTTCGTCACAAAATTCCTCCAAAACGGCCTGACCGATTTTTATGAAATTGTGTGTGTTTATTCAGTAGGTCTGAGAATAGGAAGTAAAATATTTTTCATACCAATAAGTGACAATGGTCGTCCAACCCAATTTTTTTTTATTTTTTGCCTAAAATTTTTACATTACATATAAAATACTTTTTACTGCAGGAAAATATCTCATTTCTGAGAAATCTATACTAAGGGTTAAAACGTATCTAAAGACGAACCCGAGCGGACCGAGGGTGAGTCACTAGCTTTCTATATAGTTAGTTCTTCTATATTCTATATAGATAGGTCTAGAACTGCCTCGGTGGTGCAGTGGCTAGCATGTACGGCTGCACACCCGGAAGTCCTGGGTTCGAGTCCCGGGTCGGGCCAAGTTTAGTTATTGAGTCTTTCTGTATAGTAAGTCTCAGTAACAGCCCGGAGTTGGGAAGTTGGCGGTGCTTCACCCCCGTGCCTCGGAGAGCACGTAAAGCTGTCGGTCCTGCGCCTTAACTCTCACCGGTCGTGTCGAGTGGTCGTCCCACCGGAGTATGAGAGTGACAGGAATAGAGAGTGCACTTGTGTCTGCGCGTACACTTGAGCACTATAATATCTCCTGCGCAGTTGGCTAATCTCAATGAGATTGGCCACCGTAGCCGGAATCGGCTAGGAGAACATCATCATCGTAGATAGGTAAATTTCTAGTTATATAATATACTACCGACTTGCTCTTGTTCCGCTCGGGTTCGGTAAGTTCAGAATAGCATGGTGCGTGGGAAGCACCCAAAACAAACTTTCGTCCCCATTTTCAACTCCTTAAGGGGTGATTTCCAGGATAAAAGTATTCTATGTACTTCCCGGGGTCTCAAACTATCTTCTTACCAAATTTCATCAAAATCGGTTCAGTAGATCCAGAGATTACCCCCTACAACGTCACAAACTCACAAACTTGCAAACTCACAAACTCTACCTTTTTATAATATTAGTATAGATTTTCGTAAAATTTTCAACACTGGTTTTTCACTGAAATTCGACCACAAGTCGAAAAACTAATATTTTTAAGCTTTTAGGTATTCGTAACTATTAACATCGGACAGGACGTTCAATTTGAAAGATAGTTTCATATATATTCTGTTGCAGAATCCGTTTGAAGATTAAATGCGCGTTTGACCATTTATTTTCAACATAGCCAATGGCGTGTAATTATATATAGCCACGAAGATCAAAGAGATGGGCATTATGATAACAGTTATTACATCGGTTTTCCAGAACTCATTGTTTTCAGGCGTATTACTTTGAAGAATTGCTACTGCCTTTTCATGTTTGGATAATCACTTTTGACTGTTCCTTTGTGGGTTTTCTATTATATTTATGGGGTTTAATATTAAGTTTAATGGGGCTTAAATTATTTTATAAGAAAAATTATATGTGTAATTGTGATATTTTCTCTAAATCGTATAGAAATAGCCAAAATCTAGTACACGCAATTATTAGGGTTAAGTTGATTTAAATGGCAAGTGTTTAAAAAAAATCTTTTTTTTTCTTTTTGAGTTATTAAAAAATCTTTTTTCTTAAACATCTCATTATGTACGAAACTTTTTCATGCTATTATTACATGAGTGCATGTTTATGTCGAATCGCTAATAGTAAAGATATATAAAAAATTAAAATTGGAAACCTCCTGCTTTTCCAGTCGGTTAAATTGGTACAATTTATTGACTAGACGATATGCCGCTAAAAGTAAAATCTGGTTTAAAGTATTGAAAAGATATTGATATTTAATATTCATAAGTTAGATAAAAATTGATAGGTCAACATTTTTGTAGCGAAAAACGACGCTAGCCTAAAAACTAAATTAGGTCACGATGACATACTCCATGACGCTAAAGCACTTTATCTCAGGAGAGATGAAATTCTTGCGTCATAAAATTAAATCGCAGTTTGGAGAGCGTGTAGGATAGCTCATAATTTTTAATCAGGTCAGCTTATTAATACGGTATTTATTATAGTTAATAGTTAATTTACTATAACATACTTATAGCCTCGCTTCGCTCGATCACATCCCTAGTTAGTAGTTACCTATGCATTACTCCAGCTTATAGTCTGGACTGGATAGTGGACTATGGCCTGATTCCCCTCGTACTGAAAGGAGGCCCGTGCCCAGCAGTGGGAAGTTAAAAAGGACTGATTAAATACATGTAAAATGCATATACAATATATAGTATACTAGTTAGTTGTAGCTTACTGTCGCTTCGCTCGAGTGCTTCCTTAGGAGTCGATATTTTTATCCAGGTCTTCTCTTTATATAAAAAGTGTAAGATACAAACTTTCCCATTATAAATCTTATAATTTTAAAAGAGCAATTCTGGTATATATATAAAAAACTTATATCGTGTATCTCAGAAACAGCTCTAACGATTTGAATCAAATTTTATATATACATATATGTAGATAAGGTTTTGCTTTTTAAGTTTATCTTCTAAAAAAACGAATTTTTTTATCTTTTGTATAACTACATGAATTTACAAACAAAAACGCCGTGCAAAGCTCGGTCCAGGTATTAGTCTTCTTATATATACATATATAAATAAACTGTGCTGTTGTTTATAAGTACAATCTATATGTACTAATTGTAAAAAAAACTATACTTATTATATATATTACAAGCATCGTAATATTTAAGTACATAATCATAACTATATTTTGTAGTTTCAGGTTAAAATAATTTTCACGAACAGCGTTTGCAAATCACTGAAACATGACAATTTAATTTCACATTAGCTGTAAATGGTGTTTAGAAATGATCGACATGCTCTCATTGTCACCAAAGCCGATACACGCGTCCATCTCTACTCATTAGTTTTAATGATCTTTCACATGTTCATTACAATAATAGAATTTCGCCCCGAAAAAAATTATATACTGAACCCAGTTCTGTTTTCAGATAATTTTCGGTTTTAAACTTGAAATGGTTTGCTAATATTTGAATTGGTCATAATCTATACATATAATAAGATTCTGAGTCGAATCTGTACTTTAAATATTTTTTGGAAAATCTTATTGAAATAGTGATTATTATCGATACAGAGGCCGAATCCATAGTTTTTAGAATTTTTGTCCCGATACAGATAAATACAATTAAAGTGTCTGTTCGTAATATCAAAATAGCAACTTTTTACTAAATACATACAAAAGTATGTACGGTACATATAAGAAAATCATGATATGAAAAAAATTGTCAGTCTATCTGTTTGTTTTGACTAATCTCCGAAACAGATGGACCGATTGCGACGGGACTTCCACTGGCAGATATTAATGTTATAAAGAGTAACTTAGGCTAATTTTTTTCAAAAAAAATATTAGGATTCCGCTCAAAAAAATCAAAACGTACTTAAGGACGCACGCGAGTTATGCGAGCGTAAGTCTCTAGTAAAATATAAAAATTGTTTATGAATGTTTGAAACTCGCATGAAAATTCCATACTTCATGGAAATATAAAGACTAAAAATACAAAGAAATGTTCAAGGTTTAGGTGAAAACTGTACCCTTAAAATATCTATGAAATTAACTTATATTTTTAAAGTATTTAAGGAAAAATATTATTTTTATATTTTCCTTGCTTGTGCAATGTTTTCTAAATAATTACTTTTTCGTTTTCCGTAGCTGTAAGGTCGACCCTATTACTAAATCATTGTCTGTCCACCCATCTATCTCTTAAAGAGTATACTCATATACCATTGTATATGGTATCCCTTAAACCATAACAGCTAGCAGAGTATAAAAATATTTACATATAATAATAAGGAAAAGTACAATATTACGTCATTTCTTTTTTCTTTACACTTTGAAAGATTTAATCAAACAGTACAAACTCTAAAAATAACAATAATCAAAATTGACCACCAAGGCCATTTTTTGTGGGGTTCCGTATCCAAAATGCTAAATTGGAACCGTTATAATTTCGTCTGTTTGTCTGTTCTTCTGTCATAGCTGTTTTACTCGATAACTATTGGAGCTACATTGCTGAATTTTGGTAGGTTGGTGTTTCATGTGAACAGCTAGATGATTTCATAGTTGTTCAAGCGTTGCGGAGTTAAATACTTCTAAAGCCGTAAACGTTTGTTCTCCAACCTTCTCCATTCTAACGCTTGAAGTCAGAAAATTCTGAAAAAAATGACATAATAAATCTTCCAAAATACTTTCAAGAAAAAATGTTTTGAAGAAGATACATTGAGTAGTTTGTGAGATATGGAATATTTTCCATTTTACGTTCACCAAAATTGTTAATACATTAAAAGATAATATGTCGTGTTGTGAAGATTTCTTTATTCAGCCCTTTTAACTTCCTACTGTTGGGCACGGGTTTCCCTTCAATACGAGGAGGATCAGGCCATAGTCCACTACGCTGGCCAAGTCTTACGAAAACTTAGATCCTCTTAGACATGTAAGTTTTCTCACCACGTTGTTCTTCATAACAAGACAAATGGTAATCATGTTAGAAATTATCCGTACATGTAAATATTATAGGTGCGACTAATTTGAGATTTGAACCCGCATCACTTGGTTTTCCAAGCAAGCGCGTTACCAATGGACTACCATTGTCTTTTTTGTTATGAATATTGATTCAATAAAAAATTCCCATCTTACAAAAACTTTTTACTTTTTCTGGGTTTTCCGATAATTATTATACTTTTATGATTTTCCGATAATTAATATATTTTATATGATAATTGTATTATACTTTTACTACTTAGAATAAACAAGGACATTATATTTTTAATAATTATTATTATTCAATTTTGCCGCACTTAAACTCGACTAATATGGAAAAAGTCAAATTGAGAAGGATGAATCATCTCTAATCGACGAAAACCGTTTTACAGGAGAGTACTTTGTTCCAAAGGCGTTAAGCATTATGGAGAGGCTTCCACCTATAAGGGATAAAGCGTAAAATTGTGTCGTCCCTGAATCAGTTAAGAGATTTTTAGCCGAAAATCCACACTTGCTTTTCCCGCAAGATAAGGGAAGATAAATGAAATTTGTAGCGCTCAGCTTCCGTCACAATCATTACTCAAGTATACATTACTTACCTCCCGAAACTTTAAAGTTACAAAATCGCTACTTCATTCATTTGATTTATCATATCAAAGACCTATTAATTATGAGTTATCGTCTAACTTTAATTTGCAATCGCAGTGTATTTTGTGATTCTGTAACCATTTCTTAGATTTATGCGAATATTTAACATTTATCTATACATATAATAAAATTCTGAGTCGTATCTGTACGTTAAATATTTTTTGGAAAATTTTATTGAAATAGTTATTATTATCGATACAGAGTCCCAATATATGGCTTTTAGATTTTTCATCTGTCTGTCTGTCTGTCTATCTGCCTGTGACCGCATCACCAGGAAACCACTGGACAGATTTTGATGAAATTTGGTATGATGATAGTTGGTTACCCGGGTCAACATTTAGGATACTTTTTACTGCGGGAAAATATCTATGTTGACCCGGATAACTAGCTATCACCATACCAAATTTCATCAAAATCCTTCCAGTAGTTTTCTTGTGATGCGGTAACAGACAGACAGACAGACAGACAGACAGGCAGACAGACAAAAAATCTAAAAACTATTAATTCCTCCTCTGTATCGATAATAATGTTTATTTCAATAAGATTTTCCAAAAATGTCTAATGTACAGATTCGGCTTAGTTACAATTTTATTATATGTATAGATACCAGATTGAGTAACAATAGAAACTTACACAATAAAAAATTTACTTAAAAATCATAACATTTTTCGAATTTTAATACAATAATTGTATACAAAAATGTCTCAATTTATTCATTGTAAATAAAACTACATAGTAGTCTGTGAATTGCTTCTGAACCAAACTCCTTTTAACCCGGCTTTATAGAAAAGTATTTAATTTAAATGTTAAATTCGTTCTTCAAAAGCTACGTAGCTTCTTGCGAATTTCTTTGAACCTAAATCTACTTTAGTGCATGACTTGCAAATTCCATTGTAGTAGTAACTTATAACGTCTATTAAAATAGCAGGATTAAGTTGAAAACTAAAATTAAAATATCTCTGTCAGATTAGTTACATTAAAATCTGTTTAGTTATATTTATTTTTACAGTATACAACAAATTTAACTTAATATTCTTGCAGTGAATTTCATGTAATTCAATACCTTTAGGTCTTTTGCTTAAAGAATTGATTAGAAAACATTGTTTAAGACATAAATAGGCCGCATAACCCAAATATTGTATTTATACCTACGACATGAGAAATTTATTATATCCATAGGCTTATTCACTTTTTTCATGGACACTAAAAGGTAACGTATAAAGTCTATGAAATAATCATTTCAAAACCAGGTAACAAGTGACTTACCCTCGCTTCCCTTGTGTCTCTAATACCTTTGATATCTATACTAATATTATAAAGAGGTAATGTTTGTGAGTTTATGACGTTGTAGGAATCTCTGGATCTACTGAACCGATTTAGATGAAATTTGATAAGAAGATAGTTTGAGACCCTGGAAAAGACATAGGATACTTTTTATCCCGTAAATCATTCCTTAAGGGGGTGAACATGGGGATGAAATTCTGTATGGGGAATCAAGCTAGGGACGAACCCGAGAGAAGCGAGGGTGAGTCACTAGTTTATAATAATACTAGCAAATAACTTATTTTTCATAAATAAACGTAGCCTAAGTCCGATCAAAATTGGTTCAGCCGTTTAAGAGATTAGCCGGAATAAATAGACTGACAAAAAAAATTGTGTGTTTTCTTATAAGTACCTCACATAATTTTATAAGCATTTAGTAAAAAGCTCATAATTTGAAATTACAAACAGACACTTCCATTTTATTTATCTGTATAGATAAATACAAGCAGCACCTTTTTTGGTATTTTCTTTACTTACTTACCTATGGGCTATTGCAAATCATAGTTTATCTGTTTACTAAATTTCATCAAAATCCGTTTAGCTACTTCAGCGGAAAAGATTAAAGTACACACATGAGATAAATAAGAGGAATCCCCTTAATATTCCATGTTAAAACGCATAAAAAACAAACTGTCAATCGAAGGGGAAAAACCTTTTCAAACAAAAGTTGGCTTACGTAGCTTTGAAATGCGATCAAATGCTATCATTGCTTTGCAGCCGTTTGATATCGCTCGAAAAAACTTTGTATTTAAACTTTCATTCGAGTTGCAGATAAAACTATTTATAGAACTGTTTTATAGCTAATGATGTTTTCGATTTGCTTATAATTTTAGATTATACCTATATATATTACTAGACTTACCCTCTCTCCGCTCGGGTTCGTCCCTAGTTACCTTTTAACGTTTAGTATAGATTTTTTAGAAATGAGTTCTTTTCCTGCAGTAAAAATTACTCTATATGTTGACCCGGATAACCAACTATTATCGTGCAAATTTTCATCAAAATCTGTCGAGTGGTTTTGTCGTGATGCGTTCCCAGACAGATAGACAGAAAAAAATTATTTATATTTCAATAAGATTATCCAAAAAATATTTAATGTACAGATTCGGCTTAGTTAGAAATTAATTATATGAATAAGTTATATGTATAGATATATTATGTACCTAATGCATAATTACATTTCTAAGAGATAATATGATAGTCCAGTCAAATAAGGTCTGAAATCAAGATTTTGGCACTCAACTTTGCATTTTTCATAATTAATATAGTTAAATACTGCGGGTTGGATACTATGTTATTTTTTTTTTAAATAAAAATTGGCACCAAAGTCCATTGAAACATCAAAAAATAAATTTCAATAAAACTATATTTTCGGTTTATTTCGCGGATTTATTTGGATTTTTGGTTCCCGACGTTTAAAATGCTTTGCAGCAATCATGGTCACCGGAGAGACTGAGGTGTTAGATGTCTCGAAGGTATGTATGTATTATGTATGTACTTGTTACAGACAGTGCGTACCCATAAAACAAAATTATTTCAAAAATTCAATAATGGAACCAAAGTATCTTACAATATTTGTAAATTTTATAGAGCAATACTCAATAGAAACATTAATAATGATTTTGCTGTGCTATGTTTAACTTATAAAATTATTTTAATACGTTTTCTTTAAATAGTTTATTTTGGTTAACTGGTTTGGTTTGGTTAACTGCCTCGGTGGTGTAGTGGCTAGCATAAAGCTGCACACCCGAAGGTCCTGGGTTCGAGTCCCAGGTCGGGCTAAGTTTAGTTATTGTGTCTTTCTGTATAGTAAGCCTCAGTAACAGCCCGGAGTTGGGAAGTTGGCGGTGTTTCACCCCCGTGCCTCGGAGAGCACGTAAAGCCGTCGGTCCTGCGCCTTAACTCTCACTGGTCGTGTCGAGTGGTCGTCCCACCGGAGTATGAGAGTGACAGGAATAGAGAGTGCACCTGTGTCTGCGCGTACACTTGTGCGCTATAATATCTCCTGCGCAGTTGGCTAGTCTCAATGAGATTGGCCGCCGTGGCCGGAATCGGTCAGGAGAACATCATCATTATCTTGGTTAGAGATATTATCATTATTCTTTGTAAATATTATTTTGACTAGTCCCATACACTTACAGTTAATTAAAACCTTGTCTCATTTCCTTTATCTATACATATAATAAAATTGTAACCAAGCCGAATCTGTACATTAAATATTTTTTTGGAAAATCTTATTGAAATAGACATTACTTATTATCGATACAGATGCCGAATCTATAGTAATTAGAATTTTTATCTGTCTGTCTAACTGTCTATTACCACATCACAGAAAAACCACTGGAGGTATTTTGATGAAGTGTGGTATGGTGATAGCTGGTTGTCTGGGTCAACATATAGAATACTTTTTACCGCGGGAAAATATCTCATTTCTGAGAAAAAAATACAAAAACTGCATTCTAAGAGTATACTAATATATAAAACCTAAGAATTTGTTTTTTGGTCATCTAAACGCGGGCGGAGCCGCGGGCAATGCTAGTATGGAAATAATATTTATAACTTTAAAACAAAAGCTAAGCCAAGTATGAATTATTATACGAGAAACAATTGCTACTCAGTTTCATTCAGTGGAAAATATCGTTTAATTTGCTAATTGAGCATTATGATGAGACAAAAAGTGTAGCATCTATTTAATTACGCCTCATTATACTATGTTCTTTAATTTATGAAGTAAGAAATAAAGGATCTTTTGTTCGTCCTCTAAAAACACAAAAATGTGAAGATGTTATGAGTCTAATTTTAAAATGTATTTTAATAGTTATTCATAATAATATATACCTAATAAAAAACAAATACAAAGTTATCCCACGGGTACCGCACATTCTTCCGGAATAAAAAGTAAATAAGTTAATTCCGGGATAAAAAAAAGCCTATGTGCTATTCCAGACTATAATCTATCTCTGTGCCAAATTTCATCGAGATCCGTTTAGTCGTTCTGGCGTAATTAAGTAACAAAGATTCTTCCACTTTTATAATATTATGATACCCGTGTATTACACATGTGAGCTTTACTTATTATCTGATCCCACTGAAAGGGGTTATGAGTTTGAACATACCTACTGGTATGTATGTATGTACCTATACATGTTTGTATGTATCCTTTGTCAACTTGTTCCCGTCTTTTTGGTTCACTTTTTACGCAGTCGCTTTTTTTTTATTTAATTATTTATTTGTTTTATTCATTAATGAATCAACATAATATTAAGATTAAAAAATATTTATTTTTTAAATATTAAGAGATAAAAAATATTTTGTCCCGTTTTTTTTTTTGGCCATTTCTTATATTCTGTAAATAATACGTTACAGTCATTGTTTTTAAAAAATGTTTCACGTACAGATTTTGCTAACTTACTTTTTTATTATATGTATAGATTTTTGATCTATACATTAATTTTACTATACTTCCTTATTGGGTAGTTGCTCTAAACTCGCTAATAAATGATACAAAGACGTCAATTTTTCTCAAATTTTGTTAGTAACTTCAAAACGATAGATAATTCGATAACAAAATGTTCGTTAAAGGCGAGTAATCTCAAGTTCGTAATGAATTTAAACTGTGTTAATACCATGATCGCCTTTTCTAGTGATGTTATTTAACTACAGTCATTATAGTAATTTCATAAAATAAAATAAAAATTGGAAAAAAGCAGCCATGAGGACTGCCGACAGAAGTGAAAACTTAAAACTTTAAACGAACAGTTTTTATTTTTGGATATTCAAAATAATTGTTTGATCTTAAATTGAAATTTGTTAATTAAAACTGATTACATTTATCTGGTTTTGACATCTATCGGCACTCTGAGTGTTAGCGTTAACACGTCACGTGACCATGTCGATGACGACTTACATGGATTTACTCCCCATCCAAACATGCTTATAGAAATTTTCACTTCAAAAACAGTAAAACTTATTATATATGAGCGCTTACATCCCTACATATAGCCTTATAAACTCTTCTAAATCAGTAAAAGTCCTTACAATTTATAATCGGTTAGGCCGTTCAGTAATTACCTCGGACAAACAGAAAGACATACAAAATTTTTAAAATCACAGACAGACATCCTTACTATTTAAATGTATATATTTAGAGTATTTATAGAAAAATTGTTATAATGTAATGTATATCAATTTTTTTCCTACTTAAAATATTCCTATTAATTAATTATTAATTATCCTTAAAATATGTATAATATTATTCCTATGTAATTAAATGTATTTAATCAAAATCATTATTAACTAGCGACTCACCCTCGCTTCGCTTGAGTTCGTTCCTAGTTACGTTTTAACGTTTAGTATATATTTCTCAGAGATGAGATATTTTCCTGCAGTAAAAAGTATTCTATATGTTGACCCGGATAACCAGCTGTCATGCTACCAAATTTCATCAAAATCTATCCAGTGGTTTTCTTGTAATGCGTTCCCAGACAGACAGACATACAGACAAAAATTCTAAAAACTATAAATTCGGCCTCTGTATAAATTGATAATAATGACTATTTTAATAAGAATTTCCAAAAAAATATTGAATGTATATATAGATATCAAAGGTTTGTATTATGTATGTTCCGCGACATTTTCACTTATTGCCAATCGATTTTAATATTTTTTTATAAATAAGCTATTTCCCATATAAATTGGATGTTCTATATCAATTTCAAGAATTCTACCTCCAAGAATAAAATTATCACTTCACGCATACCACTTCACTTTATAATATACTATTTATCAACAACTAAACACGGTAGCATATAAAAAACTTACGCGTTCGTTAGCGAGTATCGAACAAATGAACATGGTTACTTAACAATATAAATATTAAAGTTCACTGTCAATTTTCTAGTAGAAACTCTATTATTACATTATATCGTTTAGCGCCATTAGGGAAAGCCTGGCATGATGGAAAAGAATTATAATAAATAAGGGCTTTTTCACAATGTTATTATAAAATTTTAGCTTTGAAGGAAAATATACTATACTTACTGGTTTTTATCTTGTTATTAACAAAGTGAAAGTTAAAGGTATGCTCTAGCTAAATTTCATCGCAATCTGTTCAGCAGTTTAAACGTGGAATAGTAAAAAACAGGTAGAGAGTTATTTTTTACTGTAATTCATTAGTAATATTAGTATAAATATTTAGGCTTATAGCAAAGATTTGGACCAACGGACAAAGCATTTTTTTACGTTATTATTATTTACTAGCATTGCCCGCGGCTCCGCCCGCGTTCAGATGACCAATAACCAAATTCTTAAGTTTTACATATTAGTATACTCTTACATTGCAGTTTTTGTATTTTTTCTCATATATGAGATGTTTTCCCGCAGTAACAAGCAAAAGTATCCTATCTGTTGACCCGAATAACCAGCTACCATCATACTATTTTTCATCAAAATTCCTCCAATAGTTTTTCTGTGATGCGGTAACAGACATATAGACAGACAGACAAAAATTCTAAAAAATATAGATTCGGTCTCTGTATCGATGATAATGTCTATTGCAATAACCAAAAAATATTTAAAGTACAGATTCGGCGTAGTTACAATTTTATTACATGTATAGATGTATATTTTATATTTAATTAATCTAAATATGCACTCATTTTCTTTACATCATTCTCAATACTGAAATCATCACTTCTACGATATTATTTTACGAGTAGCTTTTAGTTATTTCTGACTCGCCATTGTAATCACTTTAGCGGTCTTGCAATTCTTCGTATATTTTCACGTCGAGTGTGCAGCTTATTAGATTACGCCCGCATGCCAATATCCCCATCGATCTTTCTCTTAATGACTACTTGCTAGATCTTCGAACTTAGTTCTTTTAATAGCTAAATATTATGTTTTAGTCTGAACTTACTGGAGGCTGATGGATTATTATTTACATTTCACGTAAATTCTTTTAAACTTTAGTATATTATCAGGCTTAGGTAGTAGTGTACATCCTACTAATAAATGCGAAAGTTTGTGAGGATGTATGGATGTATAGATGTATGGGTGTTTGTTACTCTTTCACGCAAAAACGACTGAACGGATTTTAATGAAACTTTACAATAATATAGCTCATACATCAGAATAACACAAAGGCTACTTTTTATCTCGAAAAACTGTACAGTTTTCGTGGGATAGATTTGTTTTTCATTTTCTAGAGGCAAACCCGAGCGAGGCGAGGGTGAGTTGCTTGTCTTCAATACATCAATCCCCTACACCTTCGAAATTAGAGTGCTTAGATTTCTTACTCTATAATGGAAACTAAATAACGTTTAATAGAAATTGCCCTGGGGGCTTAAACAAGATTTCATTCTACAACCGTTGTAGAATAGAAATATTGAAAATTGTATTAAAATGACAAATATAATCGTTATGTCATAGAATCATAATATTATATCTATCTTTAGTTAATGATTATATTTCTATTCTATAGCGATTGTAGAACAATATCTTGTGTAAGCTTCCTGTTTCTCTTGATTAGATTTCTATCGAAAGTATTTTTAGCCTACAATAGTATATGATCTCCTGACCGATTCCGGCCACGACGGCCAATCTCATTGAGACTAGCCAACTGCGCAGGAGACATTATAGTGCACAAGTGTACGCGCAGACACAAATGCACTCTCTATTCCTGTCACTCTCATATTCCGGTGGGACGAGTATTCGACACGACCGGTGAGAGTTAAGGCGCAGGACCGACGGCTTTACGTGCTCTACGAGGCACGGGGGTGAAACACCGACAACTTGCCAACTCCGGGCTGCTACTGAGGCTTTCTACACAGAAAGACTCAATAACTAAACTTGGCCCGACTCGGGACTCGAACCCAGGACCTCCGGGTGTGCAGCCGTACATGCTAGCCACTACACCACCGAGGCAGTTGTTTACAATAGTACATCAATATAGACTATAATATTTTCCTATTCAACATTTTAATGAACGGTGGAATATACCTTAAACATGGTTATTGGTAAACGCATTTAGGAGTGTTATTAAATATTAAGTTGAGTTTTAGGTCAGTAGCATCAAATATCTATATCTTTTCTCAATCAATATTCATATAATATTATTTATATGAATATTGATTCAGAAAAGAGATTTTTATGTCCAAAAATTATCTGTAGTAAGTGGAAAATAATATTTTCCACCACATTTTTCTTGATTCTGCTCTAAAATAAAGTTTTTTATAAATATTTAGATGGTTGCGTTATAATTATTTTCTTTTTATTTCTTTTAGTAGTAAATGCAAAATGTAATATCAAACATTTTTGTGTTAAAATATAAACTGATGAATTTCTTTCTAACACCGATTATAATCATTATTTCTTTTAACTAAAAATGTAAAACAATTTCTAAATCGCTTTAAAAATAATTATTTTGTCCATAGGGCTGGCTGGGACTTCTTAAAATTTTTATGAATCTACTTATGAGTTATATTTATTTATAACGTCAATAACAACTAGTGTTCGTCTAGTGGCCGAAATTTGAGCACAATCGTAATCTAAAGCTTGTCAATAGTTACTAAACCAAAAGATCGTTTGACTAACAAAGAAGAAAAAATACTGAATTTTTTGAACAATAACAAACAAACAAACATACATACATACAAACAAAATAAACCAAATTGACCATCCTTCTTTCAAAATCGGTTAAGCCACATAAAATGTACTTACGTGTACAAAAATTCAACATTTAATTTTAAACTGTAAACTCACATTTATTAAAATTCATAGCATCCGAAGAAAATATTGTCTTTTCTAATGAAAAGCTGCATTTTACACCCCTTATTAGCATATAAATAACATACACACATCACTGTGTCACGGGCGTTCATTTTGTAAGTGTCACTGATAACAATTCAGTTTTGTTGGAAAACATCGCGTGTGGGGTGAATTATGTGAAGCGTCTAAGTGTTTTAACGAGACCACTTTATTAAAAAATAGATTTAAAACTTTTTTTGGGTACTTGATAAGGCTTGATTTAATTTTTGTTTGGAATTTATGAGCGGATGTATGAATTTTTAATTTTTAAAGAACATCATTTTGGACTGCTATTATTATTGGTGCAAAAGTTTATATAGCAAAATGCTCCAAACCTACCGAGTCTCAAATACGAAGGTGTCACAGAAGCAATAATAACCGATTTAAAAGAGATACAGCTAAATTATTTCTCTATTAAAAATGGCCAGATAAATAGACTCGTACATATTATATGTGGTCAATGTACTAGATCAATAAATTCGTGCATTTGAATAATACTGGTAAAAATATTTTGCAAGCAGTCAAGACAAAGAACCAGCCAATATGATGATATATAGGAAATTAACTAAACTTATTAGTATCAGTCGTGATTCTTGAGAATTATAGACGAACCCATATTAGAAAATAGCTCTTTAAAATATCTATTAAACTGTAGCAATGCTATATTGACTTTGCTTCGGGTACAACTCTAGATGTATGTATGTACCTAGGGACGTATCCGAGCGAAGCCAAAGTACGTCGCTAGTATACCTATACATATAATAAAATAATTTTAACTGAGTCGAATCTGTACATTAAATATTTTTTGGAAAAACTTTTTGAAATAGACATTATTATCGATACAGAGGCCGAATCCATAATTTCTAGAATTTATGTCGGTCTGTCTGTCTGTCTGTGACCGCATCACGGAAAAACTACTCGAGGGATTTTGATGAAATTTGGTATAATGTTAGCTGGTTATCCGGGTCAACATATAGGATACTTTTTACTGCGGGAAAATATCTCATCTCTGAGAAATCTATACTAAGCGTTAAAACGTAAGTAAACACAAAAAACAAAAGAAACAAAGAAACAACAAAAAACAGCAAGTAACGTACAAGTGTAGTAAATATTTATTAAAAATAAAAAAAGTTGTAAAGCAGCAATTACTTCAAAGAAAGGGTGCTTTTAATACAGCAAAAAGACGGCGACAACGTCTTTCAAAACTAAGTTTTTATTACGTCTGCAGTGCACATCTGAACTTGTGACTGGAGTGAACAGACGTTACGTATTACTTTTGAAGATTTATTAAATATAACTTTATATATAGAAATAAGTTTTATTACTCCATAATATATGTGTTTAAAAAAAGAGACCCGTAGTTAAATTTGAGTAAAATATTTGAAAGTAACTAAAATGTTTGGTTCTTACTGCCTAACTCGATCAAGTATTTTTTAATTATTTCATTTTTAATTATTACTGATGTAGATATACTGATTATATTTTTTATTAGCGACTCATGCTGGTTCCACTCGGATTCGTCTCTAGGTATGTTTTAACAGTTGGTATACCTAGATTTCTCAGGGATAAGATATTTTCCCGCGCTAGAAAGTATTCTAAATGTTGACCTGGACAACCAGCTATCGCCCTACTAGATTCCATCAAAAACCGTTCAGTGGTTTTCTCGTGATGAGTTCCCAGAGAGACAGACAGAGATAAAAGATACTGTTTCAAAAAAAAGCTAAAGCTCGTTATCAGCAAAAAAGCAAGAAAAAATAAAATCGGTTGTCAAACAAAGGAAAAAAAGATACCAAAGTGCTTGGTCTTTACCTATTTATATATTTATATCTATACATGTAGGTACTAAAATTGTAAATTAGTCGAATCTGGACGTTAAATATTTTTTGCAAAATCTTATTGAAATAGTCATTAATATCGATACAGAGGCTGAATCTATAGTTTTTAGAATTTTTGTCTGTCTGTTTGTCTATTTGGGTACGCATCCCGAAAAAACCACTGGATAGATTTTGATGTGGTTTGATGATAGCTGGTTACCTGTGTCAACATATAGGATACTTTTTACTGCGGGAAAATATCTCATATCTGAGAAATATATACTAAATGGTAAAACGTAACGTAGGGACGAACCCGAGCAAAACGAGGGTGAGTCGCTAGTATAGATAATAAGGGCACTTTTTCAAGGATTTTTTTATTCAAGTGAAAATAGGATACTATATAAAATATCACATTAACAGAAACTTCACGAAGTCGCAATTTAAAGTAAAAACAATAAAATGTGAGGAAAAGCAGTTTTTCACGCGAACCGAGTTCAGTCATACGTACATAGAACTTTTTGCTCTAATTAAGACGGTACTTTGCTGAAACTACTTTAGTTTTAACTAAAACAATTACACTTTAACCATTCTATTTCTAATTTTTAAGTGATTAACTCTAACAAATATTAAGTATTAAATAACTTCTAGTTTTCTAAAGAGTAAGTTATCATGAAATTTATAAAGTTTTATACTGACATAGAAATAATGCAGTGATAGCTCAGTGGTAACTCGCTTGGAAAACCGAGTGAAGCTGGTTTAACCCCGCACTTGGTCAGTGTGGTGGACTATGGCCTGATGCCCCTCGTATTGAAGGGAGGCCCGTGATCAGCAGTGGGACGCTCAGAGTGGACTGCTCAGAAGAGTTGAATGCATTACATTACAAAACTTAGCTTTTGATATTCGAAAGCAAATTTAGAAATTGCTTAGTAAGCAGACTTCAGAAATGGAGAGTACATTCAAGTGGATGTTATTCTGAAGACTTACACTCCCTTTGCTTGGCTTAGACGTTTAACCTATAAGTTACTCCAGTTCATAGTCAATTTGTGTACTCGATGTCATTCAAACTCGTCAAGCCGTCTTATTGTGAAGAAATAAATAAATAAATATGTTGAGACATTAACACACAGCACCATCTAGTTCCATGGTAAGCTACGAGGCTTGTGTTATGGATACCAGATAGTTGATACACTACACATATGTGATATGTATATAACTTTAAATACATACATAAATTATAAGTATAAGTACACATCCATGATTGGAGTACAAACATTCGTGATCATTACACAAACGAATGCCTCCTTAGGGACTCGAACCCGCGACCGCTGGCACAGCAAGATCACAACAAATTGAGCCATACGTGTCGTCAAAGAAGTAACATACATACACACATACAAAATTTCGCATTTATAATGGTCTATATGTTACATGATATTTTTGTCAAAGAATTGAGTAGAAGAATTAATCAGATAAATCTAAACACGACATCGTCGAATTTTTGTCAGTCTGTCTGTCTATATGCCTGTTTATTTCAGCTTATCTCGGAATCTACTGAACCGATGTTAACCGGACTTTCACTGGCAGATAGCTGATGTTCTAAGGAATAACTAAGGCTACTTTTATTATATATTAGTTTCGCGCAAAAACATAACACACCCGAGCGAAGCGAGGGTAAGTGGCTAGTTATAATAATAACCTATCGATTTTGGTCAAAGCGGTCTCTCTGAGATTATTCAACTATGCACGTGATATTATATAATAGCAGTGGTCGGATGCGTCATTCATGAGATAGCAATCCGATATGACCGGAGAAAATTTCATTCTAGATAGATGACTTGACATTTCTTAAGATGTCACCGACTTCCTTATCATGGAGCTACTACTGAGAACTTGACAGAACCGAGACTTTTAACTTTTTTGGCCTGAATCGGTATTCGAATTAAAAACCTCAAATTTTCTTAGATTTAAACAAATACTACTAAGCATTTGCTTAAATCTAAAATATTAATTTTAAATGAAACTATCTTTTCTAATTTTGCTGTGGTTTTATTTTGAACTTTTCTTCAGAATTAAAAAGACTAAATCAACGTTCGGAGCAACTTAAAACTTGCCTAATTAAGGAACTTGGCGCTTGAGTCTGTTCAATGACCATGTTTGTTCTAAAGCACTCGATAGACAGTCGAATTTCCGGAGCAAAAATCCAAAATAAAACAACTAAAAACTCGAAAGTTATCTCAAATTCGTAACCATATAACTTAATATGAATAGATTGCATCGAAAGCCAAATTTTACATGTACAGATAGATGTCTTATTTCAAACAATCCTCCACACAAGTCATTACTACACTTCCAACTTGATTGACATCGTAAATCCTCAAATAAAAAGTGATTCGAGAAAACCAAACGAATCTCAGTTGCGTGCAACTTGGCTTATTTTTAACGTACAGCTTCTACGCGGAATATATTACTTTCCCTACCAAGCGTGACGCCTATAGAGGCATGAAGCATACAAATTAGAAAAAACAACCTGTCGACGTTGGATAAAGTGATTTCAACTTAAAATTAGTTGGGATAAAGTTAATATTTCCTTGTACTTTCAAATCACATTTCAAGACAGTCATTATCGTTAAAACCTAATCGCGTACAGGACCTCATTATGGTAAGTACGCGTCCCTATTAGAAGGTTGTATCAAAATTGCTAGGATCCCCCGGGATGGTGTAAAAGCCGGTATAGAAGGTGGAAGAATATATTGGAATGATTATTCAACATTGATGTGTAATTCCATATTATCTATACATATAATAAAATTGTAACTAAGTGGAATCTGTACATTAAATATTTTTTGGAAAATCTAATTGAAATAGACATTATTATCGATACAGAGTCCGAATCTATAGTTTTTAGATTTTTTCTGTCTGTCTGTCTGTCTGTTACCGCATCACGAGAAAATCACTGGACAGATTTTGACGGAATTTGGCATGATGATAGCTGGATGTTCGGGTCAACATATAGGATACTTTTTACCGCAGGAAAATATCTCATTTCTGAGAAAAAATACAAAAACTGCAATGTAAGAGTATACTAATATGTAAAACCTAAGGATTTGGTTTTTGGTCATCTGAACGCGGGCGGAGCCGCAGGCAACGCTAGTTTTGTATACGATCTATTGTAAGCTATAGCTGTTGAATTCATCTTTCGTATATTTTGACTATTACTACTTTTAACCCCCGACACAAAAACGATGGGGTGTTATAAGTTTGACGTGTCTGTCTGTGGTATCGTAGCTCTCGAACTGAGGAAATGATTTTGGTTTTGTTTCTTTTTTTGTTTGAAAGGTGGAAGTCGGGAATGTTCTTAGTTATGTTTGATGAAAATGGGTCCAAGATGGTCGGAGTTTTTTATATTTTTAATTTAATTTTACTTGTTATTTGAAAAATATGCATTTAATACGTTTATGGCTAACATCATTTTACGATACTGAGGAGTGGAGCATATCTATCTAACTATATATATATATATATATATATATATATATATATATATATATAAAAGTCATCTGACGTTCGTTACTCTCGCTAAAATTCAAAACCGGCTAGACTGATTTGAATTATTCTTTTTTGTTTTGTTGGGGGTGTATCAGAGGTGGTTTAAGTATAAAAAACAGAAAAGTCCCAAAAAAAAACAGCTGGAAAATTGAAAAGTTCAGAACTGTTCATTTTGTACCTATGAATATATAATATATGTATATAGTCTATCTATTCTATACTAACTGTTAAAACGTACCTAAGGCTGAACCCGACCGAATCGAGGGTGAGTCGCTAGTATATAATTAATAAAAATGAATGTTAGTTTGTTTGTCTTCTATGCATTCCTAAACCATTGATTTGATTATGATGAAACTCTGGTGGGCTAACCTGTATACGCCTGCGAAGGTTCCTGGTGCAAAAACACTTTTCTTTAGACTTTTGTCTTTTACGCGTTCCTAAGCCATTCAAGCTTAGGGACGTACCCAAGCAAAGCGAAGTTAAGTTGTCAGTATGTACATAGACAAAATATAAAAGACGAGGGATGAGTAGGATGAGTGAATGAGTTAAATGCTAGTGTACTTAATATGCATCTTGTATTTCAATACATATAATATGTATACATTCTTTTAAATTATATTACGCCTTTGACGAAGGAATTAACTACGCAGAGTCTCATAGTACTAAACATGAAGCCAATCAATAATTAATATTTTAAAATAAAATATACTAGCGTTTTAAAACTGTACAGAAATATTGTTAATAAATAAAAATAGTCAAAATATTTTATTATATATACTAATATTACAAAGAGGTAAAGTTTGTGAGTTTGAGACGTTGTAGGGGGTAATCTTTGGATCTGTTAAACCGATTTAGATAAAATTTGGTAAGAAGATAGTTTGTGACTCTGGAAAGGAAATATAACTTTTTATCCCGGAAATCATCTCTTATGGGAGTGAAAATGATGATGGAAGTATGAATGGGGAATCAACTTAGGGACGAACCCGAGCGAAGCGATGGTGAGTCGCTAGTAATAAATAAAATAATAATAATATAAATATACAACATGATATAGTATTTATTAAAAAAAATTATTCATTTTTCTTCTCAAAAATTGTAAACTAACGACTAAAACCTATATATGTGAAATTGCCCTTATTAATTAAAGAAAATAAGCGATATGTATGGCAAAATCGAGAATATTACCACAAACAACAAAATCACGCTACTATTTTTGACTTTGACTTCGAAAATATCTGACAGGTAGGTACATGTTAAATAAAAACTGCCTTTTAGTAATTCTTTACTTTTTATTATTTAGAAGACGGTTTTAATTTTTTTTTTGTCTGGAAGTCGTTTTTTTTTAATATTTTAATAAATTAACCATATTTAACCTACCTATATTTTGAAGTTGGTTTAAAGTTTTTGAAATGTATCAAATTCATATAATATTTTCAACTCATAATAATATGATTCGAATGTAACATTTTTTTATTTTAAAATTGAAGTTGTGAATCACATCAAAACGATATTTATACTGATTGAAAGTTGAAGGCAGATTAGATTATAGGCGGCGTTAGAAAATTGAAAGATAAATTGATTCGAGGTCCATTTAACTATGATTGCGTTTGAACAAAAATCTATTTTGCTTCCTTATTTGTTGAAGAAATTTTTAGATACTGTTTTATTTCACTAAAAAGCTATAAGTTTTCACCTATATTAACATTAATTTTATTACATTATTTTTCATACATTGCAGTTTTAGGGTATTATTACATAAACCTTTGTGTTTTTAAAAGGTAGCTAACCTATAATTTATATCTTCATTTTGAGGATATAGCGTGTTAGGCGGGCGTTTCAATGCTACGAAACTTTCATTTTACACCAAATGGTAATCAAATTAGTGACCACCAAACGTAATAGGGAATACAAGTTATCACTTACCTAGTTAAGTAATACTTTATTTATTTAAAAAGATATTTTATAGTAGATTATATTTGAAGCTACGAGTATGTACTGAATTGGTTTTTAAAATTTACTCCATTAGAATATACATAACAAAATACAGGTTACATTTTTCAAAGTTCCTCAGGAAAGCTTTTTTATAAGTAACACAATATATTTATAGAAAAAGCTTAAAAATATAATTTAAAAGTTTTATACCTATAATATGGTAATTTCAAAGGTCTACTTAGCGGTGGTACCCTAAGTTATAATAGCTATGCCATTCGACCTTTTGCTTCACTTCCACCCTGAAACTATGCCACGTGCGTTGTTATATTAATATACTAAACAAAAACTTCTAGATAATATTTTAAATACAACTATCTTTTAGGATTTTTTTCGCAGACATATTTTATTTTTTAGAATAAACTAGCGACACACCCTCGCTTCGCTCGCGTTCGTCTCTAGGTACATTTTAATGGCATCGACTTTGAAAATATCTGATTAGGTATCTATTTTAAATGAAAACCTCCGTTTAGATATTTTTTACATGTTAATGCCTGGAAGTCGGTTTTTTTTAAGTTTTTATTATACTATGTAAAGATATAGACCATCTCAATTCAAAATATCATCGAGCCGCTTTTCTTGGGCTTTGGCGAAGTAGGACAGATTTCTTCAGATTTTTTCCGGGGCGGAGTACCATGCGAGTTGCTCCTGGTACTTCTCTGATAGCTGAGTAAACTATGGGAGCAATCCCATGGTTATGGTGGTTGGTGTCGCAATGCCAGTAGTCGTGGCGTCGTGGTTGAGTGCGTAAACAATCCTGCGACGATTTATTAAGACGGGAAAGGTTTTAGTAAGGTTGAGTAGTTAGGTAATATTAGTTTTTTTTGCTGGTGTTCCCAAAAAACGACTTATATGTATGCAGGTGGTATACGTAAATGCATGTCCCAAAGCCAAAAAAAAAGATTCATAATTGCCAAAAATATTACGTAAAAAAAAAACATACATGAATTGCGTACCACCCTCTTATTGAAGTCGGTCGACAGTACTATCCATATATATACTCGTAATATCATCAGACGTATTTTATCGATTGCTTCAGGTCTATAAATTATCGTAATATTTTACCTCCCTCTCTACCAAAAACAATATTTTCAAAGCCAACCCATAGAATGCGTAAAAACATTTCGGATAACCAGGAATAAAGCGAAAGAATAACTTTCAAACAAGAAACATTTGTACATAGGAAAGTTTGATATAACACAAATTGCAACTCGCGCTTGTCATTCGTAAACCGGGGGCGGATAAACCGATTTATTAGACGTAGCGTTACGTCGGCCATTTCATGTGGGATTGTGTCGATTTTTGTGGATATTCGGTTAGAGTATTTAAAATTGTAAAAAAAAATGAGTATGGTGTCTGGCTGTTGTTTTCGATTACACATAGTTTTGGAATATCATTTTAATTGACATGTTAAATTTATATAAAAATTTGCTGTCTGTTTATTATATTTTTGGTGGTTTCTGCAGAAAATAAAGGTAATGCTAGCCCCTCATATAGCCTAAAACTTTGAATTAGAGCAAACGTCATATTTAATCAGAAAGATTATTTTCAATTTAAAATTAATTAGTTTAACTATAAAAGTGAGAAAAGCAGATTTTCATACAAACTTACAACCTCTCTGTGAATTAAACCTTTAGGAGTTAAACTTTAAAAATCCTTTCTTCGCAAATAATTACATTCAATTCATTCATTTTCTATAAGCATATGCAATATCAAAATCCTCAAAAATAGCACCACGATCTAAAAGCCTCTAGATAATAAAGTAACTTTTATACCTACTGCATTTACCTCTTCTCTTTTTATCTTATTTGACAATGATATTATAATATAGGCAATCTGAGTTATCAAGCACTAGCTCAAACACTTATCTTAGTAACAGCAACAGTAAATATTACTTAAATGGCTTATAACTTTGTAATCAAATGCAATTTATGTCCTGAAAAAAAAAAAGCTTTTTTATGGCTATAATTTCAGTACTCTACAAAAAATACAACATAAATATATTTCGGTAAAAAGAAGCCTCCATTTCATAGAAAGGTAAGTACAGTAGGGTGCTTGAAGCACGTACGTAGTTTCACCTGAAGTAAATGATACTGAAAAAAACTATAAGGCTCAGTGAATGGCGCTTGGATTATTTATTTGAAACTAGCGACTCACCCTCGCTTTGCTCAGATTCTTCCCTAGGTACGTTTTGACGCTTTTTATGGAATAGATTTTTTTTTCATTTTTTTTTCATGTATTTTACTGATGTTTTAATAGTTATTCTGCTAATCAAAGACAAATCTATTAAATCAAAGATCATCGAAATCGGTCCAGCCGTTCTCGAGTTATAAGTGTTGTAACAATCCCGACTTTGCTTTATATACATAGAAGATTTTTACTTACTTTACGATCTTTCTCTTGGGAAGTAAACAGTCAATGCATTTGATTCCTCTTTCAGGGATGTGAGGTATTTGTTGCCATGACATGCACAACATTTTAACCTCATGCAATAACGTCAAACAAAAACACACTTGTTATTACAAATTATTCAATTCAATTAAATTTTATAGTTAATACCTTTAAAACGTGCCAGTTGAGCATAGATTGCTTTGCCAATGTCACATAGAATGAGGAAGACCCGAGAGAGATTCTTCAGCATAGTAAGATTAATACGCTATACAAAGTTGCATATAAAAATATTTTTCTTCAATTCAATTCAATTTTTATGGTAATATTATAAATATAAACACCCATGACTAGAGTACAAACATTCGTGCTCATCACACAAATGAATGCCCCTAGCGAGACTCGAACCCGCGACCGCTGGCACAGCAAGTAGGGTCATAAACTAAGCCAAACTTGTCAAAATAAAAAACACCTAACAATGCAAGATTTACAACATTCGCGTAAATTATCCGTTAGCGTAAGTTAAATAAATATTTTACTACAATAGTTGAGTTACAGATGCTTTCGAGCGGTGGAAGGATTTGCGGCTAGAGAGCGAGCCAACTAGTGACTAAAAGTCGTTTGATTTTATTTATTTGACTCTTTCCATACTGTTATTACCGTTTTAATGTTCGTATTGCATCGCGTTAAGGTATAGAGGATAAATGTAAATATTGCAATTTGGTTTGAATGCGGGATAAAATGATAATTGGGCAGTGTATTATGGCTGGTTTACGTAATTTTAAATTATATGGTGCAGTGATAATGGGATAAATTAAAGAAATATTTTATTTCGAGAAGAGAAGCTCGATTGGTTTTTTAGATTTTAGAAGTACACGTCTATATATCTTATTGCAATAAATAATCTTCAATCTATCCATCTAGTTCCATGGTAAGCTACGAGGCTTGTGTTATGGATACCAGATAGTTAATACACTACACATATATAACTTTAAATACATACATATTATAAATATAAACACCCATGACTGGAGTACAAACATTCGTGCTTATTACACAAATTAATGTCCCCAGCGGAACTCGAACCCGCGATTGCTGTCACAGCAAGTCGGATCACTACAAACTGAGCCAAACGTATCGTATTATCATAAATTATGTAAAACAATCAGATATATGAATGTATACTCACAAAATTCGAGTGCTTCCTCTTTTTTAAAGTTGGTTAAAATAAATATTTTTTTAATTACTTTTAATTTACTTTAATCGTTACGTAGAATATTTGTGTAAAAATATGCATCAAACAGAGTATGAAAAATAAGCAGAACATTAACTAAAGTTTGCGTTTAAAATATGAGAAATGTTGAAGTTAAAAAAGTTTACAACCGTTGATATATTTTTTTTGGAATTCCGTATTTTTATAAAGAAACCATTTAATCTATTTATATATTGTATTTAATAAAAAAATATGTATTTTCAATTCAAGGTAGTATTTTTCATTTCAAGGTCAAGGGTTCGATTCCTGTTCACAATTAACGTTTATCTAGGTAATTATTTATACATTAAAACAAATTACCCATAGAATTTTAAAAATTGTATTGAGAAAACATTAACCGCTGTCATAAAATTATATTTTGTTATATCTCCTCATATAATATACATATTTTTATGTCAATTTTATGTTTTATTGTAAACGTTGAAAACTGTATCAAAATGCTATAAGTGGCTTAGAAGTATGTGGAGAAACAAACAGGGTACTGTTTTATACTATTTATAGGTAAATTGAATTATTGAATTGAATTGGGTTGGCGGACTTCTCATGTCTTTCGAATACTTGCTAGGTTCTCTCAGACATGTAGGTTTCCTCACAATGTTTTCCTTCACCGTAAGACAAGTGGTAATTATGTTGGGAATGATTCGCACATAAAAATATCAGCTAGTATAGTATACTCGTATGATCTGTGATATCAGGGGTGCGAGACCTTGGATTTGAACCCACATCACTCGCTTTCCTACCGAGCGCGTTACCACTGGGCTACCACTGTCTTTTTTCTCTTAAAGTAAAGAAAATAAGCACTTAAAATAATCAAACTTAAATTATAAGAATATAACGCCTTTCCTTATTCATTTTCATGCAAGCTGCATGTACAGAAGGACACGCTCACTTCGAACTCCAACTTGGCGGGTTTTTATTTCATTCCCAGCAACGTTTCCGCCGCGTCTCTTATTTTGTGACAATTTCGTTTTTGGCACAGTGTTGTTTTTATTAATAAAATACTGAAATGAATAATTTAATTATAAAATTAAATAAAGTCGAATGTAAGCTCGATCTTGTTTTACTGTAACCTAAAGCATAATGTATGTATGAAACTAGCTGTCTCAGTGGTCTAGCAAATACATCTACAAATCTGAAGGACCTAGGTTCCAGCCTTGAATCAGGCCAAGTATAGTTATTGGATTTTTCTGTCACGAAATTCTTCGAAGCAATTCGTCATCAGCTAGAAATAGAACTCGCTATCTACAAATTAGTATGCCAAGCCTGTACCTATATGTAGGGCACTGTGCCACGACTAAGTATCGACAATACTAATATCATTATAGTTCACTAAAGCGCATAGGGTTTCACCAAATTGTTTATGCAGCGGTCGTATATGAGGAAAGGATCATCAGAAAACAATTGCAGGAAAACCTCCTCAATATAACGAAATCGCTTTTCAATTATCATCAACATTTTACATAACAGTATAACAACACGTAATAGTGTCCCTACTTGCTGTGCCGCTGGTGGCGGGTTTGATTCCCGCTGGAGGTATTGATTTGTGTGATGAACTCGAATGTTTTTACTCTAGTCATGGGTGCATATATTTATAAAATGGATGTATTTAAATTTATATAATGTGTAGTGTATCAGCTATCTGGTATCCATAACACAAGCCTCGTAGCTTACCATGGAACTAGATGGCGCTGTGTTAATGCCCCAACATATTTACTTATATTAAAAATAGCTAAAAAAAAGCTGTTTTATTATTTAGCCCAAAACTACTAAATATATCGTGATTTTTACAAAAGCGCGTTACTGGACCAATTGATATGGAGAGTTATTTGAGCGACATTGCTGTATGTAAGTGTCTTATGGGAATGGCTAGAAAGTTTTGTAGTCCAAATGTAAAATATTTGTTTTTATATTTACTTACATAAGAATGCTTGTTTTTAAGTCTAAATAAGCTCTAAATAATTTTTTTTAATTTTCGTATGGACGTTTCTGAGTCACTTTTTGTTTACGCCTATAGTTTCTGAGTTACATATTATATGCATAAAAGTCGTAAACATTGTATCCGTCCTCTCTCACTTTCGAAGTATGGATCGAAAAACTCTGAAAAAAATTTTTTTTTTGAACAAGCTATGCGTGTGAGTGATTTCCGCAAAGTTAACTTTGTTTTTTATAATAATACTATGAGAAACAAATTTATTTATGCAATCAATAAAATGAATATCGCAGATGGGTATATATTTTATATTACTTTTGACGAAGCAAATTAGTATGTTAATAATAATAAAACATACATTTAATACATATTTTGATGTTTCATGCTGCGGCACTATTGGTGCGAGAGGGGCTCGATAATTACATGATAAAAATTTTACCAGTTGTTCTTGAGAGATATGCAAATAAATATACAGGAGAAGGTATAGAAATAAAATGAATGACATAATAATTAATATGTTCTATATAAAGACGAGTACCTTTTCCGCTATTCAGTTTATATCCCGGAAATCATCCCTTAAGGGAGTGAAAATGGGGATGAAAGTTTGCATGAAGAGGAACCTAGGTACGAACCCGAGCGAAGTTAGGGTGAGTCGCCAGTCTAAACCAAACATGTATGTAAAAGTTCAGCTGAATCGTTTGAAGATAACTGCTTAAATTCAATTGCTAGATTTGACCCGAACAAACATACATATAAACATTGCAAGTTAAATAAAAGCTTGTAACATCACTATATGTAAAGTCATTGATGTAAGTAGATATTAAAAACATATTAATGTTCACTATTACATAATCTATACATATAATAAAATTGTAACGAAGCCGAATCTGTACATTAAATATTTTTTGGAAAATCTAATTAAAATAAACATTACTATCGATACAGAGGCCGACTCTATAGTTTTTAGAATTTTGGTCTGTCTGTCTGTTACCCCATCACCAGAAAACCACTACACAGATTTTGATGAAATTTGGTATGATGATAGCTGGTTATCCGGGTCAACATATAGGATACTTTTAACCGCGGGAAAATATCTTATTTCTGAGGAAAAATACAAAAACTGCAATATCAGAGTATACTAATATGTAAAACCTAAGAATTTGCTTTGTGGTCATCTGAACGCGGACGGAGCCGCGGGCAATGCTAGTATACTATATTATACATATACTAAGTCACTCGAAATATGAAAAATGAAATAACAAATATAAAACTTAACTAGTCTGATGTGAGGCAGGCTTGTGAAAAGTAATAATCTCATTTTTGTATTTAAAAAATATTTTTTTGCTTTCGCTACAACTTGGTAATTTTGAATATATTTTCATCAAATGGTTATGTGGAACTTTTTATGTTGAGAGTCACATCTTATTTAAGAGATATTCTGACATATAACAACAAAAAATTTATAAATAGGTATATGAGTAAAACGTAAAAAGCTCGAGTTCAACTATACAAGTTGTGTTCTGTAGAGTATAATCAAGTTGTGTAAGACTTTTTGATAAGTGTTCTCTGGGGGCCTCTAGATGTGCCGGAATAAACATTTTTAAATAATAAAATAGCATTGTTTCGTATTTCTGTTTATATCTTAAGGAAAAACACACTAAGAACTTTTCCACATTTAATTAATCATGACTATATAAAAGTTAATACAACTTTTAATTATAGAACATCAATTTCCAAGTATGTCACTGCGAATCAAACCAGAAGGAGTAGAATTAAAAATAATTGTAAAAAAACATTTTTAAATACCAGCTCTTGTTTAAATGCTCTAATAAAATAAAAACCGACTTCAAACAAAAGCACTAAAAAGTAAAAAATAAATGATTGGTAGTTTTCATTTACTATACATACCTAATCAAATATTTTCGAAGTCGGTGTGCTTTGCTTTGTATGGGCTGGTACCGATTTCGAAAATATTTGATTAGGTATGTATTTAATAGGTAGGCTTTAATTACTTAGCCAAAGCACACCGACTTCGAAAATATTTGATTAGGTATGTATAGTAAATGAAAACTACCAATCAGTTATTTCTTACTTTTTAGTGCTTTTGTTTGAAGTCGGTTTTTATTTTTTTGTTAAAAAGTTTTTATTTTTCCCTTTTTAGTGTAGACAGTAGTAGCAAAGTAAGGATTCTAACGTGTTAGGCTTGTCAAATCAAACAAAATAAGCCCAAACTCAAATTATCTACTATTAGCCGTTGGAGAGTTCCACCTATCCACCTTCTGGCCTTACCATAAGATCAGATCAACAATACTGAACCACTGCACTATCAACGGAAATAGATACACTTGCAAAGTTTCAAGTTTATTAGAAGTTGATTAAATTCATCATTAGCTATTTTTCCACCCTTAGGTGTGATATTATTCAAACAACACAAAAATTGCCCAAATCGGTTAATAAATGACGGAGTTCTGAGGTAACAAACATAAAAAAAACAGTCGAATTGAGAACCTCCTCCTTTTTGAAGTCGATTGAAAAATCGATCAAGAAGTACTAAATAAACAATCCCATGCAAAAGTTCTCTTAAAATTGTCACCAATTGTGTTTAGGTAATTGTTGTAGTTGAAATAAATATACAACAATGTATATTGAACCTTAAATGCAATACTTAAAGTTCTTTTCACAACAAAAAATTCAAATTAGCGTTCATTCACTCTAAGGACATTTTTTGTCGCTAAGTGTGTATCTACTTTTTGATCAATGTCTAAAAAGAAGAAAATAAACTTTAAAGTAAATCAAACCCATCAATGTTACGTAAGTATTACGCAATTTACATAATAAATAAATATGTTGGGATATTCATACACAGGACCATCTAGTTCCATCGTAAGCTACGAGGCCTGTGTTATGGATATCAGATAGTTGATACACTACACATATATAACTTTAAATACATACATATTATAAATATAAACACCCATGACTGGAATACAAACATTCGTGCTCATCACACAAATGAATGCCTCCAGCGGGACTCGAACCCGCGACCGCTGGTTCAATTAGTAGGGTCACTACAAACTGAGCCAAACGTGTTGTCAAAATATGATAGAAAAGCTTGTCGCAAGATTTACCTATTTAAAAAAAAACAATATTTTTTAATATTTTATTTATGTGTATAATATGTGAATTGAAAAAGGTAACTGCTTTAAAAATCAGTTGCAAGATTTGACCACAGCAAACAAACATTCTAAGTTGAATGTTTCCAGCCCTGTTTAACGTCCCACTGCTGGGCACGGGTCTCCCTTCAGTACGAGGAGGATCAGGCCATAGTCCACCACGCTGGCCAAGTGCGGGTTGGCGGACTTCACATGTCTTTCGAAAACTTGCTAGGTCCTCTCAGACATGCAGGTTTCCTCACGATGTTTTCCTTCACCGTAAGGCAAGTGGTAATCATGTTAGAAATGATTCGCACATGAAAATACCAGAGGTGCGAGACCCGGGATTTGAACCCGCTTCACTCGGATTCCCTAGCAAGCGCGTTACCATTTTGCTACCACTGCCTAATAAAATTAATTTTAAATAATTCCAAGTTAAATAAAAGCTTGTAAAAAGTAATAAAACAAAATTATATTTTGACCTATTTAAAAGAATCTTAAGTACGATTAAAGCGGAGTACTTTGCGCTAATCAACGTAATTTATAACTGCCTCTTGCATAATTTATAACGATACTTAATATTAACATATAGCATACGACATCATAGACCCTACAAAATCATCCAGTATGTGATGATTGTTCAACAACTCCAATAGAGTCGTTTAGAGGAGTTCTGAGATACGAGGAACTAAAATAATATTTAACATATATAAAACTACATAATTTGTCGTTAAGTATAAATTTATTTTTATACGTTTAGGTTTTAACATTTTCTCAGAGATGAGATATTTTTCCGCAGTAAAAAGTATCTATGTATTTTGATAGATTTACTAAATGTACCATTTTATTAGATCATTATCAGTTTTTTATACTTTGAGTGAATCGAGTTTTGCATTTTCGTTATAGGGATAGCTTGAAAAAAAAAGTATGTACAACAATGCATCCAGTGGAAATCAAACCTTTGACTGTCATAAAAAAAGTTATTCTGACCACTGTACTAAACAAAATTGTGCGTCTATACTTTCAAATCGCTTCAAATAATAATTTTTCAAGCAGTATCACTGATGTGTAATATTATTCCCGCGTCTATAATAAATCCGCTTATTCGACTCTCTCAGTTTATTGCCGGTGACAAGACTTCGATTTATGTTTCATATTAATTCTGATAAATAATCCGTATAATATTCTACTGATTTTCCTTATTTAAGAAAATTTTATATAAAAAAACTAGCAGAACCCGCGGCTACGCCCGCGTTAAATCTATAAAAAAAAATCTTTGGCTTTATGTATACAACCATGTATTTATATAATATTGTTCATACAAAAATACTAAAATAGCTATTTAAATATGAGGGGTGGGTGTAGGAGGATTAAAAACACTTTACGACCTATTCTCATACCTACCATATATACAAAATTCATTAAAATCGGTCGAGCCGTTTCGGAGGAGTGCGACCACCAACACCGTGACACGAGATATTTATATTTTAGATATTATTCCATTTTTACACCATTTTCCTTGTGTAGGATGGAATAGAACAATACTTTGAATATGAAACTCAAATTCAAACACTCCTACATGAAAGATAATAAAATAATAATGCGAATTGTATTTTGGTAAGTATAGAAAGTACTAATCTATACATATTATAATAAAATTGTAACTAAGCCGAATCTGTACATTAAATATTTTTTGGAAAATCTTATTGAAATAAACATTATTATCGATGCAGAGGCCGAATTTATAGTTTTTAGAATTTTTGTCTGTCTGTATGTCTATCTGTTAGCGCATCACAGAAAAACCATCGGAGCGATTTTGATGAAATTTAGTATGGTGATAGCTGGTTATCCGGGTCAACATGTAGGATATTTTTACCTCAGGAAAGTATCTCATTTTTTAGAAAAAATACAAAAACTGCAATGTAAGAGTATACTAATATGTAAAATTTGGTATTTAATCATCTGAACGCGGGCGGAGCCGCGGGCAATGTTTACTTATATATGTATAACTTTTAAGGCCTCACTGATGGACATTGGGTTCAACTCAAACCAAGGACGATTAGGCTATATATATTTCATCACGCTGACCCAGTACAAATATACATATCTTTCGAAAACTACTTAGGGTCACCGAAATGAGAGTGGTGTAATGGTGTTGAAAATTGAATCGCAATCAGAAACTTTGAGAAACTTGTTCTTAGTTTTCTAAGTCCCCGGCTACTTGCTGATATGATAAAAACGATAAAACACTTAAAATATCTTTCTACTTGCTATAATACTTGCTTAGATTTATACGAATATTTGGCATTTTAAGTAAGACTATCTTTTCGAATTTATTTGAGGATTTATTTTGATTCTTGGTTCCCGACGTTTCGAACGCTTTACAGTAATCATGGTCACTCCGAAGACCATGGTTGTTGTAAAGTATTCAAAATGTTGGTAACTAAAAATCAAAATAAATCCGCGAAAAAATCCAAAAATAAATATAGTTTTATTAAACACACTTAAATCATTTACATAAGAACAAGCAAGTAAGTATATAGAATAGAAAACCCGCAAATTAATTGATTATATTCGTTGTAGCGAAAGGAGGAAACCATATGGTTATTTTTTTCTGAAAGTGTATAAAAATTTACATCTATGTATATTTTCCATATATTCCCAGAGTTTATGAACCTCTCACAAATGATATATTTTTGGAACAGGCTCGATTCGATAAAAGCAATCCCAATACCAACCTAACCGACCCCACAGTTTATGGCGAAACAACTTTAAGAGGGTTAGATTTATAGGAGGCCAGACCCCACCTGAAAAAGAAATTTTGATATAAAAATACGCATGCTTCGTTACTACGTGACTATAACTAAAATATTTTTTTATTTGCGCTTATTCATTGTTTTATATTAGGGCCTTATTGTTGGCAAAGTATTATCATTTTATGTTGATACTATCAACTCACCCTCACTTCACTCGGTTTCGTCCCAAGGTTGATTCCCTATCTAAACTTTCATTCCCATTTTCATCCCCGGGATGTTTTCCAGGATGAAAATTATCGTATGTCCTTCCCAGAGTCTTAAACTATCTTCTTACCAAATTTTATCTTAATCGATACAGTAGTTACAGCTTAGCTTGATTCCCCATAGAAACTTTCATCCTCATTTTCACCACCTTCAGGGATGATTTCCGGGATAAAAAGTATCCTATGTCCTTCCCAGGATCTCAAACTATGTTCTTACCAAATTTCATCTAAATCGGTTCAGTAGATCCAGAGATTATCCCCTATAACGTCACAAACTCACAAACTTTACCTCTTTATAATATTAGTATAGATTATATGGAAAATCTGTATTTTTAGCAAATCTATATAGAACATTATAAAATTACACATCTCAATTATTTCATTTAAATTTTAAAGCTAAAAAAGAAGAATTATAATTTGGGTTTGATCATAGAGTATTTATGTAGTTAATATAAGCTCAGACTTTTCTAAGACACTATGACGTGTTTTTTCTTTTAAATATGATAGAAACCACCCAGTGGCCAAAATTTTAATATAATAAATGGTTTGTGTTATGTATATCAGATAGTTGATACACTACCCATAAATAACTTTTTAAATACATATATATTATATATATAAACACCCATGACTGGACAACAAACGTTCGTGCTCATCATACAAATGAATGCCCTCAGCGGGACTCGAACCCGCAACCGCTGGCACAGCGAGTACGGTCACTACAAACTAAGCCAAACGTGTCGTCAAAATTAATTAATTTAAGGCTAGAATATGAAGTGTAGTCAGTTGGTTAATTTTTTTGGTAAAACAAAAGGTTATTAACTTATTATTCCAAACTGTGACGTTTATGGTTTTACATCTCATTTAAATAATGCATGATGGCTAGCGGTACTTGATGTTTTGTATTTGTTAGCAACTGTTAATATTATACGTAGTCTATTCTATACTAGCATTGCCCGCGGCTCTGCCCGCGTTCAGATGACCAAAAACCAAATTCTTAGGTTTTACATATTAGTATACTCTTACAATGCAGTTTTTTAATTTTTCTCAGAAATAAAATATTTTTCCGCGGTAAAAAGTATCCTATATGTTGACCCGGATAACCAGCTATCATCATACTAAATTTCATCAAAATCTGTCCAGTGATTTTCTCGTGATGTGGTAACAGACAGACAGACAGACAGACAGACAGACAAAAATTCTAAAAACTGTAGATTCGGGCTCTGTATCGATAATAGTGTTTATTTCAATAAGATTTTCCAAAAAATATTTAATGTACAAACAGATTCGACTTAGTTACAATTTTATTATATGTATAGATAAGCCAGGCATAAAGTACAATAGACTCGATTACGCGTTAAAAGCTTCATTTAGGCAACTAGCCAACTTGGTTAAAAGTATTAAAAAAAAATTTTATGAACAAAAATTACACACTTTTAAATACAATTATTGCTTACTAGCGACTCACTCTCTCTTGGCTCGATTATAGTTTTTACTTATGGTTTTTAGAATTTATGTCTGACTGTCTGTCTGTGACCGCATCACGAGAAAACAACTTTACAGATTTTGATGAGATTGGTATGGTGATAGCTGGTTATCTGGGTCAACATATGGAAAGCTTTTTACTGTGGGAAAATATTTTATCTCTGAGAAAATTGGACCTAGTCATGCAGAAAACAGCCATTACACAGTTTTTCCAAAAATTAGTTATTAAATAGCCATGCTAATTTAGACATGGCAAATTTTATACAAAAACAACCATATTAATATCTTTTTTAGTGTCGAAGATAATAAGCCATCAAATCCAGCCATTTCAACAAACACATTTTGTAAAAAACAGTCAGCTTGGTGAAAAATGCATCCAATTTTGACACTAACTAAAATACTTATATTGCAGAAGTCAGCCTACCTTTATGGCTGTTTTTTACAAATTTCAAAATGTTAGCAGGTAGAAGTGTTCAAGTTACGCAAGAAGCAGCCAGTCTATGATGGCTGTTTTCTGTCAAATAGATATTTGTTATTAGTGGTAGTGGGTTTTTAACACCATCCTGGCTGTTTTATGAATTAAAATATGATTTATTATATAACATATTCTTATAAAATCCAATAATAATAATCAAAAACAATATTGAAACGGCAAAATAACTTTGATTATTTTGTATCATGATTTTTGTAATTATAGATGTTTTGTGTTTTTATTTATTTTGTTGTTTAAAAATAACTCAAAACACAGCCAACTCATGTGGCTGGATTAAGCTTTATTGTGATTACTGTAAAATATGCTATTTTGTATGAAACAGCTTAGTCTAAAACGTAATTATCTGCTTTAATAGCAACAGTTCAAAATACTAGATAGGATAAAAAATTAAACAATACTTATATAAATATTGTTCAATTTTAAAATAACCAGAAAAACAAAACATATCCCAAGTGCAACTATCGACAGAAAAATACTTATAACTCTGTTGGTACTTTGACGCACATGGCTGTTTTTTGCATAACTGGGTCCAATTATACTAAACGTTAAAAAGTAAACCGAGCGGTGCGAGGGTAACCCGATAGTTATTACATAATTATGGAACGCGAAAATTTAAAAAGTTATATTTAAGACGTATTTATTCAAACAAAAATATTATTTCTATTAGCGAAACCTGAGTACGTGAGTTCAACTTACAATCATTAATCGTAAACTTTTTTCTAATACCAGATTGCGTGAACTAAAGCACTTTATAGATATTATGGGTGCGAAAACAGAAGTTCGTGCATGTAAAAGAGATTTACGCGAACATTGCATTCGTTCTAGCCGTTTAATTAACATATGATTTGTAACTCTATATGAATATTTAACGCCTAATTAAATTATTTATAGTGTAATTTAAATTTATGTCATAGTTCAAAGCGTTTAGATCGTTTCATATTTGTTATTTTATCATATTCCCTTTTAATTTTAATTTATTGTATTAATTTATAATAAATCGATTTATCAATGAATTAAATGGATATCGATATTATACGAATTTTCCAAGCGCAAGTGAAACATGTCGGACAGCTTCTTTAACAGAATCTTCTATCGAATAGTAATATATCATAGCGTTCTAACTGTTCCTGAGAAGAACATAGAGATAGTCGTCATGCAGACAAAATGACCATTTGTTTTTCGATCATTTGACACTATTTGAAAAACTGTAAAGGAGTCCTCACAATCAAGAATTATATATTCTTAAGTTTTAAATAAAACTATCTTTTCGGATTTTTTCGCGGATTTATTTGGATTTTTGGTTCCCGACGTTTCGAAACTTTTTAAATTACACATAGAACAATTATGTGGCTCAAATAATTAATACAATATTTTATGTTTCTTTATGGTTATAAATATAATAATGGCAACACTAAATATAGATTACTAATTAATATTTTTTAAATTGTTATAATTATAATAATAACAGCAAAAATTTAATAATATTCCATATTTAATTATAAAACTAATTAAAATTATAAAAATATTTAAAGTTAAAAAATATTGTAAGGTAAAATTGGTGCAATTTTCATTTTGTTATTTGTGGGTAAGCCTACCCAGTCTAAATAAATAGATTTTAATTTAAAATTTCTGCTACATTGAGTACTAAATCAAAGTTCAATGTACTAATAATCTGTAGATTAGCAGATTCCACACTTTAACCGTAACATTTATGTGTATTATGAAAACTGGATATGTTTCAGACATACAGAGTTTGTAATATTTTTGTCTGTTTGTACCTTTTAAATATGTATAAATATTATTACAGTCTACTAATCAATACAACCTTAAAAAAAAACAATTGGGTGAAGCGTCCGAGGTGAGACGGAGTTGAGACACAACCGACTGACATACATTAAGACACCCGATTATTTCCCGACTGATTTATATGAAAGTCGGGAAAACGCTTTAAGATCGACGAGATTGTAACTTACTACGAAACGCAATAGGGCTTTAAAATTCAAAACCTTTTGCTTGAAAATTGGTATATTTTAATCACCCTTGCATTTGGCAGCATTTCAGTTAAAATCAAAGGCGATCATCACTTTTATGTATTTTATTACTATGCTACTTGCAATAGAATAATTATCATACGGAAAAATGTAGAGTTGCTGAGATAAGAAATATCTTATATATAACTTTTACACTACAAACTTTTGTTATAAGAAAAAATTATTACTGAAGCTCTGTCATTATGTGATATAATGACTATCAAATTACTTTTTATGATGAATGAAACAGGAACCGGAAGCTATTAATTAATTCAAATCTTAGTAATTTTACAGGAAACACCACAAAACATGACTATAGTAATATGATACTTTGAACGGAAGCCTGTAAGTGACAAACTCTCACTTCAACTTTAAGTACTGGGGAGCTCAATCTTTCAGAGTTTTTAAGTCCAATACGTATAAACAATTACTGCGAAAAACTTGTTAAAAGGTCGCCCTTCCATAATTTATTCTTTTGGAAGAAGCTTAAAAAAGGACACTTGTAAAGTTTTCAAGTTACTTCAAAAGTCTTTCTCGAGCAAAGTGTTTCAAGGTGAGAATTCTTTTAAATGTTTCGTTTTACATGTAATGGCGTAAAATTCATTTATTTTCACAAACTTTGAAAGTTTACCTTAAGTGTGTATATATGTCTGTGTATGCGTGTGTATGTGTGTGTATGTGTGTGTGTGTGTGAGTAGATGTGTGTGTGTATTTTCTCCTTTACGCTGAAACGGCTGGACGGATTTGGATAATATTTAATACAAAAGGTAGACTATAACCTAGAGTACTTAACACATGGGCTACTATTAAACACCTAAGCACGTACCCGAGCGTTGTGAAGGAAAGTCGTTAGTAATTAATGTAACGCAATACTTGCCTACGCCTCTGTTAGCTTGAAAAGCGGAGCGTCAATAATAGGTCCCCATGATCTCTTTCCTTGTCAAAATGTCATCGAAATCTAAAAGTTAACAGACAAATAGAGTTACTTTTATAATAAATAATATTATAATGAATGATGCCATACTATTACTATAACATATACCTTAAACTGGAGTCAAATCTATGACATGCAACTTTAGAATTAAAAAAATGTATTCAGACATATTATAGGTCAAGCATAGAAAAGCGTGTTAATATAAAGGACTCTAAATTAGCATCAAACGCCAACTTGTCCCATTTTTAACTGGATTTCTGCGTATAATTGCTACTTTTGTAAGGTTTTAATTAGCATAATTAGAAGAAATCCCCGACAATGCATGAAATCTGAAAGAGAATGGTGACTACTGTATTGTACTATTGTGCTATCTAATAATAAGAAAAATGCAATTTTGTATGTATGTATTTAACTTTTTTAAGGTTCCACTGCTGGATACGAGCCTCCTTTCATAGATCAAATCAAGATAGATCGTGATAGTCCACCACGCTAGCCAAGTGCGAATGGGAAGATATATAAAATATAAGTATATATAAAAATATTCTGTGTTTTTACATATCATTTTATTATTTGCATATTGTCTTCAAATATCAGAGGTGCGAGACCCGGGATTTGAACCCGCTTCTCTTGGTTTTCCAAGCGAGCGCATTACCACTAGTCTACCACTGCGTCGCTACTTCTAATGCAATAGCTAATTCTAAAACTAGTTTACCTATTTTGTTAAAAATGGTTTTAGTATGATCAACTTGAAAGATAATATCAGATTTAGATTCCCCCATCACTCTTTCCCATACGACGCATAAAATTCTATCAAACGACTATACCTTTTGGCAGAACACGACTACTGACTTGAAATTTATTAACATGAGTGTCTCTGACCATACTCGTATAACGTAATTTAGGAAGAAGTAAATTACGAATCTACAATTCCATTGTAAGCATCTGTTTGTCCTACAGTCGTACAAACTCGCTCGAAACTTTTTAGTTTTCTGCAGAAAAGTAATAAAAGTTTTTTGCCGCAAGCTATGTCCTCGAGGCGATCTTCTTTTTGATACTTGTCCTTTTAACACTTTAGTAAAGAGATCGCCAGCTGAAAGTTGTCACTAGCTTTCATTACTTCACTATTATTAATTTAAAACAAGACAAAAGTTTTATAGTATTATTATTATTTTTTTCTTTATTTAAGAGCTCTGTCGTTAAAACGATCATGTCGCTCTGTTAGTTACACATACATATGTAAAGAAAAATATAATTTTCTTTAATTTAAATGTTTGTATATTCTGTTATTGTCATTGTTCAAATATTGTATATTCTGTTGTTTTAATCTGTGGTCGAGTCATACATAATCTATGAAGCGTCAATTAGTATCATTTCTTCGTAAGAATATATTTTTATAAAATCGGCTTTGTAAATTGCAATCGTGATTTGGGAATCGACATTTGGAATTAAAAACATTAAATGTCGTTTCTTTTGTTTTCCAGGTAAAGTTTATTTTTGTATTACGTTATTAAGCATTACGTGTATGTAGCTATGAGTTAAACAATAAATCTTTTGTTTTCCAGAGAAACTCAGTGATGTTTTAATTGTGTCGTCCCAATTCAAAAATAGAAAAATTATCTTACACATATATTCTTAAAATGAACTAATTATATGGTTAAGTTTATAGTATTGCGACTTGCTGTTACGGCGAAGGTCTTGAATTCGATTTTTGTACTAAATAAAACTATCTTTTTGGATTTTTTTTTGGATTTATTTTGATTTTTGATTCCCTACGTTTTGAATACTTTACAGCAATCATGGTCACGGGAGAGACTAAGGTTTTAGGTGTCTTAAAGGTTATTATATGATAGTTGTTACAGACAGTACCTACCCACAAAATATGTGTATGTCTCCGTCTGCATAATACTACGTTCCTTCCTTAACTTGTTCTCATTTTTTTAGTTCGCTTTTTACGTAGTCGGGTTTTATTATTTTTGTAAATTAATTAATTTTGCTGTTCAGTCGCTTATTATAATTAGAAATATCTCCTGAATTTTAATAATTTTAAAGTAATATGTACAATTATTGTCCCATCGGAATTTGAGTGTGAAAGGAATAGAGAGTGCACTTGTGTCTGCGCGTACACTTGTGCACTATAATATTTCCGGCGCCATAACTGCCTCGGTGGTGTAGTGGCTAGCATGTACGGCTGCACACCCGGAGGTCCTGGGTTCGAGTCCCGGGTCAGGCCAAGTTTAGTTATTAAGTCTTTCTGTATAGTAAGTCTCAGTAACAGCCCGGAGTTGGGAAGTTGGCGGTGTTTCACCCCCATGCCTCGGAAAGCACGTAAAGCCGTCGGTCCTGCGCCTTAACTCTCACTGGTTGTGACGAGTAGTCGTCCCACCGGAGTATGAGAATGACAGGAATAGAGAGTGCACCTGTGTCTGCGCGTACACTTGAGCACTATAATATCTGCTGCGCAGTTGGCTAATCTCAATGAGATTGGCCACCGTAGCCGAAATCAGCTAGGAGAACATCATCATCATCATTTCCGGCGCAGATGGCTAGTCTCAGTAAAATTGGCCACAGTGGCCGAAATCGGTCAAGAGTACATCAATCTATTAGTATAACTATCTTATAGTATAAGCAGTGTCTGTTAATTATTTTCATTCAATTTATGATCATGAATATTAATTTCATTACATAATTTATATGAAAAGATAGAAATAAATAACGCAAATTAAAATGTTGTTAATGAAAGTTTGTAGTATCTCGTCGAGATTGTGCTTGAATCGAGTTAGCCAACAGTACAAACTTAAGATCACTTTTACTATTATAGGATTACTGGAGTGAACACGTTAACTATGTACTACAAGTTAAAACAGTAACAGAAAAGTATGTGAAATGAGCTTTGAAGCCATGAACAAGAGAATTGAATTGAATTGAACTGAAATGAGAAAAAATACGTGATTTGCGTTTAAAAATATTTTTTGTGATAGCTTTTGTATGATGTAATGTCAATATCGTGAATTTCAAACACGTTTATTTAGACACTAATATTACCCGGCTTTGTCCGTGTTCAAACTTGCGATATAAACATCAGTTTTACAATAACTTAATTGTAAGTCTGCCCGATTTGTTGACATTTATGATTACTGCTCCGCTCCCTTGGGTAGTAGCATGATAATAATTATAGCCTATTGCCTTCCTCAATAAACGGGCTATCTAAGGCAAAAATAATTTTTCAAATCGGATTAGTAGTTCCTGAGATTAGCGCATTCTAACGAAGAAACAAACAAACAGAAACAAATAGACAAACTCTGCCTCTTTATAATATTAGTAAATACTCATATAGTTTATATCAGCATCATGAAACTAACGTGATTCTTCTAATAACAACAATTTATAAGACCATCGACGAAGACTTTTCTTATAACCACGGATTTACCGATCTTATAAATATGGTATGAAAAAAAGTTACTATTTGAATAAAACAAGCAGCAAACAATATACATATTATAAATAAACAAAGATAAAACAATTCAGCTTCTTTTCTCCTCTGTTTGTTAACCGATTTTCTTTTTTTTTGTTTAGTAGCTATTGACGAGCTTAAGTGTTATCAATAAACATATTTCAAAACAGATTTTTTATAAATAAATTCCATTTATATACTTTTTCCTAAAATTTTCAATAATGATTATAGTCGAATTTCGATCACTGGACGAATACTAGTAATATTTGACTTTTAACGATCACAACTATATGTAACGTCATGAACGAACATTCAAAATAAAACTGCAAAGAAAACTGTAAAGATAGTTTTATTTTAAATTCTACTAATATTATAAATGTGAATGTTTGTGAGGATGGGTAGATGGATGGATGGATGTTTGTAACTCTTTCACACCAGCACAGCTGAACGGATCTGGATGAAATTGGCACAGAGATAGATTATAGTCTGGAGTAGCATATAGGTTACTTTTTATCCCGGAAAAAATGTACGGTTCCCGTGGGATAGATTTGGTTTTGTCTAGGAACGAACCCGAAGCGAAGCGAGGGTGAGTCGCAATGATTAATATTTCCAAAAATTAAAGAAATTATTATCACAGTGAATAATAATCATTTATGAAAAAAAAAACATAATAAAGAAATCATCATAGATCCAAAGCTTATGTAGCCTCCTCAGTAACGAAGCAGTTTTGAAGAAAAATAACTTGAAAGTTAAATATAAAGCAAAAGTTATTTTTAGAGCAAACACTAAAATTAAAAGTTATTTTGAAATTAACGACTTTCATACTATTACAAAGTTTTGTTCAAACGATACTTAAGATAAATCTAATAAAATAATTAATGATCAAATCATGGTGGTATTTTTGATATTTTATTTCTAACTAGCGACTCTATCTTTCTCCGCTCGGGTTTGTCCTTACATACGTTTTAACGGTTAGTATAGATTTCTCGGAGATGAAATATTTTCTTACAGTGAAAAGTATCCTATACGTTGACCAAGATCTACAACCATACAAAATTTCATGAAAATCTGTCCAGTAATTGTCTCGTGATGCGTTCCCAGGCTGACAAACAAAAATACTAAAAAAGTATAGATTCAGCCTCTATATCGATAATAATGACTATATCAAGAAAAGAAATAAAAATATTTTATGAACAGATTCGACTCGGTTAGAATTTTATTATGCTATTTATAAATAACTATGAATAAAAAAACCGAATGCGTAAAAAGTGAACGAAAAAAACGGAACTAGTTAAGATAATAAGATAATATACAGAGTTTTTTTTTTAATTAAAAATGTTATTTACTGCTTTTTAGTTTTCACCTGTTATTATATTTGGAGTTTCACTTAAAAATTTATGACATTAAATCATTATTATTAAACATAATAAATTTCGATAATTGTCTCTTAAAATGAACTAAAGACCATATAAGAAAAATCTATATATGTATTTTTTTATTTCTAGGATCAGATAATGCAAATAAAGCACTTGATAACTCACCAACGATTTATTATATTAAAAACTATCTAGCTGGGTTGGTTCCCAATACAAACTTTCATCCCCATTTTCACCCCGTTAAGGGATAATTTCCGGAATAAAAAGTATCCTATGTCCTTTCCAGGATCTTAAACTATCTTCTTACCAAATTTCATCTAAATCGGTTCAGTAGATCCAGCGATTACCCCCTACAACGTCACAAACTCACAATCTCACAAACTCACCAATTTTACCTCTATAATATTAGTATAGATTATAGCTAACAATGTTCACACGAACTGTTGTGTCGCCATTATCACACAACATCCTACTTTTCTTTTATTCATCTTTCATTCCATTCCATTCCATTCTTAAAATAATTTCATACCTCTTCTTTTATTCTTAAAGTACCATTTCACGCATACTCATCTTACAAATCCCACACTTATCGACAGAAGTAGATTCTTAATGATATCGGTCATTTAATCGTTAGATGTTTCTGAACTCGCCAACGACCTAGTTTCTTCACAAGTCCTGAAGTAATATATGAAATAAATGTAGGTGAAACTTTAAATTAATATTGCAGAAATTATTCTGTGGTTTTATTAGCTACTAGCGACTCACCCTTGATTTGCTCGAGTTCGTACCTAGATACGTTTTAACAGTTAGTATAGAAATATACTATATATACATAGTGAGGTGTTTTATATTGCTTATTTGAGAAATTATTGATTCCCTATACAAATTTCCACTCCCCCCTTTCACCCTCCTAATGGATGACTTCCGGGATAAAGACTATCCTATATCCTTCCCAGGATTTTAAACTATCTCCATACCAAATTTCATCTAAATCGGTTCTTCGTATTAAGCGTGAAAAGATAACAGACAGACAGACAGACAGACTTAATTTTGTATTTATAATATTAGTTTGAATTTGAAATGCATTTTATAAAATATTTTTCTGCTTGCTTTTTCGCTTTACGATATTCCAATGTTACGCAACTTTATTGAATAAAAGTGAATGGAGCGTTTTCGTTTACACATTCATTTATTGAACAATAGAAATTTTAAAATTTCTATTGAATGCAGTGGTAGCCCAGTGGTAACGCGCTCGGTTGGGAAACCGAGTGAAGCGAGTTCAAATCCCGGGTCTCGCACCTCTGATATTTTCATGTGCGAATCATTTCCAACATGATTACTACTTGTCTTAACGGTGAAGGAAAACATCGTGAGGAAACCTGCATGTCTGAGAGAACCTAGCAAGTTTTCAAAAGACATGTGAAGTCCGCCAACCCGCACTTGGCCAGCGTGGTGGACTATGGCCTGATTCCCCTCGTACTGAAGGGAGGCCCGTGCCCAGCAGTGGGACGTTAAAAAGGGCTGAATAAATTGAAATTAGCTAATTATCTTATATCATTGCCATGTTCTATTTTTTTGTATTATAATTTATAACGATTTCTTCATATTTCGATATATTTAATATTAACAGTCGTTTCTTTATAAATACCACTGATCAGAATAGGTTCGAATTTAGTTTGGAAAATAACAAAGTAATACGTTTTCCGCTTTAGATCAATATTGAGAAAATTGCATTGCAATTCCTAACGCTAAGGTATATTTTAATCAAACTATAATCAATCAATTATTCTATGTGGTTCTAGTTTAATTTGCGGTTAATAAGAGTCTAGCTAAAAGCTGATTTTTTATATGCCTATATTCCTGATCTTCTTCTTCTCCCTGCCCATTTCCCAATCACTTGGGGTCGGCGCAGTACATCTTCTGTACTGCTGAAAGGATTTGGCAAAACCTTTACGACCGGCCGCCTGCCTGACGTCACCCCTCCTTGGGTATTGTCTCTCTTTGTCTGAATGGTATCGCGGAAGTCTTGTAATTATTATGCACTTTCGATTTTTTTATCTTTTAAAACATTTCTTATACTATTACTTAAATTTTTAATGTTATTTTGGATATATTTTTAAATAAAATTGTCTATATTCCTGTTATAGGCGTATAAAAAAAATCACATGTTGGTATTCCTCTACCCAGAACATATCCTAAACATAGTATTTAAAGAAGGAATGATAGCTACCAATATATTTTTTAAATAATCAGCTATTTTACAAAAAGTGAAAGATGAAATTTTAAAATATACCCAAAAATAAATAATTTAATATGAAACTGGAAGCGTAAGCTATTACCTATCTAACTTGAAATACCAATTTCCTCTAAAAGCGAATATCTTACAATTAGACCGTGCCAGAGTAGTTAAGGGTAGTAAAATATTTCCGCCCCTATATACTCGGTTAATTGGCAGCGAGGCTTGATAACATCGATGCCCCGGGTTCCGTAGATATGTAATAAATGTTCTGAGATGCGCAGGTTTGGTTAGGATCAAGAATAAACATAAATCTTGAATAGCATATAATTACATGAATTCCAATAGGTATTATAAATGTGAAAGTAACTGTCTGTTATCTTTTTAGGTTTAATTGCTGAACAGATTTCGACAAAATTTAGCAAAGATATAGATTGCACCCTGGAATCGGACATAGAACTCCCTTTGCAACAATCATTGCCATCTTGACTCAAGTCTGGTTTTATTGCTGTAATGAATTCCTAAAAATAAATTCGAAAAGATAGATTTTTTTAAATGTCAAATATTCGCGTAAATCTAAGTAAGTATTAATATGGTATTATGTTGTTATCTAAAAATTACTGTGATACAAATATACTTAATATAGATTGTTAATCAAAGATGAAAGTGTGTTGAAAACCGAAACCAATCGCTGGCTAAATATAACTTAGGAAGAACACTTAGAAACAATAATTTAATATTGAATTAATGCCCATTTTCAGCAACTTGTACTAAATTACACCTTAATTATGAAGCTCTTTTGTAAAGAGGTATTCGTTTAACAATTATGAATTAAATTTAATTTATTTTCACCAACATACTAGACACTTATATATACAAACACCCCGACGCAGGTCTGCCGAATTAGACCACGCAACCAAGGACTTGATCCCCAGTTCACTCCACTGTCAGAGAAGTACCAGGAGCAACCTGCATGATATACCACTGAAGTAGACCTCCCCCTAGTGTGTGTCTTGGCTTCACGCCCGGCTGGATTGCTAGATGCTAAACCGGCATACTACGACAAAGTGAACACACATCGGGGAGGATATCGAAAATCTAGTAAAGATGATTTTTTACTGGCGTAGTTTGAACTTTTATCTATACACACTGTGTACGAGCAGATTAACAAAAAACAATTTAATTATTTTTGACATATTTTCAGAAGAATGCTTAAGACCTTATGAAAGAAAATGTAATTTGTATATAGATAAAAATATAAAAATATTAAAAAAAATATTAATTAAAAAAATTGCTGTGTCAAAATTTGGCTCCTAATTCTAGAGAATCCCTTTACTCTGTACGTATTCCTTGTTTATTAAATAAAGTTTTTATTACTAAAATAACTTAATAATTCCCCAAATGGAAGAATGATGAAAACAAAAATTAATCTCCAAAACTCTTATACAAAAATAAAGCAAATATACCCATAAATCAAAGTAAACATTCCGAATATAGATATTTCATTTTCATATAAAACAGTATAAATTAACACACACCTACAGGATACGTAAATTAATGTAGCGTAATAGGAAAATATTTGATGGTTCTACTTCAAAATATTGCATTATAAAGGAAAAATATTTTTGTTTTTTTACTTTGAACTGGTTTATTATTTTTAAATAAACATTTATCATTCATTTTTAAATAATTATAATATAAGATAACATAGCCAAAAGGCGAAAGCGGAACCCTTATTATTTTGTCATGTCTGTCTGTCTATATATCACAGCTACTTTACTCGAAGACTATTAAAGCTACTTTGCTGTAATTTGATATGTATGCATAAAAATAAGAGTAGTTGTCCATATGTCACTGAAGGGGGAAGTTTATTTTCAAAAATAATTTCTCGAAAAAATATAATGAACTACCAACTTATTTATGGCATCAGTAGGAAAAATTGTCGATGGGTAAAATTTTGTCCTATTTATAACCTAACAAGTTACATAATTAACGTGTTGTTAAAAATGTGATATTTAAAACTATTATACATACGAGTACTTTAAGGTATTAAGTATTCAAAAAAAAGACACGATAGAAGATTTTAATTTTTCTCGGTAGGTAAGGGATATATATATACATGTAGGGTCAATATTACTATTTTTACCATTGTGAAACGTAAGTGAATCCACGGGCTTATACTAGTTTAATTAATATAACTTCAAAGCATTATCGTTAAAGATAAAATGGAATCTTACGAAAATTTCACACTACACTGCAGATTTATACACCGTCATAATAGTTAGGGTCATAGCACTGTAATCACCTTTAAGGACAGGGGCCAAAAGGTGCTGAAAGCGCGTTTCCCATCTCTCGACCGTCCACTTACAACCAGATAAAATCCACGTCCAAGAAATATGTGATGATATTAGAAGGTAAAGCGTTAAGCAATATCGAAAATAAAATATTTGTATTAAAAAGTTTGTATAGATTAATAATAATAGGGGGGATTGTGTAAGACCGGAACACTTAGAAGTATAGAGCATAGGCCTTTGCCCAGTTGTGGGATGATGTGAGCTAGCTGTAACTGTATTTTAATAATTAAAGCAACTTGGGAGCTAAGTAAATGTTCTCAGTCTACTTCAATTTTAAGTATAATACTCGTATACCTTTACTTAAGGAAGTTAAAAAGGAGTTTTATTCCTTGTTCTTCTAAAGACTCCTAGATAGTACCTACTGAAAACTCAGCTTTTCTATTCTCTTATTACTAGGTTTATTCTTATGATATTTAAAGTAAAAATTCCTATTGATTTATCTCTATGACTAGGCATATGCACAAGAGATATTATAGTGCAGCGCGTGTACAGGCAGACACAAGTACACTCTCTATTCCTGCCACTCACAAAGTCCGATGGGACAATAATTCGAAACGACCAGCGAGAGTTAAGGCGCAGGACAGACAGCTTTAAGTATTCTCTAAGGTACGGAGGTGAAACGCCGCAAACTTGCCGACTCAGGGTTGTTATTGAAAATTTCTTGACAGAAATACTCAGTGACTGAACTAGCCCAACTCGGGACTCGAACCCTCCTGATCTACAGCCGTACATGCAAATAAACTATCAAGGCAGTAAAACAAATAACAAAACGACAAACTTACGTACGTGTGATTCGTCAAAACGCATAAAATAATTTCAGCACAAGTTTAATATTTTAAGATGGATATATCCATCATCAGACCAGCTAGATGGTATTAAATAGCTAATCGAATTTCACATACTAACAAAGTTTCAAGTCGGTACAACAATTAGGAGTTAAAATCGACTTCTAAGATTTCATTCCTATACAGTTAGCTACAACTGAAGTACATTTTACTAATATTATAAACGCGAAAGTTTGTAAGAATGTATGTATGGATGAATGTTTGTTACTCTTTCACGCAAAAAAACTGAATGAATTTTGATGAAAATTTATAATAATATAGCTCATACATCAGAATAACACATAGACTACTTTTTATCCCGGAAAAATGTGGGGTTCCTGTGGGATAGATTTGTTTTTGTTTTTCTAGAGGTGAACCTGAGCGAAGCGAGGGTGAGCCGCTAGTCGGAACTAAATCTACGTATACTCTAATACTTTTGTAAATGTATGAATATTTAATATTTTAAATGAATTTCCATTTTATATATTTTTTATGTATTCATTTAAAATATAACTGATCTGTTTTTACAAACAAAAAGTTTAACGTGTTTATTTGTGTGTTTGTCTGTGGCATCATAGCGTCCAAACGGATGAACCGATTTGTTTTTGTTTGAAATTGGACAGTGTTCTTTATAGATATAAATCTCTTTTTTAGACGGTAAAAGGATATGGGCAACTTCCACAGATCCAATCGATTCGAAACTTGGTATCCCGTTACTTAAATGAAATTGCAACGATATGGTAAACCTGGCCTGATGCTACAGCATCACCTGGAATCTGCAAGATACTCATCTCCTTACTAAAATACTACAAATACATACATATATCGTGTTTAATCTAAAACTTTAGTCTCTCCCATAACCATGACTGCTGTAAAGCCTTCGAAACATCGGGAACTAAAAAATCAAATCCGAAAATATTCTTAATTACTCGTACCTATATTCCCTCCACGACCGCGGACACGCCGGCGTTACAGTTAACAATAGATTTCTTAGAAATTTAATTAATTTCTTATAAATTTACCTGGAGGTGTTAACATTCGAGATAACATTATGATTACATATTAATTTAATTTTTAATTTAATCATTTATTAACTGGACAATATTTTATTATATAATTTTAAAAATGATTTATATAATTTTTATTTTCTTCCTTAATAAATTTCTTCTTTCATAAAGTTCCAAAATAAGGTAACTCTATTTCAATAGCCCCATAGCTATATCCAACCCCATCGTAATTCGTAACTTTGCATCCAAACATTTGCTTTCCGGTGGCAGGAAAATAGATAATGTACCTACTGTTGTTATCGGTTGAGATTATAAAAACATCGTGTAAAATCTTGGAAAAAATAAACTAAATGCATATTCCCTAAATCTAAAGGAATAAGGTTTAAATTCGTAGATAAATGTCAGTAAAGACGTTTTTTATTTCAATAGTCGTAATGTTGATATCGTAATTCCCTTGTAGGCTGTCCTTTGTGCGTGAAATGGTATGTGCATGGTTTTGTAGAATAGATGGGAAGAATTTAATGGTTTGGCACCATAAAGATTTTCTTTAAATTTAAAGTGGCATTTAATTTAATTTTTGACGACATGCTTGGCTCAGTTTGTAATTAGCCTACTTGCTGTGCCAACGGTTGGGTTTGAGTCCCGCTGGGGGCATTCATTTGTGTGATGAGCACAAATGTTTGTACTTCAGTCATGAGTGTTTATATTTACAATATGTATGTATTTAAAGTAATATACATACATATATGTAGTATATCAACTGTCTAGAATCTATAACACAAGCCGCGTAGCTTACCATGGAAAAATGGTGTTATGTTTTAAATAAGAGATTAAATAAGAAAGTGAGATTGAGAGATGTTCTCCCGACCGATTCCGGCCACGGCGGCCAATCTCATGGAGACTAGCCAACTGCGCAGGAGATATTATAGTGCACAAGTGTACGCGCAGACACAAGTGCACTCTCTATTCCTATCACTCTCATATTCCGGTGGGACGACTGCTCGACACGACCAGTGAGAGTGAAGGCGCAGGACCGACGGCTTTACGTGCTCTCCGAGGCACGGGGGTGAAACACCGCCAACTTCCCAACTCCGGGCTGTTACTGAGGCTTACTTATACAGAAAGACAATAACTAAACTTGGCCCGACCCGGGACTCGAACCCAGGACCTCCGGGTGTGCAGCCGTACATGCTAGCCACTACACCACGGAGGCAGTTAAGAAAGTATTATGGTGTTAATATCAAAAAAAAAATGTTATCTAACTGTAACATAAGAACAAATTTTTGACCAATTGTATTTTATGGAAACTGTATTTTTTTCTTTGTTGTGTTATATTCTGATAGCTCGTGACTTAGCTTCGTTATGCTCAGATGCGTCCGTAGGTGCCTTTTGTACATATATTTATAATATTATACAGATTCGTCATCACTACATTTTGTGTTCATATACTATATGTCGAAATCCGTCTCAGCGTTAAAGGGTAACAAATACTTACACATATATACACACATACCAGACTAAAAATTTTGGTCTCAATCCCCACTTGTATTGAAAGGAGACCAGTGTCCAGCAGTTCGAAAGGGCTGAATACATTAGTCTCAAAATAAGCCCAAATTCGGTTTTATTACCAACCACTATTCATACATTTGCTCGATATTATACGATTAAATTGAAAATTATAATGTGGGTGTATGTTTGTTACTCTTTTACGCTTAAGCGACTCGGATTTCAATCAATTTTAATACACAAATAGATTATGATCTAGACTCTATTAGATAGCCTACTTTAAAATAAAACTATCTTTTCGGATTTTTACGCGGATTTATTTAGATTTTTGGTTTCCGACGTTTCGAATCCTTTACAGCAATCATGGTCACGGCAGAGACTAAGTTTCTAGACGTCTCAAAGCTCATTATATAACATGTATGTTATGTATGTATGTCTGTAACAACTACATATCAAAATAAAATTTGTAACAACTACATACAAAAATCAAAATATATCCGCGAAAAAATCCAAAAAGATAGTTTTATTTAAAATGTCAAATATTCGCGTAAACCTAAGAAAATTTTAATAGGCTACTAACAGGTAGGGTCTTTAATAAGCAACTAAGTATACTAGTGTTAAACAAAATACATTTTACAATATATTTATTATCATATCCAAACAAAACAAGTATTCAGCGGAGTCCATAAATTCATATTGGGTACTCAGTCAATAATAAAATATCTTACCGGGCCTTCTCTCCTAATAAAACCATTCCATTTCCATAACAAAGAGATATTACTGCATGATAATATTGTTAGTTTTATGTCGATTCTATCTGCAGTGGCTTCTATGTATAAACTAGCTTTTACAACCAGTTTCGTTTAAAAATAACTATATTTTTGGTCGACTTCAAAAAAGAGGAAGTATCGAATTAAGTTGTATGGGTTTTGTATGTATGTCACGCAATATCTACGCTACTTTAGATTATGAATCAATTTTAACGATTCTTTTTTGAAAATAATCATGTAAAATACAAAATAGAAACTTTTAAGGGTAGTATTTATAATTCAGTTAAAACATAACAAATATATTATACATAATTTATAAAAAATATGGTTTTTCTTATTAGAATTTCAATCTGAACTCTAATCTCGACAAAACTAACCTGCTTATTGAAATCACTTCATATCTGATGTAAATCTTGGCATGCATCTTGATGATAAGAGCTGGAGTGAAAATCTAAATTTGTTTAAATGACTCACGCTACTTTTATGTTTTTCTAACTCGACCCGGGACTTGAACTCAAGACTTGCGCTATATTGAACAAAATTCTACATTTAATATATTTGAAACTTTAATATATTGAAAAAAAACCTACATTATTAAGAAAATATAACTGGAATATTTACCCTCGCGGACTCGAACCTCGGACTTTAAATGTTCATTTATTTAGTTAGAGCTACTTTAGCTATAGCTTATATTTTGTGGTATTGATAAATAGTACATAAATCATGAATCTAATAGTCCTATTTAATGTACTAAAATTAGTAGCTTTCACCTGAACGCAGTCGGAACGCGGTTAAGTATCAAATGAAGCGTTTGTTTCAACGAATGATATTAGCCTATATCGAGTTTGTGACACTTCAATATTAGATAATTTATTATTCGCTTAGGTGTAGAAGAATCATTCTTATACTTTAAAATCACAACATATTAAGTTTTATATATGTTTCACACTACAGTTATAAATGTTCGTGTGTCTCTTTCTCTCTCTCTCTCTCTCTCTATCTGTGTGTATGTGCGTGCGTGCGTGTATGTGTGTGTGTGTGTGTTAAATAGCTGGGCGGCTTTGATTTGCATGAAATTTAGTACACACACATAGACTATACTCGTAACTTAAAATAACACATAGACTGTTAGTCACCTAAGGAAGCACACAAACGATGCGAGTCGCTAGTATTACACTATAATTACCGTTTCCTCTAACGCATGTTAAATAATAGTTATACGTATGTAAATTCTGAAACGACGGTTCCTGAGCCTAAAGCAAGTATTTATTGACATAAAACCTATCAACCGACGTCAGAATCAAAAAAAAATCATCAAACAATCAAACCATCAGCGTATGAATACAGAAACGGATATATTTAAGGGTGTTTAATAAAAACATGATAAAAATTGCGGAAATGCCCAACAAACATTTCCCATGACAATCTCCGTGCAAATGTCGTGTTATATTTCAGAACGCGTGTATCGTCCTTAAATGAGCAACCGTTCTCGTTTATGTTAGTAATTTTCTCCTTTTGTCGAGTAAAATTATTATTTACTTACCGTAATTTTACGTTTTGCGTAAAGATGTAATATGCTAAAGTAATTATTTTTGGATAATTTCTGGGTACTCGTATGTATAATTTAATTGTACGAGTTTGTATGGAATTAGGATTTGAATAGCAAAATTCTTAGCGTAACCGTTTTATACTGTTAAATTACGTTTTTTTTAAATACATGCGAAGTTTAGAACAAAATAACAAAAAAATAAAAACCAACTTCAAAGAAAAGCACTAAAAAGTAAAAAATAAGTGATTGGTAGTTTTCATTTACTATACATACCTAATCAAATATTTTCGAAGTCGGTGTGCTTTGGCTAAGTAATTAAAGCCTACCTATTAAATACATACCTAATCAAATATTTTCGAAATCGGTGCCAGCCCATACAAAGCAAAGCACACCGACTTCGAAAATATTTGATTAGGTATGTATAGTAAATGAAAACTACCAATCACTTATTTTTTACTTTTTAGTGCTTTTCTTTGAAGTTGGTTTTTATTTTTTTGTTAAAAAGTTTTTATTTTTCCCTTTTTAGTGTAGACAGTAGTAGCAAAGTAAGAATTCTAAAGTGTTAGGCTTGTCAAACCAAACAAAATAAACCCAAACTCAAAGTATCTACTATTAGTTGTTGAAGAGTTCCACCTATCCACCTTCTGGCCTTACCATCAGATCGGGTCAACAATACCAAACCACTGTACTATCAACGAAAATAGAAACACTTGCAGTTTCAAGTCAATATGACAATTAGAAGTAGGTTAAATTCATTATTTGCAATTTTTCCACCCTTAGGGGTGGTATTTTTTTTTGAAATTTAAATGGGACCAATCTGGAAGTATACCCTTTCAAACAAAACAAAAATTGTCCAAATCGGTTAATAAATGACGAAGTTCTGAGGTAACAAACATAAAAAAAAAAAAAACATACAGTCGAATTGAGAACCTCCTCCTTTTTGAAGTCGGTTGAAAAAAGATAAGAGAGCGAAAATATATAAGTACTAGCGACTTACCCTGGCTTCGCTCGGGTTCGTCCCTAGGTCTTATAATGGATATAGTATGTTATCCTTAAGAGATAGACATATACCATCACGGACTTTTTTGTAGACCTTTTTAAGGTGTACAATATTGTAGTACATTATTTTGGTCTATCTCGTAGGGTTCAGCCAGCGTTCAATGTAAGCGCAAAAAAATGTGTTTATTTACGACATCACATTAGAAACCTCTAAAATTATCAGTGTTGTTCTACTTTATTATGCATGGATTACACACATAAACCTTCCTCTTGAATTACTCTATATATTAAAAAACCGCATCAAAATCCGTTGCGTAGTTTTAAAGATCTAAGCATACATAGGGACAGACAGACAGCGATAAGTGACTTTGTTTTATACTATGTAGTGATGATGGTTGGTATAGTATGTTATATATAATTCGTGTATAATTTGTATTTAGCCCATTTTGACGTCCCACTGCTGGAGATCAAATCCTGGATATCGCAACACTAATATTTTCAAGTGCGAATCATTTCCAATATGATTACCACTTGTCTTACGGTGAAGGAAAACATCGTGAAGAAACCTGCATGGCTTAGAGAACCTAGCAAGTTTTCGGAAGACATGTGAATCCGCCAACCCGCAGTTTGCCAGCGTGGTGAAATGTCACTTAAACAAAAATCTTACAACGAAATCTATACATATAATAAAATCCTAACTGAGCCGAATCTGTACATTAAATATTTTTTGGAAAATCTTGTTGAAATAGACATTATTATCGATATGGAGGCCAAATCTATAGTTTTTAGAATTTTTGTCTGTCTGTCTGTCTGTCTGTTACCGCATCACGAGAAAACCACTGGACAGATTATGATGAAATTTGGTATGATGATAGCTGGTCATCCGGGTCAACATATAGGATACTTTTTACCGCGGAAAAATATCTCATAGCTGAGAAAAAATACAAAAACTGCAATGTAAGAGTATACTAATATATAAAACCTAAGAATTTATTTTTTGGTCATCTAAACGTGGGCGGAGCCGCGGGCAGTGCTAGTCAATAATATATTCTGTCTGCGAGGTAATAGCATGTAAAGTTAAAGCAAAAAAAAAATTAAAACCAAAACGTACACAGAAGTTGCAAAATCAAAATATATCTAAGCTCAATAACATTACTTTCATCAAGCGAGCTTTTATATAGTTACTTCACGTTGTTTACATGTAGTTCACGTCCTGGGTGTTTGTTGGTACGCGACGCGACGACAAATTGTGTATTTTTCGTCACTGACTCCGAATAGACGATTGAATCTTTATATTATGCTGATCTAGATATCACTTGACTTCTCTTTGTTTTGTTTTGTTTCTTTTCCAATAATAATTTAAGTTTGAGCAATTATTCTTATCGATGGTGTACAACAAAATTTTGTGTATCATACGTTGTGCTTAGCTTTAACCAAAATATGTTATATATTTTAAATACGAAGTAACTTTTCCGTTTTTTTCGCGAATTTAATTTGATTTTTGCCCAAAAACATAGTTTTATTTAATACTAGTGGTTTACACTCGCTTCGCTCGTGTGCTATATGTCTTGCTTTTGTAATATTCCCACACTCGCTTCCCTTGATCTTCGTTATGTAATATTACTCTTTATTTTATATAAATATAAAATATCAGAATATATTGAAAATTTATTGTGTAATCAAAATTTATTTTAAAATATATCCGAAAATAACATAAAAAATTGAAGTAATGGTATAAAAAATGTTTTAAAGACAACAAAATCGAAAGTACATAATAATTACAAGACTTCCGCGATGCCATTCAAAGAAAGAGACAATAGCATTCCCAAAGATGGTTGACGTCAGTGTTAATCAATCATTACGTAATGTGTTCTAGGTGAAATGAAAAATAAAATAATTAACTAAATATGCACAAAGTCATCTAGGGTTGCTAGTAATATAATATATTCCATACGAATATGCAACTTAACTATTCGTATTTTAATCACATTATTTGAACGGAAGGGAAACTTCTCATAAAGACGAAAACCCTTTATTAATTAACTTACACAAGATTTCATTTTTTCCGCCGTTAAATGGCAATGTCGATACTTTGAGTGAAAAACGAGCCAGCTCTTCTATCACCAGTAGAGACAATAACACGAGGTGTTACGTCTTTTAAGCAGTCAAAGTGCTAAACTTTGAGTCCATGGTCCCAGGTTTTCTACTGCAAATGTTATAGAAGCATAGTTTTGATTAAGTGTTTTTACACAACTTGAGTAGCTCAGTCCTTTTCGCTGTGGCTTTCACTTTACACGCTATTTCCCTGACATGAAAAAAAACCAAGTTCAAATACAATGATATTATGTACTAGCGGCTAACCCTCGCTTAGCTCAGGTTCGCTTCTAGACATACAAAACCAAATCTATCCTACGGGAACCGTACATTTTTCCGGGATAAAAAGTAGCCTATTTGTTATTCTGATGTATGAACATTATTATTGCAAAGTTTCATTAAAATCCAATCAGTACTTTTTGTGAAATAAGTTGTGTAAGTTACTGTAGTTTTTTAACTATTCCACGGGAACTAACAAAAAAATTGAAAAAAACTGGATTTCTTCTATTTCTCTTCTTACATCCCCCTGACTCGGTTTTTAGCATTTTTTTTCTATATACAGACAATCGACCTCTACAGTTTTATTTGGTATATGTACAGATTAAAAGGGGCCTCATGTGTACCTGAAGAAACTAATATTCTGATTTTTTTTTGTTCACGAATTCACTTTCATTGTATCAGTAGTAGTTATGTTATAGTGAAAAATAAACTAGTAAGACTTCAAAAATGAGGTACTCAATCCGTGGGCACATATGCCTTTTTTTCTCTTTCTCTCTTCCTACCATGCGAGTGAATCTGTAACGAAAAAAATTACAACGGAATTGAGCGTTTTTGCCTATAACTTCGTTCACGTAAATCCCGGATGTAGAAGGTACATTTTAAGAATCAAGGTATAATACATGTGAAATGCGACATCCGATAAAAATTTTTACGGCCCACTACACCCTTCGCGAATACGAAGATATATGGAAGAAACATATGATAATTCAAGAACGCTGCTTTTTTCTGTTATAGAATTTTTTACACATTCATAAAATAAAAGAAATTGTCGGCTAGCGTCTGTCTGTACGTACGTGTGCGCTAATCTCGAAAACTACTGAACGAATTTGGATGTAGTTTTTACTGCAATGATAGGGATTTTTTAAAGAAAGATTTAGTACATTGGAAATTATCATAAGAATTATAAAAGCTGTATATTATTGATTGCATTAGTAAGTCGAGTTTGCTGAAAATGTATTGCTTGGTCGCGTTGTTGACATACGTTGCACAATGGCTGGCTCTGGCACTTACTAGCTCCTGCAATAGAGTTTTTAAGGAGCGTAGGGGCTAGGGAAATTTTTATCATCTGTGTATCTATAAAACTATGTCAATCAAAGACAGCATGGGAGATGCCTATATCCAAGAGCGGGATCAAAGGAGCACAAAAATTGAATTGAATTGTATTTTTCTGAAATTGAATTGAAAACAATTCAGAATCTCCATAGTAATTTAACTTCAATTAATCAGGTACAAAGCTTTGATGACGTAATTAGTATCGCGATAATTACCGAGTCTATGCGAGTGCATGCGTTTATTTCTGTATGAATAATTAATTCTATATAATACTAATAACCTATTACGACATGCTTTAATACATTCGACATTTCCATAAGACGTTATGTTTCAAAGTTATTTTATAATGAATTGTTCAAATATATATACTCTTTAAAATTAATTCAATTTTACAAATAGCTATTGAAGGGTTTTATTATCCTCCACTGAATCCATCATCAGAGCAGTTCGAGGGTACGAGTATCAAATTATTATATTATAATCTGGGACATTCTAAAAACCAGTTTGACTTAACAGTTAAAAGTAGGTTTAAATCGACTTTCAAAATTTGATTACAAGTAACAAACAGTAAATAGCGATTTACTGCTTATACGAGTATCAATTATAAAATGTCCTATTTGGAAATTCTTTAAAATATAAAAGTATAAAATTCAAAGTCCCGACTGACTGTTACGATACTCGTATATCAAAGCAGAGCCTAAGCCGCTGTTCCTAGAGACATAAAATTAGGAGGGTGTGTTCTTTGTGAAGTGTAGCTATTTACTAAAAAAGGGTTTATGGAAATTTCACCCCTAAGAGAATGAAAAGTGGGTTGAAAACTTTTTATTTTCTAAGTCGATTGACTAGAAAGTTGGTACACATACTTTTCAATTAAAATTATGTAATATGTGTATCACAGTTTTTCGAAAATCAATCTCCAACCGAGTCAAATAGGGCTTCGAAAATTCTACACGGCGTGGTATACTGGCGCAGGACGTACGAAGGAGCGGAGGTGTATCTGTATAGACTGTATTATTAATCTATACATATAATAAAATTGTAACTAATTCGAATCTGTACATTAAATATTTTTTGGAAAATATTATTGAAATAGACATTATTATCGATACAGAGTCCGAACCTATAGTATTTAGAATTTTTGTCTGTCTGTCTGTCTGTCTGTTACCGCATCACGAGAAAACCACTGGACAGATTTTGATGTAAATATGAAAATATCTTATTTCTGAGAAAAAATACAAAAACACAAAAACTGCATTGTTAGAGTATACTAATATGTAAAACCTACGAATTAGGTTTTTGGTCATCTGAACGCGGGCGGAGCCGCGGGCAATGCTAGTTACTTATAATATAAAGCCAAACAAATTTTTTGTAGTTTTAACTCGAGTGAAGCTGCGGGTCCTGCTAGTACTATATGTAAGAAAATGACAGAATCACTAAAGTAGCGAACATCTGTATTTCCCGTAACATAAATTAAACTGTTTTTTCGCGGTTTCATTTTTTCGGATGATTGAAATACTTTTTCTTTAAATAATTGTACTACAATGCCACTTCTATATTATTAGTTTCAAATTATTATAAATATAACTTTAGAGACGTCACTCAAATATCTTAGTCTCTCCCGAGGCTTTTTTTGGTTGTAAAGAATTCAAAACATGAGGAACAAGCAATCTAAATAAAACCACAAAAGAATCCGAAAAAGTAGGTTTATTTATGTTAAATTTTTAAGCCTAAGTATTATATTTACATGATATAAAAATATTTATAGACTAGCGACTCACCCTCGCTTCGCTCGGGTTCATCCCTAGCTTGCTTCCCCATACAAACTTTCATCCCTATTTTCACCCCCTTAAGGGATAATTTCCGAGATAAAAAGTATCCTATGTCCTTTCCAGGGTCTCAAACTATCTTCTTACCAAATTTCATCTAAATAGGTTTATTAGATCTAGAGACCCCCTACAACGTCACAAGCTCACAATTCACAAACTCACAAACTCATAAACTTTACCTCTTTATAATATTAGTATAGATAAAATCATGTCAAGTACAAAAAAAAAATATACAAAAAAGCCCCAGACGTAGGCATCTAATATATCAAGAGAAAGAGCCTAATTAGCTAATGTCTTGTGAGTAAATAGGCATTAATTAACATACAAGTATGCTTCGTTATCAAATAACTCAAGTAAATCCTTTTATATTCTATTTAATATGTTTTGTTATATTTAATTAACAATCTTGCCTATTTTACTTTAGGTCAAAGTGATACAAATACACGTTTGACGACACGTTTGGCTCTGTTTGTTGTGCCGTACTTGCTGCGTCAGCAGTCACAGGTTCCAATCTCGCTGGGGGCATTCATAGGTGTTTATATTTATAATATATAATATGTAATGTATCAACTATCTGGTATCCATAACACAGGCCCCGTAGCTTACCATTTAACTAAAAGGTGATGTGTGTTAATATCCCGACATATTTATTAATTAGTTATTTATTTATTATTTATATACATAATTGCTGTCTTATGCCAATTTATAGTTTATCTTTGTACTAAGTTTCATTCAAATCGGTCCAACCGTTCTACTATAAAAGGAACAAACATACACATGTACGTTTATATAAATTGTTATATTTATAATACAAGAGTACAAATATAATATAATATATCGTCAATAACTAAAGAATTAAATTGAATTGTGATAATGAATCATCTTTATAACTGGCTTCTATCATTTTCATTATAACCACTTATAATTCAATATAAAATATAGCTTATAATTTGATAATGATTTTTATAGTCAATGAATTAATCTAACAAAGCGACGGCAGTGATAGAGTTTAATGAGACAAAACCGCAATTAATTTCGACTTTTGTTCAAATATACCCGGTTAATTAGCTACCGGAGAAGTTTATATTGTAGCGAGCTTAAAGCTCAGACAACTGTAAATACAAACACTTACAAATTTATATTTTTATTTGAATTTGATTTTTATAATATTTACAAATATCATTAATTAATATAATCTTTCTAATCATTTTTGAAACAAATATTTTGTCCAAGGAATATTTCTTGGAAAATATTAAAAAAATATTCATTATTATCAACACAGAGGCCGAATCTATAGTTTTTAGAATTTTTGTCTATTTTTCTGTCTGTGTTGTGTTGTCTTTTGTGATGCGGTCGCATCACGAAAAAACACTGGACTGATTTTGATGAAAGGTATGACGATAGCTGGTTATTCGGGTCAACATATAGGATACTTTTTACTGCGGGAAAATATCTCATCTCTGAGCTAAACGCTAAAACGTAACTAGGGACGAAGCCGAGGGTGAGTCGCTAGTTTACAATACAGAGTAAGAAACGCAAAAGCCACTTCAAGGAATATAATCTAAAAATTCATTATCTAAGCCGGATTTTTAGGCAATTTCAAATTTACTCTAAAGATGAAACATTCATTACAACTTATTCATTAACAATTGTCAAATAGAAAGAAACAAAAAGGTAATTTAGATAAAATATTCGCATGTCTTCAGTTTGTGCTCACTCTTTAGGTTTCATTACAGATATAGCTTGTTAATTGGGTGCATAATTAATTACCAGCAAACCTACTTTATAATGTGTCGTCTAGTCGCAAAGTATTGAAATTTTAATGCTATTGCAATTAAAATTATGTATATCTTTACATATTCAGAACGTCGTAATTGCTATTTAAAAAAGCACGTATAACCTCTTTACTGAAAAAAGCCGTATCTCAGCATTTGCTCTTTTAAATTTAACTCTGATCTATACAAATATTAATTACTAATATAATATTATAAAGACACAGAGTTTGTTTGTTTGTTTGCTTGCTGTTTGTTTGTTTGGACGCGCTGATCTCAAGAACTACTAATCCGATTTGAAAAATTATTTTTGCGTTAGATATGCTAGTTTTCTAAGGAAAGCTTTAGGCTATAAATCATCATGCTACTACCCAAGGGAGCGCAGCGGTAATATAATATATAGTCAATCTATTCCAAACTAATCGTTAAAGCGTACCTAAGTAAAAAAAGGGACGAACTCGAGCGACGCGAGGAGACGCTAGTAAAGTATAATTATACAGGAAGTTTAAATAAGGTATTGTCTTTCTACAATCGTTTAAGAATAGATATCTACAAATTATATATGAGAGTGGGATATTACAATGATTCTATGAAATATAATTTTTAAGAATTGTATTTTGTCTAAGCCTCGAGTATACAAATTACCTTAAGTGGTTATTATTTGAAAGAAACTTGAACTGATGTAAGAATATTCTAAGATATTCTTACTATTTGTTTATATTCAGCCATTTTTAACGTCCCACTCCTAGGCACGGGCCTTCCATCTTCTATACTAGATTCTTTCAGACATGCTGGTTTCCTCACGATGTTTTCCTTCACAGTAAGATAAGTGGTAATTATGTTGAAAAAATCATAAGTGCGAGACCCGGGAATCGAACCCGCTTCAATCGGTTACCCAAGCGAGCACGTTACCAGTGGGTTACCACTATAATTATGTTTATTTATTCACATTATACTCTTTAATGAATTAACCGACTTCAAAAAAAGGACTAGATAATATATGAACCGGCTTTATATAGTATAAAGTATTGAATACACTATCATCTCACATTTACATATCAATACATATAATGTTCAGTCCGAAACGGTAAGTAAGGGACGAGGGTAAGGGCATCAGATACGGTTATTCACTTTCCCAGCTATTGTTAGATATCTTTGAGGAAATTAGTTTTGTCCGCTTAAAGATCGGGCTTTTTATAAAGCTTTGGAGTTGAAATAGAAAAAGGTTTTAGAACAAAGGACCTAATATAAATATATAGCTAAAATTTTTAAATGAATACTCTCAAGTCGATAGTTATCATGCATAATTTATTTACAGCTTCCCCATACAAACTTTCATCCTCATTTTCACCCCCTTAAATTGATTTCCGGGATAAAAACTATCGTTTATCCTTCCCAGGATCTCAAACTAGCTTCTTAGCAAATTTCATCTAAATCGGTACAGTAGTTTCGAAGCTTATTCGGTAGAAACAAACAAAAAAATCTTTTCTCTATATAATATTAGCATAGACTACAAATAGTGTCCTCCTTACTTAATTTGAGTGTATTGTCGCGAGGTGAGAGTGTATAACGTCTTTATACCAAAAATAATAATTACAAATAATACGTTTTAAGCATGCTTTGTATATCCTAAGACAGTTGTCAACATATCGTTGGCTTACTATTACAAGGTTCTATGTTAATTTTAATGAAGTTTAGAAATTTTTACATAGAACTTCGTTATTTTGTTATCGTAAAAAAAACAACATAGAACTATGTGAAATTGAATATTTTGTAGTTAAAGTGCCGCTATCTAGTGGTTTGTTTTTGCAAAACTGTAGCTAATGACACATAGAACCTTGTAGCATTAATAACTAAATAAGTCCTAAAATTGTAACATAGGACCTTGTTATAGTGAGCCAACGTATGACAATTAACGACAAGAACAGTTAATCGTAAATCCCTAAAGTAAAAGAGGAACAAAACATTTTCCAAAAAGGAATAGAAATTACTAGAAAATTTTCAAATGCTAAATTTTTTTTTGTTTATCCAAAAAAAAAAATGGCGGCTGTGTGTTGAGAGATCAGTTATGTATCGGAGCTAAGAGAATATTACGAAAAAATTGTGAGATGTGAAGTAAATTAAATTAAATAAAAAAAGATTAAAAAAAAGCATGTTCTGATAACCTATGACTAAAAGAATATTTATGAAATTGTTAGCACATGAATATTATACCGTTTTCAGTATATCTTTAGTTGATTGTCCTTTAATAAATAAATAAAGATATAGTGCAAGTGTAACTAGTGGTATATTTATAAATATGTACGTAGAAGTGGTATATAAATAAATATGTTGGTACATTAACACAGCACCATCACGGTAATCACGAGGCTTGTGTTATGGATACCAGATAGTTGATGCACTACATATATATGTAACTTTAAATACATATTATAAATATAAACACTCGTGCACTGGAGTACAAACATTGTTCATCACATAAATGAATGCCACCAGCGGGACTCGAACCCACGAACGCTGGTACAGCAAGTAGGGTCACTACAAGCAGAGCCTAACGTGTCAAAGTAAGAAATTAAATATCATCATAATCGATAGTATAATTGAACTGTTTTAATTTCCGACCTGAGAGCCCTAGTTCGTAGCAATGTAAGCCACTTTGAACTCAAATGTAAATGTAATAGCACCCTACAGCTTAAATATAGAAAATTATATCAATCACTAACTACCCAGAGTCTAATTCACCGTGTAATTATACTATAATATCGTGCAATCTCCTAGACCATATACTTAGCAGATTATAGTACAGGAGTCAATATGCAATAATCTCCACCTGATTCAATAGACCGTGGTGGACAATTCCAATCCATTAGGTGGAAACATACGAACCCTTTCAAGTTAAAGCCCAATGAATTGATTGAATTTTACAAGGAAGGTTTAAGACTGTGTGGTCACGACTCTTTATTAGGTTTATAATTCTTGGGAATATTTAAAATATTGGTAGGACAAAATTTCCTATGAACACCTTGCATGCCTTTGATGAAATATATCATAATAATATGGTTATACAACAAATTCTCAGAAAACGTTCAGTAAGCTTAAAATTGTTAAATGCTTGTTTTAAAGGTTATTACAAAAAAGCTGTTTTAAAAGATAACACACCTCGGGACGGAGTTATCACCTTCAGGCTACTTAAATTTAAGAAAATTATTGTAATTTATAATTTTATTAGAAAAAAATGTAAAAAAATACAGTTGGATACGCCAAAAAAAATTCACCAGTTCTTCTCAGGGTTTTTTCAGTTCCGCAAAACTTTTTTTATAATTTAATGCTGAATAAACAATTTTGAAATCCAATTAAATCATTCTTTGTTGCAAACCTTTAATAAATATTTAATAATGTGGCTGTCTCATACAACTAGTCATTTGCACTCTTTTCTTTCACTTTCAAACTCTATAAATTTCTAGATAGAAAAGTCAATATTTACATTTGATTCAACCGGGGCTCGAACTCACCTTGGCTTCGACCCAAACTGGGCTAGATCTGCAGACCTACATTGTTAAGAGGCAATCAAGTAACATAAAGGCAACGTCATACTAACAGACGATAAGTACTTATATTGTAACCAATGTAAATAAATCAGCTTACCAAAACTAGAACATAAAATCTCTTGCATAAAAAGAGATTAAAATATATTTATGACTATACGTTGTATTATTCATAAGTTTACTTTCCATATTTCCAAACTGAAATATTCATAGTAAAAATCATTCAATTTGCCTGTTTGTATGAAATAAACATTATAAAACCAGTCCATTTATCTTTCTGCTTGTCTCAGTCAATTTTCGTCACACCTACTTAGAAGAAATATAAAAGAAATATCTTATACTCGACTCCACAAATCAAATAATAGCTTTTAACTTCAAAAAACAACAAATATATCATAAAATCTTGAGTAAAATATGTTTAATTGCACACTTTGCTTTAAAGAAGGAATTTAAATGTGATATTTCCACTTAAACTCCACGCAAGCGTCGCTATATACAATGAGGGTATTAGTCTCTTCCTCAAAATTCCGGGACACCATTTTCATTTCACGTTGCTACATAAATGTAAGTTTATGTAACCAACACTGGTTAGGCTTTTTCATACTGACGATTCTCTAGGCTGTAAATAAATAAAAAAAAAATACAAAAAAATTCGTCTGTATAAATGCTAACTAAAATGATAGAAACAATTTGATAAGTAACATACTTGTAGTATTATGCACTCGGAGCTGTTAGATAGCCTATATTACTCTTCCTTAATAAGTTGGATATGACATATGCTCATTGCTCAATCAAAACATTTTTTTTAAATCAAACTGGTAGTTCCAGATATACTCGTAGTACGTTCAAACAAACCAACTTATCTGCTTTATAATATCAAATATATTATATTTGATATTATAAACTATTATACCTGTTTTTTTAAACATAATAAGTACACGACTAAGAAAATCAAATAAACCATCTTTCGTTTAAAAACAGCTTTAGTTATCTTGCGTCAGATATATACTGAGAATATACTGCTTTTAACTTTTCTCATAAATTTAATAAAGTAAGTTAAAAAAGTTGTTAAATTTAAAAAAAATCAAATCTATACTAATATTATATATATTGTACCCATATATAAAGAGGAAAGATTTTTTTGTTTCTTTGTTTGTACCGAATAAGTTCCGAAACTATGTACTGAACCGTACTGAAGATGAAATTAAGTAAGAAGATATTTTGATACCCTGGAAAGGACATACGATAGTTTTTATCCCCGAAATCATCTCTTAAGGAGGTGAAAATGGGGATGAAAGTTTGTATGGGGAAGCAACCTAGCAACGAACCTGAGCGAAGCGAGGGTGAATCGCTAGTAAAATATTTGAAAAAAAAATGAAGAAAAAATATAAAAATACGTTATAATGGCTCTATAAAATCAAATGAAAATATAGTTTGTTCAAATCAATCTTATAAAATACTTAAAAGAAATCAGCGGACGTCTGCCTTCTCAACACTCTCACCCTTTCTCAACATTAAAATTAAACAACAAGTATCCTGCCACTAAATCAGACCATAAAATGGCGTAGTATCGGACTCAACATTGTCATGGTTAGCTTAAAGTTCTCAGATTTGTGCATTGATTTTACCATCGACAGATGGGTTGCGGATATATAACGCAGATAGAAGATAGATCTTCCACATATTGGAGCATTTAGCTCTTGCGTTCCATTCTGGATAGCCAATAAAGGGAATTCAGAGGTGGAAGTCATATATTATTACCGTCTCCAGTCCATGGTATCAATTGTTCGCCAGTACTTATAATTATTATTTACATTATTTACTTTGCTGAATAAAACAGTAGGTTAAAGCCGCAAAATACATATAATATAATTTATCTATTTTTCATCATTTAATAAATTCCTCTACGAGTTATTTTATATATATTTTAATACCAGTCCTGTAAGTATCGGCTAACAGCTCACAAAAAGTTAACAGTGACGCAAATCCTCTATAAATGAATGACTCTTTACAAATATACCAATTTTTCAACTTTCATCCAAATCGTACTCCATAATACCATTTTAACGAACAAACCTCGACTTTAATAATTGAGTCAAAATATGTCCAATTATTTTGCTATGAATGTCAGCCAAAGTCTAAATTTTATTTGAGGTGAAGTGAGTTTGAAGGGATTTTTGATACGAGATAAACTTAAATATTGTAATGTTGTAATAATCCTATTATTTTTGATGGATTCGAGATGTGATAAATCACCTTTAACTAAAGTTAAAGTTAGCAAAATACTCGTAAATAATATGTTAATGTGTTTTCTGCTTTTTTCTTTTATGGAGGCAAAGCTTATGTCAAGTAGAAACTTAAGAACGCGTTTTCTATTGATATACATATATTTCCATTTTCAATGCATTCGTTAACTTTGTTAAAAGAACTGAAGTATCTTATTCAAAAATTTAAAAAGTATTTTTACGCTAAAACAGCTGGATGGACTTAGAGTATAAGACTATTGTTAGGCATACAGGGTCCCTGAAATGCCCCATTGAACTGCAGCGACGGATTCTGCTGTGGGTTTTAATGAGGAGTCAGTCCCCTGCCCATTGACGCCCGGCAGGGACCCCATGATGGGTTTCCTCAGCGAAAATAAAAATAGGATACAGGAACAAATACATATTTTACATATTATGTATAATAAAATTCTGAGTCCAATCTGTACATTAAATATTTTATTGAAAATCTTATTGAAATATTAATTATTGTCGATACAGAGGCCGAATCTATAGATTTTAGAATTTTCGTCTGTCTGTCTGAATGGGAACGCATCACAAGAAATTCACAGGACATATTTTGATGAAATTTGGTATGATGGTAGCTGGTTATCTAAATCAACTTATACATAGGATACTTTTTACTGCGGGAAAATATCTCATCTTTGAGTTTATACTAAGTCTTAAAACCTAACTAGGGACGAACCCGAGCGGAGTGAGGGTGAGACACTAGTGAGTTCATAAGTTTTCATCTAATAACAATTTATCTATTGATAAAATAAATACAACTAAAAGATTTTAATTACAAATACTTAAAGGTAGAGCATTGAATTGTTTTATTTTAAATTATCTTCAGTGAAACATGTACGAGAAGTAATTGGAACCACTGAGCATGTTCTTTCGAGCTCCTGGTGTGCTAAGATTGGACGATACACATTAATTTATATTTAAGTAATATATATTTTCTCTATTAATTAGATACTATAAAGCTTTACCGAATATTTTATTTAGCATATGAAATTATCCAGAACCGGAGGTCGGAGTATGCCAGTTCGATTTCCGCTTACAACACGTTTTTTTTTTCAAAGAGAGTTTTATGGCTGTATTTTCTAAACACCTTTTTTGTTTCTTCTACTTTCATCGGTGCATATATCAAGGGACTCATAAATTAACGACTGATTTTTTATGCAATCTGACTATATATCAAATTCTATATGCTAATTCATAAAATTAAAGTATCTGTCTGTATTTTCAAAATAGCTAACCCATATTTAGTTGATTTTTGTTATTCAGTATTAATTCATTTAATGTTAACATATAACTATGAACAAAAAACAAGCTAAATTATATTTTTTGTCATCAAAAATACAGAAAATGCCTTTTTTCCAGTCTTTCAATATACTACATGTAGTAGAGGGACTATTGTGGCAGACCCACAAAGGCAAGTAGTTTATAGCTAATTCCCGAAACCCAATAAGCGTTTGACTTTAGCACTTTTGCTGCACCTTTTCTCACCGCAATAGATATAAATTCAAGTGATATGTATTATATTCTGTTACGTTGTACGAGTTCTTTGAAACAAATAAGAAATAAAATTTAATTGTAAGGATTGTTTTTTAGTTTTCTAACAATTTAAGCGTTGGTTTTGGACTCTGGACCTGCTTTTTGACCAACTTCAAAAGCAAGAGTAGTACTGAATTCGGGCATATCTATGTTTTTGAATGTTACGAGATATTTTCACTTAAAATAAGCCGATTTTTATAACTTTTTTTAGTTAATAAATTATTATTTTCATGAGTACACATGTAAACGTTAAGGGTAAATTCAGTATCAACAGTGGAATAAACACATTTCGCCATTTATTTTAGAACGCAGTGTTGAAACACAAATAATATTTACAGTAAAATACATACATTTACCAATTACGTTTTCACAAACAAGTTATGTAGCATATAAGGCAAAATCAAATATCAAGGGTAGAAGAACTAATAAATAATAAAGTAGTAATAGTTATTAATAAAGATTGATAATTATATATAAAGTAAATATTATATTAATAGCTACAATTACATATCGAGGTCGATAAAATTTAATCTAAATCAATAAATAAATACTATACACATTTAATAAAATTGTAACTAAACCGAATCTGAATATTAGATGTTTTTTAAATCCTATTGAAATAGATATTATTATCGATATATATATATATATATATATATATATATATATTTTGTCTGTCTGTCTGTATATGACCACATCACGAAAAACCACTGAAGGGAATTTGATGAAATTTGGTATGACGATAGCTGGTTATCCGGGTCAACATATAGGATACTTTTTACTGCGGGAAAATATTTCATCACGGATAAACCTAAACTAAACGTAAAACGTATGGAGGGACGAACCCGAGCGGAGCGAGCGTGAGTCACTAGTGAACAATATAAACAAAAGATTTAATATTTTTCATATTTTAAACATAATAATGACAAACATTCATACAAAGTTCCATTCTTAATTAGAGAGTAAGTGCTTTAGAGATCTAACCTTTGCGTGTAAATTTTGTACATCTTGACCCACTGGATTGAGCTGTACTTTATCTGTTAGTTGAATCATAGCTTTCGAATATATGGAGAAATATGGCTTTACTAAACCGCGAGCTAAAGGGCCTTGTCAGACCCAAATACTAAATAACAATAAAATTAGCCAAGACCTGGGGCCAAATATCATATATAATTAGAATCCAACACCCATTTCACACAAGTTACGTCACCCGAAAATTCGTTTGAATGCGAGAATATTAATATTCCAGAGCGTCTAAGGCTTTGTGTCGATAAGACCATATTTGCATACCGTACATAGTCTTGCAACGGTACCCTTGTACCGACTGAATTTAAAGTAGAATTTTGATTATTAACCGAATTAGTAGTGACAAGTTTGTTAATAACAGCCTGATGCCTACTAAATATTCTTGGGGACACTTGCCCAGGGACCTATTTTATGATCTAAGAGAAAACTTTATCAATTTTCTGATCCAAACTTTAAATAGAGTTTGTACATAATAAATATCAAATACTGAGTCTATATCTATGACGTTATGTGAAGAAAATGAAAAACAATAATTTACATATCCAACAGTTATGTAATACTTTCTTAGATTTACGCGAATATTTGATATTAAAAAAAACTTTTCAGATTTCCTCTCCTTCTAAGAAAATTTAATAATTATAATAATAGTAGCCAAAATTAAATAAATAATATTCCATATTCAATTATAAAATTCATAAAAATTATAAAAATGTTTAAAATTAATATGAACAAATATTATGATGCCATTTTTGAATTTTATGAATTCATTTTGTTATTTTGTGGCTAGGCTGTCTGTAACAATTACATAATGCCTTTAAGACGTCTAAAACCTTAGTCTCTCCTGTGACCAAGATTGCTGTAAAGCATTGGAAAATCGTTGATTCGAAACCAAACATCAATCCGCGAAATAATCCGAAATGATAGTTTTATATAGTTAGTTGTATTTTCATTTATCTGTAAATACGTACTTTCGAAATTGGAAAATAACTGAACAGGTTTTGTTGAAACTTTCTTATATATAAATAATATATGAATATAATACATAGGTTTACTTCCAATTAAAATTATATGCCACTCTATATAAAGCAAACTAATCTGTAAATTTTATCGTTGTTAGAAACTTAATTATAATCCTTACGCAAAACAGCAAGCAGAAGTGAGTGTATTAATTTTAAAGTTTATTAGTTTGGTTTAACGTGCTTGTTCGTTTGTTCTTCGAAGCAAGTGATTGACGTAATATTTTGCGTATAATATGTAAACTGTCTCGGTGGTGTAGTGGCCAGCATGTACGGTTGCACACCCGGAGGTCCTGGGTTCGAGTCCCGGGTCGGGCCACGTTTAGTTATTGAGTTTTTCTGTATAGTAAGTCTCAGTTGCAGCCCGGAGTTGGGAAGATGGCGGTGTTTCACCCCCATGCCTCGGAGAGCACGTAAAGCCGTCGGTCCTGCGCCTTAACTCTCACCGGTCGTGTCGAGCGGTCGTCCCACCGGAGTATGAGAGTGATAGGAATAGAGAGTGCACGTTGTGTCTGCGCGTACACTTGTGCACTATAATATCTCCTGCGCAGTTAGCTAGTCTCAATGAGATTGGCCGCCGTGGCCGGAATCGGCTAGGAGAACATCATCATAATTTGTAGGCGGACAGTGACCAAATAACTCAAATTTGCCTCATACGTCTAGTGGCTAGCAAATACGGATACAGATCATGAGGGTCTACGTTCGAGTCCCGGGTGTCAAAGATAGTTTCATTGACAAGAAACTCTTCGTGTTAGCCAGATGGGATTTAGCAGTGTACCATCGCAGTTCCTGTGAGAGCGATTACAGTCAGTCTGCGCCCGATCTCTCACTAGCTAAATCTAATTGTTATGTACCGGACTTTGAGAGTGATCGAAATAAAGAGTTCACTTGTGTTAACGCGCATAGTTTTGCACTTCAATATCTCCTACACTGAAGATTACTCTCAATAAGATTGACCACTGTGGCCAAAATTACTCAGGAGGATATTATTATTACAGTATATTTTTATTATTCTAATAACTATAACTTAAAACCCTATATAAATCTAATATATTTAAACGAGCAATTCTTGTATATATATATATACTATTCTTTATTGCACTTAAAAAAAAAATCAATACAGTAATTTAAAATCAGTTGTTATTTACAAAGGTGGACTTATCTCTAGAAGAGATCTCTTCCAGCCAACCTGTGGTAGTGAGAAATAGTGTTACAAAGCGGGCTAAATTCGTGCAGTCGTAGTTATATAAATAATATATAGATACTCAAAAATATATAGCTAATTAAATAATATATATAATAACATATAATATACACTACTTACTTATACCATACATACTTATGTACATATATACATACACACTACTACTTACACAAATACATATCTATATAATACAATACATAATAATAGTAATTAAGATAATTTTTGATTTAATTGAGTGAGAAGGTGCTGTTTTAATTTTTTTTGAAAGAATCAATAGAGGGACTCAGTATATATATATGTATAATCTGAATCTCGGAAACGGCTCCAACGATTTTCATGAAATTTAGTACACAGGGAGTTTCAGGGGCGATAAATTGATCTAGATTAGTCTTATGTCTGAGAAAATGTCTAATTTCCCACGCTCTGGCATAAGCATCGTGATCAAGCGGCCAAGGAGCAAGATTGACAATTATAGGTGTCCAGGTTCAAAACGATAGCTCTATAGTTTATAATAAGCGAGTTTTGTATGTATATACTTTTACGTACCTAATATCTGAAGGACTATCGATTATGCTTTATTGGTTATCTGGTCAATGGGTCTCACGGCGCATTGGGTATTAAACAGCTCTCTTTGAGGGTCTTTAAAGTGTGACCCGTTTTTGACTATTCATTTTCAGTATAACCACACCGACAATACAATAAGTAGTTTCTATTCTATATTATACAGAGAATTTTGATATTTGATTGGTCTATTTCTATACTCATAATATTTTTTCGATTTTTACAAATAAATAATATTGAAGTGTCTGTTTGTAATGTCAAAAAACAGCTTTTTACTAAATACATATGAAAGTGTATATGGTACCTACTTATAAGAAAAATTTATTTATAAATTTTATATGTCTGTCTGTTTATTCCAGCTAATCTTCGAAACGGGTCGTGACGGCACTTTCACTGGCAGATAGCTGCTATAATTAATAACTTAGGCCACTTTTATTTTAGAAAAAGAATTAAGATTTCACGAAAACAAAACACCATGAATTTGTGAACACTATCCGCGTACCTAGGGACGAACCTGAGCGAAGCGAGGGTGTGTTGCTAGTTATGTTATACATTTATCGGTGGAAACATTACAGCGCTCATTATAGAGCTATGTAGATCATTTGGTAACTCGTCGTAATCTCCATGTAATATTGCCTATATTGGGCTTTAAACTTGATAGCATTGCTTAAATTCCATACGATATATTCCTTATATTATTTTTATCAACTATGCGGTGAGCTGCTATTCATGTTCTATGGCGACATGGACTTTTTTGAACCTTTAAGGGTTCATAGCTAAATTATAGAGAACTTTATGACTTATATTAGATTAGGGTACATAAAATATTTTTTTAACTTAACATTTTAGCTTTATAACATTAAATTCTTACTTACAAAATATCATACTACCAAAGCTGTTAGTTTTTCCAAAGATTTTAAAGATCCAATAACACCCAAAATATCGTGTATAATCTGATACGTTTGAAATTCCTCGTGCATATTCAGTTGAATTCATATACTTCTTCTTTTTGAAGGCGATTAAAAATAACTCTTGGTGCTCTAAATCCTAAAAATTCATATCCAAAAGCTATTATATTTGTCCACGTATAAATTCCGAATGCCAATTTCTGTATTTCTGAACACAAATTCCTATCAGCCGGCCTTCTTAGAGATTATTCAATTAAACTTTTATTTGAATTTAAGAATTACCATTAAACTGTTTAAATATTATTTATACAAATTAAATATTTCTTAAAAAAAATTGATGTTAGTATTAGAATTTCTAAAACACTATCATAAGTCTTCATTATTATTAGTATTAGAATTAAATCTATATAAAGTCATCATTTATCTTAAAGCTGGTTCATGTTGTTTCAGACTATTTGTTTTTCTATAATTTTTATCAACTAGCAACTTACCCGTGGGTAAATCCCTTAGGTATGCCCCTAAATGTCTAAAACTGATTACTCTTAGCCATAATGTGTGCACCAAACTTGATCCAAATCCGACCAGCCGTTTCAACGTGAAGTAGTAACAAACACACACACGCACGCACGCACGCACACACATACACATACACATACACATACACATACACATACAAACACACACACATACAAACTTTCTTCTTTCTAACATTTCTAATGGTAGTCATGTTATTAATAAAAAAGGCACAAAGGGCCGCGCCTGAGCGAAGTGGGGTAAGTTACTAGCTGTATATATTTTATAGTCAAATCCAATATTCAAAGCCCGAATACCACATTTTACAATAACTTTTGAACTTCTACAAAAGAAACTTCATTTTAGTCTGTACAAGTTGATAACAACTTTTAACAAACTTCAAAATACGTACAAGTATTGAGAGAAAAAAATATAAAGTAACGAGACTTCGCGTTGGTTTGAGTTTCCAACAGAATTACGGTAAATCCCTAATAGCCAGTTTGAAGAGCAAAGTAAGAGTAGCCTTACTTATTAGTAATTTGCGTTTTAATTTTTGTTAGGTTTAAACTTTTTGCTGATTATAGTGGTTAAATTGTGAAGTTAGATATATGTAATATTGTGGTAGAAATAGGTTTGACTCCCATGTGGAGTAAACTAGCGGCTCACTCTCGTTTCGCTCGAGTTCGCCTCTAGAAAAACAAAAACAATTCTATCCCACGGGAACTGCTCATTTTTCCGGGATAAAAAGTAGCCTTTGTGTTATTCCGAAGTATGAGCTATATTATTGTAAAGTTTCATTAAAATCCATTCAGTACTTTTTTGCGTGAAAGAGTAAACAAACTTTTACATTTATAAAATTACTATGGATATTATAATAATCTTACAATTTTTCAAGATCAAGATTTTGTCAACATAGAGTACAAAAGTATTAATTGAAAACGGCTTTACAACGTCATTCTTCACATCCCATGTCGAGGATTTCGATATTTTTTGTAAGCAGAAACAGGTATTATTAATATATAATTTTGTCATGTTATTTTAAAGTCTCAAGCTATTAGTAGGTAGAATCTTAAAGACCTACTATGCTTACCTATACTACTTATAAAAAAATAATTAAATAGAAAACTTATAATTTCTGATAGAAAAGGAACAGAAAAATTGTCTTATGCTGTTAATAATAATGCTAATTCTTTTTAAAGTGTATTAAATATATATAATATTATAGTTTAGATATAATAGTTTGTATCTTAAAACTTTAAATTCGGAATCTCGACTGAAATATGGTGCATATTTCGCATGTATACGCGACATGCTCGTTTCGATATCTATAGTACAAAGCAACCGCAGAACGTATTACAGGATGTTCTAATAAGCTAAGTAAATTAATATGAATATGTGTGTATGTATTCAGCCCTTTTTATCGTCCCACTGCTGGGCACGGGCCTTCCTTCAGTACGAGAGGAATCAGGCCAAAGTCCACCACGCTGGCCAAGTGCGGCTTGGCGGACTTCACATGTTTTTTGAAAACTTGCTAGTTTCCCTCAGATATGCAGATTTCCTCAAGATGTTTTCTTTCACCGTTAAGACAAGTGGTAATCAGATCAAGAATAAAAATATAAGAGCTGCGAGACCCGGGATTTGAACCTGTTTCACTCGGTTTCCCAAGCGAACGCTTTACCACTGGGCTACCACTACCTTTATATTAATATAGTATTTATAGTCCTAATATAAATTTGAACCAATTGATTAGGAAATAACTGAAATAAATCGAGCGAAAAGTTTCAATTTCTATCAAATGTTTACGAGTAACCCTAAAATAACTAACTAGAGTTATAACAAAGAAATTGGAAGTCGTTATATTGTAATTTGTTATTGATGGAACAGGCACTTAAATTCTTATATTAAAGTCTTAAATAATATTTAGTAAATTGTTGAATCGAAATTAATTAACAGTACTAAATGTGATGTTTGCTCAAAATATAATATTATTATTATTTTTTAAATTTCAACTCTTGTTATACTTAAAATAGTGGACAAACCAGACCCACAATGTATGGAAAAAATATATTTTAAATAACATCCTATATAGCAAAGCTCAAGGTCGTTTAATATTCACGAGAGGAAAGCCATCGGTTCAATCGGAGACATCTAACGTCGGTTTTATTGGGTATCTAGCACCGTACCACTTTTTGCGACAGAGGAGCTGGACTCGCAAGTTATCTATTAAATTTATTCCGGCATGGCACCCGACTAAATGGTATTAGTTGATGCAAATTATAATGATTTAAGGATTTATTAGGTTAAATTTGAAACGTTGGATGAATATTCAGGATTCATGAAACAGCTTGCACCTGTAGATCTAAATTTGATGAGGATTACATCATTTTTTTTTGATTTGACGACATTTATTTATGAGACTAGCATTGCCCGCGTTCAGATGACTAAAAACCAAATTCTTAGGTTTTACATATTAGTATATTCTTACAATGCAGTTTTTGTGTTTTTGTATTTTTTCTCAGAAATGAGATATTTTCCCGCGGTTAAAAGTATCCTATATGTTGACCCGGATACCAAATTTCATCAAAATCTGTCCAGTAGTTTTCTGGTGATGCGGTAACAGACAGACAAAAATTCTAAAAACTATAAATTTGGACTCTGTATCGATAATAATGTCTATTTCGATTACATTTCCCAAAAATATTTAATGTACAGATTCGACTTAGTTAGAATTTTATTATATTCATAGATAAAAATCTAGATTTAATCTTCTCGTGGTAACTTAGACAATAGATAGTCTAAATAAACGTTCTAAATTACTGTTGCGATATAGGGTTCTGGGATCGGAAATTAAAACTGGTCACTTGCACTAGAAATATTTTATTGCTCTTACGTTTTACACGAGAGTTGCTTTTGTCAGATCATCTGCACTAGTGCTATACATGAAATAACAGTTTATTTTAATCACTGATATCTATTTTGCACCATTAATTCTACTATCACTTCACTTTTTACTTCTTCGAAACTTGGTTTAATCTATATTTAATTCGGACATCATATACTTTCTAGTAATAAAAATTTATAATTTTTTCTAAAAACGTCGATTACTTTATAACGTCTCTAGATTCTAACCACGGTTACTTCCTACGTATATTATTCATCAATATATTTTTATATTGCAAAAACTTTACCATTTTATATGTAACTTTCTTTTCAATAGGATAAATAAACTCAAAGATTGTTTGAGCTCTCTGCAATATATGTTTCTTTTACATAAGGTAGTAAGTACTCGTAGCTAACTTGTACCAAAACAGATTGTAAAATTTTGTATTTGCTTCCCACTCAAGGCCAAAAATCATTCTTAGTTTTCTATCATAAATTTTAGGAGCCGATCAGAATTAAAGAGGTGGCTGTATAACCCCGTAGTTCTTCTCCAGCAAACTGTTCTGCACCTGATAATGGAAAGTCATCAATTTCTGCGCACACCCATGAGCATCATCTTATGCACATTTATTTGACTTAAATATCAGTAAAATTTGTGATATTGGTTCCAAGGACATTATGTCTGGTTGGTAAGTACATAAAATAAATAAATAAAAACCCCGATAACAACTTATAAAAATCTATACCGTTAAAATGCTTCATTTAACTTATGCTAAAATTGATGGAAGTTAGAAAATTAAATCGTGCAGTATCTTGATCTTATTTCAATCTTTTCTATAAGACGGTTTCCATTAAAACTCCAGTACTGTTGATTTAAACTTTTCCTTTGATCGCGTCCTCACAAGAATCTTTTTGTGCATATGAGATGTTTGTTAACAATTTTATACGTCCGATTTGTATTTGCTTGAATATTTTGTCTTGTAAAATCTTTATATTCTTTATGGCTATGTTACTTTTAACTATGTCTGGATATCGCAAGTTTTAATCCAGCTCAGTCATAAAAATATTTGTGGTGGTCAAGTTTTCTGTACGAACATTCGTAATTTTAGGTTTTATGAATCTTCGGTCTACTTATAACGCACATTTATTTTTCATGTACATCGTTTAAGCTATTTGCTCGATTGATGAAAAATATTTATAATCACCATCATCCTAGAACAAGAACCAGCTAAAAGAATGATATCATTGTGATTATTCTTATCACAAGACATCTGAAATATTTTTAAACCTGAATGGCAAAAATCATTCATGAAATTAAAAGACCAAAAATATCATACAATATCTCATTATTGTATATAAGTTTCTGGAGGGGAAACTGTACAAAAAAGTTTATAGCTGTAGAAAAAAACCAATAGCTATAGGTATCTACCTGATCTACTTGGGACCAGGATTCAGAATCTTATGATCTGCTATCCTGACACGCTAACAAATAGTTTAATAATTCTATTATATACTTATATTTATATAAATCGGCAAATCAAAAAAAGTTTAGTACTTTTTTAACCCCCGACGCAAAAAGAAGGGTGTTATAAATTTGACGTCGATGTCTGTCGGTGTATGTTTGTCTGTCTGTGGCATCGTAGCTCTCAAACAGATAAACCAATTTCGATGCGGTTTTTTTCATATGAAAGCAAGTTTTCTTGCGATGGTTCTAAGCTATGGTTGGTTAATATCGGTCCAGCAGTGTAAGAGTATCAGCTCTTTTCCAAAATGATGTAAGGCATTTTGCCGTATAATTACTCGATTAAGTTTTTACTTTTTATGGGTTGTTATTTAAAGTAAGTATTTTTTACGTAAGGGGTTTTTTAAATTTTTAATTTATAATTATCTCTAGTATTTGGCAACCGATTTTTTTTAGTTTTTTTTGTTTAGTAGCTATTGACGAACTTAAGTGTTTTCAATAAAATTTTAAAAACAGTTTTTTTTTTATAAAGACAGCTATATACAACTTATATTTTCCTCGATTATTATGGTTGAATTTCGGCCACTATCGAACACTAGTCTATATAAATAGTTTTGATAAACAGACTGAACTACAAATTAATGTCTTGCAATAACTGCAATGTCACATCGAGCCCGTCTTGGCCACGACACAATGTTATCAGGAAATCTATTTCCAAGAAGAAATTGCGAAATAAAATAAGTTAATAGCGTCCGTTTCATTTAATTCTTATATAGAATTTTCTTTTATTACCTATTAAATGTTTGGTATACTACAATATTTGCTGTTGTTAGATTTGGTTCAAATGCAGAGCAAATATTATGAACGTACAAAATTTTATGGTTAATAAAGCTAAATGATCGAGTTAATATTAATTACGAAACTTCTCAGAAAAATAGGATATGAACAAATGAACTAAAAATAAATATTGTTTCTAATTTGGCAAATGTTTAGTATATTAACAAAATTATTCACATCTATTTTTTGTTGTTGTTTTATTTGATGCATATTGAGAAGAGCTTGATTATTGATCGGTAAGAAGGTCAATTGCCTTATAAGGGGGTTCCGTACTCGAAGGGTTCCAAAATCCTTTTATTATGAAGCCTTCGCTGTCCGTCCGTCAGAGGGCTGTATCTTATGAGCCGTAATAGGTAGGGAGTTCAAATTTTCACAAAGTGTGTATTTCTATTGCCGCTATAACAACAAATAAAAACCAAGATGGCGAATTTCACAAAGCTGCCATCCAAATTAAAAAAAAAAAACGATTAAGGTACGCAACCCTTCATGAGCCAATCCGACTCGCACTTCACCGACTTTTTCTAAATTGAAAGCTATAATTTTAGTTATACAATAGAATATCTTTTCTTACTTTACTTTACGACGACAAGTTTTTATATTTATTAAGTATTTAAAATTATATAATGTGTAGTTCACAACTATCTGGTATCCATAACACAGGCCTCGTAGCTTACCATGGAACTAGATAGTGCTGTGTGTTAAAGTCCCAATATATTATTTATTTATTATTACTTTTAAGTTAAACATACCTTCTTATATAATAAAAAAAATAACTAAAACTAGTCATTAAAAAAATGACCATGATAAATTATGATCTAAAATCAAAGAAATTGTAACACACACAAAAAATATACAGTAAATAAGCACCTCCTCCTTTTAAGTCGGTCAAAAATGAACATCCTTTGATAATAATCTCCAGGTAAATTCCCTGAAACTACACGGCGATGGGTAAAGATGCCGCTCGGCTTCCAGTATACGGTACACAAGGCATTTAAAATTAAATTTCTTTATTAAAATAGCTAGCTAGCTATAAAAGAGTGGTTTTGTAATATAAAAATTAATATAAGTTTATAACATCTTAAAAATTAATTATTTTATCGTTAAGGATAAATTTTTTTTTTACTAAAATACTTAATTCATATTCATTTAAAAGCAATTATTTTTGTTTTAGGGATGAACACTTTTGTTATTGATACGAGTGGCCCCTCTTCAGATACCCTTTATATAAAAAATATAATTACGAAAATGAATGCACAGTTAGCGAAGATTTTGATATATATATACTAACAGAACCTGCGGCTCCACCTGCGTTCAATCTACAAAAAAAACTTGTTGGCTTTATGTTATATAGGGACAAGAACCCGAGCTAAGCAAGGGTAAGTATAAGTTACCTTATGTATTTATGTTAACAATATTTTGTTCATACAAAAATACTAAAACCGCGATTAAAAAATGAAAGGGTTAGGAGGGTGAGAAATACTTAACGACCTACTCTCATACCTACCAAATATACATTTTTTTTATTAAAACTGACCTGACTACAAACACCGTGACACTAGAATTTTATATATTAGATTACTCCTATTTTTTATTTAAACTATTGAACCCACTAACTTCATGACCATAGGTAGAATCAGACCATGGGAAATAATAATCGACCAAGTATCGGTCCCATACTAGTCCACATAACTTCTTACAATAAGGCCTATCGCTAGACATGTCAAGCTACAGCAAATTCAAGGTATAATTAATTAATTTTAACCCCATATTACTCCTATGTCGTAAGTCAAAGTGACACTGTAGTATAATTTAGTTTGTGTCGCAGCAAGATGCCGGCGTGTGGCTTGGTAATGTATTTCAAGAAGTTGCTTTCAACTAACTTTCATCTACCACTTTATTTGCACATAATTTTGATTAATATTACTCACTAGCGACTTCCTAGGTGTGTTTGTGTTATTGGTCATACTTCTGACAATCTATCTATATTATTTCTTAGTCTGTTGGTGCGTCCTTATTTCATCTAGCAATAGAGCGATAAATTAACACGTGCTAATAGCATAATGGATATTAATGAGATTCGATTTATCAAAATACCTTACAAGTGTAGCTATGAGCACAAAACTAGTTTAATAAAAATCTATACATATAATAAAATTATTCTAACTGAATCAAATGTGTACATAAAATATTTTTTTGGAAAATCTTATTGAAATAGTCATTATTATGGATACAGAAGCCAAATCTATTTATAGTTTTTAGAATTTTTGTCTATCCGTCTCTCTGTCTGTGACCGCATCACGAGAAAATCACAAGACGAATTTTGATAAAATTTGGTATGATGATAGCTGGTTATCTGGGTCAACATATAGGATACTTTTTACTGCTTGAAAAAAATCTCATCTCTGAGAAATCTATACTAGTTAAAACGTAACTAGGGACGAACCCGAGCGAAGCGAGTGTGAATTGCTAGTATGAAATATTGTATATCATAATGTCGTATTTGTTCAAACTACCAATACTTGGTGTACTTAATAGTAGAGAGTTTCTTTCGTCTAATTAAAACAAAGCTTTATTTCTAAGATTTCTATAAACATATGTATGCATGTATATATTCTGTATTAGAAACTCTTTCGGTAAATTGGTTCTTTGGACAAATAAGCACTGAGACGACTATAACCTATTAATAATATTATTAGAACATACCACTATTCACTAACAGTAAATTCGGGATATATAATTACTATTTTCCTCCAAACATTATGCTGTTTAATGTATAGACTACTAAATATGTCACTTGCACACTAGCGGAACATCGTAAAGAATCTTTCAGTTCACTGGTTAACTGAAAATAAAAATAGTTATGGTCAAGCTCCATTAAGTCACTGTAAATATATCGGCAACGGTGTTGAAATAGTATTGCCTATAATGCTAGAGGTAGTGGGTTTTGTTTCCTCATAAATAATTTTGGACCCAAAGTTAAGCAAATTTCATTAAATTTTTTCCACGTTACTATACCCAGTATGAGTGAATTTTGAAAAAAAAAAAACTAGAGTTCAAATACAATAACGAAATCTTCCTGGAAACATTTAAATACAAGACATGATTCAACATCTGCAGTAAGAAAAAAGCCTTTTCTTTACCATTTTAACATCAGTTGTAGTTATCGATTCGACGCCATAGAAGCCTCATTACGAACAAAATGTCAAATTCCAACTCAATCAGCCGATGCTAGCAAGAAACATGAACTGCAAATTTTGAACTAGACGACAGACCTGCGAATGAAGCAAGTTGAATAAAAGTTTGTAAAATAATATTCCTCGTACAAACCTGCATAGCACTTTTAAATTTATTTTTTCTTATTACTAAAGCATTCCTTACTTATATCGTGCCAGGTCATATCAAGTAAAATTGCTGAAAATATCATATTTTCCTTCCCTTGGCAACCAGCGTAATAGCACCCAGTAGCAAAATAATCTATACATAATAAAATTGTAACTGAGTCGAATCTGTACATTAAATATTTTTTAGAAAATCTTACTGAAACAGTCTTTATTATCGAAACAGAGGCCGAATCTATAGTTTTTAGGATTTTTATCTGTCTGTCTGTTTATATATTTGTCTGTGACCGATGAAATTTGGTATCACGATAGCTGGTTATCTGGGTCAACATATAGGATACTTTTTATTGGGGGAAAATATCTCATCTCTCAGAAATCTATACTAAACGTAACAAGGGACAAACATGAGCGGAGCGAGGTTGAGTCGCTAGTTCATTTCATAAAATCAAATAGAAATGTATTTAAATTCAGTTACATTTTATTTCGCAGTAACTTGTGGAAAGTATTCATGCGTTGAGGTAATTGTTCATTCACTGTAATACGTACCTTTAATATACTAGCTGTGGTAAGCAAAATGATTGTGTAATGCAAGCTTTTATTTTTTCTAGGAATTGGCTTACGTTTGTGACAAAGTTGCAGTTCATAAACTAAATATGTATGTATTTCGTATGAAATTTGTAAAATCAATTCAAATGGTAAAGTAATAAAACTACAATATGATATTGTATTGTTTTCAGCCCGTTTAAATGGCTTTATATTCAAGCTGTATGTTTTTGTTATATATATTATCAGCAGAACCCGCGGCTTCGCTAGCGCTAAAACTACAAAAAGAACTAAAAAGATAGGTTTCATACAAACTTATCATATTTCATATTATAAACTCTTATAAATTTCCAGTGTGGTATACAAAAGCGTTAAACCTATAATAACCCTCGAGATTACGATGAATTTGCTTTGCTTCGAACAAGACAGAAATCTAAGCAAATAGAATGTTTCGACAAATATACTTTGCAAATTCAAGAATATATCAAGAAAGAACCTAAAATTGTTTTTACATATTTGAACTCACTAAAACACAACAAAAGTAGCTATCCTAATACTCTTACCTACGAAGATAATATTTACACCGAAGAGACCGAAGCTTGCAATAGATTTAGTAGGCATTTTGACAGCGTATTTATGAAACCTGCTTCATCATATAAAAACTTAGATCTACAAACGAATAACGTAAATGATTCGATTTCTGGGTTCATCATAACTGAATGTACTGTTTTGAAACAATTAACAATGCTTAACGTGAGTAAAGGCCCTGGAAGCGATAACATACCGCCTATATTTCTTAAAAAATATGCAAAAAGCTTGGCTAGACCCCTTACAATTATTTTTAATTTATCTATAAATACTTTTGGTTGCTTTCCTACAAAATGGAAAGAAGCATTAGTAGTTCAAATTCATAAAAGTGGATCAAAATCTTCAATAAAAAATTATTGACCTATTTCTATATTAAATGTCATGAGCAAAATATTTGAGAAAATAATATGTGATAAAATTAATTTTAATATTAAAAAATGCATTCCTATCGAACAACATGGATTTATGCAAAGACGCTCTACAGTGACGAATTTAGGAGTTTTCACTGATTACGTCCTTAAAGTCATGGATGAAAAAGATCAAGTTGACGTAATCTACACTGATTTCGAAAAAGCTTTCGATCGAGTTGATCATGTAATTTTATTGCGTAAACTTGACCTTCTGGGTATACATGGAAATCTGTTAAGATGGTTTTCACCATATGTTAAAAATAGAATGCAGGCAGTTAAAATGGGAAGTGCTAGGAGTAACTTCTTAAATATATCATCGGGAGTACCTCAAGGCTCGATCTTGGGACCTCTTTTATATAACGCATACTTATTTGACATAAGTAACTGCTTTAAGTACTCTCGCTTCCTGATGTTTGCTGATGACAAGAAAATATTCCTCAGAGTTCGTACTATTGAAGATTGCAAAAAAGTACACGCAGACTTAGATAGGCTAGCTACCTACTACGAGACAAATAGAATAACGATAAATGTTAATAAATGTCATCACATTACGTTCACCCGAAAACTTAAACCTATTGACCACACTTACAGTATTAACGGAGCAACAATTGGCAAGGTCTCATCAGTGAGGGATTTAGGTATTACATTAGACCAAAAATTAACATTTAGCGAACATTATGAAATTATAATTAACAAGGATTATAAACAACTCGGGTTTATTAAGCATGCAACCTTTAGTTTTAAACATATAGTATGCATCAAAATGCTTTATTTTGTGTACATACGAAGTCTACTAGAATATGCTAGTAGTATTTGGTCACCTTATCATAAATCAGATATACAGAGAATCGAAATAATTCAAAATGTATTTGTAAAATTCTTACAATTTAAAAATTACAAAATTTTTGATACAGATCGTGATGCATATGAATATTATCATATAGAAACACTCGAAAGTAGACGAGCATAAAGCGATATGAAACTGCTGCACGCAATATTAAACAATAAGACTGATTGCCCTGAACTCCTATCAAACATATCCTTTCAGGTTCCAAAGCAACGAAAGCGCCATACACCCTTGCTATATGTACCTTCTACTAAAACTCAATATGCCAAAAATGCTATTTTAACGCGATCAGTTAAAATTTATAATGAACAATACTCTGATTTGGATATATTTAAGTTATCTGAAGTAGTCTTTAAAAAAGAGATAAAAAAAAGAAGTATCGCCATTAAGTCATAATACGTGAGCAGTCATTGATTTGTTTATTGTAAGTAATAATAATAGAAATCATTATATGAGCATACACACACAACTTCACACAATACACACACACAAACACACAAACACACAAACACGCACACGCACACGCGCACGCGCACGCGCACGCGCACGCTCGCACGCACGCACGCACGCACGCACGCACGCACGCACGCACGCACGCACGCACGCACGCACGCACGCACGTACCTTTGCACCAACATAATAGATATTATCTTTAGATCTAAAACATCTTTTGAATATCTAAATTTTGTTTTACCATTTTAATGCCTGTTGTTCATTATTATTGTATTTTTAGTGTTATCTAATTTTGGCCTTATTGTAACTCTCCTTTGTGTACAATGTGCAATTTTAATTAATACTGTAACGCTGTTTGATTTCCAAATAAATAAATAAATAAATAATATTAGTATGGATATGGATGTACTTACATACGTATGTACATTTTATACCGATTCCTAGATCTGAGTCGATTTGCGTATATTTTTATAGAGTATATTCATACAAAAGAGGTCATGTGCTATCTGATAACGTAATTTGAAGATAAACAACGAAACTCCTTAATAAAATAAGTAAACAGCTGTGATTCAAAATATTTGATATTAGTAACTGTTACTTTGTAAAATAAGTAAGCCAGATATAGAGTAACTGACTAAGATAGGTTTTGAACTTGCTTGAAATGGAATTCTCTGACATACATATATTATTTTTGATATAGTATAATCTGAAACCTATGCTCTGATTTGCGTAATTATTTTTAAATGTGTACTAATTGATAGCAGATACTTGAAAATAGTAAAAATATGACGGTAATTTTGTAATGAAATCTTAAAATAGTAGATAGACTTTAAAAATTAAGTACAATAACCAGACAAACAAACATATTAAGGCTTTATTTTAATTATTCTAGACAGAAATAACGGAACTCCTCTATCCTGAAAGTAAGAATCGATAAGAATGGCTATATAACGCTAAATAATTACAAGGGGAACCAAAACATCGTATTAGCATTATAATTTCGAAAGTTAATATATGTACCATACTCCCTTACGTTTGGTCGGTATCAAAATAAATTTAGTACAAAGATAGATTATGACTTTGAATAATACACAGGGTACCTTTAGGCACCACTTTAGGGATGGTAAGTAATTTCTAACAATATATGCCTAAATAATTATTTTTATGGGGAAAATATGATTCATATTATATATTGACACCATCCCTTCACATTAAAAGTACTATGTCAGCCTAAACGCCAGAAGAACGCTCATTATCGTAACCGACAGAGTCAGATTGATGTTGTGACGCTGCATTTACATACTAATATATTTACTCTATACCCTGGCATTAGGGTTGCGTAGATAATTTGGTTGGAAAGCTATGAACCCTGTATTATTCCTTGGTTGCTGCTTCTTCTTTCTTTCTTTCTTCGTTCTTTTCGACCATTTCTATTTATAATATGTATGTACTAGCATTGCCCGCGGCTGCGCCCGCGTTTAGATGACCAAAAACCAAATTCTTAGGTTTTACATATTAGTATACTCTTACAAAGCAGTTTTTGTATTTTTTCTCAGAAAAGAGATATTTTCCCGCGGTAAAACGTATTATATATGTTGACCCAGATAACCAGCTATCACCATAGCAAATTTCATAAAAATCCCTCCAGTGGTTTTTATGTGATGCGGTAACAGACAGACAGACAGACCAAAGTTCTAAAAACTATAGACTCGGGTCCGGGTCAACATATAGAATACTTTTTACCGCTTAAAAATGTCCCATTTCTGAGAAAAAATACAAAATTTGCAATGTAAGAGTAGTATACTAATATGTAAAACCTAAGAATTTGGATTCGGTTATCTGAACGTGGGCGGAGCCGCGGGCAATGCTAGTTCAGAAATAACAGTATTCTAAAAGTAATCAGAATTAAAAACTTTAACGATATCTCGAAAACGAAGCGATATCGAAAAAATATTCTTATCTTGCCTTTTCATTGAAATCTATTTGAATTCACACCATGAAATTAACGCGCTTTGAAAAAGAGGCATTCTAAAAAAATAAATTGAAACAAAGAGTAACAAAGGTAGTATCACGTATTTTTGTTGTTTCCGTAAAAAATATAAAATATCTTTTATATTTATAATATATTTATAAAACAATGTCCCTCGCCGCGTCTGTCTGTCTATCTGTCTGTCTCAACGCGATAAACTCAAAAACTCCCGAGCGGATTTTCATACGGTTTTCACCAATAGATAGATTGATTTATGAGGAAAATTTAATCGTGTAATTTCTTAAGGTTTCGTATAAATTGGCTGAAATATGATGATCATTATTCAAGATGTCGGAAAAAATTATGCCGACTGGGAGCTATTGTAACGTGCGCCGTGTTAACTAATAGAGGTATAATGAAATCATTTATTTAGCAATCTATACATATAATAAAATTCTAAGTCGAATCTGAACATTAAATATTTTTTGGAAAATCTAATTGAAATAGACATAATTATCGATACAGGTTCCTAATCTATAGTTTTTAGAATTTTTATCTGTGTGTCTGTCCGTCCGTCCGTCCGTCTGTCTGTCTGTCTGTTACCGCATCACGAGAAAACCACTGGACAGATTTTGATTAAATTTGGTATGATGATAGCTGGTTATCTGGGTGAACATATAGGATACTTTTTACCGCGAGAAAATATCTCATTTCTCAGAAAAAATACAAAAACTCCATTAAGTATGTAAGAGTATACTAATATGTTAATCTAAGAATTTGGTTTTTGGTTATCTGAACGCGGGCGGAGCCGCGGGCAATGCTAGTTATCTATAATATCTCCTGCGCAGTTCGCTAGTCTTAGTTAAATTGGCCACCATGACCGAAACATGGGAGGACATGATCATTACGGAATTGTTCTTCTTAAAAACTTCTATTAAACTGTTGCAACGGTATACACTGTGTATAATCTATACTAATATTATAAAGAGGTAAAGTTTGTGAGTTTGTGTTGTTTGTTGGCATTCTCTGGATCTACTGAACTTCTTTTGATGAAATTTGGTAAGATGATAGTTTGAGACTCCGGGAAGGACATAGAATACTTTTTATCCCGGAAATCACTCCTTAAGTGGGTGAAAATGGGGATGAAAGTATGTATTGGAAAGCAAGCTAGCGAGGGTGAGTCGCTAGTGTAAAATATAATATTAAAAAGAATATCGTCTATCTGGATAATTCTAAAGTAGTGCCTATTTAACTATACTTAATAAAAATGATATTTGGTATACAATGTAGAAAAAGTAAGTTAAATATCTTGAAAATGTAGTAAGAAGTGTAATATACGGAATCGTTCACCGTTTTCTTCGGTACTGGTTTTATTTTAATAACGCCGCCAACGTGATTTATGAGTGAGCTGCGAAGCTACTTTACTTTTTACAAATATTTTATATAATATGTCACATTATATGGAAAAATTAATATATTTACATGTATATGGAAATAAACTTATTTTGATAGAATTTTGATGATCATCTTAGAAAATTATTAGATCTACGTTAGAAAATCAACAACAACAACAACGCGAAAAATGTCAAATATTCGCGTAAATCTAGGAAAGTATAAAGGTAAATTAATAAAAACTTAAGAAAAACCAACTTCAAAAAAAAAACTAAAGAGTAATTATAAATTAAAAATTAAAAAAAAAACCCTACGCAAAAAATACTTTTAGTTTAAGGAACCACCCTTAAAAAGTAAAAAAAACTTAATCCAGTAATCATACGCCAAAATGCCTTACATCATTTTGGAAAAGAGACTCTTACTCTGCTGGACCGATATTAACCAAACATAGCTAAGAACCATCGCAAGAAAACTGGTTTTCAAATGAAAAAACCTCATAGAAATCGGTCTATCCGTTTGAGAGCTACGATGCCACAGACAGACATCGACTTCAAATTTATAACACCCCTCTTTTTGCGTCGGGGGTTAAAAAAGTACTGAACTTTTTTGTGTTTGCCGATTTATATAAATATATAATAGAATTATTAAACTATTTGTTAGCGTGTCAGGATAGCAGATCATAAGATTCTGAAACCTGGTCCCAAGTAGATCAGGTAGATACCACACAGACAGACACACACACACACCCACACAGACACACACAGATAACAGACATCGACGACAAACTTATATCACCCCTATTTTTGCGTCGTGGGTTAAAAAATAACTGATTGGTAGTTTTCATTCATTTCTATTTCAATACACATATGTATTAATAAAAAGTACATGTACGATGTCACGGAACCCTTCGTGTGCGAATTCGACTCGTACTTGACAGATTTTTATTTATTTTTTTATATTTATTCATATTATATGCGCGATAAATTGAGTTTATCTTACAAATTTACCTTACAAAGTATATACCACACAATGTGAAATGTCGCCCAACCAATGTTTACAAACTGGCCTGATTTAGATATCGATGTCCGAAATGACTTACCTTTATAATTTTCGAATGAATATATCAGTAGGAAGATTTGGTAAAGAAATAACTCACAGACAGTACATTTGTTTTATTGTAGGAACAAAATTATGTTTTTTGGAGATAAAATTAATGTCTATCAAAGTCAGATTAATATGCCAACGTTCACAATATTGTACTTATAAAATAATCGCATTTTAATATACATCTCTTATAATTTTTATAACAATATACCTCATTAGAATATTTTAAATCAAAATTACGGTAATAACTGTAGTACTAAGTACATTAGCTATAACATAGAAAATAAAAAAAAAACTACCAGCGATCTTCGAAAAGTCGAGGTGAACAAGTGAAAACAGGTTTTTTTTTAAATTTTATGGACATAGTCTACTTATAGCAGTTACTACGCGAGTGAATTGTTCAGAATAAGTGTTCAGTGAGTATGACGGTAGGCAGCGCGTCAAAACTCACCTCGCTCGCCCGCATTTTGCCCTATCTAGAGAGAGGCCTTTGTTAGACGATTGTATGGATTAGTAGACTGTGATCCATACTATCATACTAATATTATTAATGCGAAGGTAACTCTGTCTTTCTTTCTGTCTGTCTGTCTGTTGCTTTTTCACAATTAATCCGCTGAACAGATTTAGATGGGTATGGAGATTGAGACCCTGGAAACGACATAGGATACTTTTTATCCCAGAAATTAATCATCATACTTTAGAGGTGAAAAGAGGGTGGAAGTTTATATATGAGATGCAAGTAAGGAATATAAAACTCATCGTACCTTTGTATTTATAGTCTACTAGCATTGCCCGCGGCTCCGCCCGCGTTAAGATGCCCAAATACGAAATTCTTAGGTTTTACATATTGGTATACGCTTACATTGCAGTTTTTGTATTTTTGTATTTTTTCTCAGAAATGAGACAAAGTAGAGAGAAAAAGTATTCTATATATTGGCCCAGATAACCAGATATAACCATACCAAATTTCATCAAAATTAGTGGTTTTTCTAGGATGCGGTAACAGACAGACAGACAAAAATTCAAAAAACTACAGATTCGGCATTTGTATCGATAATAATGTTTATTTCAATAAGATTTCCAAAAAATATTTAATGTACAGATTCTGCTTGGTTACAATTTTATTATATGTATATATTTATTTCATACTAATAAAGTAGAGCTGTCAGGTTCTGAAACATTAAATTCTTCAAAGTAAGTAAATAATATTTTTATTTTCAACACAAATTGAAATAATTTTGTAAAACAATTGCTTTACATTTATTTACTTAATGTTAAGATTGTAAGGTTTTTAATATTTTACTTTGTTTCTACGAACATACTGGCGAAAGCCCAAATCGCTGTCATGATGTAAATTAGTGTTGTTTGAAACTAAATGTAAAGTATTTAATAATAATATTGTTAACTTGTTTTTTCCTACAGCTTTACTTAGGTAGTTTATTTATCTATATTATAAAATATTATAAAGAACTATTAAGCGAAGCAAGTTTCTTAATATTATTGTTTTAAAATATCTTAATATATAAAATTCTCGTGTCACGATGTGGGTCCGAGATGAACTCCCAAACTATTTATCGGATCTTAACGTATTTTGTTAAATGTGTGATTTGTTCTAACTTAAAAGATAGGGAAGTTTTTATCCCGATTATTTTCTTTTTTTATTGCAAAATTAACATATATTCATTTAAATCGATCTTGAGCGAAAATCAAACCCAAGACCACTACTCACTCGAGCAAACTAGCTACGACTTAAAAAGAAAACATCATCTACATTTTATTAATATTCATAGCTTCAAACTTAATCAAAATTGTTATACCGTCTCAAAGTAAAAACTTTGGAAGATTTCTTATTTATAAACGAGATTTTTTACTTGTTCTAATTTATTGGATGTTACTCTCTGAACTATCAATGTCACATTGAAGAAATTTCATTACCTCGATACTCGAATCCCAAAACGTCTCTTACATATTAAATAACTTGAGTAGACTAGAAGTTTACTTAATAATTTAATAACTGTTTAAAAACTCAGAAGTAAGGGAATAATTTCGTAGTAATGCAGTGGTAGTCTTGTGGTAACGTGCTCGCTTAGGGAACCACGTAAAGCGGGTTCAAATTCTGGGTCTCGCACCTCTTTTTTTGATATTTTAATTTTGATATTTTCATATAGGTACGAATCATTTTCGATATGATTACCAATTGTCTTACGGAGATGAGGAGAAAAAGTCTCGTGAAGACCGCAAACCCTGATCCACCTCGTATTGAAGGGAGGTCCGGTCTCAGCAGTAGGATCTTAAGAAACTGAATATAATTCTATACAAAATTAATAAAGTAGATTTTATAGGGTCACCATAAAACCCCATATAAAAATTGTTATCTATAAAACGTAACACGTTATCAAACATTTGTTATCCGAAAAGAAAATCCATTGCCCCCGTATAGGCTCTTATTTAAAGTCAATGGGATAAGAACATGTCGACTTCTATTTACTTAGCCATTAAAGGGATTGGGAATGCTTTTAAATTCAACCCCACACGTACTATATTTGCATGTTTTTATAGGATCCCAAACTTGGGAATCGTATGGAAACCATACTCTTTGTTATATAAATGTATATTCCGGAAAGTTTTGTTTTGTTTGTCCATACACATATATATATATATATATATATATATATATATATATATATATATATATATATATATATATATATATGTGTATGTAAAGACAATACAGTTCAGTATCTTTTTCTCCTTTGTTTGTCAATCAATTTTTTAAGAAGCCATTGACGAGCTTTATTGTTATCAATAAAGCATAAACGGAAACGGTAACTTTTTTATATAGATACTAGCGACTCACCCTCGCTCCACTCGGGTTCACCCCTAGTTACTTAAAAAATGGAGGGTGGGGGTAGGAGGGTAAAAATAATTTCCGACTTATTCTCATACCTACCAAATATAAAAAAAAACATTAAAATCGGTCGAGCCGTTTCGGAGGAGTGCGACCACAAACATCAATTAAAAAAAAACTTCTCAAACACCAGACACGCTTTAAATAAAATCAATCTTTAATCAACAATCCTTTACCAGAGCTTTCAAATTTATTCCACAAATATACATTCTATAGAATCAATTTAAATAATTACTTCATACGGAAATCGAACCCATGATATGCTACATGATAAGTATCAGTACACTAATCTATACAGATAAATAAAATTGAAGTGACTGTTTGTAATTTCAAAATAACAGCTTTTTACTAAATGCATATGGAATTATATACGCTATTTAAAATTAATTATTAAAATTTTTGTCAGTCTGTCTGTCTGTTTGTTCCGGCTAATCTCCGAAACGGCTGGGCCGATTTTAACAGGATTTTCAGTGGCAGATATTTAATGTTATAAAGAGTAACATAGGCTTCTTTTATTTCAGTAAAAGAATTAGGGTTCCGCTCAAAAAAATTAAAATGTACGCTAGTCTATTATAATTTCCAAGGTTCAAAGAGGGAAAGATATACAAGAAAATATATATAAGATATATGTGTAGTCACTAAGTGGAAATGCGGTTAAATACATTTCATGTGTAAATGGGGAAAGGAAAGACGTTAAATTAACCGAAAATTTTCTCATTGTAATAAAATCAACACGTTTGTTGTTCGTAAAATCTAAATTCGGAAAAAATCTAAATTCGGAAAACTAATTATGACGACTCGTTTGGCTCAGTTTGTAGGCTAGCGGTCGCGGGTTCAAGTCCCGCTGGGCGCATCCATTTGTGTGATGAGCACGAATGTTTGTACTCCAGTCATGGGTGTTTATATTTATAATATGTATGTATTTAAAAGTTATATATGTGTAGTGTATCAACTATCTGGTATCCATAACACAAGCCTCGTAGCTTACCATGGAACTAGATGGTGCTGTGTGTTAATGTCCCAACATATTTATTTATTTATTACGTTAGTTTTTAGCTACTTATTGTCAACAGTTATACGTATGTATACGAATTTTAATATGAGAAAAAGGGAAAGGTTAAGGTCATTTTGTTATACACAATTAAATTTTTACACCAATTGTGTTATTATTTTTTCAGACTACCCACGTCTGCTTTTTTTATTATTTTTTTTATTTATTTATTTGGAACTTACGTTGGGAAATGCATTTACGCATACCACCTGCATACAACAGGTAGTTATGTGGGACTCACTGGTAAGAAAAGCCAGTACTACCCACTAAAATCCAACAGAACCTCCCCTGTCTTAATGAGGCGTCGCGGGGCACCTCCCAGTGCGTTTCTATGCTTCGCGCCCGGCTGGACTGCCGGACGTTAATCACGACAAGGTGAATGAAAAAATGCACGTTGAGAAGATACCTTTGTCCTCTTAGTTATTCAGTGAATATATTCGTTCACTATTCCATAGGTTTTATTTTTTTTGCGCGGAATCCTCATTCTTTTTCTAAAATAAAAGTAGCTTAAGTTACTCCTTATAACATCAGCTATCTGCCAGTGAATGTTCCTTCAAAATCAGCCAATCGTTTCAGAGATTACCCGGTACAAACAAACAGATAGACAGACAAACAGACAAAACCTATTTTTTTTATAAGTACTGTAAATACGTTCATATTCAATTAGTAACGACTCGCTTTATAGCTTATATACTGGATACACATATAAAGACAAAGGACAGGTTCCCCGTCTGTTATCTCCCTATCACGCAAGCGGAGCCGCGGCCCTAAACTAGTAATAGCAAAAGATACTATGGATTATATGTGGCATATATGCGATAATTAAGATGAAATATCTCTATTTTAATGAATAACAAAACATTAATCATTGTCGTAATACGAATTTATTGTGCCATATTTATGAGTTTGTGCGTGTTAATTTTGTGTGTGTAGTATAATTCGTTGGTATGTCATACAATTTGTTTTACTGTGAACAAAATATACGTTTTATTTATATACTAGCGACTCAACTTCGCTTCGCTCGAGTTCGTCCTTAGGTTGATTCTTTGAACTTTTACTAATTCCATACAAACTTTCATCCCCATTTTAACCCCCTTAAGAAACGATTTCTGGAATAAATAATAATTGTTGCTCTGCCCAAGGTTTCAAACTATCTTCTTACCAAATTTCATCTAAATCGGTCCTTAAGTTTTTGAGTTTATTCGTTACAAGCAAATAAAAATAATAAAATACAAATCTTTCCTCTTTGTAATAGTAGTGTAGATTAATATATTTGATGCAAATTTTTATATGAAGATTAACAAATAAAATAATCGCTATTATTAGTATCATTAAAAAATCAGGCACTAAAATCCGTATTAGGCTGGTCAAATCAAACCATATAAGCCCAAATTCAAACTAAACTACTTACTAGGAGCCGTTGAAGTGTTCCACTATCCATCTTCTGGCCTCACCATCAGACCAGCTCGAGGATACCACATCACTGTACCATCATCTAAGTTAAAAGACTAATTAGATAGGATTATATAAAAACGGTGAAAAAATCATTAAAAGTGGTTCACAATTGTCTAATATGAAACATTATTTTGTTATATCCTATTTGATGAGTTTCTTTGGCCAGTTCTTCTCAGTTCTGAGGCTTCTTCTTCCCGACTCATGACGTTCAGTAAACAATTGTGATAATTTAATACTGAATAAAATATTTTGAATTTTTTTCTGCCGTGACCATAATTGCTGTAAAGCATTCGAAACGTCGGAAACCAAAAATCTAAATAAATCTGCGTAAAAATCCCAAAAATATAGTTTAAAATACTATTTGATTTCATACATACAATAAAATCCATTGAAAATCTTCATTTAATACCAAAAATATGAATTTATGTACATTTCGCTTATATTTTGTTTAAATTGTGTCCCAGCGAACATATTGTATGAGATGCAATTGAAATGTCTTCCGCAATGAAAGGACGCGAAACGGTGCTTTACGTGAATATGAGGAAATCAAAAATTTAATAAAACGTGATAATCGACTTTATTGGATTGAAATTTTACCATATTTTAATTGACACTTTATTTTTGAATTCTTTATTTTTGTTTTAAATCGTTTAAGAATATGTATGTATATGTACAATACTTTGACGATACGTTTGGCTCAGTTCACTAGTGACCCCACTTGCTGTGCCAACGGTCGCTGGTTCGAGTCCCGCTGGGCTCATTTATGTGATGAGCACGGATGTTTGTATTTCAGTCATGGCTGTTTATATTTATACTAGCGGCTCAGCCTCGCTTTGCTCGGGTTCGCCTCTAGGAAAACACTAATAGAGATCTATAGATCTATTAGTTCCCACGGGAACCGTTCATTTTTCCGGATGAGAAGTAACCTGTTATTTGACTGGCAATATAAGGTATCAGGATGTTAAATTTTACTAAATTTGGTGCATAAGTTGCTATGTACTAAGCTGTATAAGATACTATAGTTTTTTTGACTATCCCACGAGAACTATTTAATTTTCTGGGATGAAAAGTAACTAAGATGTTGACCGGGGTTATGAGGTACCACCATGCAAAATTTCATTTAAATCGGTTCAACAGTTTCGGAGATTAGCCCGTACAAACATAAAAACAGACAAACTGACAAACAGACAGAGGAACAAAAAATTTGAAAAAATCTGGATTTGTTCTATTCGTCTTCTTACATCCCCCTGACTTGGTTTGTACAGACATTCGACCTCTACTGTTTTATTATAGTATAGATTATTTAAAGTTATATATGTAGTGTATCAACTATCTGGTATCCATAACACAAGCCTCGTAGCTTACTATGGAACTAGATGGTGCTGTGTGTTAATGTCCCAACATATTTATTTACATTTTGTAATAAAACGGAGGACACGTTGTTAAATGATCTCAGTTCACAGATTTTTGCTTATATTTAGATCAATATCTAGTTATTTCCCGTAACTTTACGCGTTTTATCCAACTAGTCACGATCTTCTCTCGCTTTGCTCGGATGCGATATGATTTTTTTGAGCGGAAACTAATTATTTTTCTAAAATAAAAGTAGCTTAAGTTATTTCTTATATGATCGCATTGTTTTGTTTTGTAGAATTACTCTGATATTAATTATTATTACTCACTATAAGCATTACAACCTTTCTAATGAATGGTCCATAAAACGCAATAAGAATTTTTCAAATCGGATCAGTACATCCAGAGATTAGCGCGTACAAAAGAACAAACCCTTCAGCTTTTTATACTAATACTTACGACTCACCCTCGCTTCCCTCACTTTCCCCATACAAACTTTCATTCTCATTTTCACCCCTAATGGTCCCTCCATTTCCGGGATAAAGACTATCCTATGCCCTACCCAGGCTCTCAAACTATCTATATATCTTCTTACCAAATTTCATCTAAATCGGTTCAGTAGTTTCGGAGATTATTCGGTACAAACAAACAAATTTTTCTTCTTTTTAATATTAGTATAGATAGATGATAATTCGAACTATTGACTAAACAATAAAAATTCTTATTGACATCTAATGATTTAGTATCAGTATCTACAAATAAGGTTATATCTATTCTATCTATTTAAATATAAGCTCATGTTTCCACATTTGCATGGTTTCGGTTTTGTTTCAACGCCATTGTTCACCGGATATTAAAAGGCCAGGCTTTGTGACCGAAAAGATTTAATTTTGTACGTGAAATGTACATATATTGAAAGGTATAAGAGACTACGTTTAAATTGAAAATAATAGGATTTATCGAAAATAAAGTTTTATTTTAACAGAAAATATAAACATTTACGAGAAAATCAAATAATCGAAAAAGAAGAAACAAATATATGTGGATTTAATTGATATCGTCAAATGTGATTTCTAGCTACTATTCCTCACGGAAATCACCTGTATGGTAATAGACGATAACTGTGTTAGATAAAAAAATATTACCTGGTTAGTCTAGTTTATATAATGTATGGCTACAGATCCCGGGTTCGAGTCTCAGGTCGGGTCATGTTTAGTTATTAGGCTTTCTGTCAAAAAATAATTAGAATAGAAAAAGATTGGTTCTGTGCCTTCTACGAGTATCTTACCGTGTGTCGATTCTTCGTCTTATCGGATTTTGGGAGTGAAAGAAATACAGAGTGCACTTGTGTTAGCGCACATACTTGTGCAACATATTATATATGTATAAATTCCACAGTTAGCTACTCTCAGTGAGATTGGCTACCATAGATAAAATCGATTAAAGGAAGCTAACTTATATATATTTTTAAATAAAATAAAACTATCTTTTCGGATTATTTCGCGGATTTATTTTGATTTTTGGTTCCCGACGTTTCAAAATCAAAATAAATCCGCGAAATAATCCGAAAAGAAGTATTATATGTATTTTTTAATTGTTTCTTAGAGTAGGCACTATACTTATGTATAACACTTATTATGTTAAAAAGCCAGCCAAATGCGAGTCGGACTCGCTCACAAAGTGTTCCGTACAATTATCTATAAAAACGGCAAAAAAAAATCACATCTGTTGTAGGGGAGCCCCCTTAAATATTTTTTTTTGTTTTTTATCTGTGAAAATTTCAACTATCTATCACGGTTCATGAGAAACAGGTCAGACGGACAGACAGACAGACGAACGGACAGCTGAGTCTTAGTAATAGGGTCCCGTTTTACCCTTTGGGTACGGAACCCTGAAAATGAACTTGCTACTTTCTATTGTTATAAGTCCTTATAAAAGTAAAAATAGACCTACAGAGAGCGTAGACTTATTGTATTAACTTAGGTAATACGATGATGGTCTGGAACTACAGGATCCTTAAAAGCTATCGAGATACGAAAGCAAAAGTTAATAGTTCGTCCTTATTTTCCCTTAGTACATAAGTGAGTAACTGAACGTCGTAAAATAGAACGAGACATCTAATAAGGGCTTATTAGGGGCTAATGTAATTTACTTGGAAGAAATTACATATGAAAAAACACTTATATATATTTTTATATATATTTAACAAAATCGAGATCATAGTTTGTGTTTTAGAATACAATCAATTTTTCAATTTGTGTTTGTGTTTCTGTTTGTTTCTATCGCGTCATTCGAGATACTTTTAATAATTTATTGGGAAAAGATTTTATTTTGCATTGTATTTAAGTTATGACATAAAAAGGTATTTTTTTCTAATATTATTTAAATTTATATGAATAAAAAAAAAATACGTACGGACGAACAGGAGGTTCTATAATCTCCTTCATTTGTAAGTCAGTTAAAAAGAATTATTGTTAATCTAGTTTTCCATGGAAGGTGTACATGCGCTTAGACTTTTGTTTGAGGCTAAAATATTTTGATAGCATATACCTATAATTACTTTGGTAATTAGCCTTTTTTGTTCGTGTTAGTGTTCGCCCAGTGCTTTTAATTCCAACATCATTATTGAAAATTTGAGGAAAGCGTAATATATCAATAAAATTTACTTATCTATATATATAAAAAAAAAAGTTTACTCATTTTTGAAGTGAAAAAAAGAAGTGCCCATAGAAGGGGCAGGTTAGGATGGGTCGACATGGTCACGTGACATGATAACGCTAACACTCAGAGTGCCGATAGATGTCAAAACCAGATAAATGTAAACAGTTTTAGTTTACGAATTTCAATTTAAGATCAAACAATTAATTTGAATATCCAAAAATAAAACTGTTTGTTTATAGTTTTAAGTTTTTACTTACATATACCAATTTCATTTGAACATGTAGGTATATACTATCATCGTGGATTTATTGTAACCAGTTTTAGTATTTTTTCTCAGTAATAAGATATTTCTCCGCAATAAAAAGTATCCTATATGTTGACCCGGAAAACCAGCTATAACCATACCAAATCCCATCAAAATTCCTCCAGTGGTTTTTCTGTGATACGGTACGGTAACAGTACGGTAACAGACGAACAGACAGGCAGACAGACAAAAATTCTAAGATAGATTCGGCCTCTGTATCTATAATAATGTCTATTACAATAAGATTTCCCATAAAATATCGAATGTACAGATTCGATTTTATTACAATTTTATTATATGTATAGATTATTTTTTTATTCTTATGGGATATTTGTAAAAGAAATATGAAAGATATACATTATACAATGTACACGGTGTAGATGTATAGATGAACCCTGGACAAAGTAAGGGCAAATCGATAGTTAAGTACATAACAGACGATTAAACCACCATCTCATAGGGTATGAAACATCAAAGATTACCTACTTTAGTCGTAAGTCTGACTTGATCGTGTAAATGCACCCTCGTCAATGTCAGGTAGATTAGTGTCACGATTGATTTCATAAGGTTTTACGTTCAGAGAGTAATGGGTTTCTACCATTTTATGGCTTGTTTAACCAATGTAGGGGAATTAGCATTATCTAGTTTGCTTTACGATCGAATATTTTTTATTATTTGTTTTTGTAAGATAATATTATATAACTTTAGTTTGTTATATGCATTATTAATTAGTTTCTATATATTATATTGGGGATATCTTCAGATAGGTAAGTGTTTTTAATGCTACCTTGAGATGATTGATAATATAATGCTGAGACAGTTTTTTTTAAATAAAAATGATAATTTAACATGTATCAAAATAATTCAAAATCAATAAAATATAGTCGCTGGTGGTACTAAATAGTAACTTGAAATAAGATTTTACAAGGGAATTTTGTCATGTATATTAATTAATTTTGATATAATTAACTGAGTCTTAACGCTGAGCCTTTTACATTTTAAAATGTGACACTAATCTATGTAGTTGGATAACACGTAGTACAAGTAGGTAATTAAATAATAATAGAATGCAATATTGTAAACTGATAATACTTTAAAATAGCATGATTGAGTTCGGCTCTTCTCAGCAGAACTGCCGTCCGAGCCGATGGTAGCAGGTGGTAGGTAGGTGGTAGGTTACTTACAAACATATATTTAAAATTTAAAAAATGTAAAAATTGACGATTCACAAATGTGCAAAAATCTATTTGAAAATACACGAATTTTGATTTAATTTGAAACAAATATTTTTTATTTACCAGTTTTTTAACTAAATTACTTGAATAAGTACACCAGAAATACATGTACACAGATGCACAACTAAGTACCTACTGTATTATCTAAATTGAACAAAGTTTACGAGTTTAGCGCGTTGTAAACAAATGTTGTATCGTTAACTCTAACGATGTAATTTTCTATTAGCGAGCCGCTTTGTTGTATGGCGTAAGTCAAAAAAAATAGAAAAAATGCTATTCACAGTAATTTTTGGTATATCTTCATACTGCCTCGGTCTAGTGGCTAGCATGTAAGACCACAGATCCAGAGGTTCTAGGTTCTGGTGGCGGGTTGAGCCAAGTTCAGTTATTGAGTACTTTTGTCAAGACATTCTCAGTAAAAGCCCGGATTTGGGAAGTTGGCGGTATTTCACTCCCGTGCCTCAGAGAGAATGCTGGCCGTCGGTATTGCACCTTAACTATCACCGGTCGTGTCGAGCAGTCGTCCCACCGGAGTATGAGAGTGACAGGTATAGAACGTGCACTTGTGTCTGCGCTCATACTTGTACACTATAATATTTCCTGCGCAGATGGCTAATCTAATCTAATCTTAATGAGATTTTCCGTCATAGCCAAAATCCGGTCAGATTAATCAGAATAAAATAAGAGGTAAGATTTTTTTTGTTTGTTTGTACCGAATAAGCTCCGAAACTTGAGATTCTGGGAAGGACATAGAATAACTCTTATTCCAGTAGTCATCCCTTAAGGGGGGTAAAATGGGGACTAATGTTTGTGTGGGGAAGCAATCCAGGGACGAACCCCAGTGAAGCGAGGGTGTGTCGCTAGTCTATATTAATATATTTATATTAATATATATCGTTTCTAATGACGCATGCCATATAGTGATTTAGAGCTAGAAGAAAGCGTTTTTTTCCTAATTCAGGTAAATTTGAATTATTCATGAAAACATTTTTTTTTTACTTTATTTAAATTGAAGACAACTGCCAGTTCTTCAGTTTGGTTTTGCTCCTACTACATGTCCCATCAAAGAAATTAAAACGTCTATCCCCGTCAAGGTAGCTTTATTCCCTCTTTTCCAGGAAATAAAGTTTCATGTAATTTTTGACTAAAATCTTAGTCGATTATTAAAGCCCTATCAAAATAAGTTCAGTTGTTTTAGAAATAAGCGGATGTAAGGAAACATATTATTTTTTAAATTGAACAAATATATAAAATCCACATCCATACTAATATTATAAATGTGCATGATTTTGGGCTTGAGGAAGTTGGTGAACCGCTAGTATAATATAAGAATTAAAATTCAATTAGCAATCCAACAAATAAATAGTTTTAATCTTATCACTTAGACCACACTCTACTTGGTGTGCCGACGCCTTACAACAGTTTGGATGAGTACGGATATTGTTAAGCGTCAAGCATTAAATTCTGCTTGTAATAAGTGCTTGAAGAAATGGAAAATTAAACGGGTATTTAATTTAACACTTTAATTGGCTCTGCAGTTGAGTTTCGCTTTGAATTTAACCCGTTACTAATGAGGGGTTATAATTGTACCGTTCATTGTGCCATTTTTCTATGAGCCTATAAAGATTTAAGTTTAAAAAGAAAGTGTTAACTTTTTGTATGGTTGAGTGGCTATTTCATATACAAATTACGTGTTAAATGATGACTTGAAAAGCGATAATGATTAAAGAGGTCCTAATACATTTGTAGTGCATTTACTTAGAGTTCAAATGCATTATGGTAACACAAACATTATTTATACGAGTATATGTATATGATGAGATGCTCACATAGTGTAATGTAATTTTTTATGAAGCAAAAAAATATAGGTACTTTTAAAAGTGAATTTTGTAAATACCACTTTATTGTAATAATCAAAATAGATAGAATCAATTATGATTCTAAAAAGTAAATAAAAGTATATTAAATAATTAATTTATTTATTAATCATTAATATTTATATATTGAATAATTAGTAAATTAAAGTTAATTTAACCATAGATTTTTTAAATATGCAAAATTAATACTGAATGATGAAAAATGTACGTTTTGATTTAACGTCCCCGTAATGAATGCTTCATTTTAATCTCGGCTTCGTTTTTAAAACAGCATCCCTATAATATTCTGTGGTTAATTTTATCTCCATCTTTTTTTTATTATATACTCGTTTTTTCTTTTGTATTTTCACTTCCACTGGCCCGTTCCAGTGTTTTGCAATCTTGATTCATGGTTTTAAAAGGTATTGAAATAAAACTTTAGAATACTTTTATTATATTTTATTAAAATTTTTAGTCTGTTTTAACTTATAAATTCCTTAAATCTGTACAGACTGTTTTATTTATATATGTACGTACAACGAAATGGATGCTAGCGAAATAATATATGAAGTGTTTAATTAAACTATTTGTATACTTTTCATTTAAAATACTAAAAATTAATAAGAATTGTAATACAAACAGACAATCTTTACTGACCTCGATAATTAATTAAACCAAGTCGATAATAAAACCAAGAGCTTGTTAGCTTTCTGAAAAGTACTCGAGTCTGGTGTTTTGGATATAACGTGGACGCTTCATTTAATTATCTACATACAGGCTTAATATGACCCAACGTTGATCCAATTTGCTAACTCTTATTTGCATAATAAGAAATTTTACATAATAAATTACATGAAATGATGAAATGTTAATTAAAATTAACGAAAATAAATAACATTAATAGTAAATTCTGTTTTTCTATGAATAATTAACTAAAACAAGAACAAATGTGATGAAAATTATTTTATAGACATCATTTTTTTTATTTTGGATATTTAAAAAAAAAATCTATTAGAGCTTCAGCTAACAAAGAAATCAATATATGTATGTATGTATTTGTAGTCATTTACATAGAGAATCTATTCAGTATTTAGTCAATGACGTCGTCATTGCAAAGAACAAGGGTTAATCATTACAACCTGTTATACCGTTAGCTAACTATTTACATATTTACAAAACTATTGGTCCTTCTATTTAAAAAAAATCAAGAAAAAATAAAATTAAAAAGTTATTTACCAGTACTAAATATAATTTCAAATTTCACAAATGATAAATATAGAAATCATTGCTGTAAAATTTGAAGGTGCTTATAATAATTGGTGTTTCACAGACTTAAAATCTATTTTTTCCACGTACAATGAAATAATTTTACTTCAAACTAATAATCAATAGAAAATAATAAACAAAATCATTTGTTTCAGAAAATTCGACACTCATCAGGATGGATATGGGGGCTGAGCCTCTTTATTTACACAATCTATACACTATCATATAATATATATATATATACAATCATTTACATCAAATCAAAGTCCCATTCAAGATAAGTGGATATGGCAATATTAAACACTGTTCTAATGTCTTTTCACTAACAAGTTTTTAACGCCTTCTTATATAGCACGTATAAGTCATATATAATCTGTAACGCACTTGAGAAGGTCCGGCGGGAGTCACACAATCTCGTCATGGTGAGCCATATCACTGCAACTGCCAGCCCGTTGCAGTCAGGCACGCTGACGTCACACTCTCAACTCCTCCATTGTAACATTCGACTTCGCATTTAACTGAGTATTCTTCTTTGTTAACGTACTAGTATTCATTAATTGCATCTGATGAGATAGCAAAGGCTGATTCTCCTGGAGCTGACCACTTGCTAGGGTATTTATGTTGCTTTTCCCAATTTTTGGAGGAGGAGGTGCTCGGGGTAGTGTCGCCATTCCAGCTACATTATTACTTGGCAAATCAGCAAATTCCGGCGGAGGAAGCTGGTGGTGTGAATGTGTGTGGTGATGACTTAAAATAGTCGCAGGATCGTTTTTTAAACTCGTCTGAAATGTCAAAGCGCCTTCAAGATCACCACAAATATTGTTCGGCATCTGGCCGTTTTCTACGCGTTTTTTTAAATGCGACCCATTCGCGTGGCCGTCTTGTCCGTTCATCCTTGTTTTATCTCGTTGGTAGTATACACCAGCAAATATGAGCACGTTTAATATGAGCAACGAACAACCTATAGCTATAGTTACACTAAGGGCAGTGGAATATGCAGCGAAGCCGTCTTCTGGAGGTGCTGATGTAGATCCGTCTGTTTTGTGAACATCAGAAACACCAATAGTGCTTTGGGTCACCGCATTTAATCCTACAATATTAAAATTTAATGGCGATGTTACATTTAACACTGATAGTAAGGGGATTTTGGTGGCTACACCAGTGTCTGTAAGCACCATTTCAGTTGCCTTCTTAAAAGGGGGCGTGAAAGTTTTTAGTGTTGGTTGTAATGATGATTCTTCATTTTCTAATTGATGATGCGATTGAGGAACATCCTCTCCACCCGGTCGATGGAGATCTGGTACTAGGTTTAACCAGAATGACAGTCTGTGGACAAGTAAGAACTTTAAAACTGCAAAACTAAAATTAGTTTAAGCAATAATCGTTGTAGTATCTTATTTGGTCATTAAATTGTGATTTTAAACATATATATATATATATATATATATATATATATATATATAATTTTAAATTTGGGAATAATACGCCCTAATTTAATGTTTCCTTTGCCTTAATCGTAAAAATACGCAAAATTTTAAAACAGAAAATTTAATTTTTGGAGTAATTTTACCATCGGTGGCTGGTATAAATAATAAAATAGCTGTACCATGTTATTAAAAGGATCAGTTATTGACATATTATTTATATTCATTCAATCGCATGAATATAAAACGATTTGTTTATTTTATGCTATATATATTTTTTAGTATAATAAAAATGTAAAATGTAGCTAGGGAAAAAATAGTAATGGTCTATTATAATAGACATAATATAACAAGTTTGCTAAGTTTCTTTCGCTAGTTCTTCTCAGGTCTGAGGCTTTTTCTTTCAGAAATCGTGTAGACTCATGACGATGATCTTTAGACAAACAGTTAAAATTGTACTAAATACTGAATAAAATATTTTGAATCTGAACCTACGAGTACATATGAACATGACGTGAACTACAAATACACTCATCTACATTTTTTTGCTATCTTTGTACTTCAAAAAAAGTGAAGTACTCAATTTGAACGAGATTTGATGTTTTTTAAATTAACTAATATTGATTATACTTATGATTTTTAATGATTATATTAAAAAACTCTATGTAATTTTAAGTTAAAAATATATAAGAAATAATAATGAATATAATATAATTTGAGACTAGCGAATCACCTTCGCTCCGATCGGGTTCATCCCTAGTTACGTTTTAACGTATAGATTTCTCACAAATGAGACTTTTTCCCGCAATAAAAAGTATCATATATGTTGACCCAGATAACTAGCTATCATCATATCAAATTTCATCAACATCTGTTCAGTGGTTTTATCGTGATGCGGTCACAGACAGCCAGACAAAAAATCTAAAAACTATAGATTCGGCCTCTGTATCGATAATAATGACTATTTAAAATATAATAAAATATTTAATTTACAGATTATACTCAGAATTTTATTATACGTATAGATATGTATACTTACCTATGTGCTCTGTAATGATTTTTCAATTTTGATTTGATATCAATATTTAGATATTTCTTGTGTACTGCTTCGTACGCGGTCCACTCGATATTCTTCATTCTTACCCTTTCTTGTCGTCCAGCTCTAATTGGGTCACTCTCTTGGGCTTCATTAGGGTTCCTATTAAAATATTTTATACATATATAAAAAGATAATTCAAATATATGCAAATTGAAATTTTCATATTTTATAACTTTTAAGTTTTATATTAACTAATTAACTAAACTTAAAATACTGAGTTTATTTTAATTGTAAGTTTGTCTTAAAACTGCAATCAATTCGTTAAACAGCCAACAAATAGATACTGGAAAGTTAATCAAATAATTATATTTTAAAATATCTATTGTTTGAGTATTTCGAACTGTGTAAATATAGCTCCAATAAACAAATAGGTTACCCAGTTTTAGCGAAGTTTCCCCAATATAGCATAACCGATTCAGACAGCGCTACTTCTGATTTAGTATAGTTTCGTGGGAAGTGAGTCAGACCGCCGACCAGTGGTGCTCCAAATATGTACGGGAGTTCCTCTCCGTGAATGCAGCCTTGGCGCTGTTAGAAATAGATGAAAAAATATTATAAAGGCTAACGGGTTGAAAAATTATTGTATAAAACTATCTATATATAAAAAATTGATATGTATGTATGTTCCTAATTGACTCCAAAACGATCGAAGTCATTTTGATGATATTTTCAGGCAATCTTCAGACAGCCCCGCGGATAATCCTGTTTGAAGTTTAGTAGCGATCACAAATTTGAACGCGGGTACTGCTAGATATAGGTACATAATACAACAAAGGTAGTATATATATATATATATATATATATGGGTGATTCGCTAGTATTATTACAATTTACACGAGCCTTGGAAATGACTGACTAGAGTTAATTATATATTAAAATTGCTTTAATTACTTCTATTCATTACAAAATATGGTGTCAGTAGTGTAATTAAGGCGTACGTGTACGAATATATTAATTTTCTTATACCAGAAAGAGGTTGTTTGTGGTTTTACATACATGTTTTTTTAATTGATTCAAAACCACTAATAACGATCTCCGATTTATAGGGAAGGAGCTTAAAATGTATAGTGGTTTAGATGAGCAATATCGTATTAACTGCCTCGGTGGTGTAGTGGCTAGCATGTACGGCTGCACACCCGGAGGTCCTGGGTTCGAGTCCCGGGTCGGGCAAAGTTTAGTTATTGAGTCTTTCTGTATAGAAAGCCTCAGTAGCAGCTCGGAGTTGGGAAGTTGGCGGTGTTTCACCCCCGTGCCTCGGAGAGCACGTAAAGCCGTCGGTCCTGCGCCTTAACTCTCACTGGTCGTGTCGAGTGGTCGTCTCACCGGAGTATGAGAGTGACAGGAATAGAGAGTGCACTTATGTCTGCGCGTACACTTGTGCGCTATAATATCTCCTGCGCAGTTGGCTAGTCTCAATGAGATTGGCCGCCGTGGCCGGAATCGGTCAGTAGAACATCATCATCATCTTATTATTAATTTACTTTGCTTAAAATTAAGCTATTTTATACGACACTAAGTACCAACTTAATACCAAGCAAACAAACAAATAAACATATACTATTAAACCCATTTAGATATATGTATTCAGTGTATTATTTTCGTTGTTTGGTGTGTCCTTAAGTGCTTAACAATATTTAAGTTACTTTAGGCCATAGTCTATCTGTATTTAGTAACAAACATACGCACATACAAATTAATTTCGTACTTATAATATAATAATAATGTTGATTTTTTATTCCAATTACTATAAGCAAAGTCGCGAAAACTAACTTGTATTAAATTTCTTAGAAATTATGAATAAATGAAAAAAATATAGAGAGAAAGCTGAGTTTTACAAGGCTCAATATTTGACTTCGGCGACGCTACGATTTCAAAGGCAATATTTAATATGAGGTAACATTTTCATTTCATACACTGTACAAATAAAAGGCGGGGCGTTTTAAAAGAAATGATTCTTTTTAAAGTTTCTATATTTTTTTTATATAAATGCTTTCATGTTCGAATCTTGTATATTGAAAGCGAAATATTTTTACTCGACTGCGACAGGAAGAGGATTATGTTTTTCGAGAGTATGTATGTATGTATGTATGTATGTATATTTACTTGGCACGCTCTGTAGTCTAAACGGTTGATCGTTTCAGCTTGAGAGGTATCGTTAGATTCGTCTTAATTGTGAGAGTGACACTAGATTTATGAAAATGAAAAAAATTAAAATGGCTTATTTTTGGCGCCATATTAGGTATAAGTCGTCAAGAAAATGTTATTACACCTTTTTTATAGTTTTCTAATAATGCTATGAAATGCATTATAGTAGTTTCGTCATATTTTTAAATTATTTAAAGTAAAAAAATACACACAGTATTTAATGGAAAAAATTACAAATTAAAACCAGATAGTTGATACACTACACATATTATAAAACTTTAAATACATACATATCATAAATATAAACACCCATGAGTGCAGTACAAGCATTCGAGTTCATCACACAAATGAATGCGCCCAACGAGACTCGAAACCGCGACCGCTGGCACAGCAAATAGGGTCACTACAAACTGAACCAAACGTGTCGAAAATTTCAAGTAGAAATTGGTTCATTTTAAACATTTTACAATTATTATTTCTCTTTTTATTGAAACCACTAAAGAAAATTTATCAAAAATGATATACATATGTATGTAGCTAATTCAAAGCTGTTTCAATATATTGGCCGTATTGACGTTACAAGCTATCTGAAATACACGAGAAATCGTAAGTCTGTACATTGGAAGATTTATGTCCTGTTGCTAATGCCACGATCGGTTTAGAATAGATGTGGAAAAACATTTCGATAAAATATTGGTGGAGAAGGAGAATTCTTCACAAACCTTGGCTCGTGGAAATTTTAACGTCTCAATGTAATAAAATTCTGAGTCGAATCTGTACATTAAATATTTTTTAGAAAATCTTATTGAAATAGTCATTATTATCGATGCAAAGGCCGAATGAATAGTTTTTAGAATTATGTCTGCCTGGAAACGCATCACGAGAATACCACTAGACACATTTTGATGAAATTTGGTTTGATGATAGCTGGTTATCTGGGTCCACATATAGGATACATTTTACTGCGGGAAAATATCTCTGAGAAATCTATACTAAACGTCAAACCGTAACGAACCCGAGCGGAGCGAGGGTGAGTCGCTGGTGTACGTATAAAAGTGATTTTCTCAAACAAGTTTAAGCTTATTTCGTGTAGTATCGTTTTTAAGCTGCCAGGTTATTTTAAAACTTCTTGATTTGATTGTTGAGAAAAATATTTTATTTTTTTAATGTGTTGTTATTTGTTCTTTTACTTTAAATTTGAAGTAGCGGATGCATCCCTAGGTACGTTTTAATTTTTTGAGCGGCTTTTTCTAAAATAAAATATCTTTAAAAAATAAAATAATCTTTATAACATCAGAAATCTGCCAGTGAAAGACCAGTCAAAATCAGTCCAGCGTTTCGAAGATTAGCCGGAACAAACAGACAGACAGTTGGACAAAAAAATTAAAAATTGTGTTTTTCTTATAAGTAGCTACTGTGTATAATTTCATACGCATTTAGTCAAAAGCAGTTATTTTGACATTAAAAACAGACACATAAATTAAAAAAAATATATTATACATAGAATTTATAAATGTTAATTTGAGAGTCAATTATAATGTATATTGTATATAATTAATAATTTGTGAGTTTGTTCGTTTTCAACACTTTACAGGGTCAATGAATTTGAATATAACTCTGAATGGAACTGACCTATATAGAATAACTTATAGATAGGCTATTATTTATTGGCACAGCTTCGAATCGAGTGTAGCTGTGGGCAAAGACTTATCTGGTAGCTTAGAGTCGTTGAAAAATAAAAGAGAATGGAATCATGCTATTTTCATGGCATCCGTTACACTATAAAATAAAATTAGTAAAAATATTTATCATAATGGTAGGAAAATATCTTATTTATTAGCCAAGGATTGGGTATATTTAACCCTGGCAAAACCAGTAATCATCTCCAAAAAATATTTTTGGGGAGCAACCAGGGGAATTAACATTTTATAATATTACCAAAAAAAAAAAACAATAATCTGCTTTGCTAATAGAGGTCGATAAAGTAAATTTGAAACAAGGTACGTCAAAACTTTCATGAGCTGAAACTAACCTGATGACTACATCACATCATCATCACCTCATCATCAGATAAGATTGACAGTCATCATCATCATCACATCAGATAAGATTGATTGTTTTTAATGATCTTATTTTATCGACCAATCTCCTTCGTGTCTTCTCCATTCTACGTGAGATAGGCGAAGTAATCTGTGCTCAACTAGCACGCTTTGAAGCCAATAACAAGAAAATTGAATTGAATTGAAGATTGAGTGTAGTTAAACAGAATCCTTCAAAAAGTTGTTATGTGTGTACATTTTACTTACTTTTTTACGCTCAAACGGTTGGTTAGACACAGATAGACTTTGTCCTAGAAACTAACTCTGCCATTAGTAATGTCATATTATAAAAAATGTGAGTGTGTGTGTCAATATGTGCGTGCATGTTTGTGTGTACCCACACAAACGCGCACGCGAGCGGTGATAAAATATGATAATATTAAGTATTTTGAAGCAGAATTTGATGTAAATAAATATTTTTTACTTTATCGAACTTAGTTTTTAAATATGGGAAAATTTGTGGACGCGCGCGCGTTTGTGTGTGTGTGTGTGTTCGTTTGTGTATTTATTCCTGTCGTATCGTCTCAACGAATTTGAGTGTTTGGAGCTGAGGTTATACTGCCATCTAGTTAATTATTTTCACAAATTTTCGCATTTTTAAAAACTAAGTTCGATAAATGTAAAAAAATATTTATTTCCATCAAATTCTGCTTCACAAAACTTAATATTATCATATTTTATCACCCAAAACCGTGGTATAATATAAGTGTACAGTAAAACCAGAGTGTAAGCTTACGCGGTAATAACACAATGCAAGCGGATCCCACGAGTTGAACGCTAATAGAGACTTAAGAACTTATACCCACAAAACACGATTTACTCTATTATTAAAATTTACTAACTTACTTTTGAGATTAATGTGAAATTTCTCGCAAGAGAATAGTTTACGTGGATTAATTGAGAAAAAGTTTATCTTTTTATTTAACGTCGTAATATATAGACAGAGTAACATTGACATAGATTTATCACAAAGTATACCTGTTTACAAATGGTGGTGTTCGCCCAGTGGTCGAAATTTGAAGGAAATATATATGAATAGAATTACCGATCTCTAAAAAAGCTCGTCAATAGGTTCTAAGCAAAAAAACGAAAATTGGTTGACAGAGGAGTAAAAGGCACTAAAATATTTTGTCTTTGTCTTTTTTATATATTTTTTAAGTATTTATTAACGTTTTTTAGTCTTATTTTTTCTCCTGGACCTATAAAGCTAAAATCTGTCTCTATAACAATTTATATAATAACTAGCATTGCACGCGGCTCCGCCCGCGTTCAGATGACCAAAAACCAAATTCTTAGGTTTTACATATTAGTATACTCTTACATTGCAGTTTTTGTATTTTTTCTCAGAAATCAGACATTTTACCGCGGTAAAAAGAACCCTATATGTTGACCCGGATAACCAGCTATTACCATACCAAAGTTCATCAAAATCCCTACAGTGGTTTTTCTGTGATGCGGTAACAGACAGACAGACAGACAGACAGACAGACAGACAGACAGACAGACAGACAGACAGACAGACAGACAGACAGACAGACAGACAGACAGACAGACAGACAGACAGATAAAAATTCTAAAAACTATAAATTCGGCCTCTGTATCGATAATAATGTTTATTTCAATAAGATTTTCCAAAAAATATTTAATGTACAGATTCGGTTTAGTTACAATTTTATTATATGTATAGACTAAGAAGTTTTTTTCGGATATCAAATTTAATATAGCACCACATAGCCGGGGTAGGTTGCTAGTGTTATAATACATGTAACAAACCAATACGTGCAATATTCTAGCCAATATCTAAACTTTTATCACGCTACTTATGAATAAGCAAGCCAGTCGATTATGCTACTTGGCAGAGTCTGCAAAATGTTCCAAGTTCCATCGCTTTAGAAGCATCTTATGTATGCCACGTTGAACTTTCATGATGAACTTGGCAAGTTTTCATTTTTCTATAGAAATCCCTAATGCATTTAATGAGAGTTCGAAACTTGGTACAGACATTTGGCGGACATTTCTTTTTTGTGGAGATTGTAGGAAATAAGTTTTCTAGTTATTTCTAAAGCCCAGACATCTGCAGGAATTCTCTTTTATAGCTGATGATCTGTCTTTTTAGTTTTTTTTTTGCAAAAACACTTTTTATCTACTCTCATATTATGTTAATAATATTTTCTTAGATTTACGCGAATATTTGACATTTTGAGAGACAGTCTCTCCCCTAACTATGATTGCTGTAAACCATTCGAAACGTGGGGAACCAAAAATCTAAATGAATCCGAAAAGATAGTTTTATTTAAAATCTCATAATATATAAAATAATAAATAAATAAATAAAATAAAAAACCTAACAAAACAAAACAAGAATTATCCAATATGGTGCAGTCGATGGGAAGTTATGCGTGTACATACATTTCGGTAATTCACTTTTATTTATATAGATAGATAGGTGAGTTTTTGTGGCGTAAAGCATAGTGTTGTCCAAGGAAAAAATTAAAGTGAGAGAAGATGCCTAGTATTAAACAAAAAACCAAAAAAATCAAAATCATCGATTCTTTGAATTAAAAAAATAGTAATACACACGATAGAAAGACCACGAAATATCTGTATTAAGGAACAATTTTTGCTGTTTGTGAATATCAAATCCGCATTCTCTAATGAAAGGACTTGGAGGACTTAAGGCTATTATCATTTTGGAGAATGATTTTGGACTTAAATAAATATTTTATTTTTATAAAGGTTGTTATCTATATATAAATAGGCAAAGACAAAACAATTCAGTGCCTTATACTTCTCTATTTGTCAACCAATTTTTTATCTATTAAATTTTTTTTGGAAACAGATAGTTTTTTTATATAGTTAGATAAATTCTATTCATATATGTTTTCCCCGATTTTTCAACAACGATCGTTGTTCTATAATTGTTTACAAGAAAAATGGGTGCGTGTAACCTTTACGCGCGGTTGAAGTAAAACGTCTTTGGCAAATATTGCAATTACATTAAAAGAATTTAATAATTAAATAAGGCATATTAGGCATATTACAATCATATATTTATACAATATCATATACGGAAAGTATATTATATTGTATATTTGTCAAACAATAACAACGGTTAACATGGCAATGTATTTTTATCTCATTCTCTCACAGGCTTAATCCTATATATTTATTTATTTGTCTCTTTTTAGTGTCGCATTTCCGTTACATCGAGTTTCAAATCACAACGATTCTAAAGAAATTTCACTTCGAAACAGAATTGAACAATACTTTTTTAGTCAAAATTGTACTTACTTGAGGATAGTCTCCATATTTCGTTTGGTAATCGAAGACATAGAGGTAGGAATTTCGTCGTAAGGCCGAATGAGTGTCTGCTGTGAGTACTGTGGGTGCTACAACTTGTGCGTCACTCAATGCTTCAAGAGTCTCATCTCTGTTGAAATTACAATTAGTTTAGTATATAAACAAACATATGCGAACCTACATTTTTTATCATATAAGATCTATATATAAGATATCAATTTAAAAGAACGAAAAATGCTTTAAAGTATATATACAGAATATATATATATATATAATACACAACTATTAGCGTCTCAAAAGTGTCCTCAAAAGATGTGCACAATTTGAAATTGAATTGCGTTTTGTTTCAAATCTCTTTTATTCATTGCCATTCGGATGATAAAATGAAAACGCACGTTGTTTCCTTTAAAAGAGTACTTTGAGTGATGTGCGAAATTTCGATTTTGTGTTTAGACAGTTAGAACTTCGGATTTTTGAATATTATTCTTTGGTTTGACTTAACATCATAATATCGACGCCATTTTTTGAAGAGATATTGGTTAGAATTCCTAACCAATTTATGTTTATATATATATATATATATATATATATATATATATATATTTGACATTAACACACAACACCATCTAGTTCCATGGTAAGCTACGAGGCTTGTGTTATGGATACCAGATAGTTGATACACTACACATATATAGCTTTAAATACATACATATTATAAATATAAACACCCATGACTGAAGTACAAACATTCATGCTCATCACACAAATGAATGCCCCCAGCGGGACTCGAACCCGCGACCGCTGGCACAGAAAGTAGGGTCAGTACAAACTGAGCCAAACGTGTCGTCTATTATATAAAATTTTAAAGTCTATACTTTAATATTTTATCATAGATACAGCAAAATTTCTACGAGATTTATGTTAGTACCTGTTTCATTCGATTTTTGAAGCAAATGCATTACCAATAACCTACCATTGCTACACAAAACTTGCATAGAACGAACATTTCCAATGGTAAATTTACCTTATATTGATGGGATGCTGGACTGGCCTCTCCCAATCAGTATACTCGTTAATAATTGTGGCTAAAATTTCTGATAAATGATAACTATACGTGTTTCGGACAAATGATTTTAGAATCTTCGACCTTCTGTCTGCTTCTATTCCATATTGAACATCATCCCCACTGAAGGCGAAATAGGCTTCAGCTTTTGTTACTCCTAACATTAAATCGTACCTGTTAAAAATAAGATTCCCGATTTAATATATAAATTTTTAATTCATTTTCAAGTAGCGAAGCGATATATATATATATATATATATCCCTAAATTGAAAAATGATTGCTTCCTCATACAAATATTCCGGAAAACTATCCTATGCCCTTCCCAGCGTCTCAAACTATCTCCATACATAAAATTTCGTCTAAATCGGTTTAACGGATGAAAAGGTAACAGACAGACAGAGTTACTTTCGCTATTATAATATTATTATGGATTTAATATTAATTTAATAAAAAAATTGTTGGTTAAAATCCTTAATACGAGTCTAATATGAGAATAATATTTTTTGGCAGATATTCTAAGAATGTTGACAACCATTTGGGGCACTTACAAGTATCCCTCTCTAAATTACTCTTTTGGGGCAAATATTCAGTCTGAGTATATGTTTGTGTATTATATGAATACCACAGACTACAAAGCAACCAAGTAGTGGCTATCCCTAGAAATAATCTCTTACCTACTTAGAATATTGAGACTTTCGCTTTTACCTTGTGTAATAATTATACAATATTTTAAAAAAAATAAAAAATTAAAAAACCCCTACTGTGTAAATAACGAACTAGAAAGATGAGAAACTGTTGACAAAAAACAGTACTAAGCAATCCTTTGGACCATCCTCCTTTTGGCTTCGCTGTAGTCGGGCAAAAATAGGCTATAGTTAGTACTTTTCTCTATGATTCTTTTCATTTTAAAATTAAAACGATAGAATTGCAAAATACTAACCGTTTTCGATAAACTCCATCGATTAAATTAATAAACTAACTACAAAATTTTGCCATAATACCTATATAAAATCCGAAAACTTATGATTGCTTAAGACTTTAATCAAAATTATTATGATTTCTTACAGTAAACACGTTTTTATTGGGATAATAAATAGCACTCGGTGGTAATATAGCTTTCTATTAGTGAGACAACGTTCTAAAGGGTCAGTAGTTTCAGATATTACATACAAATTTTGAGTACAAAAAAAAATCTAATACAATACACATTCATATATCGAATATTATAACGATATTTTAATAATATGTATATCTATGTATACATATAAAAAATTCTGAGTCGAATCTGTACGTTAAATATTTTTTTTGGAAAATCTTATTGAAATAGTCATTATTATCGATACAAAAGCCGAATCTATAGTTTTTAAAATTTCTGTCTCTCTATCTGTCTGTCTGGGAATGCATCACAAGAAAACCACTGGTCATATTTTGATGAAATTTGGTATGATGATAGCTGGTATCCGGGTATAGGATACTTTTTACTGCGGAAAAGTATCTCATATCTCTGAGAAATCTATATCAATCGTTAAAACGTTCCTAGGGACGAACCCGAGCGGAGCTAGGGTGAGTCGCTGGAAAATAAATAAAACGACTAAATAAAATTCTCAAGAATACTTAGATATATTTTTGGACTTACTTAGTAAGTTGAGCGATTGCACTTTTTCGCATAAGGACTGCGTTGATAATGTTCACAGCAGTGGCCCCCTTGCCAAGCGGGGCACGCGCCACCTGCCATTCATACCCTGGTTCGGGGTTGATAAGCATGTCGCCTGTGTCTAAAAAATAATTTAATCAAGAAAAACATTTGGTAGAAATATAACATTACAAATGGGTATAATGTTTTGTGAATGTATTTTAAAATTATTTTGTTTATAGCTTGACTGACTTTGAAAAACAAAAAGGTGTTCAATTCGCACTTCTAAAACTTAATGTATTTTAAGAATGGCAACATTATGTTGGTACATTGTACAAAGTCTGACTTGACAAAATTAAATTCCTAAGGATGAATCATCTTTTTTCATATAATATTCGGTCTAACTTTTTAAAATGTAATGTTATATTGTTTACTTCGATGATTTCATGACATGACATTTAGAAGATAATACGAACCGAGGTTTTTTTCCATTATATACTCGTATTTGAATAATTTGTTTTCTAAAAAATTGCTTATAAAAATATTCTATAATGCCAATAATACTTGTTCATTTAGAATTCTTTTTTCGTTTTGATGAGTCAAAAACTCTATAATTTCATTTAAGTCTAGTACGTATTATCTTTCATATGATATACATAATATATGATAAAGTTTATATATAATTAATATAATAATATATCTACTAAACATATATTGACGATATGTTTGGCTCAGATTGTAGTGTAGGTCATGGGTTCGACTTCCACTGGGGGCATTCGTTTGTGTGATGATCACGAATGTTTGTACTCCAGTCAAGGGTGTTTATATTTATAATATGTATGTATTTGAATTTAAAGTTATATATGTGTTATGTGTCAACTATCTAGTATCCATAACACGAGCCTCGTAGCTTACCGTGGAACTAGATAGTGCTGTATGGTAATGTCCCAACATATGTATTATTTATTATATAGATCAATCTATAACATTCCATTTCACCGTAAAACTGTTCAAAATTAAGCCAAAATTCCACAAAAGTTAGAAAATAAACGTCCTCAAACACAAAACCCGTATAAAATCAAAAGAATTTCTTGTCGGACCAATTGAGATAACTGAAAACATCGACACAAGGGAGCGAGATGAGAAAACTTTGTGGGACAATTTAATAACGAAGCTCGGACGCTCGGCTTGATAACAGATATGTTGGAACACAATTTGTGAATCCATGAAACTATCAGTTTCAAAGATAAAAAGTCACGATCAGATATAGGCGTATACAGAGATTCCACAATCATTGTAAAATATAAATGGAAATTTTTTAGTTTCATTGAAAAATTTATCATTTCAATAAAAAATTTAAAAATTTGGTTTATTCCCTCCACGACCGCGAACACGCCGGCGTTACAGTTAACAATAGATTTCATAGAAATTTAATTAATTTCATAGAAATTCACCTGACACTCTCTATTTCTGTCTATTGGTAATATTATAAATTGTTGATAATATGAGAATAGACTAAATGTTAGTAATCATTATTACTTAGAGTCAAATGAAATACGTATTTCCTGCCAAGCGTTTAGAGATGGCAGCACCAAAAACTATATTTAATATGAATTATGATTCTTAAAGTGAATTCAAAACATATACCCATTAATTTAAATATGTGGAAAGGAGTGTATTTTCTGAAGTGAGTTGAAGTAATGCTGAAAGTTAATGGTGTCAAAATGTATTTTTTTTATAATATGAATTGTGATTGTGTTAAATACGTGATAAGTGATGTGAAAGTGAAATAAATATGGTCAAGTACGAGCGGGTTTCTTATACCGGCCATTGTTTAGAGGAGAATTCTTAAATGGCACTCACATTCTGTTAGTACGACAATTCGACACGATCAGAAGACCTTATACGCAATAGGCAATGACGGTGAATATCATGGTCACAGTGATCTATTCGATTTAGTCAACATTTATTCTTTTAGTACTTAAACATATTGACTACTTCTGTTTTTATTATCCACACTAATATTATAAATGTGAAAATGTGTTTGTTTGTTTGTTCTTCTTTTACGTCAAAACGGAGTGACGGATTAGCGTGATTTTTTGTCTGGAGATAGTTGGAGGACTGGAGAGTGACATAGGCTTTTTACCGCGGGAGATTACCTAATTCCCACGGGAAAACACGTTATAATACAATCCAAAAAAATGACAATCAGAATCACTTGAAACTTGGTATTAAGACTTTTCAATAAAATTAAATAAATACGTGTTGTAGCATTTTTCGAAATTCATCCCATAAGGGGGAAAAGTAGAGGATGAAAGTTTGTATGAAACTACCTTTTTTAGTTTTTTTTTGTAGTTTTGGCGCTAGCGAAGCCGCGGGTTCTGCTAGTAGTATATAAACATTTTACGTATTTTTAGTATTTTATGTATTTTTTTTATATTTCAGTAAAGTGAAAAATAGAAGAATAAACTAGATTTCAAGTACGTACATCAGAGAAATACATGACCATTAGAGTGTCAGAAAAATATGACAGTAGAAAAGGGTTTTCAAAGCGGGTACACGAATTCCACTTTAAGACGGGTACAGCTATTAGTTTGAGCAACCCTGTCATATAAATTAATGCAAAAAGTGTCGTAAACGTAAAAAAATTCAACTTTTTTCTTATTTTCTGCTAACCTTCAAAAGACCATGGATGAAACATACCTTTCTGGAATTTCATTTATGCAATTTATAAAGAACAGAAAATATTTATATAAATTTTGCAATATTCTTTAGTAGTTTTGCTATCTGAATTTATTTATTATTATTTTTATAGCTTTTTCATAATGGCTAACAAATTGTAAGGCTACACATCTGGAGTCCACGACCTTAATTCTTCCACGACCGCGGACACGCCGGCGTTACAGTTAACAATAGATTTCTTAGAAAAAATAATTTCTTAGAAATTTTACTGGAGGTGTTAAAGATTAAAAAAAGGAGAGCAATATAATATAAAATATTTGTGCACTATAATATCTCCCGTATACAGCAGCATCAGTGAGATTGATCAATGTGATCAAAACTGGTCAAAAGTATTTAATTGTTTATTACAGGCTATATTTATGTATTATATAAGTATACCCTATAATTGCTTCGTAATATTAAATATTTTTGATACTATTATAGGTAATTACTGCATATTATACCAGTATTTCTGCGAACAGTAGACCTCGCAAAGTGCATTTTGAGGAGCTATTCTGCTCATCATGCCGAAGAATCAAATCTTTACCGTATTTTAATAAGATCAACTTAAAGATACTATCTTTCAAATACAAAAAGAACCAACGAAAACGAATCTCATAAGGCGGAGATATCTAGTAGCTCCATTTTTGCCCATTTTTGCCCATTTTTTGAGGAAGTACCCCTCCAATCCAAATCCCCAACGACAAAAAAAGTCGTAAAACCTGTAACGTAACCGATTTGGAAGAAACTTTCTTCCTGGTCAGTAGTAAAATACAACCTGTAGAGGAATACCAACAAACTGACAGAGAAAAGCAAATTTTGCCAGTGCCACAAATTTGAAGCAGAGATGCTTCGCCTGCTCGGTCAGTTAAAAATATTAACAGTATATATATATATATATATATATATATATATATATATATATATATATATATATATATATATATATATATATATATCTATTCGTACATAAGACATCTATCTACACTAATATTACAAAGAGGAAAGATTTGTATTTTCGTATGTTTGTAACGAATAAACTCAAAAACTACAGGGCCGAAATAGATGAAATTTGGTAAAAAGATAGTTTGAGACATAGGATAATTTTTATTCTGAAAATCATCCCTAAAAGGGGTGAGAAGGGGGATGAAAGTTTGTATAGGGAATCAACCTAGGGACGAACCCAAGAGAAGCGAGGGTGAGTGGCTAGTATGTAATAAAGTTTTAATTAATAGATTTTCTTTTTGTAGACTTCTATCACAGTTTCCTCATAACAAAATACCAAGTCACTAAACGTAGCGTAATCCTTTGAAACTAACTTGTGAGTAAGTTGGCAGAATTATCTTCTTCGTACGTGGCATTCACATCACGCTTTCCCATTCGTGTTACTTGTGAGGATCCTAAGTTATTTCAATGTTTGTCCTTTACCACAGTTTTCTGGACATTGCCATAGTTAGTTGTTTTCATATAACTGTATATTTACGTGTAAACTTCGAAAACTTCTATTTCTTATTTAGTTTCTGGCTTTGTTGACTTAGCTTTGTTAATTTTCCGTAGTTTTGGATTTTACATTCATGTGGATAGATAAAAAGCAACCGGGTTTAAAGGTTTTCTGTATATTTATCTATTTTATATTTGAATTGAGTACATCCCCTTCTTTTTCAATAATTTCGTTAGAAATTTTAAGAAAAAATCAATTATGAAGTCATTACTTTTAAATATTATTTTTTTCTTTAAAATTACCTTTTAAATTATAATGTAATATACTCCCTAATGGATCAATTTTCAATCAAACGAGAAACCCTTTTATCTATTGACCAGATTAAACGTAAATAAACACAGTATTACGTGTGTTTTAATTAATTTTAAAAAAAAAACCTTTTTTAAATAAAAAAAAATCATTTGATTGCTAATATTTAACTTAGGAATAAATATAATATAATAAGTTTTTTATATATCATTTTTATTATATGTTGGGACATTAACACTCAACACCATCTAGTTCTATGGTAAGCTACGAGGCTTGTCTTATGGATACCAGATAGCTGATACACTACACATATATAACTTTAAATTCATACATATTATAAAATATAAACACCCGTGACTGGAGTACAAACATTTGTGCTCATCACACAAAAGAATGCCCCCAGCGGGACTCGAACCCGCGATTGCTCGCACAGAAAGTAGGGTCACTACACACTCAGCCAAACGTGACGTCAATATAAATATAATAAATAGGTAAAGACAAAACAGACCTTTTTCTCCTCTGTTTGTGAACCGATATTCTTTTTTTAGTAGTTTAGAGCTTTAGTATTAACAATAAAAAATTTGGACACAATCAGTTTTTCATATAGATAAGTAAATTCTGTTTATAATATATGTTTTGCCACAAATTTTTAATAATTATTTTGGTTGAATTTAAACCGCTGGACGAACACAAGTTTTTAAAATAAAGTTAAGTTAATGATTCAATTATATATACATATATATATATATATATATATATATATATATATATATATATATATATAATTTAGAATTTAATTTAAAAAAAAACATACCTATCACAACTCCATCTACACTCGGACCGAAAGCGTAAGAGAAGTCGGGAGCATGGACAGGTGCAGACAACAACGCTTCTAACGGTCGTTCTCGTAAACATCGTAGTAATGCAGGCGGAGTAAGTTCTGCGAGAAAAACAGGTCGATAAAAAAGTTTGTCTAATATATAACACCTTTCTACCTTGCTTCCGGTTCTTCTAGTATCTAGATTTTAGATTTTTTAGAAATATATTCATCTTTTTCTTAGATTTTTAAATGAAGCTATCTTTTAGGATTTAGTTGCGGTTTTATTTTATACTTTTATTCTAGACGTTTCGAATGTTTTACAGCAAACATGGTCACTGGAGAGACCGGCTCTCTCGTACCGCCGCCCCTTCAAAAGAGCGACGAAATATGAAAAGGTAGTTCGTCGAAATTGTTTGTCAAATGTCAAATATTTGCATTTAAAATGTAAATCTTAGAAACTAGTATCATTAGCTCTTCTAAAATCCGTACTCATGGTAGATACAATAGAGTAGTACGTTTATGGAGCTTGATTTTTATGATTAAATCGGTTGATAGATAGTAGAAGATGAAGTTTACATAAGTATATCTGTATGTATCTATATGTATATCTTTAAGGGTTAAGAAAATGAAAAAGGTTTGCACAAAAAATGATGTCGTAGATTAGGACCTGAGCACTTTCATGTAAAAAAAATGTTTGAGCGCTTATAGAACAGATCTAAAAAATTTAAATTAAAAAAGACACAAGAAAAACTGTCGAAAATCTGTATATGTTATATAATTTACATAATAGTTGTTAATAGTAGTTTTAGGTCATACAGAGCACTAGCAAAATAAAAAAAAATGAGCGACAGGAGCATTTGTATAGTAATATCTACGTATTACTCTAGGTCACATAGATAAAATTTTATCCAAACACGTTCAGGCATTTTAGCTCAAAGGAGTAACAAATATACACACATATAAAAAATTTTGCATTTATAATATAAATAATTGGATTAGTATAAAATAACATTTTAATTTACAAAATAACAATAAAATCATTATATAACTAAGATAATATATAACTTCTATGTACCTGGAGAACAATTTGCGTGGTTTGCAACTATTTCCGCATATTTGTTAGGATCAGCCACTAGTGACCACGGGCTTAGGCCTGACCCCGACATCAATATCGCTCTGTGGAAGAGGAGTCCTGAAACAAGTTAAATGTATAGTAATATTTTATTTTCTATAGCTAATATACACTATTGAAAAATACTTGTAATATTGTGTGGAGTAATAATAATTATTTTTGTAATATATGCTGTTAGGTTATAGTTTTTAATGTGAAGAAAAAATGTTACACAAAAAAAAATCAGAAAAGGAACCAAAAATAATTGGCACTTTTTTACCATTTCAAAACGTGTTCAAATAAAATTAGCTTTTCGGATCTTTCGCCGGTTCATTTTGTTTTTTGGTTCAAAAAAGTATTAGGTGCACAATGTGGCTCGAGTTATTTTATATGTATTTTACGCGATATTTTCACAAATAATGAATTCAAAATTACTTTACTGTAAAATTAATTCTTTGTAGATAGATACTCACAAGAAAAAAAAGTTGTAATAAAATATAGTTATTTTCTTATAATTTTATGAATACACTAGCGACTCACCCTCGCTTCGCTCGGGTTCGTTCCTAGCTTGTTTCCCAATAAAAACTTTCATGCCTATTTTCACCCCCATAAAAGATGATATCCGGGATGATATGTATGTATATACAATCTATATATTCTATATCCTTCCCAGGGTCTCAAACTATCTTCTTACCAAATTTCATCTAAATCGGTTCAGTAGATCCAGAGATTACCCCCTACAACGTCACAAACTCACAAACTTATAATCTTTATAGTATTAGTATAGTTAATATATTTATTATAATTTATGATTATTAACAACATGTCAAAAGTAAAATGTTATAAAATTCTAATCAGTAGCGGTAGTAAATTAACTTTGTAAAATTTAAATTGAATTTCGGCTCTTCTAAGAAGTCATACAAATCAATTTGTTCAGCAGTCAATGTTTGACGTTAAATAATATCACTTGAATATTGATGAAATGTTAAAAATAGCAAATTGATTACGTTTTAGGTAAGTTATTTTACGATTGAAGCACCAGCCAAAGGTTAGGTGATGTTATTATAAAAAAACAAATTTCGTTTTGTTTTTAACCGACTGCGGGAGAAGGGTAATGTTTATTCATTCTACTAATCTTGTTAATTTTAAAATTTATGAGGATGTATATATGTGTGTTTGTTATTCTTTTACCCAAAAACTAAACGGATATTGATTAAACTTTGTTGTGATATAGCTGATAGATGATAACGTATAAGCTATAACTTATAAAGATATTATAGTAGGTAATGCTTAATTGATATAAGCGGGCAGGGACGTGGGAAAACGCTAGCTGTATATCCATACTAATATTATAAAGGTGAAAGTGCGTTTGTTTGTCCTTCTTTCACGTCGAAACGGAGTGACGGATTGGGGTGATTTTTTGTGTGGAGATAGTATAGACTTTTTACCGCGGAAGATTATCTAATTCCCACGGGAAAACACGTTATAATAAAATCCAAAAAAATATTTATGATCAGGATTATTTGAAACTTGGTAATAATGCTCTTCAATAAAATTAAATAAATATGTGTTTTAGCATTTTTCGAAATTTATCTTATAAGAGGGTGAAATAGAGGATGAAAGTTTGTATGAAACTACCTTTTTAGAGATATTTTTGTAGTTTTAGCGCGAGCGAAGCCGCGGGATCTGCTAGTATAGTATAATAATGTAATTATTAGAAATTCTCTATAGTTTAGTGGCTTAATAGATTTGAGCATGAGATGTAAGATTCGTCCTAATAGTGAGAGTGACACAGCGTATATACAGCTATCATCGTCTCAGTGCTTATTTGTCCAAACGACCAATTTACCGAAATAGATATTAATTTTATTTATATCTAAAACACAGATTTTACTGTAAAAAAGGCGAAAACATGTATTATCTATATATGTATATATCTTTGAAATAAAATTTTGTTTTTAAGATAAAGGAAATAACTCTAATATATAGTAAGTACAACAAGTATTGTGAGTTTGAACAAATAAACACTAACTATAAAACGATCTGTGAATGGTATGTACTCGTACTATGACCAAAAATCTTATGCTACTATGATAAAAAATACAAAAAAAAATACTTGATGCCTCCACGACGACAAACAACAGATTTCTTAGAAATTAAATTAATTTCTTAGAAATTTACCTGGAGTTGTTAATATATCATAATTTAATATTTTCAATTTACAATATAACAATTATCTACACTAGTTACATTATACGACTTGGGTCTCATGCAAAGTGTTTTCTCTATTTTATTAACGTCTGGCAACTAAGTCCAGAACTAAAGATTTTTTAAATTGAAATTACTAAAATGAAAATTAAAAAAAATATATCTTCACAAATTTTCATAATATTATTTGTAATATTAAATATTTATAAATTGCTTAGTTAATACTAATTACTAATTCAAAAACCAAATAACAGTTTTTACTTTAATTTAAAAGAATCTGGTTCCATACAAAAATGAAGTCGTCGCAATTGAAAACCCAACTCCTTGACCATTAGACCTCAAACTAAATGTGAAAGGCGAGAACGAATTCAAACAAAAATAAGAATGTCTGTCACTGACATAATTCGCGACGACAAAAGTATACACTTATTTGCAAACAAAGCAAAAATGAAATTTCACTGCGAAATCCACAGGAACCTTTCTTCGAGCTGCCTTTTATTTGAGTCAAAGAGCTGACCTACTGTAGTTTCAAACTTTACTCTAAAGATTCTTACAGATTTCTTATAAAAGTAATCTAGAATGTTAACGTTTCTTGAAATTTACGTGGAGAAGTTATTTTTTTTTGTATTTATATCCAGTTTAAAGCCTCTCTTTAGATCAATCATTTGGGTTTTAATATTGATTATTTAACTCACAATGACAGCGTGATCGATTATTTTTTTTTCCGCAACTTACTTTAGTCAAACCGGCACGTTCAATATGATATAGTCCAGCAGTTTAATATTTATAGATATAGTCTTTACTGGTATTAGGTTCAGGGTACTAACTATTAATGAGAATACGATTTTTTTAGTATCTTGCTATCACAAAGTATAATCTGTACCGGTATACCTAAGGAAATCAAGTTTTTCCCAGAAAAGAAAACTACGATCCCATAAGTTTTTTTAAGTAATAGATACTCTAATATAACAGTAATATATTTATATAGTGATGATATGATTACTGTGTTATTTTTTTGTACCCTTTTAACGTCCCAGTGCTGGGCGTGGGCCTCTCTTCAATACGAGGGGAATCAGGCCATAATCCACCACGCTGGCTAAGTGCGGGCTGACATAATATATTTAAAAAAAAACTTTAGCTCTAATCTCTAAGCTGTCTTAAGCATACAGGTTTCTTCATGATGTGCTCCTTCACCATAAGACAAGTGGTAATCATGTTGGAAATGACTCGCACATAAAAATATCGCAGGTGCGGCTTGAGATTTGAACCCGCTTCCCTATTCCCAAGCAAGCACGTTACATACTGTTGCTTTAGCGCGTTAACACCTATTAATTTTTACAAAAATTTAATTCGCATTGTCAAATAAGCCACAATTGGGTACATATACAGGGTCATTTTTAATTACTGAAAACCTTTTGGGAATATACTGTTTATATCATAACAATAACATCTGTAATAAAAAAAAATATTGCTTAAATTTTACAAAAATAAAAGTATTTTTATTGCTCCTTCTAAACGGTAATAGTCCAGCAATTAGCATAAGAAAGAGCGTGACCGGTGGAGGGGGAGGGGCAGGGATGGAGGGGTGTAGAACTTACTCATTTAAACTTGGCCAGATGCTAGAACATTACCGTTTAGAAGGTGCAATAAAAATATTTTTATTTTTGTATGAAAATAAATTTTTTAGAAATATATTTTTTTCTTATTACAGATGTTGTTGTTATGATGTAAATAGTATATTCCCAAAAGGTTTTCAGTAAATTAAAAATGACCCTGTATATGATCGTATCGGTATACCTAAATATCACCGAATAAATTTAACTATTCGATTGGATCTACGTAAAATTACGTGACTGTAGATATTAATAAAAGAGCTCGTTAAGGTTTACTTAAATAAATGACATTGGTTTAACTTTAAACCGCATGCACGCGTTTACGAATGAAATTCATGATATTTTAACCAATTTCAGTGGCTTTCATGAATCAAAGTGATAATATTATATTAAGAATGCAACTGTAATATGTATGTATTTTATACAGAATTATTATTTTTTAGCTCTACCTTGTTATGTTTACTAGTATTTTCTTAGATTTACGCGAATATTTGACATACATTCTTCCATATTTAATATTATAAATGTGAAAGTGTGTTTGTTTGTTTGTTTGTTTGTTTGTTTGTTTGTGATTCTTTCACGTCGAAACAGTGAGGGGTTGGCGTGATTTTTTGTGTGGAGATAATTAGAGGGCTGGAGAGTGACATAAGCTACAGCTTTTTACCGCGGGAGATCATTTTATTCCAACGAGAAAACACGTTATATAATACAACTCACAACAACTTGTACATATTTATTTATAATATATAGCCTATCTATTATATACTAACCGTCAAAACGTACCTAGGGACGAAGCCGAGCGAAGCGAGGGTGAGTCGCTAGTTTTATATTGTATTCAGCCCTTTTTATCGTCCCACTGCTGGCCAGGCCATAGTCCACCACGCTGGCCAAGTGCGGGTTAGCGGACTTAACATATCTTTCGAAAACTTGCTAAATTCCCTCACCATAAGGCAAGTGGTAATCATGTAAGAAATGATTCGCACATGAAATATCAGACGTGCGAGACCCGGGATTTGAACCCGCATCAATCGGTTTCCCAAGCGAGCGCGTTACCACTGGGCTACCACTGTCTTAGTTCAATAGCTGTGCCTTAGTTTTATATTAATTCGTACTAAATAAGGAGTTTTTAAGTTAATTCAGCGTAATAGTACATTTTTTGAACTCTACATTACAGTTAAGACTCTATTATAGAGTCACGAGACTAAACTAACTTTTAATTAAAATGTGTCACGCTTGTTTTCAGTTGCAAAGTCTACGAACATTCGTACAAAGTAGCACAAATTGCGACATACCAAATTGAAGTGAGTGTTGCTTGCTACTTCTTGAAAAGCTAAACCAACCACATCTAATATTTGTTACTGAATAGATTTCAAAACTTCTATGATATTTTATTTTAAATTTTCTCTTTAAGCGTGAAATAAGTTATTTCAACTTCTTTATCATTTGTTATATATATTAAATATATATATATATATATATATATATTTAATATATATATATCATTTGTTATATATATTAAATATATATATATATATTTAATATATATAACAAATGATACTGCCTCCGTGGTGTAGTGGCTAGCATGTACGGCTGCACACTCGGAGGTCCTGGGTTCGAGTCCCGGGTCGAGCCAAGTATTAGTTATTCGTCCCCTTTCTGTGTAAACCTCGTAACTCCATTTTTTTCGAAATTGAGATTTTTAGCGAAAATCACTCCTTAGCACTCTTGTAACGTAAAACAAAACATGCAATGTTTATAATGTTGATAGATTTATTTTTAGAGGCTTTTGATTTTTCTCGTATCTACATGTTCGAATTCAAAAACCTCGTATCTACCGTAAGTATCGCTGAAAACGTTAAGATGGCGTTGTTGTCTTATTACTGAATGTTTGTAAACATGTTCACACTTAAGTTGACTGTATTTTGTTGATTGACATTTATTTTTTATTCATATGAATATATATAAGTATTAATATAAACCATAAGTAAGTATTATTTATTTAAATACTTAAAATTTCTTTTTTAAATAAAAATCATTTATTGAATTTTTATTTCACATCAAGTAAATAAGAAATAAAATTATTGTTCAAGTTATTTCTTATTACTTATTTTTCAGATTATCCTGCTGTTAATTTGTACATTATTCAATAAATTGTAAACATATTTGAAAAAAATAATTAAATCATATTATAAATAGTAATCATATGATTTATAACACATTAAATCAAAAGAATTTGTTTTAATTAATAAATATAAAATAATAATGAATTGAATGTGAAAGCCTTGCATAAAAAAATTTTTCGCCAATGATCTTATAGAAAAAAAAAAATTAATTTCAAAACCTCGTATCTGCAAAAAAGTTACCAGGGTATTTGATGAAAAAACTCGTATCTACGTTAAATTGATAATAACAACAAGGTATCGATGCAGATAGCAAAAATGATGCTTAATTATTTTAAGGTGATAAATAAAGAGTATAAATTTTAAATTAGTTATAACTTTTTATGAAAATTAAGTAACTCTAAACGTTTTTATCGATTTACTGAAAATTAAGATTTTGTAGATACGAAGTTTACACAGAAACGGGACGTATTGTCTTTCTGTATAAGTAAGCCTCAGTAACAGACCGGAGTTGGGAAGTTGGCGGTGTTCCACCCCCGTGACTCGGAGAGCACGTAAAGCCGTCGGTCCTGCGCCTTTACTCTCACTGGTCGTGTCGAGCAGTCGTCCCACCGGAATATGAGAGTGATAAGAATAGAGAGTGCACTTGTGTCTGCGCGTACACTTGTGCACTATAATATCTCCTGCGCAGTTGGCTAGTCTCAATGAGATTGGCCGCCGTGGCCGGAATCGGTCGGGAGAACATCATATATATATATATATATAAAGAAAATAATTTTAGTCCTGCTTAGCTTTTTTTGCTAGTTCATCTAAGGAATGCTTTTTTGTCTGAACTAGTGGTATACTCATGACGTCCAGTAACATTTTTAATAATTTAACTCTAAATTCATTGGGTACCAATCTTGGCCTATAAAGTTAATCTGCTAATAATATCTTAAAACGGTTAGTATAGATTTCTCAGAAATGAAATATTTTTCCACAGTATAAAGTATCCTATACGTTGGATCCCGATGACCAGCTATCATAATACCAAATTTCATCAAAATCTGTCCAGAGGATTTCTCGTGATGCGGTAACAGACAGACAGACAGACAGACAGACAAAATTTCTAAAAACTATAGATTAGGACTCTGTATCGATAATAGTGTCTATTTCAATTAGATTTTCCAAAAAATATTTAATGTACAGATTCGACTTAGTAACAATTTTAATATATGTATAGATTAAAAAAATGTTAGATTGTTTTTGCGTATTTTATTTTGACAAAAATTTCGCTTCTCTTCAAAATTAATGTATAATTTTGTTGGTAGACGACGTCCATCTATACTAATATTAAAAGAGACAGACTTTGTTTGTTAAAAGCGCTAATCTTAGGAACTACTAATCTGATTTGAAAAAATATTTTTGCATTAGATATCCCGTTTATTGAGGAAGGCTATAGGCTATACATATACATATAGTAGTCTATCTGTTCCATACTAACTGTTAAAACTTACCGAGCGAAGCAAGAGTCAGTCGCTAGTTATAATTATACGAATATAATGTATGTATTGGTATACCAAATTATATTCCACATTTTCTTTATATGCGGTTTTTTGGATAGTTTTGTGACGTATTAGTTAATGCTAGTTTTTTTTTTAAATCAATTAAATAATGGACTATGACCATTAAATAAGCCCGACGGGATAACTGAATATTCGTTATTATTCGAGTTTTTAAAACAAATATAAGATGATTTTAAAGGGCTGGTTCAAAACTGCCGATCACAGACAAGGATTTGTGTAAACTAAAACACTGGATGAAGTGTAATTAATTCATTTTTCATATTATCATCGGATTTTTATTCATTGATTGAAAAAGCGATTGGTTTGTTCCAGTTTCATATTCATTCAGTATGCATTATGCACTATGATATTCAGTTTTTACATCCATTTACATGAACGATGGTTTCTAGCAATCGCTTTAAAGGAAATGAAATAATTAAGCTATGACTATATATATATTAGCTTTATTTATTTTCTTTATTAATATTCCAATAATATTTCCAAAAGAAGATATTATATACTTTCTGAGATTTACGCGAATTAACTTTCCTAGATGTATTAGTTAAACGTAACCCAGATAACACCTTGAGTCATACTGTGTAAAGAAAGAAGACCCATACTGATAGGTACCTGAATGGTGAATCTCACCACCATCCTTCACAGTTAGCTACCGTGGGAAAATCTTTGTTTCAGAGAGCGCGCGGGATCTGTGACGAGCAGCACCTGGCCGGAGAACTGCAACATGTCAAGCAAGTTCTGCGAGACAACAAGCTGCAAGTGCCGCGCCTGCGTCACAGTGACCGAGTGAAACCAGCCACAGTCGAGCGCGTCCCTGCAGTCTTGCCATACATGAAAGGAGTCACTGACAAGATTGGCTACATTCTAAAGCGAGCTTCAATTAAAACCTACTTCAAGCCGCTAAAGAAAATTAGTCAGCTCTTACCACCTGTCAAGTGCCACATCCCTCTACAAGATGCAGGAGTTTACAAGCTTGATTGTGATTGTGGGCTCTCTTACATTGGACAAACAAAGCGATCCATTAGAACCCGGGTCAAAGAACACATAGCTGATGTGAAGCACCGTCGCAATACAACGTCTGCTGTCTGCAAACATAGCCAGGACCACCCAAGCCATTGTATTCGTTTCGATAGACCTCAAATCCTGGCGGAAGAAAACCGATATCACCCTAGAATGATTCGAGAAGCCATAGAAATTAAAAAACATCCAAATTTCAATAGGGAAGATGGCTGGGTACTACCATCGTCATGGGATCCTGTTATTAATATAATAAAATCAAATAATAAATATAAACAAAACAGACAGGCAGATGTAGTAAGTTCATACTGTGTAGATCAAAATGACAGCTTATCAGATTAATATTTTTCATTTTTCATTTGTAAAAGTATATATTAATAGTGTTGCATAGTAAGTTGTTTTTAAATAATAGCAAACTAAATTAAAATTATTATCCTTAATTAATTTTAACTTTTTAAATTACACATAGAACAATTATATGGCTTAAATAATGAATACTATATTTTATACTTTTCTTTATGGTTATAAATATAATAATGGCAACACTAAATATAGATTACTAATTAATATTTTAAAATTGTAATAATTATAAAAATAATAGCAAAAATTAAATAAATAATTTTCCATATGCAATTATAATTAAAATTATAAAAATGTTTTAAAGTTAAACATATTGTAATGTAATTGGTGCATTTTTCATTTTGTTAATTGTGGGTAGGCTGTCTGTAACAACTATACCTCCAACACATGTAACACCTCAGTCTCTCCCGTGACCATGGATGCTGTAAAGCATTCGAAACGTCGGGAACCAAAAATCAAAATAAATCCGCGAAATAATCCGAAAAGATAGTTTCATTTAATAATATTATATACATTTAAAAAATTAAATGTATATAAAATTATAGCAAAATAATTTTAAGGTAAGACGTCTTGTATGGACTCTTCGCTACTGCTAAATAGATAACAGTAATATCGAACCCAGGCTGAGGTTGACTATTTTGCCTGGTTTTTTATTCAGAGTATTTTATTTAACCTCAGTAGCCGCTAGATGGCGATGATAATGGACTAGCAAGTAAGCACATATTTTACTTTTTTTATAATTATGTATGTACTAAAATAACACTCACTCACTCATGTGTGTGTGAGTGTTATATTTACTAAATAATATGTCATTTATGTCTGGAAAAAAATTGCATGTGTGAGTGTATAATGTCAAATTATTTTAGTAATTAAAGGCTATTTTATTTTATTTATTTTTTATTTTATTTTATTTATGTACTAAAATGTGTGAAATATAGCAAAATGCTCAAACAAAACAAATTTTCTGTGATCATGATCTCTTAAGTAGCAAAAGCGGCTCAGAATATGTAAACAGATGTATGAATGTAACAGTAACACTTGAGTATCAAAGTGAAGTGTAAAACCGGGTTTTGCGCTTCTGACATTTCTATGTGCAATTCACTTTTCAACATCATAAACACTTGCTGCACTGCACTTGGAGAGAAGAAAAACACTCCAATAGTTTTCGAAAGACATGTGAAGCCCGCCAACCCGCACTTGGCCAGCGTGGTGGACTATGGACATGATTCGGCCATTACTGTTAGGTATGAACACTTACTACTATCATACAATTGTAATTTAATTTTATCTTCGACATTCATTTTAAATTAGAATACACAATACATATACCTATATATTTAACATTTATTTAACATTTAGATATTTTAACTGCCTCGGTGGTGTAGTGGCTAGCATGTACGGCTGCACACTGGGAGGTCCTGGGTTCGAGTCCCGGGCCGGGTCAAGTTTAGTTATTGAGTCTTTCTGTATAGTAAGTCTCAGTAACAGCCCGGAGTTGGGAAGTTGGCGGTGTTTCACCCCCGTGCCTCGGAGAGCACGTAAAGCCGTCGGTCCTGCGCTTTAACTCTCACTGGTCATGTCGAGCAGTCGTCCCACCGGAGTATGAGAGTGATAGAAATAGAGAGTGCACGTTGTGTCTTCGCGTACACTTGTGCACTATAATATCTGCTGCGCAGTTGGCTAGTGTCAATAAGATTGGCCGCCGTAGCCGGAATCGTCTAGGAGAACATCATCAACATTTAGATATGTTTTAACGTTTAGTATAGATTACTCAGAGAAGAGATATTTTCCTGCAGTAAAATGTATCTTATATGTTGACTCGGATAACCAGCTATCATTATACCAAATTCCATCAAAATTTTTCCAATGGTTATCTCGTGATGTGGTCACAGACAGACCGACAGAAAAAAAATCTAAAAACTATACACCGCTGTATCTACGAGTATAATGATGACTATTTCAATAAGATTTTCCAAAAAATATTTAATGTACAGATTCGACTCAGTTATAATTTTATTATATGTATAGATATTATAATTAGAATACACATTACACAAGTTATATAAGAATTTATTGTATTTCTGTGTCAGTAATGTTGTTTTACATAATCATAATATCGCTGAATAAACTAGTTCATTACATTTTTGTATAACATTTTCAAACTAAAATATTACTCTTTGAAAATACTACTATACTTATTTCATGCACCTTGACTCACTTTCCACTCATTTAATAAAAACGCAATCTACTTAGTCTGAATACCGTTTACATTACGACATGGAAGTTGATGTTATGCAAAGCATTCTCTAACACAACGCGGCTTTTCACTAAGAAATCAGAGGCTTTAAATAATAAATAATATAGAGAACTATGAGATATTACGACGAATGAACGATTGTTTGATTTAAACGTATTATTAAAACTTGTAAATAAATATATATTATTGAACATTTTGTTTGTTTAGTCATTTTTTAATTATTAAATGGGGACGCTTTCTAATAACCATATTAGAAATTATACTTTTTAGAATTTTAGTCTGTCTGTCTATCTGTTTGTCTGGGAACGCATAATGACAAAACCACTAGGCAGATTTTTGTATGATGATAGCTGGTTATCCGGTTCAACATATAGGATACTTTTTACTGCGGGAAAATATCTCATCTCTAGGATATATATACAAATCAATGCACCTTAACTAGGGACGAGCCTGAGCGAATTGACGGTGAGTCGCTAGTTAATAATATAATTAAACCTTAAAAAAGTAAAGGAACATGTTTTTTCAATTACTATTAATATGAAGCTCATTAAAACAGAAATGAATGAGCCCAAACTCAAAGTTTTAGTCCAAGCCATTGAAAAGATACACAATCCAATCCTCGACTCTATCATTACATACTATCAAACTATAATTATGTTGACATCTAAATTTCACGTACTTAAAAAAATGACGAATTGAATTTAACGACACGTTTGGCTTAGTTTGTAGTGCAGTAGTAGTATAGTACCCTACTTGCTGTGCTAACGATCGCGGGTTCGAGTCCCGCTGGGGGCATATATTTATGTGATGAGCACGAATGTTTGTACTTCTTGTCATGGGGGTTTATATTTATAATATGTATTTCAAGTTACATAATATGTGTAGTGAAAAAGTAGAAAAAGTAAAATTTTATTAGACTTATTCTGACTGACAATTGATTACATAAATCTAAACCAGGTCTCAAGTAGTACTTAATGTGCCAGTTATATTTTTACTTTAATAATAATATGAGAAAACTGAAAGCTGAGTACCTACTCACAACCACGATGTATTATTATAAATAATGAGGTGTAAGATACGCCGTGTCAGTCTATAGCCCTGTCTTCATATAATTAAAAGATGTTTCTTGCATACATATTTTTTTCAATTTTTATTATTTGTTGTTATAGCAGCAATGGTTTCCTTTCCATGGTCTCAAGCTATCTTTTTACCAAATTTCATCTAAATCAATTCAGTACATCCAGAGATAACCCCCTACAACGTCACAAACTCACAAACTTTACCTTTTTATAATATTGGTATAGATTATTAAATGAACTTAATATGTATAAAACATAAATAGTCAAAAAAAGTAGTTTTTAATGCTACTTACATTCAGTACTTTCTCAAACCACGTTTTATTTATACTGGCAGTGTACATTTAGCGAAAGCCAAAAATCACTGCCTTTTCTTTGTGTACTTTTAGCGGAAATGCTTTAAGTTTAAAAAGAGTATACAATCTGTTAAAATACTCGTCAGCTCTTCTTAAATGCGAATGTAAAATTTATCAATCTGAACTCATATTATCTTTTAAATATCTAGGCTTTTTAAATGGACTAGTGATGGCCTTGGGGCCGAAAATCGACAATTTACAATTATTTATTTATTTTTACAATTATACTAATATCATATTTTGTATAATCGATAATACTTCATTAAGTTTAAACTTATCGAGGTTATTTTATTGAAAGGAAATTTCAACTTCCACAAATGAGGACACAATAAAATGCAAAAAAAAAATCTGAAGGTGAATCTATTACCATGCTTTTTAAAATAAAACTATCTTTTCGGATTTTTTCGCCGATTTGTTTTATGGTTTGCGACATTTCGAAAGCTCTACCTCCCAAAGATATTAAATACTTATATACATATTTATATACTACAAAAGTATTCGCGTAAATCTAAGAGAGTATTATAATATGACGCTGCTTCTCCAAGGGTATTTTAATTTTAATTACATATTATAATAAACTACGTGAATGAAGTCGCGTGCAAAAGCAACACAACATGCTTTAAATTTCTATAATTCTTCTCCACGTAAGCTTTAACTATGCCAAAGTTCATACTCCTCCATAACGCAATATGCCTTAAAAGAAGTACAAAGATATGTATTTCTTCACGTATATATAAGAAGATACTCACTCACTCAGTTTTAAGCTTTTACTAGTTTAACGTTTAGTATAGTTTTCTCAGAAATGAGATATTTTCCCGCAGTAAAAAGAATCTTAAATGTTGACCCGGATAACCAGCTATCATCATACCAAATTTTATCTAAATTTATCCGCCGGTTTTCTCGTCATACGGTTACGGACAGACAGACAGACAGACAAAAATTCTTAAAACTATAGATTCGGCCTCTGTGTCGATAATAATGACTATTTCAATAAGATTTTCCAAAAAATATTTAATGTACAGATTCGACTCAGAATTCTATAATAGTATCAGAATTTTAATATATGTATATTGTATAGATAAGTTTAGATTAAAAATAAATAAACAAACACATAGTCAATGAAAAAATATAATAAACTTGAAATAGCTTTTTGTTATACAATATTCCTTTTGTGATGCAGATTCTTGTCTATTCATACAGCTTAATCTAGAGCTTAAAAGCTTAGTCGCGATCTTAGAATAGCGACCGAGAAACTAGGTATAAGTTACTAAATCGACGTACAATATATACTGTATATATACTGTATACGAGTACGTCTGTCCTACTATTGTATTTTAAAACAAACATTACTAGTACCTAGCAGTCACTTTGACATATAACAAGTGCCAATTTTATAAAATCTATACATATAATAATGTTTTCAGTCCTCAGTGTGAATATGCCTTTTTAAACCGATCAATTCTCAATCTCTAACGTGTCTTCTCCTTTATACACGACATTGGCGAAGTAAATTGTGCCCAAATGGCACGTCATAAGCACGTATAAGTCACAGAATAAAGAGCATTGAACATAATATAATAATAGTGTAACTGATCGCTGAGTGTACATGGAAGATTTGAAAAAAAACTGTTATTAAGAGTCTTTATTAACGCAATAGCAACCAAAACAATGATATTTAAAATGTTTGTCTGTTGTTTGTCTGTGGGTTTGCGCACGCTAATCTCAGAAACGGCTTAACCTATTTTGGTGCGGTTTTCAATAATATATTGTGGTAAACTTCACGCAACATTTTGTGTTTGTTTTATTTCAATCAGTTGTATTTCAATTTAAAGAATAACCTAGGGACGAACCCGAGCGAAGCTAGGGCGAGTCGCTAGTCCTAACTATGTTTATATCTCTCTTCTCTCCTCTATTATCTACATCATTTTTCTCTGATCTACTTCGATTTATCTACTATCCTCTAGTCTTACTAATATTATAAATGTGAAAGTTAAGATGGATATTTGGATGTTTGTTTCTCAATAACGCCAGAACGGCTGAAAGGATCTGGATAAAATTTGGCATAGAGATATTATATTATAGTCTGGAAAAGCACATAGACTACTTTTTATACCGAAAAAATGTACGGTTCCCGCGGGATAGATATATGTTTTGTTTTTAGAAAATAATAATGAAAAATTTTTGTCGGAAAAATTTCTTTTATCCTTTTCTATCTTTTTTCCCGGAATAAAAAGTAACCTACGGGCTTACAGATCTACGGCATCTTTCGGATAATAATATTATATAGCTATTTTAATATCACAAACAGACACTTCATTTTTATGTATGAACACAGCAATTTAGTCCAAAATCGATCTGAATCTATAAAGTAATGCAATAAAATTTTTAACGATTCATCAAATTTGTTTCATCAGAAACTTAAGCTCACATCACATTCATTTTACGAGGATTTCTAGTTATTGTGTGGAATTTATTGTAGCTTCGGAAATGACTCTTAAAATAACAGACTAACTATGCGCCTTTTGCCATCCTTTCTCATCAACGTAATATATACATGAATATCATATAATAAAATTGTAACTAAGCCGAATCTGTACATTAAATATTTTTTGGAAAATCTTATTGAAATAGACATTATTATCGATACAGAGGCCGAATATATTATTATAGTTTTTAGAAATTTTGTCTGTCTGTCTGTCTGTCTGTTACCGCATCACAGAAAAACCATTGGAGGGATTTTCATGAAATTTGGTATGATGATAGCTGGTTATCTGGGTCAACATATAGGATACTTTTTACCGCGGGAAAATATGTCATTTCTGAGAAAAAGTACAAAAACTACAATGTACGAGTATACTAATATATTAAACCTAAGAATTTCGTTTTTGATCATCTGAACGTAATATACTCGTACATGAATATGCAGAATATATTACAACGGTCGGTTTAACCTAAATTTATGATACTTTGAAAAAATGGTCTTAAAAATTTTATTCTCATCAATTTTTATGATATACCTCTGTAAAACCACCATAAAAATTATTATTCTCTCTGTCATCTTCAGTCAAAAATTAATTATTTTTCCCTCTGGAATAATAATTATTTTTTGACTCAATTCTTTGCTATATTCTTTGAATTTCTCTGTGGAACATATAGCCTTAACGACACGTTGAATCAGTTTGCAGTGTCTGTGTGTACTGCTGTGGCAACGGTCGCGGGTTCGAGTCCCGCTGGGGGGATTCATTTGTGTGATAAGCACGATATTTGTACTCCAGTCATGAGTGTTTGTTTATATTTATAATATGTATGTATTTGTAGAGTATCCACTATCTGGTATCCATAACACATGCCTCGTAACTTACCATGGAACTAGATGGTTTGTGTTAATGTCCCAACATATTAATAACATTATCTATTAATAGAAGAATATCTGTTTAAAAATACACTCCACATATATTTTTTAAGCCCTACAGCTTAGGATGACTATAACGAATGACCAGTAAAGGATCAGGTGAATGACTGATGGTATTCTCTTACTTAAGTCACATTTTATACAATTTTTTTTCACATTACAACTTTTGGATTTAAAAACCATTGGAATATTAAAAAAAATAAGTTTAGAGCTCGGTAGGTGAAGTTTATTTTTTTTGCATACCTGCATCTGAAAACCACTTCTTTTACATAAGAAAATAAAAAATGGCAGATATTCGTACAAACCGACAAGAGTCAGACGAATACCAACAGCCTTTATATATAAATATATCCATCATAAATTGTCTCAAACCTATGACCTGATATAATATTACACTTAATTTTCTAAACCAAATACCCCTCACAATATAAGCACAAAAAATAATACTGCGACTGAGAGACAAAAGAAGCCAATAACTTTTTGTTTTTATATAAACATCTTAGCCAAAGATTGCTCAAGGATACCAAACAAAGGATCATAGCTATAAGTATTTAAGAGAAATTGTGTTATTTGCAAACACAAACTTGAATAAGCTAATATTGTGAAGTCAGTTTACATAGGACTGTTGGTTTATGTGCAGACGATAAAAGTGGAGTGTTGGTTACAGTACTTCGAAAATGGTCGAGTCAGCAAAATGTTGGGAGCAGTATTAAATGCCTAAATCTTTGTTTACTATGTGGCTTTAAAGGATGCTGTGCTTATCTCTAATATTCAAATAGGTTTAATCTCAAACAAACGAACTGTGGCTAAGAATTTTGACAATTTATGTTTTTACATCATTTTAAAGGTTTAACGAGCTTTTTTGAGGTTAAAGCTTTTTATTTAGAAGCTTCGTATAAAGGAGTTTGTGACTGAATATTCAACTATTTAGATTTTTGATTAAATTGCATAGTGTAAGAAATCAGTTAATTTAATTTTTTTTACTTTTGTATGGTTTTTTCTTATGTCAAGATCAAGAAGAGATATTTGTCAAAGCCCAGCCAAAAGTTAAAGACAACTTTGTTTTATATTTTACATTTATGTTTTTCTATGTAACAACCTATAATAAAATTCTAACTGAATCGAATCTGTACATTGGATATGTTTTGGAAAATCTTATTGAAATAGTTATTATTGTCGACACTGACTGAAGGCCGAATCTATTTTTTTGTTAATTTTTGTTTATCTGTTTCTCTGGGAATGCATCACGAGAAAACCACTGGACTAATTTAGATGAAATTTGGTATGATGATAGCTGATTATCCGGATCGACATAAAGGATAATTTTTACTGCGGGGAAATATTTCCTCTCTGAGAAATCTATACTAAACGTTAAAACGTAAGTTAATCAAAATATGTATATCTAGTTTTAAACATTAAGCAAAGACATATTTACTTAATGTTTAAACACTACACTACCTATTGAGTAATTCACATAATTCTGAGGATGACGTGGGACCGGCTTAAGCAGGTTTAAACAGTAACCCCAAAGGGAAGATTAGTTTATATCAACTATCTAATACCATATCGATTGTCTTACAAAGTACATAGGAGTATATCAAACACTCACAGAATATAACACTCAATAACGATGTGATACTATGAACTGATATTTTGTGACATTTAGCTGTATAGTTTCGTATAAATGAATTTGTCTGTTGATTTGTTATATATAATATATTAAAAGAGTACGTTTTTAATGGTTAGTATGGAATAGAAAAAGTCTGTGAAAAATAATAACAATCCCACGGGAACCGTACATTTTTCCGGGATAAAAAGTAACGTATGCACTATTCCAGACTATAATACATCTCTGTGCCAAATTTCATCCAGATCCGTTTAGCCATTCTGGCGTTATTGAGTAACAAACATCCATCCATCCAAATTTTCGCATTTATAATACATATTGTTATTATGGGATGTGATGAAAAAACAATAGCTAGTAGTAGGTAAACATTTTATTACCTATGCAAAGTTTGGTACTAAACGGGTATCTAAACAAGCATTTTATTTAAAATATTTGCAAATATAATTTACTATAGCCTTGTATAAGTGGCTTAGATGCCATTCATACATCGAAGGTTTTGAAAGAAACATATTTAAATGGACGGATAGAACGTCAATTTATTTATTAACTAGCGATTAACCCTGCTTCATTTCTAAGATTTATACATATATTATTACATATATATATATATATATATATATATATATATATTCGGCTTTTTTACAGTAAAATGTTTATTTAATAAAGAATTTATGTTTAAAAGACAATAATTATGTATTAAAAACTTACGGTAAAATAGTCGTAAATATGCACTAAATTGACGATATATTAAAATATAATAAAGAAATATTCTAATGAATGACACGTTTGGCTCGGTTTGTAGCGACCTTACTTGCTGTGCCAGCGGTCGCGGGTTCGAGTCCCGCTGGGCATTCATCTGTGTGATGAGCACGATGTGTGTTTGTACTCTAGTCATGGGTGTTTATATTTATAATATGTATGTATTTAAAGTTATATATGTGTAGTGTATCAACTATCTCGTATCCATAACACAAGCCTCGTAGCTTACCATGGAACTATGTAGATGGTACTGTGTGTTAATGTCCCAACATATTTATTTATTTATTCATTTATTCTAATGTAGTATATATTTTGATGTAGTTTCATTAAAATACATTTAGTAGAACTAGTGGCTAACCCTCTCTTTGCTCGGATTCGCCTCTAGACAAACAAAAATAAATCTATCCCACGGGAACCGTACAATTTTCCGGGATAGAAAGTAACCTATTTGTTATTCTGAGGTATGAACTTATATTATTGTAAAGTTTCATTAAAATCCATTTAGTAGTTTTTGCGTGAAAGAGTAACAAACATCCATACATCTATACATCCAGACTTTCATATCACAAACATCCTCACAAACTTTCGCATTTATAATATTAGTAGAAGTAGGTTAAATTCTATTACCTTCTGGAACAGCAAGGGATGTAAGAAGAAAATGAACACACGCAGCACCAGTCCCGTGACCCATGAGGGTCACATTCGTGGGGTCTCCTCCAAAGACCGCAACATTTTCTTTTATCCAATGCAAAGCGGCGATTTGATCCATCAACCCATAGTTCGCGGGGGATCGAGGGAACTCATCTGATCGGGGATTCAGAAAACCTGCGAAAAAAAGAAATATTATTAAAATTAAACGTAAAATCCATATATACATATAATAGCCTATATCTATACATACGATTATAATAAAATTTTAAGCGAGTCAAATCTGTACATTAAATATTTTATTGGAAAATCTTACTGAAATAGTCATTGTTATCGATATCGAGGCCGAATCTGTAGTTTTTAGAATTTTTGTCTGTCAGACTGTCTATCTGTCTATTTGAGAAATCTTTACTAACCGTTAAATCTAAATCTCAGAAATCTATACTTACCAATGTAGAAAAACATAGATTTCATTTCCTAACAAATATATTTTCAAATAGTGGCGTCGACATGTAACATTAAGGCCAACCAAAGAATAAAATTCAAAATCAAAAGTTGTAATTGTCTAAACAAAATCTAACTTACTCACGTCACATAAAGTAGTTTTTTAAACGAAACAACGTGCGTCTTAATTTTGTCATCCGTAAAGTAACGAACAAAAGTGATTTGAAAAAAAGTAATTCAATTTCTTTTTGAAGTCACTTTTGAGACGCTTATTGTGTATCTTGAGTTTGTGTATTGAAACCATATAATTTTACCATTGATGGTAAAATTTATGGATTCGACCTCACTTTAAATATTATTCCACTATTGCAGGACAATATTAATTCTTATATGAACTCGAAAATGTTCACCCCTTAATTACATATTGTGTGGACAATTACATATTGTGTGGACTGCTACCCCTATTTTATTTTTCATAATTTGACTAGGTATATAATTATCTAGCGGTTCACCCGAGAAACCTAACAGAATTTAATAATATACCTCAATAGTTTCTGAGTAAAACTATTGTTACACGCGTATAGACAGACAGACAGGCGACATATTGAAATTATAAGTAGAAAAAAGACAACCCTAAAACCAATTAAGAACAATTCTCATAATATTATAATATAACAAAAAACGTACACTCAAATTGTGTAATTTAATTTTAGCCAAAAAGTCACTTTCCATTAAATTAATACCAGACAGAAAAAATTAAGTTAAAAGTACGCAGAAGAAATTTTTTGAGTTTTCTTTAATAAAATTAGTGTTAAGCGAGGAAGGTTTGTTGATATAATTTGTAAATATTATGTACAAAATTACTGAGCCAAGACGGTGTTTTGTCAAAAAAACAGCTAAACCTTTAGAGATAAATCAAAACAATGTGATAGAAAATTGTAGGCCTTAAAAAGGCCTACAGAAAAGTTCCCGATAGCATGAATGTATCTTCTAAGATACGCCCACAATAACTATTTTTATATATATAAAACGTATCAAATCAAATCAAAATATTTTATTCAGTATTAAATTATTACAATTTTTTACTGAACGTCATGAGTCTACTACCATATATAGTATAGTATCAAGGATGCACTCAAGCGAAGCGAGAGTAAGTCGCTAGTATACTAGCTTAATAAAATCAAATTATTTCCAATTAACTTATATTACTATATTATTACCTAGTAATTTCTAAGATCATATTAAATAACGCTCAAACACTCATAGCGTTATTAATATTTTAGATCCTATTAATAAATATTGACAGTATAAATGAAAGAGATTTTTCTGATATCTTTCATATTTCAAAAGATATCGATAATAATTATCCATAATTACAAAGACGTACTTGGCCAATGCTTAATTATATATATTTCATCACAACGCGTACATTATATCGAAATTCCCATTTTTATTAATTAAACTAACGAATCACCCTCGCTTGGCTCGGGTTTATCCCTAGTTACATTGTAACATTAAGTATAGATTTCTCAGAGATTAGTATAGACTTTCCGCAGTAAAAAGTATCCTATATGTTGACCCCGATAACCAGCTATCATCATACCAAATTTCATCAAAATTTATCCAGTGTTTTTCTTGTGATACGTTCCTGGATAGACAGATAGACAAAAATTCCAAAAACTATAGATTTAATCTCTGTATCGATGATAATGACTATACAGTAAGATTTTCCAAAAAAATATTCAATGTACAGATTCGACTCAGAATTCTATAATTGTATAAGATATCCTGCGCAAATCCCTAGTTTGGCTGAGATTAACCACCATAGCCGAAATCGGATAGGGCATTTCAATTCAACCCGAAATTCTCTACCTAATAAAAGAGACTAGTAAAACCTCACGTTAGAATTAACTTGCAATGTAAAGGGTCCCCCACGGTATAGCCGGGTTAACGATAATCGGAAAGTTTTCTACAATTTAGGCGATTGTTGCTCGTTTCCTTCCAACTCCGCTGCATGTTTTGACTAAAACTATCTAAAACATAAATGTTATCCAGATTGTTTAAAACTATTTTAATTTCATAAATTTTAGTGGAACTATTGCAGTACTGTTCTTTGTTTGGGATTACTGAAGCTAGAATCAGGCGGAACAAACAAATGGAAAATCTGTACTAATATTATAGAGGCAGAGTTTGTTTGTTTCTTTGTTATTTGTTTGTTAGTTTGTACGCGCTGATCTCAGAAACTAGTAATCCGATTTGAAAAATTCTTTTTGCATTAGATAGTCCGTTTACTGAGGAAGTCTATAGGCTATATATCATCATGCTACTACCTAAGGAAGCAGAGCAGTAATCATAAATGTCAACAAATCGGGCAAACTTCCTTACATTATTGTAAAACTATTTATAATCATAGAGTAATGAAGTAAATAGTATACATAGAGCAGTAAGATCTTAAGTTTCTCTTGCTTCGCTTGGATGCGTCCATAAAGTAATTTACGCATTGCTATAAGAACATGAACTAGTCTGTACCTATATACCTAATATTTTAATGTACATACCTATTATTTATTAATATTTTGGCTAACGCCATCCTATGGGAAATTTTATGACCAGTACCTATGGGTTCCTCCACAATTATAGTTTATCATTGAACTAAGCTTTATCAGAATCTGCCCAGCTGAGACAGTTTGAAGGAGTAACAAATATATACACACATACAGACTTTCACATTCCATTATATTTATGGCTAACGACTCATTCTCGCTCCGTTTAAGTTCGTCCCCAGTTATGTTTTAAGGTTTAATGTAGATATCTCATCTAGATGAGATATTTTCCTGCAGTAAAAAGTATCCTATATGTTGACCCGGATAACCTATTATCATACCAAATTTAATTAAAATTTGTCCAGTGATTTTTTCGTGATGCGTTCCCACATAAACAAACGGACAAACCAACGAAAAATTCTAAAAACATTTATAATTATGTATTGATAATAATGTATAGATGTCACATATTATTATTGATTCAGTAGTCCTAGAAATTCTCTTTTACACACAAACAAACATTACTTTTACCTGTTTATCATAATTATGGAGCATACGTATGCGCGTAGTTTTACTGTAATATTATAAATCACCTACAATCTAATACAAAAACTTCTCGCAATACACTTTTCATTTACTTACTACACCATTGCCTTTTACACATTATTTCAACGTTAAAACTTACTAGTATATGAAATACTTGGCATAGTAAAGCGTCTCGTAATGTGCATGAGTTAGACGAAATTTTGATACAAGTTTTCCCTTTATGTCAAAAGGATGCCAAGAAAAAATTGAATTGTTCATAACAGGGGTCGCTATTTTATAAAATACCTTAGATTCCATAGAAATATTTCTCTGATGTGTCTATAGGAAATGTACATACTTACTTAAGTAAAAAATTCTTTGACTATTTCGTTATCACTCAATTTGGGTTTTATATGAGAAACCCTGACTTAGTGAGTGAGAAATGAAACCGATGGCATTTAAATAAAAAATCAGTTCTAAGTAAATGTTATATATTTAAACGAGCAATTCTTGTATATATATCAATATATAATCTGAATCTCGGAAACGGCTCCAACGATTTTCATGAAATTTAGTACACAAGGGGTTTCGGGGGCGATATATCGATATAGATTAGTCTTATGTTTGGGAAAACACGTGTTTTTGAATTTTCATGCGGTTTTCTTTTGCATTATTCCACGCATCACAATCTCGATCACGAATCTCGGTCGCATACAAAGTTTTTACTTTTGTTTTTTTTTTAAATGTATTCTAGTTTTTAGTTTTTTTAAAGAAAAAGAAAATTGTACTTCAGGCCAAAAACTCCGAGTGTCGGGGTTCGAATCCCGGTCGGATACAAAGGTATAATTTATTTTTGTTTTTTTTTTGTATTTATTCAAGTTTTTTGTTTTTTTTTAAATAAAATCGTACTTTTCAACCAAAAACTCCGAGCGAAGCTCGGTGGTAGGTACTTATAGTTAACGGTATGACGTAACGTTGACGTATAAGAGGAGCGAGGGTGAATCGCTAGTTTTAAATAAAACTCTCTTTTCGGATTTTTTTCGTGGATTTATTTTGATTTTTGGTTCCCGACGTATCGAATGCTTTACAGCATCCATGGTCACGGGAGAGACTGAGGTTTTAGATGTCTCCGAGCTCATAAAGTTGTTACAGACAGTAATCCGAAAAGATAATTTTATGAAAAATACTTACTGAATCAATTTTAAAATAAGTATCTACAACTTGTGTAGATCAAGCTTAGGATTTTAAATTATAATTTTAGATTTAGTAATGATTGACGATCATTATAATAATTTCCATGGAATAAACTGAAATATACTTAAAAATCAACTCGCTGTCCTCAAAATATTTAAAATAAGTGTGGAAGTCATCGACGGGATAGCCGGTATTATTATGGTAATGTAATTTGATGCCTTAATATTGTTTCAATAAAATTGGTATAAATTGTAAAAGATTTATGTGTATTTAATACTAATATAAAATTTATTACAAATTTATTATTTGTTTAGTATTACTATTACCTACTTAGTACTTCTACTACTAATATTATGTATAACAAAGTTTGTTAAATAAGTAAATATGTTAGGGCCTTAGCACACATCACCATCTAGTTCCATGGTAAGCTACGAGGCTTGTGTTATGGATACCGGATAGTTGATAAAGTACTCATTATTATATAGCTTTAAATACATATATATTATAAATATAAACACCCATGACTGAAGTACAAACATTCGTGCTAATCACACAAATGAATGGACCCAGCGGGACTCGAACACGCGACCGTTGGCGCAGCAAGTAGGGTCACAACACACTCAGCCAAACGTTTCTTCCAACGTCGTGTCAATATTATTATGGTAATAAATATGTTTGTTATTTTTTTCTATCTTCTCAACGGATTTAATTGAAACCTGACATAGATATAGCTTTCATCCTGGTCACATAAGCTAGTTTGTATCAACGTTTCTACGACGAGCGAAGCCGCGGGAAAAAACTTAGTAAAAATATTAATAATAACTCTTTATTGCTCACCTAAAAAGAAGATAAATAGAGTGGTTGGAAAATGTACAAGAGATAGTCTTATCGCTAAAATAGCTATTTATTCCAGGCGACCTTTACGTACAGAAAAAAGCCATCTGTAAGATAGAAGTGGTTTGAATATTAGATATATTTATATAACAACAAAGTAAAAAATATGCTTATACATATATTTGATATAAATATATTTAGTAAATACAGTCTACATACATAAAATTCCCATGTCACGATGTTTGTCCGCGATGAATTCAGAAACTACTTATCCGATCTTAACGTTTTTTTTTTCAAAATATGTGATTTCTTTAAACTTAAAAGATACGATAGTTTTTATCCTGATTACCTATTTTGTTTTTTTTATTACAAAATTAATGATTTTCTTACGTGTACTACGACAACGCGTGGCTGGGATGGCTAGTATTATATATGTATAAGTTGATATCAAGCAATAAAATGATTATGAAACTTAATGAAACTTGACAAGAAAGGCAAGATGTAAGATTCAATTAAATTCTAACAATAAATACAAAATTTACATGAAAATTGTTCCATTAACTTTGTACAAATTATAACGAACTGTAGTTAATATAAATTGCTTCAACGAAAACTTTTCTTGGATAGAAAGCCAATTTGGAACTTGATGCGTTATTGATTTTAAATATTTCCTTACATTTATAAAAATACATGTATAACTATAAAAATAAAATTATAAAAGTTCGTTTGTGAATCCCCAATTTTCCGTAATTTTTTGACGAATTGCTTTGAAATTGACAGATATTTTAAAATGAAACGTTTTTATGATATTCATTCTGCTTTAACTTGCCACTAAATGGCTCTGCATCTAAGCTGTACCTAACATTAATAACTAAAATATTGCCTAGCAGTAGCTTATGTGTTACCCCAGGTAATAGTTTAGCGGTCCCCCTTAACGTGCATTCACTATAACGTGGTGTGGGGGAGAGGGGGGTGGGGGTGAGAGGGGGTTATCATTGGCGTCCTGCAATCCAGCGCGAAACCAAGAAACGCACTGGGAGGCGACCCACCTCAGTGGGCTGTGTGTCATGCGGGTTGCTCCTGGTACTTCTCTGATATAAGAGTGGACTATTGGAGCAACCCATGGCTGTTGTGGTCTGCTTTGGCAGACCTGCCGTTGGAGCGTAAATGATTTTGCCATGCCCCATTAAAACGGGGGAGGTTTTAGTGGGTAATACTGGCTTTTCTAGCCGGCGAGTGCCACATAACCACCTGTATATATACAGTCGTTTCAGTCTGATTTAAACGAGTATAGCACAAGGAAAAAGTTAGCAATATTTTGTGCAGTTATATAAAGTTCGAACGGGTTCGATTCGCACTTGAATGATTTTTCTACAAAGTGAGATACTAAAAAAAAATTCCGTCATCACTTCTGATATACATTATATGAATGTATACACTTTCACGACAATGTCTAAACTAACTTGAAGTTTTTGACACAATATGTAAATTTGTTCGACGATCTACATGACTGGGTATCATGTTATGAAATTATTATAATTTAGGCAAGTTTTTGACGTTTCAACAATTAAGTTACTACGAGTAGGGAGTAGTTAACAAACTAAATGATCTGCTTCATGTATCAGAAAGTTTAATGAAAGCCTAATATGATGATTTTAATATATTGTATATAGCTAATAATATTTAATACAATATTAACGTCTTGGATAACTTTGCGCTAAATTGCGCTTTATTTAAAACTAGCGGCTCGGCATCGCTTCGCTCGTGTTCGCCTCTAGAATTAAAAAAACAAAACTATCCCATGAAAACAGTATTTTTGACCGGAATACGCTTATGTGCTATTCCAGACTATAACCTATCTCTGTGCCAAATTTAATCCAGATCCGTTCATCCGTTCTGGCGTGATTGAGTAACAAACATCTACACATCTAAACTTTTACATTTACTAGTAAGATTTTCATATCTCCTTAACTATATAGCCAAATAACATACTGTAGATTTTATTTCTACTAATTGTACATAATTAAATAAGGAAATAGAAAAATAATAAAAATATCAGTATGAATATATTTAATTACGATTAATATAAAAATATATAACTACTGGTTAAGAAAAGCTATAAAGCCGAAGCTATAATAAAAGTTCTTCTCGAGTGATTAACACGCACATACGTACAAACAGATGTTCGGTGGTGACTTTCTTTTATGTATAAGGATTAATATCAGGCTCCACGTTAACTATAAAATATTTTATATCAAATTAGATTGAAGAAATTCTACACATATATAAAATTGTAACTAAGCGTAATCTGTACATTAAATATTTTTTTTTAAATCTTATTGAAATTGACAATATTATCGATACAGATGCCGAACATATAGCTTTTAGATTTTTTTTCTGTGTGTCTGTTTGTAACCGTATCACGGAAAAACAACTGGAGGCCAATTTTGATGAAATTTGGTATGATGACAGCTGGTTATCCTTGTCAACATATAGGATACTTTTTACTGCAGAAAAATATCTCATCTCTAAAAAATCTGTACTAAACTCTATGACGTAAATAGGGACGAACCCGAGCGGAACGAGGTTGAGTCGCTAGTTATATTATATATTCCTTGTCAGATTGGGGAAAATATAAAAACTGTGGTTTTATTAGAGCGTTTGTTTCACTTTATTTACCCCAACTATATTCCCGAAATGTGGTAGGACGTTTCGTAGGTTTATTTGGTACAATAAACTAAAAACAAATGTTGGCGCCAATGTTCAGACTCCACTTGAACTATATAATTAAAGTAACAAGAAAATAATTAAAAAAAATTAGAAACTGACTGAATAAAAAGATAGGTACTTCTTAATTTTAAAAAGCAAAATAGTTATGTCTCTGTGTTAAAGGTGTTTGAATTAAAAAAAAATGCATAAAAGTTTAAAATAATATACCTATATAACATAATATATATGTATGTATAAAACAAAGTCGGGTTTGTTATAATACTTATAACTCGAGAACTGCTGGATCGATTTTTATGATCTTTGATTTATTGGATTTGTCTTCACCCCGAATAGCAGAGTAACTATTAAAACATCGGAAAAAATCACGATTTTATTTTAAAAAATCTACATATATAGGATACTGAGCGTTAAGACATATCTATGGATGAACCTGAGCGAAGTGAGGGTGAGTCGCTAGTTATACAATAATTCGACGTGAACTATTTTTACCAGATGTTATTTTTAATAAAATAAAAAAATATCTTATGTATATAAATAAAAAATAAATGCAGTTCATTGGTAAATGCATCATTTGAGAATAGCTGGATCGATAATAAATAAATCAATAAAAACATATATTGGTACTGGAAAAGTTTAAGTTTTAAGATTTTTTTTTAATAAAAAGTTACATTAGGGGATTCGGTAAAAACTGTCTATACCATCACTGCACATTATGCCAAATGTTATATAAACATATGTATATACATACATTCAAACCACATTACCCTCATATTGACTCTGTAGGATAAAACAAGACTCCATATTAAGTTTTACCAATCCAAGCTGTGAGCTCAACCATTGGCCCAAATGTCACATTCACTTACAAGTAACATGACATTGATAGTTTCATAAAGAAAGGTATATTTCCGAAGTAGTCTCATAGAAAGCCCGAGAACGAAGATGTGATAGCGTCTTTCTTTGGCAACGTAATACAAATAAATCCAAGGATAAGATGTAATAAACGGATTGTTCTTTTATATACCTACCATGTTCTTTTAGAAATAAATAGATACTCCACTACATTGTATTGCCCCTAATATTAAAAGTTAGAATTTTGGTTTTAATTTAGTTCAAAAAAATACTGTTATCAAATAATTCTTTAATCTTTGAATCAGCTCAAAATGGTGTTATATGAGAAAATAAATATCACTTGATCTACAAAAATGCTTTTAATTATGTCTATCTACTAAACTTTGGCTAACGCTCCGTTTTCAAATCCCAAATAAATATTTAAAAAAAAACTATATATTAGCGATACAAGTGTCTGATTTAAATATTATTTTAACAAGTGAACTGATTTTATGGCACTGTTTTTTTAATGATCCGAGAAATGACTTTTATCAGTTCATGAGTCATTTTATTAGGAAAATATTTTATATATCAAATAACATAAACATTGAGCAATATGTTACAAACAGATTGCCAAGTAAAAATTAATAGGATCTATGAAGCAAAAGTAAAATTACTAGTACGGACTTTGGCTCTGGAACAACCGTCATTCTTCAGCCGATTATAAAGACATGGTATGTAGGGGAAGATAAAAATACGCTAATGTCGTAAAAAACTTTAAGAAAGAATATTTTAAGCAAGCAGCGAAGTGAAATTGCCCAAGCTTAACACAATATTAGCCTTTGATATGAAAATTTGAAAAAAAAACTTTTTATAAGAGACCAAGTTGGCAAGTTAAGAACTTCGCAACTCCTGTCGTTACAAAAATATTAAAATACTTAATTTATCTTTATTGTTGCTATAAGAAACATTGCCATAACTGCCAATTTATCATGGGTGGGGCTTTTATATTTATTTACTGCTAAAAAAGTATTAGGAATGGAAAAAGACGTGATGGAGGAAGAGTGTTCTTGGGAATACCATAACGTGGACGATGTAAATGTAATAGTAGTACCCACACGAGGATATTATTAGTTATTTGTATGTTGTCCAACCAGTTTGTACTCTTACATTTTCTTAATTATATCAGCAGATATTCTCCGTCACATTAGCACTATCGGCTAATTATAATGATAATCATAAATCATGTTGTTGTTCGTCATATTTAGAAATGAAATATGTTTTTTATGTACAAATTGAGAAATTGCTTCGTATGGGAATCGAATCCGAAATCTTTAGCTCAGTGATAGCCGAACTGAGATATAACACACATCGTTTGCCATATTACAATACTCGAAAGATATGTTTTTATAGGTTAGTGGGACATATGAATTTAATTATTGATTTTATTTCACTCTATTTTACAGTTCGAAAAATTACGAAGATTTGTTTATGATTTTAAATTCATATTTCATATTATAAATAAATATTTTGCTTTTTAAAAAGGGTATACTTGGCCATTTGGTTGTATGCTTTATTCTTTTTGTAGTGCTTTCACTACACTGGCCCCATGTAAGTTTCATGAACCTATCCCTAAATAAGAAAAGCTTACGCTTATTAGGAAGAGTTCTCGCAGGACACTGCTGCTTAACACCTCCAGGTAAATTTCTAAGAAATCTATTGTTAACTGTAACGCCGGCGTGTCCGCGGTCGTTGAGGGAATAAACAAACACATGTTCAACGTAAGATTGAGTGATACACAAACCTGTAGAAGATATATATGGAGGCAGATGAAACGCCACTCCATCTTCTAGGGGAGTTTCGACCTATGATACACGAGCGCAGTCTTCATTTTGGGAAATAATTATAAGTCCCATATGAAATTATGGAGCGTATTCCTAAGCCAATCGTACAATTTAGTACAGCGGAAGGGCTTAGTGGATTACTGTATTCTAATATTCGGTGATCACAATAGATGAGAAATTGTCGAAGTACTACTTATAGCCGCAAAAAAATATAAAAAATATATAAAGAAAATAATTGTCAACCCCTAAGAGTAAAATAATTACTTTTAAACTGCAGTTAAAAAATATTTATCCTATATTAAATTAAAAAAATGTAAGGGTTACTTAGATGATACAAATAAACGCCGATTTCGAACTAGAAACAAACTGGCTATTCATTTAATTAACTGTATATGAAATAAGCTCGATGTTGATAACCCGCTCGTAAAAGCCAATGAAATGTGACCATAGCTGGCAGTAAACGTCTTTTGATATGCATAATATAATAGTTGATAGCAACATTTGCTCGTTTGAACAAAATTAGAGATATCATATTGTAATTTGATTTTTGTTATTACTGTATTGTACCTAATCATATTTTTGTTCTTGCTAATGTTCGAAAGTGGTCGATATTAGACCATAATATTTATTATTAAATTATTTTTATTGATAACACTAAAGCTCGTCTAAGCTAAGCTACTAAATACAAAAAAACAGGTTAATAAGCGAACGAGAAAATGGTATGCACTGATGTTACAATTAAACTATAAAATCTATACATATAATAAAATTCTGAATCAAATCTGTACATTAAATATTTTTGTAAAATCTTTTTAATATAGACATTATTATCGATATAAAAGCTGAATCTATAGTTTTTAAAATTTTTGTCCTTCTATCTGCCTCTGTTTGTTTGGAAACGCATCACGATGAAACCACTGGAACAGATTTTGATGAAATTTGGTATCATCATACCCAATTTCATTGCCGCTAATTATCTATGATCCGGGTCAACATATAGGATACTTTTTACTTCGGGAATATATCTCATCTCTGTGAAATCTATACTAAACGTTAAAACTAGGGACGAACCCGAGCGGAGTGATGATGAGTCGCTATATATAATAATGTATATACATAATTTTAAAAATGTTACTGCAGTTATTTCAACATATTAAGATACAAAAATAAGTGATTTTTTTTCCTGGCAGTTAGAAGAAATTATGACTCAAAAACTTGATCATAATCTAACCTGTTACGTCTTGATTTTATAGCTATTTCAGACAGTTTGTAATTTCTATATATATAAAAATTTACGCTGTACTTGCGTTAAACGCAACTCAATTTTCGGAATATTACTTTTTTATTACGGACAAAATCATTTAAAATATACATACCCAATATGCCCAATCTATAGTTGATGGTGACCACCACGAGTCCCGCGTGAGATGATAAGACGGTCCCATCATATGGATTTCCAGAACTCCACTCATAGCTTTCACCATGAACAAATACTAGCACGGGGTATCTCGCCACTGCGTCCCGTACACCTGCTAAATAAAAATAAACCTTAATATATAGTAGATAAAATTGAGTTTCGCACTATTATTGGGATATATGTGATCGTGTCAAACATATCTTTTTTTTTTGTTTAATATATAAAAATCAATCGCGAGAGACGAAGAATATGGATAGACGCTAGTAATTATTCAAGAGTTATTTTTTTATTTTACAACGTATTTCGTATCATGAAACCTAAAAAATATCTAAATGCTTACTACATATGGAAGGAATAATTTCTTTTTAACTAATGATAATATGAATAATATATAAATTTATAATAATATATATAACTACATAAATTTTATTTAAATTATTCTACACCTAGATATTCAAAAATATATATAAATTTGCGTAGCCTTAGTACTTCTTCAGAGTTTAGACCAAAGCTAAAGCATTAAAATTGTTTATTAACGTTAAGAAAATATAACTTTTGTATGGAAAATAAAATTTTATGGTATCAAATAAAAAATATCAACCCCTTAAAGACCCAGCCATGTCGTTATTATATAGTACAAATTCACCTTTCACAACGAGTCAATAATAACATTACTTTAATGTATAGCGTGACATGGACTCATTATGTTTTATAATTACCTATCATACTTTATTTATTAGGGGAGTGATATACATCAGCTGTTATGAATTTTAACACTTCAAAAATGGATGAATGAACTATACATGGACCTCCTTTTAATATGAGGAGAATCGGGCCATAATCCACCACGCTGGCCAGATTCGGGTTGGCGGACTACACATTTTTTGATTGATGTGAAGTGAAGTGATTCGCACTTGAGAATATCAGGTGCGAGATTCAAGATTTAAGTCCGCTTCTATATTCTTCTATCTATTCCAATGTGACTAATTTTTATTTTAAAATATTCATAAAATGGTCAGGATAAGATTTTAGGTGAAAAAATATATTGGAAAAGTTGTTTAAAAACTTTCCCGAGTTCAAAGGAAAATTCGGAAAGTATCGAATGTACTTTTTTCAATAGGATATTTATATAAACGCAAAGATCACACCCCAAAATTGTGGACAAGACAAGTTCTGGCAGAAAAGCTAGTATGTAATAAAAAAATAATAATAACTGTACTAAAAATGCTAATGCGAGAGGTTCTTTGAATTTATTCTCGAGTTGAAGTTGTTATTCTTGAGCAATATTTCCAAGTACCAACAAAACTAGGTGTTCTTAAGCATGACATTTCCTCCGATTATTCCATTTTCATAGCTTATAATAAAAGGGAAACATAACTTTAAAAAATACGCGAATATAAAAATAATCATCTAAAATGAACGTTCTTAGAAAGTAATATAGCTAAATCACAGCGTCAATGACCAACAATATAAAAAGAGAATGGCGAGCGTATGATCCCATTTCGGTAAATGGGGACTTTAATAAAACGGTCTCCTGCCGTCACTCCGTACATTTTTTACATTTAACACGTCATATCCACTTTTATATTCAAGTAAATTATTATTCTGCCTTCTATGGTATTGAACAATGAATAACATTGTTCTAGAAACTAGCATGTACGGCTGTAGATCCGTTTCTCTCCTGGACTCAAGTCCAGGGTTAGGTGTGTTGTTACATTCGTACGCCTTAAAGCACATAAAGATACCGCTTTGCGCCTGATCTCTGACCGGAATATAAGAGTGACGGGAATAGAGATAGTACTTGTGTTTAATATGTGTCGGCTCCATAGACCATCTGTGTGTCTGGTATTTTGGCTGGCTTATTTCAACTTTAGCGTACAAATTCTGCGCCCAATATCGGTTATTTTAGTTCTTTATCGAATGACTTCATTGCGAATTCTATTAGCCAGTGATATTATTAATTATTATACGATTATATTATAATCCGTATTACTAACTACGTTTTATTGCTCGCTAAGGGATCTTGAATTCAGTGAATCAGGCCTAAGTGAGCGGTCAAGTTTCGGCTTCGTATGTCATTACTGGTAGGACGCACTGGTTGAAGACCCTGGTCTTAAGGGAATGTGGGATGGACGACACAAAAATATGAGGCAGTCTCCTGAAGGCCGGCTAGTCGAAGCGTATTCTTCTGTTAGCCTTCTTGTTAAAATTGTACCGTCCAAATTGCATGGTCTGACCCAGAAATACGTATCCCTGCACAACTTTGAGAGCAGAGTCATTTATGACCACCGATGACTTACATCTTATCAAGATTCATCCCGAGACCCACCTGTCTTGAATAATCGCCCAGGCCTCTAAATATTTTACTGCAGGCAAAGGCTACATGTATTTCTTAAATTTGTTGGCTATAAAATTGCAAATTCAGAGTTTAGATAGTACAGTCAAACAAATATCATGTCAGTCTAGTGTCAATGTCAGTATAGATTAAATTATGAAAAGTGAGAAGGGATACATAAATACTATTACAACCAAAAAAAAGAAGAAAAAAATATTATATAGGTAAATATTGTACACTTATTTGAAAATGAAAAATTAAAATGCGTGTACCTGAACATGACAGGTAATTAGACTGATTTTTTTCTTTTGTAGGCTAATATTTATATCTACTGTCTCGACATTTTTTGATTTATAATGTAAGGTAGTTAAAAATTTGCGCAATCTCCGAAATGGTGTGGCCGATTTTGATGGGACTTTCAATGGCAGGTAGTTGATGTTATAAGGAGTAGCTTAGAATACTCTAATTTCAGTAAAAGAATTAGGGTAATTGAGGCAGTGGCAGCCCAGTGGTAACACGCTCGCTTGGGAAACCGAGTGAGGCTGGTTCAAATCCCGGGTCTCGCACATCTGATATTTTCATTTGTGAATCATTTCTAACATGATTACCACTTCCCTTACGGTGAAGGAAAACATCGTGAGAAAAGCTGCATGCCCGCCAACCCGCACTTGGCCAGCGTGGTGGACTATGGCCTGATCCCCTTTGTACTGAAGAGAGGTCCGAGCCCAGCAGTGGGACGTTAAAAAGGGCTGAATATATATTAGGCTACCGATCAAAAAAATTAAAATGTACCTAGGGACGAATCCGAGCGAAGCAAGGATGAGTCGCTAGTAAATAATAAAATAAATGAGGCCTACAGATCAGTATGTATCTCTACGACATTCTTCCTTCTACAGTTCCTCGTCCCATTAATGTTAATTGTTTGTTAATGTTTGTGTTTAGTCCATTATGTAGATTTCTGAATACATAATATATTAAAGGTAAGGAAATTTTCGTCATTATAGATTATTATTAGAACTAACAACTAATCTGAGGGACATTTTTCCAACTATTGGTTCTTAGCAAAACATACTCGTAAGTGTATTTCTTCATTAAAATTATAATTGAATATCGAAATTGACTATACTTTATCAATTGTACTTAGTTCTGAATTTTAATGAAAGTGGATTGTTACTGAATAATGAAATAAGAAACGTTTCAAGTCCCATCATTCAACTAAAATATATCACATAATAAAACAAATCTCAGACAATAACTAACACTAGTATAGTTCTGAACAATCAAAGTCAATTTTTGTATACGTCAGAAGCAATAAACGATAACCAATAAAACTAACTAGAGAACAATTTATGAAACTTCTGCTGTAACTAATATTGGACATTTATTGGAAAACTCATATGTTTCGAGAGGCAATGACATTGTTTTAATATGAGGCTATCTGCACATTGTAGCAAAATATCATGCTTTCATAACATATGCTACAGTTGTTATTACTTTTGAAAATTGGAAAACTAATCATATTTTGGTACTCTTTGGAAGTTTCAAAGGTTTCTTGGATGTTCCCAGAAGATTTAAAATTTGGTACTTTTATTGGATTTATACCTGATCTTTTTAAATTTTTATCTTGCCACCTTGTATTATTCCAATTTTATTTAAAATAAAATTGGCAATTTTAATTTAGTTCCTTATCGTCTGTCTAGTTGGCCTGCTAAGTCCGTTTTTGACCAATTTTTCTTTTTATGCCGGTTAAAAAGTTCAGATGATTATCTACTTTATGTTGAAGGAATAACGACGATATTAATATAGAAAAGTTAGAAAAATATCAAGGAACCAACGGTATTTTCGGAATTTCGATTTCTAAAAATGAAATGATATAATTCAGTTTTTCCTGCGTCTTGTAAAATATGCACTTATCAGGTTAACGAATTAGGCCGACGATATGTAACTTTTTCATTTGGAAAAAATGCCATAGCCGAGTTGCAAAACCTTAATTTAAGTGCTGCCTTTCAAAATATATGTAAAAAAATTTAATTTCAAATTTTGTACAAACTAGAATAAAACATTATATAGGTTTTGTATGCCTTCTCGTTTGTGACCAACTTCAAAATAGATATATCCAAGTTGGCTACAAGCGTTTGTATATATGTATATATGTATCGCATGCACAAAAAAACGTATACTTGAATTTTCACCAATTGGTTCCGAGTTTCATAATTTTATTTTTTTTTAAATAAGTTATACCCATTTTACCCCACTATAATTTCAAGAGCATTAAGGATACTACCATAATTATAAAGCCGATTTGAAGTCGGTTTAATGTTTGAATTACAAAGTGTAGTAATTAGTTAGCTAATTTTTGATATGTGTATTATTAATGTTTTTTTCCTACATATAAAAAAAAATATTTTTCGTGTTGTTCTCAGTTTTATTTTATTTTTTTGTTCCTGACATTTCTAATACCTGGATATTAAAAAAAATATTCTATATATAATTTAGTTATTATCTCTTCTATTAATATAAATGTCTTTGTTTCATCCCATTTCATTAATCAGATAAGCTTCTTAGAGACACATCGAATGACCAGTTGACTTTATTATTGTTTACCAAACGCTCATGGAAATAATATATTGATATTTCTTGGCAGCAACAAAGATAGCGAAAGAGTTTAGATTTTTTACTTTACGAGCGACTTACCCTCGCTTTGCTTAGGTACATGCATCCCTATGTGCCTTTTGCATTTATTATATCATTAGCGACTCACCCTCGATACGCTCGGGTTCGTTACTAGTTACGTTTTAATGTTTAGTATAAATTTCTCAGATATGATATATTTTCCCCTAGTAAAAAGTATCCTATATGTTGACCCGGATAACCAGCTATCATCATAGCAAATTTCATCTCAAAATCTGTGCAGTCTTTTTTCGTGATGTCGTCACAGACAGACAGATAGACGAAAATTCTAAAAACTAGATTAGGCCTCTGTATCGATAATAATGTCTATTTCAATAAGATTCTCCAAAAAAATATTTAATATACAGATTTGGCTTAGTTTGTTTATTATATGTATACTGTATAGATAAATAAAATATATTGGAGTTTCATCCCTGAAACATGGTTTGATTATGAGTAACAGCCATGACAATATTAGAAAATTTATTGTAATATGCCCGGCCATATTGGACACTTTTCCAAAGAATTTGTAAGTTAAGTGTACTTTTGATCTAAATCGGGACTCGAGCTCTATGCCTCCGGATCTGTAGCTGTATAAGTTAGTCTTTAGCGAATGAGTCATGTTATATAAACAATGTATTGACGACACGTTTGGCTCAGTTTGTAGTGACCCTACTTGTTGTGCCAGCTGTCGCGGGTTCGAGTTTTTCTGGGGGCGTTCATTTGTGTGATGAGCACGAATGCTTGTACTCCAGTCATGATCGTTTATGTTTATAATATGTATGTATTTAAGAGATATATATGTAATGTATCAACTACCAGTATCTGGTATCCTTAACACAAGCCTCGTAACTTACCATGGAACTAAATGGTGCTATATGTTAATGTCCCAATATTAATTTACTATCTATTTATTTAATGAAAAGCCTCTAAATAACAATTGAATTCATAAAATTGGCATAAATAAAACAGATATTTATTTAACTGATAGATTAAATTTTACCAAGAACTAATACAAAGTATTAAAACATTTCGGATCTATATTTGATTAAATAATAAATTAATTTGTTATATTCTAGATACAAAATTTAAAATAAATTCCCAATTAAAACGAATTTGCGTAAGCTAAAGTAAACAAAGTAAAGTAATAATTGTTGAATCATTTTCAAACTCTATTTTATAATTGGAAAATCTACCATTTATTATATAAGATCCAATTATGATATCGTAGATATTTAAGTTCTAAAAGTATAGAGGTAGAGCTAAAGCAAAAATGCTAAAACTGATTACAGTTATCTTCCTATTATAGTAAAAAAGATAGTATTTAGCCTTTGTTAACATCCCACTTCTGGGCATGGGTTCCACGGTATCAGGTAATAAATAGTTCATTATGCTGGCCTAAAGCGAGTTAGCTGACTTCACATTAGGGTGGAGTGAAAAAAAAAACCTTTTCTTTCTTAACTTGGGGGTAGAATTTGCAGCTTATAAAAAATAAATGAGTAAAAAATTTTTTACTCAACATTTTGAGGTGGCCCATTAATTTTTAAAATAAATTATTAATTTATTTTTGTTTTGAAAAAAAATTGTTTTAGAATATATAGTGTCTTCTTTAAAGTCAATTAAAGTCATACACGTCTCTCGAAAAATTGTTAGGTTATTATAGACATGAGGCTACCTCTTGATGTTTTCCTTCACCATATGACAAGTGGTAATCATGTTGGAAATGATTTGCACATAAAAATATCAAAGGTGCAATGCACGGGATTCGAACTCGCTTCACTCGGAAAAAAGTGGACAAAAATAGATCTTTTCATTATTGTAATGTTTTATTTCTTGCCTATATCTTTATATTTAGAAATGATATTTCAAATAATAAAAAATAATAGTGTCTATATAATAAGAGTATGTAAATGACGACAATTCAATCAAATGGACCATACAGTTATGAATGTGATCAAAACGCTTGCATTTTTTGTTCGAAACGTTTTGTAGGGAGAATTACATGAATTTATTTGTACAAAATTATGCAAAGCTATCATTCGAAATTACTAAATTTCTGATTATACATACTCGACAATGTAGTTTGAATGTTAGTTATTTTCATATGAAATCGAGTTAAAATTCATTCACTTACTACATTGGAAGGCAAAATTCTTTCATAGAAATATATTCAACCAGTTCTAATATCATTAAAACTTATAAAAAAAACTTACATGCACGTAAAAATCTAGAATAGGAAAACTCGTATTCATATATTTGAATCGGAATATTCGAAACTAAATATTATCACAGCATTTTCTATGCATTCAAAATGTTCAAATTCAATTTCCAACGAACAATTCTTTTTATTTCAACTGAAAAATATAGAAATGTATTGATAACTTCGTATCTTTGATTTAAACGCGTAACAAAAAGCGTATCTTAGAGTTGGCATTATCAAGGCTTATCCAGAGGATAGATCGGGCAAAAGGATAAATCAAGTTTTTGCAACATTTTAAAGGGAATGAATCGGAAACCATTTTTTTTTTGTAAACTTTACAAATCTTGGCACGAACGCTGGTTTAAGATAAAAACGACGAGATCTTTGTACAAAGTAACTTTGTTTGGAACCGAGCAGCAAAAGCTTTCGATATTATGTAACTCCGTCGAGTTTTATCGCGCTGGTTATGATATATAATTTGTTTGAACGCTCTTATATCTGAAAGAGCTACGAAAAAAAGGCTGAATACAGGCTGAAATTTGTTTGGCGGAATTCACATGTCTTTCAAAAACTTGCTAGGTTCAGTCGGACATGAAGGTTTCTTCACGATGTTTTCCTTCACCGTAGGGCAAGTGATAACCATGTTGGTTGGTAGAAATTATTTGCACATGAAAATATCAGAGGTGTGAGACCCGTGATTTGAATCCGGGTCACTCTGTTTCCCAAGAAGCGTGTTGCAACTGGGCAATCTGCCTGCCTACACTGCCTTCCAAAGAACGAAGTACTTGTAAAATCCTTTTACATTTTACAGCCTACCAGCGATGTACCATCGTTTTACTCGCGTGCATCTCAATAATTGCTTATGTGTTATTCTAGTAACATCATCCGTATACATGAGTAAATTACACGAGTGAAATCAAAGCCGAAATCAAGTTAATTAGAACTAATAATTATTTATATGATTATGACTTTCAATTGCAGATACAAATATCACGGGAGATAATATGTAAGCTACTTTTATGTGGAAAAAAAAAAGAATTCTCAATTTTATTGACAGTTTCTGAATCACAGCTTTTTATTTTCATAACATAAGCAGAAGCACCAGTAAAATCTTCTTCTTGTCTTAACTTTTATTTATATAAATAAAAATCAAATGCCATAAGTTGATAAGCGGACAGCTTGAGATTCGTCTATGGGTTTTTTTATCATAGTTTTAATGAATTTTTAAGGCGAAAAATAGAGAAGTTGCCGAGAATGTTGGACCGTTCAGAAAAAACTGAATGTGCTTATTTCTATAGCATTCTTGTGAGCTTAAAAATCACTAACAAAGAATTAGCAAAAAACGATGTCTATTAAGTTATCTAGTTAAAAAAAACTTTATATTTCATTTTCATTTGCCATTTAACTAACAATGAAACAGTTGAATTTTAAAAGGTAATATAGTAAACGAAAGCAAAACTGATTGCCATCAATTACAAATTGCGAAATATGTTCGATGCGTTTGGCGTTGGCATTAATCAAACAAGGGTTGGGCCAAGTAGGTCAGTAAGCAAGTCAATACGTTTATAGAACAAAAACCCCAAAGGTAATGCATTACACTGCGAAATATAATAATAAATTCCAAATTCTTTGACAAATGTTACTGATTTTTATTGTTCAGAATCTCTCTGAATATACATAATTTAGTTATTTGTTGAGGAAATTTTTGATTAACAAGATATTGTGAATCTGTACTAATATTATAAAGAGGAAAGATTTTTTGTTTGTTTGTTTGTATCGAGTAAGCTTCGAAACGAGTGGACTGATTTAGATGAAATTTGGTAAAAAGATAGTTTGAGACCCTGGGAATTACATAGAACAGTTGTTATTCCAGGTTTTTTAGAAACATTTCTTTGTTTTATTTCGGGTGATTAAATCTAATTCTTTTAAGCTCTTGATATTCTTATATTTAATAAGTAGCCGTTATCATGACGCTGTAAAATAGTCTGAAGACAGAAGCTTAACTATTATATTTCGTGACATATTTGTTAAAAGATGATCAATGTAATGTGATCATAGAACTTAATGATAGTTTATCATCAAATCTTTGCCTTTCTATATATAGCACCGTAACAGGTGTATTAAGATATCAAGAGACAATAATACTCGGAACTTATTCCGAGTACTGTTAAAGATGTCGTTAGTAGTAAGTGACATTTAAAATCATTAAAAATGTTGGCAAATGAAAGCTTCACATAATATTTTCTTAGATTTTCGTGAATATGTGACATTTTAAATAAAACTAATTATTTGTCTCCCGTGTCTATGTTTATTGTAAAGCATTCGTAACATGCATACAAAAGTAAAATCAAATCGTGAAACATCCAAAAAAATAATTTTATTTAAAATGTAAGTTAGGTTTTATTAACATTCCCAAGAGTCCATGTATGATGGAATATCAAATACTAAATTTAAAAATGGCATGTTCATTCAAGTGACTTTTTATTTTCATTGATCTAAGATCTAGTCGTTAAAGTAAAACAATAAAATATTTCAAGCACTTTTTTAACGTGGGACGTTGCTTGGCACGGGCCTTCCTTCAATATGAAGGGGATCAGGCCACAGCCACAGCCGTAGGCCATAGGCCACGCTGGCCAAGTGTGGGTTAGCGGACTTTACATAATATTTCTAGAGAACTTGCTAGTTGAAGATCTCCTAACCACTGTTTCTTTCATCGTAAGACAAGTGCTGAGTCATGGTAGTCATGTTAAAAATTATTCGCACATGAAAATATCAGAGGTATCAGACTCGGGATTTGAACCCGATTAAATTTCCCTGTTTTCCAAGCAAGTGCATTACCACTGGACTACCAATGCCAAGATGGTTATAACATTAACGTAATAAACCACGATCAACTATCATAAAACGCTCGCGCAAATGCCCATATGTATACATATAATAAAATTGTAACAAAGCCGAATCTGGACATTAAATATTTTTTGGAAAATCTTATTGAAATAAACATTATTATCGAAACAGAGGCCGAATCTATAGTTTTTAGTATTTTTGTCTGTCTGTGTGTTATCGCATCACAGAAAAACCACGAAAGGGATTTTGATGAAATTTGGTATGATGATAGATGGTTATCCGGGACCATATAGGATACTTTTTACCGCGGGAAAATATCTCATTTTTGAGAAAAAATACAAAAACTGTATAAGAGTATACTAATATGTAAAACCTAAGAATTTGGTTTTTAGTCACCTGAACGCAGGCGGAGTCGCGGGTAAGGCTAGTAGCCTATACAGCCTATTACAAAACATATATAGAAATAAATCTCAATCTTCGAATCCTTTATAACATTGTATTGTGACGTCACCAAAAATATATGTAAATACCTAATTGATTGGTGGATACGAACCGACGGAATAAATTACCGCTCTGTTTTGTTTGTGGAACTCATTTATTTGGATTTATGCTGCGACGTGACTAATGCACGCCAGCGTTTATTCTCTCTAACGAGGTATTACATTATGAAATTAGGCATGAATTTGGTATTTTATTTAATAGATTATATTCATATTTTCAGCTTCACAGCAGTTATGGGATGATGCTAGTCTTGTGCGGAGAAAATGTTTGTGAATATTTTATGATTAATAACGAAGCTTATTTTCGCATTTAACTTTTATAGTATTATTCGCCCAATGGTCGAAATTCGGTTTAAATTAATAATTTTATTGATTTTTTAATGATAACACTAAATCTCATCTATAACTACTATATAAACAACAGTTAACAAACAGAGGAGAAAAAGGCACTGAACGGCTTCTGTATCGATAATAATGTCTATTTCAATAAGATTTTCCAAAAAATATTTAATGTACACAAACAACAACAATGTGACACTTCTACTGTATGAAACTCTTCACAAAGACACGTTTAATCCTTGTTATTTTCCTATTTTTAAGGATTACTAAGAAAAATCACGGAACTGACGAAGCAAGAGTCCGACCCATTTTCAACCGACTTCAAAAAGGAGGAGGTTCTCAATTCGACTGTATGTTTTTTTTTTTTTTTTTATGTTTGTTACCTCAGAACTCCGTCATTTATTAACCGATTTGGACAATTTTTGTGTCGTTTGAAAGGGTATACTTCCAGATTGGTCCCATTTAAATTTAAAAAAAAAATACCACCCCTAAGGGTGGAAAAACAACTAATGATGAATTTAACCTACTTCTAATTGTCATATTGACTTGAAACTTTGTAAGTATTTCTATTTCTGTTGATAGTACAGTGGTTCGGTATTGTTGACCTGATCTGATGCCAAGGCCAGAAGGTGGATAGGTGGAACTCTTCAACGGCTAATAGTAGATACTTTGAGTTTGGGCTTATTTTGTTTGATTTGACAAGCCTAACACGTTAGAATCCTTACTTTTCTACTACTGTCTACACTAAAAAGGGAAAAATAAAAACTTTTTAACAAAAAAATAAAAACCGACTTCAAACAAAAGCACTAAAAAGAAAAAAATAACTGATTGGTAGTTTTCATTTACTATACATACCTAATCAAATATTTTCGAAGTCGGTGTGCTTTGGCTAAGTAATTAAAGCCTACCTATTAAATACATACCTAATCAAATATTTTCGAAATCGGTGCCAGCCCATACAAAGCAAAGCACACCGACTTCGAAAATATTTGATTAGGTATGTATAGTAAATGAAAACTACCAATCAGTTATTTTTTTCTTTTTAGTGCTTTTGTTTGAAGTCGGTTTTTATTTTTGATCGATTTTAAAGTATATCTGAAACAAAGCATGTCAGTTGTCTAGACGCTTTTCAATTTTTTCCCCCTAAAAGCTTTCTAAAATTACCTCTACTTTAAACTTTAAGTCAAAAACTTATAGCGAGTGACATTTTCTTTAGTAATATCGAAAGTTTATATTCTTTTTTAGTTTACCTTTTAAGTTAGCTGTGGAACATATTGACACTTAATTCCGTTTTGAGCATCCTGCCAACGCGATATCTACACGATGGGTGGGTGTTTACTGCAGTAATATAGAAATTTCAACGCTCTTGTTAGATGATGACAGCATGAAAGCTTAAAAAGTTACCTACTATATTTTAAACCTAGTAAACCGAGTGAGGCGGGTTCGAGTACCGAGCCTCACACCTCTGATATTTTCATGTGTGAATCATTTTCAAACATGATTAGCACTTGTCTTACGATGAAGGCAAATATGGTAAGAAAATCTACATGTCTGAGAAAATCTAGCAAGATTTCTAAAAACGTGCGAAGTCCGCCAACCGAAACTTGGCCAGCTTCTTGGGCTATGGTCTGATCCACCTCGTATTGAAAGGAGATCCTTGCCCAGTAGTTGGAAGTCAAAAAAGGCAGAGTACATACAATATAAAACATAAAATTAAGATCCATATATAAAAAGTATTCGTAAAGAAAGCAGCGCCTACATTTTGCTATAAACACTTCAACTCTCTACCGAAGTTATAAAACTTTTCGAGTTTTACATAAATTCAACCTATTTATAGTTTAAAAAGTAAACTAAACAGCTGAAATTTTTCAAGCTACCAGATTATGAGATTGAGTAGCACTATTTTAAAGATATCAAAAAATATTTATACAATATCCTATGAAAATATTCAATAGACTTTAAAATTGTTTCACAAATACAACGTTTTATTTTGAATAATATGTTGTTTATTGACATAACATGGAAATGTAGCTGTATGTAAAAGCTAATTTATACTATAATAATTTTCTGAGTCGAATCTGTACATTAAATTTTTTTTGGAAATCTAATTTTATTATTTATATTTAAATCTCAGCTCTCAAGATATATTTTGGAAAATAACCAATTTAATAACGTTTAATATACATACATCTGTAACTATAATTATTATTATTGATATCAATTATTATTATTAATTAATATAATTATTAGGATATATCCCATCTCGTTAACTGAGTACCTACTTATGTGGCGACCATTTGCATATTTTTTACTTTAACTTTAAGTGACTTTCTCTTTTTGAGAATAAAATTCTTTAAACTTAAACTTAATATTACTATAGATACAGAAGCCGAATCTATAGTTTTTAGAATTTTTATCAGTCTGCCTGTGACGTCATCGCGGAAAAACAAATAATAATAGTTTTAGTTATTACGTGTTTTTTATTTACTATTATATTGCAACAAAATTTTAGCCGTTGGCTCAAGAAGCATACTTTTTGACCATTACTTCCTTTATAAAATCATGGACACTGACAGAATTTTGAAATATTCGTTCCGTATGGAATTAAATAGGATATTATGTGGAATTACTGCATTTTTAAAGTAGAAAATATGGAAGTTTAGTATTAGGCTTTTGTTTATATTGCCGGAGAGAAATCCCATCGTACCCTATAGTCCTACTGTTCCTCTTTAAAAAATGTGTAACAAAAATATTTTTACAATGTAAACCATGTTCCAATAGGACAATGTAAAATATTATAATACTCAATTTTTTTACATAATATGTCGCATTGAAATTTTATTTTAACAAAATATCTCACGTATTCCTCTGAGTCATCGAACAAAGCAATCTTTTGCGCCAATCGAAAAAGTTACAAAAAAACAAGAAACGCCCGAACGTATTCGTTTCAACGTAATATTGAAGAGCGTGATGTCTTTTTTGGTGCTAGCTCGCCTTTATGACGATACGGTGCTTAGCATTGTTGCATTTAGGATCGATACTTAGAATTTGGGGGATTAAAAGTTGAAAGGGTTGAATGGAAAAATGATAGTCTATGTACTGCCCGTGATTTTCGATACTGATTGTGGGAGATTTTTTTCATTTGCACGTTCTGTTATTGAACTGTTAAGTTTGAAAAATTAGATATTTCTGATGATACCGGTGTTATATTTTTTGTATTAAAAATCAGAAAATGGTTTTCAATAAAGAAAAAATAATAACATAGAAAACAATGATTTTTTTTAAAAAAATGTCCGTTTGTCTGTACGTTTGGCGCGCTAATCTCCGAAACGGCTTCATTCTCAGACATTTAGTAGTTGTTTTATTTAAATTAGTACATAAATAATAAAGTTATGTCAATTTAAAGAATCAAAAAATATATTACCATTCATTAGAATGCATAAATATGAAAAAAAATTTTTTTATTATATTCTAAATTCTTATAACATTCAACATTCATAATATTTTTATTTGCTTTATCAAATTGTTACCTGTATTTAGTTGAAAGAGTATTTAAAGGTATTGACTACTTTTCCAACTTAAAAGTACCTATTTAAAGGTAATCGGTAAAGTATTTAAACGTACTAAAAACTTTTCAAACTTAAATATTTAGCTCATAAATATTCAGTACAAAAAACCTAAATACAAACTATTAAAATTTGTTTCCTCCATCAATTTGATGAACATAAACTATCTTTTTTTTAAACTTTACACCAAAAGTCTTCTATTTTAATACCTATGTATTTTCTTAATTTATTTAAATTGGAACACCGAAGTAAAAACTAAATTGCAAAATTCAATTCATTAAAACGCTAATGCATCTTTATTTGTTTGCCTAATTAGGTGTCCACGAATTGTGAAACACACCCGCTCGCATTTAATTCAACCGAATTCCCGACCTGTTTCCGATTCACTTGAAATGCGATTTCCTCTTAAGGGTAAAATTACTTTTCGAATTATTTCTGTATGGTTCACCTTTTTTAATTATAAATTAGATCCAAAAGCTATCATATTATACTTAAAATGTTGATATTTTATAATAATTTTAATATTATTATCGAAATCTAATTTAAAATTATAATTAAAAACGATGAAATTTTAGCGCAATTGCTTAGATTCAAAGAATGCTCTGAAATATTTATGAATAACCGTTCTTATATGTTATATAATGTAGAAAAATTAATTAATATATAGTTACCTTGAGCTGGAGCGTAGATATTCAAATACAGGCAATCTTCAGACTGATTAGTCAAAAATGGTAATATTCTCTTCAAATATTCAAGTCTTCCTTTAGAAATTCTTTTTAGGACTGCTGTTTCATTTCTTATATCTGGAAGGACTTGTGGACAGACTGGACTGAATTCTTCAGCAATTTTGACACCAGACCACTGAGCTCCCGAGACTGGAGGCATAAACCTTAGGGAACCTATAGGAGGCGATGCATAGGGTACTCCTCTAAACACTTCGACTGGTTCAAGAAACCTTGACTCAGGAGTTATTATGAAACCTCGTATGTCACCATATTTAGTCCGAACTACACGTGAACTTATCACAGGTAAATTCTTGTCTTCCATTGTAGATTCTCCTCTGACTGTTTTGGATGTCAGTGCAGGTAGAGTGATAAAATGAACTATTATAAGTATTAACATTTTTCCGCTTACACCGTCCGTGGACGTAAGATATCAGGTGGTGCTATAAGTCGATCATCTTGTGATTTGGATCTTCTACGCCAAAAAATTTACCGATTTATCTGTAACAAAATGAAAATGCTTAACCCATTGAATAACAGAATAGCTTTTAGATGCTTAATTTGTTTTTCTCAGTACCATTTACATCAAGTTATTATTGCTGTTAGCTGAATTAATTTTGGATGGATAGTTAAGTTTTTTGCTACTTGAGAGCTTATAAGCCAAAGTGGAATTAAAGTTACTGAAAGATAATTGACTAAGTAATGACTTTAAAAAATTTAAAAAATACCATATTTAATTTTCAGCGAATGCTGCCTGAAAATAGGATAATTAAAGCGGACTTTAGGACGGACATGTTATACGAGTTAAATATTTTAAAAACATTTTGGGCTTCAAAAGAACGTTCAGCTCTTTGCCAGCATTTCTGAAACAGTCAGCCATCATGTTGTGACCCACTTTCATGTCAAATTGCTTTCGAAATCCATCGCATGTAGGTCTTGTTTCCGCGTTGCGACCTCAAAACGTAAATGTACAATTTGAAATAACATAAAACTGTCAAGAGTGGATCGAGTCAAGCCAAATGAACGCTTAAAATATTTATTTGATGTTTTATTTAAGATTTCAGTTTGCAAATGAAAAAAAAAATGTTTGCTTTTTATAGATAGTACTTAAAGGTAGCTAGGAAATATAAGATAACATAAATAATCTCAGTAAAGTCACACGTGTACATAAATATTTCTGCTTTTTACATCCATATGAATATGTATAATAATAGATTGAATACTCTTTTTCAGTTCATTTGAGTAAGTTTTATCATTATTTTTGACCGAATAAAAAAAGGAGACAGTATTCGATTCGGTTTCATATTTTTTAAGTATTTATTATATATTTTAAACGGATTTTCATAAATAGTTGAAATACATTGATTGAGGTAAATAAAAATATCGCGAGGAAACCTACATGTTTGAGTAAACCTATGTTAGTTTTTCGAAAGACATGAGGAGTTCGCCGCAGTGGTCCATGGCCTGATCCCCGTTGCACTGAGAGAAGGCCCATGCCTTATAAATTTCTTTTTTTCTTTCGGTGTACCTGCTTTTTTTATTCAAAAATTAATTATTAATATTAAAACGACAGTATATTCTACGGTTATTTAAAAATAAAATTATACAGATAGTTGTGCTCGATATTTAAATTACTAAGGGGTGAAGTGAAAAAGGGGTGTGGATGTTTGTATGGGGAATCAATCATTTCTCAGGTAATGGATATAATTTTTTTAATTTTTTATAGTAGGTACTTACCTCCTTTTCTTTATATATACCTGCTTGTACGTATTTTTAGTCTATCTATTCCATATTAAGCGTCAAAACGTACCTATGGGCGAACATAAGTGGAGCAAGGGTGACTTGCTAGTTAATTATAATATACAAAAAATATCGAAAAATGTACAACATAAAACATGTTTTAAGCATTAGATTGCACATTATCTGGGTCACATCTATCTATGTATTATTCACACTCGGTTGGCACCTTGTAACGGTAAATATATGCACTATTTATCATTGAATATACCATGAAAGATGACTAAGCGTTGCTGGCAAGAATATTGAAGTTAAAACTTGCAATTTTTAAATTTCGACTTCAATTCTGGAGAATGTTTAACGATAAACGGTTTATGTTTGGTGACAGAAGTATTTTGCTGTTGCTGTGATATATCTGGGAAAATTTTCTTGAAAGTTTGGCTATTCTTATATAAATAAGATGGGAATTTGAAAATGCTATGCTTTTATTGAATAATTGCCTTACTTGTTTGATTCAGAAGAGAAAATATTCAGTCGCTGCTTATAGTGTTTTTAACAAGTAGTATCTAGGCTACCAAGCTTTGCTCGGAGTTTTTGGCCTAAAAAAACAATTTTCTTTTTTTTTAAATTAAAAACTTGAATAAATACTTAAAAAAAACAAAAGTGAAAACTTTGGAACTTTTTTTTTAAATATATAGGATAAGTAAATCTATACACATAATAAAATTCTAAGTCGAATCTGTTTACATTAAATATGTTTTGGAAATTTTTATTGAAATAGATTGTATTGTAACGTGTTTTTTCCGTGGGAATGACATAATCTCACGTGGTAAAAAGTAGGTTATGTCACTCTCCAGACCTCCAACTATCTCCACACAAAGAATTACGCCAGTCCGTCAATCTGTTTCGACGTGAAAGAAGGACAAACAAACAAACAGGCTCACATTAATAATAATATATTTTGTATGCATATGGATATGAGATTAACTTATAACAATTAGTCAACTATAAGTTCTACAATCTTTAGAAAATGTGGTATAAAGTAGTCACCAATTTTCTTTAAGTCAAATATTATAATCAAACATTGTAATTTAGTTAACTTAGTACTTATAAGTCTGAAACCTAGAACATATGGCCTCAAAGATAAGGAGGAAGAATCGTATCGACATGTCGAGTTATTGGCGCAATAAATTTAGTGGAGATAAATATACACCGTCGTAAAACCCTGCAAGGGAACTTTGAATGTGGACATAAAACTGAAGATACGGTTTCTGAATATTTATTGTGCGGACGAACAAACAACATTGATACGATAACTGGATTATTTCTAAATAATACATACTGTTGTTTTATTCATATTTTTATTAAAAGGGAAAAAGAGGTACTCAAAAAGTACGTGTAAGGAAGAAATCTACTTTAAAGACAAAAGGATGGACTTAACAAGAAAGACATGGTTTTAAAAACAGTATTCAATATAAACTTTAGAGTTTATCTTAAAAAAATATTTTTTCCATTTTTTCTTTAATAATTTTTTCTTTCAATAGATTCGATTAAAAGATAAAAGGTAGTAGAACAAGTTGATCTCATCCGAAATAAGATAAAAATAATAAATAACGATAGAAAATACGTTACTAAGGAATAATACTACAAAAACTACGATTTCAAACTAAATTGTATCATCCCTATACGCACGAATGGGTGCTACGTGATGTTTGATCCTATGAGATGTTCTGATACATATGCGAAAAGATCGTGTAATAAGAAATCTACGCATAGTAACCGATTTAACACTTCAAAGATTCTTATTTTAATATAAACTAGCGACTCAGCCTCGTTCCGCTCGAGTTCGTTCCTAGTTACGTTTTAGCGTTTAGTATAGATTTCTCAGAGATGAGATATTTTCCTGTAGTAAAATGTATCCTATATGTTGACCCAGATAACCAGCTATTATAATATCAAATTTCATAAAAATCTGTGTATTTTCTCGTGATGCATGCCCAGACAGACAGAGTGTCAGACAAACATCCTAAAAATTATAGATTCGGCCTCTGTATCGATAATAATGACTGTTTCAATAAGATTTTCCAAAAAATATTTAATGTACAGATTCGACTCAGAATTTTATTATATGTACTTATCTGATATAATACATATATCTGAGATTTTGCACGTATTAGTTTTAATGTACTTAAAAGATTATTGGTCTTCATTGAAAACCTCTCTGCTTTTCAATATGTCAATAAAATTGGCATTAAAGTTAAAATTTTAAAAGAAATAATTGGAGCTATTATAGCTATACAAATGAGAATTATTTTATTTGTGTTACCATTATTATTACCCTTAAAATTTAAAAAAAAATATAATTTCCATCTAGGGTTGCTATATTTATGTAAATTAAAAGAATTTACTACTTTTGAAGCTTTTTTTACTTAAAAGACGTGTTTATTAACCTTGCTTTTTTTGAGTACGTCTCGATGCCTAATAGTAGCTTATCTGTTGCTCTATATTATAGTCTGTATGTGCACTAAATGTCATCTAAAACCGTCCAGCCGTTTTGGCATAAAGGCGTAACAAACAAACACTACACTTTCACATTTAGACTAATCGGAATTCGTTTGTTTTTAGAGAAAAAAATATTAAAACCTGAAGTTTATGGTTTAAAAACGTTCGCAGGTTTATATGGAATAGAAATTCATAAAATGTAAATTTATAATACTTGTCCAATTAATATAAATGATGTCGAAAATAATATTCACGTGAAACCTCAAATGTACATAGCCCAGGGATCAAACCTACTTGGCTTTCCAAGCGAGTACAATATCATTTAATTGATATTTTGCTATTGCTAAATGAGACAGATCGGCAAAAAATTTGGTCCACATCAGTGGATATTTGTTCTATCTCATCTCAAACACTGACTGATGACGAACGTTTAAAGTCATTAATCGCAAACGTATTCAAGCTCTACATACAGTCTGATGTCATTTGCATTACAACTGGGGGATTTAACGGGTAACTCCAAACCTTTCAGTATCTGCCTCGGTTAATACACAGCTAATAATGTGCTGTGAGTTTGTGGGAGAGCTCGTAAATTGATGATTTGGTTGGTTTATATATAGGGGTTTGTATTGGAAAATATTGTTAGAAAATTGTATTTTATCTACAAGCATATATTTTGTTTGTATGCCTTTATTTCTGGAACCATGAGTCCGGTTTGCGTACCATATTTAAATATTATATGTTTTTTACCCTATATCACTTTACTATAATCAACATATAACAAAAAAATAAATAAAAAATAAACTATTATTCTCAACTTGTTTTCATATTTTTAGTTCGCTTTTTATGCAGTAAGTTCTTTTTTAAATTTTTATAATCTATTTTTTCTTTACTGCTTTTTAGTTTTGTCATCCCTCTCGGTAGGTTGGAAGAAAAAAAATTTTTCAAACACAATTTCGTCACCTAAGATTCTCAATTTTGAATCGTAATGATATCCATTTAGCGCACGATACTCGCATTATCATGACTTAGGTATCTGACGACGTATGAATCATTAAAATCAGAAAGCGGTTTAGTAATTACGAGGAAACATAAGATCGGACATATGTACCTACAAACAGGTCAAAAGGTATACCTACAATTCAAACACATAACCCTCCATTTGGGTAAAAATATGTACAACGCAGCTTGGTAATAAATTGTCAAACGATCATAAATATCAAAAAATTTATTTAAATAGCACTATATCAAACTCAATATCACAAAAATAACTATTGCAAATAACACATGCAACTAGAGAAGTAATTTGTCAGTCACATTCAGACCTATAACGTTAAGGAAAACTGCGTCTGTGGGAAATTGTAGGTGCTATTCTGTGTGGCCAATTGTTCGCTTTATGTACCAATTGTTGTATTTTATATGATTCTCTGTTTACTTCAACTATTTTTATCTATACATATAAAATTCTGAGTCGAATCTGTTCATTAAATATTTTTTGGAAAATTTTATTGAAATAGTCATTATTATCGATACAGAGGCCAAATCTATAGTTTTTAGAATTTTTGTCTGTCTGTCTGGGAACGCCTCATGAGAATATAACTAGACAGATTTTGATGAAATTTGGTATAATGATAGCTGGTTATCCGGGTCAACATATAGGATAATTTTTACTGTGAGAAAGTACAAGTAAACGTTAAAACGTAACTAGGAACGAATCCGAACGGAGCGAGGGTGAGTCACTTGTTCCATACATTTTAGCTAGTTTTTTTTAAAGATAAATATGAATTTTATAGAAAAGAGTCGATCTTGGTTTAAAAGGCTGTTAATCAATACTTTTAAAACATTTTTTTCCTTTTATTCATTTTCTCTTAATGCCTTACTTACTAAAACAAGCCGCTATGAAAATTCTATAGTTAATTGCTTAGTAATTATTAAATTCCACTCTAAAATATTATGGCTGGAAGAGAATGTTAATACACCAGGCCGTCTATTTTATCCTCTGAAATTATCCTTTACTCTCAACATTTATTTTAAACTTACTTGGTATAAGACTCACAGACCTGCAGCATATTCGAAGGCGTCGAAAGAAGTTCGTGTCCTGGGTCGGGCTTAGTTTAGTTACTGAGTTTTTCTGTTAAGGATTTCTTAACTAAACTAAGCCCGTAGTTGTAGCCCGAAGTTGGAAAATATGATAATTTATGTCATTTCAATGCAATTTTTAAAATTTTGTATTCTTCAACGTAATATTATTATGTAGATATAACTTAATATAAATAGTAACTTTACATATTACTAAAGTTCAATGGAACGTTAAGAAAGTTTTACTTTATTTATTTGTTTGTACGTTGTTTCTTTGCTAACTTTCTTTAAATTTCTATTAAGCTTTGAATACATGTACGAACACAAAGTCGGTATCTACAAAGATCGATCGAATTTTTTAAGCTTACACGAATATGTAACATTTTAAATAAAACTATCTTTTCGGATTATTTCGCGGATTTACTTTGAATTTCGGTTCCCGACGTTTCGAATGCTTTACAGCAATGATGGTCTCTGTCTGTAACCAAAATAAATCCGCGAAAAAATCCGAAAATATATTTTATATTTTGTTCAAAATATTATATTGTAGTTGTAAATTAAAACTTTTATTATAATGCATAGTTAATTTCTTTTTTTAATTTATCTCATACTCATATTTATCTCATATATATACATAATAATGTTATTATTAAAGCCTAATTTGCAAAACCAGATAAAATTCTAATAAATTTTATAATATTTTACCTTTATAACCTACGTTTTAACGGTTAGTATGGAATAGACTATATATTGTATGATCTACATATATAGACTATATCATAAAACGTTCCATCTTTTAATCCGATATGGCTCTAACAGTGAAACGGATATAAAAATAAATAGAATTGTGTGAAATTTTCCTCCATTACAGCCCGCACATTTCTAAACTCCCTATCGTAACCCAAAACCTTTGTTTCATTCTTATCAGTTTTGAAACTACTGAAGCTCTCCCTGAGGTGTAGAAGCCTTTATGTTAGTATATAAAATAATGTACACGAAAAAAGAAATTGTGATATTATGATTCTGGATAAAAAAACTTTAGTTTCTTGGTTATTGCAAATCTTATAGACCACTAGCATTGCCCGCGACTCCACCCGCGTTCAGATCACCAAAAATCAAATTCTTACGTTTTACATATTAGTATACTGTTACAATGCAGTTTTTGTATTTTTTCTCAGAAATGAGATATTTTCCCGCGGTAAAAAGTATCCTATATGTTGACCGGGATAACCAGCTATTATCATACCAAATTTCATCATAATCTGTTCAGTGGTTTTCTCGTGATGCGGTAACAGACAGACAGACGGACAAAAATACTAAAAACTATAGTTTCCGACTCAGTATCGATAATAATGTCTATTTCAATTAGATTTTCCAAAAAATATTTAATGTACAGATTCGAGTTAGTTACAATTTTATTATATGTATAGATGTGCTTGTCACGCAAGTGGAACCGAACAGAAACTAGTGAAATAAATAAAGCTATATGTGTATCATGTGTTTTCTTCAGCGGAGGCAATCTTTCACTTTGACTAGTGAATGTTCCTGCACTTAAGTCGAAAAGTTTTTCAGCATTACTCTAATAAACAGCCAAGCTATTCCATTAACCCACACTAAGCCGGGGAAAACATCTAAAATGTTTTATTCGTGCCAATTATGGCCTGAAGGATTTGTACACATTTTCCTTGACTTACTATAACTAGATATCAGTATTTTTAGGAGGCTAATTGCCAATTTCGTATTTGAAACATTTTAAAACTTGTCTCTGTTTGAAAATCTTTTAGAAAAATATTTAACACTAGCGACTCATCCTCGCTCCGCTTGGGTTCTTTCCTACTTACTTTTTAACGTTTAGTTTAGATTTCTCAGAGATGAGATATTTTCCCGCAGTAAAAAGTATCCTACATTTTGACCTAAATAACCATCTATCATCATGTCAATTTCATCAAAATCCCTCCAGTGGTTTTTCCGTGATGCGGATGCGGGTAACAGACAGACAGACAGACAGACAAAATTTTTAAAAACTATAGATTCGGCCTCTGTATCGATAATAATGTATATTTCAATAAGATTCTCCAAAAAATAATTAAAGTACAAACTCGGCTTAGTTACAATTTTATTATATTTATAGATAGATACAGATGAATCTTTAATAAACAGTTGGTTGATACTTCAAAAGGAGGCCGGGGTTTTATCTTGAAAATATGAGAGCAGTTTTATGGTACTATTTATTCATGACAAAAATAATGATAATCGGGTTACAATAGTATCGTGTAACAAACACAAAAACACATTCGGATAAATTGAGTGCCTTTTCTTTTTTTAATTCGGTCAATAAAACTTGTGACACGCTCTGACTTCGCATTTTGGATGTTAATAAGCAGTATATAGACGCAATATATTTACAGTAAGTAACGAATAAAATATATTACCCGATATGACTCTAGCTCAATCTATACAGATAAATAAAATTAAAGTGTCTGTTTGTAATGTCAAAATACGAGTTTTCACTAATTGCATATGAAATTATATACGGCATATAAAAGAAAAATACTATTGTTAAATTTTGTCTGTCTGTCTGCTTTTTTGTTCCGGCTCTCTATATCTCTATATCTCGGAAACGGCTGGACTTATTTTGATGGGATTTTCAGGAATACTTAGGGATCCGAGCGAAGCGAGGGTAAGTCGCTAGTATATTATAAAGATGTAATGTAAAGTCTGTTCACATTTTGAACAGCTTCATCTAAAACTAAAATATTATCTTCACGCATAATACAATTTTATTTCCAACCTTTTTAACGGTCGATTTAAAATTAAAATGCGACTTATTGTCCATTCGCGCTGTAACGGGATTTCTCAGGAAATGGCAGCTACAGCAAAGGTACACTCATGCGCGCAAGTACATTTGAAAATATGAAGTGAGATATAAAAATTTAAGTTTTTTTTTCTTTTTTATAATTTTACAATTATTATTCTAAATATTACTACTTGATAGTTAACTATTATTTTTATAATTGCTGTTATAAAATATTATCTGTGAGTATAATTTTATCTTTATCAGGGTTCCGTACCCGAAGGGTGCCAACGGAACCATATTACTATGCCTCCGCTGTCTGTCCGTACGTCTGTTTATCCGTCTGTCTGTCAGGGGGCTGTATCTCATTAATCGTAATAGCTAGAGAGTTGAAATTTTCACATAATGTATTTATATTGCCGCTACAACAAAAAATAAGACTTAGGAACACATAAAGGACAAACATACGAATATTTATTTTTATTTATATATTTAATATATATATAGTCAAAAGATTACAATACAATACAATTTTGCATTGTGCTGCATTGTATTCTATTGACAGCTTTATTGTACATACAATATACAGGTCTTCTCGCAAAGAATATATAAGGCATGCAAAGATATTCTTATTGCTAGAAGCAATCTGTACCATACAACCTTTGGTGAAAGGATTTATTGAGATGGAAACGGGACGGTGCAATCGTAATATAGGTTAATAGAAAAAATATATAAACTGAATGTTACTTAATAATATATGTATAATGTACATATTATATATGTATGTATGTATGTACGTATACATAAATCAACAAGCACGTATTATAAATGTTTATTTCATACCGGAAATAAAATCGCGATAAGTAAAAAACCTCCGCCTTTCAGAGTGCAATTTTTATAAGATGCCGACTCTTTTCGTTTTTATAAAAAAAACTAGCATCGCCCGCGACTCCACCCGCGTTTAGATGACCAAAAACCAAATTCTTAGGTTTTACATATTACTGTACTTTTACATTGTAGTTTTGTATTTTTTCTCAGAAATGAAACATTTTTCCGCGGTAAAAAGTATCCTATATGTTGACCCGGATAATCAGCCGTCATCGTACCAAATTTCATCAAAATCCCTCCAGTGGTTTTTCCATGATGCGGTAACAGACAGACAGACAGACAAAAATTGTAAAAACTATAGATTCGGTCTCTGTATCGATAATAATGTCTATTTCAATAAGATTTTCCAAAAAAATATTTCATGTACAGATCCTACTCAGAATTTTATTTTATGTATAGATATGGAAATAGATTCATAATCATTAAAGATTCGTATAACAAAGGTATATACAAAAACAAAAAAATAGACAAATTCGTACTTACTCCAAGTATTTATTTTTTAAGTCGGTTGAAATATAGGCATCTCATCACTATTATTGTCTTAATAGTGATGCGATGCGGAAAATCTTTGCTTTTTCAACGTTTTATAGCGAAAATATATATAAATGAAGATATTAAATTATTTAAGCAGCTAAAAAAAATATCTTTTAGGGAAGAGAGTAAAATAACATTTTCATATAAAATATATACTCTCGCTTTAGGAACTGAGTGGAGCACTGTATTTTTAAAACGAACTAATTTAACGTACCAACCTGCTTTTTGTTTGTGGTTTCGCGAATGTTTATGAAGACTACATCAGCTGAGATAACTATTCAAACTGGATAGAGATGATTTTTTCGTTGTTTTATAATTACAGTTACGGTTTTGAAACCATATTTATATTACTATGGTAATTTATTTATACCAAGATTACTATTGATAGGTAAATTAATTTTATATTAATTTACTAGCGACTCGCCCCTATAGATACGTTTTAATGGTTAGTATAGATTTCACAGACATGAGATATTTTCCCGCAGTAAAAAGTATCCTATATGTTGACCTGGATAACCAGCTTATAATACCAAATTTCCTCAAAAAAAAATTCTGTGCTGCGGTAACAGACACAGACAGACAGACAAAATTCTAAGCACTATAGGTTCGGCCTCTGTATCGATAATAATGACTATTACAATAAGATTCTCCAAAAAAATATTCAATGTACAGATTCGACTCAGTTAGAATCTTATTATATGAATAGATAAGTAATAGTTTCTTCTTGCAGATTTGCACTTGTAGCGATCAAGATAAGGATGAAAGATAATTTATGTATATCCATGTAATATAATCTATGTTCCTTCCTGAAACTTTATCGAAACCTGTTCAGCAGTTTAAGCGTGACAATGTGACAGACAGACAGAGTTAGTTACTTTCACATTTATAATATTATTGGCATGGATTATTTCTCCTTATGGCTAGATTATTTTTTAAGGATGTATGTATATGTGAGCATTATCATTCAAAAAACTCTTAAAAAATTATAAAAATCGACTTTCAGGCACCAAAATGTAAAAAAAAACTGAATGAATGGGGGTTTTCATTTACTATAGACACTGAATCAAATATTTTCGATGTGATAATCTAATGAACATGAAATGAACAGAACGTGAAAGAAGATTTATGGGAAACTCTCTATTTTTGGAATTCGGTTAAAAATAAAATTAATGCACAATACACAATCATAACGAAGTACTTTCTGGCTTTTTAAAGATAAAAAAAAACACATTTCAAGAGATTTTGTCGTTTACTCTCTTGTATTTAGCCCTTTTTAACGTCCCACTGCTGGGCACGGGCCTCTCTTACATACGAGGGGGATCAGGTCATAGTCCACCACGCTGGCCAAGTGCAGGTTGGCGGACTTCACATGTCTTTCGAAAATTTGCTAGGTTCTCTCAGACATGCAGGTTTCCTCACGATGTTTTCCTTCACCGTAAGGCAAGTAGTAATTATGTTGGAAATGATTCGCACATGAAAATATCAGAGGTGCGGTACCGGGATTTGAACCCGCTTCACTCGGTTTCCCAAGCGAGCGCGTTACCACTGGGCTACCACTGCCTCTTACTCTCTTACTAAAACTTAATATTAAATCTCATTCTCATTTTTTAATCTTAGCTTTGAATAAGAAACTGTTTAGAAAGTTAAGTAATAGTTGAAATATTAACATAATCCAGGCAGTAGTGGTTAATTACTATGAATATTTAGGTATTCATCGGATGTTGGTACAATCTCAGGAAATTGCAACCTCAGCTAAGTAGCGAGGGTATAACATTATCGAGCCTTGCTCTAAATATTGCGTCATGTAATAACTAGGTTATAATATATTATCTAACGAGTTATTGTTTTAGGCTTTACACACATTATACTCGTATAAGCAATCTATCTTTATATATATAATTCTTCTGTGAGTGTGTATGTCACTGAACTTCTCTCAAACGACTGGACCGATTTTGATGAAATTTTTTGTGTGTGTTCAAGGGGATCTGGGAATGGTTTAGATTCACAATTTTTTTAATAGAAAATAATATATTAAAAAAAGTTTGAAATTTTCAAATTAAAGACGTGTAGCCAGGACAACGTCTGTCGGGTCCGCTAGTACATATAATAAAATTGTAAATAAGCCGAATCTGTACATTAAATATTTTTGGAAAATCTTATTGAAATAAAGATTATTATCGATATAGAGGCCGAATCTATAGTATTTACAATTTTTGTCTGTCTGTCTGTTACTGCATCACAGAAAAATCACTGGAGGGATTTTGATGAAATTTGGTATGGTGATAGCTGGTTATCCGGATCAACATATAGGTAGGATACTTTTTACTGCGAGAAAATATATCATTTTTGAAAAAAAATGCAAAAACTGCAATGTCAGAGTATACAAATCTGTAAAACCTAAGAATTTGGTTTTTGGTTATCTGAACGCGGGGCCGTGGGCAATGCTAGTTTCTTAATAAAATTAGAGTTATTTAACAAAAAAATACTTTAAAGTTCATCTAAAGAAGTGGTATTTTTTAATTTTATGTGCCTTGAATCCAAATTCAAGATAAAATATCAATATTAAATTATCGTAATATTTTATTGAACATCATGAGTCTATCAGTTCGAAAAGAAAAACCTTAGTCCTGAGAACTGTCGAAAGAAACTCAGAAAATGATGTAAAATCTCTTTCTGAGTTTCGTGTCCTAAGAATGTTTTGTTAAAAGATCAATTATTATAATCAATTGAATGGATGATATACAATAGAGTAGTTTTTTTTAAAAAAACGGCAAAAACATAGCTCAACTCTATCGGTGAGCTGTAACTGAGAATTTAGAGAGTGAAAAAAATCCAACTTGTTTAGACTCAACCAGGACTCGAACCCGGACTAAAGAAAATCCAAACATTTATTTAAAATAATGTTTAGTCATTAGAATACGATTTAATTATTACTTAATTAAATCATGTTAGCTTCTTATAGATTAAAATTGAGTTTCTGCGAAGTAGGGGATGAAAGTTTGACTGGAAAATGTATCTAATAGTATACAAAAAATGTGTCTTTAAAAAAAACGTTTTCGTTTAGATTTTTTTTTCAAATGCTAACAATGATCTGGATTATTTTTATTTATTTAATATTTTTTTATATTATATAGAAATGAAACACAAACCTATAAAGGTTAAAGGTAAAATTTCAAAAAAAAATATCCTACATCACGACTCACAATTTTTTTAATCAAAATCGGTCTTCTCGAACACCAAGTAGATATAAGGCAAAGTAATTTTAATATTTGAAGATCTAAGGGATCAACGTCAATAGAGACAGTAAATTACAATTCTAAGAATTATTATTAAAATATAAAAAACTTGAAATTGTATACAAAGCTTTGGTAGGAAATCATGGGCACATTTATCTGTGAACTTTCTCAAAGTTATTAGAAAATATCATATTTAAAAGAAAAAATATTTTATTTTCAATTTTTTTGTGTAGCTACGCTAATTAGACATACATCTATGTATTAGTTGCTGTTTTTTCTTAGAATTCCCTAATAAATTTAGTCTATTAGGCATAAATATAAGTTGAATTAGAATATAATAAAATTAATATTAAATAGGATAGATAATTATTTTCATCACTAAGCAATAAGCCAATATTTCTTTCTTATAGAAATATTAAGTTGATTGAGAACCACCGGGAGTAACGTCTAGAAAGCGTGAGTTTGAATCCTTTGATTCAAACACACGTTTCTACAGAAGTACTTGCTTAGACAAGATGTCATTCTGCAATCGCTAAAGAATAGAAATAAAAAAATGTATATGGAATTATGATTATATGGCAAAACCATTCAAAATGTGAATCGGTTTTCTGAAATTTTGACAGCGGGTTCTTAAACCGCTAACAAAGGCTTATTTTAAATACTACTCCATAAGTAGACTAATGGAAATTTTATTTAGGTTCATGATTTTAACATTTGACGACATGTTTGGCTCAGTTTGTAGTGCCCCTACTAGTTGTGCTGCGGTCGCGGATTCGAGTCCCGCTGGGGGATATTCATTTGTGTGATGAGCACGAATGCTTGTACTCCAGTCATGTGTGTTTATATCTATAATAATATGCATGTATTTAAAGTTATATAATATATATGTGTAGTATATCAACTATCTGGTATCCATAACAAAAACCTCGTAGCTTACCATGGAACTAGATGGTGCTGTGTATTAATGTTCCAACATATTTATTTATTTATTTATTTATAATTGTAGTTTAAAAAGCCACAAAATCACGCTTTTGATCAACTGTAACATATGAGAGACGTCAAAACAAAATAAATTACCCCAAAATATATTTTTTAAGGTTTTCCTAGAAATAGTTTCAAATTGATACAACAATATTTCTTAAAAGACGATCAAAATCGACCTCTAAACAGCGTGGCAAAGAACCTGTATGCTGAACAGTATGCTATTATAACACCATTTCACTCAACCAGATGAAATATAAAAATAAAATCCAACAGTTACTGCCTGTTAAAATTTCATCGCTCACGAAGAAATGGCTCGAGAAAATCGTAAAATCATTTCGACATTCGTATAGCTAAATAATAAACTTGCTAACTTTGTTTTTAGTTTAATCTTTACTAAGGACAGGCTGTTACTACTAACACTTGAAACACATGATGAAACAAAAATTATAAATAAATATGTTGGTATATTAACAAACAGCACCATCTAATTCCATGGTAAGCTGGCCTGTGTTATGGATATCAGATAGTTAATATACTACACATATATAACATTAAAATACATACATATTATAAATATAAACACCTATGACTGGAGTACAAAGATTCGTGCTCATCACACAAATCAAATGGATGCCCCCAGCGGGACTCGAACACGCGACCGCTGTCACAGCAAGTAGGGTGACTACAAACTAAACCAGACGTATCGTCTAATTCAAAAAAAAATATTCTAAAAAATATTTCAGATTATTCTTAATTATTTTCAACGAAAACTTTTAGAACGATACATTAAATAGTTATTGGGCTATTTTCGGCATGTGCACTATTTTAGTTGAGCGGCAATAATATCTTTTAGAAATACTATTAAATATTATTATTGCTTAATACTTTCTTAGATTTACGCGAATATTTGACATTTTAAATAAAACTATCTTTTCGGATTATTTCGCGAATTTATTTTGATTTTTGGCTCCCGACGTTTCGAATGCTTTACAGCAATCATGGTCACGGGAGAGACTGAGGTGTTAGATGTCTCGAAGAAATAGTGGTAACAGACAGCCTACCCATAATTAACAAAAATGAATTATTTCTATTCAAAAAAATGAAACGTAAATATTTAAATTTATTGTAACCCAAATAATTTATAATTTACCACATATTATAAAATAAAGTCCACCACCGCGTCTTTTTGTCTGTCTGAACGCGATAAACTCGAAAACTAACGAACGGATTTTCATACAGTTTTCACCAATAGATGGAGTGATTCATGAGAAAGGTTTAAGTATATAATTCATCAAAGTTTAGTGCAAATTGCCTAAAATATAACGATGATTGTTGAAGATGTCTGATAAAATCATGCCAACTGGGAGCTTTTTTAACGTGCGCCGCGTAAACCAATAAACAACTTTAGTAATAAAATAATATATTACAGAATAAGTCCTCTTAAAAAGATCTTCATATTAAACTCTAGCAACTGTATGTGATCGTATGAACCACTAGTTTGAGCATGAATTATAGTTTCCATTATTCCATATAGCAATTCTGGATACAAATGATCCAACGTGTTAATCCTCTATTTATGTTACAAAAAAAATTCATTCCCTTGTATGTGGGTTAATGACACTCAAAATTTGAATACAGCGTGTTTCATGTACGAAAAAAATGTAAATTAAAATGTTTTAGTCCTATGTCGCATGTAGGTCGCTCTTTCAGTTATATTGTAAAGTGTCTATGTTACACAAGTATGTATGTACAGTGTGATATATTTTTAATCACTTTAATAAAAAAAATCACTAGCTTTTACTACGGCTTCGTCTGCACAAAGGAAAAATAAGACGAAATAATCGGTTAAATGAAACATATTGTGATTAAGATGAAAAATATTATGTTAAAGATTTCGATTAAATTTGGGAAGAATTTAGATTGCATCATAGATTGATAGGCAGTGGTAATCCAGTGACAACGCGCTTGGGAAACCAAGTGACGCGGGTTCAGATCCCGGGTCTCGCATCTCTAATATTTTCATGTGCGACTCATTTCCAACGTGTTTACCACTTGTCTTATAGTGAAGGAAAACATCGTGAGAAAACCTACATATCTAAGAGAATCTAGCAAGTTTTCAAAAGGCATCCAAAGTCGAAAAATTCAAAGTCCGCCAACCTGCACTTGGTCAGCGTGGTGGACTATGGCGTAATCTCCATCGTATTGAAAGAAGGCCCATGCCCAGCAGTGAGACGTTAAAAAAAAGGGCTAAATACATACATATATTTATAGATTGCATCCTGTGATAGGCGACCGAAGTTGCGGGTAAAAACTAATTATATAAATATAGTAAGTGACAGCAAAATTTTATCATTATATTATAGTAACAAACAATACTTAAGTTTATAATAAGTATTATTAAACACTAACATTGCCAATGGCTTTGCCTGCACAGTAAATTTATGTGTAATTACTCCACAGCTAAAGGCAATATAAAAAGTTTATAACTTCCTTCAATAAACAGGCTACTAAAGGTAAAAATAATGATTCAAATATGACTGGAAGTTCTAGAGATAAGCTTAAATAAAACTCTGGATTTTGTGAAATAAATAAATTATTTAAGCTCTTATTAAATAGTAGGTATGACAAATAACAGACGCGTTTCACTTCCTTTATAAAAATAAATAAAATTGAATTGTAAGTTTGTAATCTCAAAATAGAAGCTTTTTACTAAATGAATCAATACATATGAAATTATGATTGAAATGTTTGTGTGTTTGTTTCGGCTAATCTCCGAAACGCCTGGATTGATTTTGACGAAATTTTAACTGGCAGATAGATGATGTTATAAGGTATAACTTAAGCTACTTTAATTTTAGAAAAAGAATTAGGGTTCCGGCTTTCGCCTAAAAAAATTGAAATGTATTCAAACGTTGTATTCAAACGTCTATACATATAATAAAATTGTAACTAAGCCGAATCTGTACATAAATTTTTTTTGGAAAATCTTATTGAAATAGTCATTATTATCGATACAGTGTCCGAATCTATAGTTTTTAGAATTTTTGTCTGTCTGTTACCGCATCACAGAAAAACCGCTGGAGGGATTTTGCTGAAATTTAATATGGTGATAGCTGGTTATCCGGGTCAACATGTAGGATACTTTTTACCGCGGAAAATGAAAAAAAATACAAAAACTGAAATGTAAGAATATAGTAATATGTAATACCTAAAAATTTGGTTTTTGGTCATCTGAACGCGGGCGGAGCCGCGGGCAATGCTAGTTTATTATAAAGATAATAGTCTGAATGAAGAACAGGGCGGAGTTTTAATTAAAAACATAGTTCAGTACAAGCACGTGCTATAAGCGTACATTTTCTATAGCTACTACTTACCATCAAACGGTCCAGAAGATTGTTTGAATTTTGTAGATTAAAAAGCACAGTGTGTAGAAACCAAATTTTCGTAGGTACCTAATAAGGAAAGCTTATACATTTAATACTAGTTGAAAATCTATACTAATATTATAAAGAGAAAAGATTTTAGTCTGTTTGTTTGCTTGTACCGAATAAGCTCCGAAACTACTAAACTGATTTAGATGAAATTTGGTAAGAAGATAGTTTGAGACCCAGGGAAGGAAATAGAACAGTTTTTATTCCGGAAATTATCAAGGAGGGTTGAATTTGGATGAAAGTTTAGATGGGGAAGCAACCTAGGGACGGTGAGTCGCTGATATTCTATAAAATATCTAATGTAATATTTGGAATTGATTAGAAGTTTATATCCGTTATTTATGAAAAATCGTTCAGCTTTTACTCCTTCAAAAATCATTGAGATAGATTTTCTATCTCTTTCAATAGCTATCTCATTCGATGAAAAACCTTTTTAAATAAAACTATTTTATTTTTGGATTTTTTTTGCGGAGTTATGGTGGTACATATATACGAGTAATATAGTCACGGTCATGGGAAAATCACTCCATAAAAATAAATAAAAATCTGTTTCTAACATTTTCCTTTTAATATCTCACTGTAATATAACTTTCGGTAATTTTTCTGACTATACAGTATACACCATTAATTAACATGGGAATAGGCGGCACGCAAGTGGTAGCAAATGACTTTAGATAATTAATTCGAATAAAATAGCTATAAAATGTTAGTAATTTAGGCGTACATTATACAATTATGTTTGTATGTACGTTACTTAAAATATAGATAAAACTAGATCGGGTAGTTAGTCTATATACATAAAACCGCGTTTCTAAACCATTCACCCGATTTTGATGAAATTTTAGTAACTTGTTCTGCGTATTTCTGCATAGGTCTCTGGCTTAAAAACAAACTTTTTTTCTATGTATATTTATCCTATATGCGTTCCTTAACGTAGATAGACGTAGTTAAACGCGTTAGTCTATGTAATAATGAAAAAAATGTTTTTTTTTTGTATGTTTTTTTTGTAATAGATAAACTAAAATTTAGTAGAACCGATTTATATGAAACTAGCGACTCACCCTCGCTTCGTTCGGGTTCGTCCCTAGGTACGTTTTAAATTAAAATGGATATAGTATGCTATCCTTAAGAGATAGACATACTTTTCTGTAGACCTATATAAGATACACAATTCCACCATACATTATTTTGTTATATCTCAAAGGGTTTAGGCAGCGTTTTCGTTGAAAGCTCCCAAACGTCTTATTTTTTCCGACACCTCCAACAAATATCGTTATATTTTAGCCAATGTATACAAAAACTTAACATATATTATATACTAAAATATATATTATACTAAAACCTTCCTCTTGAATCACTCTATTTATTAAAAAAACCGCATCAAAATCCGTTGCGTAATTTTAAAGATTTAAGCATAAATAGGGATATAGGGACAGAGAAAGCGACTTTGTTTTATACTATGTAGTGATTTGGTACGAAGATAATTTAAAACCCTGGGAAGGACATAGAATAGTTTTTAATTCGGAAATCATCCCTAAAGGGGGTGACAAGAGGAATGAAAGTTTGTATGAGTAATCAATCAGTTCTCAAGTAAGATATATAAAACTAACCGTACCTATGCTTATACCGTATACATCAGTGGCACAGGGTCCATACAAAACGTCTTACCTAAAATATATTTTGCTATTAATTTTACATACATTTATTTTTTTAAATGAATAAATGTTCTTTTAGAAATAAATATAATAATAATAATAGCTTTATTTATTTCTGCATTAATATGTATATAAAAATTGTAAATTTTTGGAGCGGCTTGTTTCTGCTAAAATTTCACCTTTCGCCACTGGTATACATATACATACTAATATATGTATATGTACATAGAAAAATGTACGGTTCCCGTGGGATATCTATACTAACCATTAAAACGTACCTAGGCATGAACCCGAGCGAAACGAGGGTGCGTCACTAGTATTTTAAGCGAAAAAACTTTCATTACATTCATTTATCCGTAATGACGCTTGTATCGATTCTGAATCGGATTCATTTTGATTAACGATGGATTCGTTAATCGAGACTCCGTTAATGACTCGATACTGAGTAATGGATGGGATCAAATCGCGTGCGAAGGGCGAATGATAAGGATACAATATTGGGAAGTTACTGTTATTTTTATTTGTTTGGTTATTGCGATTGTGTCAAAATTAATGTTATTTTTCATACTTTTTTAGATTATCAAGCATTTGAAAAATAAGTTATTTAATTTTTTTTTATTGGAATAATATTTTTCATTGTAAGCTAATGGATTAGGAATTATATTATGTAATATGAAAGTGAAAATGGCTAAACAGTAAATATTAAAATTAAAAAAAAATGATAAAAAATGTTTTTTTTTTCAAAAACAGATGTTAATTTAATGAGAACATGAAAAAAAATAGTGTAATTATTTTTCCAATGCAGTAATATTACATTTCGGGGACTAAATTAATGTTGTAGTTTATTTATTAATTAAGTAAAAAGTAAAAAATTTAGTAAAAACATGCATCATAGTTACTTTTTTATATTCAAAGAAAATGTGCTTTATACAAATATGCAAAAGAATATTATCTGTTCTTCCACGTATATATTTTTAGTCACTATATATGACCCTCGCGTAGCAAAGAAGTGCGCATAATGGGAAGCTCAAGATGTACTTATCTTTGAATTTACTCGGCTAACTTAGAAAAGCTTGGTTGTGTTTTAACTTAAGCTAGTATATATTTCTTAGACTTACGCACGTATTTCATGTTAAAAAAAAAACACTTTTTAATATCTTTTACGAGGTTTTATTTTGGTTTGATTTCTCAGAAACAAAAATATTTTTTGGTTTCTCCAAACCAAAACCGCTGTTTGGTTTTTGGAATTAAAATCCAAAATAAAACGGCGGAAAAATCTTAAGAAATAGTTTTGTGCATCAGTAAAATGTTCTCGAGTGATGTGCGAACAGACGAACAAAATTTCCCAAAAGTTCTCATTTAGTTCATTTAGTCTATTACTTTCCAAATATTTCAGGTATACTTTGCGTTCTATTCTATTTTAATTTAATAATATGACTATAATACTTTCTTAAATTTACGCGAATATTTACCTAACATTTTGCTGTACAGCATAAAAACGTCGGGAATAAAAATCAAAATAAATCCACGAAAAAATTCTTAAAGATAGTTTAATAATAATAATTTAAATAAAAAAGGCCGTAAAATTACAACTTCGTTATTTTAACGAGGGGGAGTGGGTCTGATCACTAATGCCGACCAAATGCCAAAAAAATTGAGTGACTTTACACATATTTTTATTACAAAATAGTAAGAGATTCAGGTGTATGTTTGTATTTGTATGTATGTTCCACATAAATTTCAAGCTAAATTCAACACCTAAGAGTGTAAGAGTGAAACAAAATATTTTAAACTAATTTAAAACTTTTTAGTCAAAAACCTATTATTTGAACCATACAAATCTTGCAACAATTTGAACAAAAAAAAAACAAAACTCATTTTACACCATACACTTACCGCGTTTAGCAGTTCGTCTGTACATCGATTTATTCACGCATATTCAAACCATTACAGTTAGAGCCAGTGGTTTAATTACGTAAACGTAGTTTAGAAGTGTATTGACAGTGTATTGTCCACTCTAATTAGGTGGAAATAACTAGATGGTATACACTGAATAATTTACTTGAATCAATAGTAGAATTTTGTAGGATATGAGAGAGATTTTTAACCGACTTCCAAAAAGGAGGAGGTTCTCAATTCTTTGAATCTTTTTTTTTATATATGTTCACCAATTACTCAAAGACACCTGAACCCTTCTCAAGTGGTCCCATATATGTAAATTTTATAGAAATCGGTCGAGTGGTTTTTAAAAAAATCAACAATAAATATATTTTTTAAATAAATTGTTTAATCGAATATGTTATTAAAAAACTTTCTTCTGACAAATTACTTGCTTATTACGTCTACACTAAAAATGGAAAAATAAAAACTTTTTAAAAAAGTCGGTGCTAGCCTACAATAATTTAAAATACGAATATCTAATAGGTAAATATGTGTTCTACGTATCGAAATATATTAGATTTGTTTTGCATCGGCTGGCACCGACTTCGAAAATATCTGATTAGGTATCTATTCTAAATAAAAGCCTCCGTTTAGTTATTTTTTATATTTCAGTGCCTGGAAGTCGGTTTATATTTTTTTAAGTTTTTATGGAAAGTTAACAATGAGTATTAAAGTGGAGTTATATTTAGGGCAATCTACTCGTAGTTTGATTTGGCTTCTGTATATTTTATTGACTGAAAATACTGAAATGTGTTTCATTAAAATTGTTGAATAGCAATCGTACTTAGCTTTAAATGAATTGAGGTAGATATAAGTTGGTATTTACGTTGTGCCTTCTCATTTAGGGTTTGAGTTTTAAATAAATAAATATGTGGGACACAGCACCGTCTAGTTCCATGGCTAAGCTTACGAGGCCTGTGTTATGGATACCAGGTAGTTGATAAACTACATATACATAACTTTAAATACATACATATACATTATAAATATAATATATTAAAATACCTACGACTGGATTACAAACGTTCGTGCTCACACAAATGAATGCCCTCAGCGAGACTCGAACCCGCGACCGCTGGCACAGGAAGTAGGGTCACTACAAACTGAGCCAAACGTGTCGTCAAATGTTATATGAGATTAGTTCGTAACAATGTACCATGTTTCAATTAATTGGTTTATCTATGTATATAACTAACATATAACTAATTTATATTCAAAATATCAAATTAAAAGCCTTTATTGCTTTGTCTGAATTAGGATGAATTTGAAATACTCAATGTTAAACCTTAATGATATATTAAATATTTCAATTTATAAAGGGTTTCTGACAAACACGTTATAGCTTTGGTTTTAAAAGTGTGCGTGTGCGTGTGTGCATGTGTCCATGTGTGCGTGTGTGTCGCACACTCACACACAGACACACACACAAGCGCGAGCGCACATAAAATATTTTTAAAATATTATTACTACGTGTAGAAATAATCATTTTGCCTTGCTCCCACTCTTTCAAAATCCTAGAGAGCTGGGTGTAACTGAAAATCGGCGCTGTTCCAGATTTCGATCTTAGCAGCATCAACTAAGTTACTATTCTTTGCCATAACATACATAGATGGTAGGTTTAAGAGTTATATTATTTTTTATTGTTTTTAGGGCTATAAAAGGCTTATTGTTTTATTTGACGTTTCTTTAATGAATAGTTTTTTATTTTACATTTTTAAAGCTATTTTGCATAACAAAATCGTGCGCTTAAAGCTAGTAGAAACGTTGAATAATTCAAAATTAAGCGTATTATATAGAATGTATTTATAATACGAATTATTAGAAATCCAACAATGAGTCATTTGTTCAAATTGGTTCTGTTCTATCCCTATTGTATGGGCGACGGTAAATATGAATGTAGATTAATTAAACGAGAAAAAATCATATCATTTTATACAGTGGTTTTGTAACAGTTAATAGTTTTATGAAAATTTATGAGCTTTAATTATTAAACTTGAATTAATAATATGTTTTTTGTTCCGTATTCAGATGAATATATTGCTATTTTTAACCATCTTCCAAAGTAGAATATATCTTTGTTAGGTTTTTTTATATAAGTTAGATAATTATTATTTATAATACTAATTTTCGTTTGTGACTACGCTTATTGTCGTAAATCTTTATTACTAGGCTTTCTATTGGTAATTTTCAGTAGTAGGCCATCAGTAAAAGGTTCAGTTGAAGAACTAAAAGAAATGGGTTGAAAGTTAGATTTCGTAACTTTGAGATTTTATGTACCGATCTCATTTTCAATCTAATACTGTGAAAAAAAACAACATTAGGTATCCTTCATATCTGAAAAAATGTACCTAGTTTTCAAAAGACATGTAATGAATCAAGAAAATCCGCTAACTCACATTTATTGGCCAGCATAATGCCCGATATTCTCATCTTCCTCACGATAAAACGAGACTTATTCCTAGCAATGGGACTTTAGAGGGTTATATTGTTAAATCAATACAATATAAACTAACTTCTGTCTATTACATTGTATGATCATTGTATCTCCAATACTTTGAAGCCGCTAAACTTCTAACAAGTATCTTTGTACTGCACAGTGCACAATTCAAACTTAGAAACTGAAGTTCCACTTAAATCTTTTGCTCACAAGCATAATTTTATTTAATGGCTTTATTCGCTTCGACTAAGTACATCTTAAATCAAATATTTCTAAAAATCTATGTCATTGATATTAAACACGTACATTACATAGAATAATACGTTCTTAGATTTACGCGAATATTTGACATCCATACTTACTAATATTATAAATGCGAAAGTAATTGTGTCTGTTACCTTTTCACGCTTTATCCGCTAAACTGATTTAGATGAAATTTGGTATTGAGATAGTTGGATACGCAGGAAAGGACGTAGAATAGTTTTTTATCCCGGAAATCATCAATTAGGGGGTGAAAAGTAAGGGATATAAAACTCATCATATCTATGTATATAGCCTATCTATACCATACTCAACGTCAAAACATACCGAAACCTACAAAAATATATTTTCTAATAAAACAATGACAAAGGAAGATAAAGTATGGATAGTAAAAAAATAAAAATATATAGTGTAAACTCAAATTTCGTACTATATATCATATCATATATATATATTTATATATATATATATATATATATATATATATATAAATATATTTAGAGGAGAACCTTCTAACAATGAAGAATGTCTCAAACAGTATGGTCCTGAAATATCCCGTTTTTCCCATAACGAAGAGCCAGATCACGAGATAGATGAGGGTCGTTAGATATACGCTGACTAGGGCTCTATATTAAAAAGGAGATTAACCGTCATGAAGTCAAGTTGGAATTTGTTGGTTAAGTACACCCTTGTGGAACAGTAGACATGTTGGAGCTGTGGTAAGGGTTGCTTAGAGTTTGGCATATAATTATATGTCTATACATATAATAAAATTGTAACTAAGTCGAATCTGTGCATTAAATATTTTTTGGAAAATCTTATTGAAATAGTCATTATTATCGATACATAGGCTGAATTTATAGTTTTTAGAATTTTTGTCTGTCTGTCTATGACCGTATCACGGAAAAACCACTGGAGGGATTTTGATGAAATTTGATATGACTATAGCTGGTTATCCGGGTCAACATATAAGATAGTTTTTACTGCGGGTAAATATCTGATCTCTGAGTAATCTATACTAAACGTTAAAACGTAAGTAGGGACGAACCGGAGCGGTGTGATCGTGAGTCACTATTTTCTATATAAAAAGCCAATGATAAAACAGCTCAGTATTTTCTTGTCCTCTGTTTGTCAACCAATTCTTCCGGACCGATTCTTTTTGTTTCTTTAGAAGCTTTTAACGAGTTTTAGCTATCAATAAAAAATACATCTTATGGTTGAATTTCGACCTCTGGGCGTTCTGGCAGTTCCGCTGGGAGTTTCATTTTCATTCATTTGTGTCAGGAGCACGAAAAGTTGCACTCCAGTCATGGGTGTTTATGTTTATAATATGTATGTATTTAAAGTTATGTATGTGTAGTGTATCAACTATCTGGTATCCATAACACAAGCCTCGTAGCTTACCATGAAACTAGATGGTGCTGTGCTATTTTCCCACATATTTGTTTATTTACATTTATTTAATATAAAATATAATTAATAAATATATATAAAGTTGGTACTTTTTTGCTATATTCCTATATAATATGTTTAAGTAAGTTTGAAATTTTACACTAAATTTCCCAAGGGACGACACACAGTATTCCCTAAACAGAGGGATAGTTATTTAACGTTCTGATTTTCAATCTCGTATAATTTTACTCAACCATGAATAATATTTAATGCTTTTTGTAATTATCTTTTTAACGAATTCGATATCATGGAAAATATTGAATGGAAAATTACTTCTATACCGATATTTCATTTTAATGCAAGGTAAATATTTAATCAATCAAGATAAATAAAGCTTAATTTTATTGTTAAGTGTTAAAAGTTATTGTTTCAAAAAACTAAAACACTTCCCTCATTTTTAATAGTGTATAACTAAAGGCCAATTGAGTATTCTATAATGATCATTAGAGATACACAATTTTTCAAGATTTTATTTTACCACTTTGTGGGCATGAGACATATATATATATATATATATATATATATATATATATATATATATATATATATATATATGTTTATATGTATATATTGAGATAAACTGCGGACAGACGGACGGACATGGCAAAAGTACTTAATTAATTAGGGAACCCTAAAAATTGATTTAATATCCACCGTGTTTGGCTTGGCGAGGACATCGCATGACATAGACTATTAAAAACATACATACAACAAAATCTACTTCTCTCCCTTTCTGTTTGAAGCCAATAAAGTATGAGATAGATAATAGTTAATCTAACCATTCTATTCAGGGTCAGTACATTCTATTCTTGTGTTATATTTTCTATTAGCGATGTCGTTTATAGAAAGTCAATTTGGATAAGCGGACAGATTAGATGTATATCATCATATTATAATATCTATTTCCAAGAGAATGAGCGTGAAAATAGAAAGAAATCTTAAAGATCCTGTTGTACAATAGCATTTTCTTCCCTGTTTCCTATATTTTCTACGTTTTTTTATGTATAAGCAATTGTAGTATTGTTGAGTCTAGCCAAGGCGACGCCATTGAAATCATATTACATGTATTTGAAGAAAAATATTGTTTCCTTTCACGGAAATCCTTCTTTTGTAGCCTATATAAATGTTTTTTTTTTCTTCTAGATTTTCTAAAGGAATAAAGAAATGTCAATTTATGTTTTGCTAAATAAATTTTATTCTATTGTAAATTTTAATAACTCATTATGAGAATAGGATTGACAAAATTTCAGCTTTCTAGTTCGCTATTGAACTGAATTTTGATAAATTTTAGTAAAGAGATAAACTATCTGGAGTAACAGATAGGTTACTGCTATATAATATGTAAAAAAATTTGTTGCCAACGTCATATATAAAATTAAACTAATTAAAGACGTCACGGGACGCATGGCAGATGTAAAACATCGACACTATTTTGTATAGAAAATATTAATGCCAGTGTGGTTTTTAAAGGCAGTAAATATGCCAGAATTAAAAAAAAAATTAAAAGAAAAAAAATCATTCTAAAAAATACATCTTAATTTATTACCAAAATTAAAAATTAAAATACGAGCTCAACGTGGTGAGTTAAAGAGAGTAGGGAATCGCCTAACAAAGTGGGTAGAAAGTTTGAGAGTTACAAGCGCGTGGCGACGTGGCGACACGTCGTCACGCCAACGGCTGGTTTTACCTGCCGCATTAGATGTTTCACATCATTAAATATATGATATTGTATATTGCATTTTTAAAAGAATAATATTACTGAGTAATATTATGATTGTAGGGCTAAAATTTTCTGTTCAAAATGGACATAATTGCAAGAAATAATTTCAATCTTTATAACAGATTTCCACTTTGTTCCAAGTTGGTTTTAAGGACGTGCCTTGAATACATTTTCATTTTATTTCAGTATCTTGGCACGACAACTTAAACGAATTTTAATTTTACTGTTAAGCTTTGATTCGTGACAAAAATATATACGGTTTTATATTTTTACGGCTGTCACTTTTGGCATGCTTTACTGGTACTACCTATTACGACTATGGTCACTAGTTTGATTTCCGTACGAGGTAAATCGGTCTTAAACATATAAATTGGCACTCTCAATGTGACAAGAATTTCTATTCATATCTATTTTAATTACGAATGAAGAATATTATTATAGAAAGGAGTTATATAAGTAGAAAATGTGGAATTTAATAAAAAAGTATGCCTTTCATGCAAAGCTGAAATATTTTTTTTTCTATACATCCGTGAAACCACCCTCTTTTAAAATGAACACATAAGGTGTATAGAGACACTCAGCATTTATATGAAAAATATAACGTATACTCTGTCTTTAAATTTCCATAACGCATGGAAATTCTTCATCTGATTTTTTATACAGACTTTTGTATTTTTAGACGCTTTCTAAATGTGATTTGTAATAAAATGTGTGGTACAATCTTAATAGCTGATTCTAATTTATTTCTAATAGTATGGATTTAATTTTTTTAAAGTATATGAAAACCAGATAGTAATACAATAACGTAATAATTTTACTGTAATTCAATGATGGAGTTAAGAGGTAGATAGAAGAATTCTTCATTGCTCCCTTCTATCCCTATTTATTCTTAGTCTATTTATTATACTAGTAAAATAAATAGACTTTTTATCTTCTTCTTACTCAATTCTTCATTGCACTCCTTAAATTTTATAATATAAAGACAAAGGAAGAAATAGCTTAACGACCGTCTCATCGCGAATCTCTTCCAGATATATCTATATCTCTAACTCTATCTATATATAATCTATACTAATATTATAAAGAGGAAAGATTTTTTGTGTTTGTACCGAATAAGTTCCGAAACTACTATGCCGATTTAGATGAAATTTGGTAAGAAGATAGTTTAAGACCCTGGAAAGGACATAAGATAGTTTTTATCTCGGAAATCATCCGTTAAGGGGGTGAAAATGGGGATGAAAGTTTGTATTGGGAATCAAGCTAGGGACGAACCCAAGCGAAGCGAGGGTGAGTCGCTAGTCTATAGTGATGATGATGTTCTCCTGACCGGTTTCGGCAGCCAATCTCATTGAGACTAGCCAACTGCGCAGGAGACATTATACTGCAGAAGTGTACGCGCAGACACAACGTGCACTCTCTATTCCTGTCACTCTCATACTCCGGTGGGACGACTGCTCGACATGACCGATGGGAGTCAAGGCGCAGGACCGACGGCTTTACGTGCTCTCCGAGGCACGGGGGTGAAACACCGCCAACTTCCCAACTCCGGGCTGTTACTGAGGCTTACTATACAGAAAGACTCAATAACTAAACTTGGCCCGACCTGGGACTCGAACCCAGGACCTCCGGGTGTGCAGCCGTACATGATAGCCACTACACCACCGAGTCTATAGTATACACGATAGTAACGATTTTACGAAAAAGAGAAATTATAACAACATCTTTGATTTTGGATTCCCATATATTATGTTTGGTAAAAATCTGGTATTTTAGTTTTTTTAACTAAAATATTTAAATTTTACTATATAAAATCCTTCAGTATAGATAAAAATGAAAAAGGGTCTATAGATTATATATAAAGGGATATATAATAACTATAATCAATCATAATATGATTTACGATATCGCTATTTAACAATGACACATTACTTCAGGCACAATGTGATGCACTGACCTAGATGTGTACTGACAGATTCAAATTTGATTGACAATTGTTTCGAATAATTAATTTTAGTTCAATGAAAATTTATTTTATTTAAACATAAATTACTTTACTAGATCAATTATTTACAGTATGTTTTATAATATTTGGCTTTTTATCAAATTCAAAATATTTTATTCAGCATTATATTATTACATTTTTTTACTGAACGTCATGAGTTTACTACCAGTTTGGAAAGAAGAAGTTTTAAACTTCAGAAGAACTGGCGAAAGAAACTCAGAGGGACTAATATGAAAGTTTGTAACGCTTATATGAGCTACTTTGGGCGTATGTTGTCTAATTTATAAATATATTTCTTCAAAGCTGATATTGTGAAGGAAAACACCGGAAACCTATATGTTTGAAATAATCTTACAAGTTTTCGAAAAACATTTGAAGTCCGCAAACTCGAGTTTCGCCAGCGTAAAAGACTGAGGCTTGATCCTCCATATTAAAGAGAGGCTCGTGCCCAGTAGTAGGACGTTACAAGAGGATTAAATACCTAAAGTAACAAATTAAGCTGCAAGATCTAAATATTTTTACGCTATAATTTATATAATTGTTTTGTTGATGCAATAAACAATAAAAATCTTGATTCCTGAATGATGCCGTAAAGCATTAAAAATGACGGAAACCAAAAATCCAAATAAATCCGCAAAAAAACCGATAATATTTTTTTAAATGTCGAATATTCGCGTCAATCTAAAGTTTTTTTTTGTTTCCATTTTCTTATATTTCTACTGTTCACAATTGTATACTTCTACTGTTATACTCTTTCTGACCCGCGCAGAAAATGGCTTAAAGATTGGAAAGAAAAGATATCTAAATATTAAAAAAATGACTATAAATATCTACTATTGTGTAGAAAACTCATCAAACTTGAGTCCAGAATGAGGCATGAGATCATCTGATATTGATTTTAATTCTGCCCGCAGAGCCTATTCTGTTTAACCTTCACTCAGTCACGGTCAGAGGTGACCTCTTTGATAGAAATAAAACATTTGAGATATGCATTTCATTTTTGTTTGAACTATTTTGAATGCGGATTGTTCAAAATTATAGTTTATCTTAATCTATTTATTATAAATTATACAAATTGTTTTTCTATACATATAATAAAATTGTGAGTCGAATCTGTACGTTAAATATATTTGGATAATCTTATTTAAATAATCATTATTATTGATACAGAAGCGAAATCTACAGGTTTTAGATTTTTTGTCTTTCTGTCTGTCTGGGAACGCATGCCGAGAAAATCACTTGACAAATTTTAATAAAATTTGGTATAATGATAGCTGGTTATCCAGGTTAACATATAGGTGGTATACTTTTCATTTCGGGAAAATGTCTCATTTCGGAAAAATCTATACTAATCGATAAAACGTACCTAGGGACGAACCCGAGCGGAACGACGGTGAGTCGCTAGTTTATCTATATATTTTGTAAAACTTGAGATCGTCGAACTGAAAATGATATGGAAATCGCTTTATAAGTAATTATTTTACATATAAAAAAGATATTGACATTTAACCTATTTACATACATATATTAAAATGTATATGGAAATAGCTGACTTTTATGGGTTTCTTTCTGCAGTACTACTCAGAACGAATGACTGATGCTGGGAGAGTTTTTGACAAACTTGAAAAAAGCCGTAATTTAAAAAAAATGTTTGTTAAAAATGATAACACAGTCGCAAACTTAAAAAAACTGCAATTAATAAAAAAGTTTATGTTAAATTATAAATGCGAAATTTTGTATGTTAAACACACACGTTACGTTTGTTATTCTTTCATACTATAACAGCTGGACGAATTTGGATAAAATTTAATAAGTAGAAAGCCTATGACCTGGAGTAACATAAATAATGTTCACACGACAGATTTCGGCCACGGTGGCTAATCTCATTGAGACTAGCCATCTTCGCAAGAGATATTATAGTGCACAATTATGCGTCCAAATACAAGTGCACTATCTATTCCTTTAACTGTCTGATGGAACGATACTTTGACACGGCCGGTGAGAGTTGAGGCGCAGGATCGACGGCTTTACGTGCTGAACGACGCATGGGGGTGCAACAAAGCCAATTTCTATACTCCGAGCTAACATTGAGAATATCTTAACAGAACAACTCAGTAATTAAACTTAGCCGGACCCGGGACTCAAAACCAGGACCTCTACATTTTCATGCCGTATGCCAGCCACTAGACCACTGAGACAAGGAGTAACATATTACAGGCCTATATGCAATATTAAAACACAAAATGACCCAGGAACGAACCCGAGCAAAGCCAGGTTAAAACTATTGTATTTAATGTTTTTGTAGTATAAATTAATATCTTACTTAAAAATTAAAATAATCCATAAAAATAGCAATGATTTTTTTTAATAATAGGAAATGACTTGAAAAATCTTCCATCTTCGTGGATTTAATTTTTAATATCTATCACTAAGCTTTAGCCCTTATAAAATATCCCTCTTTCGGCCCTTTTGAGAATATTTTATGTGGGGATAGCCATCTGTTCGCCGTCTGGTGTTACTTAGAAGGGTTTAAGCAGCAACATTCTCTAAAGGTGGATAATTAGTCACTTTGAAATAAGCGGAACAAGACGGAATTGTTAATTAAATTTTCATCATTTTCCCTAATTATATTATGATTTGGCTAATGAATTTTAGGCAGCTTTATTTAGAATCTGAGACTTGTTGTAGATAAGATTTTCTTTACTTGTAAAGTTACGTCGATTATCGGATTTGGTTTTAAAATAGAAAATACTTAAAGATATACTCGTATTTTATGGAGATTGACTTTGTTGTGCTTAACAGTTTAAGAGCCGACATTTTACACTGACTTCTATATCAATTGAAAGTAATTATTCCACTCGTAGGAATGGAATTTCATTGTAATTTATAACATGACGACACATGTGGTTCAGTTTGTAGTGACCCTACTTGATATACCAGTGGTCGCGGGTTCGAGTCCCGCTGAGGGCTTTCATTTGTTATTTTTTCATCAATAGGTATGTTTTATCGTTTAGCATGGAATCGATAGACTATATTATATATATACGTAGGTACACAAGAAACAGTTCTGAACTTTTCGATTTTAAGCTGTTTTTGGGTTTTCTTTTTTTGGGTTTTTTGGTTTGTTTGTTTGATATAGTCAGAAGGCTGGAGAGCGACACATGCTTTCAGCTTTAACGGCGGTAGATTATCTCATTCCCACGGGAAAACACGTTATAATACAACCTACAACAACATATGTATGTAAAGCTATAAGCTATATGTCATATAATATATAGTATGTCTATTCCATACTCACCGTTAAAATGTACCTAGGGATAAACCCGAGTGAAGCGAGAGTAAGTCAGAATGTCGTATTCAGTCCTTTTTAACGTCCCACTGCTGGACACGGGCCTCCCTTCAATACGAGGGGGATCAGGCCATAGTCCACCACGCTGGCCAAGTGCGGGTTGGCGGACTTAACAAGTCTTTCGAAAACTTGCTAGGTTTTCTCAGACATGCAGGTTTCCTCACGATGTTTTGCTTCACCGTACGGCTAGTAGTAATCATGTTAGAAATGATTCGCATATGAAAATATCAGAGATGCGAAACCCGGGATTTGAATCCGCTTCACTCGGTTTCCTAAGCGAGCGCGCTACCACTATTCTACCACTGCCTGGTAGTAATATAATATTTTATAATTATATTTTACGTAATTTTTAACAATTTGCCATTAAAATTAAGAAAAAAAATCATCGATATCTTCATAAAACCTATTAAAAACGTTTATCAATAAGGGATCGTGTTTCTGAACACCTGTCCATATAATAACGTCTTATTTTCCATCAATAATGATTTTAAAACATCAAAGGTTTTTTATTAAATAAAGCGCTCAATCAGATTATTATGTTTAAGGACTTATTTTTATATTAAACCCGTTTATTTGTATGAAACATTCACTTGCCGGTGTAAAGGAGTATCGCAATCACAATATGTTCTCAGAAATTTCAACTTTCATATATATATATATATATATAGTTAGTTTCGCTAAAACTTAAAAACGGCTGGACCGATTTGAATAATTCTTTTTAGTTTTGTTGGAAGTGTCGCAGGTATAAGTATAAAAAATAGAGGAAACCCCAAAAAAAACAGATAAAAATTAAAAAAATCAGAACTACTTATTTTGTACCTATGTACATATAATATATAGTCTACCTATTCCATACTGACCGTTAGAACGTACTTAGGAATGTACCCGAACGAGTCGAGGGTGAGTCGCTAGTATGAAATATTCCTTAGATATTTATTATGCCAACCAAGAAAAACTCAGACGTTGAAAGAAAGTAACGTCATTGAAAAAAATATTCTCATATAAAAACAGAAAATATTGTGTGTTACTTGAAGAAAAAAATCTCACATGGCTGATAAAATACGAGTGCCTCCAAGGTCTCGTTGCGACGTAATTTTGCAAGTGCTATAGATTGATAGACGAAGGTAACGAGCATGGACTGATTTATGTTTCAATTTTTAGGCTTATATAAACACATAATTTTTTCTTTTTAATAAAATGACAAATATTCTAGGGTGTTTTATGATACATGACATTATATATGTATGTATGTCTCGTATGTCGAAGGAAATGTTATCTACAATCCGCATTTTTGCTTTCAGTGTTTTAAAAAGCTTCTTTATAGGAGCTTTTTTTAAATAAGTCTCAGTGTTCATTAAAAATTTAATATCTGCAATCTCTCTCTCTCTCTCTCTTTATCTCTCTTTATCTCTCTCTCTCTGTGTATCTATCCTCTTCCTGGCTATATACCCCATGTAGTGGTGGGTTGAGCCTTTCTTATTTCTGTTCTCCACTTCACTCTAACGGAGACATCGTTTTCCTAAAACATGCATTTCCGATTCAATTTCAATTTAATAAATAATTGCAATTTCAATTCAATTTAATATCTATACTAATAAATAAAATTTAAGTTTATGTAGCAGTGGTATCGCGTTTAATAGATTTTTTAAAAATATAGAGATAACAAAAGCTTCAAACTACCCAATATTACATTAATATTAAGAGGAAACAATTATAATTATCATTTTTATATATATGGAGGTAGGTAAATAAGACAAAGGAAACTGTAACAATTAATTTATATTACTGTAGTTATTATCATCACAAAATAGTTTAGAATAACCAAAGAAAATATATCAGGAAAAATACTATAAATAGAAACCTTATACTTTAAACAATTATCAAAGCTACTTATCTTTGTCCTGATCAACTGCTCGCCAAAGAAAAAGTGATTCGCTAACGAACACAGGGTATTTATAACATCGTATCGAGCCGTTATGTCAAATCATAAACTTTTAAAGATTTCAAATAAAATGTTGCCAATAAAAAACTATTTAAAAGTATAGTAAAATTAAAAATAATAATAATGAAAAAGATCATTATATAGAAAAATACTGTAAAATTAATAATAATCTATCACGTTCATCGTTAAATCAAGACTACCTAGGGATGAGTTAAAGCTCGAGATTATAACCATATCTGCGATTTGCTAGTGCAAAACATATTTTACACATGACTGCATCTTAAAATTGAGAATATTGTGAGGACATATGCATGTCTGAGTGAAACTAACGAGTTTTCAAAAGGCCAAAAGTCTAAGTAGACTATGGTCTAAACGACTGTTTCATTTCCAGAACTGCTGCCAGTTTTAACATAACTCTTAATATCGGATAGAAGAAAAAATACCATCAAGAATTTAAAAAAAACCTGTTATAGTCCAAATTCCACTGATATTATTGATTTGGAGAATCCATAGAAATTTTTACTCTAGGTATTCGTATTTACCATAAACATACAGTTAACCCTCTAGTAAAGAAATTAAAATCATTCATCAATAAAACAAAATATGTTATGGAAAAAATATATTAAAAAATATAATACCAACATCAAGTATAATATTGAAATAAAGCAGTAAAAATACTGTGTACACTTATTTTTTCCGCCCAAAATACAAAATCAACGATATTTTGAAATTTATCCACGCGAATAATCCGCTATCAAGGGGTTAACACGAGCTTTTCTTATTGATTTTACACCTTGTATTATTTATCTTATATAAATACAAGATAAGGTTAAGTAAATTTTTTATTTTAAATTTTGTATACCAAACTGTAACAATATAAAACCTATAAGCTTAGTTATAATTTTAAGTTGTAAATAAAGTTAATTTAATTGTTCCATTTTAGAAATGAAACGCTTTAATAAAAATATTTAATAAACGATAAGAACTGAGCTTAAACTCGAAAAGTTTACTGGCCATTTATAATATTCAAGGTCAACTCTATAGTATCAATATATATATATATATATATATATATATATATTGTTTCTATCTACTCGTAACGACAGTTCAGAAGAAGCAAATAAGCTTAGCTTTATTTATAGATTATTACATTTTCTAATTATAGAGAAGAAAATTTAATAAAATTATGTAAAAATACGTATATCATTCACTTGTAGCCACTGTTGTAGCTTTATTGTACGTATAAATGTGAATAAAAGATTTTTCACGAAAACCCGAGTCTATTAGACTCCGTCTAAGACACTTTAGCAGGCGAGCTTTAGAATATTTCATGAGATTATCGATCGTGACTCGAGTGTAACACATTTTTTCTTTCCACTAAATTGATTAACCTTTGACAGGTAAAGGTTCAAGCTTACTTCTTCATGCTTTAAGCGCTTCTTAGTAAAAATTTATCTAAACTAATACTATAAAGAGGAAAGATTTTTGTTTGGTTGTACCGAATAAGCTCCGAAACTACTAAGACGATTTAGATGAAATTTGGTAAGAAGATAGTTTCAGACCCTGGAAATATATATAACATAGGATAGTTTTTATTCCGGAAATCATCCTTTAAGGGGATGAAAATGGGGATGAAATTTTGTATGGGGAAGCAATCTAAGGATGAACCCGAGCAAAGCCAGGATGGTCACTAGTATTAAATAAAAAAATAGATGAAAATACACACTATGTTTTATTTTATCGCGACTATTTATATTGATACAATTATTTATCTACAAAGCCAATTTTACGGGCAATCTACGTTTGCATAATTTTGATAAATTGCGTAATTTTAGTCTTAGTGCAAATAATCACGAGAAATCTCTGACCAAAATGATACCTTTAATTTGAATTTCATATTGTTATGTAAAATAAAAAAAATAAAGTATAAAGAAACGTTAAAAAAACGGCCTGAACATAATTACCAAATATTAAATCCCAAACACATTGTACTCGTAATATTTGGGAAGAAATGTTTGTACCCAAAAACACTATTAAAAAAAATGCGTAAACATAAATCTTTAAAATTACTTTTGTTACCAAAATCGATCTCGTTCCTGCTTAATTGTTACAGCACTAGAAACTTTTACCATAGAGCATAAATTTACACAATTCATAGGAAAGAAACAAACTAAGTTAAGTGTTGTATTTATTCATTTAATCCGTTTACTGTTTGGTTTTTCCGAAGCCACCCTGGGGAGTCCACTCGTAGAAGTCTTGAAACAAAGATTTAATTTGCTTGCACAAGCTCGAAGCTTGCTAAATAAATAGAATCTTCAAAGAATGACGTAACAACTCCTATATATTATATTAACCTCTTTATGGTCTACAGGCTAGTTTGTAAAATAGCTGGTCAAGAGATTTTTGGTTCGAGACTCCGTTAGATCAAATTTTAGTAATTCTGACCAATCTCACGTGGAGTAACTACATTCACGGGAAATACTATAGTGCACTATAGAGCCAAAGAAATGAACAACGGATTCACACGATCAGTAAGTGTCAAGTTCCGGTCGAATCATACTACGAACAGTCTGTGATCGACACTATAGTGTGGATCGGTCCTTAATGTCCGATGGGATTGTAATTCGATAAGATTGCAAAGGCGGAACCAACTGCTTTACTATGCAATATGCAGTAGGCCTTAGTAGTATCTTAGTCTACTAATCTTTCTAACAAAGACATCTAAAAAAGGCAATAGTGCGGTGCGTGTTAGGGAAGACTTTTGTTTAGGTTAAAGATTTTGTTTTGTTTGGTTTATTTTTTTGTTCGGGAGAAGGGGTGAGCTGCACCCGACTGCTATACATACTTTTAAGTGACAGTCGGGAAATTGCTGTACGGTTGACCGCGCGTTTCCTTTACTTACTGCGAGATTGTCGGCATTTGACAGCTTTTCATCAAAATCCAAGGCAATCGGTATGGATTTTTATGCTGTGACATTAATAATATTATATTATTTGTATTATATTATTATATATAGTATTATCAAGTTGGCAAGTCATTACTGTAACTTCCTCGTACCTTAGAAACCGCGTTATGGTGTAAGTTGTGGTCTTCGTCAAATTACCGTCATAGGAGTGCGAGAATATAGGATCCACTTAGCTGTGTGCTCGTATATATACAATAGATGATGGAGAAATCACAATAATAGTTGTTTTGTTAAGATATTATCTCCATAAATTCTAATAAAATTCATTCGAAAATGATTGAAATTTCATCAAGTATTAAGACGTTATCGCATTATATTATTCTTTTCATATTCATGACATGCCCTCCGTATTTTTGCGACAGACCAAGATTCCACGAGACACAATAGATGTTCAAAAATTATTCTCTCCAAGTCATAAAACATTCTCGACGAAATATATAAAATTGGTCATTTTAATATACAGCATTCTAAAACCCCTGCACATCATAAATCTTCAAGACTTGATAATATGTAAAGTAAAAGAAAACCAGATAGCAATTTACACGCAAAACTACAATAAAAATATATAGAGTCCAATAAAACAATCAAATGGAATTCCGCATGCGATGTAACACAACGCTATTGGCAGTTATATAAGTAAGAAAATTTGTGCATCTATTTTGTATATTGAACCATATCAAATCAAAATATATGTACTGTATTGGAATAGACTTTTATAAGCACTTTTGAATGGTAATTTTATATTTTTCAATTTTAATTACCTACATAAATGTCAGTAAGTCAGTAAGGAAGCTACAAACGGCTTAGAAGACAATGATTGTTTTAAGAAGATTGAGGTCTGATTTTTCAATAATCACATAAGAGTTATTTATCAAATATGAAGCCAGCTATAATTCTTTGTAGTTTCTATAACTTATACAGTGGTAAACCTTTTTGTTTTCGGGGATACTTATTTTTTTTAAGATAAAATATATACATCGAATACTTTCTTAGATTTACGCGAATGTTTGACATTATTAAATAAAACTATCTTTTCGGATTATTTCGCGGATTTATTTTGATTTTTGGTTCCCGACGTTTCGAATGCTTTACAGCATCCATGGTCACGGGAGAGACTGAGGTGTTACATGTCTTGAAGATATAGTTGTTACAGACAGCCTAGCCACAATTAACAAAATGAAAATTGCACCAATTACATTACAATATTTTTAACTTTAAACATTTTTATAATTTTAATTATAATTGAATATGGAAAATTATTTATTTAATTTTTGGTATTATTTTTATAATTATTACAATTTTAAAAATATTAATTAGTAATCTATATTTAGTGTTGCCATTATTATATTTATAACCATAAATAAGAATATAAAAATATAGTATTAATTATTAAAGCCATATAATTGTTCTATGTATAATTTAAAAAAGTTAAAATTAATTACGGATAGTCATTTTAATTTAGTTTGCTATTATTTAAAAACAACTTACTAAGCAACACTATTAATATATACTTTTACAAATGAAAAATATTAATCTGATAAGCTGTCATTTTGATCTACACAGTATGAACTTACTACATCTGCCTGTCTGTTATGTTTATATTTATTATTTGATTTTATTATATTAATAACAGGATCCCATAACGATGGTAGTACCCAGCCATCTTCCCTATTGAAATTTGGATGTTTTTTAATTTCTATGGCTTCTCGAATCATTCTAGGGCGATATCGGTTTTCTTTCGCCAGGATTTGAGGTCTATCGAAACGAATATAATGGCTTGGGCGGTCCTGGCTATGTTTGCAGACAGCAGATGTTGTATTGCGACGGTGCTTCACATCAGCTATGTGTTCTTTGACCCGGATTCTAATGGATCGCTTTGTTTGTCCAATGTAAGAGAGCCCACAATCACAATCAAGCTTGTAGACTCCTGCATCTTGTACAGGGATGTGGCACTTGACAGGTGGTAAGAACTGACTAATTTTCTTTGGCGGCTTGAAGTAAGTTTTAATTGAAGCTCGCTTTAGAATGTAGCCAATCTTGTCAGTGACTCCTTTCATGTATGGCAAGACTGCAGGGACGCGCTCGACTGTGGCTGGTTTCACTCGGTCACTGTGACGCAGGCGCGGCACTTGCAGCTTGTTGTCACGCAGAACTTGCTTGATATGTTGCAGTTCTCCGGCCAGGTGTTGCTCGTCACAGATCCCGCGCGCTCTCTGAAACAGAGATTTTCCCACGGTAGCTAACTTTGAAGGATGGTGGTGAGATTCACCGTTCAGGTACCTATCAGTATGGGTCTTCTTTCTATACACAGTATGACTCAAGGTGTTATCTGGGTTACGTTTAACTAATACATCTAGGAAAGCTAAGGTTTTGTCCGATTCTAATTCCATTGTAAATTGTATTTTAGGATTTATAGAATTAAGGTGTTCTAAGAATACAGTTATTTTATCAGATGGTAATATTGTAAAAGTGTCATCTACATACCGCTTGTAGAAACGAGGGGTCACGGGTGATGTGTTCAGAGCAGTCTCCTCGAAGTCCTCCATGAAGATGTCGGCTACGACGGGGGAGACTGGCGAACCCATGGCCACTCCATCCACTTGCCTGTAGAATTCACCATTCCACAGTAGATAGCCGGATGTTAGGCAGTGTTTTAAAAGTTCAATGTATTCAATTGACATGTTGTGATCTAGTAGCTTCCTAGATATTATTTCAATACAGTCTTCCACTGGTAGGCTGGTAAATAAAGACTGTACATCGAAACTAACCATTGTTTCATTGTCCATGAGTTTTAGGTGCTTAACTTCATTGACAAAATGGTAAGAGTCCTTTGTGAACGCTCTTGTTAATCCTCTGAGTGGTGAGAGTACTTTTGCTACTAGTTTAGCCAATTTGTAAGTCGGTGAGTCAATTTGACTCACAATTGGACGTAGCGGAGCGTTAGTCTTGTGTATTTTCGGAAGTCCATACAACTTAGGTGGTTTTGCACATGATGGAATAAGATTTTTAACATCAAGATTTAATGTGTCGGAGTGTTCCTTAATTAGCTTTTTAGTATTATTTAAAACGGTGGTAGTTGGATCCGCTGATGTGAAGCACCGTCGCAATACAACATCTGCTGTCTGCAAACATAGCCAGGACCGCCCAAGCCATTATATTCGTTTCGATAGACCTCAAATCCTGGCGAAAGAAAACCGATATAGCCCTAGAATGATTCGAGAAGCCATAGAAATTAAAAAAACATCCAAATTTCAATAGGGAAGATGGCTGGGTACTACCATCGTCATGGGATCCTGTTATTAATATAATAAAATCAAATAATAAATATAAACATAACAGACAGGCAGATGTAGTAAGTTCATACTGTGTAGATCAAAATGACAGCTTATCAGATTAATATTTTTCATTTGTAAAAGTATATATTAATAGTGTTGCTTAGTAAGTTGTTTTTAAATAATAGCAAACTAAATTAAAATGATTATCCGTAATTAATTTTAACTTTTTTAAATTACACATAGAACAATTATATGGCTTTAATAATTAATACTATATTTTTATATTTTTATTTATGGTTATAAATATAATAATGGCAACACTAAATATAGATTACTAATTAATATTTTTAAAATTGTAATAATTATAAAAATAATAGCAAAAATTAAATAAATAATTTTCCATATTCAATTATAATTAAAATTATAAAAATGTTTAAAGTTAAAAATATTGTAATGTAATTGGTGCAATTTTCATTTTGTTAATTGTGGCTAGGCTGTCTGTAACAACTATATCTTTAAGACATGTAACACCTCAGTCTCTCCCGTGACCATGGATGCTGTAAAGCATTCGAAACGTCGGGAACCAAAAATCAAAATAAATCCGCGAAATAATCCGAAAAGATAGTTTTATTTAATAATATATACATCGACTTTAAATACGAGTAACATTTAAAGTAATTATTTCACACATTTACAATCTAGATTGCTGCAGGTCATAATCTAGATCTATGTACTAAACTTCCAAAACCGGTCAGCCGTTACATGGTGAAATAGTAACAAACATACTCACATATACACACTTTCGCATTTATAGAAATAGAGGGATTAAAGAGTTTTTTTTTTAATTTTCAAATTTAATGCCAGATTTTTTCAATAATTATTTGCTCTTTAGCAAATATTTATTACTACTGAAATTTTTCAAAATGGCTATTACATGAGTTCAATATCATAGATAAACACTTTAATATCCTACTAATATTATAAATGTAAAAGTTTGTGAGGACGTATGTCTGGATGTATCTTCAAACAAAATTCACAAATGTTGCAAATTTAGAAAATAAATCCTCGAAGCCTTGAAATAGTTCATTAATGGTTATCAAATATTACAACAGTATACTAGCTCGTGCTTCGATTAATATTGACACATTTAGTTGTGAGATATATTTAGCCCTGCTATTGTAAACTAAAGATGTCGTCTATATCTATTTTATCATACACAATATTATACTTTACTCTGTTGGTATAATAATACATACTAAAATTATAAATGAGAAAGTCTGTTACCTTTTCACGCTTAAACCGCTGAACAGATTTCGATAAAATTTGGCAAGGGAATAGATACTATCCTGGGATTGGATATAGGCTACCCTTGATACCAATCCTTAACAGAACGAAGCCGTGAGCAAAAAACTAGCATTATTAAATAAAACTATCTTTTCGGATCATTTCGCGGATTTATTTTGATTTTTGGTTCCCGACGTTTCGAATGCTTTACAGCATCCATGGTCACGGGAGAGACTGAGGTGTTACAGTCTTGAAGGTATAGTTATTACAATGTTGAATATGGAAAATTATTTATTTATTTAATTTTTGCTATTATTTTCAATTATAATTAAAATTATAAAAATGTTAAAAGTTAAAAAATATTGTAATGTAATTGGTGCAATTTTCATTTTGTTAATTGTGGGTAGGCTGTCTGTAACAACTATACCTCCAAGAAATGTAACACCTCAGTCTCTCCGAGGACCATGGATGCTGTAAAGCATTCGAAACATCGGGAACCAAAAATCAAAATAAATCCGCGAAATAATCCGAAAAGATAGTTTTATTTAATAATGTCAAACATTCGCGTAAATCTAAGAAAGTATTAACTAGCATTATAATAACGCTAGTTTTTCCCTTCATACGGTTCACCAAGAGAGCACGTTATCACTGGGCTACCACTACCTTGATGTCCTCTTTGTCAAAGAGAATTATATGGCACCATTTAATCTCACTTATCTTAATAGCAATAACTTTAAGCTAGCTATTCGGTCAAGCCGTCTCCGACAAATGGCTTAGCATACCTATAACATAAATGAAACACGAACATAGTACCTCCATATTCTTAAAGTTGGTTAAATTGCTATTAAAAATGTACGATATATAAAAATTGGACAAGTGCAAGGGTTCCGTAGTATGAAATATTAAATTCATGTTATGTTTTAACTTTATAATTTTGTACGTTAATAATAAAATAAATACTTTACTATTTTTCATTTCAATTTCATTTCATTTCATTTTTCAAACACACTTTCATATTTATAATATTAACTAGCATTGCCCGCGGCTCCGCCTGCGTTTAGATGACCAAAAACCAAATTCTTAGGTTTTACATATAAGTATACTCTTACATTGCAGTTTTTGTATTTTTTCTCAGAAATAAGATATTTCCCCGCGGTAAAAAGTATCCTATATGTTGACCCGTATGATGATGATGTTCTCCTAGCCCATTCCGGCCATGGCGGCCAATCTTAATGAGATTAGCCAACTGCGCAGGAGATATTATAGTGCTCAAGTGTACGCGCAGACACAAGTGCACTCTCTATTCCTATCACTCTCATACTCCGGTGGGACGACTACTCGACACGACCGGTGAGAGTTAAGGCGCAGGACCAACGGCTTTACGTGCTCTCCGAGGCACGGGGGTGATACACCGCCAACTTCCCAACTCCGGGCTGTTACTGAGACTTACTATACAGGAAGACTCAATAACTAAACTTGGCCCGACCCGGGACTCGAACCCAGGACCTCCGGGTGTGCAGCCGTACATGCTAGCCACTACACCACCGTATAACCAACTACCACCATACCAAATTTCATCAAAATCCCTCCAGTGGTTTTTCTGTGATGCGGTAACAGACAGACAGACAGATAGACAGACAGACAGAGAACTATAGATTCGGCCTCTGTATCGATAATAATGTTTATTTCAATAAGATTTACCAAAAAATATTAAATGTACAGATTCGGCTTAGTTACATTTTTATTATAAATGTATAGATTAGGTTAGATAAAAAGAGCGAAAAACTGAACACCTTACATATTATATTTACTTAGAAATATACGTTATACGTACATAGTAAAGTGCCAAAATGCGAAATCTGCTTGCAAATTGCAAATGGTTGCAAATCTTGAGCCAAATTGAGATCATCAAAAACGATGGCTGATACGAGTGGCAGATGTTCCTTACGCCTTAGATTTAAAATTTATAAACTTTTCCTGCTAAATTATGGTAGCCTCATAATGATTAGAAAAATGGCAACAATTAATAACGTTGCATTAAAGAGAGTTACCTATCTTTATTTCTTTCACGTCGAAATTATAGTGTGACAGATTGGCGTGATTTTTTCTGTGAAAATAGTTGGAGGGTTGGAGAGTGACATAGGGTACTTTTTACTGTGGGATATTATGTACTTCCCACGGGGTTACACGTTATAATACAACCCACAATACCATATCTATATTATATATATATATATATATATATATATATATATATATATATATATATACTAGCGGACCCGACAGACGTTGTCCTGTCTACAATGATAACAAAACTTTTTTTTAATTTGATCGTAGCGCTAACTGTCGGGACAGACTAAAATTAAAATTCGAATATTATTTAAAATTTGACACTGCGATGGTAGCGCCGTCTGTCGGATCCAATGTAAAACATTCCAAAATCAACAACTACTAATAAATTAAAAATTAATTAAAAAAACATTGTCCAGCGGACAAAATTGTGAATCTAAACCATTCCCAGATCCCCTTGAACACACACAAAAAATTTCATCAAAATCGGTCCAGTCGTTTGAGAGAAGTTCAGTGACATACACACTCACAGAAGAATTATATATATAAAGATATATATATATATATACTAACATTACGCTGTTGGACCCGCAGACAACGCTGGTCTAGAATAAAATCTTAATATAAAATCACAAAAACCTCTATAAACATTGGCATTAATATGATTTGAGATGCTTGTGAATGAAATAAAGATAAACGTCCTATTGTTGTATTTCACGTGAATACACTTAGCCCTATGATAAAGATGAAAATTCTATTATATGTGGAATGATGTTGGTAGATGACTATAAAGTATATTTCATCTCTCATTTCCAAGGAAATTGCTTAAATTATTCTATAATACTATTACATTTACGCGAACATTTGACATCTATATAATATGTAAAAATGTATGGATAAATGTGTTGCTAAGCGCAAAACTTGAGAACAAGTGGACTGATTCGGCTATTTTTTAAATTGAAATATTCGCTTACATCCGAGGAAGGTTCTTATGAACAAAAAAATTGGAAAAAATGCCCGAAAAAACGTAAAAACACCATTTTCTAATTGGGTCTGTTACACACTTGATTTGATAGAACGAAGTCTATCGGGTCAGTCGAATTTTTTCGCGAATTTATTTTGATTTTTATTAAGTTATTTTATTATAGTACTTTTTACTTTGTAAAAAAAGTGACTTTTGATCTCGAAATTAGCTGTTAGCTTCATTATTATCATATGAAACATGTCTTTTTTTTTTTAATTTAACGAGGGGGAAATCTTCTAAAGATATCCAACCAACGAACGAGATGGTTAGGATATGCAGGATTTTTACCTACTAAAACCCCCTCGGTTACCATCTACTGCGTATAACGGAAAGCACCGGGATCTCTTTAAGAACGCACCGGTACTCTCCTTGCGCTATGCTACATTAAGCACGTCTCTATACACAACAGTCCCCTAAAAGTTTAGGGATGCTTCCATGGTCCTATGTCCATTTAACAAAGCTACGTTGTTATTGTACGGGAACGTGTATTACCAGCTTCCCTTCGCCTTCGTCTTCGTCGAGCGGGATCGGCCCTCTCTCGTTCTCGTTCTGAAATCTCCTTCTTAATAAGGACTGTCTCACAAAAAGAGGTTACTGCATTCCATACATTATCGTCTGCCAGCATACTCGACACTATAGACGACAAGGAGAGATCTCCTCCAACATTTTGTATTAAATTACTCCGCTCGGAATTCCACGCTGAACAGTGCTCTAGCGTATGTTGTGCGTCATCCCGTTCACCATTGCAGTGGTGACACTGTGGGGTCGTTTCACGTCCAATCCGATGAAGATACTCACTAAAACATCCATGTCCAGTAAGTATCTGAGTTAATCTGAATGTAATACTACCCTTCTTTCTTCCTAACCAAGTTTCAAAGTTTGGAAGGATAGCATTAACAGCGCGTGAATTATTCTCACTCTCCAGTCGTGCACGCCATTCAATAGAGACTTGTCTGTGTGCCTGCCGTCGCATTTGCTCGATCTCTGCTCTGGTAATAGTTTCGCCTCTCTGATGAAGCTCTCGAACACTGTTGTATGTTTTGGCATCCATATTCGCTAGGATATCTAAGGGTGGAAAACGAGCCAACAGAGTAGCCGCATTAAATGAAATTGTGCGGTAACCTCTCGCAACCCTTATAGCTAGCCGACGCTGAACGCTATGGAGCTTGGTCCTGATGCGTCTACTGTCAGATAGTTTTTGTGCCCATATAGGTGCTCCATAAAGAGCCATTGATCGCACCACTCCTGTATAAAGTCGTCGGACTCCCTCTTGTGGACCCCCAAGATTAGGTAGTAAACGATGTAATGCACCAGCTACTCTTTGTATCTTGGGGATTAGTAGCTCAAAGTGCTTTTGAAAGCTCCAGCGGCTATCTAAAATAAGACCTAGGTATTTAAGATGGTTTCCTACTTCGATATCTACGTCACCCACGCGAATTGATATGCTGGGCGGTTTTATGCGATTTGAAAGTTTATGAAACCATATTGCCTCCGTTTTATGAGGGGCTATTTTAAGACCCAGATCCTCAATTCTGTTAACTACGCATCTTACTCCGATTTCGGCAAGTCTAGCAGTCGTTGCAAAGTCAGATCCTTCTGTTAGCACCATAGTGTCATCCGCATAGCAAATAATAGTAACACCATTAGGCAGAATACTACGTAGTATCACATCGTAAGCTAAGTTCCACAAGAGCGGCCCTAATACGGATCCTTGTGGGACACCGCAAGTCACTTCTGTTTTATATAACATACCGTCCCGACCAATATATTCTATTGATCTGTCGTGCAAATATGCCCCGACTATATCACGCAGGTATTTCGGCACGTTAAAATAAATAAGAGCCCTTCTAATAGCAGCCCACGGAAGAGAGTTAAAGGCATTGACAATGTCTAAGCTTACTGCCAAAACTACTCTGCCATTGGAAACAGCCTGCTCGGATAAGCTTCGAACCCGAAAAATAGCATCTATAGTAGATCTTCCTTGCCGAAAGCCGAACTGGCTATCTGAAAAATCTGGGCCAACGCGAGACATATGGTCCATCAGTCGATTTGCAATGACCCTTTCAAAGAGCTTACCTGTTTCGTTAAGCAAGCATATTGGGCGGTATGCATTGAGCGAATCTGCCGGTCTATCAGGCTTTTTAATAAGAACTAACCTTGCTCTTTTCCAGCTAGATGGAAAAAACGCCCAAACGTAAACACATGCCAAATAGCTGTCTCAATCTGTGACCCAAGATAGTTGACGCTATTACCAGTACACGACCCGGAATACCGTCTGGTCCCGGCGCAGTATTACGACTTGCCATACGGTTGATCGCTTTTTTAAGCTCAGCTTCAGATATCTCTATTTCAGGAACCTCTAACTCGGCAGTTGTAACAAAGTGTTCACTTGGCACCAAAATGGGTGCTGTATCCTGTGCACTAGGAAAGAGCAAATTGATCACCCTTACTACGAATTCTGGGTCCAAAGTTGATGTTAATGGAGGAAACCATGGTCTAAGTTTTCCCAACACTATTTTATAGGACCGACCCCACGGGTCTCCATCGAGCTTTGCAAGAAGCTCATTCCAACACTTCGATTTAGCATTGGCTATTGCAATCTGTAGTGCCTTCGTTGCATTACGGTAGGCTACATAAGCCCTTGCTATAGCTTCAGATGTACTGTTTCGTCTTCTACGAGCCCTAGTGTATTGGCGCCTAGCCCGTAGACAAACTCTGCGTAATCTTGCGATGTCCTCTGACCACCAATATGCCGATTTCTTTTTGCCTTGTTTAATTCTAGGCATTGACATGTTACATATTGATTTCATACTTTCTTGAAAACAGGCCGCCTCTATTTCTGGATCAGCCGATCCCTCCTGGTTTTCTATTGACCAGGCTATAATATTTACTGCAGCAATTAGTACGTCAAGGTTCAGCTTCTTCAGTGACCATCTTCTTGTGTGCAAGCTGTTTCTACTCGGAGAGCTTTCATTAGAATCTGGTTGAAGAGCAATATTAAAGAAAATATAGCGGTGATCAGACAATGTTATTACGTCTTCAGCTACTCTCCAGTCAGACACCATACGCGACGCAGATGTAGTAGCCCACGTTAAGTCTACTATTGATTCTCCTTGCCATCGTACACAAGTGCTAATAGAGCCTTGATTTAAAATTCGGAGGTCAAGGCTTGCTGCCCACTCCTGAATTATTATGCCTCGTCGATCATCTCTAGTGTCACCCCATGTTCTTGAACGGGCGTTAAAATCACCAAGAACTATTATAGGGCGAGGCAAGCATCTGCGTATGCAAGCAGCAACTTCATCCAAGTATGACTCGAACGCGATAATCCCACTATTCGGCGAGATGTAGCAGCCCACTAGTGTTAAAATGCCACATTTGACAACAACGTAACCATGCCCTTTTTCGATCAAGGAGCACGAAATATTCCCACTGGTAGCATTCCAGTATATAGCTATGTCGCCACTTTCTCCACTAAACCAACGAGGATGGTCTGGAACCGTGTAAGGTTCAGCTACAACTGCCAATAGAATTGACCGCTCCATAACGGATTGAATGAGAAGGTCTTGAGCTGCACGGCAATGGTTAAGATTGCCTTGAAGGATTTTTAGCTCTGAGAATTTTGTATTTCCATGGTCTCCTCCCTCTGTTGGCTCATCTCAACTTCTTGTGAAGAAACAGACGCTAATGTGTTTGCTCTAGTTTGGTCAGAACCAGCTTGCACCATATCGCTTGCCCTAGAGGGTTTACATTTGTCACTTCCCAGTCGGTGATCTGCTGGTCTTCCACTGTCTGTGCATATAGGACACTTTGGTACTTTTGCCTTACATTCTCGAGCTTTATGGTCCTTGCCACCACAGAAATAGCAAAGTGAACTTCTATCCACGGAGTTTTGACATTGATGACGAATGTGCCCTGTCTCCAAGCATCGATAGCACTGCAATTGCCGTGCTGCTAGTGTTTGTATTCTTGCCCTGATCCAACCTATTTGCACGTGTTTTGCATTATTAAGCTTATGAATCACAGTTAGTGGGCATCGAACCCAGACTGTTCCTAACTTCGCAGGACTAAGTCGAATTTCTCCAACCTTAACCTCTTCCTCACGGCATTCTCCTGCCCCAGCAATTGCTTCAGCTATATCTTTCTTAGAAATAGATTCATCTAAATCCATTACCCTGATTTCTCCCATTTTAACAGGCCGCCCAATTTTGACATTCATGTCACCGAGAGCGACACGAAGACGGTCTGCTAAGGCATCAGCTTTTTTGGCACTATCAGGCCCTGGGATTTGAAGTATAAGGCCTCCAGTTAAGGCTCTTTTTTGTCGCACTTGCAATATCCCGCAATCTGCCAACTTAACACGTTCCTTTGCTGCTGCCATAACGGCACCGTATCCAATCTCAGAACCCTCAGCCACAGTTAAAGTAACTGCTGCAGATCTAGGAGCCGAAAGAGACTTTTCTGGCTTTTTAGTTGCCTGCGGGGCAGTTGACTTTTTCGCAACGGAAGCAGCTTTCTTTGTCTTACGACTCACGACTGTAACCCACGAAGAATTTTCTGTTTGTTGGCCCTCTGTTTCTTGGGATTGAGCAGAAAGACTGGCAGATGGAACAGCGCTTTCTGTTGGACTTATAGCTTCCTCTGTGTTTTGGCAATTATTAGAATTAGTAGTATCTTTTGTCTGCTTTCCTAAAGGTGGTCTAATTGCTCGTCCTGGAAAAAGTTCTTTTCTAAATTCCGCTAACTTACGGTCAATTAAAGTAGACACCTTTTGTATCAATGTATCACTTGATTGCCGAGTTTCATCTTTCTCGCTATTTTGAGTATTTGCTGGGGCCCCCTGTTGTAGTTTGTCCACCTCTTGGCTGAGTTTAATCAACTTTGATTCCATAGCTGCAATATGTGATCGAAGATCTTCATTTTCTTTTTTTAACCTCTCAACTTCAGATACTGATACTCGGTCGGCTAATTCTGTAGCCGCAGCCTGAACTGACCGCACTGCAATACGTAGGCTGTTAGCGTACACTCCCTTAAGATTGCGAGATGAATTTGCAACTTTCTCCACTGCCTGAATTGCTTCATTAATTTTAGCACTAATGAGTTCAGTCGGTTGAGCCCTTAATTCGTCCTGTAAGTCTTCAACACTAGGTAAATTTTGCATCAACCTGGTTGCTGGTGGAGCCATCGTCTCATTAGCAGCTGGCTTTTTTGCTTTTCTCGTTGTAATACGAGAACCTTTCCTTTTTCTTGTTTGCGGGGCTCCAGGTGCAGTTGACGCGGATGATAGCAAAGAACAGTCTGACTGTTCAGCATCACTGCAAAATCTAGAAGAATCTCCTGTACCTTGCATCTCGTTTTCGATCTCTTCATAAAATGAGCCTCCTCGGCTCTGGGCATCCGAATGGATGCGCGGATGGCACACATTGCCCCCCCCAGAATTCTCGGGGCAGACGGAGTCTATAGGCTCCGTGAGGGATTCCCCGACTATGGAGCCGGTACCCTCCTGGGGTAGTTTATTCTTTATGTTTGCCATTCATATAGTTGCTGAACTACAGCTTAGCCTTTTTTTTATAAGGGTAAGGTCCCTTTTATCCCCCCCCCCTCCAAAGCGCTAGCGACCGGATTCCCTCCGGCCATTCATCTCATCGGCACGCTCGACCTTGAGATTAGGGATTTTTTATTGAGGTTATCTTCCTCCTCTCACAATGACCAAGGGGTTGCTCACACAGTCTTCTCTGCTACTCAGAGAAGTACTAGGAGCAACCCACGTGGAAATTTCCCCGATGCATACTACATCTGCCCATCCCGTCAGGTGATTTGCCACTAGTCAATAGCTTGTCAACTAAAGTTACAACCTATTGACTAGTACCCAGGGTGCACCACGTGGAGGTTACCTGACTAAGCACCCCATATGAAACATGTCTACTGCACGACATAAGAAGAATAACGTCCATGTAGAAAAAAACTGTTTTTTTTTTTTAAATAAATAAAAACAGAAAAAAAGTAACGGAGAAAAAAACACCTAGAAAAAACTTTAATTTATAAGCCGTATATATAGTTAGATAATATTTTTTTACCTCAGAATATTAGTAGGTAAATTGCAAAATGTTAACTGAGTAGTTCTCAATAAATCGAATATCAATATTCGAACATGTACATATAATATTCTAATAAAAGCCAATTTCTGTTTGAAAGAGCTTTAACTATACGAGACTCAGGTGAGCATTTAAAACTTTACTTTTTAGGAACGCTAACAGCTTTGGAGAACTAAAGTTCAGGCTTAATTACTCTTATCTACAACTTTCAAGGGAATCTTCACTTGTGCAACAGTTTATTGAGATTTTAGTTTCTGTACAGGATTATACTTACTTAATTTTAAAGTTTTGAGATATTAAAAATAATAATTTACTAGCTACCCACCCTGGCTTTGCCCACCTATAAAGTGACAAACATACAAACGCCAGATTTTGGTATCGTTTGTACGTGTTATTTCGTCATTGGTACTAAGATTCAGCTATATATTTTATATTTAAACATTTTATATTTCATAATTAATTTGATTTAATTATTTAATAATTATTTTATTATTTAATAATTAATTTACTAAAAACCTACTCTCCCTATCCAGATTTGTCCCTAGGTGCTTAACAGGAGCTTATGTTAAGTTTAGGTCATTAATTCATGTCTCAACGTGACGGAATAAAAAATACACATATTCAAACTCGCATTTATAATATCATATAGCACATAATTAAATTAAAAACAATCATAAATATAGGTTTCTGATTGTCAAAAACATCACGCAACACAAAAACATACCTACAACTAAATGAGCACTTCCCTTTTTTGAAATCGATCAAAAAACATTGTACTTACAAATTTAGCTAACATTTTCTAAATAATATTTTCAGGATAAACTTCGAATTTAGTATGAAATTGGATATTGTTAACCCAGCGGAAAGAAAAAACTGAGCGTTTCATCGATCCGGGAAAGAGGACACTTAAAGTCGCTAATGGACTGACGGATGTATCGCGTTTACGCAAATAACGACTTTGGTTTATTGCAAAAAACGTGACGGGTTTGTTTTGTTAATCTTTTAACGCCTTTAACAAACCTACATAGAGTAGAATGTTAAGTTTCAATATAAAGCCGCGTTTTTGTTGTATTTCTGTTAATATATTGAGTGTATGTATGTATGTATGTATGTATGTATGCAGCCCTTTTAACGTCCCACTGCTGGGCACGGGCCTCCCTTCAGTACGAGGGGAATCGGGCCATAGTCCACCACGCTGGTCAAGTGCGGGTTGGCGGACTTCACATGTCTTTTTGAAAACTTGCAGGTTTCCTCACGATGTTTTCCTTCACCGTAAGGCAAGTGGTAATCATGCTAGAAATGATTCGCACGTGATAGTATCAGAGGTGTGAGACCCGGGATCTGAACTCGCTTCACTCGGTTTCCCAAGCGAGCGCGTTACCACTGGGCTACCACTGCCTCTATTGGAATATTGAGTATAATAATTAAAAATGATGAGCAAAAGTTTTTTACAACAGTTGCTACTAATAGCTTTGACGGTTAGGTAAAAATCTACGATGACAAGTAGTGGCACACATATATTTGTTCATGCCACAGACCATACAACCATTGTCTGTGGTTCATGCGTATGAATAGTTAAAATAGCAATATTTTTATAACTTATTGCCAACTTTATGTTGAACCTTAACATAGAATAATTGAATGAAATAAAATCCCATAGTTATTACCAATTATTTTTTTATGTGAAACGGAATATTTACCATGTTTCAATTACTTTTATGAGTTATCCACTTCCGAGTATACTCTCGACCACGGTTTGTTTATATCAGTGCCGAAATATTAACTTAAAGATATTTGTTTGTTTATCCTTGTTTTAGGGGTGTTATAAGTTAAACGTGTGTATCTAAGTATCTGTCTGCGGCATCGTAACGCCCAAACGGATGAACCAATTTTAATATAGTTTTTCCTTTGAGAGAAAACTTAATCGAGAGTATTGTTAGCTATAAATCAAGAAAATCTGCTCTTTTCTAGATCGTAAAGGATATGAGCAACTTCCGCAGATCTAACCAATTCGAAACTTGGTATCCCGTTGCTTCAATGACATTGCAATGATATGGTAACCGTGGCCTGATGCTGCAGCGTCACCTGGAATCTACAGGATACTCAATTCCTTACTAAAGAACTGCAGAGATGCCTCAATGAATAAGTTATGTTGCAGGTTTCTGAAATGTTTATTTTAATTTCTTGTATAGCAACAGAGAAACGGATATAACAGAAAAAAACGTTGAATAATAATAAGGCAGATATTTTCCAACTTTTTACGCTAAGTATATATGTCATTTAAAATAAATTTAACAAAATTAAATTACTTTTTACCTATAAAATGTACAGTGATTTCCAAATCTCTTTAAAACTAAATATTTTAGCCTAAGCTATGGAATTATTCTAGTTCATAATCACACGGAACTACCCTTGTACGTACCTATTTATTAAAAACATCAATAATTCTAATTACCATCTAGATTCAGGACCTTTTTTTGAAGTGTTCAAAGCTATATGCCATAAAAATAAACTTTCTTTTATACTTTTGCCCAAAATTTGTATTCAAACCTGTAAATTCTATGTATAATAACACCGTCTAAGCTGTATCCGCTGTAACATATTTCTTTCGTATACTTTTTCAATACGCTACTTTGTTATCGCGACCGTCAGCCTTGAACGCCCTACAGAACTTGGATCGATGGATTGTCACTTAGCTCAGTTTTCTTGAAACTTACAAACCCTTATAATATCATTGTCAAAATGCTTTATATTCCACATCGAAATATTTTACAACTTTCTTTTTCTTTGATACAAAAAATATTTTTTCTAAAGTAAATTATTTCACTTTGAAATATACGTACGTATATTGCATATTTTTTATTATATTATTTTATTATAATAAACTAGAACTTGCCTATGGCTTTCCTTTTGGTTTTATTCGAACTTCGTACACAAAAACTTGGTATAATTTGACGACACGTTTGGCTCAATTTGTAGTGACCCTACTTGCTGTGTCAACGGTCGAGGATTCGAATCCCGCTGGAGGTATTCATTTGTGCGATGGGCACGAATGTTTGTATTCCAGTCATGGGTGTTTATATTTATAATATGTACACATTGTTTGTATCTATAATAATATGTATGTATTTAAAGTTATATATGTGTAATATATCAACTATCTGGTGACCATAACACAAGCCTCGTAACTTAACATGGAACTAGATGGTGCTGTGTGTTAATGTCACAACATTTATATAAATATAAGTAAACATTTTAGGGAACTTCCGATTGTAGACAAAAATTGTTATTAGTATAATAGAATCAATATTACTTTAGATGTGGCAGCAACCATATTAAGTGCTACTTGATTTAGTGCTATAACGATGAAAGTCAGTACAATAATAATGATATGGTAATATAAAACTGAATAGATAATATTAACAGAAGTACCTATTAAATAGCTTATTATTAAAAAAATTAAGTTTAGGTACATTTAAATCCTACCATATAATTACAAAATTGCAGGAGTTTTTTTTTTGCTATATTTTGAGAGATATTAAAACATAAACTATTGAATAATAATTATAACTTATCCTATAATATCAAATAAGCAATCCTTTGTATATTATACATAAATTTATTTCATATGTACTTCGGAAACGGCTCTAACGATTTGAACCAAATTTTGTATTTAGATAAATTTTGCTTATTAAGTTTATCTCTTTATGTGTATTTTCAGTAAAATCGCAATTAATATATCTTTTTCGAAAAAACTCCAAGCAAAGCTCGATCGCGCAGGCACTATTATTTTAACCAACAAACCAACAAAACAAGGAAACAGCAAATATAAAAGCTTGTTTAAAATAATGTATTCAGCCCTTTTTAATGTCCCACTGCTGGGCACGGGCTTCCCTTCAATACGTGGGGGGATCAGGCCATAGTCCACCACGCTGGCCAAGTGCGGGTTGGCGGACTTCACATGTCTTTCGAAAACTCGCTAGGTTCTCTCCGACATGCAGGTTTCCTCACGATGTTTTCCTTCACCGTAAGGCAAGCGGTAATCATATTAGAAATGATTCGCACATGAATATATCAGAGGTGCGGACCCGGGATTTGAACCCGCTTCTCTCGGTGTCCCAAGCGAGCGTGTTACCACTGGGCCACCACTGCCTTTTTTTTTAAAATAATATTCTACGAAAATACTATCAACCCAGTTGAAATAAAAAGTCAATGCTTTCGGTCTTTATGTCAGATCCGGGAAAGGGGACACTTAAAGTTGCTAATGGACCAGCGGATGTATCGCTTTTACGTAAATAGCGACTTCGTTTCATTTCTAGGAAACGCTGTACGAGCTTTCGAACCTGTTTTTATTATCTATACTAATATTATAAAGAGGTAAAGTTTGTGAGTTTGTGAGTTTGTAGGAGCTAATCTCTGGATCTGCTGAACCGATTTAGATGAAATTTAGTAAGAAGATAGTTTGAGACGCTAGAAAGGCCATATGATACGTTTTATCCCGGAAATCATCCCTTAAGGGGGAAAACGGGAATGAAAGTTTGTATGTAGATTGTGGCATCGACCTAGAGACGAACCCGAGCGAAGCGAGGGTTAATCGCTAGTTGTTATTATATGAGCTTTCCTTGTTATTTCATTATGTAAATAATCAAAAGAATAAGTTAGCTAGCACGCTGGCCAAATACGCATTGGCGGAGTTTACACGTCTTATGAAAACTAATTAGGTTCTCTCAGATATGCAGATTTATTCACAATGTTTTCTTTCATCGTGTTAACAAATGGTAATTATGTTGGAAATAAGATTCAGATAATATAAGTTCTTGACCTGAGTTATTCATAGCCACCTTTTTTAACCCTGGGAAATGCATTTACGCTTACCACCTGCATACATAAAGCAAGTACTTCCCACTAAAACCCAAAAGAATCTTCTTCATCTTGACAAGAATGTATCAAGAAAGGGTTGAATTAGTAGTCTGAAGTAGGGTGGCCAAAAGTTTGTACTGAAAACAATATTTTCAAGTAAAATTATGTATTATGTAACATAATATTATATGAGCTGCTAAAGTCATCAAATTAGAAATGTATGATGTAATGATGGTTATATAATATTTAATACTAGCGATATACCCATGCTTCGAGGCTACCGATTTATTATGATTTATGCCCATTTATTTTTTTTTCATAAAATAACTCTTTTTCTAAAGTAAAGGTAGCCTTAGGCTACTTTTGTTATATAAAAAGACTACTTATACACCTTATAAAATCAGCTATCTGCCTGGGAAAGTCCCATCAAAATCAATCCAGCCGTTTCGGAGATTAGCCGGAGCAAACAGAGAGACAGACACAAAAATTTTAAGTAATATTTTTTCTTAAAAGCACCGTATATACTTTCATATGCATTGAGTAAAAAGCTGTTTTAACATACAAATAGACAATTCCATTTTATTTATTTGTATAGATAACGAAGAAAGCTCAAGAGCCCTCAACAGATACATGGGAAAAAGCTGCCTTCTTTCGTTGACATGATTAAATAACAAGTAAGTAGTAAGTAGCACTTTTAATCAATCTCGACCAGAATAAGCTTATATGACGCTTTGTTTGATCCATAATACCTAGACGCGGACAAAAGGTCCTATACCGAAACGAGCATTGTCGAAATGTATCGTGAATATACGGTGAGATGTTGAATCTGGGACGTCACCTGTGCTACTTTGATGTCTAATGCTCAAGCTTTTTCTTGTATGAAATTCGTGAGCTTTACATTCTAATGAGTAAACGATAATAAGTTTGTATTTAGTATATCTTTAAAATTTAGATACATATTTACCATATACGTTATAATATATACATATACATTAAAAATATGTATATCCTGGTGTAAGAGTAGAAACCACTAACACACTATTCTACACGCCTTTATTATCTTTAAACAACAAGAAGAAAAACAATCCTTAGATATCAATTCTAACGTACATCTAATCCCATTATTAATAATTAATATTATAAATACGAAAGTTTGAATGGCTGTTTGTCACTCAATTACACCAGAACGGCTAAACGGATCGGGATGAAAAATGCATGAGGAAGTCCCGTCAAAATCAATCCAGCCGTTTCGGAGATTAGCCGGAGCAAACAGAGAGACAGACACAAAAATTTTAAGTAATATTATAGTGCTGCCAAAGCACAGAGATAGATTATATCTGGAGTAGCACATAGGTTACTTTTTCTGAGAGAAATGTACGGTTCCTGTAAGATAGATTTGTTTTTGTTTTATCACAGTAAATATTGGTATGCTTATCACAATTTTATCATGATGACCCGAGCGAAGCGAGGGTGAGCCTCAGTCATCATCGCTAGTTATCTTATTAATTGCAACTTTGTCAATATGTGTAATGTACATAACAATATAACAATATATATTGAGCTTGAGTAGCGATTAAGTAAGAAAAGCCTGCGCTACCTCCAGTTTGAGCCCATTTGGTTAGTTTTGATAATTTGCAAAGATTTTCAAAAAAAATAGTAATAAAATTCCATGGAATAAAATTTTATGAAAAAGTCCATTACGATTACTTTTTTTATTATTATTTAGCTAATTCCGCTATTTTTCTTTATAGAAACTAATTGGCAACTGTTTATATTTTAATTGTAAAATCTATTTTTGTAAGAATGCTGTTTATTTCCAAAAACTAAATAAATAAAACTCCCAACAAGAAGAGCAAGTTCCTCAAACTGATATATGAATTAGTAAAATACGCACATTTCTTCCGCAACACTCGGATTAGAGAATACATTAAGAGCGTGAATCGAATGTGATGGTCTCGATCTCGAGGGATAGTGTAGTAGATATAATATTAACGACAACCCAATACTATAAATAAAATATTTTGAATCTTTCCGTGATTCGGTGCAAGTGGATGATTTAAATATATACTAATATTATAAATGTGAAAATGTTTATGTTGGTTTGTTCGTCCTTCTTCTACGTTTAAACAGAGTGACGAATTCACGTAATTTTTGTATGGAGATAGTTGGAGATCTGGAAAGTGACATAAGCTTTAGACTTTTTACCGCGGGAGATTATCTCATACACAAGAAAAAACACGTTATAATACAACCCGCAACAACTCATCAACCTTTCTTTTCCATACTAACCGTCAAAATGTACTTACGGACAAACCTGAGCGAAGCGAGGGTGACTCCCTGGTGTCAAAATAAAAATATTATTTATTTGAATGCCATGATTGTACATTACATAATAGAAACAAATTAAAATAGTAATACTAGATTAGGCTTTAACGCTATAGAGCGATATGTTCTAGGCAACCTTTGAGCAGAGAGAGAGAAAGAAAGAGAAAAGAAAAGGATGCAATCAATGGAGATTTATAAATGAATACATATAGTATTTTACTAGCGACTCACCCTCGCTCCGCTCGGATTCGTAATTAGATACATTTTAACGTTTAGTATAGATTTCTCAGAGATGAGATATTTTCCCGCAGTAAGAAGTATCCTATACGTTCACCCGGATAACCAGCTGTCATCATACCAAATTTCAATAAAATGTGTCCAGTGGTTTTCTCGTGATGAATTCCCAAACAGACACAAATTCTAAAAACATAACACACATATTTTTCACACATATATTTTCCAAAAAATATCTAATGTACAGATTCGATATTATTATATGTATAGATAAGAGTTTGTTGAAATAGAATTTCTAAATTATAAATATAGCGAGTAAATAAGTAAAATGTAATTTGTATAACATTTTTATTATCAATCAGTAAACAATTCATTGCGAATGGAGGAATAACGCGGATATATTTTAATATTTTTTTTTGCAGTTGGTACATTTCTTTTCTTGACCATTACATAAAAAAAGAATCCTGTTACAAATTAATAAAATAATCACTTATTATATGCTTGTTTCTTTTGATATCAAGCCTAATCGGTAACGGAAGAAACTCGAGACGTCGAAAACCTTAGTCTCTCCCGTGACCATGTTTGCTGCAAAGCATTCGAAACGTTGGTAACTAGAAATCAAAATAAATCCCCGGAAAATCCAAAAAAAATAGTTTTATTTAAAATGTCAAAAATACGCCTAAATCTAAAAAAAGTATTCTATCATGTTTCTAAAGTAATATACTTATTATAATCATAGTCAGTCATGTAAATAAAAAATATTATTTGTATGTTTGTCCTCTAAGCATTCCTAAACCATAGATCCGATTTTGGGTTATCTTGTATACGCCTACGAAGTTTCTTGGCGTAAAAAAAAAAGAATTTTGTTTGGACGTTTTTCTTTTGTGCATTCCTAAAGCATTCAAGCTTAAGGAGAGTAAGTTTTTAGTATTATATAAATTTTGATATATCATGAATTTTATAGTTAGTACATCTATACTAATATTATTATAAACGTGGAAGTTTGTGAGGATGTATAGATATATGAAAGTCTGGATGTATAGATGTACGGATGTTTGTTACTCTTTCACGCAAAAACTACTGAATAGATTTTAATGAAACTTTGCAATAATATAAGCCATACATCAAAATAACTTATAGGCTACTTTCCATCTCGGAAAAATATACTGTTCCCGTGGGATAGATTTGTTTTTGTTTTTCAGGGTAAGCCGCTAGTAATGAATAAAAGTTGTTAATAGCTTTATGTCAACTCGAACGCCATTTTTAGAGTAAAATATTTACATTATAAAAAGGTTCGTACTATATTTTAATTACGAAAAAAGAGTTAAAGCAAAAATGGCCAGAATAATTATTTCAAAATTATTTAAAGCCTAATATACCTAAATAATGTTTCATATAGCCAGTAAATAAAATTGTAGCTGCAATATTTGCATTTATTTTTGATGTAAGTCATGTTATTAACGTATTATTTTCTTAGATTGACGCGAATATTTCACATTTTAAATAAAACTATTTTTTCGGATATTTTCGCGGATTTATTTTGATTTTTAGCTCCCGATGTTTCGAATGCTTTACAGCAATCATGGTCACGGGAGAGACTAAGGTGTTAGAAGTCACAAAGGCATTATAATATAGTTGTTACAGACAGTCTACCCATAAAATAACAAAATGAATAAAATAAATTGAAAAAAATTGAAAAAATGTATATATAATCCCTTGAGACATCTAGCACCTCAGTCTCTCCCATGACCATGATTGCTGTAAAGCATTCAAAACGACAGGCAACAAAAATCAAAATAAATCTGCGAAAAAATCCGAAAATATATTTTTATTTAAAATTATAATTCACGTATGCAAAATTCTTTTCATGAAAAGACATACTTACGGACATACATATTTTGAGTATGTGTAATATTCGAACATACGATAAATATATTTTAAAAATAAATAAGGTTAGAAAATTCAACCATGCAGTCTAAGCTATGTTAATTTATTCATGAGGGAAATAGCTTTTTATGTAATAAAATATATTATAGTCCAGACCATATAAATAAAAATGGCCGTAAGCAATTCTTATGGTCCTATATGACCATTTTTGACCATAAATCATTCATTTTTTTATTATGTATAGGTTTTACAGTTAATGTATTACATAAAAATAGCTAAAAACCAATGAAATGTATGTAAAAATATTAATTTAATAAGTATTTTACTAAAACTTGATTTTAGTTTTTATATATTTATTGTGACGCATAATCGTAAAAAATATATATATTTTAAAACCTTTTTTAAATTTTAGTAGCCATTTAAAGCGAATTTTAAACACTCTTAGCATATTACTCTAGAAGGTAAAATAAATACTTATAATTGCACATCAATGTCTATTATCTTTAACAAATACAAGTTTTTTTTCTCATTTAACACACATATACATATGTATGTAAAATAACCAAAAAAATATACAATAATAAATACACATTGCATACATACCATATCGAAACTCCGTTTATCAATACATATCCATAGCACAGCACACACAGCACAAACACTCACATACCGTAGTGGGGGTTCGAATCCCGATTAAGGTTATATATATCGGTATTTACGCGGGCGCGGTCTTTAGGTGCGGCAAGTCGGCTCGCCCAACTGATAGCGTATGAACGCAGGCTTCTACTGCGCATGTGTTAACGCGCACCCTCGAGATTGCCGACGCTAGACGAATTTCGCCGACACTCACCGAATAAATACTCGTCTCGTTAACTGTTACGCTATAAATCGCTGTTAATTCTCAGATATACTTATCAAAAGACAGAAGATCAAGTAAAATGTCATATGATACAAGTTGTTTTTGTTAGCTTATTACATAAATAATTATTTTAATCAATATTGACTATCCCAGTTAGATCTCGTAAATATCTTCATACTATATCTCTTGCAGTAAAGCCAAAGAGAACATTGCTAAGCACTAGGATCGTTGCAGATCCTTCCACTTCTTCTACTGTTAATATCGTTACTAACGACTCACACTCGCTCCGCTCGAATTAGTCCCTAGTTGTGTTTTAACGTTTTGGTATAGATTTCTCAAAGATGAGATATTTTTTGCAGTAAAATGTATTCCGTATATATTGACCCGGATAACCAGCTATCATAATACCAAATTTCATCAAAATTTGTTCAGTAGTTTTCTCGTGATACGTTTCCAAAGAGACAGAAATTCGAAAAACTACAGATTCACCCTTTGTATCGATAATAATGACTATTTCAATGAGATTTTCTAAAAAATATCGAATGTACAGATTCAACTTAGTTACAAAGTTTATTATATGTATAGATTACTAACCAAACTAACCTTCATGTAAATATTTTTTCCAATATAGGTATATAAAAAGAAAATAAAAAACTGTTTTAACCAATTGTTGTTCTGAATGAGACTGAATATCAATCTTATTAAGATCTACCTTTTAAACTACGTCATACATATTAAAGTTCCTTTTAAGATGAAAATCTATTTCATTCTGCAGAAAAAATAACAAACAGGTAAGTTGGATTATTTATTTATAGAAAAGTTATAGCTTAAGAGGAAAAATGTCTGCAGCTAACAAGGCGAATTCCCATTGCTCATGTATTAAATCCATGTTGTTTAAATGAACTATGATTGGATTCTGATGATCTGAAAAATTCAGCAGTTCAGGTGTTTCTTTAATTTGATATAACTTTTTATTTATGAACCGATTGAAATAAAACAAATACTAAATGTTAAGTGAAGCTTACTAAAATATACTAGTGAAAACCGTACTCAAATCAGTTAAGCCGTTTCTGCGATTAGCACGCATAAACACACAGACAAATCAAGAAAGGGTCATAAATTCTAGAAATCATTGTTTTGGATTCTGTAGACCCCCAATATTACTTTTTCTCAAACATCTTTCATGTACAGACAGCGATCAGACACTTTTATTATATGTATACATTTGATGTTAAGTTGATAAATAATTTGATGTATAATAAAATAAATTTTATTTTAAAAGGGAAGTCTGATAAAAACAATCTTCTTTTTAAAATAAGAACTCAATTAGAAGATTAAAATAGTATTCTTTTTTAATTTGGTTCCACCATCACGCTTTCCTCCTTTTCACAATGAAGCTTTCATTGTAAGATTGGCTGTCACCCGCATTACTTTGAAACTTAGCATCTTACAAATCACTTGATAAATTCGATGGAATAATATCCAGAACTGCTTTCTTAGTGCTATTATGAGGTTCTTTCTAAAAAGTTTAAAGAGCGTCAGCGTATTGACAACTCTAAAAATATATTAACATAGAATTTTAAATTTCTTTCCACGAGTTTTATGATAACTTAATTCTCAACACTACTGTTATAAGGTGGAAAGATTTGTATTTTTGTATGTTTGTAACGAATAAACTCAAAAACTGCTGAACCGATTTAGATGAAAGTTGGTAAGAAGATAGTTTGAAGTCCTGGGAAAGATATAAAATATTTTTTTATTTTTATTTAGGTTGTCCTTGAGGACTGACCTCAAGAAGTATTATTAAATTGAAGAATAGGTTCAATGAATCAGGAAAATTTGTTTACAAATGGCATAGATTTTGCCTAAAATAAAATTACACCATTTCACCTAACCGCATTGAGCATCTATTTAGATTCTTAAAAATGTTTAAGATTGGGATACAACCTTATTATTTTTTATGATCCCTTACATGATCTACATATCATGCTAAGACGGATATTCAAAACGGGTATTGGAGTCTATAAAAATCTTCACCTCTGATCTACATTTGTTAGGATTCTAAGAAGGTCACTGAATATTCGCAAACGGATATATTCGTACAAAGTCGCCCAACTTCGGCCATCATCGTGACAACAAACCAAGCCCTATTTTTACTATTACACAGTTTCATACCTTAAACAAATCGGAATAATCCACTTTCAACTCTATTTACCTAAAATTAAGGTATGATTTCATGTAAATCATAGTGCAAATAGTACGTTTGCGAAGAATCGTCCTGTGATAGCCTTTTCGGCATTTTTTTCAGCCATCTTTCTTCGAGTAAAGAAATAAACATGTGTATACATTTTCTCTTAAATAAAACATATGGGTGGTTTAGGTTACATTTCATTGAATTTATATGGACTGTATATATATACATTATTTATTTGGCACGTTCTGTAACCTTGGCTTGATGAATTTTAATATATTATGAGATGTATACAGTCTTTTCACGTCCCACTGCTGGGCACGGGCCTCCCTTCAGTACGAGGGAGATCAGGCCATAGTCCACCTCGCTGGCCAATTGCGGGTTGGCAGACGACACAGATCTTTCGAAAACTTACTAAATTCTCTCAGACATGCAGGTTTCCTCACGATGTTTTCCTTCACCGTAAGGCAAGTGGTAATCATGTTGGAAATGATTCGCACATTTAAATATCAGTGGTGCGAGATCCATGATGTAACTCGTCTAAATTGAAAATAGATGATATTTACTGTGGATATAATATTAATAATATATGTCTGTAAATCAACAGTAATACCGTAATAAAAAAAAAACAAAAATGACAAGTAATATCTAGAAAATAATTATCGTCAAAAATATTTGATTTTCAACTTTGCGCTAATAGGTATAGCAAAAATTGGGAGTAAATAATGATTAATGAATAATTTAATTTTTGCTTTTAAACGTTTAGTTTTCAGGAAATGAAAGAAGGTTTCAATACAGATTTAACCTTTAAAAATTTGAAATTATAAAAAAAACGTTTTTTTTTAATTTTACTAATTGTTATGTTCTACATTTGATTATATTTTATGTATTCAGCCCTTTTTAACGTTTACACTGGGGGTGGGGCCTCCCTTCAATACGAGGGTGATCAAGCTATAGTCCACCACATTAGCCAAGTACGGTTTGGCAGACTTCACATGTCTTTCGCAAACTTGCTAGCTTTTCTCAGACATGCAGGTTTCCTCACATTGTTTTCCTTCGTCGTTTATAATATTTTATATTCTATGACAATTTATGTAGACTGTCCACTGTCCAGTGATCACCGGTATTTAATTAAACTTTTTGTACTCGCCTTATTAAAATAATGTTCTCACGGGAAATCTCTCATAAACTTTCCTTATAATATGTCACAACGATGTTTTTTCAATTTTTTTCTAGTCATTAGAATAGATAGCATATAAATGTTTCTGGTTTTAATTATTATATTATATGCAAAGAAAGATACTGACTTTTTATCTATACATATAATAAAATTGTAACTAAGCCGAATCTGTACATTAAATATTTTTTGGAAAATCTTATTGAAATAAACATTATTATCGATACAGAGGCCAAATCTATAATTTTTAGAATCTTTGTCTGTTTGTCTGTCTGTCTGTCTGTTACCGCATCACAGAAAAACCACTAGAGGGATTTTGATGAAATTTGGTATGGTGAGAGCTGGTTATCCGGGTCAACATATAGAATACTTTTTACCGCGGGAAAATATCTCATTTTGAGAAAAAAATACAAAAACTGCAATGTAAGAGTATATTAATATGTAAAACCTAAGAATTTGGTTTTTGGTCATCTGAGCGCGGGCGGAGCTACGGACAATGCTAGTTTGCACTATATAATATAATATAGACAAATCCCACTAGGCAAAGGCGACGTAATATCATTTATATGCAGAAATGCAATTTTTAAATATATTTTTTCATATAATTCGCTTTAAAAGCTAAAATTTTGCTTTGAAATAAATATGAAGGGTGAAAAATAGCTCCTTAGAGCTACTGTCAATTACATAATCTCCCGTCCGATAACCAAGCGGGGCGATGCGACGTTTCACGGAAGTTTGTTCCGTTGGAAAACTTAGTAATCTATAACTCAAAGAAAATTAATTATTAGTTTGAGAAAAACACTCTTTATAATTTTATGCCTCGTTTACTTTAAACACTAACACTATCAGTGTAAAATATGTATATTTAAAATGACATTTTAAATTTGATGTAATAAAGTAGAAAACTAAATCAAATCTAATATTATAAAGAGGTAATCAAATTTAAAAAAATACTTTGTCTAATATATATAATAATATATAGTGAGTAAAGCCGCGGCAACTTCCTAGCTTTTAGTAAATACAAAAGTTTGTTTTTGTTTGTTTGTCCTTCTTTAAACAGATGGGATTTTGTACAAAAAGAGAGTATTAGAGAGAACGAATGTGTATTAGAGAGTGATGTCAATTTTTGAAGTGCAACTTCTTTAGGCACGCCATTAGAGAGAGAAAAAGGCATTTGGCATTACGTTTTTTGTAACAGAAACGGTTATTACAGAAGTGAATAAATAGTGAATTAAAAATTATTTAAACTATTATATGAATATTTCAAATAATATATTAAATAAAAATAGATATTTATAAAAAAACTACTTTCATTTATTGTTAAACGAGCGATGTGATGATATCAAATGAATATTGTTAAAAAAATATTTATTAGAAACAAGGAAATTAGTTTGTTCCAAAATCAAAATTGCCAAAAACTTTTTTCTAATAAAGAATATATCTTTTAACTTGGCTACCCTACATTTTGATATAATAATGTGCCAAGATGCTACCAGGATAATAATTCAAAATAAAATATGAATTTCCTATTTTATCTCTCGTAGCACCCTTATAGTGCTACGAGTGCGTAGATGCGTAGAACATTGCTACATGAACGTTGAAATAATCTAAAGCTAACGATTTTCTGTGATGCTGTAACAGACATACAGACAGACAAACAAAAATTCTACAAACTATATATATATATATATTTATATATATATATATATATATATATATATATATATATATATATATATATCTGTATCGATAATAATGTATATTTCAATAAGATTTTTCAAAATATTATATTTAATGTACAGATTTGACTGAAACTGTCAACATTATTACTAAAACTACCTAGTTTTAGGTACTTAGTCTATCCTCTTTCTATCCCAGTACTCTGTCCTGTCCTCAGATATGAACAAAAATACATATAATATTTATTAACATAAATCGGCTGTTATTTCACATTAAAACTATATCTTTTGCTTCTTTTCAGAAATTTTACATTTCTATAGTAAATACAAAAATATTTTATAAGCCGGAATAAGTAATACACTTTCAACGCTAAAAAGTATGCCAATAGGTTGAATTTTTCCAATGAAAAAGGAAGTATTGACAGAAACAAGTTTATATTTATAACAATATATTAGTACACATAACTAATATATATACCTGATGGCATAAATAAAATAAATTAATATTAAAACAAAAAAAAAATTTACAACAAGTTTTTATATAAGATAAATTTTGTAAAAAAATAGTTTAATTAAATAAAAGATTTCATTTTATTTTTAGGTATTTAGTCTTTTTTTTTCAGTAAACCTTTTCATTTGATATCCATAATATCATGGGGTTTCATAAAAAAAAACATATTCCGCCATCGTTGGGAATCCACCATGTCGGATTTAGAATAACGTCACTAACCATGCATTACTATACTATACATCTATGCAAAATTCCAACCATACTCATTCCAACAATAATTGCTTTAAAATTCAGTCGCAAGATTTAACCCAAACATACATACAAACATTGCAAGTTAAAAAACTTGTAAAAAGATATTTTTCGTAGCACTTATAATTAAAATCAGTTTAGTGTAGCTCAAACTACGTCAATACAAATCCTCGACATTGTAATGAGTGGTATAAACTGGGAGCTACGCGACATAGCGACCTCGCTGACCCGATAGTTTGCGATGGCTCTGATTATACTACTGATCTTGACTAGAAGTGGTTAGGACACTATTGAAAAAGTGTTAAAAGTTGAATTTTAATTATTTGAAATTTAAAATATGCTTTAAAAGATTTAACCTAGTTTTTAAGTGTAGTACAATAGAATTGCTTTAAGAAGTCTTCAGTTCGATTCAAGCGTGAAGTAAATTCTTATAATACCTATTTATCGCTGACAGATTATTTATTTTTGTATATAAATATTATAGAGCTACGATTGGCAACACGTAGTTAAACAAAATAGTATACTTTTTAAACGTATTATCAATAACTAAGAGACCATATGAACTAAGACAAACACTTCCCTCCAGTACGTCCGTAGTTCTCTAAGGCAAGCGTGTATAAAATTTCATTTTAGTTCTTATTTTAGCATGCTAAAGTAACAAACATACATATAAACATTCAAAATTTTGCATTTCATTACCTACCAATAATTCCCAAATTTGTCATGCAGCATTCGGAGCGTATATGGAACGGTTGAACTAAATCGTTAATTCTGAGCCCTCAACCTAATTTCAGTGTAGCTCAATTTTCATGCACTGCCGGTCCCCTGATATTCCCCGAGTATCCCCTGTTATTGTTTAGTGGAGATAACGCCTAGATTTGAAGTAGAATACTTACTTTGTTTGGGAAATATCGTATTTGTGTTCTACACTTTCAACTATGCAACTACACTTCAATCGTTTTCCTTAAATATTTGCGGTACTTAAGTGTACTTATAAGTGAGTTTAAATATACTTAATTTAATTTATTTGTATGTATGTTTTCAGCTATTTTTAACGTCCCACTGCTGGGCACGGTCCTTCCTTCAATACGAGAGGGATCAGGCCATAGTCCACCACGCTGGCCAAGTGAGGGACGGGCTTCATATATGAAAGGTGTACCTTTAAAAATTTGCTAGGTTCTCTCAGACATTCACCTTTCCTCACTATGTTTTCGTACTTATCTCCAACAAGTGCTAATCATTTCGGACACGATTCATACATAGAAATGTAGAGGAACGAGATCCGGGATTGAACCGGCTTCACTCGGTTTCCAAAGCGAGCGCGTTACTAGTGCGCTACTACTGCCTATTTGAAGTTATAATTATGTAAAAGTAGTTTCTGCCCGCGGTTCACTCGCTTGATAAGCGAGGCGGGATTCAATTGATATGTACTATCTCAGGATGCAATTTATATCCTTGCCAAATGATATCGAAATCTGTTCAGCTATTTATTCGTGAAAAGTACTCTCACTTTTATAATATTAGTATGGATTCATGGCCGTACTATAAAACTATGAACTTGAGCTCTTTGTTATGTACTTGCTCATATTTATACGATATGTAAACCCCACGCAGAAATTTCATAGTTTATTATTATTTCTCTAAAGAACTTTATATGGTAATAAAATATTATTGCCAAATTAAAAAAAAACAGCTTTATGAAGTTCGGACAGGCTACTAGCATCCAATAAATTTTAAGGATATGGAATAATAAAACAGAAATCGCTATACAATTTAATAAAGTTTGGGCTGCCATTGCATACTCCTAAGGGACTTCCGTATACCGTTTCTATGAAATATGCTCTTTTTCAATGCTTCACAAAACATGGATATTTGTGTAACTGGGTCATTTAGACGAACTTTGTTATTCGTTGAGGTAAGAAAGTTGAAGTTATTTAATCCATACGCCAAATTTAATTCTATAATAGATTCTAATATTCTTAATAAGTTAGATGTACTTTCAAAGATTAGCAAAGTGCGAATCGAATATATATTTGGAGACTTGTTTTATACTTCGTTATACACTTTCTTAAGCTTTAGTCTGAATTTGTTGAATTAAAAAATATAGGCTCACTAGCTTTGGAGATTAATGCCCCCAGCGGGATTCGAACCCACGACCGCTGGAACAGTAAAAAGAGCAAATGAGACAAACGTGTTGTCAAATTTACTAATAAACTAAATAAAACTTTACAAAGCCAGTAGACAGTAAGTAATAAAATTGGTTATTTGGACGAGTAAGTATTAAACGCTCTTTTGGTGAATGTATTGAAGTCCCTTTTTTTCTTTTTAAAAGTTTTTAATACAGAATTATTGACTTTTAAATGTCAATTTAATTAGTATTTAATACAGATTTTACTTTATTAATGGCGCAAAAATGTATTTGAGCAAAAAAATCTCTACTACAAACAAATAAGCACTAAATCGATGATATAATATTACAAATACAAAAAACATCCGGAGAAGGAAAAATCCTGAAGGAAAGTAGCTAAGTAAGCTAGTATAAAAATAAATAGTGAATTTCAATATAAGTATACTATATCATAAGCTATAGTCTAAAAATATTGTTTACTTGTTTCATGTGCGAATCATTTCCAACAAGATTACTGCTTTTCTTACGGTGAAGAAAAACATCATGAAGAAACCTGTGTTTTAGAGATCCTAATAATAATAAAGTCCTCCCGACTAACTTCGGCCACGGCGGCTAATCTCATTGAGACTAGCCAACTGCGCAGGAGATATTATTGTGCACAAGTGTACGCGCAGACACAACGTGCACTCTCTATTCCTGTCGCTCTCATAGTCTGGTGGGACGACCACTCGACATGACCAGTGAGAGTTAAGGTGCAGGACCAAGGGCTTTACGTGCTCTCCGAGGCACGGGAATGAAACACCGCCAACTTCCCAACTCCGAGCTATTACTTAGGTTTAATAAACAGAAAAACTCAATAGCTAAATTTGGCCCAGCCCGGGGTTCGAACGCAGGACTTGCGGATGTGCAGCTTTATATGCTAGCCACTACACTACCGCGGCAGTAACCGAGAGAACCTAGCAAGTTTTCAGAAGACATGTGAACACCAACCCGCAGTTAGTCAGCGTGGTGGTGATGCCCTTCATATTATGAGGCCTGTGCCCAGCAGTGGGACATTAAAAAAGGGTAAAAAAGCAAGAATCAAATTAACGATCTTTCACTTTAAAAAAATCTGAAATCAAAAAATAGCTGAAAAATAAACAGCTCTTTGATACACAGACCTAATTCCATGTCACAACTTTGTAAACGGATTTGAAACGTAATAAAATTACCTTTACGACTTGAAACGTACTCTACATATACGTATATGTTCAGGGCGTGTTTACTTTTTATATAACACTTATAGTATATATAAATGTGAAAGCTTGTGAATGCTTCTTACATCTTCCAACTATAGCAGCTCAACAGATTCGAGTGAAAATTCGAATGGAGATAGCTTATATATTAGGCAACTTATATATACAATTTATTTTATATATATATAAAATAAATTGCCGTTCGTTATTCTCGCTAAAACTCAAAAACGGCTAGACCGATTTGAATAATTCTATTATTGTTTGTAGGGCGTGTGTCAGGTGTGGTTCAGGTACAAAAAAATAGGGAAAACCCAAAAAAAACAGCTGGAAAATCGAAAATTTCAGAACTGTTTATTTTTAACCTATGTATATTATATAATTTATAGTTTATTTATTATATATTCCATACTTACAGTTAAAATGCACCTAGGGATGAACCCAAGCGAAGCGAGGGTGAGTCACTAGTTATTATTTTCTTCTGACTACAACATCACAAGTGCACTCTCTATTCCTTTCACTCTCCAAATCCGGTGGGATGACAATTGGATGCAATTAGTAAGACATCAGACGCATGTCCGCAGATTTAGAATGATCTCTTTCCGTGATCTCCGAGGCACGGTGGTGTAACACCACCAACTTGTTAATTCCACCTCTTTCCCCTGAAAAACCCAAAACAAAAAAAAACCCAATAAGTGTACTTCACCCAGCCCTGAACTCAAACTAGGACATCCAGATCTGCAGTCGCTAGCTACTTGTACCGAGTAACTGTGACACAAGCAAAGCCACAGACAAAACCTAGTGCTGTAATATAAACACTAAAAATCCTCCAAACATAATTTTTGCATGTAAACAAAGCGGCGAAATTGAATTATTTTATAACAAATATTTAGTGAGGAGTTAGTTATATTATGAAAATAACTTGAACTAGTAAGCAAACAATCTTTTCAGACTCGATATGAACAAAGAGTGTATAAAGCTTAGTAAAATATTTATTTTAAAGATAAAAATATTTACATCGGATTACCTTTATTTTTGTGTGTTTGTATATTTGTTACTCCTTAACGCTTAAACTTAATATAATACTTTTTTAGATTTACGCGAATATTATTTCGCGGATTTATTTTGATTTTTGGTTTCTAACGTTTCGAATGCGTGGGTAGGCACTGTCTGTAACAAGTAGTCACATAACGCCTTTGAGACGTCTAAAACCTTAGTCTCTCCCGTGACCATGATTGCTGTAAAGCATTCGAAATGTCGGAAACCAAAAATCAAAATAAATCTGCGAAAATATCTGAAAAGATAGTTTTATTTAAAACTGCTTTAAAATTTAGTACACAGATATATTATGACTCACCAACGAACAACTTGAACCAAACATAAGCTATTGTAGGGCACCAAGCTAAGCAAGCACGCATGCACGTACAAACTTGACATATATTTATATATATATATATGTATATATATATATATATATATGTGTATATATATATATATATATATATATAGTAATCCAATTAATTAATGGGTGTTGAATCCCATAAAATCTTTTATCTGAAAATCCCATAATGACCTTTTGAAACCAAAACAAAGTAAATGACAAAACCAAACCTTAGATCCTTTATAAAGCATTTCAGTTCAAAGATGTTTCAGGGGCAATTAATAGATCGAATCCTACGAGAGCACTTGAGTACTAAGCTCGGGAGGGATGTAATTCTGTTGAAAAGCCATAAAGAAGTTAGAAAGCTCAGTAATTTTTCATTAGGTAAGCTTTTGATGTATAATTTTTTAATCTTAATAGTTTCGTTAATAAAATTACTCTCAACTATATTTAATATTTTCAATATTTTTAAACGTTTATTTTTTTCTTAAATTAAAAATGCGTTAGCGCCAACGGCGTCATTTATATGTTTGAATGTTAAATAAAAAATTAGACATATATAAAATTATATAAAAAATTTTTTTTATGCATTTCTCTTCTCAACTAAAATGATATGATGTGCCATAGGTTATATTATGAAATGGCAACTTACCCTGTACATAATACATATAGTTACCCTTTATATATATATATATATATATATCGAAGTCTGTTCGATTTGTTGACATTTATGATTACTTCTCCGCTCCTTTGGGTAGTAGCATAATGATATGTAGGTAATAGCCTTGCTCTATAAACGGACTATCTAATGAAAAAAGATTTTTTCACATCGGATTGGTAGTTCCTGAGATTAGCGCGTTCAAACAAGCAAACAAATTCAACAAATTCTGTGTATTTATAATATTTGTATAGATATAAAGACTGCCACCCACGATCTTGCGTGGGCGGTGGTTATGAGCGTGACCGACGCAAGGGCGGGTCACTAACATTTAATATTATACCCTTTTTTATTTACTAATACAAAGTGGCTTATATAAACAAAAATAAATAATTAAATAGTCCTAAATTTATTTTAGTATGAAGAAATATAATTAACAATCTATATACAAATGGGCAAAGACAAAAGAGTTCAGTAACTTATTCTCCTCTGTTTGTCAGCCGATTTTCTTATTTTTTTTGTTTATAGTACAATATAATTAGTCTAAAAAACAGCCTAACCTCAACATCCAAAGTAAAAGTTTCCCTCCAGATCCAAATTGTTCTATACAGACCATATGTTGTTTGGTAAAAAGTTACACCATTTTGAAAGTCGGGTTTGGGGTGAGAGGGGGGTGTTTAGTTGGTAAATTAGTAGTTTTTATCAGTTTTTCTTACAAATTTGGAAATCTAGTCGGTTCAACACAAAAGATGTCATATATAAAAATAATCTAGATAATAAATTAAATTATTGTAGATTAGAATGTATGTATATGTAAGTATATATGTTTGTATGTATGTATGTGTGTATATATATATATATATATATATATATATATATATATATATATATATATATATGTATGTATGTATGTGTGTATATATATATTTGTATAATCATAATATTTAGTTAATATATCTATGTTAATATTAAATCAATTCCATTTAATGCTGTACTGTACCTACACCGCACTATATTAACTTATTTTCTCACTTCTGAAGGGTTTCTGGAAGAAATCTCTTAAAGAGATAAGTTATCCTTTGTCAACATTTTGTTATTTTATTTTGTATAACATATATTTTATGGTACATAAATAAATAAATAAATTGTAAACAAAAAATGGTTCCATGCATAATCTTGCTAAAGTGAACGGTTTTAAAGTTACGGAGGATGTAAAAGTAGCAATTTTCCGTATTTATTAGATTTTTTGAAAAAAATAACATTATTAAGGAAACTTATACATATACTAGCATTTCCCGCGGCTCCGCCCGCGTTCAGATGACTAAAAACCAAATTCTTAGGTTTTACATATTAGTATACTCTAACATTGTGGTTTTCGTATCTTTTCTCAGAAATGAGACATTTTTCCGCGGTAAAAAGTATTTTATATGTTGACCCAGATAACCAGCTATCACCATACCAAATTTTATCAAAATCCCTCCTGTGGTTTTTCAGACAGACAAAAATTCTAAAAACTGTAGATTCAGCCTCTGTATCGTTAATAATGTTTATTTTAATAAGATTGTCCAAAAAATATTTAATGTACAGATTCGGCTTAATTACAATTTTATTATGTGTAGATTAACTTACACATTTACTTATTAATAGTAAAGTAAACAAAGAATTAACATAGTATGCGGGTTCAAGGCTGTGATTGATATAGAAGTTTCATTTAAAACTCATTACCATTACGCCCACGTAACAATTTCATATTAAAGTAATGTTACATATATTAAATACATAAGAAGAAAATTTTACTGAATAAAATATTTTAAGATACTGTTTTGAAGCTCATTTTAGTCTCGCTCATATAGCCGGATAACCAGCTATTATCAAATCATCAAAATCTGTCCAGTGGTTTCCTCGTGAGGCATTCCCTGCAGACAGACAACAACTCTAAAAACTATAGATTCGCATCTGTATCGATAATAATGACTATTTCAATAAGATTTTCCAAAAAATATTTTATAGACAGATTCGACTCAGTTACAATTTAATTATATGTATAGATATACCAGTAGTTTTTGGCTCAATATGAAGCTATTCATTCAACTTGTTTATAAAATCTAGTGCGGATTCATTAAGGAAGGGCAGCTTGTAAAATGTTTATGTTTTAACTTCGTAAGAGATTAGATAGCGACCTAAATTAGCCCTTAACGTGTGCATAATTACGCAGGGATGTTATAAATAAAGGTGTGTAACCCAGTTTCTGTGGAAATATTGTAAAATGGATGTGTTTTAGGCCGACTTCGAAAAATTATAAAAGAGTGTACTACATCTATACTAATATTATAAAGAGGAAAGATTTTTTGTTTGTTTGCTTGTACTGAGTACGCTCCGAAACTACTGGACCGATTTAAATGAAACTTTTTGTCCCGGATATCATCCCTTAAGAGGGTGAAAATGGGAATGAAATTTGAGGGCGTGTCGCTAGAAGCACTGACTTTTTTTTCCTCAAAAGTCTCTATTTGCATTGCAAGTGAATATTTATAATTGATGTTCTTCCGGTTGCCCAAACAAAGAAATTTATTAAAATGTTTAAATTTTAAATGTAGATATATAAGCAAGTTGTAAAATTTACAAGATTTTTCGATGCCAAAAAAATGACATAATAAGTTATAAAATCGTTAATAATTATGTAATATTAATAGTTAAATGTATAGTAAGTAAATCTATACTAATATTATAAAGAGGTAGAGTTTGTTTGTTTGAACGCGCTTATCTCAGGAATCATTATGTATAGGTATAATTGAAAAAGAATTTTTCCAATTGGATTAGTAGCAATTTAAAAATTTATTGAGGAAGGTTATATAGCCTATACATCATCATGCTACTACCCAAGAGAGCGGAGCAGTAATATAATATATAGTCTATCTATTCCACACTAACCTTTAAAACGTACCCAGGGATGAACCCGAGCGAAGAGAGGGTGAGCCGCTAGTATTATATGTTTTACCTATTTTATACAGTATGAAATATAATCGCGGATTCAGCTGTCGAGTTACAAAAAAGTTCTTAAAAATTAATTTAATTAAAATCGGTTAAACTATTAGAATGTGAAGAAGTAATAAGAACTTAAAAAAAAAAATATAAACCGACTTCCTGGAACTAAAATGTAAAAATTAGCTAAACGGAGGTTTTCATTTAGAATAGATACCTAATCAGATATTTTCGAAGTCGGTGCCAGCCGATGCAAAGCAAATCTAATATAAGTATTTTGATACGTAAAATACATATTTACCTATTAGATATTCATATCTAAAAATATTGTCGGCTCGCACCGACTCCCTAGTGGGACACCCAGCGGGACTCGAAACCGCGACCGCTGGCATAACAAGTAGGTTCACTACAAATTGGGCCAAACATGCTAACACATATGTTAGCTTTGAAACGGATATTTTTGCAATATAAAAGTAGTTTTTTTAAATCATCCATGTTTTTTTAAATTGAAATAAAACCAAACTCGTTGAAGGCATTAAATTTTCCATTTGAAATAAAGCACTCTCAGTATAAAGACATTCAAAAATAGAAACATTTTTTCATATTTGCGTAATACAAATTCGAAATCGCTACAATGATGACCCACCATTTCTAAATATTAAAAAAAAATTGTAACTTAGCACAATCTAGTTCCATGGTAAGCTACGAGGCTTGTGTTATGGATACCAGATAGTTGATACACTACACATATATAACTTTAAATACATACATATTATAAATATAAACTTTGTAAGTTTGTTTGTAGGAAGTTATCTGTGGAACTATTGAACCGATTTAGATCAAATTTGACAAGAAGATAGATTAAAACCTTGGGAAGGACAGAGGATAGTTTTATCCCGGAAATCATTCCATAAAGGGGTGAAAATAGGGATGAAAGTTTGTATTGAGAACCCGAATGAAGTGAGTCGCTAGTAGCTAATAAAATGAGAAATATCTATCTTATAATATAGATTAGCTTTTTAACTATTGTAAACACACTACCTTTAAAACATAACAAAACTATATCTTCGAATAACCTGCAATTATAATCCTTATTTCTTTTACATTAAGGTTGAAAATAAAAACAAGAAATACGTACTGCAATTTTCAAATTGCTTCAACGGCAATAAAAACGAATGGGGGTAGAAATTAATCTAACACACAGCTTTTGGAAGTTTTGATTTGTTTATTCGAGTTGTTTAAGTATACATTTAGTTTTGATGAGTTCACGTAAACATTGGTAAGGTTTAATGAAGTATTGGATTGGTGTTTAAGTTTTCTAGACTGTTCTAGGTTGTCAGTTTGTTCTAAAATATAGTTATCTAAGAACTATATTTTAGAACAAACAAGGTAACTGATAGTTTCTATGTAGTGTAGAACTTTCTAGATAACATAGTAACGAGGCCATCTATACATATAATAAAATTGTAACTAAGCCGAATCTGTACATTAAATATTTTTTGGAAAATCTTATTGAAATAGTCATTATTATCGATACAGAGGCCGAATCTATAGTTTTTAGCATTTTTGTCTGTCTGTCTATCAGGGAACGCATCACAAGAAAACCATTGGACAGATTTTGATGAAATTTGGTATAATGACATATATTTTAAAGAAAAGTACAGATTAGACTCAGTAAGAATTTTATTATATGTACAAAATAAACAATCAAACAAATAAAATTTAGCCTTTTTTAATAAGTGGATAAATATTATTGGTATTAATATAACGCATTATAATAAAAACAGTTAAAATTGAAAATAAATATTAGTTCATATGACATCAACTGGTAAATACTACTCATTTATATCTTTCAAATACATTCAAAATTAATTATCTAGCGTCTTGAGAAAGTCGCAGATTTGATTACTTGTCAGAGTAAAAGTTAATACAAAAATATTTGTTAAAATATTTATGATCTCATTCGTGTCTTCCTCACGAAACGTGACACTGGCAGAATGGTTTGCGTCTGCTAACGCAACTATAAGCCAATAAAAAAAAATGTATGGCGGAGTTCAAATAAAATTATTTAAATACACAGTGCGGTACACCTGATGTTATTTAGAAATAATTTTTGTAAAGTTTTTCCTAAATTTTCTTAAAAAATAAAAAAAAACTATTTAAAAAAGTATAAAAGCGCAATATTTGGCTACAACTAGAAAAAATTTTAACAAATCATAAATTTTGCTTTTAACAAAGGAAAATGCATAATATTATTCCAAGATTAGAAGATGCGTGTAAAAACGTGACTACGCAAAATGGAGGCCACATTAGCTTCTTGTAATGAGAGCACTAGAACGCTAGGATCTTTTTGCTTACACGGTCTTTTATTGTGTTAAATAATATAAAAATACAATTTTAACTTCTACAAAGTCTTTTTCTTTGCACTTTGTTTTTTAAGTTAATATTAGAAATGAAATGTTTGTTAAGGTTTTTTTATTATTCTTGTTAATTTATATATAACTAGCGACTCACCCTCGCCGCTTCGTATTCGTCTCAGTGAAAAACTAAATCCCACGGGACACGCACAATATCCGGAATAAAAAGTATCTGTGCTAAATGTCATCCAGATCCGTTCAGCCATTCTGGCTCGAAAGAGTAACAAACATCAATCTATCCATGCTCACAAACTTTCATATTTATAATACTAGCGATCGCGCCCTCGGTTTGCTCAGGTTCGTCCTAGGTGATTCTTTAAATTGACATAACTTTTTTTATTCATGAACCGATCAAAATAAAACAAATACTAAATGTTAAGTGAAGCTTATCATAACACATGAGTGAAATCCCACCCAAATCGATTTAGCTGTTACTGAGATTAGCGAGCACAAACACACAGATAAACACAAAAATTCTAAAAACCATTGTTTTAGTTTCTATAACCCGCAATAATAGTTTTTTCCCAAATATCTCCCATGTACAGACAACAATCAGTTACAATTTTATTATGTGAATAGATTAGTATGGATAATGATATAGTCTTTTTATCTTTATATTTCGTGACATACATACATAGGTTAAATAAAATAATATTTAGTTGTATTGTAATATAAAAAAAAATATTTACAGGTTTATATAGTTATAACTCTAGGCAGGTATATGCCGCATCTAATAGTTTTCAAATGTCCTTACCTTAGTTTTCTTTATCCAGTTTTCTTCAGCATTTTTTTAAATCTCATCTACCCAACGGGGTTTGAGGCTCTGGGCCATCCTCTGGCTCTTTTGGCACTTTTGTTAGTTTAATATTTATACATACACAACTCAAATTCAAACATTAGTCTATTAATGAAGTAATATGTAAGTATCAAGATTTGACTATATTCAGGCTATATAAATATTAAGGCCCAAGGCCATGTGAATACCATTCCAACACTGCCACTTTCTGACTGCTGTAAGCAGTCATCCTAAGTTAACAATAAATAAATAATAAATATATTGGGACATTAACACACTGCACCATCTAGTTCCATGATACGCAACGAGGCTTACGTTATGGATAACAGATAGTTGATACACTACACATATATAGGTTTAAATACATACTTAATATAAATATAAACACCCATGACTGGATTACAAACATTCGTGCTCATCACACAAATGAATGCCCCCAACGGCGCTTGAATCCGCGACCGGTGACACAGCAAGTAGGATTACTACAAATTGAGACAAAATCGTCATAGTGTTTCACAAGAAACCAAATTTAATAAAAGCTTTTGACAAAGATAAATTGTCATGTACGTGTTCTAACATCATTGTAATACTGTACAACCTGTTTAAAGTACAGTATAACTCTCAGTTGAAAGCATGGGTCTGAAACAGAATTGAGCGACATGAATTTTTGAGGCTTTATGTAGCAGCACATCAAGCAAACTGTCAAGCACTTTGGCTACAAACGTCGCTAATGATATTGGCCTGAAATTAGGCTTATCTACCACATCACTTGTCTTATGAAATTAAATGAAATGAAACTTTATTCAATTAGACTTACTGCAAGTACTTTTGAATCGTTAATTTAATGAAAACGTCAGTGTAGTTAGTCCGTGAGGAAGCTACCACTGGCTCGGAAAGCGGTTCTGCTGAAAAGAACCGGCAAGAAACTCAACAGTTGCTCTTTTAAATATCGAAGTTACATTAATGAACATATTATTATAGGTAGCCCGTATGTGAGTCAATATATTTAATACTAATTTTATCATACTTTTATAAGCTTCAATTGTAATTAACTATGTACATTATAATCAAATCTTGAAAGTCTTTAATACTTACTTCCAATTGTAATTTCGTTTTTAATTAATTCCATAATTTGAACGAACATGAGTCAGAAGAAAGTTTAAATCTTCAACAGCCACTTGACAAAATTGTGAATTTAGGTTCATATGATTAGTTTTGATATGTTAGACGTATGTTTTTAAATATTATGAAATAATAATTATTATTGTTATATCAGGAGGAAAATGATGTAAAATATAATAAGCACCATGAGTACACGCTAGCAAATTATTAAATTCTTAATAATTAAATCTTTAATCACCAAGTGATTACGCATATTTCAAACTCTTCATGATTTTTTGTGAAGCATAAAATAATACGTGGGTTTCCCTGATAAAATCTGAAACTGAAAATAACGAGAAGCCCTTAAGTGAACCAGCTTTACATACTTATACCACCCCCGTCAGATAGGCTTGTTTATCTCGCTGAGCACTTACATATATGACTAGGTATAGCCGCATTTCAAGTGTGCTTTGTAAATAAATATATTATTATCTATGACAATAATAAAAGAGAGAAAATTTATTTTATATGTTTTGATTCTAGCTATTTAGAGATATTTTAGTTTTATTATAAAATTCCTATTGGATTCTCAAGAAACTGTTTTATTTCTTTTTACGATTTCGTAACAATGTTACGAACAAAGGAAATAGCTTGAAAATATTTGTGTATATTGTATTATAAATTGATTTGCTGGAAAAGGACTTTACGATAACCTAGAGACTTTCCCAAAATATCATGTAAAAAAACTATAACCCGTGCAGATAAAGAATACATTTTTGGTAATAAATATTTCGAATACTTTACAGCAATCATGGTCATGGACGAAACTAAGGTTTAGAAGTATCAAAGGCCATTACACAGTTATTACATGCAGTACCTAACCACAAAACAATAATAATTTTAAAAATATAAAAATAATACCAGAGTACCATACAATATTTGCTAACTTTAATTTCGCATTATTTGGAATCTGAAATATTTAAAAACTAGCTGTTTTAGTAAAGTTTTATTTAAAACTAGCTGGCTCGACAGACATCATTCTGTCAAAAACTATTGGACTGTGGCAGTTCCACAAACGTATCTTTTTTGGTCAAGTTCTGGTGATGGCGTCGCTTATAAAGTGCACATGCCGAGATGACGAGATCTTAAGTTTTAAGTTATGGTCTCCAGAATAGATAAATCCACGAGTTTGTGATATCCGAATTTGTTCAAATTCATTTCGCTCCGATTAGACTGAATATTAGTCTGTTTTCTATTAGTCCCAAATTAGTCCCCCGGGTGTTATAGGCGGCATGAGTATAAATGGAAACACAGTATTAAAGGTGAATTAGGGACCTTGTTAGTCGATTGAGAATTGAATCTTTAAAAACATCCAAGAATAAAAGAAAAATATGATTTTTACGTTTTTCCGTGAATTTCCAATTTTTCTCTTCATAAGAACTTTCCTCGGACTTGGCGGAAATTTGGCGAATTGGTCCAGCTGATACCGAGTTTTGCGCTTGCAACACATTTAGACATTCATTTTATTTATACACGAGTAGATGTCAAATATTCGCATTAATCTGAGGAAGTAATATATAACTTTATTTTTAGACTTATAAAGTTATTTTCATTAAGAAGTATGATATTACTTTTAGATGTTATTTGAAAAATTTTAGATTGCTTCTGAAAAAAATCTTTCTATTTGTAAATATATATTTTTTTTTGCGAGTATGACTTAATTTACCTAAGTGGGCGGATGTTGCTACATCCGAACACAATAAAAAGTTTGCTCAATTCTTGCATAATTTAACCTTAACATTTCCTTTACTATCTATCCTTTTTTTATGATCAGTCCTCTAAGATAGCTCATTAGTTATTTTTATTTGACATTCCACACAAACTTATCAATTGACCCGGATGTGATTCAGGTATAAATGGCTGACATGTTTGTTTTTTTTTAAGATTTGACGTAAGTTAATCATAAAATGATTATGATTACATTGATAAGTACATTATTAATCATGCTAAAAAGAAACAAATAATAATGACTAAAGTCTGATTTTTAATTCCACGGAAATATGAAAGCTGTCATTCTTTGACAATTCAGATATCATAAACCGTTTCTAAATTGATTTTTTTTTAATATAAAATAACAAAAAATATGAAACAGAATTAGATCAAGTAAATTATATGTATGACATTGTAAATAGTATCTGTTTGTGCATTTAAGGACGCTAACTATAATGTAAATTTTTAATGGTTAAATGAATGAAACAGAGTAAAACAAAATATTTTACAAACAAATGGGTTTTCCTAAAAAAGGCGTGCAACCTATGGATTATTGGACAAGGATTCCTGTAATGGAAAAACAATTTCCTTAATAATTAATTGTAACTTCAATAATATGATAATAAAAAAAATACCATTTTAGAGTTATCAATAATTTTTTAAGTCTTAGTTTTTCTAATTGAAACCTTAACTTCGAGATAGGTTTATTTTTTTATTTTGCTAAAATGCTTTCCGTTTTTAGTGAAAATGTTTCAAAGTTGACAACAAATCTGAAATGTCAGAACTCCGTCGAATTAACAATCGGACTTTAATGGAATGTATATTATGGAACTAATGGTACTTCTAGTACATTTTTTTAAATGAACGCGGGTGATACCCATGATAGGTCATGTGATTATAGTCGTTATGTTATTGTTAACGGGAGATTCTTTAAGGAAATAATAAATTAACTTACAAGATTAGGAGATGAGAATACGATATACGCAGATTTCAAGTGCAAACTTTTCTAGATATTACAGATAAAATTTTCGAAAACCTACACTCAGGCGACTTATCAGTCCGGACAACGCAAGTAAATCTAACAGTAATTAATTTCCAGAAACTGGTCATCGAAGTAAATTAATTGCGTGGCAAAGTTGGCTGATTATTATCCAGAGACTGAAGCCTAAGAAAGCGGAAATGATGGCTTAGACAGGAAGTAGGTTTTTAGGACATCAAGGACCAGTCGTTCTTAATAGGTTGTTGGCTAATTAAAGTGGCATTTGGTATAATTTAAAGACTAGAAAAAAATATTATGTAAGTTTACTTATGCCATAAGCATGCTATTATGCTTAACACGTCTGGTTATTTTTCCATCTATCGTTTTAAGCCACCGAGGTATGAAATGAAAAGATAATATGCAGGAATGATGAAAAATGAATAAGAATTTGCTCCGTGGAGGACGTAAAAAGATTGAGTGATGAAAGAATTGTGTAAAACATACAATATGTGTGATTTAATATTGACTTTGAAGCCAAAAAAGTAAGTTAATATGACGAGATATTAAACCACAAAGCCAACGAGACCATCAACTAACATACGCACAAATTAAATATAATAAGAAAGACAAACTGCCTTTTGAAATCAACCGAAAATTCAGAGCATTTAAGTTAATCCGTTGTCGGAAAACATATACAAATTCAATGGAAATATAAAATTAGATGCCATAAATATTCTGTCAAAAACGTAATATTGAAAAGGGGCAAAATAAAGGCTTCACGGTCAAAAAGTATAAAATGAACCCTCGAAACAGCTCGTTATACGGCTTCCGATATTATTTGAATTTGTACAGTTCACCATGTTAACTGACATTCTGAGTGCTTTCCAAATATCACAATTTGAATAAGGTGAAGATACGCATTGCGTATAAAGTATTAGGGAAAATATTTAAGATAAACAATTGCGTAAATAGACTAAATTTTTGCCCGCCGCTCGTTTTTGTAGAGTACGTATATATACAGTGGATTTATTTATAACAAACTAGCAGAATCCGCGGCTTCGTCTGCGTTCAAAGTATAAAAAAATAATCTCTTCTTTCCCTTCCCTTTACAATAATGTATGGTATTCTGCCCGATTTATTGACATTTATGATTACTACTCCGCTCCCTTGGGTAGTAGCATGATGATATATAGCCTAAATCCTTTCTCAATAAATGGACTATCTAATGCAAAAAGAATCAAATCGGATTAGTAGTTCCTGAGATTAGCGCGTTCAAATAAATAAACAAAAAAGCAAACAAACAAACAAACAAACAAACAAACAAACCAACAAACAAACAAACAAACAAACAAACAAACAAACAAACAAACAAACAAACAAACAAACTGCCTCTTTACAATATTAGTATAGATACTTTATATACAGTGGATTTATTTATCACTAATAACCCACCCATGCCCGGGCATCAACAGGTATATTTCCAGTCACTATATTAAAATATAATAATAATAATATATGTGCTCTTAACCAATCACGATACGTCTGGCTCAGTTTGTATTGAACCTACTTGCTGTGCCAGCAGTCGCAGGTTCGAATCCCGCTGGGGGCATTCATTTGTGTGATGAGCACGAATGTTTGTACTCCAGTCATGGGTGTTTATATTTATAATATGTATGTATTTGAAGTTATATATGTGTAGCGTATCCACTATCTGGTATCCATAGCCCAGGCCTTGTAGCTTACCATGGAACTAGATGGTGCTGTGTTAATGTCCCAACATATTTATTTTATTTATTTAAAGGTATATTGAGAATATTTGGCTAGTGACTACAGCTCAATCGAAATCGGCTAAGTAGTTCAGGAGATTTTGCAAATTAATAATATTTTAGACGATTTCACTCTAATTTTTTGAAGCAAATTGTACGAACAAAGTCAAAACCTGGACTCATTTATTTAAGCCACCACCATACAGACTTTCACAAAAACTTTTCGCCGAGTCATTTACTAGTTTTTCCTGAACATTCAAGACAATGACGGATTACTCGTATCGGGTCGAGCAAACGCTGAAAGTTTTTATTAACAGTTAAATGTATGTATAATATTCATATAATACAAGCGACTTGCACTCGCTTCGATCGAATTCGATCGATTACGCCAAGAACCTTTGCAGGCGTATATAGAGTTTCATCCCAATTGGATCAATCTATTCTAATATTATAAATGTGAAAGTTTGTGAGTATGGATGTATATATGTATGGATGATTGTTACTCTTTCACGCCAGAACGGCTGAACAGATCTGGATAAAATTTGGCACAGAGATAGATTATAGTCTGGAATAACACATAGGCTACTTTTTTCCCGGAAAAATGTACGGTTCTCGTGGGATAGGTTTGATTCTGTTTTTCTAGAGGCAAATCACTAGTTGTTTATGAACTCATAAAGGACAAATATGTTTCTAGCATTCATTTAAATTTATGTATTCAGCCCTTTTTAATGTCCCACTGCTGGGCACGGGTCTCCCTTCAATACGAGAAGAAAATATTTCTATTTATATAAATAAGAATTTTACGCTCTGTTCTAGAATTTCATTTAAGCTTTTAGTTATTTTTGTAGTATTTTAATGTATTAAATAAAATTAATTAAGTTATGAAGTCGCTTTTTGTACCCTAAATAAACTTATTCCGATCTTGTCACCAATACATTTTTTGAACTAGAAGTAATGTATCCTACTTCACATGTAAAAATTCTTTTACCTCTTCCATTGTCATCATTCTCTTCATACACGCTCGTCGGGGGTCCTCAGACCCATCTTCAAAGCCTTCTTCAACTTAGCCTTCTTAATTATTGCTATTTTTAACTTGACTTCAAAAAAGGAGTTTCTCAATGCGAATGTTTGTATTTTTTACGTATTTTCGGGTACAACTTTGTCATATATAGACGAATTCATATTTTTTTTATTTGAAATACATTCATACGGTCCCATTTAAATTTGAAAAAAAATCCATCCCTAGGTGTAGAAAATAAGGGATAATTGATTTTTCAGCTACAGAATTTTTAAATACTTTTTTCTTATTTTGCTACTACTATGTCTACACTAAAAATGTAAAATAAAAACTAAGAAAAATCGACCTCAAAAAAACACAAAAAAATCATATATTTTCGAAGTCCGAGCCAGCCGATACAAATCAAAGTATACCAACACCGAAAATATCTTATTAGGTATCTATAGTGAATGAAAACTACCAATCAGCTATTTCTTAATTTTTAGTGATTTTTTGAAGTCGTTTTTTTTTTCAAGTTATTCAATTGTCTCAACTCAAAAAAATATCTGTATGCCAAATATAATATTAATTGGTCTAGGCGTTAACATGCCAAACTTATTTTTACTTACTTATTACACAGCATATTATGAAAGTAAAGTCGCTGAAAAATAGCTAGTTTTCAATATACGTAAAAAACTTTTAATACTTTTAAATATTTATGTGTGGAAGAGAATCTATTTATCATAATGATCAGAAGAATACACGGATATTCCATTTGAACTTTGTTTAAGCATCTTTTCATTAGGTTGAAAGCTGTAGATTTCACTCGGCCCAAGTTTTGTGCCGACTCCGAATCCTCCTTGTATCGATAAACCAATTTAGCATACATCATACAGAAACACTAATATAATGGAATAAGTTGTCTTGTCTTGAATTTTCAATTTACACTTCTTAGCTGACGTCATAATAGACGGCATTCATAATATCCATACTAATATTATAAATGTGAATGTTTGTTTGTTTGTTCTTCTTTAACGTCGAAACAGAGTAACGGATTGGCGTGATTTTTTTATATAGCGATAGTTGGAGGGCTGGAGAGTGACATACGCTAAAGCAAGAGATTATGACGTAATTCCCACGTGAAAACACGTTATAATATAATCCAAAAAAATATTTATATATTATAGATTAGAATTACTTGAAACTTGGTATTAATACTCTTCAATATAATTCAAGAAATACCTACGTGTTTTACCATTATTCGAAATCCATCCTGTAAGGGGGTAACATAGGAAATAAAAATTGATATGAAAACTACTTTTTTAGACATTTTGATGTAGTTATAGCGCGAGAGAAGCCGCGGGTTCTGATAGTTTGAGAATAATTTAGTACGAAAATCGAGATTTCTTATAATTTGATATGCCAAAACTGCATTACAGACAAATGGACACTTTAAAATTATGTTACATTTAAAAATGTTACGTTTGAATACTAAACATAAGTAAGTTTGTAATTTATGTTTATATCATGGCCCTTGTATTGTATAGCATTAGTGAACTTTACCGTACTTCTCTAAATTTTAATGATTTATCTCCTCATACGAGAATTGAACTTGAACTCTTACATAGTAAGAAGTGCTGTCTGGTATATACTTTACTATGGAAAGATGGTCCTCAAAAGCTGGTTGTATTATATTGGTGTATTTTGCTTTATCTCTTACCTTCTTGTAAAAATTAAATAACCGTCTTTCTAGAATTTTTCGCTGATTTATTTTATGATTCCTGACTTTTCGAATGATGTTCAGTGTGAAATTCTTCACTTTTCTTCCGTTAAAGTATTTTTATTTAAAAAGTCAATTATTAGCCTATTAAAGTATTATAATAAAAAAAAACCAAAATATTATAATAAATACATAAAATAATATTATGATTGCCGTTTATTTAAATTACTAAAATCAATATCTTCATCAAAATCTAACTAAAATGACGAAATTATTTTTGGACTTATAAAAATGTATTAACTAATTGTATCTAGCATAAGCTAACTTCCGGTTTACTTAACCTAAGTATATATCAACAGTAGTTACGACCATAAGTAAAGTCAGCTTTATTAGTGCGACTTAGCTTAAGGAAGCTAAGCTGAGTTAATTTAGAAATAGAGGAATAATAAAGAGAACGATTTTACCAGAGAGTAGTGGTTCTGAGAATCGATTAAAAAAATCGGTCATTTCCATCTCCGCAAACTTGCCTGGTGTACTACAGTACCTTTGTTTTTTCATCAGAATCCAATAAGCATCGTTATATAAGATACTCATGTCATTGTAGGTACTACGTTTAAGCATCCAATGTTAAGAAGTGTAGAAACACTGATATTGCCCTAAAAAGTGTCAGCTTCGACACTACACTTGGCAAATCGACGAGCCAGTATGTTGCAGCGAATTTATAACTTGGATCCACATAACAATCTGTTAGGCACCGAAGGACTCATTCGAGGTAAATAGACTTAGTATTGTTAAATTAATGTTTAAGTAAAACAATATATATTATATTAGTTTAGATATTAGTGTAGATATTTTGTTTGTTTATTTGGTTGAACGCGCTAATCTCGGGAACTGGTAATCCAATTTGAAAGAATATTTTTGCTTTAGATAGCTGCTTTTTTTGAGGAAGGCTACACGCTATAATATACCATTCCGGAAAAATGAACGGTTCCCGTGGGATAGATTTGTTTTTGTCTAGGGACGAACCCGAAGCAAAGCGAGAGTCTATAGTGTAATGTATTCTTAATATGTAATATTATTATTATAATATGATATATGTGTGATTTAAGAAAACACCATTAATATTTTTTAAGGCTTTAATTCTTTACTTGCAACTGTTACTTATTATACATTATTTAAGTTTTAGTGGTATGCCTAAGTCTAACCTAATCTCTTTTTAATTCCCATTGGTTCTCCCCATCGCATGACAAATGTCTTGGCGCCACCGAGCACAGATTAAATATAGCTCCAATATAGCACATCTTCCTTTTACAAACAAATAAAATCTTATGATACTTATCCTTTATAAATCAAATATAGCACAATATGTACAACAAACGTATAACAAACGCTTACTGTGTTAAAACGCGCATTGATTCGTCATCTGCATAGACTCTAACAAATCAAAAAATGATTAGCATCTAGGTATATAATAGGCAAAGGCATAGTATCAATAAAAAAAATTAGAAATAGTTTTTTTCATACAAATAGGTAAATTCTATTCATATATAATGTTTTTCTTAAATTTTCAATTATGATTGTGGTCGAATTTCAATCACTGGTCGAATACTAGTTAAATTAACGTCTACGGTAATTAATATAAAACATTTGACTGGTAGATAATCTAAGATTAAAAAATCAAGTTTTATTCAGACAGCAGTCACAAACGTGAGTCGATTACTCACCCTTAATCTCGTTTGCAAATAGCCGAATTAAGGGAGAAAACGTTTTTTTTTTTTGTAAAAAATGCCGATTTTCAACCTTAGCCACTTTCCTCAGTAATAAAACTTCTGTATGGGACGTGGTCCCGCCCATCTCTCATTTTGTAAAATGCTTAAGCTAACCGCACAGTCCTCTCATATATTATTTAAACTAGACCTTAAATTAAGAAATAGTGATCTTAAAAGCTTTAGAATTGAGTAATTTTAGTTTAATTTACATTTTGGCATACAATAATTTTAGTTTAATAATGTTTGCAGTGACCCTACTTGCTGTGCCAGCGGTCGCGGGTTCGGGTCCCGTTGGGGGCATTCATTTGTGTGATGAGCACTAATGTTTGTACTCCAGTCATGGGGGTTTATATTTATAGCAGGTATGTATTTAAAGTTATATATGTGTAGTGTATCAACTATCTGGTATCCATAACACAAGCCTCGTAGCTTACCATGGAACTAGATGGTGCTGTGTGTTAATGTTCCAACATATTTATTTAAAAATTATATGTTCATACTAAATGTTCAGAGAAGTAAAAGGAAAAATGTATTCGTTATTTTGTTATGTCATTTCCGCTTAATTTGAGAAATGCGTACTTTTGCGGTTGCTAACGCCCTATTTACGTATTCTCATGTACAGGAAGATTTTATAAACATACGTACAATGTACTTATGGTTTATAACAATGTTTGGTCGCAAAACAAACTCATGACCTCACGTCCACTCACTTATTAGGTAGTCATATTTAGATCCTACAATTATATTATAATACTAGTGACTCACCCTCACTCCGCTCTAGGTACCTTTTCAACGGTTACTAGAGATTTCTCAGAGATGAGATATTTTCCCGCAGTAAAAAGTATCCTATATGTTGATTTGGATAATAAGCTATCACCGTACCAAATCTCATCAAAATCGTCTGGTGGTTTTCTCGTGATGCGGTCACACATGGACAGACAGACATATCGTATCGATAATAATGACTATTTTAATGAAATTTCTGAAAAAATATTTACTGTACAGATTTAAAGTCAGTTACAATTTTTGAGGTTTGAAAAATTATGAAAAATCTAGCGACTCACCCTCGCTTCGCTCAGGTTCGTCCCTAGGTTGATTCCCCGTACAAACTTCAATCCCCATTTTCACCCCCTTATGGGATGATTTCCAGGATAAAAAGAATCCTATGTCGTTCCCAGTGTAACAAACTATCTTCTTACCAAATTTCATCTAAATCGGTTTAGCAGATCCAGAGATTACCCCCTACAACATCACAAACTCACAAACTTTACCTCTTTATAATATTAGTATAGACTATGTAAATTATTTGCAGATTGCTATTCGCATTTTTGAAGAATATACTGCACTGCACGTACAAATCAAAGTTGAGTAATTCAACTGCAGAGTATATCGCGTGCACTCAATAAGAAAATCAGCTTCTCTATTTATATTCTATAGTTAATTTTCAGAAAAATATTTTCGATTCATATCATATTGTTGTGAAAAATAAAATTTACATACAAAAATAAAAATGATAACGTTGTTGTGTGCTAAACATCAGATTTCAAAGTGCTCGATTTCAAACGAAGGACCAATTAAAAAACAAAATTTGTCTAGTATAAACACATAATAAAGTTCTGAGTCGAATCTGTACATTAAATATTTATTTTGAAATATCTTATTGAAATAGTCATTATTATCGATACAGAGGCCGAATCTATAGTTTTAGAATTTTTGGTTGTCTGTCTATCTATCTGTCTGTCCCTCTGTCTGGGAACGTATCATGATAAAACCCACAGGACAGATTTTGATGAATTTGGTATGATGATAGCTAGTTATCCGGGTCAACATACAGGATACTTTTTACTGCGGGAAAATATCTTATCTCTGAAAAATCCATACTAAACGTCAAAACGTAAATAATGATTATTGTACTAAGTAGATAAGACAGTGGTCTAGTAGTAACGCTCTTAAGAAACCAAGTGAAGCGGATTCAAATTCCCGGTATCGTACCTCTGATAATCTCATGTGTGAATCATTTTTTGACATAATTAATTACCACTTGCCTGAAGAAAACATCAGGAAACCCACATATCTGAGAAAACCGAGCTAGTTTTCGAAAGACATGTGAAGTCCACCAACCAGCACTTGGTCAGCGTGGTGGACTATAGTCTTATCCCTCTAGTATTGAATGGCCCGTGCTTATCAGCGGGATGTTACAAAGGGCTGAAGACATATGCCCGATCTCACCAACAACCCATAAGCTACCACCTACGTATGGGATCCCTAGCTTAAAAGTCCCCTAAACTAGCCCCTAAATTAAATTTCGTTTTACGATCGTTTTTAAGCCCATATTTCGAGCACCTAAATTTAGGGGGCCTTTTAATATTTAGGTGACCCCTAACTGTCGATGAAACAGAAACTATCCCCTAACAGCCCGTTAACCATGCTTAAGGGATTCCTTGAACTTAGGTGACGTTGGTGAAATCGGGCAATAGTCTTATAAATTAGAAAACCGTTTGTATTTAATATTTGCCAAACCTTAATACTAAATACAACAAAGTAAACCCCGGAAACGAATTCTCGATCTCTGACATTGTAAGCAGTATATTTAACGCAGCAGTATATTTATTTTAGACAATTTTTGAATTTAGCTTATCAGATTCTACATTTATCTTCTATCCATATTTAATATTATAAATGCGAAAGTAATTCTGTCTGTCTGTTGCCTTTTCAGGCTTAATTTGCTGTTCTGGTTTTGACGAAATTTGGTGTAGAGATAGTTTGAGACCCTGGTATATATAGGATAGTTTATTATCCCATAAATCCTCCCTTAAGGGGATGAAAAGGAGGATAAAAGAGAGGAGGAGGATGTATTGGGAATCAATCATTTTTCAAGTAAGGGATATATATTTTCTTATTTTTTTTAATTTCTTACCTACTTTTCTATACCTATGTAGGTATTTATGTACATTGTATATAGTTATATACATAATCATATACGTCTATTCTGTACTAACCGTTGAAACGTAACATAAATTTAGTTTTTGCGTGTTCAAATTCTATTTTTTTTTTTGACACAAATTTGTCATAATTCAGGTCTAGTTAACAGCGCTGAGTTATAAATGTAATATTGTCACGATTTCGACTTGTTGTAATCATTTTATACAATAATATACTACTATTGTATAAAATGATTACAACATTAAGAATAATATAACATTAAGAATAGAATACAAATACAACATTAAGAATAGAATAATATACTACTACTACTATTTTTTTAGTTTATTTTGACCTATTTTAAGAAAATTATGACTACTGTGGTATTATTTGAATAAACCAAATGACAAAGCAGATATATATATATATATATATATATATATATATATATATATATATATTACTAGCTGAACCCGCGGTCTCGGTTGCGTTAAAACTACAAAAAAATTTCTAAAAAGGTAGTTTCATAGAAACTTTTATCGCCTATTTTACTCCCTTGTAGGATGAATTTCTAAAAATGCTAAAACACGTATTTATTTAATTTTATTGAAGAGCATTAATACCAAGTTTCAAGTAGTTCTGATCGAAAATATTTTTTTTGGATTGTATTATAACGTGTTTTCCCGTGAGAATTAGATAATCTCCCGTGGTAAAATGTCACTCTCCAGCCCTCCAACTATCTCCACACAAAAAAATCACGCCAATTCGTCACTCCATTTCGACATGAAAGAAGGACAAACAAACAAACATACTATCACATTTATAATATTGGTATGGATTTTTATGTACTTTAAATTATTGTTTACAGTACATATGTATTTTATCAATGTTTTTCGCTTAATTTAGCCTAATATTTGCTAATGTTTTTGTTGCTTCTTGAAACTTAATTGATAAATGTGTGTATTTTATTATAAACTAGCAGCTCACTCTCGCTTCCACCTTTCCTTGGATAGGCAAATTCTGTAAGAAGTATATAATTAATACCTTTGAGACGTCTAAAGCCTTAGTCTCTCCCGTGACCATGATTGCTGTAAAGCATTCGAAACGTCGGGAACCAAAAATCAAAATAAATCCGCGAAAATATCCAAAAAGATAGTTTTATTTAAAATGTCAAATATTCGCGTAAATCTAAGACAAGACTTTTTTCTCTCAGAAATTAGGTGGGAAAAGTCAAAAAGTAGTACTTTATGATAAATCTAAAGTAAATACCAGGAAATACTGTCAGTTTGTTAATTTTGCACAAAACAGCATAATCTTAAGAAAGTCAAATTTGGAACTAAAATATTCAGATTTCAATTAGGCTTTTAGAAGCACCTTTGAAACGTCAGTTTTCAACGGATTTAACAATGTGGTTATGATATTTGCATAATAAAAGTATTTTGCTTGAAATTTTGTAAATATTCAGCAGTACATTTTATTTATAGAAGCTATTAAATTAGTACAAGTTAGATAGAGAAAAGTATTATTTACTATACGATTTTTCATGAAAATTTGATTTTCTTAAAAAACGTGATTAAGGAGAAGACTTGTGTACATAAGTATGTATTCAGACCTTTAAAAGTGCGAATTAGCGGACATTACGTACTCGTATCTTTCGAAAACTTAAAAAAAAATAGGTTCTCTGAGACATGCAGGTTTCCTCACGATGTTTTCCTTCACCGTAAGGCAAGTGGTAATCATGTCGGAAATGATTTGCACATGAAAATATTAGGTGCGAGATCCGAGATTTGAACCCACTTCACTCGGTTTCTCAAACGAGTTCGATACTAGAAGCAAAGTAGAAAACTTACATATAAATTATATAATAGTAATAGGTATATGATTTATTAAAAAAAAATGTCTTTTGTAAACGTTTATTTTAACATAAATATTAAATGACACTAAATGTTTCAAGCGAAAATCTCAAATATATCAAACTTCCTTAAACATACATCATAAAGAAATAAATTTTCCAAGTCTAAAATGCTTGACAAAAGTAAAATTCTTGTACAAAAATCTTAACCATTTTCGCACGTACCTTTACGACGTGAGTACTTATGAGTTCAACGTGATAGTATGTTGACAAGTGTTATTCGACTATAGCACTTATTGCTATAAAAATAAAGTTGTTTATCAGGGCTCATACTGAACTTAGGCAAAAATTAGGATACTAACCCAATATGACATTGGTAAATGCTAAAAATAATATATGTTTAACCCCTAGAGGGGTAAAAAGAAGCTTGCTACCTGCTTTTTTACCCCTTAGAAAACAATACTTTTCGGGTGTCATTAAAAAAGTAACTGCAAATAGGTACAAGATATAGGAGTTATTCTATACGACAGGACTAATGACGCGTAACGTGACCACGGTCAGCGTGACCGGGATGTCACAGAGTAGATTATGTTGATGCAACTACAGCCTACAAACTTAAGTTTATTTAGTTCATCACCAGACATTATAATAAATTTTTATCACTAGTGAGTTAACTTTGCTTTTCGGGTGCTTTGTTTTTGGAAACTGTTTTTTTTATATACAAAAGTATAAACACTGTTTATTACAGCTGCAGGGCTTAATGGGTAACTCTAGTTCGTTATTCAGCGATTACAACAAACCGATATATGTATATAGATTGCCGTAACAACTAAATAAAAACTAAATATATAACATACTAGCAGAGCCCGCGATTTCTCTTGCGCTAAAACTACAAAAAAATATCTAAAAAGGTAGTTTCATACAAACTTTCATCCCCTATTTTACCCACTTATAAGATGAATTTCGAAAAATGCGAAAATACGTAGTCATTTAATTTTATTGAAGAGCATTAATATCAAGTCATTCTGATTATAAATATTTATTTGGGTTGTATTATAACGTGTTTTCTTGTGGGAATTAGGGAAGTAATCCCCCGCGGTAAAAAGTAGCCTATGTCACTCTCCAGCCCTTCAACTATCTGCACACAAAAAATCACACTAATGCGTCGATCCGTTTCGACGTGAAAAAAGGACACACAAACAAACAACCAAACAAACAAACAAACAAACAAACAAACAAACAAACAAACAAACAAACAAACAAACAAACAAACAAACAAACAAACAAACAAACAAACAAACAAACAAACAAATAAACAAACAAACAAACAAACAAACAAACAAAGACACTTTCACAATATTAAGTATGGATGTTATAACGATAACTTTTATTATAATATAAGCAAATGAAAAAAAAACCGCAATGAAAGAGAAGTCATTTTTATATTTTCATCACTATTGACAGAGCTATAGAAAAATCAAACCAAAAGTACACATAATATTAATAATGTAAGATATTTTTCGTTTTCCCTTTGCATATCAAAGGTTCTATGTAAATTTTTGCATTGGAATAAAAGTAGGATATTATTATATTGAAAAAATATTGAAGAACGCTGATTGATTCAACGAACATTTAGTTACATATAAATAATTTTCATATTATAATATTTACTTCCAGTAAACAATATGGGTTAGACCAGTTTTGTACTTTGGACGTGATATGAGATATTTATTAAGTACCTCACTCACGTTATGAATTTACAAAGTATTTCATTACGAGTTCTAAATACTTGGAATAGGAATGTAATATAGACGCGACACATCAGCCAGTTGGTGCGAAGCCAAACGATACAGGCTTCTACAGAATTTGTTTAATAATATAATGAAAGTGTTACTGGAGCATATTATATTTGACATCTAGATGGTGATTGTAGGTTTGATTTTGCTCGATATATCGTCGTTTCAGTGCTTATTTGTCATAACGACCAATTTACAGGAAGAATTTTTAATACAGAATTATTAACTTTTAATTGTCAATTATATTGGTATTAACATACACTTTTTGCTGTAATATAGCCGAAAGAATGTATTTTATCTATATGTATATGTGTCTAAGTTCTTAAAAATAAAATTTTGTTTTTAAAATAGAAGAAACAAATATTCTTCTGTAAAGTACAATAAGTATTGGTCACTTGGACAAATAAGCAAAGTGACGATAAGCTTTATACTAGATTTGTCAAAAAATGGGAAATCAATTGAGTCCTTATAATCCACAAAATGTTATATCTAAGTTTATTACTGTAACAGGTTTTTCAAGGCTTTTTTTTTTACATCTTTGTATTTTTCGCAATAACATCATATTATTTTACAAAGAATACTCAATCTGTTGCAGATTTAGTCAGCTTCTTGTGATAAAACCTTCCTTCCTGCATAAACTATAATAATATAATATTAATATGGTGAAAATTTATCCAAGAGAAAGAGGGAGAGAGAAGGAGATAAAAAGTATTCTTTTTTGTGTAATGATTCTAAAAATCTTCCAACACTAAAATATTCATTGTAAATGTTCAAAGAAATTAATATTTTATAAAATTTCATATAATTTAGTAAAAATATATTCATTAAGAACCACTTATAATTTAGCCACAAAATAATTAAAGTGGATAATTTTAGATTTTAACCTAATATACTTGCGGAGTTTGTGAACGCACAATTTTAGTAACGATTAAAACTTTGACAAGGCCAAATCAGATTTTCTGTCCATCGTTCTCGTCACATACTCATAGTTTCCGTTATAACTACGCTAATAGAATTTGCCTTCTAGATATTACAGGCTGTAGTGGTTTAGCTTAAAGTAGTTTTTATTCCACACTAGTGACTTACCGTCGCTTTGCCCGGGGGCGCCCCTTCTTTTTGCGCCAGGAACATTGGCAGGCATATACTGAATAACCCACCAGAGCTTCATCACAATCGGTTCAATGGTTTAAGAACGCATAAAAGACAAATATACAAACATTCATTTTTATTTATATTGAAGAAAATAGAAGATTTGCACATTTTTTATGTTTTTGATATTAAAAACAATAATGTCTGTAATAAAAAGCCGGTAGCTAATAACATCTTTCAAATTGTATAGAGAAAATGCAATAAGTAAACTGACCCAAACTTCCTTGAGTATTATAGGAATTTATTCTGCAAAATTTTTCCGAAGCCATCGTCCATTTGTTTAACCAATTCTCTTTCCATAACATTTTCTACGTACAACGTATGAACCTCTATCTTGAGTTAATCTGTGAAACCAATGAATAAGCAGGATAGGTCGCTCCAGGCAACTCATTTCTTGGCAGCGTGTAAGGACACAAAGAAAGGCATTCTTGGTCTTGCGGCAACCGTATTCAATAGCATCTTTCATGTATCAAAACATACTACATGGTATGTATTGAGGTAATATTTGTTGAGTTGAACTTTAAAATAATATCTGAAAACTTTTCTGGTAGCAACTTAGTGAAATATGGCTGGTTTATTTAATATGCATAAAATAAACTACTAGTTCTGAGCATATTCTATAAATTTTTATCTTAAAAATCGGTCAAGTGCGAGTCAACCTCGTATATCCGTACCATAATCGATTTTTTTTAATTTGCATGGCAACTTTTTTGAAATTCGCCATCTTGGTTTTTTATTATTTGTTGTTATAGCGGAATAAAAAAAATAAAAAAGAGGGAATTTCAAAGAAACAATCTGATTTGTCAATATATTGCTATTTGTTAGTAAAATATACATAATAATAAACACTATCACCAAATTTCAAGTTGATACGTTCCATAAATTGTAAAATAAAATGGAAGATCTTTACGTACTAAGAACTAACATAATACCTTAGTACAAGCGAACAAAGCACTACTCTCAGTTAAATAAGTAAAAAACTGTCAGGCGTAAAGAACACCTACTTACGATGAAGACGTAGACAAATTATGGCTTAATTCTCGTGGAAGCTGCAAGAATTTAGTGGTTTCCTGTGAAATTTAAATTGTGGAATGGGAATTCGTTTCATCTTTATTTATTTACAGTAGATGTATCTCTAAATCTATATGTCTATACTCTATACTAATATTATAAAAAGAAAAGATTTGTTTGTTTGTTTGTACCGAATAGGCTCCGAAACTGCTGGACAGATTTAGATGAAATTTGGTAAGAAGATAGTTTGAGACCCTGGAAAGGACATAGTTTTTATCCCGGAAATCATCTTAAGTGAGTGAAAATGGGGTTAAAAAATATATATATTTTTATTTTGTTTTCTGATGGTTGAGGATTGGATTTTTGATAACAAAAATTTTTTTTCTTAACAACCTTGGAAGGAGGGTGAAGTTTATTAAGTTATATGGTTGTCATGGTGTGTATCATTGAAAGAGCTGGACGTATTTTGATAAAATTTAGTAAGCAGATTTAGACAACAGACTGGTGTGTTAAAAGATTTGGACTATTGATAAAATTAAAATTTACCAAATGGCCTGTATATATATTTTTTGTATTACATACAAAATAAAGTTTAACAAAATAAACTTGTCTACACGGTAATATTATCAGTCCATTCCTATATTTAATAAAAAAATTAACTAGTCTTCATAAGTATTATAATGAAAACATTACAAAATGAAAATGAAAATTATAATGAGGAACTATAAAATATATCAAAAATTCTTTTTTATAGCTAGTTCCAACATTCCAACGGACGGTATTATGCAAAATAAATTATAACATAAAACTGTGTTCGTGATTTCTCACGCATTCATCATTTTCATACGACAGAAGTATTATTTTTCACGCTCGTAAAATGAATCGTACTAATATTATAAAGAGCTAACATTTGTAAGTTTGTGAGTTTGATTGTATTCAGCCCTTTTTAACGTCCCACTGCTGGGCACGGGTCTCCCTTCAGCACGATGGGAATCAGGCCATAGTCCACCACGCTGGCCAAGTGCGAGTTGGCGGATTTTACATATATTTTTGAAAACTTGCTAAGTTCTCTCAGACATGCAGGTTTCCTCACGATGTTTTCCTTCACTGTTAAGACAAGTGGTAATCATGTTGGAAATGATTCGCACATGAAAATACCAGAGGTGCGAGACCCGGTATTTGAACTCGCTTCACTCGGTTTCCCCAAGCGAGACTACCACTGCCTTTGATTTGGTATTGATTACCTTAGCACAAACCCGACCGAAGCGAGGGTGAGGGTCGCTAGTTTTAAATAAAGAACAACGTTCCTTTACATGTTATACAATTATTTGACCAATGCTATATACATTAAAGCCTTGTCTGATGAATATGATATTTTTATATCATGTTATAGAATACCATAGCTTTTGACTGAAGTCAAAAAAAGGAAGTACTCAATTCTGTTGTAAGATTTTTTACTCGACTACGCATTAAATTAAATAATATTATGTTCCTTATTTCCATCTTTCGCATTTTAGGTGAAGCTCTATATTAATTCTACACTATTATATTTTACAGTTATATTGTACAGTTTTAGGCAGTGGTAGCCCAATGGTAACGTGCTCGCTTGGGAAACCGAGTGATGCGGGTTCAAATCCCGGGTCTCGCACCTCTGATATTTTCATGTGCGAATCATTTCTAGCATGATTACCACTTGCCTTACGGTGAAGGAAAACATCGTGAGGAAACCTACATGTCTGAGGGAACTTAGCAAGTTTTCGAAAGATATGTGAAGTCCGCCAACCCGCACTTGGCCAGCGTGGTGGACTATGGCCTGATTCCTCTCGTATTGAAGGGAGGCCCGTGCCCAGCAGTGGGACGTTAAAAAGGGCTGAATACATACATACATTATATTTTACTAGCGACTCACCTTCTCTTCACTCGGGTTCGTCCCTACCTTGATTCACCATACAAACTTTCATCCCCATTTTCACTCCCTTAAGGAATGTTTTCGGGGATAAAAAGTATCCTATGTCCTTTCCAGGGTCTCAAACTATCTTTTTATCAAATTTCATCTAAATCGGTTCAGTAGATCCAGAGATTACTCCCTACAACGTCACAAACTCACAAACTTTACCTCTTTATAATATTAGTATAGATTATTATTTTCTATATTATTATAAAGAGGCTGAGTTTGTTTATTTGTTTGTGTTGTTTATTTGTTATATATGTAATCAGGAACTACTAATCCAAAAACGTACTTAGGAATGGACCCGAATGAACCGAGGTGAGTCGAAAGTTTAACATAAAGCAACAAACTTCATATCATGATACTCAACATATAATACTATTTCATAGGAGCTAAGTCAATTTATACGCTAGGCTATATAGACATATGTTATTAATACTATTTCGAGCTTATCACGGCGCTTGGTATGCGGGCGCATTGTTTATATACGAGTATGTCGCCTATTACGTGTGGTGTCAGTGTTGGCGGTTTTGTTCATAAGCGAACAGTAAGTATATATAAGTTTTATATTGTTTTTTTTTCAGTTTCTATGTTATCGCTATAAAGAATCGCTACAGTATATAAATATGTCATCAGCGAAATTAAGATAGAATTTCACAATTGAACGAGAAACCGTAAAGACTTACAATGCGTGTAAAAAACATGCATATTAGTATAATTATACTATATTACTTATTACGATTCACTTACGACATATTTTTTATTAGCAGTACAATCTTTGAATAATATTATAATAATATGTAAACGCTAAAGTTTGCGTGTGTGCGTGCATGTGCGTATGCGCGTGTGCGCGTGTGCGCACATGCGTGCGTGTGTGTGTGTATGTGTATGTGTGTGTGTTTGTGTGTGTGTGTGTGTGTGTGTGTGTGTGTGTGTGTCTGTATGTGTGTGTGTGTGTGTATGTGTGTGTGTTTGTGCGTATGCGTGGTGTTTGTTACTTCTTTTTTGTTTCTGTACTTAAAAATGAAATTATTTTTATCCTAGGAACATAACATATAGGCTACTTTTTATCAACTTTCCACTCGAATGGATTGCGGGTGAAAATTTGTGTCTTATAACATTAAATTGGCAATTCTTATACATAAATTTATTTACTGCTTTTAAAGATTTAAAAATTAGACAGAAGTAAAGAAAGGAGATAAAACAGCATCGACATTCGTAGAACGAAGCAATCATTATGATTCATTTTATATTAAGCACCTGGGCGACCTAGCTTCGCTCAGCGTTATTCGGGAAAGATAAAAATTGCATTTTTCAGTAGAAAAACCTATAGATGAACCTAAAGCATAACTATATATAAATACAAACCGTTTACGAGATACACGAAATAAATATGTTGGGACATTAACACACAGCACCATCTATATAGTTCCATGGTAAGCTACTAGGCTTGTGTTATGGCCATCAGATAGTTGATACACTACAAATAATATATAACTTTAAATATGTACATATTATAAATATAAACACCCATGATTGGAATACAAACATTCGTACTCATCACACAAATGAATAACCCCAGCGGGACTCGAACCCACAACCGCTGGCACAGCAAGTAGTCTCACTACAAACTGAGCCAAACGTGTCATCAAATTGTAAATAGTTAAAATTTATTTTGAATTTAAACTTGTTACTTTCTCCGTTAAAAGAAAAACATTCGCTGTTTTTAGCACCGTATACTAAAGTTTATCTAAAGGCTTTGAAATGCCGTTTCGTTGCGCAGATTTGAAAACTTATGTCTGCCTGCATATATGGAATATTTGTTTTAAGTTCTGACAAAATACAGCTGCTTTATGTAAAAATTTAGAAATTTATAATATTGTCCCTTTCTATTACGAGATAAAAATAGAGAGAGTCTACACACAAGTGTGTCGAAATAAAATATTTTATATTTTGGTCTGGAAACGTAGCATAACTTAGAATTTACAAATCTATTATCTTTAAAATGCTACAAAGAGAGTCCGTCGAGTCAGTAATTATTACTTGCAAAAAATTTGCTATTACTGTTATTACATGGCTACTATAAAATACTTTATTGTGTATAGATTATTTGTATGTAAGTACACATATATGTATGTATTCAGCCCTTTTTAACGTCTCACTGCTGGGCACGGGCCTCCCTTCGACGGGGTTGGCGGACTTCACTAGTCTTCGAAAACTTACTAACAATAAGTTAGTAAGTTCAAGTTCTAAGTTCTCTCAGACATGCAGGTTTCCTCACGATGTTTTCCTTCGTAAGGCAAGTTGTAATTATGTTATAAATTATTCGGACATGAAAATATCAGTGGTGCGAGACCCGGGATTTGAACCTTCACTCGGTTTCCCAAGCGAGCGCGTTACCACTGGGCTATTACTGCCTATGCATGCATAGATTATTTAATAAAACTTTTTTATCTTGCCTGAACAATTGATTTAACTTAAAAAATCTATACATATAATAAAATTCTAACTAAGACGAATTAAATATTTTTTGGAAAATCTTATTGAAATAAACATTATTATCGATACAGAGGCCGAATCTATAGTTTTTAGCATTTTTGTCTGTCTGTGTGTCTGTCTGTTACCGCATCACGGAAAAACCACTGGAGGAATTTTGATGAAATTTGGTACAATGATAGCTGGTCATCCGGGTCAACATATAGGATACTTTTTACCGCGGGAAAATGTCTTATTTCTGAGAAAAAATACAAAAACTGCATTGTAAGAGTATACTAATATGTAAAACCTGAGAATTTGGTTTTTGGTCATCTGAACGCGGGCGGAGCCGCGGGCAATGCTAGTATATTATATATTATTATAGGTTGTAGATGAATATCGATATAATTCTGCCTGGCTTGAATTAGTCAAAGGAAAGTCGTATATCTCAAGAGAGCTAAGATTCTTTTATAGAAAATATGTCAAAGAGAACTAAGCGTCCATTGAATATCGTTATTTCAAAAAAATAGAAGTATAAATAATTTTAACAGAAATATAAATATTTTTTAACAGAAAAGTGTTGCTTATGGAGAAAAATATACTATTTTAAGTCTTGTAGTTCGACAATCGTCTGAGTTCACTTAAAATTTAACCTGCACATATAATAAAATTGTAACTCATCGCTGCCTGTACATGGAAGATATCTGAGAAAAACTATTATTTGGGTTCTTTATAGAGGCCAAAACAATGATTTTCTGATTTTTTTATGTTTGTCTGTGCGTTTGTGTGTGCTAATCTCAGAAACGGCTAAACAGATTTGTGTGCGGTTTTCACTAATGTATTGTGGTAAGCTTCACTTAACTTTTAGTATATGTTTAATTTCAATAGGTTCATACAAATTCATGCAAATGAAAAAAATATATATTTCTTTAGTGATGTTAAATACTCAATATTTTATTATTATTCTGTAATCTATATTAAAGATAAAAAAAATTGAAGTGTCTGTTTGTAATATCAAAATAACAGCTTTTTACTAAATACGTATGAAATTATATACGGTACTTATAAAAACAATTTTTAAAATGTTTATCTGTCTGCTTATTTGTTCCAGCTAATCTCCGAAACGGCTAGACCAATTATGATGTGAATTTCACTGGTAGACAGCTGATGCTATAACAAGTAACTTAGACTACTTTTATTTAAGAAAAATAATCAGGGTTCCGCTCAAAAAAAATAAAACCTTAGGTAGGATACCAAAGCAAAGCGAGAATAAGACGTTAGTCAATAAATAATAAAAACAAATTCAAAAAGAAACCAATTTAAGTGGATTTAAAATGTAAACCAAGTCCACTGTAATATAGAATAGAGAAACATTAACAATAAGTTGCTTCATACAAAGCTATCTGAACGTAGCGCTATGAAAATAGACGCAGATTGCATCTTTATCTTAAATAAGTATATATTGTGTTCCTTACTTTGTATTTAATCTGCACTGAAGGAGGCTATTCTATACATTATAGTATTTACTACTGCCTCGGTGGTGTAGTGGCTAGCATATACGGCTGCACACCCGGAGGTTCTGGGTTCGAGTCCCGGGTTGGGCCAAGTTTAGTTATTGAGTCTATATAGTAAGCCTCAGTAACAGCCCGGAGTTGGGAAGTTGGCGGTGCTTGACCCCCGTGCCTCGGAGAGCACGTAAAGCCGTCGGTCCTGCGCCTTGACTCCCACCGGTCGTGTCGAACAGTCGTCCCACCGGAGAATGAGCGTGATAGGAATAGAGAGTGCACGTTGTATCTGCGCGTACACTTGTGCACTATAATATCTCCTGCGCACTTGGCTAGTCTCAATGAGATTTGCGGCCGTGTCCGGAATCGGTCAGGAGAACATTATAGTATTTACTAGCGACTCTTCATCGCTCCGCTTGGGTTCGTCCTGCGTTTTAAGTTTAGTACAGATTTCTTAGAGATGATATATTTTCCCGTCCTATACATTAAATATTTTTTTAGAAAATCTTATTGAAATAGTCATTTTTATCGATTCATAGGCCGAATCTATAGTTTTTAGAATTTTTGTCTATTTGTCTGTCTGTCTGGGAACTCATCACGAAAACCACTGGACAGATTTTGATGAAATTTGGTATGATGAGAGCTTATTATATATATATTCTTTATTGCATATTAATAGAGTAACACAGATAATACAGAGACGAATGTGGGCAAAGGTGGACTTATCTCTAGAAGAGATCTCTTCCAGCCAACCTATGAAAGTGAGAAATAGTGTTATATGACGGGACTAAAAGAGTGCAATTGATTTAAAATAATTATAAATAATTATACAATTAAATAAGACAAAAAGACACATATAATGATAAATATACAATAACTTATATATTATACATACTATATACACATATACATACATATATACATATATACATACATATTAAAGTATAAATATAATCGTATGCATTTGGAATACATAAAAATAGTGTATCTGATAGTAAAATTAAGGACCAATTTGTGACAGTAGGTACTGTTTTAATTTTTTTTTAAAAGAAGTTATAGAGGGGCTTTTTTGGATGTATTTAGGGAGTTTGTTCCAGAGTAATGAGGCATATACTGAGAAAGAGTGCGAAAAAAAATGTGTCTTAGTCTTTGGTATGTCGAGCATTGACATGACGTAAGACCGCCTGGAACGTGAGGGGATAGGGAGAAGTTGGATACGGGAACGAAGGTAGGGAGGAGAATTTGGGTCGTTAAGAATATTGAAGAGGAAGGAAAGGATGTGCATATCACGGCGAAGTCGGATTGGGAGCCATTTAAGTTGAGGACGAAAGTTTGATACATGGTCATGCTTGCGCAAGCCAAAAATAAAGCGAATAGCTAGATTCTGGAGACGCTCTAGTTTGTTAAGTTGCTCCTCAGTCACATCCAAATAGCACACATCAGCGTAGTCAAGTATGGGGAGGAGAAGGGTTTGAGCAAGCATAATCTTGGTACTAAATGGGAGAAAGAATTGGAGACGCTTGAGAGAGTGGAAAGAGTGATATTATCCGGGTATATAGGATACTTTTTACTGCAGGAAAATATCTCATCGCAGAGAAATCTATACTAAACGTTAAAACGTAACTAGAGATGAACCCGAACGGAGCGAGGGTGAGTCGTTAGTCTAATATAAAAAAAATATCATCGCTATTTCGCTTACAAACCATGTATATGTATATTCTTTATTGCACAAATAAATTATAAAAAACAAAATACATTGAAAGTGACGTGGACAAAGGTGGACTTATCTCTATAAGAGATCTCTTCCAGTCAACCCATGCATGTGGGAAATAGTGTTAAATAGCGGGACAGAAAGAGAAAGTGCAGAATTTTTGTTATTTATGTTTAAAGTATATAAGTATGACACATAAATAAAAGTTAAATATATGAATACATTAATATACATAATATATGAAAATATAAAAAACATATACATATTTTAATTACATACATATTATATAACATAAATACATAAATACAATTATAGATATATAATATAAACATGTAATCTAATACATACCAAAACTATATAAATATATACGTACATATAAATATATACATAAACATACATATGCAAATAAATGTTAAACAGAAAAATATATTGTTCAAGATTGAGCTAGAAAATGCTTTTTTATGTTCGTTTTAAACACAGCTGTAGAAGGGCTCTCCTGTAGGATTTTAGGAAGTTTATTCCATAACACTGCAGCACGTACCGAGAAAGAGTTTTGTAAAAACTTGGTGTTACTTGTCGGTATCTCAAGCATCGATGTGATGCAGGGCCGCCTGGAGCGTGTAGGAGTCGGAAGCAGGTTAAACCGGAAACGAAGGTAAGAAGGAAAATTGTGATTATGAAGAATATTAAATAGAAACAAAAGAATGTGCATATCACGGCGAAGGCGGATAGGGAGCCATTGAAGTTGAGCTCGGAATTCGGAGACATGATCATACTTGCGTAGACCATAGATAAAGCGTATGGCGAGATTTTGGAGACGCTCAAGTTTATTCAGTAGCTCCTCTGTCACATCTAAATAGCATACATCGGCGTAGTCGAGTATGGGTAGTAGAAGAGATTGCGCAAGCATAACTTTGGTTTTGAAGGGGAGAAAATATTGGAGACGCTTCAGAGAATGGAAAGTGAAATGCATACGCCTACTAACTTCATTGATATGAGGTGTCCAAGTCATATTGCAATCCATAATGAGACCTAAGTTCCTTACCTTATCGCAGTAAGGAATTGGAACTCCAGAGTAAGTAATCGCAGACACTGATTTCCAATCTATTCTGCACCTTAATCTGCTGCTGCCAATAATTATTGCTTGAGACTTCTTTGCATTAACTAAGAGACCGAAAGATTCGGCCCAAGTTTGAATAGCGATTAAGTCATTATTTAAATTTTGAATAGCATCAGGCAAATCGTTTAACTCACAATGACAATAGAGTTGTAAATCGTCTGCATACAGATGGTAGGGAGAAGATATGGCGCGAGATATATTATTAATAAAGATAGAGAAGAGCAGTGGTGAAAGAACGCCGCCTTGGGGGACCCCAGCCGTGAGATCCAACCACACTGATGAAGTGTCATTAGACAAAGTTAGCGGTCGTTCTTATATTAATCGTACTAACTCAAAGCTTTTTTAATTTTTACCTCTAACAGAAACGTCTGAAGCACAGAGGCGTGCTTTTGACATTTTTGACACATATTTTAGAAAGTTGGTTGAAATTTATTGAGAATTAATTTTTTTATATAATTCAATTTCCATGAATATGTAAAATAAATTAGTTTGGTAAGCTGGCTGAAGTCACTTTAGGCCAGTTGATATCTATACTTATAATAAAATTCTGAGTCGAATATGTACATTAAATATTTTTTGGAAAATCTTATTGAAATAAACATTATTATCGATACAGAGGCCGAATCTATTGTTTTTAGATTTTTCTTCTGTCTGCCTGTCTGTCTGTTACCGCATCACATAAAAACCACTGGAGGGATTTTGATGAAATTTGGTAAGGAGATAGTTGGTTATCCGGGTCAACATATAGGATATTTTTACTGCGGGAAAATGTCTCATTTCTAAGAAAAAATACAAAAACTGCAATGTAAGAGTATATATATATATATGTAAAATCTAAGAATTTGGTTTTTGGTCATCTGAACGCGGGCGAAGCCGCGGTCAATGCGAGTCTTAAATAAAACTCTCTTTTCGGATTATTTCGCGGATTTATTATGAGTTTTCATTTTCGAGGTTTCGAATGCTTTACAACGATTATGGTCACGCGAGAAACCGTAAAGCATTCCAAACATCGGGAACCGAAAATCAAAATAAATCTGCGAAAATATCTGAAAAGGTAGTTTTATTTCAAATATTTCATAATACATATATATACAAGATTTCCATCGGAAACGTATTTCCTTCTCACCATCCAAGTACTTAATAAATTCTTAATATCAATATAATTTAAAAACTATATAAATTCTTTTTATATGAGCTTTTACACCTCAGCTATTCATGTGGAAATATTTTTTATCAACTAAGGTACCGTATATACTCGTAGGTATCTACGCCGCTCGCCCTCTTAGCATCCCTCTCGACGTAGTACAATCGACCCATTGTACTGTATTGAACTCGTACCTAAACAAGCGAACTATCCCGGCTTCACCTGGGTTATTTAATTTCTACACTATACAAAAATATTGTTAAATAATACTTTTTTAGGTTTACGATAGATATAATCCTACTAATATTATAAACGCGAAAGTTTGTAAGAATGTATGTATGGACGTATGTTTGTTACTCTTTCACGCAAAAACAATGGATTTTGATGAAACTTTACAATAATATAGCTCATACATCAGAACAACACATAGACTACTTTTTGTCCCGAAAAAATGAACAGTTCCCGTGGAATAGATTTGTTTTTGGTTAGCTAGTATTTAATATTTTAAATATCAAATATTATAATATCTTTTCGCAATTTTTTCGCTTTATTTTGATTTTTGGTTCTCGAAGTTTCGAATGATTTACAGCAAATTTCAACAAAAAGTAGTTTTTCTCATGACCATGCTCTGGTCTCCAGCTGAACACGGGTCTCCCTTCGATTCGTGAGGAAGGCCATAATCCACCACGCTGGCCAAGTGCGGGTTGGCGGACTTCACATGTCTTTTGAAAACTTGCTAGGTTCTCTCAGACATGCAGGTTTCCGTTTCATTTTGGATTTATTATATGGAACATAATAAAGCTCATACAGACAGAACAATACGAAAAACTTAAGAATTATACATAATCTTATATATTCCTGTAGAATACTAGGTATCTATTATATATGCAATATTATATTCAATCGGTACTTGTAACATTCTTCAAAGGGAACAGTTTACTGCTAAAAGAAAAATATCTTTTAACTACGACTATAACGTTCTAATATTTTACCTTTGAAAATAGAAAAATGAAACTATAAATATTTTCATGAAACGTTGGCCTCGTCTAAAGGTTCTAAATTAAATAAAATAAAATTATGTTTTTGTGTTTTCCCGGTTTGACTCGTATTTTGGGTTTTTGGTTATCTACGTATTAAATGCTTTACAGAAACCATGGTTAAGGGAGAGACTAAGGTTTATCGATCGATATATCGATACAGAGTTCGAATATATAGTTTTTAAAATTTTTATTTATCTGTCTGCATCACGAGAAAACCACTGGACAGATTTTGATGAAATTTGGTACAATGATAGCTCATAATATTGTTGTCAATGACCATGAAAGCTTAAAAACTTATTGTAAGTAAATGATTATATATACACAATATATTTAAGCTACATACAAATATACAAAGATTTTCAAACCCTTAAATAATCACTACAAATGCTTATAATCATTTCGCACCACAGTTTAAATTAATTGCATGGCCATTGTCATTCTCTAGCGGTCTTGCATCTCTTGAACCGTTTAAGCAAATATTATGATGAGAATAGCGTTTGAATAAGCTTACGATTGTCAAGAGATGCCTTGTATTTAGATGATTAAATAGTTAGGCTATTTTTATTCAAATAATAACCTATTAAAATTGTAATTTTTTTAATAATTAATAGTTCATTCGCGTTAATAAAATAGTGAGTCATCGGTGTCCACCAGCTAGGTTGGTGGACACCGATGACTGATGACGACCGATGACGACGCCCCCCGACCAATTAGATTGCATATAATTATAAAGTCATATTTCACAATGACCAGTTGATGGCAGATTTAAATATGTTATTATTAAGAAAATTATCTCAAATCAAAATAAAGTCATTATCATTATTTAATGACTTTATTTTGATTAAAGATAATTAAGTTAATTAATTATCTCAAATCAAGATTTGCTAATATGTAACATAATTAAGCTGATTTTTATCCACTAAACTTAATGTTTTGAAATATTGAATTTGAATTGAATTTTTACTTCCACTTTGTATACACCTTTACCTGCCGTTGCACTTGACGACTCGCTATTTTCTTAACGTGAATGGACTATAGCGACTCACCCACTCTCCGCTCGGCTTCGTCCCTACGTTTTAATGGTTATTATAGATTTCTCAGAGATGAGATACTTTCCCGCAGCAAAAAGTATCCTATATGTTGACCCGGATGAGCAGCTATCATCATACCAAATTTCATCAAAATCTGTCTAGTGGTTTTCTGGTGATGCGTTCCCAGACAGAAAAACAGGCAGATAAACAAACATACAAAAAACTATAGATTCGGTCTTGTTATCGATAATAATGTCTATTTCAATAAGATTCACCAAAAAATATTTATTGTACAGATTCGGCTCAGTTACAATTTTATTATATGTATACATATAAAAAAAACAAGTTTAATTGTTATCTTAAATACCGTATATTAATTTTTTTTGTTATATTATGACAAAAAAGTGTATATTTAAGTATTCTGTAACCTTTTATAATTTTTATCATTTTTCTTCTATTACAAATAGTAAATTTCTCATAAAAATCATTTTAAAATGTGCGCCAGCACTTTCAAATGTTAAAATAGACGTATCATACCCAATCAAAATTGAAACTAAATACATAAGATATTATTACCTTTGATTGTATGTATGTATTCAGCCCTTTTTAACGTCCCACTGCTGGGCACGGGCCTCCCTTCAATACGAGGGGGATCAGGCCATAGTCCACCACGCTGGCCAAGTGCGGGTTGGCGGACTTCACATGTCTTTCGAAAACTTGCTAAGTTGTCTCAGACATGCAGGTTTCCTCACATATTTTTCCTTCACCGTAAGACAAGTGGTAATCATGTAAGAAATAATTCGCACAAGAAAATATCAGAGGTGCGAGACCCGGGATTTGAACACGTTTCACTCGGTTTCCCAAGCAAGCGCGTTACCACTGGGCTACCACTGCCACAATACCTTTGATTAGGTTTAATTAATAATAAATAATCAAAACATTATAAAACCTTATATACCATTGAATCGTGACAGGAGATAATAGAATAACAATTACTGCTGACACTTTAAAAGGTAAAATTGATTGTCCCATGGGCATGGGATAACCCCGGCGTAATCCTATAGATTCGCCACAAGCCTGTTCAAATCCCAATGAGAGCATCAGTTTAAGTACATACAAATAAAGTTTCGTTGCAAGTTAACCGCTACCCCTATAACAATAAGAGTGGTGGGTTCAGCACTTCTAAGTTTGTGCTTCAAAATTATCTTTGCAATAAACTATGGACATCGGGAATTCATTGTGGAGAAGATAAAATTTAAAGTCTCTTTAATCACTTTGTTATTTTAAGTATAATTTGGTGGAAGTATAGAGGTCAGTGGTGTACCTAAATAGTATTGATTAGGGTGTTGGTTTGAATAACATGTAATAAAACTTAGATTTACGCAATTATTTGACATTTTAAATAAAACTATCTTTTTGGGATTTTTTTTCGTGGATTTACCTATTTTAATTTTTGGTGTTTCGAATGCTTAACAGCAATCAGTTTCTTCCGTGACCAAGAATGCGGCTCCTTGTACGTTTTTACGTAGAAGGAGGAGGACGTTGTAGTAGTAGTAGACCTAGTACTGAAATTATTTTGCTAACTGTGACTAAACTATTTTAAAAAACAATACAAATATTATTACAATATTAATTGCTATGATAAGTAAAGGTTAGGATATATATATATATATATATATATATATATATATATATATATATATATATGTTATATTATGTTATATATATGTTAGAAAACAAAAGTAACGGATTTTATTATAATAAAGGAAGAATAAATACATAAATAGGCTTATATTATGCTATATATCTTTAGTGGGAAATCCATCCATACTCCAAACTTTCACATTTATAATATTAGCAGGATAGATATAAATAAACATTTAATTCTATCCGACTAATATTATAAATGTAATAGTTTTAGATGAACTTTGATGAATGTTTGTTACTCTTTCACACCAGAACCGCTGAACGGATTCGGATGAAATTTGGCACAGAGGTAGATTATAGTGTGGAATAGTACATATGTTACTTTTTATCCTAAAAAATGTACTCTGCCCGTGGAATATCCATACTAATCGTTAAAACGTACGTAGGGGCGACCCTTAAAATGTACTAATATAAAGAGCAAAACACGCTACTATTTTTGACTTTGAGAATTTTTGATGGACTCCGTCAATATAATTATTTAGCCGAACAATCATAAAAACACAATGCCGTTTATGGCGCATACCTACAGCTAATCTACTTACAGGATTATATATATTGTGGAAAAGTTTGTTGTTTGTAAATAAGTTAAGTAATCCCATTTGAAACTTTAAAACGCGTGCAATTTACGTTTGCACTACACCAAGTGTTATAAAATAAAATGAAAATTTCATGTACATGCACGTACTCTTCACACTGTATACCTTATGTGAGACAGGAAATAAAGTGGATTTTTCAAGAGAAAACGGATAGTGAAAAGTAACGTGCTCGTGTAAGCTCATGTGGATCTCTGGATCTACTGAATCTACTAAATCGGTTGATTTAGATGAAATTTGGTAAGGAGATAGTTTGAGACCCTGGAAAGGATATAGGATACTTTTTAGCCCGGAAATCATCCCTTAAGTGGGTGAAAATGGGGATAAAAATTTGTATTGGGAGCAAGCTAGGGACGAACCCGAGCAACGAGATTTGGGTAGACTAGAAGCTCTGTCCATTTACAATTTAACTCAAATCTACAACGGATTTGAGTAAATTTTATTAAAATTTAATTTTTAATTTTCTTTATGGTTATACAATTATAATAATAGCAACACTAAATAGTATTATTAATTAATAAAGTTTTTTTTATTCTAATATTTATGATAATAAGAGCTAAAATTATATTAATAATATTGCTATATTTAATTATAATACTTATTAAAATTTTAAAATGCTTAGAATTAAATCAATAAATATTGTGAGGTACTTTGGTGTAATTTTTTTAAATTTTGAACTCATTTTGTAAAATTGTGGGTAGAACTGTCTGCAACAAATACCTATGTATATCTTTATAACGCGTTTGAGGTGTCTAGAGCCTTAGTCTATCCCGTGAACATGATTGCTGTAAAGTATTTGAAATGTTCTGACCCAAAAATCTAAAAAAATCCGCGAAATAATCCGTAAAGATAGTTTTATTTAAAATGTCAAATATTCGGGTAAATCTAAGAAAGTATTACACATAAAACTGACAAACATAATAACATTAATGATATTAGTATTTGAGGGATACAAAATATTCAAATTTGAAAATTCGACACTCATTTCTGCTGTATGAGTAAGAGAAAAATAAAAATTAAAAACGAGCTGTATCCCCAGCATATATCACAATGCTGACAGCAACGAGTCGAAGGCTTTATACCACTTGGAATTTATCGTTTCACTTCCGCATGATACTTGTGGCGTATCGCTATATAGCGTGTAATGAAAGGTTGTAATTTCGAAATTTATTTTCTATCTATAGCTATATGTTAATATGAGTTTTTATAAAAAGGCTAATTTAAAGACTTTAACGTAACATAGCTTAATAGCATAATAACAGACAGAATATAAAATTATTTATGATAGTTGTTTTAAAATTAAAAAAAATAAATAAATACCAATTTTCGTGCATGATTTCGTCAAAACGAATCAAATTAGCACAATCTTGAAAGATTGCCTAATAGCCATCTTCTGGCTCGAACATTACATCAGCTCTAAATCATGAATTTAAGATTTTACCATCCAAAAGTTACGCACAAAGTTTTAATACAACAATAGTAAGAAAGTGATAAAAATTTGCTTCAAATATATGGTTACATTTGACTTACGAGTATATCTAGCTAGACTAGTAACACACCCTCGCTCCACTCGGGTTCGTCCCTTGATAAGTTTTAACGGTTAGTATAGATTTTTCAGATATGAGATATTTTCCTGCAGTAAAATGTATCCTTTATGTTGACCCAGATAACTAGCTAGCATTATACCTCAAAATCTGTCCAGTGGTTTTCTCGCTATGCGTTCCCAGACAGACACACAGACAATTTTTTTTAAAACTATAGATTCGTCCTCTGTATCGATATTAATGAATATTTTAATAAGATTTTCCAAAAAATATTTAATGTACAGATTATATATAACACTTATAGTATCTACTCGTATATCAAATTAAAATGATCTTTGTTTGAGGATTTGTCGACTGCTCCAATATTGATCGAAAATCGCAGTCATGTTAGACGTTGCCTATCAATCAGTTGACTACTAGATTGTGTGAATAATTTCTACGTCAATAACCAGTGAATTGATACAAGCGCATGGTGTTTCAAAGAAAATCAAATATGCTTTCTATAGCCTCGCTGCGCTCAAAAAGAATCTGCATTGAAGTGAAATTTTTAATTTAAACTTTTTGCTGTTAGTGATCGATAAAGATAGTTTCTTATAATTACATGAATTACGCTTTTTTTCTTATATATATTTTGTTTGTAATTATTTTATTATAACTAGCAACTTACCCCTGCTGCACTTGGGTGCGCTCCTAAGAGTCTAAAAAGTATCTAATAGAGTAGAACCTGTGTACCTTTCAACCAAATCCGTCTCGCCATTTCAACGTGAGCGATTAAAATACTCACAATCTAGCATGCACGCACACACACGCACGTATGCACGCATGCATGTACACACACGCAAACACACATACACGAAGATGATTTTGACGAAGATTATTTTCTAAAAATTAACGACTATATTTTTTTATAAAATAATTAAACATCTCCTGCCTCATAAAACTCAAATTGGCGCCGTCACCCAATCTGAGGCTAAAAACCAAAGACTAATGAAGCTTGATGGAAAACGATTAAAAAAACGAGACTTGTCAATCAAATTGATGCCGATTAATTAATTGTTAATTACCTATCAAAAGGATGGAAGGAGATTAAATATATCTATTACTCGTTCAAAATTAGATTATTCCTTCAAATTTGCTTGTCTCTTTAGATTCTTTGGAAAAACTGATGAATAGTTTTCACTTTAAACATTACACGAGGCTTGAAGAATTTAGAAATAGTATGAAAGTTTTTCAATAGAAAAACATATGGCTAATAAGCCATATTAGTTGCAGAAAACTCCCTAAAGAGTATTTTAATATCTAATTAAAAGTCAAAATTGTTGTTAAAATTTTGAATGAAGCCATTATCGAAGAATCGAGAATTGAATTGAATTAAATTTTGAATCATATACCAATTAATTTTTTTTTGTCGAAACATATTTAACTCTTAATCTATTAAAACAAAAGCACCTGAGCAAAAAGCAATATAGATAAACAAAAAAACAAAATCTTACTACACACACACTAAATTTGATTGAAATTGTGAGAGCCGTTTCCGAGATACACAAAATATTTAAAAACATATATATGTATAAAAAAATTGCTCATTTTAATATTATAAGATAAGCTTAAATTCATATTACCATATAAAAAGCTAAAAGCTAGTTATAATTCTATAGTAAAATGCTATAAAGTACATAATAATTGAAATTTATCAACAATTTGAATGCTAACCGACATATTATACCCAGATGCAGTAAAAAATCCAGTCATCAATAATAGCTTTCCATTTAAACCGGGATGGAATCTGTCTGCAGCGGCATTTATTACGTTGTAAAGAAATGGCGCTCGGAATATATCACGGTTTCAAACTCTAAGCACATTTACATAACTAGTGGAAAATATAAAATAGGCCAATCGGTTTAACTGTTATGAACTTTTTATAAAATTCATTTGAAAATATAAGTTAAAATTATTGTTGAAAAACTTTATATTTAATTAATTAAATTGCAAGCCGCTAGTTTGAAATTTATTTGTGAACTAGCTCGTGACCTCGAGTTTTCTTGCCTCGTGTTGAGCAACGAACTCAAGCTATATTAATTAAATAACTAGCGACTCATCCTCGCTCCGCTCGGGTTCGTCCCTACTTACGGTTTAACGTTTAGTATAGATTTCTCAGAGATGAGATATTTTCTCGCAGTAAAAAGTATCCTATATGTTGACCCGGATAACCAGCTATCAGCATAACAAATTTCATCAAAATCTCTCTAGTGGTTTTCTCATGATGCGTTCCCAGACAGACAAATAGGCAGACAGACTAAAAGTCTAAAAACTATAGATTCGGCCTCTGTATCGATATGATAAATAAGATTTTCCAAAAATATTTAATGTACAGATTTGACTCATTTAGAATTTTATTATATGTATAGATTAAAAAATAAATAAAAACGAAGATGTAGTAAAACAAAAGCTACTTTGATTGTTCAATTAATATCTAATCTTATAAAAGCTTCTCTGTGGTATCGCTATATAGATGGGTCAGAATAGGGCAGAAGTTCATCGAGCTCCAAACATAAAAGGGTTGCTAGGGGTCGGTTTTCAACACTGAATATGAGAAACCGTCTTAAGTTATTAGTTATTGTTTTACCTCTCAAAATTTTAATTATCAAACGTATAATAAAATTATTTTTAAAATAATAACAGGTCTTTGTAAAATTCTTCGAAATGAAAATTAGTTTTTGTTTTAGTTCAATTTTTCAGAAACAGAAGGTCGATTTAAAAGGTCAAGGGTAGTTTTAATAATATTTGGATTTTGCGTTTGTTATAATGATTTTCGTAAAAAAAGTAATTTAAGACTTTTTCTTAAGCTTCATCTAGGTTCAAAATAAATATTAAAATATTTTTAATATTTCTGCAATCTTCGTGTTAAATATTTTCTAATAACATGAACTGTTGACGAATAGCAAAGTTAAGCTCGTTAAGCTTGACGTTACGAGTATGTAAGTAATAAATAAATCTATACATGTAATAAAATTCTGAATCGAATCTGTACATTAATTTTTTTTTAATATTTATTAAAATAGATATTATTATCGATACGGAGGCCGAATCTATAGTTTATAGAATTTTTGTCTGTCTGTTTGTGTGTCTGTCTGTCTGTTACCGCATCACGGAAAAACCACTGGTGGGCTTTTGATGAAATTCGGTATGATGGTAGCTCGTTATCCGGGTCAACATATAGGATAATTTTTACTGCGGGAAAATATCTCATCTCTGAGAAATATATACTAAACGTTAAAACATAAGTAGGGACGAGTAATAAATATGTTGGAACTTTAACACACAGCACCTTCTAGTTGCAAGGTAAGCTACGAGGCTTGTATTATGGATACCAGATAATTGATACGCATATATAACTTTAAATACGTACATATTATACTCGTAAATATAAACACCCATGACTGGAGTACAAACATTCGTGCTCATCACACAAATGAATGCCCCCAGCGGGACTCGAACCCGTGACCGCTGGCACAGAAAGTAGTACCCACTGACTAAATCTAACATAATATCTTTACTACATAAACATCTAAAAACGTGAAGTACATTTATGTCAATCAAACATACCTATTTAATTCCTACTGAGATTTTACAATACAAGTTCCCATAACATTTAATATTTTCAACTTTTATCAAAAGAAATTGTGAAAAAAATATAAAAACTATTTATAATACCAAAATATTGCATCAAAAATGTATTCAAAGTATTCTTTCACTCGACACTATTATTAATGTAGGAATCTCAGACTAAGAGCTCGGTGCATCGTGAGCGGATTAAGCAAAGCCGGATTGGTATAATACAGGCAAGAAAATTTCCGATGAGATTTACTGTACGGTGTTAAATCTCTTATAAAACTGATAATAATTTTACGAAATGGATATTTTCCGTAATCATATTTTCTTTAGAATATTCGTTATGTAGATATTAAATTAAGTGTTTTATTAAAAATATTGTTAATTAATTTGGAGGCAGTTGTAGCCCAGTTGTAACGCGCACGCTCGGGAAACCGAATGAAGTGGGTTCAAATACCTGGTCTCATACTATTGATATTCATGAGCACACCGACTTCGAAAATATTTGATTAGGTATGTATAGTAAATGAAAACTACCAATCAGTTATTTTTTACTTTTTAGTGTTTTTGTTTGAAGTCGGTTTTTATTTACTTCTTTCATCTATAGACAGTAAATCCGTGACATTCAGACTCCACTACACAACGCGATTAAGTATTAGTCATAGATCAAGAGAATGGATTGAGCAATACTCTCATGAAACTGACCACACTCTAGAAAGAGAGAAAGCGAACGTGGGGAAAAACCTTAGTTTTATTCCAATTTGAATTTATAAATGAACTGTAAAAAATATATTATATTATAATTTATTCAAAATCATAATAGGTATAATGGAATGTAAAATGGATATAACTATCTATCTTCATTAATTGTATTTCAATGAATACAGAAGACTTCTGGCCGCATATTCCTTTTGTCTCTATCGCACCTCCCGCCATTTTTAGCTGATGGCTGGCAAAGAAACACTTAGGCCACTCTGTCTATAGTATTAGTCTACACTATGACATAACAAAATTATAAATGTTATATGTGTTAGGTCCTTAGATAATAATAACTATATTATTATAGTTATCGACAAGTGTTTTGAGGTTGTATCGTGTTGGTTAACAGTTACAAAACTGTCACGATGCCCCGCCCTAGTCTGCTAAGCAGTGTTATGGCTAGATCAAAGTATGGAAAGTAGGTCATTCAAATATTAAGTTTCGGTCGATCTTGCTTGCACTCAAGTAAATTGGCCTCCTGATAATGTTATTAGTGTTGAAATATCGAACATCGTTTGGTTTTAAACTTAGTCTGACGACAAGTTTTACTTGGATTTTTAATTATATTTTTATTACTTTTTTTGGGTTAGATATATATGTATAGTCTTCCTCGCGAATATGTGTTGACTTTGTTGTGATGGAACACAGTAGTGAGCCAGGTTTGAAGCAAAGAGATGATCTTGGACGGCGCTAACTTGCCACTCAGTTTTATTGGGTAGTACCTTTGGCTTTTTTAGGCGATAAGTTATTATGTTAGCACTAAAACAAAGGAACTTCATGTCATTGTTTTAAATATAAAAGGAGTTAAAAAACTAAAATATCCATTTTAATAGTAAGCAAAAAGACAATATTTGTAATAATTCCAAACATATTGTTGCATTTAACTGTTTTTATCTCTATTTGTTATTATTAAAAAAAAATTGAAGTAAAAATAAAATTTTCTTAAGCCTCCTTTATAAAAACCTTGGAAATATAAAAACAAGCGTGTTTATAAATCCCATATGACCCGACAAAAAGCCTGCGATCAATCGCATTGGAGCCCGGGCCAATGTCAATAAAAACAAAAAGGTTGGTTTAGGCGTTATATAAGGATTAGTTAGTCAAAGTAAACCTACTCAGTCTCGTACAGTATTATTGGAATAGCAAATAAAAATCAGTATATATTGAAGTGTAATTCAGAAAATATAAATAATAGCAATATTGTTTTTAGAGACTTTCTTTAGAGACAAATATTTTTATAAATCCATAACCGAAAATAAATATTAAAAGACAAACAAAGGTATGTATATATGGGACAAGTTCAAGATGATTTTTTTTAAACATTTGATCACTTTTGGTCTATTATTGTATAAACTGTGGCGACACATTGGCGATAGCCGCGTCAGCGGAATGCGCATCCGGCGCCCGCGCCGTGGCGTCGCAATGTCTACAGCACCGTCAGCGGAATTTATCTCCGCGACCGCTCCCGCGCCTTCAGCGCAGGCGTGGTAACAAGTCAGTCGTTAGTTTCGCGAGTGCCCCGACGGTCCCCCTCTCTTTCTCTCTTTCTCTCTTTCTCTCTTTCTCTCTCACACAATAGTATTTTTATAGAGTCTTATATGTATTTATAAGTGTAACGTTTGGGAACAATATATGTATTAAAGACATTTTACATTTCATTTACATCCCTCATAAATAAAGACTCTAAATTGGTGACCCCGATTCTAAATTAGCGGACAGCGACTCCGAGGGGGAATCTTGGCCGTCGGAAGTGCGACATAGTAAAGATTTAATAAACTTTATATTAAAAAGTTGAAACGTTACGAACATAGAGTGCTGTGGTAAAACAGTTACTGCCTATACTAGTGATTTCTTCAATAAATTACCCAGCGCAGCGAATAGATATGTTAGGGGCGCAAACCATGCGATCCGTAGGTGGGCAAGCAATGCCACCGGTTCTAAAAGAAGAGGATACAGATTCACCAGGCATGACTCTAGCAGCCATAGGAGTATCAAATAAATTGCCAGATTTCTGGGTGGACATGCCGCGGCTTTGGTTCGCGCAGTTTGAAGCCGTAATGGCCCCTCAGAAACAAGGGGAAGAAGCGAAATTCAACATGGTCATCGCTAAACTGGGAAGAGACTCAATCCAGCAAGTGAGCGACTTACTTACCTCGCCACCTGCTGAAAACAAGTATACTGCGCTGAAAGAAAGGCTCCTACAGGTGTACGAAGAGAGTGCCGAGCGCCAGTTCCAAAAGCTCGTTTCTGAATTAGAGCTGGGTGCTCAGAAACCTACGCACTTATTACGCCGCATGAAAGAGTTAGGCCGCCCAGCACAGGTCTCAGATCAGACCTTGAAGAGCCTCTGGTTATCCCGTATGCCATCTTCAGTCAGGGCAGTCATTGCAGTGTGCCAAGACCAATCCCTAGATAGCTTGGCTGCCATTGCGGACAAGATCGTTGAGAACAGTAGATCCTACGAAATGGCCACGGTGGATAACAGCATAGCCCAGGTGTCACCAGAACCACTGGCAGGGTTGGTCAACCAAATGAACAAACTTGCTTTGGAGGTAGCATCATTGCGTAGCGAGGTCCAGAGCAGCAGGCGTCCTAGGAGCAGGAGCAGACCGAAATACAGGAGCAGGTCCCGTTCCCTTAAGCGCAGAGCACCAGAAGACCCCGGATGGCTGTGCAGGTACCATTACAGGTTCAAGAGCAAGGCGACGCGCTGTGAGCAACCGTGCAACTGGAAGGGCAGTGAGGGAAACTAGGTGCAGTGCAGGCTGAGGTGGAAACCTGCACTGACCTGAGCGACAACCACCGACTTTGCATCAACGACAACAAGAATAGACTTATTTTCCTCGTAGACACCGGTGCTAACGTATCTGTCATACCAGTGAGTAAAGTGAGTGTAAAAGAACGAAGCCAGTGTAACTATAAACTTTTTGCAGCTAATGACACAGAAATTAGAACTTTTGGTATTAAAATATTAGAGTTAAATTTGGGACTAAGAAGACCATATCGCTGGTCATTTATAATTGCTGACGTTAAGCATGCTATTTTAGGTGCAGATTTTCTTAAGTCACACAAGTTATTGGTAGATTTACATAATAAGAAATTAATAGATTCTGTAACAAACTTGTACTCTATTGGGTCCGTTGTAAATTATAATTGTTTCTCGATTAACAGTATACAAAATAATAACGTTTACAAAGATATTCTCGAGGAATATCCTGAAATTACTAAACCAATCTCATTTAAAGTTCCAACAAAGCACACCGTTTTTCATCATATAGAAACAGAAGGTCCACCCGTCTATACGAGAGCCAGACAACTCCCACCGGACAGGTATAAAAAGGTAAAAATCGAATTTGAATTAATGCAAGAATTAGGTATATGCAGACCGTCAAAAAGCGCTTGGGCCAGTCCACTTCACACAGTTCCGAAGAAAGATGGAGGGATTCGACCGTGCGGTGACTACCGCCTACTCAACAAAAAAACGAAACCGGATAGATACCCTGTCCCCAGGCTACAGGACTTCACATATGGACTAACAGGTAAGAACATATTTTCTAGAATCGATATTAATAGAGCGTATCACTATATTCCCGTGGCACCTGAAGACATCGAAAAGACCGCTATAATTACCCCGTTTGGCCTTTTCGAATTTCCACAAATGACATTTGGTCTAAGAAATGCCGCTCAAACTTTCCAACGTTTTATGAATTCTATGTTACAAGGGTCAGAATATTTTCAAAATCCAAACGGGGAAGAATCATTTTTATTTTGTTATATTGACGATGTCATTATAGCCTCAACCACTGAAAGCGTGCACAAGGCACACTTAAGGCAGTTATTTAAAAAATTCAATGAGTATGGCATAACTATTAATTTAAGTAAATCATGTTTTGGTAAACAAGAAATCGATTTTTTAGGCTATAAAGTCACACCAGCTGGTATAAGTCCACTGGAGGATAAAATAAGGGCAATCTCAGACTATCCGAAACCGAGAACTGTCGAAGAACTTCGTCGATTCCTCGGCATGTTAAATTTTTACAGGTCTCATATAAAAAACGCAGCTCAAAACCAGGCAGAGCTAAATAAATTTTTACATGGGGCAAAGAAAAAAGATAAGACTAAAATAAATTGGAATAATGAAGCCGAGTTCGCTTTTGAGCAGTGTAAAATGAGCCTTAGGAATGCCACTACAATATCGCACCCAGTAGCTGAGGTACCGTTATCTCTTATGACGGACGCGTCCAATACGTGTGTGGGCGCAGTTTTGCAACAACGGGTAGATAACGACTGGTTACCGCTTGGTTATTTTTCAAAACAACTTTCAGAGACTCAACGTAAATACAGTACCTATGATCGCGAACTTTTAGCAATTTACATGGCCATTTCTCATTTTCGTAATATGGTCGAAGGTAGAGAATTGATCGTATATACAGATCATAAACCATTAACATTCGCGTTAACAAAGGTAGCAAAAAACGAGAACCCAAAGAGAACCCGATACTTGATGTATATTAGCGAGTTTGTCAGCGAAATACGTCACGTTACAGGTCAACAGAACGCAGTTGCTGACGCCTTGTCTAGAGTCGAGGCGATAAGGTGTCCGACGAGCATCGACTTCGAGGAACTTGCGCGAGCACAGAAAGGTGATTCTCAGGTTACACACCTACTGGAAAACAACAATGGCAAGGTATCGTTAAAACAATTAACTATTCCAGGTACGAATAATCCGATTTATTGCGAGTTATCAACTAAGTACATAAGACCTTTTGTCCCAGAGACATTTAGAAAATTAGTATTTGATTCCATACATAATATTAGCCATCCAGGTATTAGAGTCACTAGGAAAATGATAGCACAAAAATTTTTTTGGCCCGGAATGAATAAAGATGTTAATAATTGGGCAAGATGTTGTATTCAATGTCAGAAAGTAAAAGTAAATAGGCACACCGTTTCTGATTGGCAAACTTTTCCTTTTAGTGGTAGATTCGAACATATACATGTTGACATAATAGGCCCGCTCCCCACGAGCGCGCAAGGGTATAGGTATTGTGTAACAATGATTGACCGGTATACGCGATGGCCGGAAGCGATACCTACAGTTGACATCACAGCAGAGACAGTCGCCAAAGCTATCTACGAAGGCTGGATCTGTCGATTTGGTTGTCCAGTGAGAATGACAACAGACCAAGGTAGGCAATTCGAAAGTGACATTTTTAACGGATTGATGAAGTTGTTAGGGGTGCAGAAAATACGCACAACTCCATACCACCCACAGAGCAATGGCAAAATCGAGAGGTGGCATCGTTCGTTAAAGGTTGCACTTTCAGCCAGATTAGCAGATAATGCATCATGGTTGGACGAGTTACCTACAGCCTTATACGGTTTGAGAGCAGCATGTAGAAGCGACGGCGATGTGAGCGCAGCAGAAATGGTTCTAGGGCACAACCTAAGACTGCCTGGCGATTTTTTCTCTGAGGTAAGCACGAAATCTATGCCACCGTGTGCATTTGTTGACAAATTGAGATTAATACTTAGTAGTCACAAACCCAAGTCACGAGCGAATAGCGATTCTCGCAAAATTTTTGTGCACAACGACTTAAAGTCTTGTTCACACGTTTTTATTAGAAACGACTTAGTAAAAAAACCATTGACACCAAATTATAACGGGCCTTATAAAGTATTAAGAAGGAACGATAAGACATACACCATATTACTACCAAATAGAAAAACGGAAATTGCAATAGATAGGTTAAAACCCGCTTATTTGTTAAAAAATACGGAAATCGATAATACAAGTATGTTATCTACTGAAAACCGTAATATTGTTAATGATAGTGATGTTGAATATAAAAAGGGAAATTCAAATACCATAAAAGAATCGTTGCAACATTGTACCACACGCAGTGGCCGAGTTATTAAGCTACCAGTGCGTTTCTTAAATTGTTAATTTAGTATTTGTTAGATGTTTTGATTAAATGCAAAATAACAATAGTACATAGTCCATTTTTTTTTTTGCTTAATAATCAGTTATACTGTGTATTCGCATATTTAGTATAGCCTATAAGTAATTAATGTTATTGTAACGGCATCATTTCAAGACGAAGTAGTTAGGAGTAAACATCCAGTTAGACATTTATTAATAATGGGCAAGGGATACAGCAAACAGACTGACAAAACGGAAGAGATAATAATAGCCCAAAATGGTGCAAACGACGCATCATTCAGTCAATTAGAACAAAAGCTACACAAATTCGGAACAATTTCCATAATAATCGTCGTATTATGCATACTTATATTGGGATATTTCATCTTAAAATGTTGCCGAAATAAAGGACAGAAATGGATAAAAAAAGAAATAGTATCATCGGTCGAGTTGGGTCTAGCCGCACAGGCGAACCAAAATCGCTCGCAATCAGGATACGCACAATAGATATTATAGTTAAAATTGAGATAGTGTTAGACATTAGTGTTAGTATAAGATATTAGTGTTAATTATAAGACAGTGTTATTTGTTAAATGTGTTTGTTAAAAAAATATTTTTAGGTTACCTGTATGATAGAATTTTTTTTTTTTTTGTTTCATGTGAAAATTTGAAAAAGGGGGGGAGTGTTGTGGCGACACATTGGCGATAGCCGCGTCAGCGGAATGCGCATCCGGCGCCCGCGCCGTGGCGTCGCAATGTCTACAGCACCGTCAGCGGAATTTATCTCCGCGACCGCTCCCGCGCCTTCAGCGCAGGCGTGGTAACAAGTCAGTCGTTAGTTTCGCGAGTGCCCCGACGGTCCCCCTCTCTTTCTCTCTTTCTCTCTTTCTCTCTCACACAATAGTATTTTTATAGAGTCTTATATGTATTTATAAGTGTAACGTTTGGGAACAATATATGTATTAAAGACATTTTACATTTCATTTACATCCCTCATAAATAAAGACTCTAAAAAACTATATATAAAATATAGAATCAGGGAAATCGAAAATTTGGCTAAAAATCCCATAACATATAACACAATAGATATGTACATATACGTATTACGTATATAAGAATTAAGTAGAGAATTGAGAACTGAATTAGAACCACTTTTTTTAATTCTACAGACTTGTTTTACATGTTGGTTCAGTGCCGATGACAATGACTTTTTATGATAATTTATACATATCATAAAATACATAAAAATTAAATATTTTTTGGAAAATCTAATTTAATTAGTCATTATTATCGACAGAAGATGGCACTCCCCGGGAATGAAGTGCAGGCTACTTCAATTTTATAGAAATATTGTAATTTAAATTTAACTTCATAAAAAAGATCATGAAATAATATTAGTCCCGCTGAGTTTCTTTCGCCAGTTCTTCTCAGGTCTGAGGCTTCTTCTTTCCGAACTGGTAGAAGACTCATGACGTTCAGTAAAAAATTGTAATAATTTAATACTGAATAAAACATTTTGAATTTGAATTTGACACACAAGCGGAATTTATATATGGTGAATTTTTATCTGTCTGCTTGTCTGTCTGTCTGAAAAAAGAGAAAACTACTGGACAGATTTTAATGAAACTTGGTCTGATGATAACTGGTCATCCGGGTCAACATATAGGATACTTTTTAATGCGGGAAAATATCTCATCTCTAAGAAATCTATACTAAGCTTTAAAACGTAACTAGGCACGACCCGAGGGGAGCGAGTGAGAGTCGCTAGTAATTAATAAAATAATTTTTTTATAATAGTAAACAACTAGAATACAGAATCTAAAATCTTATATGAATACAGTTAATAAGCTTCTTAATACACTTTCAATAATAAGAAACAAATTTCAAACTACAAATCGTGTCACTTTAAAATTTTGTGAATATGTCCTTTTTAAAAACGGTCAAAAAACCACTAAACCAAAACCACAATCTCACTTTACTTTTAAATCACGTTAAATTGTAAGGAAACGAAGTAAACGAACCAATAAACCTTTACAATCGAATATCCAGGGAGTACAAAATAAACAATACCGATACTGATTACGAAAGAACTGTCGGCTCTAACGGTGTAGTGAAGCCAATCACGACTCACATTCTCAACGACCGAGCCTAGCAAATAGACGTGAAGTTGTGGGGTGATGGGGAGGAACGATATTTTACTTTTATATTTCTCATCTATCAAATATTTTTTGGAAAATTTTGTTGAAATTGTTATTATTATTATTGATACAGAGGCCGAATCTATAGGTTTTAGAATTTTTGTCTGTCCGTCTGTTACCGCGTCACGTAAAAACCACTGGAGGGATTTTGATGAAATTTTGTATGGTGATAACTGGTTATCCGGGTCAACATATAGGTAGGATACTTTTTACTGTGGGAAAATATCCGTCCAAACGTTAAAACGTAAAAAAAAAAATTTTTGGTTCCCGACGTTTCAAATGCTTTACACCCTCTCTCCCTCGACTAAGTTGAGTCCCTTGCTCTAAAGCATTCGAAACATCGGGAACACAAAATCAAAACAAATACGCGAAAAAATATGAAAAGATAGTTTTATTTAAAATGTAAAATATTCGCGTAAGCCTAAGAAAGTACATATTTTATATTTGTTATCGACTTTATATTTCAGAATTATATTTCAGTAAATTTAAGAAATAGTCTTCTAACTATAGACTTATTAAAATGTTCAAATCGAATATCGTCCATATATTCAAGTTGACGCTATTAAGATCAACATTTTTTTCAACTTAGTATTCATTATATAACCAAAAACCAAAGTAAATCTATATATATAAAAGAAAGTCGTGTTAGTTACACTATTTATAACTCCAGAACGGCTGAACCGATTTGGCTGAAAATTGGCGGGGAGGTAGCTTAGAACCCAGAGACGGACATAGGATACTTTTTATCCCGTTCCGTTGCGTTCCCGTGTGATATTGTTTGTCTGTTTGTCTGTTTGTACGGGCTAATCTCCGAATCTATTGGACCGATTTAAATGAAATTTTGCATGGTGGTACCTTATATCCCCGGACAACGTCTTAGATATTTTTTATCCCGGAAAATATAATGGTTCCCGTGGGATAGTTAAAAAACTATTATAACTTATACAACTTATGCACCTAATTTAGTAAAATTTAACATTCTGATACCTTATATTGCCGGTCAAACAACCGGTTACTTTTCATCCGGGAAGAATGAACGGTTCCCGTGGGAACTAATAGATTTTTATTAGTGTTTTACTAGAGGCGAACCCGAGCGAAGCGAGGGTGAGCCGCTAGTATTAAATATATGTATGTATTATACATAATCAGAGAATTTAGTAAATACAGAAATTAGAAATTCCAGTCAGTCTCGTTTTTTTCTCGATTTTTAGAATTATAACATACGGCTCTGAGCAGACGATTGCAAAAAAGAAAACGATATTGGACTGAGTGCCGTTCATAATAGAAGCTAGGTTTTTTTGGCCGATACAAATACAGTTTGAGTTGATGCGGTTTTATAAGAGGTAGGTATTGAGATGCAACGTGGGATACTTACTCTATAATTTTTTCCTGGTAAAGTCGAGAACATAATTAAAAGTTAAGTGGACTCTTAGTATCTTAACCAACCATAGTACGATGAGAATCTTTTTGTGAAACGGTAAAAACATTATGCACAACTTAGTATGAGATACTACAATATTAACATATATATTAGATTTTGTTGTATGTATGTATTTATATGTATTCAGCCCTTTTATAAGTTCCCACTGCTGGGCACGGGCCTCCCTTCAATATAAGGGGATATCAGGCCATACTCTACCAAGCTGGCCAAATACGGTTTGGCGGACTACCATGACATGACATGTCTTTCGATAACATGCTAGATTCCCTCAGACATGCAGGTTTCCTCACAATATTTTCCTTTACCGTAAAATATTTTTTTTTATATCGTAAAGGATTTTTTAATTTCTCTCTACAAACTAAAATAAACTTATGTTTGAAATCTCTTGTTAAACACTGGTGCGTGCGAATGGTAAAAAACCCGTATCCCCTGATGTTTCACAGAATTTTTTATAAAATAAATGTAATAAAGGACATATAATTATTTTATATTATATAAATTTTATCCTAACTTAATATTTTAAATTGGTGAAGTCTATTTTGGAGCTTACTTCTACATAGATAGAAGGGCATTATGGTAGGATTGAAACTCTAAGATTTTATTGCCAGAGAAACTAAATAATTGAACTTAGCATGATCCGAGACTCGAACCAAGGACCTTCGAATTTGCCACCGTACATGCTAGCCACTAAACCATTGAACTGCTTAGATGGTTTAATAACGAACCCATCAATAATAACTAACATAGTGACGTTAAAATATCTAAATTATATATATGTACACATATTGTGTTCTTTAAAAAATTGGACCCAGTTATGCAAAAATAGCCATGTGCGTAAAAATACCAACAGAGTTATAAGCATTTTTCTGTCGATAGTTGCACTTGGGTTATGTTTTGTTTTTCTGGTTATTTTAAAATTGAACAATATTTATATAAGTATTGTTTATTTTTTATAATTATTTTATTTTTTATAATAAAATGCTTATAACTCTGTTGGTACTTTTACGCACATGGCTGTTTTTTGCATAACTGGGTCCAATTATGACATTATAAATCCAACACGTATTCAATGGGATGAATATTGGGAATCTGGGCAATTCTGATTTTTAGGATAGCGAGTATCGAGATTATAATTCATAGTAGGGGTACAGGTTAATGAACAGTGACTGATATAGTTAATTACAACCAAATTAGGGTTAGCGTTCGAAGTATAAATGTTGGCTTAAATTTTGAAACAAATGATTAATGAAGAATCTTGTTACAATTTTTGTTTGTAATATCCAAAACTTTGTTAATTTAATCAGTACCCTTTAATTTATTAAGCTTCGATTTTACGTATAATTCAGGAAGTTTAATTATATAAGGTTAAAGCTTTTGTTTTGCGAAATGAATGTCGATGAACATACCGTTTGACGTGGTCTAAATTATTTGATACCAGCATTGCCCGCGGCTTCGCCCGCGTTGAGACGATCAAAAAGCAAATTCTTTGGTTTTACATATTAGTATACTCTTACATTGCAGTTTTTGTATATTTTCTCACAAATGAGATATTTTCCCGAGGTAAAATGTATCCTATATGTTGACCCGGATAATCAGCTTCATCAAAATCCCTCCAGTGGTTTTTCCGTGATGCGGTAACAGACAGACAGACAGACAAAAATTCTAAAAACTATAGATTCGGATTCTGTATCGATAATAATGTCTATTCCAATAAGATTTTCCAAAAAATATTTAATGTACAGATTCGGCTTAGTTACAATTTTATTATATGTATAGATTACAGCGAAGACCTCGGGTTCGGGTCCCATCTGCTGCATTTGGGAAAGGCTTTAGTATATTTATTTAGCCATATTTATGGTATTTTTATTTTTAATCATTTCTCTTAAGTGTATATTAATCTATAATTTCAAAATAACAGCTTTTTACTAAATACATGTGAAATTATCTACGAAAAATATAAGAACAACACAATTTTTTTTGTCTGCCTGTCTGTTTATTCCGGCAAATTTCCGAAACGGCTAGACTGATTTTTAAGGGACATTTATTGGAAAATTGCTGATGCTATAAGGCGTAACTTAGACTACTTTAATTTTAGAAAAAGAATTAGGGTTCCGCTCGAAAAAATAAAACGTACCTAGCTAGTAAACAATAAAAATCGTAATATTTTTACAACATCGAAGTATGTAAAAATAAAATTAGGTTTATGAGTGATCATATTTTACTTAAGAAAATAATAAAGGAATTCACTTACGGAATATTACTTGAGCAACATTTCCCAGAAGTGCTCCAATGGCAGTGATTGATATAGCATCAAATTTAATGGATTTTTCTCTTTGGTTAACCTTAAACCTTCTAAATTGAAAAAACTTGCTTCAATGTAATTTTACTAATCTTTTACCTGATACCAATCACCCTATCCAGTGAAAACAATTAAAATCTGTCCAGTGGTTTTCTCGTCGAGACAGGCAACAAACAGACAGACAGAAACTCTAAAAACTATAGATTCTGCCTCTGTATCGATAATAATGATTATTTCTATTGGGTTATGGACTTAAATGGAACGAAACACTTCATCTTTAAATCGACTTTATATATTTGAACTTTATAATCAACACTAGGAAGGTATCAACTGTATATTTGCACTTCAAGAGACAGAAGTTAATAGAACAGAAATAGCAAAGTTACGTGGTTTATATACGCTTTATTAATATTAGTCATAACAACTACTTATTCAATTAAGATTAATTTTTGAATATTAAATTGAAGTTAATAATACCAACAATTTCAATAAGATTTTCCAAAAAATATTAAATGTACAGACACAATTCAGAATTTTATTATAAGTATAGATATATACTCGTATGTACCTTGTGGAATATATATTTATTTGCAAATAACACAATATCAAATATTCCTGCAATTACTGTTTGAGTTAAAAACATTAAAGATTAATAATACTATCACCGAGTATTACCGTCAATGCAAAAGGTGATATGCTCTAAGACAAGTGCACTCTCTTATTCCAAGGATGACGTAAGCTTTGACTTTGCACGTCCGAGCTTCTAAATATTTCACGACAGAAAATCTAATAAATATTTTAGTCCGATCTCGCGATCTACGACCGTACGCATCTGGCCACTACACGAATGATGTAATTCCCAAAAAATTACTACTAAAATGATAGATAGATTCAGTTCCTAAAACCCAAACACATATTTTCAAATGCTAGAGGTCGAGCTTTTCTTACTATTTGCCTTTCATCATCAATCACGGTGCTTTATTTGTGCAAAAATTCGCAGTAATCGAAATATCTGTGAAATTATGCTCTAAGTCACGCAATACGATAATAAAGTAGGTTTTGTTCACTTTGATTCGCAGACGCGTAATAGTTTGCGTAGACTGTGATTTGGTTTTTTATTTATTTCGAAAGTATTTTCTCATTTATATTGTTATAAATTTAGTTGAAGTGGCTGTATATACTAAAAATCTCCTTAGCTTCAAAATGAAAAGAAAATATTGGTATTTTAAAGAAAAATCTAGTGTAAAACATTGTAATCTATGTAACTATACTATTATCTATATTATAAAGAATCAAAGTTTGTTTGTCTATTTGTTTGTTTGAATACGCTAACCTTAGGAACTACTTATGCAATTTGAAATATTTTTTTTCATTAGATAGCCCGTTTATAGAGGAAGGCTATAGGCTATATTTCATCATGCTACTACTCAAGGGAGCGGAGCAGTAATAATAAATGTCAACAAATCGGGCAGACTTCCATATATTAGTAAAGGGAAGGGTATAAGAGACGAACCCGAACGAAGCAAGGGTGTGTCGCTAGCATCACATATAGTAAAACAGTAACAAAACGAAATCCGCATGTGAAATTTTATAATATATAAAAACAATAACTGTTCCGTATTGTGTAGTGAATGCACTAAATTAATTCAAGTTTGTTATTATTATTCAATATGAAGATAAATGAGGAATGAACTTAAATATTCCGTTTCATATATAAAATGTACATAATATATTATCAAAAATATTCGTATTTATTAAAGTTGCAGACAGCTCTCTATGCACGTTTCCAAGAAATAAAATTGCTACTTTAATAAAATATGTAACTCAATTAAATACAAGCTGAGTGACGTTCAAAAGCTTTTAAAAAGTTGTTACATGAGTTTCGCTGCACATCCTTCCTTCTATATAAAAGCTCAACCTTACAAAATACTCCAGCTTCGTCCATAAAAATTTAGAGCCTTTAAACTCAAAAACTATTAAAGTACTTATCGATCTATTCTCGTTACGATTGAATGTATCCTTTCGAATAAAATAATAAAATGTAATACTTTCTCAGATTTACGCGAATATTTGACATTTTAAATAAAACTATCTTTTCGGATTTTTTCGTAGATTTATTTAGATTTTTGGTTCCCGACGTTTCGAATGCTCTACAAAAATCATGGTCACGGGACTGAGGTCGCGATAAGTATTAATTGGAATGTAAACGCTCATGTTTGTATGTATGTGTATCTTTATTACTATTTCACGATGTAAAGACTGAATGGATTTGGATAAAATTTAATATATAGACAGCATATGATCTGGAGTAATACATAAGTTATAAATAACCTATAAATATGTTGGGACATTAACACCCAACACCATCTAGCTCTATGGTAAGCTACGAGGCTTGTGTTATAGATACCAGATAGTTGATACACTACACATATATAACTTTTAAACATTTACAAATTATAAATATAAACACCTATGACTGGAGTACCAACATTCGTGCTCATCACACAAATAAATACTAGCGGGGCTTGGAAGGCTACTTACTAGTGTTACAAACAAAAATGAATCGTTAAATGTGTTGCTAAGCGCAAAACTCGAGAATGTCTAGACCAAATCGGGTAATTTTTGTTTTCAAATATTTATTGAAGTCCAACAAAGATTCTTATGAAAAGAAAAATTGGAAAAAATTCACGGAAAACGCAAAAAACACATTTTTCTTTTTTCCTACAACTACTTTAAAATTTTGAACGCAAACTTAAAATTAATATAAATTCTAATCCAAGCGAAGCTAGCCCAAGCGAAGCGAAATGAGTTACCAGAAAGAAATAAACTCTACACCGAAATAGCAAATCGAACTCGTGAAAACGGGACGTGTCACCACATTTTCGATAACTCATAACTCACCCACTTTGTTCTTGAATTTGTTTTTCAAGTACATCCAGCAACTACATTTGCCGGAGATCATTGTAATAAATCACTTTTATTACGGCTTTTTTACTGCCGCTGTGACATTGCAGTCGATAGCGTTCATTACTCTCACACTAATAGGTACGTTGTTTTTATGATATAGTACTTTGAAATAGTATTTATAGAAATGGTTTATCAGTACATGTAAAGCTGAGTGAAATGACCGCTTGTTTTTAACTGCCTCCAGTGAATCCCAAAAAGAAGGTTATTTGTTTGTCTTGTATGTGTGTATGACTTTATGTTCTCTAGTAACTAAACGGCTTTACCGGTTTTGATAAATTATACGGTATTAGATTCGTCTTAATAATGCTAGTGTCTACTGGTAAATTAAAATGATGAAAAAATAGCAGATTCTTGGTAATAATTTGGGAAACTCGAAAGAAAAAATTCAAGCGAAAAGTAAGCCTATCGAGCGGGGTGTCGAATTGAGGTTTTTAAGAGAAGATATGAAAAATATATACAACTTACTCATTTAAAAATAATTTGTGATTACAAGTTATTAAATAAAACTCCAATTGTGTAACTGGCCGAAACTAAAAAGCTGTAAACATACAATAAGTAGCAAGACTAATTCAAGGATGTTATGTATGTTTTTTTCTCAATAATACTTTGTTCTGCGCCATCCATCTTTTAATAATTTTTTTCTTAAAAATGCTATTGTGTAATTTTTTTGATTTAATGAAATCTATATAATTCGAGTGTCTTTGTTCATTTAAATGGAATACTTTTATTTACTTCACTGGTCACAATCTAATCTTGAAAGTTTTCACCTACTTTTAACTATTGTTTCATCAAATTTGAAATTAATTATCTGAAAACCGGATGACAATACAATAATTTGATACAATTGAGCGGTTCTTATGATGGAGCCTGCCGGGAAATAACTGGTTTTAATAAAATTCTAAGTCGAATCCGTACATTAAATATTTTTCGGGAAATCTTATTAGTATAGCCATTATTATCGATACAGAGGCCGAATCTATAGTTTTTAGAATTTTTGTCTGTCTGTCTGTTACCGCATCACGGCAAAACAACTGGAGGGATATTGATGAAATTTGGTATTATGATAGCTATCCTATTTGGTTATTTAGGTCATCATGTAGGATACTTTTTACTGCGGGAAAATATCTCATATTTAAGATATCTATACTAAACGCTAATATAAGCTCAATACATTTCTTTGGAGCATGCATATTGTAAGTTGTCAAAACAGTCTTCTCTCTTTAAAATCATATTTTATTATACATAATATGATAGATTTTTTATCAGCGAGCTTTATAAAGGCTATTGTAATAAATATATTATAAAAACAAACAAAAACCCGACTGAATAAAAACCTAATAAAAAGATGAAAACAAGTTGAAGAAGAAATAAAGTATGTATTTCTTAAAAATCTGTATTTTGATACCGGCTCGATTGGCTTAGAAAAAATGTTTTTTAAAGACACCCAAACAGCCCCTGAAATCTGCCATTTTAATTTTTAACTATTTTTATACGACACTTGCATTATCAAGACGAATCTAACGTATTAATCTTTAAAATCCGCCCACACGTTTGGTCTCTAGAACGCTACATAAGAACAAACATACATACATAGACTGATAAACACATTACCCTCCTTTGAGTTGCGCCGTCGGGTAAAAATATACAATATACATTTTGTAAGATATACGTTCAAACCATAGAAAATCAAATAATCCCTATCTTTAAATATATGATGATGTTATCTCAACAAAGCCTTTCGATATTGTGACTGATACCAATCAATTAGGACCATGATTAATTATGCATTCTCGCCTTCAACTGTTCCTTAAATTATCTAATGAATAACTAAATTTTGATTATAATCTATGGAGTTCCAGTTTATATGTCGTTATACTAGAAATATTTTTATAGTATGTATGTATGTATTCAAACCCTTTTAAAGTGCCACTGCTGGGCACGGACTTCTCTTCAATATAAGTTGGATCACGCCATAGTCCACCACACTGGGCAAGTGCGGGTTGAGGAGCTTCACGTGTCTTTCAAAAACCTGCTAGGATCTCTCAGACGAGCAGGTTTCCTCATATTGTTTTACTTCACCGTAAGATATGGTAATCATCTTGAAAAATGATTTGCGCAAGAAAATATCAGAGGTGCGAGACCTGGGGTTTCAACCCGCTTCACTTGGTTTCCCAAGCAAGCGCTTTCCCAATGGGCTACCACTGCCTTATAGTATTATAATTATAGATACACAATTTTTTTAAATTATGTTTTCAAGATAATTACAATTTCTTTTATAATTTTATTATATACATACACAGATCTATCCCACGGGAACCGTTCATTTTTCCGGGATGAAAAGTAAGTTGTTGTTAGACCGGCAATATAAGGTATCATCATGCCAAATTTTACTCAATTAAATACATAAGTGGTTGTGTACTAAGCTGTATAAGTTACTGTAGTTTTCTAACTTTCCCACGAGAACTCTTTAATTTTCCAGGATAAAAAGTATCTAATATGTTGCCTGGGGATATAAGGTACCACCATGCAAAATTTCATTTGAATCGATCCAATAGATTCGGAGATTAGCCCGTACAAACAAACAGATAAACAGACAGAGAAACAAAAAAATTGAAAAAAATCTAGATTTGTTCTATTTGTCTTCTGACATCCCCCTGACTCGGTTTTTAGCTTTTTTTTTCTATGTACAGACATTCGACCTCTACAGTTTTATTATAGTATAGATTAATTACAATTGCTTTACATATAAACTGTAGTGAGAATCAAACCTAAACTAAACTGAAAGAAGTGGCATGTAACAGTTCATTCTGCCATCAATACAAAATTTAAATAATTACAAAATTTTATTAATTTCATAAATTTCCAACAGTTCAAATTAATTTTATAAACCGAGAAATATAATATATGAAGTTTGCGCTGTACAGTTGTTTGCTATTGTAATTATTTATTTTATCCCTCTGTTTACTGACAAAACCCGTATGAAGTCGACAGAACAAATGACATCCGATATTAATTGTTTCAATCCACGTTCCCAGAAACAGTAAAATTGATAATGCATTTAATTTTCACGTGTATATTCGAAGCAGATTTCAGATTTATATGGCGTTTGTTTACGACTGGTTACACTATATTACTTAGGGTTCCGCTTGGGTTTTTTATCATGTTACCATAATTATAAATTAACAAGTTTGTATGTTTGTTTATTATTAGTATGTTACTTAATTTTTAAATTTGTCACCAGACACCGTACACCATAGAGCAGTGCCAACGCACTGCCTATATAAGTTCTAGTGACGTCCCAGGATACTTTATAGTAGCGTATGTGGTACTTCAGGTCATAGTTTATGTTCGTTCTAAATTTTATCCATATCTAGCCATTTCAGCGCCAAAGAGTAACAAACATACACAAACCCATACACACATACAAATTTCTCAACTGTAATTGGATACCCAGGAACGCACAACCAAACAAAACAATCGTAAGTCGCTAGTATTCAATAGACGTGACATGCTTCGTGTAATACGCAATATCATTTGATCTTTATATTTAGATTCTAGGTATTTTACCAATTGAAATCATTCATTCATCATGAAATTTTTTTTATTTCAATCGAAACTTATTCTAAAAAGTTTTATTGAGACCTTTTCAATCTTTCTTGAGTTGAATGCGATTAAATTAGATACAGATAAAAATTCGAGCGCTATGTACATATATGTATAATTGGCTTCTCCATTCTAAATATCCATGAGTTTACAATTTGAACCAAATATAATATTATATATATTTGAACAGATCCAGTAGCTAATATATATGTTATACAGCTTGAGCTCCGCAGGTTTTGAGTTTTAGTGCCAGTTTGGGCCCAGTATTGTATTGGATTGTTCAGTAGTAGCCCGGTATTGGGAAATTGGATATATTTAACTCCCGTGCCTCGAAGACCACGTAAAGTTGTTGGTCTTGCGGCTGCGTTTAATCTCTCACCATTCATGTCGAATTTTCCTCCCACTGGAGTTTAAGTGTGAAATGAGAATAGGGAGAGAGTGAAAGTGAGAGAGTGAGAGCTAACCACAATGATTTTAATCATCCGCCGTAGTTGTTTCTAAAAATTTAAAAATCACACCATGTTTTATATCTATAGCAAAAGATTTACAATCTTACTGTAAAACCTATTAAAGTAAATCAATTTCAAAATAAATTCTTAATATTGGTCCTTCGAGCCGAATATATCTACTGTTGACTATTTATGACTTGAACACCCAATCGATTGTATATATGTACTTTTTAGAATTATTAGCATGCTCAGCGTAAATGTAGTTCAACCATAGGTTCATTCTCTGGCCCCGTTCCAAAACCATTATAAAAGTTTCTGCGCAGCTAAGTAGGATAGTAATAAAATATTAAAGCGAGCGAAATGAAAATGCGTTGCTCCGTATCGCGGCCAGACTTATGATTGATTAAATTCGTATGTTTCTAAATATTTTTATTAATCGGAAATACATTATCTAATCATAAAATAACTATGTACTATTTGACGACACGTTTGGTCCAGTTTGTAATGACCCTACTTGCTCTGCCAATGGTCGTGGGTTCCAGTCCCGCTGGGGGCTTTCATTTGTGTGGTCAGAACGAATGTTTGTACTCCAGTCATAGGTGTTTATATTCATAATATGTATGTATTTAAAGTTATATATCTATGTGAATTGTATCAACTATCTGGTATTCATAACACAAGCCTCGTAGCTTACTATGGAACTAGATAGAGCTGTGTGATAATGTTCCAACATTTTTATTTATGTACTGATTTGCCAAAATAGAAGAATTCAAATTTTATAGATCCAAAGTTCTAACGATTTTAACTTTCCATTAAGTTTTATTATAATTAAGTTTGATCATATACTTTTTGAACAGTGAAAGATTATTTTAAATACTACCTTTAAAGATCTCAATATTACGTAAACTATTTTTGATAATTGGGTGCATTGTAATATAATAAATATAAAAGATATATAATAGATAATAAAATAAATAAATGTGTTGGAATATTAACACACAGCACCCTCTAGTTCCATGATAAGCTACAAGGCTCGTGTTATGAATACCAAATAGTTGATACACTACACATATATAACTTTTAAATACATATGTATTTTAAATAAAAACATATATATTATAAATATAAACAACACCCGTGACTAGAGTACAAGCCTTTGTGCTCATCACACAAATGAATGTCCCCAGCGGGACTCGAACCCGCGACCACTGGCACAGCAAGTAGGGTTAGAAATAGATCAAATAAATCATGAGAATGTAAACTAGTAAGCCAGTCACTGCCAAACGCAATAGGCTAGCTTTTATTGACAGAGAGAGAGCCATGTGGGTTAAGGCGACAAACACATGAGTGAGCTGATCGATACTCATCAGGTTCAACGTTTCAGTTGATTCGAATAACTGAATCGTGACTTCTAATAGTTGGGTTTAGAATGAAATGGTATTGGGATATTGTGTTAGTTTTAGATTATTATTTATATGGTTATTTACTAGTGATGCACCTTCGCTTCGCATATGTTCGTTCCTAAGTGCCAAAAATCTCATACATACGTCACTATAATTCTCTTTATCTCTCACCAAAACATTAATATGAGTTTTCATATACTTAACTTGAGAAATGATGAGCCCACCATACAAACTCTCATCCCCTATAATATCATCTATCACCTTCAAGTTTTATTTGTGTGATAATAGGTAGGTTATGTCCTTTTTTCGAAAATCCAAACTATCTTTATACTAAAATTCATCAAAATTTTTCGGCTTAGGCGTGAAAATGCAACAAACAAACAACCAGACAGGCAGACATAATGAGTTACGTTCGCATTTATAATTTTAGTTTATATAAAGAGGAGGAAAACAATATCATTTTTAATTTAGATTGTAAATCATTTTTAATTTAGATTGTAAATATTGTTATTAAAAAGATAAAACTGTATTAACAGGAAATAAAAATCCTAAAGTCGCAAATATAAAAATAAAAGTGCACCACAAAATAAGTTCGAAGTTTGTTGTGCCAACTTAGAGAACTAGTTTATTGAATCAGATTTTTCCCGAAGGAAATCATTGTTATAGGTCTGTATACAGCCACAGTGTTACGTTGGTAACTTACTTTGAAAATATTGACAGGCGTATTGCATTTATTTTAAGCTTTTATTTAAAATTGTAATTGCTTATAGAACCTTTAAAAAAATTGTAGTACAGTAGCTGTATCAATGAAATTTCATTGATATAATCAATTAAAATTATTTTTTTTTACTAGCAACACATCCTCGCCCCGCTCGGGTTCACCCCTAGTTACTTAAAAATGGAGAGTGGGGGTTGGAGTGTGAAAATTACTTTACAACCTATTCTCATACCTATCAAATATATAAAAAAATCATTAAAATCGGGCGAGCCGTTTTGTAGGAGTGCGACCACAAACGCACAAATACCGTGACACGAGATATTTATATATTAGATAGGACACACAAAAATCGAATATTTCTAAAGAAGAAGTAGCTTTGGCTTAAAGAATATTACTCTCTTATATATCACAGGATTGTAAAAAAGGACTTTTTAAACTTTATTCCATAATAGGTAATAAAACCTTGTAGGTATGGAAATTTGTCATTTTGATAGAAATATAGTAACTGACGTATCATTTGTGTTTATTACCGACGGAAAATCCCATCGGACTCATTGTTTGTTAGTAAGTATAATACAAAATGTAATAAAAATATATTTGAATGTCCAAAATAACGACTACAGGAAATAATTTGTGTGGCTGAAATGTTAACTGAATAAGTAAAGTACAATTTACGTGACGTTAATTTCCGGTAAATCGAGATACGGTTGTACGAACTATATGGAGTTCTTCTAATTAAGCATATAATTATCATTCAAGGGGGATCAAGCTATAGTCCACCACTAACCAAGTGCGGGTTTGTGGACTTCACATATCTTTAGTTAGGTGCAGACGTGCAGGTTTACTTACGATGTTAACGTCCATCTTAAGTTGTAATCATATTGAAATTGAAACACACTCATAGCAATATCAGAGGTGTGAGACCCGGGCTTTGAACCCGTTTCACTTGGTTTCAGCATATAATATATTACATAAAATACATTCTCATTAATATAGTTTCTATCAACTAACTAATATAATGCTTCAGATTTTAAAAAGTAAATTTAAACTAAACTGAGGATGAAGGCACTAATAAGATTATGGTTATTAAAGAAATCAATAAATTAATCTGTAAATTAAAAGTCAGGAACCAAATATCAAAATAATCCTCAGAAAATTCCGAAAAGATCGTTTTATTGGAAATGTCAAATATTCGCGTAAATCAAAGAAAGTATTATATGTAAATTAAGAAAAAACAACCAAACTCGCGACCTTCCTTGAATATCAATATAACCACTTCGCCACGAGGACCAAACAGTTAACTGGTAATTGTAACAAACAAAACAAAATTATACAAATAACGTGTCTACTTCTGATTTACGTTTAATTATTATTCACCCTCAAAATTTTAACATAGTTATGTCACGCGAGTTTTAAACTAAAACTGACATAATTTGATGTAGTCATGCAATACTTGCGTCGATAGTGTTGTGCATCATTTTTCAACCTCTTTAGTGTTACCCACTAAAACTAAACATGAAGTCAAACGGCAATGTTTTGATATTTACAAATTAACTCATTGACAAGTAAATAAAATATGTTAATATATATAAAAAATAGCTAGTGGATTTTATTATAATTGAAGACTTTTTTTTAAATAAGGTAATCAATATTATGTTATTTTTCAAAGTGGAGAGGACTTATGCTTGAAAATACAATGATATAGAATTATTTTTATTTTTCATATTTTATTCTCAATTTTTTTTATTATATTAATTAATCTTTGTTAACTAAAGTCTCGGAATGGAGTCGACTAATCTTAGTCCATTTCAACCCCAAAAAGACACAAGTTTGCGCGTTAACCGCTAAAAAGTCGCCATTTATCGTAGCTCCTCAATTTGAGGACACTCCTCTGTCTCCCACAGCCAGTATCGGAATACTTAGCGTCGACATCTCGAGCAACGTCCTGTTCCGTGGTCAATTAGAAGGTAAGGCCAAACTGGCCTCAAAGAAGCTTGGTGTGCTCAGGAAGGCGAGACAGTACTTCACGTCGCGTCAGCGTCTCATTCTTTATAAGGCGCAAATTTGGCCCCACATGGAGTACTGTTCTCATCTTTGGGCGGGAGCTCCCCAGTACCAGCTACTTCTATTTGACCACATTCAACGTAGGGCGGCTCGAGTTATCGACGATCAAGCTCTCTCCGATCGGCTTGATCCTTTAGCTCTGCGTAGAGATGTTGGATCACTTTGCATCTTCTACCGCATCTATCACGGGGAGTGTTCCGAGGAATTGTTCGGACTGATCCTGGCTGCTGAATTTCATCATTGGACTTCGAAAATATTGCATTCCATCCACACCACCTCGATGTCCAGCGTTCAACACAATGCGATTTTTAAGGCATTTTCTGCCCCGCACAACCACTCTGTGGAACCAGCTATCGCCGGCGGTCTTTCTGAACCGCTACGATCTGGATACCTTCAAGAACAGAGCGTATTCATTCCTTAAAGGCCGGCAACGCATTTGCAAGCCCTGCGGTGTTGCAGATGTCCATGGGCGGCGGTGATCACTTCTTCAGGTGAACCTCCTGCCCGTTTGCCCACTTAGTCCCATAAAAAAAAATACAATAAAATTTCCCGTATTTTTTTATCGAGAATAGTAGCATAATCAGCAAACCACTATACTATTTTGACATTTATTTTGGCGGACTCCGCCTAAATAATTATTTAGTCCACTAAGTGAGCCCACTAAGTAATCAAAAAGATACTATTATCTTTAAATAAAAAATTACAAAGTGCGTGTATTCGTAATTTTTCTCTTTTAAACGGTTTGACCGATTTCGATGATTTTTTCCGTACTTTATTGTTGAAGCACCATTTAATTAAGTTATTTTTAAGCAACATAACATAGACCAACGTAATGCTCTTTTTTTCTTTCAGGCGTCCTGTCATGTATTGTTATATTCGTAGGCTCAATATTACAAGTATCTATGTGTCATTAGCTACAGTTTTGCAAAAACAACCACTAGATAGCGGCACTATATCTACAAAATATTCAATTTTACATAGTTCTATGTAAACAACATACGATAACAAAATAACGAAGTTCTATGTAAAAATTATTAAACTTCATTAAAATTAACATAGAACCTTGTAATAGTAATTAGTAAGCCAACGATTATTATGTGTAGCACAGACAGTGATTTTAAATTTCTTTTTTTTTCTTAATAAATCGTAAGACTGCATGCTGTTCAGTCATCAAAGTTTTCATTTTTCATTTAAAAATCCCAGTAAAACCCCCCTACACGCGCACATTTATCCTAGGTCACCCGGATGTTCCTTAGAATTAGTTAATTCTTAAATATCTAATACCTTTAAAAGAGCAATTCTTGTATATTTATTTATTTGTAATTTATATATAACATATACCGTCAATCTTGGAAACGGCTTTCGGGGGCCAAAAGTCGATCTAGATTAGTCCTATGTCTCTTAAAATGCGTATTTTCGAGTTTTCATGCGGTTTTCTTTCGCATTATTCCATGCAAAATATAGTCGCAAATATTATATGCTCGGGCATAAGTATCAAGCGGCTAAGACGCAAGATTGACAATCACATTTGTCCGGGTTCGAATCCCGGTCTGATACAAAGTTTCAAATTTTCACTTTTTTACCTAAAAACACGACCCAACTAAAAGAACTCCGGTCGCGTACTATAAATTAGAACACGCTAAATTAGTGTAAGAAACATCTACCCCAATTAAAACAAAGTTTAATCGAACATTTGTCTACAACACCTTTCCTTTCTTTGTGGTGAGTTTGCATCCGTACTAATCCTGCAATCGACAGGCCATCAATCTATCTCAACGTCCAACCCTGCTTAACAGTCGAGTGGGTGCGGATAAGACAGCTATATACTATCGTTATTTGCAAATTATAATAAAGGGCTAATAACATTTAATTTAATACAAACTAATGCGAGTGGCTTTAATCGGGAATATAATATATAAGAGCTGTTTCATATAATGGAGAGCTCAAGATAAGTAAGTTTATTACCGGACATTTTATGTAAGGAAAAAAAAAATTGTTTATATAGTTTATATTAAATTACAAGTATCTTTTAAATAAAGACATATCACAAAATAACTTATCTTTTTTACTTTATTTCTTTTAAATTGGCTTCAATTTTAATATATGCTTTTAACAAAATAGAATGCATAAGATTTGGCAAAACAAATCAAAATTACACCAAACTAGAAGGCTTTGTAGTAGCCATTGAAGAAAAGTAGGAACTTTCATTCACTAATCCGAATGATAGATGAATTTCATAGTATTGCAATAAGGTGCAGGTTAAAATGGACTTCCAAGACTTCATCGCATAGCTATGTAGTTTATGTGCGTTTTTTTATAGATTTACGTAAATATTTGATATTCTAAAGAAAACTATCTATTCATGTTTTCTCATGGTTTTATTTTGATTTTTGGTGTTTTTTCCATTATACACGACATTGCCTAACTGACACGCCTAAAAGTCAAATAACAAAGAACTGAACGGAATTGGTTTTTGGTTCCTGATGTTTCAAATACTTTAAAGCCAACATGGTCATAGCGGAGGATCAATCTCCCAGTCCAAAAGTTGTGTAACCGAATTCGTATATAATCAATATAGTATAATGGATGTTTATCCTCAAATGGGAGTACGATCCACTTAAAACTAAATATTGACCTAGACAGATAAAATAAAAGGGATAGATCCATAGAAAGGAGAAGTAAGAGATTGAAGGCGTATTATGAGAAGGGACTTCAGCGTTCCACTTATACAAAATTATGAAGAATATTCGTGCTTTACGTCATCATTCTATGAGAGAGTTGTTACTATCGAGTTGGCCCATTTCTATTAATATCATATATAATTTTTGTATACCCTCTATAGTATACCACAGAGGCCCAAAAGGATAATAAGATATATCAATAATCCACTAATATTATAAATAAATATGTTGGGGACATTAACATACAACGCCATCTAGTTCCATAGTAAGTTACGAGGCTTGTGTTATGGATACCAGATAGTTGATACACTACACATATATAACTTTTAAATACATACATATTATAAATATAAACACCCATGACTGGGGTACAAACATTCGTGCTCATCACACAAATGAATGCGCCCAGCGGGACTCGAACCCGCGACCGCTGGCGCAGCAAGCACTAACTACAAACTGAGGCAAACGTGTCGTCAAAAAAATTTATAATATGATAGTATGTCTGTCTGTTACCTTTTCACGCATAAACAGCTAAACAGATTTCGATAAATTTTGGCAAGGACGTAGATTGTTTTCTGCAGCAGCTTTCTTTCGCTTTCTGAAGCAGACATAGGTTATCTTTGAACCCTGTCCCGAGCTTATGCGAGCAAAGCCGCGGGCAAATATCATTATAATATATAACAAGGATATCCAGAAAAAAACTTTGAAGCACAAAAGGCGATGGTATTGCTAATTAGTGAAGTAAATTATATATAAAATAATTTATATATTATTAATATTAACTAATAACTTCTTTATTTATATGTCCGTTATATTCAAAAGCTTGAATGTTAGAGTTGAGTTGGGGCTTAGTAAAATATTTGATGCATGATTTAAACTTTACCGCATCTAATTTATTCGATAAAGAAATTAGAGGAGGTTCGATATTTTGTACACAATTTACAAACATTATAATATGTTGATATGTTAATTTTTATGAAGCAATTTTTTTTAGAATATTTTTTTAGGCACTTTAGCTTCACTGGCAACTATTTATCTAAATCTTAGAAATCAATTTTAAAGCATTTCTTAGTATCATATAAAAATATGTGAAAATCGAATGAGAATTTTTTTTTTCAATTTAAATGAGATCAACATTAAGGTATATCCTATCCAATAAAAAAAGAATCATCGAAATCGGACTAGACTGTAAAAATGTGTGCCCGGTCAAAAATAAAAAAAATATACGTGCATAAATAGACTAAAACCATCAGTCAAAGCCCCATACGTTCAGTAGTTCTACCGTTATGGTTTCTTATATATAATAAGAAGATAAATGATTAAATAAAGAAACTTATAATTAAAATTAAATCAGTGTTTTAAATTAAAATTCATCGAGTTTTAAAAATATAATGAAATATTTTTAAAATAATTTTTGTTTTAAACAAAAATGGATAGAAATTAATTCTTTATTTGTAAAAAATAAGAAATAGGTACTCGTGATGCAATAAAAATAAAATTAAAAAATTTAAGTAGCCCTGATACAAAAAAAAAACTCTAAAATATAAAAAAAAACCTTTTGGCCTTTTAACTTTATTAAAAGTAGCTATTAATATTTTGATTATGAGCACCGCCTCGTCGGGGGACCGCTAATGCTCTATTCTTATCAATCGTCTATTTATTTGCATTCCGGTTTTTATTTTGTTTATTTATCATCTTTTTGTGTTGGAGGAAAATATATACTAATATTATAAATGTGAAAGTGTGTTTGTTTGTTTGTCCTTCTTTCACGTCGAAACGGAGTGACGGATTGGCGTGTAGAGATAGTTGGAGAGCTGGAGAGTGACATAGGCTACTTTTTACCGCGAGAGATTATCTAATTCCCACAAGAAAACACCTTATAATAAATAAATAAATCTTTTAACATTTTTCGAAATTCATCCTATAAGGGGGTAAAATATGGGATGAAAGTTCTTATGAAACTACCTTTTTTAGTAGCGGGTTCTGCTAGTATTATATAAGTTAAAATAGTATATGGTAAGTATGTATAGCTATAATTATAGTACTTCAAACAATTCGCAATACCATGGTCCATAAGTATGTAACTTTTATAGCCGAGCAGATAAAGTTAAGCAGCTATATAATAGTTAAAAAACTGTTTGGACTAAAATAATCATCCTTATAAAGATAATTTATGCCATCATCAAAATTACAAAACAGAGATAAAATCTGTCTATTACTATATGTCATTTGGTCGTATAGTATAGTACAGTATATAGTATTAAATTATTATAATATATCAATCTAAACGCTGCTAGAATACGCTTCGGTTTATAGTCCTATTTTAACCGTAATTTTTAATTTAAACTATTTGGTCTCATGTCATGAACTAACTAAATTATTAAAAAGCCTGTCATGCGATATTAAATACCAGGTAGTGTAACCTGTACAATGGTACAAACCTATTGTCCTACCCTAATAATATTAAGACTTGATTATGGTGAAATCATCGAAAAATGTTTCTGTAGATCACGCGGCGAAGTCGCGGGCAAAGTTGTGACATCTTAATGACAAAAATTATATAAGAACGCTAAGCGATGGCACCTTGCTATTCTACGTATAAAATAAACAAATATTATAAAACTAGCGACTCGGCGACTCGCTCGTAGTATATATGTATAGAAAAGTAGGTAGGTACTTTAAAAAAAATATGTCTCTTCAGAAATTTTTTTTCTTCTTCAGAAATTTCCCTATGCCAGCCAAATGGATCAGATACAATTTAAGAATATAAGATGCGGACCGCTGACAGACAGCTGAATTAGAATTTCATTCAGATGTAAATAAAAAAAGATTTGTCTCTTATCAAACATCTCATTATCTCAATAATACTTAAGATTATGAAATATTTATATGACATAACAACGTTATTACTATGATCTCATGTTATTGTATAATTTCTAAATTTGGTGTTACAGCTGAAAGTGTTTTATTCGCTGCTTGTGACTAAAGCGCACCTAAATAGAATCAAGTTAGAAATATGAAATCTCTCACAAACCAAGTAGCAGACACTGAAAACAAAAATGTTATCAGCAAGAATAAAGGAAAAGAGCAAGATTCTTTAAAAAATGACTTTAATAACCTTTTATCTGTGGCGGGTGAATTTGGACTATACCAAGTGCTACTATTTTTAACAACGTGTCCATTTTTCATTTTTGGTGCATTTTCATACTTTACGCAGCTTTTCATGACTGAAGTGCCATCTAATCATTGGTGCAGGGTTCCGCAATTGGAACATTTGACTGATATTGAACGGAGATCTTTGGCTATACCACCGGATGAAAGCGAAAATTTCGGATATTCACATTGCTCAATGTATGCAGTGAATTGGAGCTCGGTTTCTGAGATGAAACCAAATATGTCATGGCCTATTGAACCTTGTAGATACGGTTGGGAATTTAATAAAAGTGAAATTCCGTATCCAACAATTTCCACTGAAATGGAATGGGTATGTGAAAAAGACAGTTATCAAGCGATAGCCCAAGCTATATTCTTTGTCGGATCTATAGTGGGGGGACTAGGTATTGGCTGGATAGCTGATCGTTTTGGTCGACTACCAGCTGGAATTCTCGGCAATTTAATTGGATGCATCGCAGGGGCGTCTAGCATATTTACGAGAAATATCACAGAATTTAGTATATGTAGATTTTTTATGGGCATGTCCTATAACACTTGTTTGATGATGATATATTTGCTGGTTATAGAATACACAGCGCCAAAATATAGAAACATAGCGGCAAATTTGCCAGTAGGCGTGTTTTTCACTCTGGGCATGATGACTTTGCCGTGGATAGCTCTTGCTTGCGGAAATTGGAGAACTTTATCTTTAGTGACAAGTGTGCCTATGGCCATATCGCTACTTGCCCCAATTGTTATACCTGAGAGCCCAACATGGTTACTTTCCCAAGGCCGAATCGACGAAGCAGTAGAAAAAGTTTTGACGATAGGACGAATCAATAAAAGGAAAATTCCGAGTGCACTAATAGAAAAGTTCAAAGTATCTGCAACTAAATTAGATACCGAAAAAAGTGCTAGTGTTTTGAAAATATTTCGAAGACCTATTTTGCGGAAGATTTTATTTTTGGTGTGCTTAGAATTTATGTGCTGTACTATAATATTCGATGGGTTGCTACGGAGTATCGGGACATTGGATTTTGATTTCTTTTTATCATTTACACTTTTGTCATTTCCACAGTTTCCATCTCTACTTATTGTGTCTTTTACTTTAGATTTAACTGGTAGAAAATGGATAACAGTTATAATGATGTTTTGTTGTTGTATTTTTAGTATTTTAATAGCACTAGTACCTAGCGGTTGGTATTCAATATTATGTGCTATCGTGGCAATATTTGGTGTAAATATAAGTTATACAGTGACTTTGCAATGGGCAGCAGAAATGTTACCAACTTGTGTAAGAGGATCTGGCTCTTCCATTGTCCAGATTTGTGGGTATATAGGTGCTGTCATATCACCTTATATTGCGTATTTGAAAGTATATATTACTGTACTGCCTCTAATAATTGTTGGTATCATAGCTGCCATTGGGACAGTTGCTGCCTTGTTTTTACCAGAAACTGCTGGGAGAAATATGCCTGAAACATTCGAAGAGGCAGAAGATTTGGTCAAAAAGCAGAAGTTTTTTGATATTCCATTTTTACGAAAATCATAGTTATATTTAATAAAGTATAGTTAATAAGTATAAATCTAAAAATAAGAGAATATGATGAGAGGAAATTTAGGGAACTGTTTAGTCAAAAAGTTACTTTGAATGTTTATACAAATTATTTTACTAATTTTCTACTCTATTTACTATAAATCCCAATTCTCAGGATGTAAACTTCAAATAATGTTTAAGTGTCTGCAACTTTTCATGAAATTCTGCTTCTTTTTCTTCCCATATACAATATTTACAAAATCTAAAAATAATTTACTAGTCATATTATATTATACTAGCGGCTCACACTCGCTTCGCTCGGGTTCGCCTCTAGAAAAACACTAATAGAGATGTATAAGTTACCACGGGAACCGTTCATTTTTCCGGGATGAAAAGTAACCTGTTGTTTGACCGGCAATATAAGATATCAGAATGTTAAATTTTACTAAATTAAGTGCATGAGTTGTTGTGTACTAAGCTGTATAAGTTACTATAGTTCTTTTAACTATCCCACGGGAACTATTGAATTTTCCGGGATAAAAAGTATCTAAGATGTTGTCCGGGGATATAAAGTATCACCATGCAAAATTTCATTTAAATCGGTTCAATAGATTCGGAGATTAGCCCGTACAAACAGACAAACAGACAGAGAAACAAAAAATTTGAAAAAAATCTGGATTTGTTCTATTTGTCTTCTTACATCCCCCTGACTCGGTTTTTAGCGTTTTTTTTCTACGTACAGACATTCGAACTCTACTGTTTTATTATAGTATAGATTTATTAGCAACCAGTCATTATATTATATAAATTCAAAAGGAATTTATTTAATACTAACAAGTTATCCTCGCTTCGCTCAGGTGCATCCCTAGGTAAGTTTTAATTTTTTTTGGGTGGAACTCTAATTCTTTTTCTTAAGTAAAGTAACCTAAGTTACTCCTTATAACATTAGCTATCTGCCAGTGAAAGTCCCGTCAAAATTAGTGTAGCCGTTTTGGAAATTAATCGGAACAAACAGACAGATAAACAAAAATTTTATAAATTATTTTTTTCTTATATGTACCATTATTATATAATTTCATATGCATTTAGTAAAAAGGTGTTATTTTGACTGTTACAGACACTTCAATTTTATTTATCAGTATGAAAGTAAGAGACAAAATCATAATTGTACTTAAAATTAACACCTCGTACAATCAGCACCACATTTCTACAAAGTCAGCATTTGTCTATTTATTAAAATGCTACTGTTTTTCTTAACTCTTTAGGGTAAGTTATAAATAAAAGAATAGTTTTTTCCAACAAACAGTATATCTTGAGCTAGTGAAAGTGGTATGAAGTATGGTATCATGTTTGGATTAATTTTATTTTATTTTATTTACACTAATACATTAACAATACTTAACCAATATGCACTCACAATTATAGGAGAACACAACATGCTTCATGTTGTAAAAAAATATCTTAAAACTTTACATTATATTAAAGAGTATACTTTTGAGATTTTAAGATGGTATCTACAGTCAAGTAATTTTTTTTGTAGCTGTAACATAATAATATATAATTAATATAAATATTTATAAATTATCTGTCAGAGTTTATTTTTATAAAAAATTATATTGATGAACAAGGCTCATAATATAATAAAATAAACTAAGTTCTGTAACAAATGTAAAACCTTAGTCTCTTAGTAAAGCATTCGGAACGTCGGTAACCAAAAATCAAAATAAATCCGCGAAATAATCCGAAAAGATAGTTTTATTAAAAATGTCAAATATTCGCGTAAATCTAAGAAAGTAATAAACACTGTTTTTGCGTTGGCGGTTAAAATTGCAGCTGATATGTTGAAATTCGAAGCAAAGATAAAATTAAGAAAAAATACTAAAAAGTGAAAACCTGAAGTAGAGAGAAGTAAGTATTTTCCCGCGGTAAAAAGCCGCTGTTGACCCGGATAACCAGCTATCATCATACCAAATTTCATCAAAATCTGTCCAGTGGTTTTTTCGTGATGCGGTAACAGATAGACGGACGGACGGACGGACAGACAGACAGACAAAAGTTCTAAAAACTATAGATTCGGACTGTGTATCGATAATAATGTCTATTTCAATTAGATTTTCCAAAAAATATTTAATGTACAGTTAGAATGCTTAGTTATAATTTTATTATATGTATAGACTACAAAAATAAGAAATCTAAAATCTATCTCAATTGAAAAATGCAAGCGGCCTCTAAACGGCTAAACGACGTCACAGTTTACTTCCGTTCATCGTTACGTTACTGGATCCCGGAAAACGGCATAAATAGAACCATTTCCTGTTACTAGCCCTTTTATTTCATTTCTTTTGAATCAAATTGCCTCTATTTAATTTTATGCAAAAATGAATGGAGTGTAACGTGTAAAATGTCTCTCATTGCCGAACTGTATAATTGTATACAAAATTTTATCCAAATACGAACAACCTTTTAAGCATAAAAAAGTTTCAAACACAAACATACAAAATTTCACGCTTTAATAGTATTTCAACCATAAAATAATATTTTTCTTATCTATACTAATACCTATTATAAAGAGGCAGAGTATGTTTATTTGTTTGATCGCGCTAATCTCGGGAATTACTACTCCGACTTGAAAAATTCTTTTTGCATTAGATAGCCCGTTTATTGAGGAAGGCTATAAGGCTATATATCATCCCGGGAAAATGTAAGGTTCCTGTGGGATAGATTTGTTTTGATCTAGGGACGAGCCGGAAGTGAAGCGAGGGTGAATCGCTAGGCAATAATATAAGTAAATACGATATCGGCAAACCTATATTAAAGTCATTAAGTCTTAACTGCACTTGCACTTAGGTCTATTTACAGTGATATTGGATTTTCATTAAGATATCCGTGACTGCATTTTATTATGTTACTTACTCTTATGTGATTATGTTTCCGTGCGATGGCCAAGTCATTCTATTAATTAAAGAAATAAATATATTTAATGTTAATACGGTCACTATAAAATGTTGTAACTTAACTAATTCGGTAATGATTTATGACAAAGTTGTCGAATAGATGCTTCCATAGATAGGTAATGAATAAATTAACCGACTTGGTTTTACATTATATCTCATAGCTTTTTGCGGTAGAAGAAATGCGTTGCGAGACTTGCAATATTTTTACAGTATGTTTTTGATGGAATCTCATTTCTTTTTGTAAATATTTCTTCTTTTTCTCTTTTCTTGTACTAATTTTTGTGTGCCAGCTAAGGACTTTTTAAAAACTCACTCCTTGTCTCTGTGGGCTTTTTTCAGAGGCTTTGATATAACAAATTTTGACAAGTCTGGATGATAAAATATCTAAGTCTATTGTATTGGGAAATTGCGGATTCCTAGACTTTAATACTACTATCTTATGTATTAAGTATAATATGTATAGTTAATTTAACGAATATTTTAATTTAATTGTTGACCCTAACTAAATACCTACCCCGATACTGATATTCAACTTACATAAATTTATTAAGACGTAAATTGTACGTTAATCGTAGTTAAATCCCGAAAGTTGTATTCCATTCCATTTTAAAATTAATTTTCGAAGAGATTGATCTTTCATGACCTCTATATTCCATGTTCTAATACGTGGGTACAGTTACGAGCAATGAGATGTTGACAAGGTTTTCTCATTCATATCAACATCATACTTTGTAAAAGAAAATGTACGAGCTTTGTTTCAAAATTAAGTAATCGTCAAGTTGTTTCTTAATTAAGCATATATTTTAATCAATTCATTATAAATAACAGTAATGGAATATTAGTAGGTATAAACTATACACGCTTCACATTACATTTATGTACCCATTTGTATATGCATAAAAATGTACACAGCTACTAAAAAAACTTAAAATATTATTTTCGCATTTAAAAAATACTTTTCTAATACATATAGTTGCAAATATAAACATTAATAAATAGACCAATCGAAATTAGGTTAGTAATTACGGGGGAACATAGGATCAGACATACAAACATACATACCTACAGGTAAAACATTAACCTAACCTCCTTTTACAGTGCAACTATTGTATAATTAATTAATTTAATTTTAATTATAAATTTTATTAGAATATATGAATGAGGTGAAAGAAATAAAAGTAAGATATCGGTTATTGAAAAAATAATATTTAATTTAAATAATAGAAGGAAAAAATAGTGTAAATTTAATTAAAATATTTTATGGTTTTTAAACGAAATTTATATTTGACATTAACGACACAAATTAAGGCAAGCTATGATGAAGTTTATTTATGTCAAAATACTAGCGGCTCACCCTCGCTTCGCTCGGGTTCGTCGCTAGGTACGTTTTAAATAGATATAAAAAGAAAAAATCTTTCTTTCTCACATTTTAATTATATGTTTTAATACTTACCTATTCCGGACTAAGAGAAATCCAAAAATTAAAATATCATAAAAATTGGAACGCGGTCGAACGGGATAAAAAGTATCCTATGTCCTTCTCCTGGCTCTAAACTACCTCCCTGCCAATTTTCAGCTAAATCGGTTCAGCCGTTCTTGAGTTATAAGCGAAGTAACTAACACGACTTTCTTTTATATATATAGACTAGCGGCTCACCCTCGCTTCGCTCGGGTTCGTCGCTAGGTACGTTTTAAATAGATATAAAAAGAAAAAATCTTTCTTTCTCACATTTTAATTATATGTTTTAATACTTACCTATTCCGGACTAAGAGAAATCCAAAAATTAAATATCATAAAAATTGGAACGCGGTCGAACGGGATAAAAAGTATCCTATGTCCTTCTCCTGGCTCTAAACTACCTCCCTGCCAATTTTCAGCTAAATCGGTTCAGCCGTTCTTGAGTTATAAGCGAAGTAACTAACACGACTTTCTTTTATATATATAGATTATATTATGTGCTATTTTATTGTAACCTATTATTTAAAAAAATACCTAAACCTTCTAGCGTTCCTTGACGTCGTTAAAGTGGAGGAATTGACTAACAAATTAAATACTTAGTGATGGCAAACGGAACCCTGAGAAAGATATATTTTAAGTTGGATATTTAAGTTAATAAAATAATATATGAGTTATTCCGGTGTTTTTTTAACATGACTTAAACTAAATATTGATAAATACATATTGTATGTATTAGTGAAGTAGAAGTCGAACTAACGCTCCGAGGGCTCTGTACTACCACAACAATATTTATTATGGACATCTATAATGTAATATAATTTTACGTAATAATCTACAAGAAGATATTTTAAAAAAATTAAATAATTTTAGCGTAGGAATAATAATAGCGTTTTGACTGAACCCCTGAGTAATGCATCCTAATGTTGAATTGCATATCCTCATATAAGCTTGTTAGGCAATAAACCTAATATAGATAGGTATACAAAAGATAGACCACGTATACATATTACATACATAGTGCTAAATGACTTTTGGTCTTAGATAATTTATTTAATAGTTATATTTATCCTATACAAAATATTCTCGATGACGATACGAATATTTTTTGTAAGTGTTCGTGCTAGTTTGTATTTTACAACGAATTCTCTTACTTCTATGATTTGGCCGATAAGTGTAATTGACCTGGGTTTGATCCTACCTAAACTAGCCATTGATTCGTTGTGAGGTTAATGCTGATGGAATGGCCTCTATTCTATCGTAGAACGATTTGAACGTAGAACCGGTTTGTGTAGCTCCTGGACATCAGGGGCTACCGGGAGGATACACACGAGTGCTTTTGCTGGTGTTTGCGCATATATATATATTTTTTTAATTTGAGATTAGACACACAACTGAGAGCGGCTCTCGCTACGGTTTTGTCCCGAGGTGATAAGGCACACAATGATTGTCGTTACGAAAACACCCGAATCTTCAATTACTCGTATATATTTTTTATATTTGAGATCTTGTAGCAACTGAGATTGGCTCTCGCTACGGTATTGTCCGAGGTGATAAAACACAAAGCGATTCTCGCTACGGAAACACCCGAGTCTTCGATTACTCGTATATATTTTTTATATTTGAGATCTTGTAGCAACTGAGAGCGGCTCTCGCTACGGTATCGCCCCGAGTTTTCGATTACTTCTATATTTTTTTTTATTTAACATATATGTTTTAATTTATATATTAAATATATTATTTCTTAAAACTATTTACAATATTGATAATTACATTTTAGTCATCACTAACACTTACAGTATATCCACTATTTAGGTAGTTTAAATGACGAAAAATGATATGTATGAACTGCAAAAATAACTTTGTAATCCCATATATCGCATATCTATTTGTATAGGATTACAAAGTTACTTATGCAGTTTATATATCTCGAAAACTGGATTGAAATTGCGTGATGTTTGAGTTTTTCCTTCTGTTATAGGCTAAACACTAATTGTGTTCAAAATTTGAAGCTCCTATGTCTGCTAGAAGTACCTTAGAATTTTGGTGATCGGTGAGTGAGTGAGTGAGTGAGTGAGTGAGTGAGTGACGATATTAACGAATTTTGATTTGCAACAGCTCATAAACTACAGGTTCAAATTGAATGTAATTTGGAAATATACCAGTTATATTATGTTCTCTTAGTCACTCAAAATTCAGGTTTCTAGCTTTATCCATAACGAAGTTATGGGGGGGTGGAAAACGCTCTGAATCGCTTCGAGAAAAGGATGGTACTACCGTGCCCTTTTTTGCTCGACTTGGCGGGGGCACTCCGTGCCCCCCGATATATATTTGAACAGATCCAGTAGCTAATATATACGTTATACAGCTTGAGTTCCGAAGGTTTTGAATTTTAGTGCCAGTTTGGGCCCAGTATTGTATTGGATTGTTCAGTAGTAGCCCGGTATTGGGAAATTGGCTATATTTAACTCCCGTGCCTCGCAGACCACGTAAAGTCGTTGGTCTTGCGGCTACGTTTGATCTCTCACAGTCATGCCGAATTTTTCTCCCACTGGAGTTTAAGTGTGAAATGAGAATAGGGAGAGAGTGAAAGCGAGAGAGAGTGAGAGCTAACCACAATGATTTTAATCATCCGCCGTAGTTGTTTCTAAAAATCTAAAGATCACACCATGTTTTATATCTATAGCAAAAGATTTACAATCTTACTGTAAAACCTATTAAAGTAAATCAATTTCAAAATAAATTCTTAATATTGGTCCTTCGAGCCGAATATATCTACTGTTGACTATTTATGACTTGAACACCCAATCGATTGTATATATGTACTTTTTAGAATTATTAGCATGTTCAGCGTAAATGTAGTTCAACCATAGGTTCATTCTCTGGCCCCGTTCCAAAACCATTATAAAAGTTTCTGCGCAGCTAAGTAGGATAGTAATAAAATATTAAAGCGAGCGAAATGAAAATGCGTTGCTCCGTATCGCGGCCAGACTTATGATTGATTAAATTCGTATGTTTCTAAATATTTTTATTAATCGGAAATAAATTATCTAATCATACAATAACTATGTACTATTTGACGACACGTTTGGCTCAGTTTGTAATGACCCTACTTGCTCTGCCAATGGTCGTGGGTTCGAGTCCCGCTGGGGGCTTTCCTTTGTGTGGTGAGAACGAATGTTTGTACTCCAGTCATAGGTGTTTATATTCATAATATGTATGTATTTAAAGTTATATATCTATGTGAATTGTATCAACTATCTGGTATTCATAACACAAGCCTCGTAGCTTACTATGGAACTAGATAGAGCTGTGTGATAATGTTCCAACATTTTTATTTATGTACTGATTTGCCAAAATAGAAGTATTCAAATTTTATAGATCCAAAGTTCTAACGATTTTAACTTTCCATTAAGTTTTATTATAATTAAGTTTGATCATATACTTTTTGAACAGTGAAAGATTATTTTAAATACTACGTAAAATATTTTTAAATAATTGGGTGCATTGTAATATAATAAATATAAAAAATATATAATAAATAATAAAATCAATAAACGTGTTGAAATATTAACACACAGCACCATCTAGTTCTATGATAAGCTATAAGGCTCGTGTAATGGATACCAGATAGTTGATACACTACACATATATAACTTTTAAATACATATGTATTTTAAATAAAAACATATATATTATAAATATAAACAACACCCGTGACTAGAGTACAAGCCTTTGTGCTCATCACACAAATGAATGTCCCCAGCGGGACTCGAACCCGCGACCACTGGCACAGCAAGTAGGGTTAGAAATAGATCAAATAAATCATGAGAATGTAAACTAGTAAGCCAGTCACTGCCAAACGCAATAGGCTAGCTTTTATTGACAGAGAGAGAGCCATGTGGGTTAAGGCGACAAACACATGAGTGAGCTGATCGATACTCATCAGGTTCAACGTTTCAGTTGATTCGAATAACTGAATCGTGACTTCTAATAGTTGGGTTTAGAATGAAATGGTATTGGGATATTGTGTTAGTTTTAGATTATTATTTATATGGTTATTTACTAGTGATGCACCTTCGCTTCGCATATGTTCGTTCCTAAGTGCCAAAAATCTCATACATACGTCACTATAATTCTCTTTATCTCTCACCAAAACATTAATATGAGTTTTCATATACTTAACTTGAGAAATGATGAGCCCACCATACAAACTCTCATCCCCTATAATATCATCTATCACCTTCAAGTTTTATTTGTGTGATAATAGGTAGGTTATGTCCTTTTTTCGAAAATCCAAACTATCTTTATACTAAAATTCATCAAAATTTTTCGGCTTAGGCGTGAAAATGCAACAAACAAACAACCAGACAGGCAGACATAATGAGTTACGTTCGCATTTATAATTTTAGTTTATATAAAGAGGAGGAAAATAATATAATTTTTAATTTAGATTGTAAATATTGTTATTAAAAAGATAAAACTGTATTAACAGGAAATAAAAATCCTAAAGTCGCAAATATAAAAATTAAATTGCACCACAAAATAAGTTGGAAGTTTGTTGTGCCAACTTAGAGAACTAGTTTATTGAATCAGATTTTTCCCGAAGGAAATCATTGTTATAGGTCTGTATACAGCCACAGTGTTACGTTGGTAACTTACTTTGAAAATATTGACAGGCGTATTGCATTTATTTAAAGCTTTTATTTAAAATTGTAATTGCTTATAGAACCTTTAAAAAAAATTGTAGTACAGTAGCTGTATCAATGAAATTTCATTGATATAATCAATTAAAATTATTTTTTTTTACTAGCAACACATCCTCGCCCCGCTCGGGTTCACCCCTAGTTACTTAAAAATGGAGAGTGGGGGTTGGAGTGTGAAAATTACTTTACAACCTATTCTCCTAACCTATCAAATATATAAAAAAATCATTAAAATCGGGCGAGCCGTTTTGTAGGAGTGCGACCACAAACGCACAAACACCGTGACACGAGATATTTGTATATTAGATAGGACACACAAAAATCGAATATTTCTAAAGAAGAAGTAGCTTTGGCTTAAAGAATATTACTCTCTTATATATCACAGGATTGTAAAAAAGGATTTTTTAAAGTTTATTCCATAATAGGTAATAAAACCTTGTAGGTATGGAAATTTGTCATTTTGATAGAAATATAGTAACTGACGTATCATTTGTGTTTATTACCGACAGAAAATCCCATCGGACTCATTGTTTGTTAGTAAGTATAATACAAAATGTAATAAAAATATATTTGAATGTCCAAAATAACGACTACAGGAAATAATTTGTGTGGCTGAAATGTTAACTGAATAAGTTAAGTACAATTTACGTGACGTTAATTTCCGGTAAATCGAGATACGGTTGTACGAACTATATGGAGTTCTTCTAATTAAGCATATAATTATCATTCAAGGGGGATCAAGCTATAGTCCACCACTAACCAAGTGCGGGTTTGTGGACTTCACATATCTTTAGTTAGGTGCAGACGTGCAGGTTCACTTACGATGTTAACGTCCATCTTAAGTTGTAATCATATTGAAATTGAAACACACTCATAGCAATATCAGAGGTGTGAGACCCGGGCTTTGAACCCATTTCACTTGGTTTCAGCATATAATATATTACATAAAATACATTCTCATTAATATAGTTTCTATCAACTAACTAATATAATGCTTCAGATTTTAAAAAGTAAATTTAAACTAAACTGAAAATGAAGGCACTAATAAGATTATGGTTATTAAAGAAATCAATAAATTAATCTGTAAATTAAAAGTCAGGAACCAAATATCAAAATAATCCTCAGAAAATTCCGAAAAGATCGTTTTATTGGAAATGTCAAATATTCGCGTAAATCAAAGAAAGTATTATATGTAAATTAAGAAAAAACAACCAAACTCGCGACCTTCCTTGAATATCAATATAACCACTTCGCCACGAGGACCAAACAGTTAACTGGTAATTGTAACAAACAAAACAAAATTATACAAATAACGTGTCTACTTCTGATTTACGTTTAATTATTATTCACCCTCAAAATTTTAACATAGTTATGTCACGCGAGTTTTAAACTAAAACTGACATAATTTGATGTAGTCATGCAATACTTGCGTCGATAGTGTTGTGCATCATTTTTCAACCTCTTTAGTGTTACCCACTAAAACTAAACATGAAGTCAAACGGCAATGTTTTGATATTTACAAATTAACTCATTGACAAGTAAATAAAATATGTTAATATATATAAAAAATAGCTAGTGGATTTTATTATAATTGAAGACTTTTTTTTAAATAAGGTAATCAATATTATGTTATTTTTCAAAGTGGAGAGGACTTATGCTTGAAAATACAATGATATAGAATTATTTTTATTTTTCATATTTTATTCTCAATTTTTTTTATTATATTAATTAATCTTTGTTAACTAAAGTCTCGGAATGGAGTCGACTAATCTTAGTCCATTTCAACCCCAAAAAGACACAAGTTTGCGCGTTAACCGCTAAAAAGTCGCCATTTATCGTAGCTCCTCAATTTGAGGACACTCCTCTGTCTCCCACAGCCAGTATCGGAATACTTAGCGTCGACATCTCGAGCAACGTCCTGTTCCGTGGTCAATTAGAAGGTAAGGCCAAACTGGCCTCAAAGAAGCTTGGTGTGCTCAGGAAGGCGAGACAGTACTTCACGTCGCGTCAGCGTCTCATTCTTTATAAGGCGCAAATTTGGCCCCACATGGAGTACTGTTCTCATCTTTGGGCGGGAGCTCCCCAGTACCAGCTACTTCTATTTGACCACATTCAACGTAGGGCGGCTCGAGTTATCGACGATCAAGCTCTCTCCGATCGGCTTGATCCTTTAGCTCTGCGTAGAGATGTTGGATCACTTTGCATCTTCTACCGCATCTATCACGGGGAGTGTTCCGAGGAATTGTTCGGACTGATCCTGGCTGCTGAATTTCATCATTGGACTTCGAAAATATTGCATTCCATCCACACCACCTCGATGTCCAGCGTTCAACACAATGCGATTTTTAAGGCATTTTCTGCCCCGCACAACCACTCTGTGGAACCAGCTATCGCCGGCGGTCTTTCTGAACCGCTACGATCTGGATACCTTCAAGAACAGAGCGTATTCATTCCTTAAAGGCCGGCAACGCATTTGCAAGCCCTGCGGTGTTGCAGATGTCCATGGGCGGCGGTGATCACTTCTTCAGGTGAACCTCCTGCCCGTTTGCCCACTTAGTCCCATAAAAAAAAATACAATAAAATTTCCCGTATTTTTTTATCGAGAATAGTAGCATAATCAGCAAACCACTATACTATTTTGCATTTATTTTGGCGGACTCCGCCTAAATAATTATTTAGTCCACTAAGTGAGCCCACTAAGTAATCAAAAAGATACTATTATCTTTAAATAAAAAATTACAAAGTGCGTGTAATTTTCTCTTTCTAAACGGTTTGACCGATTTCGATGATTTTTTTCCGTACTTTATTGTTGAAGCACCATTTAATTAAGTTATTTTTAAGCAACATAACATAGACCAACGTAATGCTCTTTTTTTCTTTCAGGCGTCCTGTCATGTATTGTTATATTCGTAGGCTCAATATTACAAGTATCTATGTGTCATTAGCTACAGTTTTGCAAAAACAAACCACTAGATAGCGGCACTATATCTACAAAATATTCAATTTTACATAGTTCTATGTAAACAACATACGATAACAAAATAACGAAGTTCTATGTAAAAATTATTAAACTTCATTAAAATTAACATAGAACCTTGTAATAGTAATTAGTAAGCCAACGATTATTATGTGTAGCACAGACAGTGATTTTAAATTTCTTTTTTTTTCTTAATAAATCGTAAGACTGCGTGCTGTTCAGTCATCAAAGTTTTAATTTTTCATTTAAAAATCCCAGTAAAACCCCCCTACACGCGCACATTTATCCTAGGTCACCCGGATGTTCCTTAGAATTAGTTAATTCTTAAATATCTAATACCTTTAAAAGAGCAGTTCTTGTATATTTATTTATTTATAATTTATATATAATATATACCGTCAATCTTGGAAACGGCTTTCGGGGGCGAAAAGTCGATCTAGATTAGTCCTATGTCTGGTAAAATGCGTATTTTCGAGTTTTCATGCGGTTTTCTTTCGCATTATTCCATGCAAAATATAGTCGCAAATATTATATGCTCGGGCATAAGTATCAAGCGGCTAAGACGCAAGATTGACAATCACATTTGTCCGGGTTCGAATCCCGGTCTGATACAAAGTTTCAAATTTTCACTTTTTTACCTAAAAACACGACCCAACTAAAAGAACTCCGGTCGCGTACTATAAATTAGAACACGCTAAATTAGTGTAAGAAACATCTACCCCAATTAAAACAAAGTTTAATCGAACATTTGTCTACAACACCTTTCCTTTCTTTGTGGTGAGTTTGCATCCGTACTAATCCTGCAATCGACAGGCCATCAATCTATCTCAACGTCCAACCCTGTTTAACAGTCGAGTGGGTGCGGATAAGACAGCTATATACTATCGTTTTTTGCAAATTATAATAAAGGGCTAATGACATTTAATTTAATACAAACTAATGCGAGTGGCTTTAATCGGAAATATAATATTTATATAAGAGCTGTTTCATATAGTGGAGAGCTCAAGATAAGTAAGTTTATTACCGGACATTTTATGTAAGGAAAAAAAAATTGTTTATATAGTTTATATTAAATTACAAGTATCTTTTAAATAATGACATATCACAAAATAACTTATCTTTTTTACTTTATTTCTTTTAAATTGGCTTCAATTTTAATATATGCTTTTAACAAAATAGAATGCATAAGATTTGGCAAAACATATTAAACTTACACCAAACTAGAAGGGTTTCTAGTAGCCATTGAAGAAGAGTAGGAACTTTCATTCACTAATCCGAATGATAGATGAATTTCATAGTATTGCAATAAGGTGCAGGTTAAAATGGACTTCCAAGACTTCATCGCATAGCTATGTAGTTTATGTGCGTTTTTTTATAGATTTACGTAAATATTTGATATTCTAAAGAAAACTATCTATTCATGTTTTCTCATGGTTTTATTTTGATTTTTGGTGTTTTTTCCATTATACACGACATTGCCTAACTGACACGCCTAAAAGTCAAATAACAAAGAACTGAATGGAATTGGTTTTTGGTTCCTGATGTTTCAAATACTTTAAAGCCAACATGGTCATAGCGGAGGATCAATCTCCCAGTCCAAAAGTTGTGTAACCGAATTCGTATATAATCAATATAGTATAATGGATGTTTATCCTCAAATGGGAGTACGATCCACTTAAAACTAAATATTGACCTGACAGATAAAATAAAAGGGATAGATCCATAGAAAGGAGAAGTAAGAGATTGAGGGCGTATTATGAGAGGGGACTTCAGCGTTCCACTTATACAAAATTATGAAGAATATTCGTGCTTTACGTCATCATTCTATGAGAGAGTTGTAACTATCGAGTTGGCCCATTCCTATTAATATCATGTATAATTTTTGTATACCCTCTATAGTATACCACAGAGGCCCAAAAGGATAATAAGATATATCAATACTGCCCACCTGAGCCTAAAGTGCAGTAATAGACATTTTGGTCGGTTTTGAGTTAAATATATATTCTAAATCCCCATTTTAGTAGCTATCAGTCAAATTAATTCTTTTTTCTGTAGCGCTAATAAAAGTATTTTATTTTAATGTTTTTTCGGAAGGTGTAACAGCAAAAATATCACAAATCTGTTAAAATTTTCCATGTTTACCAGCTAAACCGCAGTACAATTAATACTGCACAAGATTTTTCTCTGTTTCCTAACTAAACTGCAGTGTTTTATCATATTTTGTGGCACTTAAAATAGTAGTTTGTTCTAGGAGATTCAAGAAAAAACTTATTAAAATGCAGTATTATTCGACTCTATACAAATTGATTATACTGCAAAGGTTAAGAAAAAATATTTTTTATTTATATTCCTAATTAAAGTGCAGTATTAACATTCCATACTGCACATTAACTTGTGGGGGATTTTGTAATTTCTTGTGAAAAACTAAAAGACATGCAGTATTTAATAACTTTACTGCAGTTTAACTTGTAGGATGTTTTGTAGTTGCTTGTAAAAGACCATTTAGTTTACAATATTTATAAATTTTACTGCATATTAGTTAGTTTGCTTCATCCAATTCACACTACCTAAAATACTTAAAGTCAAATACTATTCCCTAATACTGCGTTTTAATAGGTAAAATTATTAAAATATTAAAACACAGGACAGGCAATATCGCGGTTTGAGGCAGTCTCCTTAATCTGTGGCTTAAGGCTGACTTGACGTGCCATGCTGTACCAAAGAGATATGGAGAGTAGAACTAAGGCGAACTATTTCTAGTATAAAAAGTGACCGCTGACAAGCATGAAATTGGTGGCGCCACAGAAAACAAGTATATGAATCTATACATCTATACAGATAAATAAAATTGTAGTGTCTGTTTGTTATGTCAAAATAAACCTTTTTACTAAATGCATATGAAATTATAAACGGTACTCATAAGAAAAACACATTTTTAAAATTTTTTGTCTGTCTGTTTGTTCCGAATAATCTCTGAAACGGCTGGACTGATTTTGACGGACTTTCAGTGGAAGGTAACTGATGTTATAGGGAGTAATATAGGCTACTTTTATTTAAAAAAAAGAATTAGAGTTCCGCTCAAAAAAAAAGTATCCAGGGACGAACCCGAGTGAGGCGAGGGTGAGTCGCTAGTTTAAAACATAGCGTCATAAAAGTAAGAAGGTGAATTAAACAAGGAAAGAAAGATTTCCGCTTTGCTGTGGCGCACTTTTCAAAATAGTTCTAGCATAGGCAAACAGCAATATAATTATATATTATTTTCAAGTAATAATAATTCAGCACACTTCACTCCGTTAAAAACTACTAACTTCACATCACATCTACTTGCTACGCTAGTGCTGTAAAGCCTAGTTCGCATTAAGCTAGTATTTTAGTCTAGTAGCGAGTAATTTAGTAGCTAAATTACTCGCTACTCACCAAAAATCGTTCGCACTTTGGTCGAGTACAGTTTACAAGTGAGTGGTGTTTTGCAAGATGAATAGCCTAAAACGCAATAAAGTAAATAAACTGATTAAGCTGATCGTAACGGCTATTTTAGAAGAGGTTGATGAGGAAATTTGTGTGATTAATAAAAAGAAGCTATGGGTAAGAAAATGGATCGAAAGACGAGATAAACTAGGAGCTACTAATTGTCTTCTGAAGGAATTAGCATTGGAAGATCCCAAAGAATACTTCGATAGTTTGAGAATGTCCGAAAGTTGTGTAAATTTTCTGTTAGTGAATGTTATGGCGGCAACTAATGAACTCGACTAATTCGACAGGTTCGTACTTGTTTAGCCGGTGAACCAGTGAGCTCGGACGCGTGGTGGGGGCTGCTACTCGCCCAAAAAAATAGAATAAAATGGATTGACTCGACTAAATTACTTACTAAACTAATCGACTAAATTTTTAGTGTTCAGACACGTTTAGTTACTAAATTACTCGCTACTAGACTAAAATATTAGCTCAATGCGAACTAGGCTTAACGGTGAGTTTCTGAGCTATAATTTGCTGCTCACTACTGGACACTTTTTCAACCTGTTTCCCATATAAGTTAATTCTCCTTAGTTCTCCCTTCCATAATCTTTTCAGACTATTATTTTTGTAAGACAAGAATACTCATTTAGTAATTAGTTATGTTCAGAAGAAAGTTTTTATGTAAATTTTATTGATCCATGCATGAGAAATACATGTGATATAGTTTTATGGTGGATTAACTAGTTAAGATTATCAACATCTTGTAAAGATTGTTATATTGTTAGTCATATAAAACAATTTACACTATTAGATTATAATGTACAATGTTTTGATGAATAGTTTTAATAGCATAGTCATAAATGCATGTCCAGTTTTGTTTAAGAAATTACATATTTTTATCAAAATTAAAGGTAATTTTATATTACTATAAGTGTGGAATATCAGTGTTTTGTTCAAAAAAACAGATTAAATAGCAGTATTTTCATAATATTACTGCACTTTAGTTAGTAACGATCATGGAAGAAATGTCTAAAATGCAGTAATAACAGGATTTACTGCATTTAAAACAGTTTTTGAAAAGATTATACAAATAAAGTGTGTGTAGTAATAGGGGCAAAAAAATTAAAATTGCCATAATTATAGTTTTTTATAAAAAAACTAACGTAACAATGTTTAGTATTTTAGTTTGGTACATATTCTTTCACTTTCCATTCAAGGTTTTATCGAAAAGTCTCTTTTTGATATATTTTTATGGATTCTAAACTTTAGGCGCGTTTTTCTCGAATTCGTGTTTTTGCTGTTACTGCACTTTAGGTTCGGGAGGGCAGAATAATCCACTAATATTATAAATAAATATGTTGGGGACATTAACATACAACGCCATCTAGTTCCATAGTAAGTTACGAGGCTTGTGTTATGGATACCAGATAGTTGATACACTACACATATATAACTTTTAAATACATACATATTATAAATATAAACACCCATGACTGGGGTACAAACATTCGTGCTCATCACACAAATGAATGCGCCCAGCGGGACTCGAACCCGCGACCGCTGGCGCAGCAAGTACTAACTACAAACTGAGGCAAACGTGTCGTCAAAAAAATTTATAATATGAAAGTATGTCTGTCTGTTACCTTTTCACGCATAAACCGTTAAACAGATTTCGATAAATTTTGGCAAGGACGTAGATTGTTTTCTGCAGCAGCTTTCTTTCGCTTTCTGAAGCAGACATAGGTTATCTTTGAGCCCTGTCCCGAGCTTATGCGAGCAAAGCCGCGGGCAAATATCATTATAATATATAACAAGGATATCCGGAAAAAGACTTTGAAGCACAAAAGGCGATGGTATTGCTAATTAGTGAAGTAAATTATATATATAATAATTTATATATTATTAATATTAACTAATAACTTCTTTATTTATATGTTCGTTATATTCAATAGCTTGAATGTTAGAGTTGAGTTGGGGCTTAATAAAATATTTGATGCATGATTTAAACTTCACCGCATCTAATCTATTCGATAAAGAAATTAGAGGAGGTTGGATATTTTGTACACAATTTACAAACATTATAATATGTTGATATGTTAATTTTTATGAAGCAATTTTTTTTCGAATATTTTTTTAGGCACTTTAGCTTCACTAGCAACTATTTATCTAAATTTTTGAAGTCAATGAGAATTTTTTTTCAAATTTAAATGAGATTAACAATGAGGTATGTCCTATCCAATAAAAAAAAGAATCATTGAAATCGGACAACACTGTAAAAAGGTGTGCGAGCTCAAAAATAAAAAAAATATACTCGTACGTGTATGAATAGACCATGAACGAATTATACACGTTCATGAAATAGACTAAAACCATCAATCAAAGCCCTATACGTTCAGTAGTTCCACCGTTATGATTTCTGCTACATATATAATAATAAGAAGATAAATAATTAAATAAAGAAACTTCTAATTAAAATTAAATCAGTGTTTTAAATTAAAATTGATCGAGTTTTAAAAAAATATAATGGAATATTTTTAAAATATTTTTTGTTTTAAAAAAAATGGATAGAAATTATTTATTTGTAAAAAAATTAAATAAAATTAAAAAAATTAAGTAGCCCCGATACAAAAAAACTCTAAAAAATAAAAAAAAATCTTTTGGCCTTTTAACTTTATTAAAAGTTATTAAAAGCTATTAATATTTTGATGATCTCTCTCTCGTCGGGTAACCGTTAATGCTTTATCATTATCAATCATATTTTTATTTGTATTTCATTTATTTACCATCTTTTTGCGTCGGGGGTTAAAATATATATCAAACTTCTTGTTGAAATCCTAGTAGTATGTTTATCAATAAGTCTAAGAACAATTCCCGAGCCTGATCAAATATCAAATAATATTCCTTCATAAGACATAATTCATGTAACAGCTGGGCTTCATCCACTGCTACTGTTCATAAATTCTAAAAATAAAATAAATATAAATTAATTACACGTGTAAGCGAGTAGCCAGTTTTATTCCTGCATTGGCAAAAAGTTATACTGGATGAATTTGGATATTATACTGTTTCGTTTTTTGGACCTTCATTTTTCCAAGATGAAGATGGTATATTTAAAATTGCCCTAAATCTTACAGAAGCTAAGCATTAGCGGTAGTAGTGTAAAAAGTCTACCAGTATTTAGTATCCATACTAATATTATAAATGTGTGTTTGTTTGTTTGTCCTTCTTTCACGTCGAAACGGATTGACGGATTGGCGTGATTTTTTGAGTGGAGATAGTTGGAGAGCTGGAGAGTGACATAGACTACTTTTTACCGCGGCAGATTATCTAATTCCTACAAGAAAACACGTTATAATAAATAAATACGTCTTTTTGCATTTTTCGAAATTCATCCGAGGGTAAAATATGGGATGAAAGTTCTTTTGAAACTACCTTTTTTGGGATTTTTTCTAGGTTTAGTGCGAGCGAAGAAGCCACGGGTTCTGGTGGTATTATATAAGTTAAAATGGTAGGTATATGGTAAATATGTAAAGCTTTAATTAAAGTTCTACGAAAAAATTGCAGTACCGTGGTCCATAAGTATGTAACTTTTATAGCCGAGCAGATAAAGTTAAGCAGCTATATAATAGTTAAAAAACTGTTTGGACTAAAATAATCAACCTTATAAAGATAATTTATGCCATCATCAAAATTACAAAACAGAGCTAAAATCTGTCTATTACTATATGTCATTTGGTTGTATAGTATAGTACATAGTATTAAATTATTATCAATCTAAACGCAGCTAGAATACGCTTCGGTTTATAGACGTGCTTTAACCGCAATTTTTAGTTTAAATTATTTGGTCTCAAGTCATGAACTAACTAAATTATTAAAAATCCTTACGCCTATCATGGGATATTAAATAGCAGGTAGTGTAACCAATACAATGGTACAAACCTATTGTTTAACCCTAATAATTTTTAGATTTGATTATGTTTAAATTATCAAAAAATCTTTCTGTAGATCACGTGGCGAAGTCGTGGGCAAAGCTGTGACATTTTTTTTTTTTTTTTTAATTTAATTTAATCATTTATTTCAGGCAATATTTACATAAGGATCTTAAATGGCCAAAGGCTTAAATAAACAAAGGCCCATAGCATAATATATACCTTAAAACTAACATATATATGTATATTAATTATAACTAAATCACACGAAGTGCAGACGTGTGAGCTGTGTCAGCGGGCAAACGACCTCGGAACTTTCGAAATACGACGCCCTGCGGCCAGAAGTCCTCCTTCATGAAGGTTGGCAGATGATGAGTCGGCACTCTCACCAAAAACGAATTGAAACTCGTTTTGTGGCGAGGTACCAGCCGTTCAACCCTCAATTTGAAGTTGGACCTCTTCTGGACGTAGTCTACGACATCCTCGACCTTCGTAGACCAGTGCAATCGGGACACATACAGCGGCGTCGATGGTACGGCGGGGCGCATCGCATGGTCTGGCTGGCTCGGAGCTGTGCCACAGATGTTACGGCATGAGGGCTTCCTCTTCTTCCTCTCCACTTTAGTGAAGCCCTCCTCGTCAGATTTGTGCTTTGTGGAACCCGACGGAGGCACCTGTTTGGCAGTTGGTCTGCTCCGGCTCTTCTTTTTCCCTCCATTAGAGGACCGCTTGTTTGGCGGGGTGGTTTAAACACAAAAATTATATAAGAACGCTAAACGATGACAGCTCGCTATTCTACGTATAAAAGAAACAAATATTACAATACTAGCGACTCGCCGACTCGCACGTAATATATAAGTAGGTACATACATATTATGTATAGAAAAGTAGGTAGGTACTTAAAAAAATATGTCTATTACTTCAGAAATTATTGATTCCACATAGAAACTTAACCCCCTCCCCTTCGCCCCTCTCCCCTTAAGGTGTGATTTCTGTGATAAAAAGTATCCTATGTCCTTCCCGGGGTCTCAAACTATCTGCATACCAAATTTAAAAGAAAAAAACGAAAAAGACAACAGGTAACAGACAGACAGATAAACAGACAGTTGCTTTCACATTTATAATATAAGTATGGATGAGGATGGTCACAGCCAAATGGATCAGATACAATATAAGAATATAAGATGCGGATCGCGGATCGACAGACAGCTGAATTAGAATTTAATTCAGATGTAAATAAAAAAAGATTTGTTTCTTATCAAACATCTCATTATCTCAATAATACTTAAGATTATAAAATAGTTATATGCCATTACAACGTTATTACTATGATCTCATCTTATTGTTTAATTCCTAATTTTGTTGTTACAGCTGAAAGTGTTTTATTACACTATATATACAATTAAATTTATTTAGAACAGCTCTATCTCTGCTTGTGACTAAAGCGCACCTAAATAGAATCAAGTTAGAAATATGGAATCTCTCACAAATCAAGCAGCAGACATTGTAAACAAAAATGTTAACGGCAAGAATAAAGGAAAAGAGCAAGATTCTTTAAAAAATGACTTTAATAACCTTTTATCTGTGGCGGGTGATTTTGGACTATACCAAGTACTACTATTTTTATCAACGTGTCCATTTTTCATTTTTGGTGCGTTTTCATACTGTACGCAGCTTTTCATGACTGAAGTGCCATCCAATCATTGGTGCAGGGTTCCGCAATTGGAACATTTGACTGATATTGAACGGAGATCTTTGGCTATACCACCGGATGAAAGTGATAACTTCGGATATTCACATTGCACAATGTATGCAGTGAATTGGAGCTCGGTTTCTGAGATGAAACCAAATATTTCATGGCCTATTGAACCTTGTAAATACGGTTGGGAATTTAATAAAAGTGAAATTCCGTATCCAACAATTTCCACTGAAATGGAATGGGTATGTGAAAAAGACAATTATCAAGCGATAGCCCAAGCTATATTCTTTGTCGGATCTATAGTGGGAGGACTAGGTATTGGCTGGATAGCTGATCATTTTGGTCGACTACCAGCTGGAATTCTCGGCAATTTAATTGGATGCATCGCAGGGGCGTCTAGCATATTTACGAGAAATATCACAGAATTTAGTATATGTAGATTTTTTATGGGCATGTCCTATAACACTTGTATGATAATGATATATTTGCTGGTTATAGAATACACAGCTCAAAAATATAGAAACATAGCGGCAAATTTGCCAGTAAGCGTGTTTTTCACTCTGGGCATGATTACTTTGCCGTGGATAGCTCTTGCTTGCGGAAATTGGAGAACGTTATCTTTAGTGACAAGTGTGCCTATGGCCATATCGCTACTTGCCCCAATTGTTATACCTGAGAGCCCAACATGGTTACTTTCCCAAGGCCGAATCGACGAAGCAGTAGAAATAGTTTTGACGATAGGTCGAATCAATAAAAAGAAAATTCCCAGAGAACTAATAGAAAAGTTCAAAGAATCTCCAACTAAATTAGATACCGAAAAAAGTGCAAGTGTTTTGAAAATATTTCGAAGACCTATTTTGCGGAAGATTTTATTTTTGGTGTCTTTAGAATTTATGTGCTGTACTATAATATTAGATGGGTTGCTACGGAGTATCGGGACATTGGATTTTGATTTCTTTTTATCATTTACACTTTTGTCATTTCCACAGTTTCCATCTCTACTTATTGCATCTTTTACTTTAGATTTGACTGGTAGAAAATGGATAACAGTTATAATGATGTTTTGTTGTTGTATTTTTAGTATTTTAATAGCACTAGTACCTAGCGGTTGGTATTCAATATTATGTGCTTTTGTGGCAATATTTTGTGTATATATAAGTTATACAGTGACTTTGCAATGGGCAGCAGAAATGTTACCAACTTGTGTAAGAGGATCTGGCTCTTCCATTGTCCAAATTTGTGGGTATATTGGTACTGTCATATCACCTTTTATTGCGTATTTGAAAGTATATATTACTGTACTGCCTCTAATAATTGTTGGTATCATAGCTGCCATTGGGACAGTTGCTGCCTTGTTTTTACCAGAAACTGCTGGTAGAAATATGCCTGAAACATTTGAAGAAGCAGAAGATTTAGTCAAAAAGCAGAAGTTTTTTCATATTCCATTTTTACGAAAATCATAGTTATATTTAATAAAGTTAATTATAGTTAATAAGTAAATCTAAAGGGTATTTCTCAGCGCCTTAAATTTTCGATTTCTGGAGGTTTATCTCCGTAACTAGCTAATAAAATGGACTGAAATATTTTTTAATGCACCTTAGACTATTATCTAACTTGGACCAATTCCGTTTGTAATATAATTTTATAATTGCATTCTAAATATAAAAAAATCGTTTGAAACTCGTTCTTCTAATTCATATGACGTGTCCGTTCCCCATTTTTTTGAACAAAATTATAAATAACGCGTTATCTTATTCAAAAAACAATATAAATTATAATCACATCGAAAGAAGATTAGTTATCTTTTAACAAAAAAAATGTTTGGTTATATCTATGTTAGTTTACTTATTATAAATAAAGAAATAAAGATGTCCGGCATAAAATTCTGATTAATATAGCACGCGCTTCACTCGATCGTACTCGGCGAAATACAAAAAGTGGGGTAGTCTTTTGTGCGACGAACGGGCCCAAAGGTAGACGTTCGGCCAGGTCAGCATCGATCAGGAGATAAAAAAGCAAGTATTTGATTCATATGTTCATGATTCAGGTGGGTTTCTGATTAATATGTCTAGTTTACAAATTATGTTACAGAGTTTTAAAACTTGAATCTATACCCCAAAAAATACGTTTGAGTTATATATTTTTGTGGTTAAATGCGAATACCGATGTAAATATAATATGTCACGGGTGATCGAAGATTTTAGGTCAAATTCTGATTTATCTAGGTCTGATTCATGCGATCAAAAACCCATATGAATCATAAAGTGGTACATTTTGCTTAAGTTATTTATCATACAATCATCATTAAGATCAGGTCCTAAGCATCACGACACCGTGACTGCGACACAGCGACAGAAAAAATGATATAATATATAGTATAGGATGTCACATTGACGGATGCAATGCAAATAGCCATAGCTGTACTGATGATATGGTACTGCTCAGTCCATTAATTAGATGGTTGCAGAGGCTCCTTTATATTTGTGAAAAATATGTTAAAAGTCATGGTTTACTTTACAATAGTAAAACTCAGTTACTATGGTATTTAAATATAAAAATGGATCTGACTATTACCTGACGTTGTTCTAAATAATATTAAGGTTGATCGTGTTATAAAATTTAAATACCTTGGACATGTAGTAAATGAAATATTAACAGATGAGGACAACATAGAGAGGGAACGTAGAGCATTGCCGATGCGTAGAAACATGTTGACCAGGTTAAAATTCACTCTTTAAGGCCTATTGTCACGTACACGTTTTCAATGATTCTTCTTTTCTTTTCAAATGTTTAGACTCCCTAGATATTGTAGTCATAGATGTTCTGCGAGGCACACACTGATGGGTTTGTTGTTGTCATAAGAAAGAGGATCGCATGTCGCATGAGACAGAGGATAAATTACAGCATAAATTCCATAATGAAAGCTGTAGAAGATTTTGGTCCAAATTTCTCCAGACATAGATTAAAGGATTTTTCATATTATGTTTTAGTTTAAATGTTTAATTTTATTTATTGTTCTTAATGTAGGAAACCTTTGTATTTATTTTATTTAGTTTATAATTTGATTTTAGTTTGATTTACCTACTTTTCAAATTGTGTGGAAAAGTGTCCGAAATAAATATTTATTATTATTGTTATTATTATAAAATTAATAAATAATAAAAAAAGTTATAATTAATAAAAAAAAGAGTAATATTTTATTATACAGGCTTAGTTTTTTTTTGTTTTTATTCCTGTTTCTGATTCACATGTCACGAATTTTGATTCATATGGGCCCTTAAAAATTCAAGTTAAATATCTCAAAAATTATTTGATTAAAATGAGTGTGTAATTCAAATAAATGTTATTTGGCATGTCTTTAATCATAAGAGTATGTTGAATAGAGCCAATAGTGAAAATAATTTTTGGCCAGATAAATCAAACAAAGAACGCAATCTCGGAGAAATACCCTAAAACTCAAAAGAATATATGATGAAAGAAAATTAAGGGAACTATTTAATCAAAAAGTAACTTTGACTGTTTATACAAAATACATATTTTACTAATTTTGTAATTATTTTAATGTTATTAATGCAATATTAGATATAAATCACAATTCTCAGGATGTAAACTTCAAATAATGTTCATTAAAAGTTTCTGCAACTTTTCATGAAATTCTGCTTCTTTTTCTTCCCATATTGTAAATCTTAAAAATAATTTACTAGTCATATTATATTGATTAGTAACCAGTCATTATATTATATAAATTTAAAAGAAATTTATTTAATACTAACGAGCTATCCTCGCTTCGCTCAGGTGCATCCCTAGGTAAGTTTTAATAATTTTTGGGCGGAACTCTAATCTTTTTTCTTAAGTAAAGTAGCCTAACTTACTCCTTATAACATTAGCTATCTGCCAGTGAAAGTCCCGTCAAAATTAGTCTAGCCGTTTCGGAGATCAATCGGAACAAACAGACAGATAAACAAAAAATTTATAAATTATTTTTTTCTTATAAGTACCATATATAATTTCATATGCATTTAGTAATGTTAGTGCAACGAGTGCTAGAAAATAGTGCACAGATTTAGTCAAGTCAAAATTGTGCATTTCCTGGGGGTTTCGCGAACGCCTATAAGTAGCTCTCGTAATTTTTCGTTGATGTATCGATCATAGAACTCATACAATGAAATAAATATATAAAGTGTTCGCATCTTTCATTGTAAGTAAGTAACCCATGTGTTAATCTAGTCTCCAACTTAAAATTCATTTATACCTGTTGTTCTGTCATTATGTGAAGAAATAACAAACAAACACTGACAAAATCTTGCTTTTATATTGTTTTAGAAGAATTTTGCGTTAAAACTGAATTAAAATATAATATTACTAGCATTGCCCGCGGCTCCGCCCGCGTTCAGATGACCAAAAACCAAATTCTTAGGTTTTACATATTAGTATACTCTTACATTGCAGTTTTTGTATTTTTTTCTCAGAAATGCGATATTTTCCCGCGGTAAAAAGCCGCTGTTGACCCGGATAACCAGCTATCATCATACCAAATTTCATCAAAATCTGTCCAGTGGTTTTTTCGTGATGCGGTAACAGATAGACGGACGGACGGACGGACAGACAGACAGACAAAAGTTCTAAAAACTATAGATTCGGACTGTGTATCGATAATAATGTCTATTTCAATTAGATTTTCCAAAAAATATTTAATGTACAGTTAGAATGCTTAGTTATAATTTTATTATATGTATAGACTACAAAAATAAGAAATGTAAAATCTATCTCAATTGAAAAATGCAAGCGGCCTCTAAACGGCTAAACGACGTCACAGTTTACTTCCGTTCATCGTTACGTTACTGGATCCCGGAAAACGGCATAAATAGATCCATTTCCTGTTACTAGCCCTTTTATCTCATTTCTTTTGAATCAAATTGCCTCTATTTACTTTTATGCAAAAATTAATGGAGTGTAACGTGTAAAATGTCTCTCATTGCCGAACTGTATAATTGTATACAAAATTTTATCCAAATACGAACAACCTTTTAAGCATAAAAAAGTTAGAAATACAAACATACAAAATTTCACGCTTTAATAGTATTTCAACCATAAAATAATATTTTCCTTATCTATACTAATACCTATTATAAAGAGGCAGAGAATGTTTATTTGTTTGATCGCGCTAATTTCAGGAACTACTTATCCGATTTGAAAAATTCTTTTTGCATTAGATAGCCCGTTTATTGAGGAAGGCTGTAAGGCTATATATCATCACGGGAAAATGTAAGGTTCCTGTGGGATAGATTTGTTTTGATCTAGGGACGAACCGGAAGTGAAGCGAGGGTGAATCACTAGGCAATAATATAAGTAAATACGCTATCGGCAAACCGTTGCATATTAAAGTCATTTAGTCTTAACTGCACTTGCTCTTAGGTCTATTTACAGCGATATTGGATTTTCATTAAGATATCCGTGACTGCATTTTATTAACAGGCTTTTATAGTCTTAAAGGAATTTATTCCTACTCTATCCATCTTTAGTTTGCAATTTATAATAAATTAATGTTTAAATTACAATTTAAATATTAATATTAGTTTACTATATACTCCTATTTATTATTTTAAATAAAACTACCTTTTCGGGTTATTTCGCGGATTTATTTTAATTTTTGGTTCCCGACGTTACGAATGATTTACAGCAATCATGGTCACGGGAGAGACATGCGAGGCATTCGAAATGTCGGGAACCAAAAATCAAAATAAATCTGCGAAATAATTCGAAAAGATAGTTTAATTTAAAATTTCAAATGTTCGCGTAAATCTAAGATAATATTGTTATATATTATAAGGTTTTGGTCGCGGTTCCTTTGAAGCTCGCTGTAAATCGATACAAAAAAAACTTCTGCGTAAGAAAGAAGCGAAGATTATAATTCACTTAATTCAGATATTGATAGATACAAACAGACAGACAGACAGACACTATAAATAGCTTTTAACGGTTTGTTCTAAAAAAACATCAATATGAAATTGTAATGTTATTTTTAAGTAATTAATATATTTAATATGAAAATAATAAAAATGTTGTTTAAATCGGTAAAATATAATAATAATAAGTGAGAAATAAAAGAGTTTAATATCGAATGATGATCGTAAGTAGATTATGGTCGAGTATTTATTGCTGGATGAGATAATTACTGTCCGCGTGCCATAATATCGATGCAACTTTAATATTTTTGGATAAACTAGTGATTTACCCCCGCTTCGCTCGGATGCATCCCTGGGTACGTTTTATATAGATATGAATAGTTATTGCGAGGGTACCTTAGGATATATATATATATATGTATATATACATATATATATATATATATATATATATATATATATATATATATATATATATATATATATCTTCTACCCATTCTTCATCCCTAGGTACTCGTATATGGATGTGAATGGATATTGCGAGTGTAGCTTAGAAGATATTTATATATATATATATAATGGACTTTTTTGTAGGTCTTTTTAAGATCCACAATTTTAAAGTTCATTATTTTCATGTATCTCTTTAGTATGTTTTTAGGAAGGTTTAGCTAGCGATAACCAAATTTTCTAAGGCCGATTCAATGGAACCAGTTATTATGTCTTCCTGTGGGAATGAAAAAAAAACCTGTAGTAAAAAATATCCTAAATGTTTACCCGAATAATGAGATACACAAACAGACATACAGACAAAAAAAATTAATAACTATTGTTTTGGTGTCTATATTCTGTACACACTACGTTACAGATTTTTTTAATATTTCATGAACAGATTTCGTTAAGTTAAATTTTATTATATGTACAGATAAGTTACCATACCATACGTTCAATTATTGAAATTATATTAAAAATTGTAAAAAAAATTTAAAACGTGTGTAATCGGCTTTACGGATACATTTACTTCTTGTTTTAATTTGAATTTTTTATCCCAAATATGCTTTATTTTACTTGAAATTTCATACATATCCGATGACACGGTTCAGATTTCATACGCCGAATTCTTTATTCAAATGTTAAGTAAATTCAGGAAAATTTTGGCCTGTAATGCGTGTTAAAAAATGTCAATCGAGTTATTACGGTTTTTTTGTATTATGGTATTAAAAGGTCTAACGATTTCAAATTTTAAGGATGCAATGGGATACTTTTTTATATGCATTAGATTACTTTTAAGTTCATTCATGATACTATCGACTCACCCTCGCTTCGCTCGGGTTCGTCCCTAGGTACGTTTGAACGATTAGTATGGAATAGATAAATTATTATATTAACATAGGTATAAAATAAACACTTCCAAACTTTTCAATTTTCCATTCCATTACGATCTCCCTATTTTTTTAATATTTAAACTACTCCTGATACACTCCCAACAAAACAAAAAAGAAATATTAAAATCGGTCCATCCGTTTTTGAGTTTTAGCGAGTCTAACGAACAGCAATTGATTATTATCTAAAGCATAATATAATAAAATTCTGAGTCGAATCTGTACATTAAATATTTTTTGGAAAATCTTATTGAAATAGTCATTATTATCAATACAGAGGCCGAATCTATAGTTTTTAGAATTTTTGTCTGTCTGTCTGTTACCGCATCACAGAAAAACTACTAGAGGGATTTTGATGAAATTTGGTATGGTGATAGCTGGTTATCCGGGTCAACATATAGGATACTTTTTACCACGGGAAATATCTCATTTTTGAGAAAAAATACACGAACTGCATTGTAAGAGTATACTAATATGTAAAACCTAAGAGTTTGCTTTTTGGCCATCTGAACGCAAGCGGGGCCGCGGGCAATGCTAGTATACATATATAGATTAAAGATTAATATATACAGAGTATAAGTCGAATAATTGAGCGTTTTATAGCTAATCGTAAAGTTATTTAAAATTTATCCACACTTAGTGAGATGTTACTTAGATTGACATATTCTAAAACTATCTAAGAGTATGTACTCGTTGCTTAAAAGGGGGCTTTCATCTAGAAACAAAATGACGAAGCGTGGTAAATATATTATTAACTGGCTTCTGTTCTACACTAGCGTGTATATTTTCGTTTATTTTGCCTCTTAAATTATTCCTCTCATAATACGAGATCACATATCGAGGAGCTTTTATGGTATGAATCAACAGTTAAATGAAAGCTACGTTTTTAAGTTTGAAAATAAGCGATTTTCTCATTATTGCGCTTAGAACAAATATATAGATATATCACTGTGATGTGATGAAAATACATAGCTATATAATTTGTAATTGTATGTATTCAGCCCTTCTTAACATCCCACTGCTGGGCACAGGCCTCCCTTCAATACAAACATTCGTGCTCATCACACAAATGTATCTCCCCAGCGGGACTCGAACCCGCGACCGCAGGCGCAGCAAGTAGGGTCACTACAAACTGAGCCAAACATGTCGTCAAATGTTCAAACTCCACTAGATTTCCTTATATATTTTACATCATGCTCTATAGACGCGATATAGACATAGTATAAAAGACTTCCCATCAAGTTGAAATGAACGTAAACTATGAGGTTCGTACTACTCTATTATGCGAGAACTTCGCACCGTAAATAGAATCTTATGAAATTGATTTACGCAGCGAAAGTTACTGGAATTGACTTATCCTCGCGTACGTGATGCTTTATTTATTTTTTATTGCGTTTTGCCCTATTTGTGTAATGTAAATTGAGATAACGAGATATTTCTTAGCAATGTAGAATGAAATGAATGAAAAAATGGATTCTAATATTCTTCATTCTCTGTTTTATATTAGTATAGAAAATTGAGTTGATATTATATTCAGCCCCTTAATCCCACTGCTGGGCGTGGGCCTCCCTTCAATTTGAAGGGGATCAGGCCATATTCCACCACGCTGGCCAAGTGCAGGTTGGCGGACTTCACATGTCTTTCGAAAACTAGGTTCTCTCAGACATATAGGTTTCCTCACGATGTTCTCCTTCATCGTAAGATAAGTGGTAATCATGTTGAAAATGATTCGCACATGAAAATATCAGAGGTGCGAAACCCGGGATTTGAACCCGCTTCACTCGGTTTCCTAAGCGAGTACGTTATCAATGGGCTACCACTGATAGTAAATGATAAACAATTTACACTTACTCATGCTCTCACATATTTACTAGCACAAATTTTTGTGTAACTAATTAGTGAAATGTACCTTGTAATGTTACTTTTGCCAAGTCTTCTCAGGTCTGAGGTTTCTTCTTTCCGAACTGTTAGTAGACTCATGACGTTCAGTAAAAAATTGTAATAATTTAATGCTGAATAAAATATTTTGAATTTGAATTCTTAGCAACCAAATAGACAAAATTTTTAATAACTATTTTTAACCCTCGACGCAAAAACGACGGGGAGTTATTAGTTTGGCGCATCTGTGTGTGTATGTGTGTCTGTCTGTGGCATCGTAGCCCCCGAACGGATGAACCGATTTTGATTTTGATTTTTTTTTGTTTGAAAGGTGAATTAGTCGGGAGTGTGCCTAGCTATGGTTGATGAAAATCGGTCCAAATGGTCGGGGGTTTTTTAAATTTCTAATTTAATCTTGTTTTGGGCTCTATATTGTGTACGTAATACGTGACAGTCATTGTTTTAAAAAAAATATTTTATGTACAGAATTCGCTAAGTTACTGCTTTAGTTATAGATTATATATTGATTTTAAAACCTTCTTTTTTTTAGTACTTATACATTTTTAGGTACAAGTGGTCTTTAAAGTGTAGTAAATGTACATACAACATAAAAAATCTACGGTATAATGTAATGACATTTACAAATAATAATAATGTTGTTTTTAAAGAAAAATTAGATATTCATATCTTAAAATATTGTAGGCTGGCACCGACTTCGAAAATATCTGATTAGGTATCTATTCTAAATTAAAACCTCCGTTTAGTTATTTTTTTACATTTTAGTGCCTGAAAGTCGTTTTTTTTTTAGGTTTTTATTTGTCCACTTTTAGTGTAGACGTAATAAGCAGGTAATTTGTTAGAAGAATTTTTTTTAATAACGTAGTCGATTAAGCAATTTATTGAAAAAAATAATTTATTTGTTGATTTAAAAGAAATTTAATACACATATCTTTCAATACACTTTAACCTGTAATATTCATAGAATACAAAGTTAACAATTTTCCAAACACTTAAAATTTCAAGTAAAGACACCAGAAAATGCTAGTACAGTATAGACACGGTAGTATCTGTCATAACTTAAGCTTATTGCTCACTTAAGAATCAATTGTTAACTCTTAAAGCTATAGCAACAAGGACCATATTTCAACAGGAACAGCTTGTTAGCACTATTTGTTCAAAGTATTGTTACCGCGAATGTTTGCAGTATACTTTTGTGTGTTCTTTTGCTTCACTTTGATGAATATGACGATCCGGTTATATGACGATACGAAATTGTATCGATATTTAAAGCTCAGACGAAAAAAATATATAGAGCTACTATCGACTCAATCTTGCTCCGCTCGGGGTCGTCCGTAGTTAAGTTTTGAAGTTTAATATAGATTCCTAAAATGAAATATTTTTCCGCAAACATACTGACAGGAAGACAAAAAAAGTATTCTAAAACAATAGATTCGTTCTCTGTATTGATAATAATGACTATTTCGATAAGATTTTCTAAAAAAAAATTAATGTACAGATTTGAGTTTTTTACTTATTGCACATAACGGAATATTTTGTAGATGTCATTGTACGGGACTAATGTCTGGTTGGGTCTCACGTAGGATAAGTAATAATTATTATATTGCAATATTGTAAACAAATATTATTTTAAAAAGAGCAACTGTTGAGTTTCTCGCCGGCTCTTCTCAGCAGAACTGCCTTCTGAGCCGGTGGTAAATTCCTCACGGACTGACTGACATTTAATTTTAATTGTAATAATGTAAAAAGTAACGATTCAAAAGGTCTTGTAAAGTTTATTTTGAATAAAGTATATTTTGATTTGATTAAACTGAGTCAACCATAAAAATGTCAGAGTCAAAAATAGTAGCGTATTTTTCTGTTTATGCTAGCTACTATTCTCGATTTTGCCATACAGCTTGTTTACTTTTGTTCGCGATGAACCAAAGAAAGATTGGATATCTTCTCAAAGATTTATATTTGGTCTGCCTTAACATAATTACAATAGTTTTTCTTTGTCCAGTGCTAGTGTCGCGTGCAAGGAGTGGAATTAGAATGTGGGTTGTGTTAGACTGTTAGATGATGTGTGTTGACGTAATGAGTGACGAAGTTGCATTTGAGTTAGTTCATTGGTGGAGTGTATGGCTCGATATAATAAATATAATAAACGTCTTATGATAAAGGCAATAAGGTCGACGATAGGAAAGCTGGCGTCAACAACTTTTTTTTTTCAAAGAATAAGACAAATTTTATAAGATATTTGTTGTTAATTTTCAATTTTAATATTTAAAATGAAATAATGTTACTAATCTTAGAGTTCTTTCTTAGATTTACGCGAATATTTGACATTTTAAATAAAACTATCTTTTCGGATTTTGTCGCGGATTTATTTGCATTTTTGTTTCCCGACGTTTCGAATGCTTTACAGCATCCATGGTCACGGGAGATCTTCCTCTCTCCCGTGACCATGGATGCTGTAAAGCATTCGAAACGTCGGGAAACAAAAATGCAAATAAATCCGCGACAAAATCCGAAAAGATAGTTTTATTTAAAAAATCTTAGAGTTTCTATAATTAATATTGAACAATGTATGGAATATTATGATTACAAGCTCATTCATTAATATTAATAATTTGTTATATAACACGCTATATTAATTGAAAATATATTAAGTTACTATGTCATATAGAGTCATGTAGAGTAAATAGAGTTTAAAATAAAATTTTACATTTACAACATAATATTTATAAGCATTTTTGTCGCTGACGAACAAAATGAAATGCAATTTAAGTTCAATTTTTTGCAAGATAATCGTTGAATATGTTCAAAAATTATTTAATTATAATCATTAATCTAGATTTTTTCCCTACATAAGACGAAAAGTATTGTGCCATGTTTATTCAGTTTAAAAACAGATCTGTTACATTCATACAACTTACTTGAGAAATGAAGGATTTCCCATACAAACTTTAATTCTTCTTTTTACCTTCTTAAGGAATCATATCCAGGATAAAAACTATCGTCAAACTATATTCATACCAAATTTAATCTAAATCAGTTCAGCGGACAAACTAATCCATTACAAACAAACGCACAAACATACAAAAAACCATTTTTTTTATAATATTAAAATAGATATTATCGCACCTCAAAATAATCGCTCCGTTATTTAGAAGGTGAAATTTATTTTTGTGTTTTCTCTACACAAATAATGTCGCTAAGCAATGTGAGTAAAAACGCTGAGCTCGTTTTACAACTAGGAAGCAAAGTTGCTGACTGCCTTTGAATTTAAATTTGTGAGCATCTAACCGCAATATGCGGCTTCGGTTATGTTTTCTACAGTACCCAATAAATTGTTGAAAGTTAAGTTGAATATAATATACAATACTAGATAGGGTTTTGTGAGTAATTTATATCCATCTATCTCCTATACATAATATAATATAACTCTGAGTTGAATCTGAGCATTTTTTTTGGAAAATTTTATTGAAATAGTCATTATTATCGATACAGAGGCCGAATCTATAGTTTTTAGGATTTTTGTCTGTCTGTTTGTGACTACATCACGAGAAAACCACTGGACAGATTCTGATGAAATTTGATATGATCATAGTTGGTTATCCGGGTCAACATATGGGATAATTTTTACTGCGGGAAAGATAGCTTATCTCTGAGAAATCTATACTAAACGTTAAAACGTTGCGCGGAGCGAGGGTGAGTCGCTAGTATGCCTATAAAAGACTAAAAAATAATTAGCGTTTATCCTTCTGTCTGTATATATGTACGCGCTTATCTTAAAAGCTATTGAATAGTATATTACACCGGTATACTGACGTAACTAGTATACAAACAGCACTATCAAGTTACATGATAAGATACGAGGCCTGTGTTATGGAAACCAGATAGTTGATACACTACACATACATAACTTTAAATACATACATGTTATAAATATATAAACACCCATGACTGGAGCGCAGATATTCGTGCTCATTGCACAAATGAATGCCCCCAGTAGGACTCGAACCCGTGACCACTGGCACTACAAGTAGGGTCACTACAAACTGAGCCAAACGTACCGTCAAGATGATAGGATCTACAATATCGAAAAAAGCTTTTTCTCTTTGTTTTTTTAAACATAAAATTTTAGAATGGTCAATGTGCAATATAATATTCTTAAAATCTGGAATAGCTTACCAGCATAACTAAAATATTGCTCATCTTATTTATAATCCGTATTAATATCATAAATGTTAACGTTTGAAAGTATGGATGATTGTTACTCTTTCACGCCAGAACTGCTGAATGGATCTGGATGAAATTTGGCACAGAGATAGATTATAGTCTAGAATAGCAAATAGGCTACTTTTTTATCCCAGAAAAATGTACGGTTCTCATAGGATAGATTAGTTAGGCGAACCCGAGCAAAACGAAGGTGAGCCGCTAGTTTTGTTATAATTCCATATCAATAAAGAGCAACATTGTAATTCAGTATGGAGATAATTAATAAGCCGCTAATTTTTTCCTGATAATTTATTTAGGTATACGAGTATTACTGTTACAAATCAAATTGACTTTTCTACATAAATAGATAGTATCAGAATTATAACTTTATTTATTATGATTTAAAAATGTATTTCAACAGGTTTTTTTTGTATTTGCTATAGGCAAGTTATCCTCCTTCTAATTACTAGTAAAAAAATGAAAATTTACGTTGCTACAATACTAATTTACAATATTGTTCTTTGCAATCAATATTTGACATGAATCCTCCATAGATTCGATCTAACAACAAAAATATGATTTTAATACTTCAAAAATATTTGAAATTCAATTGAAAATTTTATGATACAAATATAAAAAAAAACAGTAATATATCTAAACTTGTAGAGTAAAATTGCTTTTACACGGTTTTATATATTACAGGTAATATAGGGAGAGGACACAGTCAAGGTATAAGCGTTTTATTTTATTAGTAGCTTTTATTTATTGAAGGCAGTGGTTGCCCAGTGGTAACGCGCTCGCTTGGGAAACTGAGCGAAACGGTTTCCCCCTATCCTCTCCCGTATTAAAGGGAGCCCCGTGCCCTCGGGACAGGACAGTGGGATGTCAAAAGGGATGAATACATATACACACAAATTTTCAAACAGTAATAGTAGGTACGAGTATTATATATTAAAGTCAAACCGCTGTCCTCCTACCCATGCTCACACCATAAGCTAGATTCCCCCGTAGACGCATACATTATAAATGCTTTGCGGATATCGCAATTCACAAAGCTACGAATTCAACTGAATTTTATTTCCCAATACGAATGCTTATGGCCTATACTCTATCTTTATTTTATATACGACATATTACTATAGAAACTTCTCATTTAATGAATTTGTTCTATAAATGAAGACGTAGAAGAAGCGAGAAAAACACATATTTTAACGTTTAGTATAGATTTCTCAGAGATGAGATATTTCCCCGCAGTAAAAAGTATTCTATACATACGAGTACATATGTTGACCCGGATAACCCACAATTGTCATACCAAATTTCATCAAAATCCCTCCAGTGGTTTTTCCGTGTGGTCACAGACAGACAGACAGACAGAGAGACAGACAAAAATTATAAAAACTATAGATTTGGCCTCTGCATCGATAATAATGTCTATTTCAATAAGATTTTCCAAAAAAATTAATGTACAGATTCGGCTTAGGTACAATTTGATTATATACATATATAGAAAATATTTAGGTCAGGGGCATTGTCTTCTCAAGGACTACTGTCTAGACTTTAAAACTTTCATCCAACGACTGTAATAATTACCCATCTCTCAAACATAATTTTTTTTTTGCCATAAAATGTATACAAATATTATAAAGATTGTAATATTTTCATTACTCGGCTATCAAACCTAAAATCACCGATGCAGTTGTCACTTTTACCACCTCTATACCAATTTTCCTTACAAAGCTATCTTATATATAATTAAACGAACTTATGTGTATAACAAGACGATAGCATTACACAGTGCGATCTGTATTGCATATACCTGAGCTCAACGTAACATTCAATTAACTAAGCTGCCTACATACTGGAACTCACCTATCGATATTAGTGATGTTAATTGATTCTATATCTTGGTACATGGCTTTAAAGGTCATTATCAGAAATATCAAAATATTGATTAGTAGCCTCTTGATGGAAAACATCATTCATATATGAGTACAAAATAACGGTAATTTTTAGAGGATGTCTGGATAATGACTAGATTTATTTTTTTATTATTCACGACTGGTCACGTGTCTTCCTTCAATGCGAGGGACATTAGGCTACCACTTACCAAATGCGGGTTAGCAGACTTAACATGTGTTTGGAAATCTAGTTAAAATCTCTTTGATATATTGTGGGTTTCCGTTTCATCGTGATGTTTTTTTTGCCATATCAGCAAGTGGCAAAATTAGCATAAGGATTAAAATCGTTCGAACCTGCTTCCCATGGTTTTCCAAGCGTGCACACCACCACTGTTGATAAAATACCTGAAATGCCAAGAAAATATATTTGAAGGAAAATACATTTTAATTAATATATCAGATTTAATCACAACTTTAATCATAGTAATTAATTTTTAATTAACATTATATTATAGTATTAATAATATGCTCTTTACGAACTATAAGAATGTTTTTAAGCATTATAAAATGTATACTAATAATAATATTTAATATATGAGATACAACAGACTGTATCTGGTTTCACTCATGTGACTATCGTGATAGTGGTGGAGGTGGCTCAGAAGCTTGGTAATTCAGCCAATCGTGATGACAAAAGACGCACTTTGAAGGTGTATCTTGTGGATTGCTTCTGGTACTTCTCTGATAGCTGAGTGGACCGCGAGAGTAATCTTCTCATTGTTATGATCTGCCTAGGTAGACCAGTCATCGAGGCGTCATGGTTGCATCTCTGCTACCCTGCGGTACCTCATTAAGACAGGTTAGGTTTCATTGAATTTCAGCGGAATCAGTGGAAGGTGAAACTTCACACTTCTATGCGTAAATCAATCAAATATCAATTATCAGCAATATGTTCAATATCAATTTTTAAAAATTATTATTACGCTATATATGTAAACATTGATGATGCCTTTTTATGGTAACTTTATTAACAACATAATATGTTACACATTATTAATAATATATATTATGTTGAACAAATTAAAATACTATTTTTTTTTTTAAATATTTCTAAACAGCTAGATTATTTAAATTGTATAGCGGATCAAAACTTTATAAAATACTACCTACATATTGTATTAAATTACCACAATACAATATTAATATTTAAGTAATTAATATGATTTCAATTATCATGCTTCTGGTTAGCAAAAATATATCTAATAGATCTACATACATATTAGTGATAGACTGAACTGATTTTAATTAGGCTTTATCGCGGATACACAAGTGAAACGGGAATATCATGCTACTTTTTATCCTGAGATAAAGAAAAGGTTTTGATCTTGATCGGGATAGAGGATAGAATTATTAGATATTTTTGTAAAACGAGGGCGCGTCAAGTTGAGAAGAATCGCTAGTTTCATGTAATTTACACGATCGTGTGAACGACGATCAAAGTGATCCAAGTAATAATTAAGTACGACCTATTTAAATACAATCAGAAATAAATTCGACGCAGCAGTTTTAATCAAAACGCAATAAGTGTTATAATTAAATATTGACAGCGAAATTCTCATATAATTTTCATTGAAAACGTTCGTCAAATTGAATTGTAAATGTAAATTTTATAACTAAAATCACTAAATTAAATATTCTGATAAATACAAATGAAATGTCATGAACAAATTAACATGACAATATTATTATTTCATTAAAAGTATATGTACAAAAAGCTATGATTTTCATCACTTTAAACAAATAAATGTCGAAGTTTAATAATTAATTAATCGACTGGAGTCTCAACAACTTTCGTCTGTAAATAATTCTCAAGTAAAATTAGTATAGCTAAATAGCTATATTTAAGAATAAATACTGTATGATATAATATTTTAAGTTTGAGACAAGTATTTTAACAGATACTCTTGAAAATAAATAGGTGATGCGAGAGTAGGTCATTGTACTTAGTTCCAATTTTGCAAGACCTTTTTTACATAATTAAAATATGCCATACATTTATTATACATTTTCCTTATATTGGCCTTTACTTGTTGTGCTTTTTAGTGTGAACCACTCTGTTGGCAATTCCAACATGTACATTTTTATAGTTGGCAACAATTTTGTAATTATATGTAATTATTATTTTTTTGTAACTGGCAATACTTCCTTCTTCCATTCTTGTTAAAAAGTTTTCCTGTGTGGTGGCGGACAGTAAAATAAAGTGTGATGATGAAAAGTGCTTCGAGGTTTCATTAACCAGCCCCTATAGACAAAATAATAAAGCCGCTCACCCCCCGAGACACTCCTCTGTGAGTAAATTTTGTCAATCAATTGAGATAATAACAATCAAAACATACCATATTATAGTATGTTTGTTTATTTTTGAACATTTTATTACGAATTATATGGAAGATTATGCCTTTACCACTTCTGGTTTTCACGACAGCCCGTCTTGCGCCATCCGCACCCAGTAGGCTCCAGCGACTTTGACCAAGCCGTCGGCTTACATTGTAGGAGGCCACGCTTCGTCTTCCGGCACGTGACCGCCACTGGAGAACTTTCCGTTTCCAACGACCATCCGTTATGCGAGCAATGTGTCCTACCCACTGCCAAGAAATTCTGATCATAAATCATTTTTTGCCCATATAAACTTTATACACCCTTTTACCCTTTCAAGGGGTGAATTTCGAAAAAATCTAATAAATATATTTCTTATTTTTTAAATACCATTTTTCGTGTATTTGACATTAAGAATGACAGAGTCAGTAAGAACTAATCTTTATAAAAAATAATAATACTCTTTATTATACACCTTATAAAACAAACAACGTAAATAATACAGAAAGGAAAAATGTACAGCAGGCGGCCTTAGCGCTAAAAGTGATCTCTTCCAGGCAACCTTGACGTAGAGGAGAAGAGTGTGGTAAAGACGGTAGGTAGGTGTTGTGCAGATTAGGTAATAAAATAATATGCAACATACGTAAACTCACATATTCTTTAATTATTATATAAATAAATAACATTGCATGCATATTAAGGAACATGCTACAACCAATCTTTTCATTTCCAATTATTAAATGGGTCTTAGAGTTATCTTAAAACGAAACAAGAATTCCAAAAGTTCAATTCATGTCGGCCATGTTCCTAACAAAGCGTCTCTTTCCTTTGTACTGTACTTAATCTACCAGTAATATTATCATTTCAACCGACAAGCTTTTCTAAAGGAAACACAACTCTTCCATCCAAATCTAATTTTAATCTGACTTCAATTATCAGTTCTTGCTTTGCTGATTTACTTTAAAGGGTTTATGGGTAGAATTTCTTTATTTGTAAGACTAAATCTTTATAAAAGAAAATCGTAAGCATTTTCGCAAGCTATTTTTTTAGGATTTTGTGTATATTTCTGTATTTTACTAAGCATGAGTGATGGAAGGTGGGTATAATATCAATACATCTATTCGAGCACAATAACATCTACTTTTTCTTTTATTTATGTTGGGAAATACATTTACGCATATCACTTGTATACAACACTATAATATATGATTTTGAATTTATCTATATATGAATTTATATATATATATATGCAATTCGTATTTCTTTTTTCTTATTTCTCTACTATAAACCACAGAAAGAATTGATAAAACAAAAAAGTACTAAGTTTAAACAAATAAGTACTAAGGCGACGAAATGGCTATCCTCAGTAAGATTAGCTATTATGGCTGAAATCTCATCACACATCTAATCATCACAGCTAATCGACCAATTATAATGACATTTAGCTAATTATAATCAGGATTGATACCTGCAAGGAAAATATTGTAAGCCACTATAATTTACAAAATTTAGTAAAAAAAATGTTATATACTCATATTATTGTAATGAAAATATAACTGTTTAATTGTTAAAGTTTACATAAAACTATCTTTCCGGATTTTTTGTGGATTTATTTTAATTTTTGGTTCCCAACGTTTCGAATGCTTTACAGCAATTATGGTCATGACATACAACGATTTTAGACGTCTCAAAGGTACTATATAGTTATTACAGATAGTACCTACTCACAAAAGATCAGAAAAGATAGTTTTATTTTAAGAATTCAATATCGGCGTAAATCTAAGTTAGCATTAATTATTACATAATCAATAACATATTAAATTTAAAACATAAAAACTAAGAAAACTAGTTTTACTTTTATAATACCATCCATTTTGTTTGGTGCTTTTTAATATTTAACTCCCAAAACAGATCTCATGGAACAATACAATTAATAACAGCCTTTGTTTTAGAAGGAAAGACAAGGAATCTTCAAAATATTTATATAACCGCGATGTCAACAATTGTTTGCAAGATATATGGCGGGTCTAATTTTATTATTTGGAAGCATATTTCACAGGCACATCGCATTTGTTGGGCTTACGATGTCATCTGAAAGGACGATAGTGATGTGTTACAGAGTATTTTAGATTCTAGACGTTATCATGTTATTGTGAAAATACGTCTAACAAGATTTTTGCGAAGATTTAATTATTTAAGATATTAATTTAACATATTTAGGATAATATATAGTGATTTTGTGAAGGAATTTATAAACTACTAGCATTGCCCGCGGCTCCGCCCGCGTTCAGATGACCAAAAACCAAATTCTTAGGTTTTACATATTTTAATATACTCTTACATTGCAGTTTTTGTATTTTTTCTCAGAAATGAGATTTTTCCTGCGATAAAAAGTATCCTATATGTTGACCCGGATAATTAGCTATCACCATACCAAATTTCATCAAAATCCCTCCAGTGGTTTTTCTGTGATGCGTTCCCAGACAGACAGACAAAAATTCTAAAAACTATAGATTTGGCATCTATATCGATAATAATGTTTATTTCAATAAGATTTTCCAAAAAATATTTAATTTTATTATATGCATAGATGTTGCACTTTATTTCAAACAACTCTACTGTAGCGGTTGTCAGCAAAAGTTAATTATTCCTTTAATTTTCACATACACTGTACGCTATATCTTACAGTCGTTAGTCCAGAATTTACAAGCCATTCGAGTACATTCTAGGATATACACAACCGATATAAGGGCAATTAGTATACTAATGAGGCAGTAAATTCAGGAAAATATTTCGGGAATGCGGTCTGATGCAGTCGGGTTTTCGGACGTATCGAATGATGGAAGGCTTTCTGTAGTTTATCTGGCTTGTAATAATTATAACATGGTTAATAATTTTTCTTTGTTTATTGTGGACTATATATAATTTTTAAGGGTTTGTATAATATTAAGACATATTATTTTTATTTTTTTGGTTTTAAGTTTTAACCACTCCGTCTGTTCGGTGATAGAGACCATTTTTCTCAAACGAATAGAAATTTTGTTAAATTAATATTATATTAAGACACTAGTTACGAGTACAATATATTTTCATCTGAAGACACGTCATGTTGTTTTTGTTCTTCGTAAACTCTTCTTCTCGTCTTTGTCCTCGCCTTATCCCGTTATGCGGGGTCAGATTTCCTTATCATGGGACGCCACGTAGATCGTGTGTTCGCGTCCTCATCGGTGAGGCCGAGGCATTTCAAGTCCCTCTGGACAGTCGTCATCCAAGTAGCTTGGGGTCTTCCCCTGCCCCTCTTGCTTGTTGCAATGGAAAGGCACTTTTTCACCACCTAATGCTCCTCGCTGCCGTACAGCAGTGTTGGTCGTACTGCCATTTTATACAGCTTGCCTTTAGTTTTTATTGGCATTTTAGCGTCACATAGTACCCCTGTGAGAGTGTGTCACTTCATCCATCCCGATGTCATTCTTTGTGTTATGTCTGCTTCAATAGAACCATCTTCGGAGAGAACGGATCCTAGATACTTGAATGTTATAACTCTAGGGATGGCCGTGATGCCCGGGTGAAGTGAAGCGCTGGGGTTGAAGTTACAGAACATATACTCGGTTTTTGTCCTGCTAATGCGTAAGCCATTTTGTTCTAGCGACTCTCTCCGTTTCTCTAAGTCTTCCTGTAGCTTTAGCACACTGTCAGATAAAAGAACTACGTCGTCCGCATACAAGAGATTCCACGGAGTTGGTTTTTGAATTTTTGCCGTCAGATAGTTCATGACTACATTAAATAGCAGAGGGCTCAGTGCACTGCCTTGATGAACGCCAACTTTTATGTCAAAGCTGTCAGATAGACCTGCTGAGCTCCTGACGCAGGCTTGGACGTTGTTGTACATGTCCTTAATAAGGCGTATATAGTGTTCAAGTATGTTATGCGCCCTAAGTGCCTGCCATATCACAGTCCTTGGTACTCTGTCAAAAGCTTTTTTAGGTCTATAAATACCGTCCACAGGTTTTGATCGTTTTCTTTAGCTTTTTCAATTACCAGTCTTACAGCATGAATTGCATCCATAACGCTCTCTAACGTCTCCCTTATTTTTGTAAAAGGGGACAAGTATGCTTTTTCTCCAAACATCTGGCATTTTTTCAGCTGTTAAGATGTTATTAAACAAATTAGTTAACCATATTTACCCGCCCACCTTCAAGGACTTCCACAGTTCAGCTGGAATGCCATCAGACCCGCAGGCTTTGTGATTTTTCATTTTCAGAATAGCCTTTTCGACTTCCGTTATGGTGATTTGATTTACGGGTCCTTGTGTTCTGGTTCTTCGATTTCAGCCTGAGAACTCCTCATTGAGCAATGTATGGTAATACTCGTACCACCTTTTACAAATATCTTTATCAGATGTTAGCAGCATGCCTTTGCTGTTTTTGATTTATTCTTCGCAAACTCAATTATGAAAAATATAGGTTACTTTTGATTTACCCAAAATTATGTTGATTTGATAAAAAAAAGTGGTACATACCATAGTAAAAATAACATAAATAATCGAGAGGAACTTGTCAGCTACCGTGCACATCAAATAAATGACAGCTTCTTTTCTCCCTTTACACTTAAATTTTTTTTATGAAAAATTATGATTCAAAATGCTTGAAGGTTGTTATTTAAATGGTCTTAATTTTAGTTCGGGAGTTTGTAAGTTATCACTATATAAATTAGTTAAAATACACTCAGTTATTTTTGAGTGATAAGTAAACAGATATACAGACCAACAGACATACAGACAAACAGATAAAAAATTCAACAACTATGGTTTTAAGTTTTTTCTGTACACAATACGTAATAATTATTGTTTTTAAAAATTATTTTATATATTGCACAGATTTCACATTTCATAATGACTACGAACGTACCTATTGGTAGTTTATTTTTAATTAGAGTAATAAAAAAAATACAGCCGAATTGAGAATCTCCTCCTTTTTGAGGAAGTCGGTTGAAAAACCTTTAAGCAAAAAATTTGTACGAAACATTGTTGTTCTGTGATTATCATAAACAGTAATTAAAATATGAACAAATATATAGGGTCAAATTTGTACTGATGAAGTGGTTTGCGGTTTCGAATTCGCGGTTAACTGATTTTAAATTAAACCTTCCACCAAGCTTCATAATGTAGTGCTTGAATTTAGGGTATCTATAATTTGTTTTCAATATTGCCATTACAAATATAATAAAGTTGCCTGCTCGATTCTTGCACATTTTTTTATATTGGCCGAAATATATTTTGTGAGAGTGCTGGTGACTTGCTTGAACGGGTTCTGGATTCGAAATCTCGGTCAGACTAAATTTAGTTATCAAGTATTTCTGTCAAGAAATTCTCAGAAACAGCCTAGAGTTGGAAAGTTGGCGATGTTTCACCCTCGTGCCTTGAATATTACGTAAAACCGTCGAAAGTGCGTCGAATTGTCATCCGACCGTTGTTAAGTATAAGGATGACAGAAATAGACAGTGCACTTGTGTTTGCGTCTATATTTGTGCACTATAATATCTCCTGCACACACATAGTATGTCTCAGTAAGATTGGCCGCCATGGCCGAAATCGATTAGAAGTCGAAATAATTATTTTATTATTATAAATACATATATTTATGCTGTTCTTTAAGTATATAAATCGGCGTTGTGTGAATATCACCTTAGTTCATGTTTATAAAATAAAAATAAAAATATCATTAAATATAGAAAAACTAAATTAAAATATAAGTCTATACATAGTATCGTATCCATAAGTTGGACTAAGGGTCCAGGGTGAAAACTGGTAATAAATAAACGTAGGTATAATAAAAATTTTATTTTTGTCCGTCTGTCGGTAAATTAAAAAAGCAAAATGTCACACATGTTCTTCTACTAAATATGAAAATTAACTCTGAAGTCTATGAACACACATGAAAGTGCAAATTTTGTCCTTTCATGTGCCTTGCAATAATAAATTTCGCGTATCATTGAATTCAAATGCGCTACTTAACTTGGCCAAATGAACAGAATTCCGCCAAATTTCGAGCTGAAATATACTGAGCCATATATTCGTCTATGATATCTATAAAATGTAGAAACGTTTCATGTAAAACCTTAATATTAAATTAAAAGTAAATTCTCTTATATTTTCCGGACGACTATTATATTGCGAAATTTTAAGTTAAACTACACTTAACACTTTATTCGATGATATCTTATTTTAAAATATACATATATTAAAAAAAATTGTGATGTCTAACTACATATTTTTTGAGTGAGTAATTATGAGCTTGCTAGCTAGCGTTCTCTTAAAGAGTATATTTCTAAAAGCTTTTATTCAGCTTTCAATATTTATTAGTAGGTATGTTTGTATGAGTCAAGCTTCTTGGATCTTGCAAGCTGAATTAGAACCACTTCTTCTTATCCTACAAAGTAAAAATTTTATGTGTTGATTCAGCTCCAATGATAATGACTTTTTATGATAATTATGACCTGATTCTCTATCTAGGATGGACTCCTTGCTTGGTAACTCCTCAACGGCTACCAGTGCAGACACGATTCAACTATTGAAACCCGTTCTAGAATCCACCATGACTTGGTTGCTGCATCCAGGATAAGCTCCGAATGAGAAAACTGCTCAGCAGTCAACGGTATAGACGCTATTTTTATACGCATTTATCTGTGATACAGATGACTTGTAAACACAATGATTTTTAAACTAAAAAATTAGCTAAATAAGTAAATAGCAAAAAAATTTTTTTTAAACAAACATTAGAATGTGCTAAAAAGAAGAAAATAATTTTATAAAATCTAGGTTCCAAGTATGCGTTTTAATTAATTTATTACTTTTGTATCATAATATAATAAATCTATAGAATGAATGTGCTATTTTATATACAACTAAACATTTTACATACAAACTTTTATCCTCATTTTGACCCTATTAACGGATGATTTCAAGGACAAAAACTATCCTATGTCCTTCTGAGGGTCTCAAACTATCTACTTACCAAATTTCATCTAAATCGGTTTAGTATTTTTTGATGTTATTCGGTACAAACAAACAAAAAATCTTCTCTTTATAATATTAGTATAGACAAAGATTTTGCTAAGAATTGAATGCATAATATTATGCAATATTACGCGAACTTTTGACTAACTTTCAAAATGCAATAATATTTCTTTATAATGTACTGATTCGGCGAAACAATTGTGCAATATCAGGTTCGCATTCAAAAGACTCGGCAAGCCATATAAATGGGTATTTCGTTTCCAAATTTCAAACTAACGAAAACAACAAGTTATTTCTCTTTGTGAATTTGTATTTCGCAATTGTCACAGAAATAGTAATGTTTTTACTTGAATAATATACCGACTTCAAAATAAAAGATCTTGATTTTTCAAGTATATTTGTTTGATAACTGATTTGTTTTAATTATAATTGAATAGATTTTGTGTGTTATTTCATCTTAAATTTTAGATGTAAAATACTGTTAAAGGTAATTTTATAGGTGTAGCTTCATTTTTTTTTAACGGAATGGCAGATGTAGTTTTAGTGGACATAATAGCGTTACCAGAGAATACAAGATTTACTTATCACTTGTATTTATTTTCAAATCTAATCAAATCAACACACAGTTAAAATATACTTTTACAAGCACTTTTGAATCATTAAATTTACATATTTTATTACAATTACATATTTGTCACAATAAAACAAAAAATATATAATTACTAGCAACTCACCCTCGCTTCGCTCGGGTTCGTCCCTGGCTTGTTTCCCAATACAAGCTTTCATCCTATTTTCACACCCTTAAGATATGATTTCCGAGATAGAAAAGTATTCTATGTCCTTCCTAAGATCTCAAATTGTCTTCTTTCCAAACTTCATCTAAATCTGTTCAGTAGATCCAGAGATTACCCCCTACACCGTCACAAACTCACAAACTCACAAATTCACAAACTTTACCGCTTTATAATATTAGTATAGATAAGAAAAACACAATCCATGTTAGGTTCTTACATCAATAATGATTATTCGTCGATTGACAATTTCTATTAACGGCCCTTTGTTCTTGTATCAACACCATGTATACCATAACAAAATTATTAATTAAACTTGATTTACATAGCTATACAGTATTCTTCTAAGAATTAATTTCTCGAATTACATACATATGTACATAACAGCCATACCTTCAAACATTGCTCCATATATCTTTCTCTTTATGTATAAGCGGACAGTTATATCATAAATCAAGTCTATATAAGCGCTGTTCTAAAGAACTTCCCTTTCAAAAACTTCGAGGGTACTCAACGTCCATGAACGAGTGTTAGTGATGAAATTTATAAGTACGCTTTTTTCACGTTAAATCATGATATTAATTAAATTAAACTTAGCATTAAAATATTTGGTAAGTATTATCAATTATAGTTTTAATTGTAATGTTTTCTATATTAATATTATTAGGTGTAAGAAATTATTTTTTTGTATGTTTGTTTGTTATGGATAAACTAAAAAACGACTGAATCAAGTTTAAAAATGATTCAACGTGTCAAAAGCTACATTAACAGCGAGTAACTTGGGTCATATTTTATTTTCAAAAAAATTAGAGATCCCCACGTAAATTGCAATAATGTAACCTAAGGTAACAAAATTTTGCCTGTAATCATTATAGTATACTCGTATAATATTATTAAATAAATCCCCTATAATCATTATTTGGCACATGTATTCAGCCCTTTTAACGTCCTACTGCTGGGCACGGGCCTCCCTTCAATACGAGGGGGATCAGACCATAGTCCACCACGCTGGCCAAGTGCGGGTTGGCGGACTTACATGTCTTTTGAAAACTTGCTAGGTTCTCTCAGACATGCAGGTTTCCTCACGATGTTTTTCCTTCACCGTAAGGCAAGTGGTAATCATGTTAGAAATAATTCGCACATGAAAATATCAGAGGTGCGAGACCCGGGATTGAAACCCGCTTCTCTCGGTTTCCCAAGCAAGCGCGTTACCACTGGGCTACCACTGCCTATTTAGCACATACATTTACATAAATCCTATCATCCGATAGTAATAAAATATTTTATATATTCACCTCAAACCTAAAAAGAACTTTGATAGATAGTAGGAAATTAAAGTTTCTCGAAACGTACGCTTTAAAAACTTTGAATGCGCCAGACGTCTGCGTGTTGAATTGAGTGCCACTACACTCCATACGAGACTATTTCAACAACTCATTTGTCTATGCAAATTAGACATTGAAGTTGAAGAAACATCTTGCTTATCTATAAATGTAATAAAATTCTGAGTCAAATCTGTACATTAAATACTTTTTTTGGAAAATCTTATTGATACCGTCATTATTATTGATACAGAGTCTGTCTGTCTGTTTGTCTGTTATCTGTCTGCATGTTGTAGGTAGGTACGTTTTGACGCTTAGTATGGAATAGATAGACTATATATTATATGTATATATACAATTAGGTTTGATGAGTTTTATATCCCTCACTTGAGAAATGATTAATTTTCACACCCTCAAGGGATAATTTCCAGAATAAACTATGTCATATCCTTTCCATGGTCTCAAACTATTTCAAAACCAAATTTCATCTAAATCGGTTCAGTAGATTAAGCGTTAAAAATGTTACAGACAGACAAAGTCACTTCTGCATATATAATATTAGTATGGATAGATTATACACAGCAGTACAGTCTAAGTACTTTGTAGTAACAACATGAACTAATGGTCATTATTTTCACATTTCCTAAGGTATCCGTAGACCGTTACTCACGAAGTGAATGTAGATGATGCGAGCGTAAAATTCACCTCACGTGCATCGAACGAACTCTGCTTACACCTAATTACACGTATGCACTTTAGGCTGATTACACATGCAGCGATTAAAAAACGTCAATGATTTTATATTATGATTATATTGTGATTTAGTGGTACTTTGATAGAAAAAAGTCTATATTATTCCTAAAGTTAAAAAAAATGGATAAATATGTTAATTTAATTTTATAGTTACAAAGATTATTTCTAGTTGTTTAAATGACTACGATGACTAACAAAATCAAAGTAGTAAAATTTTCTTCAAATAACTTTTTGTGTAGAGTTATTGGATTGGATCAAACGTCGCAGCTGAATATTCCGTTACTTCCTTAATAACAAATTAAGGTTAAGTGAGGTTTGTAATAATTTTCATATTTACTATATATAGTCATATATATATATATATAGTTCTCTAGTAAAAATAAAATAGAATGAAAAAAGAATATTATACAATATACATATATAAAAGTGGCAATAGTTTCGCACTAAAACGTCACATGGGGCAGAATTAATAGATCCTATTACAAGAGGGAAATTGTCGATTTGTCACAAATAACAATGGTACCCTTGCGCCTCGTAACATTACCGCTCCCATACTGTGCATCCGCCAAGTACATATATAGTAACGGTCATTTAGAGACTTACTATCTATCGGTAGTTTTGAGCAGTCTCATGATGTAATTATTCCATTGCCATGGCTATTATAACTGTCTCGGTGGTCTAGTGGCTAGCATGTATGCCTGCAGATCCGTAGGTCCTGAGTTTGAGTCCCAAATCGGGCCAAGTTTAATTACTGAGTTTTTCTGTTAAAATACTCTCAGTAACACCCCGAATTTGGGAAATTTGCGGTATTTCACCCCCGTGCCTCGGAGAGCTTGTAAAGCTATTTGTTGGTCCTGCGCCTTTACTTTGGCCGGTCCTGTCAAAGTATCGTCCCATCGAACTTTGAGAGTAAAAGGAATAGAGAGTGCACCTGTATCTGTGCGTAAACTGTGCGCTATAATATCTCCTGTGCATCTGGCTAGTCTCAGTGAGGTTGGCCACCGTGGCCGGAATCTGTCAGGAGAACACTATTATTAGTTATTAGTACTTATATTATATTACGCTTATTAGTTTTATTAAAATTAAAAAAAATAAACTCTTTGTTATCATTGACAAATCAAACAAACACAACAAAAAAGGTCCTTTTAAACAATTTCAGTTAGGGCGTATGAAAGTACATAAATATGTGCGTTGACCAAAGGAATCTTTATACTTTTAACACTCATATCCTAATAGGACGACAACTCGATACAACCGGGAAGAGATAAGATTCAGGTCTGATAGCATAACGTACTCTCCGAAGTACATTAGCTTCTCAACTCTACTGTCTACTCTACAACTGTTATTGAGTATTTATTTGTAGAAAAAACTAAATAAATAATGATGACCCGACTCGGAACTCATATATAGGACTTTCAGATCTGCCATGCCTGCAACCTTACATGCTAGCCACTAGACTAACGAGATAAAACGTCAATGACAAAAACTCAAAGCTAATCTTATCCGTCCATTTGTTTCCCAAAAATGAAATAAAATCCATATTTTAAACGTTAAACGCGTAAAGTAATAAAATTTTCTTCACTTAAAAGGATTTGTGCTATTCTATTTATAGGAAACATCATAATGTAATACAAAACTACACGACCTCACGTATCAGAGACCAACATACTCTATAAGTAAATGTTCCCGCGCCACATGTGAACGCTTTGCTAACGAATATACAGATTTAAAAGAGAAAATGTGGTCGTATTCAAAACAAAATTTGAATGCTCGACATTTCTGAGGTTATGGAGTCAAATATTAAAATTATTGGAAAATTGATTATTTTATAGTATATTTACTAGAAGAATAAAATCTCTATTTTCAATTGTTTATTGAATATGTTTTTAAAATCATTCAATCGTTGGTTTTAGTTAACATTATTTACACAAAAGTAAAAATTACATGCTAATCGCTTCTTAACGCTTTAAAAAAAGCAAAGTTTGTAAGCAGCCTTAAAGTATCGAGTGCATCCAGAGAGTGGATCCTTTACGACCGCCTTCAGACAATTTGGGCTAATTGCTCGGATACAGAGACAAGTTTTACAACTGAATAATTTAGTTCGCTTTACGTTTGTTGAAAATACTGTACAGTTTTGTTTTCCGGAAGATACAATCTTTGAATAAAGTTCTTAGCTCTCGGTTATACCGGAATTTAATTTATGTTCAAATGCGTTTGCATCGCTACAAAATTTGCTTTCTGAACTTAAATTTTGTTTAAGCAAGTATTCGAAAATGTTTTTAGCTAAACAATAAATAATTAACAATTTTAACAATTCATAAAATATACTGTAATATTTAGTACAAGAAGCGAATTTAACTCGAGGTTTTTTTAACAGATCGGTATACAAGTAAGATATAATTGTTTATCTAGTACTTAGCTTCGAACATTTCGAATTACAATATAGTGGAAATATCTGAGATTCTTTTTTTGTGAAATGGAAAATACTCAAACACGTAAACATCCGTCTTTGTTAGAGTTTACCATCCCATCAGACTATTTTCTCCACAAAAGATCTAAAGGAAAAGAAACCTAAAGGAAAGAGAAGAGATAAAGGAGGAGAAGAAAGAAAGAAAGAGAAGAAAATCAGAGGAAAGAATAAAAAATTAGTTGAAGAAGAAACATGTTTACGCATGAAGTAATATTATACTATCAATAAAATATAACATATTCTCAATTAATACAGCTCACCAACTCGAACTATATTCAACGTCCAATTAAAACATAAAGCCTAATAAAGCGATGAAACTACAAACAAACGACTACTGCAGACTTTCAATGCAGAATCTATTGTTTAAGACTTAAACTTTAAGAACAAGAACAAATAATTGTAATGTGACATTTGATATTGATAATTCAAATAGATATTCTGTCACTTAAAAATCTATACATATAATAAAATTGTAAGTGAGTCAAATCTGTACATTTAATATTTTTTTTAGAAAATCTTATTGAAACAGTCATTATTATTGATACAGAGGCCGATTCTATAGTTTTTGAATTTTTATCTATCTGTCTTTCTGTCTGGAAACGCATAACGAGAAAACTACTGGACAGATTTTGATGACATTTGGTATGATGAATACTTATGACTAGTAATGTCATAAGTATTCATTGTCATCGGAACTGAATCAAAATGTAAAATTAAATTGAATAGTTCTAATTCAGCTTGTAAGATTTGACCCAAACGAACATACCAACAAAAAAAACCATTCAAGTTAAATACCAGTCTTTAAAACACAGTAGAAAAAGATGTGAAATACAGTAAGTAAATAGCTTAACAACAATCTTCATATTGACATGAACAAAATATAAAATATATGCGCATCAACTTTTTTTTTAAAGTCGGTCAAATAACAGCGAAGAAAAGTGCCCAGTAATATTAGACGTAGACTTTATTACCATGCAGTGACAGTTCTATTATGCGAGATAATTTCATTTAAACAGAACGTAGTTTCATTACTTTTTATGATCCTTTTTAGGGTTTCAAACAGAAATGACCGACAGATTGCTTCTTACATATTTAATCTTACTAATATTATAAATGTGAAAGTTTAGATGTTTGGATGTTTATTGCTCGATCACGGCAGAATGCCTGAATGGATTTGGATGAAAAAAGATAGATTATAATCTGAAATAACACATAGGCTACTTTTTATCCCGGATAAATATACTGTTCCCGTGGGATAGATTAGTTTTTGTTTTTTTAGAGCTAAGCTCGAGTGAAGCGAGGGTGAGCCAGTGCATAATATATATTTCTGGTAAAGTCCCCATTTCTTTAAATATTTTCTGTTTTGTTGATATTTTAGCCCGTATATTATTTAACCACTATTATAAATAAGTAAAATAGTACGTGTGTGTTTGTTTGTAGCTACTTTAAGCTGAATCGACTGGACGAATTTTAATGAAATTTTGTTCACAGATGGGTTATAACCTAAAGTAACACAAAAGAAGTTAGCTACCTAAATAAAATGCGCGTAAGTTGCTAGCATAATTATAAAAAAATATATATGAAGGAAATTTGTTTGTATGTAAATTATGATCTCTGAAATTAATTAGCCATTTTATATCAATTCTCTCTCTCATCTCTACTATTAGTTCTAGTACTCATATACGAAATAATAAGTTTTTATGTGAAACAATTCATAAAAAACGGCTTTATCATTTATTATAGATACCTAGTCAGATATTTTCGAACTCGGTGTCCATCATCAGAAATATAAACAATTGCAAAGTTTCGAATCAATATGACAATTAAAAGTTGGTAAAAAGTCCTAATAAATCTATTAATTTACTTCAAAATTCATGGTATTTTTCTTATTTTCTCGAAAACGGAAAATTCTGTGTTTAAGAACATTTCGGGAACACCTCGGGACCTTTTTTTTTTTAACGTTGGGAAATGCGTTTACGCACGACGTGTGGAACTCACCAGCGTAATACAGCCAGTACTACCCACTAAAACCCAACAAAACCTTCCCCCGTCTTAATGGGCCGTCGCGTGATCGCCTACGCATTCAACTACGACGCCCCGACGGCAGGTCTACCAAAGCAGACCACCACAACCATGGGGTTGCTCCAAGGTCCTTTCTGCTATCAGAGAAGTACCAGAAGCAACCCGCAAGGTACACCGCCCCCCAAAGAGGGCCACCTCCCACCGCCCACCGAAGTGGGCAACCTCCCTGTGCGTTTCTTAGCTTTGCGCCCGGTTGGGTTGCCGGGCACTACTGAGCCCCCCCACCACGACAAGGTGAACGCACGTTGGGGGGGAACACCTCGGGACCTACCTTAATACACTTTGAAGTAGAAAAACGGTCAAGCAGTCTTCGAAAAATCGGTGAACATATATAAAAATAGAACTACGTGTTTGGAAGTCAGTTAAAATGATAGGGTTCATCAATTTTTCTATATATATAAAAAGGAATAGACCCATTGCAGACATTTTCAACTTCGTATTTTAGATGGGATATCAACAAAGGTAGGTCAATTTTTACAAAGCGCTCTTAGCAGTCGATCACTGCGGCCCGTGACCGCGTTACGGACAGTTGGTCTTGAGTAACTGCGAACGGATGCATCGGTAGGGGCTGTTTACTGCTCTTAGCCTGAATAACGGCTCTCTGCTATTGTAGGGAAATCCTTTTTGTTTCCCACTAAAATTGAAAATAGATTTGTTTGTAATAGATAATATTAACCGTACTATTATTATATATGAAAATGTTGTATGTAAGTTTGTGTGTATGATTGTTCTGCCTTTCTTCAACGCTGGCCAAGTGCGGGTTGACGGACTTCACATGTCTTCGAAAGCTTGCTAGGTTCTCTAAGACACGCAGATTTCCTCACAATATTTTTCTTCACCGTAAGACACGTGGTAATCATTATAGAAATGGTTTACACATGAAAATATCAGAGGTGCGAGACCCGGGATTTGAACCCGCTTCACTCGATTTCCCAAGCGAGCGCGTTACTACTGGGCTTCCACTGCTTTGTTTCTTACTACTTGAGGCCAAAACAACTGGACGGATTTGGATGAAATTTGGTACACAAATACAACGTGACCTGAAGCAATAAAAGCTGCGATTGTAACAAATTTTGCGATACGATAGTACTGAAATAATAACTTAGTTGGGCATAAAAGCTCTCTCGTACGCTTCTTATACAAATATTTTATATTAAACTTCCTCTTCTAATAACCATCAATCAGAGCTTTTGGTCCTTTTTAAAGCTTTTCCTAGTATAAGGAACAGCTTGCATAGTTCTAAATCATTTTTAGCCTTCGACGAACTAGGATAATATAAATTTAATGTCTATATCTGCTTATGGCTGTCGAATAAAAATACCGATTTTAATATAGATTTTTTTCTAGTCGTTTCAAAGAATGATTATACTGTAATAAATAAGTAATCTAATATATAAATATCGCGTGTCAGGGTGTTCGCGGTCGCACTCATCCAAAACGGCTTGACCGATTTTTATGATTTTTTTAATAATTTTTGGTAGGTATGAGAATATGTTGTAAAGTATTATTCACGCTCCTACCCCCACCCCCCAATTTTTTATCGCGATTTTAGTGCGTTTTTTTGTGTTTCTATAAGAACAATCTATACATATAATAAAATTGTAACTGAGCCGAATCTGTACGGTAAATATTTTGGAAAATCTTATTGAAATAAACATTATTATCGATACAGAGGCCGAATATAGTTCTTAATTTTTTTGTGTCTGTCTGTCTGTTACCGCATCACATAAAACCACTGGAGAGATTTTGATGAAATTTGGTATGATGATAGCTGGTTGTCCGAGTCAATATATAGGATACTTTTTACTGCAAAAAATATCTCATTTCTGAGAAAAATACAAAAGCTGCAATATAAGAGTATACTAATATGTAAAGCCTAAGAATTTGGTTTTTGGTCATCTGAACGTATAAATACATAGCGACCCGAGCAAAGCGAGGGTGTGTCGCTAGAGTTTTTTTTTAGATTGAACGCAGGCGTAGCTACGGGTTCTGCTAGCTAATATAAATATATTATGTTGTTTGTGTTTATAAACAATATGCTGCCTTTGTTGTTAAATAAAACTCATTTTAAACAAGATAGCTTTTAAAAATGAAGTGTTCCCGAGTAAAGCTCACGTAGTTCAGAGTGACAAAGCCATTACAAAACTTAATAAAGTTTTTATCACGGACAAAGAAGTTGACTGCGTTTTTCTGTTTAATTTTCTTCTGAAAATATTTCGTGCGACGTTTTAGTGCAACATTTCATCACGAATGGTTTAAAAAACTCAATTGGATTTAATTTTTAAGACTCTTTTATAACACCCGACAAAAAACGAGTGGATAACACAACTCGATAGACACTTGCTTGTAGCTGTGTATCTGTAAGTATGCCTGAGGATTTATAACTATCAAAAGCATGCCTACTATCAAGTGCGTTGTTTCTTTCCTTTATTTTTACACATGCCACATTACATCAATATTTTCTATTATTATCCTATATATTTACCTGGATAACCAGCTATTACTTTACCAAATTTCATCAAAACCTGTCCAGTGGTTTTCTCGTAATGTGGTCACAAGCAGACAAACAAAAATTCTAAAAACTATAGATTCGGCCTCTTTATCGATACTAATGTTTATTTCAATAAAATTTTCCAAAAATTATTTAATATACAGATTCCACTGAGAATTTTATTATATGTATAGATAAAACAGTAAAGGAATGGAGTTTTTTATACTAGATATTATTTAGAATACTAAAAACTTAATTTCAAATTATTCTTCACCATCTCATTAACTAAAAGCACAATTATACCAAAATAAAACAAATAATACAATAATAAATAAACATACAACGCTAAAATAAAACCTAACAGCCAATAACAAAGCTGTATACGTTCTAAGAAGCTTTTACACTTTTACTGAAACAATATTAGAAAGCTCGATATGGATATTCACGGGCGAAGCCTGAATACCGTTTTCATGCAGCGTATATCTAAAGAACTGCTCAAGTACTACGTGTAAGGAATTTCGATGGACGTTTTGTGAGGCATTTATCAGTTATTATGTTTCAGTTCAAGATAATGTGGGTAGTTTATTATACATGCATATTGGTTGAACTGTTCGATAGATACCTAAAAATTGTGGAATTTCGAAATATGTTAACCGTTCTTTGTGTTTTTAACATATATTAAACAATATCGAATAAAGTTTTAACTATGTAATTTTAGGAAATATCTATATTTTTAACCGACTTCCAAAAAGAAGGAGGTTCTCGATTACTCGAAGACGTGAACCGATTTGGATTTTTTTTGTTTGTTTCGAAGGGTATTCTTTCCAGGTAGTCAGTATTTTAATTTTATCGAAATCGGTCGAGCGGTTTTTTTTTAAATCAACAATAAAAATTTTTTAAATAAATTGATTAATCGAATATGTTATTAATTACCTTTCTACTTACAAATTACCTGCTTATTACGTCTACACTAAAAATGGAAAAATAAAAGCTTTAAAAAAGAATCTGAAAAATCTTAGGTATCTATTCTAAATGAAAACCCCCGTTTAGTTATTTTTTACATTTTAGTGCCTGGAATGCAATGGGTGCTTTTTTTTAAGTTTTTATTTGTATATTATTACGCACAGCGCCATCTATATATTATAGGTATATATGCTTAAAATACGAGTATATTCAATACAACATATTATAATTTTAATGTCAATAAGTTCGTATTGTTTAGTGAAATTATATCAACAATATTTATATTATCTCCGCAATAACATTCATGTTAGAATCATATCATAATTTACACAAGATTATTGTTTAGTTATTTATTCCATATGTATGATGTTTTAAAATATTCGTCAATTATAAATTCATTATTGTTTAAATTTATTATTATTTTAATTTAATGAGATTACACATAGAAACTTAGAATAATTTAATTAAGATTTTCAAATATTGTACTAACGCGCGCACTACTTCCGGCTGACAACTTCCTTTATTTGTTTGTTCCGGTAAAAAGGGTTGGAGGGAGGTAGCGCGCGCGCAGTGGACAGTTGATTGTCGACTGTTGAGTTGAATACACTAGATTTGTGAAATTTCGTCAATATGTAAGTATAATAATTGATTTTAATTATGAAAAAGTGTTTTAATTACTTTGAGCTCTCAAAGCTCAAGAAGTGGATATAATCGTGATAGCGATTAATATCGTCCACGGTGAAAGGACTTGCCGCCCATACAACTGTACCGATAATTTCTTTTGTTTTTTAGTGCAATCAGTTTAGAAGGAACTTAATTATTTTAAATATTTGTATTGTAACAACTACTGGTAGTTCCCAATGTTAAAAAATTATATTCTGACTAAGTTACATAAGTTTCATATATGAGTGTGTGTGTGTGTGTGTGTGTGTTTTTTTTTTTTTTTTGTTTTATGTTTTCCTTAACGTCATCAGTGCCATATCCCTAGTTTATTTTGTCTGTTGCATTATGAACCTAGATTATATACATCATGAATCTAAGATAATGCTCTAATGGAACCAACCTTACCTAACCCTTTATAATAAGTCTAAGAATAGCTGCTTTTGTTGATTTCTTATAATTTTCAGTAAATAATGGGCCGGAAAAGAAAGTCCACTCGACGTATGAGGGAGTCTGATGATTCAGAGCATAGTGAAATCAGGTTTCACTAGTGCGAAGGAGGCATAAGTCGCGACGACGCTATAACAAGTCGCAAACTCGTGATTCATCGAGTGGCTCTGATGTGCCGCGACACTGCAGAGTATCAAAGAAGCGCCGTAAGTCCAGAAGGTGTTCTGAAACGCCTCAAAGGCGTACGGTACCGCGGGGTCATAATGGTACCCCGGATCCTGGCACAACTCAAAGGCGTAATGTATCACGGGGCCGTGATGTTACTCGAGATCCTGGCACGCCTCCAAGGCGTGATGTATTGCGAAACCATGAAGAGTATCAAAATCCTGAGGAGCTGCAAAGTACACACCTTCTACAAAATGAATATGCAGCGGGGACATCACAGCCTGCTACTATACCAGCAGTAACACCAACCGTGAGTGCACCTCAAATTAATGTTAGTACTGATTTTAATGCTAACGTTTTAGCCTTGGCCTTCAAGGAGCTTATTCAGACCATGAAAACAGATGGGGGTAATGAACGTTATCCGGTTATGAATGTTATTCCAGAGTTTGACCCTTCCAAGCGCAATCAAACTATTGAAACTTGGTTAATAAAGGTTAATGAGTGTGCCGAAATTTACAATTGGACTGAGAGACAAATAATTCATTACGCTCTCCCAAAATTATCAGGTTTGGCACAAAAAATGGTACCAAGGTCTAACCTAGTTTACTGTTTTCATGGACGGAAGGCAGAATAAGTTGAAAATGGCGTTTCCAAGTGATGAAAATTATGGACAATTGCTAACCAGATATGCTTGCCTGCAGGGCTAGATTTGGCGACTCGTTAGAAGAATATTTTTATCAAAAGATGGTATTGTTAAATCGTTGCAATTATAGTTGGTAAAAATGCTATAGATTGCATTCTGTTTGGAATAGATGATAGATCAGTAAGAACTAGTGCAGAGCAACACAATTCACAGAACCTGATAATAAACTATTAGTCTATTTAAGGAATGTACGATTAACTAGAAAGTCTGAGAAGCCAAGTCCATCCATGCAAGCAGGTAATAATGAGAATAAACAATCCCGACCGTTCAAGTCTAATCAGAATACGTCTGACGTTAAAAATAACAAATCTTATAGGCTTACTAAGTGTTTATAATTGTAAGGAAGAAGGACATCCATATTTTCTTTGTAAGAAACCAATCATACGCTGCGAGAGTTGCCATAGAATTGGTCATGTATCTAATAATTGTCCGGGAAAATCTGACTCCAAAGCCCACGAAAGCAATAGTAAAACAGTTTTACGTATTTCGAAACAACAAGATAACGAATCGAAATATTTTCAAAGTTGCCAAAGTTAATGGTCAAAATCTTGATTGCTACGTTGATTTTGGAAGCCAATGTACCATGTTAAGAGAATCTTTTGCAAGAAATTTTGTCAGTACTTGGTCAGTATCAGAATTACCAGTTATAAGAGGATTTGGAGATAGTATAGTGAATTGTTTAGGCAAATTTGTTGTTGAACTAGAGATAGATTCGGTCAAAGCTTCCGTAGAGGTACTTATCGTACCAGACCATCTATTACAAGTACCTTTGTTAGTTGGGCAAACATTTACGGAGCAGGAACACATAGTTGTTTATAAAAACAAAAATCAATTGAAAATATCCACTTACCCAACAACCAGCGTTCAATTGTATGTTAAAATTCAGTAACGGTTAAAAGGATTTACTGTCTTAGAAGTTTTATTCTAAACCAGATTACACAGGTGACTTATTTTATTGAACCGAGTCTTTGCCAAGACCCCCAAAACCCGTACGAAATCTCACAGAGCATAATTCGCGTAAATAATAGTCATGGTAATATTGTTATAAAGGGACTTGACCCTGAGTTTGTTTTAACGAAAGATATGTTTGTTGCTTCGAGCATTGCCTTTAACTGAATTGAAATTTGAGTCGCTAAATGTTAGTAAAAATTGAACACTGCCTCTGATAATATAATATATTTCAGATCGAAGCAGAGGGCTATACAAGTGGATAATTCAATTGGTCCTGATAACGTATTTAAATGACTGAGTTATTGAACAATTTTTAGGGATTGTTTTTGCTTTCTCAAGTAAAGAATTAGGATGCATAACTGGTACCGAGATGAATATTAAACTTAATGACACCACACCTGTGGTTTTATAGACCGTATCGATTGTCTCATTTAGAGCGTCACGTAGTTCGCGATATTATACAAGATTTAGAAAATTCGAATATAATTAGAGAATCATCTTCTGATTATGCTTCACCAATAAGTTCTCGTACGTAAAAAGACTGGCGACTATCGCCTTTGTATTGACTTAGAGCACTTAATAAAAAGACGATCAAAAGAACACTACCCGCTACCGCTTATAGAAGACCAATTAGATTAGTCTCTCAGGTTATAGATATTATACTTCTTTGGATCTTGCTTCTGGATATTACCAGATCCCATTGGCTGAAACGTCGAAACGTTATAACAGCATTCGTAACGCCTGATGGGCATTATGAGTTTCAATCGCATGCCGTTGGACTCGTCAATGCTCCGTCCCACATTTCAAAGGACTATTAATAGTATTTTGGGGAATGCAAGATTCAAAGAAGCATTTGCATACATGGATGATGTCATGTACCTTCTAAAACTATAGACGAGGGATTACAGAAACTTCATGATATTTTAATTTGTTTCGCTCTTCCGGTATAACTCTCAATCTGTCAAAAATGGTAATTTCTTGAAACAATCCATAGATTACTTAGGCTTTTGAAGTCACTGAATCAGGTATTAAACCGGGAAAGAAAAAAATTGAAGCAGTGGATAAATTTCCTAGACCTACAGATCAACACAAAGTCAGACAGTTTTTGGGTCTAGCTAGTTTTTTCCGAAGATTTATTAAAGGGTTCTCAATTATTGCAAAACCATTGACGCAACTTCTTAAGAAAGATGCTAAGTGGAAATGGGGGTGACGTAGAAGAATTTGCATTTTTAACATTGAAAGACGAATTAGTCAAACGCCCTATTCTTTCTTTTTATAATCCTAAGTACGAAACCCAATTACATACAGACGCTTCTAAGATTGGAGTTGCCGGAATAATAATGCAAAGACCTAATAAAGAATCCCCATTCAGCGCTGTAGGCATTTTATAGTAGACAAACTTCCCCCGAAGAATCCAAACTTACCTCCTATGATTTGGAAACGTTGGCTGTCGTGAACTCGCTACAGCGGTTCAGAGTATATCTTTTGGGAATTCCTTTTACCATAGTTACAGACTGCAACTCTCTTCGTGCAACTTTTGAGAAAAGAGACACAATACCTAGAGTTGCGCGGTGGTGGAATGTTATCCAGGAATTTGATTTTAATATTATCTATAAGCCTGGCACAGCTATGACACACGGTAGATGCCCTCAGTCGTAATCCCATCTCTTCCACATTCAGTAGAATTAACATGTAGGACATGTTGATACTGATTGGGTAGCTACGGTACAACAAAAAACGATCCGAATTACAACGAATAATTTCAATCTTAAAGGATACTGAAAACGATAATGTTATAGATGATCAAAAATAATTTTATAATAAAAAGAGGATTATTATATAGGAAAACTGAAGACGGGGATCGTTTGGTGTTGTCCCGAAAGGAGTCCGATGGCAGGTTTTGAAATCAAAACCATGACGAGATCGGACACTTTGGTTTTGATAAGACTTTAGAGATAATTAAAAATAAGTACTGGGTTTCCTAAAATGAGAAGATTTATAAAAAAGTATGTACAATCGTGTCTAGAGTGTGCTCATGCTAAAGTACCAATCTGGGAAAAGAGCAGGAAAAATTGCATCCCATCGAAAAAAGTAGATAAACCTTTTCACACTCTACACATAGATCATCTAGGTCCTTTTGTCCGTAGCAGGCGCAGAAATGCTTATTTATTGTTAATTATAGATGCATTTACGAAATTGTCATACTTGTGCCAGTTAAAAGTACTAAATCTATTCATTCCATCGCCGCAATGAAAAACTATTTTCCACACCTTCAGTGTACCGAAAAGATTAATCTCTGATCGCGGAAAACGTCATTTACGTCTAAGAACTTCCAAGATTATCTAAATTCATTAGGTATAAAGCATATCATGAACGCTGTAGCGACGCCGCGGGCCAACGGCCAAGTCGAGCGGTATAATCGAACAGTTTTAGCAGCACTTACAGCTACAAATCATAGCAAGCCCGATAACTTGTGGACGAATGTGTATCTGAAATTCAATGGGGACTGAATAATACTCAGAATAAGGGTACGGGAAAGAGCCCCGCACAGGCATTATTTTGGTCTGGACTTGGTGGGTACGTCAGGCTCTTTATTGCAACTTAGTGTTTACAGATAGTGCTGATAATGTTGATACTCCTATAGAAGACATAAGGAGAGAGATGACGAGCAAATAAGAGACAATCAAGATAAACAAAAGCAACGGTTTGACAAAATTAGGAAGGAAGTTACATAATAATATAGGTGACCTAGTCAGAATAGAAAGAGAAATTTCATCAAAACCGGTAACAGTAGAAAATTAATCCCCAAAACTTAGAGGTCCCTATCGTATAAAAGAAGTTTTAGATAATGATCGTCGTTATGTTGTTGAAGATACGCCATTATCCAGGAAGGGTAACAGAAATTTTAGTAGCATTTTTCTCTGTAGACAAAATTCACCCTTGGATGGTTTTTAATAGAGCAGAACACAGAGTCTGAAACTTCAAATAATGATGATGCTGACGAGTTAGAAGTAAGATAAGATGTTAAGGATATGTCTGAGGCCTTAATAATTTAATTAACGTTTGTCGAGTAATTATAAGTGGCCTGACTGGGAATATGTCTGAGGTCTCAGTTAGGACAGATATTATGGACATGTATGGGGCCTTAATATCTTAGCGTTAGAGTTAACTAACAAGTGGCTTGACTGAGAATAAGTCTGAGGTCTCAGTTAGGACAGATATTGAGGATATGTACGAGGCCTTAATATCTTATCATTAAAATGATTATACTAGTGAACATCTATCAGTTAAGATTTGTTCGTCATCAATATGATTGGTTATGAATATATGATTTTTTGTTATATTTTATAAATGTTATAATCTATCACAAATACCGAACCAAATTGTTTTTCCCGGGACGGGAAATTTATCAGGAAAGGTCGACTGTTAGAATCATATCATAATTTACACAAGATTTATTGGTTTAGTTATTTATTCCATATGTATGATGTTTTTAAAATATTCGTCAATTATAAATTCATTATTGTTTAAATTTATTATTATTTTTAATTTTAATGAGATTACACATAGAAACTTAGAATAATTTAATTAAGGATTTTTCAAATATTGTACTAAACGCGCGCACTACTTCCGGCTGACAACTTCCTTTATTTGTTTGTTCCGGTAAAAAGGGTTGGAGGGAGGTAGCGCGCGCGCAGTGGACAGTTGATTGTCGACTGTTGAGTTGAATACACTAGATTTGTGAAATTTCGTCAATATGTAAGTATAATAAATTGATTTAATTATGAAAAAGTGTTTTAATTACTTGAGCTCTCAAAGCTCAGAAGTGGGATATAATCGTGATAGCGATTAATATCGTCCACGGTGAAAGGACTTTGTGATCCCCAACAAAAGCGGTATAATAACAGGCAAATTGTGTGTAGGTCCATAAATAGATGTAAATGTGCTGGATAAATAGGTTTTATTAGTAAAATATAACTAGAAATCATCTGGCAAAATGGTGTATTATACTGTTTACTACACCAGATATCGTAAGTTTGAATCCTGTTTTGGGAACGTTTGTTCCCAATGCGATGGAATGTTACCGTTAAATGGAAAATAAAACCAATTTTATCTCAATTAAAGTTATACCGTAGCATGATATATTCTGATGCGGAAAATTAAGCGATGCATGCGATAGAACCGCTAAAACATCGATAATTGTAAATTTACTATTTAGCGAAGGTATTTACTGAAAACCGGATATAGTGCATAATTTATACCATTGATTCTCTAAGCCAATAGTATTCTGATATTGAATTACCTTTTGTTGGTGAGAGGAAGCTGATTTAAATTGTACTGGCTCGGTGTCAAGTTATAGGTATTTGTATGAGTCATACATACCTATTTATTTGAAAAAATCTAAAATTAATAACAATGCATTCTATATATACATGATTCGTTATTTATGAAATTTGAAATTTATCCTGATGAAATAATAGAAAGAATTAAAAACTTGATAGTTTGATTTATTTTAAACAATTGAGTGTTTCTAAGTGATTTTTACAGCATACAAAATTATAGGGTACTTAAGGATGTTAGTAGCTTTCTTTAAGTAAAAAAATAATAAATAAAATCCATGTTCTAATTCCGAAGAAAGTGATTATATCTGGGTGTAGAATAAAATTAAAGAGATTTTTAATTATATTTAATAGCATTTACTTCCTATCGGATTTTATTATTTTATAATATGTTTTATTTATTTCCATCCCCAGAATGCAATCTATATATTTGCTAAATTTTATCGAAATCTGTTCAGTAGTTTAAGTGTGAAAAAATAACATACAGAATATATGAAAAGTAACAAAATTATTTAGAAATTATATGAAATAGTATGAATTAATACTTACAATTAAAAATTCAATTCAATTTTCTTGTTAATGACTTCAAAACGTTCTAGTTGAGCACAAATTACTACGCCAATGTCATGAAAAAATTATAATTATAAATTTTTATTTAGTGTTGTTTGTTAAATTACACAAACTTGTCAATTACAATTGATGTCTCAATGTCATAGATTGTATCTAGGAAAGACAAATATTTTGATACACAAAATTTTTAGACATATGCGATTAATAAAATTGAATTTCATCAACGCGTAGTGTATACGACGTAAAAATACCTCGTATAAAGGTTAGAAGCTCATGCATCACACAAAGAGGTTCTATATGAGATAAATGTACATAGTACATGGAATATGATAGATCACAGATTTTCCTCCTGCAAGGTGAGAAAATAAATAAATAATAAGTAAATAAATATGTTGGGACATTAACACACAGCACCATCTAGTTCCATTGGTAAGCTACGAGGCTTGTGTTATGGATACCAGATAGTTGATACACTACATATATATAACTTTAAATACATACATATTATAAATATAAACACCAATGACTGAAGTACAGGTATTTGTGCTCATCAAATAAATGAATGCCCCCAGCGGGACTCGAACCCGCGATCGCTGGCACAACAAGTAGGGTCACTACAAACTGAGCCAAACGTGTCGTCAAATGTACTGATACTAATTAGGAATATTCGTAAATAATTATTTCGTGTATTTGGCTAAAGTTAGTTATAAAATAGTGAATTATGGAGATAATTGTTGACTTATTATAATAATAACTCGCGATTCACCCTCGCCTCGGCTGTGGTTCGTCCCTGAGTGATTCTTTTAATTGACATAACTTTTTTATTTATGAACCGATTGAAATAACACAAATACTAAATGTTAAGTGAAGCTTACCACAATATATTAGTGAAAACCACACCAAAATCGGTTTATGATAATTTCAACTCTCTGCTTATTACGGTTCATGAGATACAGCCCTCTGACAGACAGACGGATGGATGGATAGCGGAGGCTTAGTAATAGGGTCCTGTCGGCACTCTTGACAAAACAAACAAACAAAACGAGGCAACTTTCACTTTTGCTTTTATCAATTAAAAAAAATTATACAACAATCTTTGCCTCATGCCTGATTTCACCAACAACCGTAACAACGTATGGGATCCCTAGCTTAAAAGTCCCCTAAACTAGCCCCTAAATTAAATTTCGTTTTACGATCGTCTTTAAGCCCATATTTCGAAAACCTAAATTTAGGGGGCCTTTTAATATTTAGGTGATCCCTAACTGTCGGTGAAACAGAAACTGTCCCCTAACAGCCCCCTAACCACGCTTAGGGGATCCCTTAAACTTAGGTGACGTTGGTGAAATCGGGCATCAGTATACTATTTAGTTTTAGAACTTTATACGAAAAAGCGAGTTTAAAAAACTTTCCCACGTTCACTTTACATCTGCGTAATACTCTATGGCCGTAAAACTAGCACGTAAAATCAATCGCGCATGCAAATCTCTAAACACCAGTTCGAATACTAAACTCTGTGAATTGTTTACTGTTCAGATACAAGTTATTTGCTCTATATAGTTTGTTTATATATTGATTAAATTGTTCGTCTGTACACGACCCTTGAGACATAGTAGAATATGTGATAGTAAATGGAGCTTTGAACTGAGTTTAGAAAAGGAGATATTTAGTGAGATAGATTTTTGTGTAATGTCATTGATATATAAGATAGATACATATTTCTTAACAAATATATCTTCAAAAATTGGCGTCGATTGTGACGTTAAGTCAAATTAAAGAAAAAAATTGAATAATCGAAAATTCTAATCGTCTAAACTCAAATTCGAACTTACGCACGCCACATAATGTACTTTTTTAAACTAAACAACGTGCATTTTAATTTTGTCATCCTAAAAGCAATAAACAAAAGAGGTTTGAAAAAAGCGCATAATTTCGAATTGTGCGTTTCTTTATGAGGACACTTTTGAGACGATAATTGTGTATATTTTTAAACGACTTCCAAAAAGGAGGAGGTTCTCAATTCGTCGGAATCTTTTTTTTTTAACTATGTTGTGATTACTCCAAGATGCCTGAACTCTTCATACTATCTATTCTACACTTCTCAGGTGGTCCCATATAAATTTTATCGAAATTGGTCGAGTGGTTTTTTTTTTAAATTAACACAAAATTATTTTTTTGAAAAAATTGCTTAATCGAATATGTTATTAAAAAACTTTCTGTTTACAAATTACCTGATTATTACGTCTACACTATTTAAATGGAAAAATAAAAACTTTAAAAACGATTTTGACAGTGTACCTTTTTAGTGTACTTTTCATTCAACTAAAAAAGTTAAAAGTACGCATAAATACTAAAGTAATATAAAAATACTAAGTAATATTAATTGATTATTTCGCAGGAATGACTAATGTCAAAAAAAAACATCTTCGTGCAATGATTGATTAATTTGCAAGAACGACTTCTGCTAAAAATTAAAAAAAAAATATATATATATATACTTTATATAAAAAAAACTGTACAACGAAAAAATTTCAAAATATTTAATTAAAAATAGTGAAACGAAAAATTGGTGACAAGAGGTGCGAAGTAATTAGAATTTTGCAAACCATTCTTATATTTCTTAAAAAGGTTGAAATTACAGCTCTTCAGATGTTTTAGGTGTTAACTTTTTTGGGGCACGTCTTGGCGGTGTTCTTTTGTTTTTCAGGAAGTGATCCTTCTCGTCTACTTAAGAATATACCTGCAGTAGTTTCTGCTTACGGGTCTGCTTGTGTAAAAAAAATCTTTTGTTTTTAAAGCAACCTCCCAGTTTACAGATGATATAACACAAAGATATAAATAAATATGTTGGAACATTAATACACAGCACCATCTAGTTCCATGGTAAGCTACGAGGCTTGTGTTATGAATACCAGATAGTTGATACACTACACATATATAAACTTTAAATACATGCTTATTATAAATATAAACACCCATGACTGGAGTACAAACATTCGTGCTCATCAGACAAATGAATGTCCCCAGCGGGGCTCGAACCCGCAACCGCTGGCACAGCACGTGGGGTCACTACACACTGAGCCAAACGTGTCGTCAAATATATATACGACATCGAAATAGCATACAACAAAATATTTAAAAATGTAGAAAGTTTTCACATCAAAATAGCACGCCTGAACTATGCTTAAGTGTAGACGTCAGGGCTGTCATCGTAGAACAATTAACGGCAATAATTGTTATGGTAAAATTCCTTGAGTGAGAAAGAGACAAAATACTTCAAAATACTTCCCAGAAAAGAATTGATTCTGAAATTGAGGAATTGAAAATAGTCATTATTATTAGTACAGAGGCTAGAATTTTTGTGTCTGTCTGTCTATCTGTGCCCGCATCACAAGAAAACTACTGGAGGGATTTTGATGAAATTTGGTATGATGATAACTGGTTAATGGTTATCCGGGTCAACATATAAGATACTTTTTATTGCGAGAAAATATCTCATCTCTGAGAAATCTATACGAAACGTTAAAACGTAATATTATTCTTCGTTTATGAATGAAAAAAAGGTGGCAATATATCAAGTGAATAGTTGAAGTGCAGAAATAAGTACAGATTTGATAGATGAAAAATCTCTTACAACTGAAAGAGATCAGACGTATACTTTATGTCTTTATTTGCTCTATGAAGGAAGGAAGCAGGAGCATAATGGGTTATTACCGCATAACAGCAATATAGCTTATCGCACTAATAACATATACATATTAACTTGATGTTTGTTGTCGATGAATATTAACGATCTTGTACATTTCAAATATTAGAAAAATTTATTTAGTGATAATTCCATATTTTCAGATAATTAAGTAATTTTATAATTCAACCGTTTAAATATTTTATTGACCGACTTTAGAAATTGAGTATCTATTAAGAGTACCTCACTCGACTCGGGTGTATTTTTTGTAATGATTTATACACTAAACTGTCTCATCATTCACTCCGTCTAATGGTGAAACCCATATGAAAATCCGTAAGGTAGTTTTTGATTTTATCGCATTCAGACAGACAGACGAACAGACACGGCGGGCGAGATATATTTTATATTTTATAGCTATCGACTCACTCCATTTGGGTTCGTCCGTACTTACGTTTTAACGTTTAGTATAGATTTCTCAGAGATCAGATATTTTCCCGCTGTAAAAAGTATCCTATATGTTGACCTGGTCAAAATTTCGTCAAAATCGGTGCATTGGTTCTTCCGTGATAACGGTCACAGATAGACAGACGGACAGACAGACAGACAGACACAAAAATTCTAAAAACCATAGATTCGGCCTTTGTATCGATAATGTCTAGTCCATTTCAATAAGATTTTCCAAAAAATATTTAATGTACAGATTCGACTTAGTTACAATTTTATTTTATTAAATGTATAGATATAAATAAATAATACCTGGGCGGCTGAGCGTCGCTCGAAGTTCTGTTTTGTTACATCGTATTTTTAAGATTAAAAAAAAGTAAAAACTTTGTATCCGACAGGGATTCGAACCCGGACACATGTAATTGTCAATCTTACGCCTTGGCCGCTTGACCATGATGCTTATGCCAGAACGTGCGAAATTAGCGACCACATTTTGCGTGGAATAATGCGAAAGAAAACCGCATGAAAACTCAAAAACATGCGCTTTCCCAGACATAAGACTAATCTAGATCGATTTTTCACCCCCGATACCCACCCACATACCAAATTTCAGCGAAATCGTTATAGCCATTTCCGAGATCGCCGGTATATATAAATAAATAAATAAATATACAAGCATTACTCTTTTAAAGGTATTAGATAGATTACTTTCCAGTTCTTGGTTTTACTTCTGTGGTATGACAATGACAAGTCCATTCAATTTACAAAAAAAATTGAAATACATTAAAGCAAGTTTATTCACATTTTTATTATCATAATATTATATGTATAGATATATATTAACATAATTATTCAGTGTTTATGTGATTCCCTTTAAAATGCATGAAATTATATTTGGTACTTGTTAGAAACTTTGAAGTAAAGATTTACATATGAAGTTCAACTAGGTGTAAAATACTCGTAAGTCAAAAGTAAAACACAAAGGAGCTTAAATGAAGAGCGTACTTACATCTAAAGTCAGAATACACGTGAATCAAAAGTTCAAAATAACGGTTATCTATACATAAAATAAAATTGTAACTAAGTCGAATCTGTACATTAAATTTTTTTTGGAAAATCTTATTGAAATAGATATTATTATCGATACAGAGTCCGAATTTATAGTTTTTAGAATTTTTGTCGGTTTGTCTGTTTGTCTGTCTGTTACCGCATCACGGAAAAACCACTGGAGGGATTGTAATGAAATTTGGTATGATGGTAGCTGATTATCCGGGTCAACATATATGATACTTTTTACCGCGGGAAAATATCTGATCTCTGATAAATCGATACTAAACATTAAAATGTAAGTAGGGACGAACCCGAGCGAAGCGAGGGTGAGTCGCCAGTCTTCCATAAATTCAAAATAATATTGTTGAGGGAAAAATTGCAAGGAAACCGCCTCGTTTGAGAAGACGTACATACAAATTATGCCGGCGTGGTGGATGGACTCTAGCCATGTGTGGGTGACCTGCGCCCAAAAGTAAACTTTTTCCATGGGCTCAATTATTATTTTATTACTTTTATTACTTTCAACTGTTTTAAGATTCAAAATTTAAACACATTCGAATATGTAACAGTTCCAAATTCAAAATTGCCGGGAAATATGGAAACGACAGAACTTAAAAGGCATGCCTCGTATTATTAATCAGACGTGTAAGTAGATAATTATTTAATCGACTTCCAAAAAGGACCAGGTTCCGTGTTCGTGTATATGTTTTTTATGTATGTTCATTGTTCACCGATTTCTCGAAGACGGCTTGACCGACTTTGCTACTTTAAACGTTATTATATCAACTTCGAAAATATCTGATTAGGTATCTATAGTAAATGAAACCCTAACCCCTCCGCTCATTTTTTTTTAATTTTTAGTAATTTTTCATAAACTATTTTCACTAATATTACTTTATATAAGAATCTAAGCAGAGTATGAAGAATTTTTTTTTTGGGACATTACACACGGCACCATCTAGTTTCATTGTAAGCTACGACGCTTGTGTTATGGATACCAGATGGTTGATACGCTACACATATATAACTTTAAATACATACATATTATAAATATAAACACTCATGACTGGAGTACAAACATTCGTCATCAAACAAATGAATGACCCCAGCGGGACTCGAACCCGCGACCGCTGGCAACGGCAAGTAGGGTCACTACAAACTGAGCCAAACGTGTCGTCAAATTACAATTATTATCAATCTTAGCAAAAAATTACAAGGAGTTTATCTTTAAAAGACATTATTTATCATCTACATAAATACATACGGAGTCTAATTATACGACTATTAGGAAATTAAATTTGAAAACTACCAAAACTACCGGCTTTGTTGACAAACAAAAGTTCAGATGAATTTCAAGAAACCCCTACGAATGAATAAGAAAGCACCCGAAGTAATTAAAGTTTCCAACATTTCAAAACTTTCTCAACATCAAAACGAAGATAAGTTAAAATTAAAGATAATTTTGTGACGTATATTTTCTTTGTCTAGATAACTGTATGTTATATGCCATTCAATGCTTATATAATTTAATTTATAACAAAGAAGTGGTATAGACTTCGAAGCCAATTTAAAATAAGCAAATTGTAATTATTTATGTACATATATGAGGTTACTAAAGTATATGAAAAAAGCTAATGAAAGGCAATTCAATTTAATTGAGTAGAACGGTCCTGTTTGAAATCGGTCAAAAATACATCTTGTTCATAATAAACATATACCTTTATAATTTATGACACATTCTATATTAATTACTAGAAACTCACCCTCGCTTCGCTCGGGTTCGCCTCTAGCTTGACTCCCCATACAAACTTTCATCCCCATTTTCACCCCCTTAAGGGATGATTTCCGGGATAAAAACTATCCTATGTCCTTTCCAGGGTCTCAAACTATATTTTTACCAAATTTCATCTAAATCAGTTCAGTAGATCCAGACATTACACCCTACAACGTCACAAACTCACAATTCACAAACTTTACCTCTTTATAATATTAGTATAGATAATACTTTATATTATATTAATTACTAGTGAGTTACCCTCATTTCAATGTTTCAGTTTAACAGAGAGATCTTTTTAAGAGGAATAATTCTATAATATATTGTTTTCATATAATTTTATTAGTTTTTTAGTAAAGTTTTTTAGCCAATAAAGCTCACAGTCGGCACATCGATATCTTCAACAATCATCGTCATATTTTAACTAATTTACACAAAACTTTAATGACGTACACACTTAAACCTCATGAATCACTTCATCCATTGGCGAAAACCGAATTAAAATCCGTTTGGTAGTTTTTGAGTATATCGCGTTCAGACAGACAAACAGACAGACGCGGTGGGGGTATAATATGTAGTGCTATACATAAATAAATAATATGAACCAAAATTAACATCATTTTCTCTATCATTTCTTGTATTTCAGACTAATAATATAGATACGAGTATGTGCGTATGCTAGTTAAGTACTTGAAGCTAAATTACTGGACCGATTTGGATGAAATTTAACACAGATAGACAGCCTGGAGTAAAACACATGGCCTACTTTAATATAATAACACTACCTGTACATGAATAGAAAAGGCACAATGGGACGCGTTCAAGTGAAACGAGTCGTTAGTTATTTAATACATGAAATACGAAAATCTCATACTAACAAATTCACTCGCCAAGTTAAAAATATATGTTATTATTTAAACCTTTAATGAGCAAGAAAAATAATATGCTGAAGATGTCTTTCATACATCTTCACCACAACGGTCTTTGCACGTCGCCTATAATTAGATACTGAAATAAATACACGAAACTAATGATATGAAAAATTAATTAAAACATGAGTCCGAATTTCTATGTAGAAGAAACAATGTGTTGTAAAAACGTACTAGAAATATTAGGTTTTATTTATTTTTTAGTCGTGATTATATGAAAAAAATTGTTATATTTACTAAATAATAACTATTAAATGAGTAATGTCTAGTGTACATCTATACAGATAAATAAAATTGAATGTCTGTTTGTAATTTCAAAAAACCTTTTCATTAAACGCATATGAAATTATATGCGGTACTTACAAGAAAAAAATTGTCTGTCAGTCTGTTTGTTCCAGCTAATCTCCGAGACGGTTGGACTGATTTTGACGAGACTTTAACTGGCAGATAGCTGTTATAAAGAGTAACTTAGGCTACTTTAATTTCGAAAAATTAATTAGGGTTCCGTTAAAAAAAAATTAAAACGTATCAAGGAACGCAAATCGCTAGTTTGTATCAATGATGTCATGTTATCCAATTTTCGGTCATAGAAGTCAATTTCAGGGACTATCTAAGCCTATTATTATGCAGGTTTGATGTCCAGACAAAGCAAGGCTTATAACCATGCCTAATTGGTCTTATCATGATTGTTTCATTATACACTAGGGACGTATACTCGCTTCACTTGGGTGATAAAATATGTAGATAAAAATAGTTATTGCGAGTGTATCTTAGGAGATAGACATATGCTTTTGCGGACTTTTCTGTTGGTCTTTTTAAGACCTAAAATTTTCTAGTACATTGTTTTGAGGTATCTCTTAAGATTTAAACAGCCTTAGCCATGTAAATTTTTAAGGGCCCGTCGTCAGAACCAGCTATTATGTATTTTTCGGGATTTTCCTGTTAAAAAGGTATTTTAAATGCTGACCCAAGTAATAATAATAATAATAATATGTTATCACTACACAAAATTTTATTAAAATTGGTTTAGTACTTTTTGCGTGGAATGCACACAAATATACATAAAAACAGGCATTAAATAATATAATATAAAAATAGGCAAAAAATCAATTGTTTTTGTTTTTAAAAAAATAATAGTCATAATGATGCATTTACTTCACTTTATTACTTTTTTATTATATATATATATATATATATATATATATATATATATATATAAAATATATATACATAGATCTATTAACTTATATAACAATAACCTATAATTAAAATATGCAGTGGTAGCCCAGTGGTAACGCGCTCGCTTAGGAAACCGAGTGAAGTGGGTTCAAATCACGAGTCTCGCACCTCTGATATTTTCATGTGCGAATCATTTTTAACATGATTACCACTTGTCTTAACAGTGAAAAAAAACATCGTAAGGAAACCTGCATGTCTGAGAGAACTTAGCAAGTTTTCGAAAAATATGTGAAGTCCGCCAACCCGCACTTGGCCAGCGTGGTGGACTATGGCCTGATCCCCCTCGTATTGAACGGAGGCCCGTGCCCAGCAGTGGGACGTTAAAAAGAGCTGAATACATACATACAAAGTTAAAAGTAATATTTAACTAAAGTTTTATTAACTCACTAAAATTATGTAAAATATTTAAACGATTCATTTACGTATTAAACACCAGAGTCTTTGAAATTCGAGCACAAAGGACTTATATCGGTCTAACGGCTTTGTTAGTTCATTAATTAAATTTTAAAATAATGGTTAGCGTAAATACCTAGGAAAAGTATATTTTTAACATCATTTTTCTTAAATTTATATTTATACTAGTTAACCATCGTGGTATTGTCCGCATATTGCGTATCCTTCACACTGCAATGGCTGAACAAATTTGAGTGAAATTCAAAATTAAGATAGCTTATAAGCTTATAAAATATTAGTACCTTGGCGACCAAGTTTTGTTCGGCGTTTTTTTTTGTAAAATCTCGCTTTTTCATTAAAAACACCTGTATACATAAACTTGAAAAGCAAAACCTTATGTAAATACAAAATTTGATCCAAATCGTTAGAGCTGTTTCCGAGATACACGAAATAAAATATACATACAAGAATTTCTCATTTAATATTACATTTTCAATTAACAAGTTTGTGTTTACTTATATAAACGCAATACTTTCTTAGATTTAAAGAATATTTCACATTTTAAATAAACTATTGAACTGGATTTTTTGCGCTAACTGTTTCAGAAAAATGTAATAATTTAATGCTGAATAGATTTTCTTTGCATTGAACTCCTACTTTTGAAGAACTTTAATACAGAGTCATTGGCAGAACCAACCTGTAAAAATTTAATATTTTTAAATTTTGTATCAAAAAATATATTAGAACGTTCTCCGTCTAGAGGTCTGTGACACCAAAAACCAGAAGATTCCTTGGCTATATGAAATTATATATATTATGGCAATTATTTTTTCGCTCCATAACGCTTCTAAAACTAATTCAAATATTCGTTTTAAAACTAGTAACTAAACAGTATTGGTTTGAACAATACTTTCGGTAATCGAACCCGCTATCTTTGACATAAAATATAATACAGCGATGTAGGATATGATACAGAGTTATAATTTTAATATCGCCATCTTATAAGTTAACGACATAATAAAATAGTAATTTCGTTATGAAAGTCTAATTCCCACTAAACTCGTTACCAAAGGCCAAGTATCGTATAAAATTTCATTACAGATTGTCGCACGTGTTACTACTTTATAAGTTTAATTAAGCGTCACCTTTATTGAATTGTACAGATAGCAAAAAAAATTATTTTGATGATAAATCTATACTAATATTATTAAGGGAAAAAAATATTTTTTGTATGTTTGTTGGTGATGGATAAATTAAAAACCTACTAGACTACTTTTAAAAATTCTTTTACATATCAAAAGATACATTATCAGAGAGTAACATGGGCTATATTGTTATGAGTTCACTTATTAAAATAAAAGAATGTACAAATTTACAACACTATATTAGATTCTAAGGCTACACAAATCACAATTTACTAATAGGTACTAATAAAACTAACTAACTACAAGTTATACTTAACCTAGCTATTTACAAATTATAATAATGCTAATTAAATCTAATGAATATGAAGGGCGCCAGGAGAGTTTTTTTGGGGCTGCACAGTTGATCACAGCCTTTGCGTGGAACTCTGTCAAAACCTAGCCACGGCTATCCCAGTTTACAGGGATTCTTATTGGGATTGTATTCCAGCACCTTAAGGGCGTTACGTTACGCTACAAATAGAAAATACACATATTGAGACATAATATGATAATATTGCATCATGCTGTGCCTAACGATCAAATGAACTTCTATGATACACTTACCCCTTTTGTGCACAATTATTCCCAAGGTATTTTACTTATATACTTCGTATTTCGTTACGGCAATGACTTAATTTAACGAAATAAATATGTCTTACTACGATCTTCAAAATGATCACAAATTGCATAAACTTAATCTTAAGGATGTGGACGCCGAGCACACGTTCATCACGGCTCGCTCCTTGTACCGCAATCACCTATCTCATATCATTCCTTTAGTAAAAAGACACTTACCGACACGATAGCTAAAAATTAACAAAATCAAAAAAAGTAAACCGCGCGTGGGATTTGAACACGTGTCGCATAGTACGTAACATTTAAACTGTAGCCGAACCCGCTGAGCTATCATAACTTAGTAAAGTGAAATGAATTTACTGGTCATTATGTGTACTCATAACAATATTTTATTTTCAAAAAAGTTAGAGATCCCCACGAAAATTGCAATAATGTAAACTAAGGTATCAAAAATTTGCCCATAACAGCTACCTGAGCAAAGTGAGGGTGAGTCGCTAGTTTTTTTTATAAATAAATTTTTGCCCAGCTTTGCTCGTATGGTAAGCGGAATGTCTCGGTGGTCTAGTGGCTAGCATATACAACTATAGATCCGAAGGTCCTGGATCGAGTCTCGGGGCTCGTCGGACCATGTATGATTGGGTTTTTCTGTAAAGGAAGTTGGGAAGTTGGCGGTGTTTTACTCCCTTATCTCAGAAAGCTCGTTAAGCTGTCGATCCTGCGTCTGATCTCTCACCTGTCATGTCGAATTGTCTTTCCACCGGATTATGAGCGCTTGACTGTACACTCACAACACTTGTAAAAATATCTCCTGGGCAGTTGTCTAGTATCAGTGAAATAATCTGCCGTGACCGAAATCGGTTAGAAATATAATAAGCGGAGTGGAGATAAACGGTAATTTTTATCTGTCCCCATAACGCAATCTATGTCCCTACTAAATTTTATCGATATATGTTCATGTTCAGTTTGAAAAAGTAAGAAAGAGACAGACTGAGTTTAATAATTGATAATCACCTCAAGCAAGCAATGTCGAATCTCAAATCAATCAATAATAAGTAATCTTAGTAAATAAATAAATATTTTCGGACATTAACACACAGCACCATATAGTTCCATGGTAACAAGCTACGAGGCTTGTGTTATGGATACCAGATAGTTGATACACTACACATGTATAACTTTAAATACATACATATTATAAATATAAACATCCATGACTGGAGTACAAACTTTCGTGCTCATCACACAAATGAATGCCCACAGCGGGACTCGAACCCGCCACCGCTGGCACGCAAGTAGGATCACTATAAACTGAGCTAAATGTGTCGTCAAAAATATATATATATATATAGTATAAACAATATCCAGCTACATTTATTCACTTCTGATCTTTTTGCTTTATATAATATATATAATAAAAAAAATTAATAAATAAAAATAGTTTTTATTTCTTAATCATTTTTACATTTTGTGTTCGAGTCTTCCTAGTAAGTAATCCGAAGGATACTTGTGTTGGGAATGGCCCGCTTCTTCCCATATACATACTCTATGATTAAGTTAGGATAGTTACATGATTTAAGTTATTTAAAGCAAAGAAAATTATATAAAATTACAATATTAACAACTGAAGGTTGTTATTGCATGTACAATTTTACTAATGTTAATTTATAATGTTAGGAAAATTACTATTTTAAACGGTAAGTACATGTGAGTAGAACACCTAGATATAAACAAAGTCTTCGTATGCTAGTTTTCAATAACAGTTTCATTCGATTTATCACCAAGATGATCTAATCGATATTAATAATATAAATATACACACACACACACATATATATATATATATATATATATATATATATATATATATATATATATATATATATATATATATATATATATATAATATATATATAGATATATATAATAATCCCATGGACAATATAGAGTTTCCTGAGTAATATATGTATGTATTATATATGTTAATTTGTAAATGTACTTAACAAATAAGAACAGCGATCTAGATTTTTCAAATGGTTAAACTTAATGAGAATAACTAAAGTAAATTGCTAACAAATTACCGCCTCGAGGAGCGAAAAATCGTCGAGACGTTTCAATAGCTTCAAGTTTACGATTTCATAATTTTAAAAATATATATAAATAAAATATCAGATTCTTACTCCCCTATAAAGATATAGGGGAGTAAGAATTTGATACGAGTAGTTTATATTACCTTATAGTTGATAGTTTTATGATTTTGTTCTAATATAACTTTTAGTACGTCGTGGTGTTATGTCAGCTTCGAAGGAAATAAAACATGAATTTCTTATGCATTTAAAATATTGTACTAACTGTATTAACACAAAAAAACACAAAACATTTAAAATAAAATCGGTCAAGTGCGAGTCGGACCCGAAGGGTTTCGTACCATAATTTTTTTTTTAATTTGCTTGTTTTTATATAATTTGTTGTTATAGCGGCAATAGTATAATACACATTCTGTGAAAATTTCAACTCTCTACCTATTACGGTTCATGAGCTACAGCCCTCTGGCAGACGGACGGACGGATTGACGGACAGTGCAGGCTGAGTAATAGGATTCCGTTGGCACCCTTCATATACGGAACCCTAAAAATGGTTTATTATCATTAATATAATAAAAAATATATGTAAATATTAATAATTTATTATTTAAATATATTTTTATCCACATCTACATAGAAAGAGGTATTCAATTTGAGTGTATGTCTGTTTATACGTATGTTACGTGATATTTTCGCCAAATCTAAAACGCTTTTCAAGTCTCTTTAATTCAAGAGTCACTTCTGAGTGCACTTATTACTTTTCAAGTGATTTTGAGTCAGTGACGTATACCATTTGTTTAAAGTAATATTGATATTTTAATGTAAATAATTCTATTTTAAACTAGATACTTTCTTGTTTCGTTCAGTTTAGAATCATAGAAAAATAATAAGAATAATAATAAACTCTTTAATGTACACCAAGAATAAAAGAAAAATAAATAAACTCAGAATAGAAATGTACAAGAGGCGGCCTTATCGCTAAAACAGCGATCTCTTCCAGGCAACCTTCAGGCGTAGGAGATAGCAAACTGCAAGAGGGAAGGGATGTAAATAATATAGTAAATATATCACAATATATAAAATATATTGTGATATATATACATATACTTACACAGATACACATACCTATATATACATATATATTATATATAATAAAATATAATAAAAAAAATAAAAAAAATACAAAACAAAAGGCAAGACAGCGTACAAAGAAAGATTAGTAACAAAATAACAATAATAATAATACTCGTATATTGTATGTAAAGTCAAAAACTAATAAAGTATTCCTTTAGGAGTTTTTTAAATATCGTTAATGATTTAAAAATATTCGATATAATCTATAAATTATTATCTTTATACAAAAATCAAGAAATGTTTTGGCCCTACTTGCTGTGCCAGCGGTAGCGGGTTCGAGTCCCACTGGGGGCATTCATTTGTGTGATGAGCACGAATGTTTGTACTCCAATCATGGGTATTTATATTTATATGTAAGTATGTATTCAAAGTTATATATGATCAACTATCTGGTATCCATAACACAAACCTTGTAGCTTACCATGGAACTAGATAGTGCTGTCCAAACATATTTATTTATTTAACAAAAATAAACATAAAGTTAAACGTACTTTTGTGTTTATAACATTAGTATATTATTCTAAAGGTCTTACCTTTAGAATTAGATTAAATTATAGTATTAAATAAAAAAAACTATTTTATAGATAACTCAATTTAAATTTAAATCTGCCCAATTCTCTTTATTTTAAATCGTTCAAAATATATGCAAAGAAACCCATGTATGGAACATATTCTTGAAGTAATATTGGCCAAAGTTTCTTAAGAAATATCAAAACAAATTCTTTTCGTTACTGGCTGAACAAAACCCATCAACTATTTTTATTCGTGTTTGGATTTTAGATAACTGTTATTTTTTACGGTAGGTAATAATGTTATGACAAAGTTTTATTATGCTTTATGTTTTGCTAGTTTGAGTTACGTTAGTGTAAAACATTTAATTTTTGAAGTTATAGTATAAGTTTGGGACGTTTGGAAAAAAATATGAGAGAAATTTTTTTACGATGCGCGCGCACACCGACAGCCAAAAAGCGACATGATGAAGTTAGCTGATAACTGTTTGTTGCCATGGTGTTATTGTATGACAAGTGATATATAATATTATGTCCTTTCCTTAAATGATATTCTATAATATATGATTGTAATATGCCTAATATGCCTTATTTAATTATTTTGGTTAATTTATCATTCTTTTTATAAACAGAAAGTTACACCAAAGAAGTATAACTTCTTACGTACGTACATTAAAATGAATAGTAAAGAATATAATAGTAAAGAATTAGAATTTTGCTCATTAAAAATGGTGGTATAAGATTTCCAATAATTGTTCGGATTAATAAGAACCGTTAGCCACTTAACTGATTTCCACTCACTTTCATAAGTGATATTAGCGACTCACCCTCGATTCGCTCGGGTTCGTCCCTAGGTTGATTCCCCATACAAACTTTCACCCCCATTTTCCCCCCTTTAAGGGATGATTTTCGGGATAAAAACTATCCTATGTCCTTTCCAGGGTTTCAAACTATCTTCTTAGCAAATTTCATCTAAATCGATCTAACAGTTTCGGACCTTATTCGGTACAAACAAACGAACGAAAAAATCTTTCCTCTTTATAATATAAATATAGACAAATAGTAATTATAATTATTATTTACAATTATAGATTAACAACGAATTTCCTCAACAGATAAGACCAATTCGGAAAATTTAACTAATAAGACAACTCATATTTATGTTAAAACTTAGAAAGGTTATCTTCTGTTTTCTTTTACAATGGACTAATCTGTAATATAACATAATACTTTTTCATTACCCATATAAGGCCATGCTCCATTACTATTTGACGTAGCACTCTCAAGGGAAATTTACGGCTGGAGTCGAAAATTGAATTCTAAAACAGCCTTTATAATAATCTTCATCACCTGGTTGGTTATTTGTATCGCTTTTCTACGACACTGATGTGTTTGCGGTAGATGAATTGATGTGTCAATTTTGATGAAATATAATGAATAATGTAAAATTTTAGTCAGAATCAAAGTATGAATTAATAACGGATTCATCACTTTTAGGATATCTTTTTTAAAAAATGTAACTCTTTATTTATTTTTTATTATTTTAGGGGTAATTTACAGGCTACTTTTAGTAATCAAAATACCCCAAAGGTGGCATTGCTTGTATATCCATGCTTAATATTATCAGTGTAAAATTGTGTTTGTTTGTTTGTTTGTTTGTTTGTTTGTTTGTTTGTTTGTTTGTTTGTTTGTTTGTACTTCTTTCACTTCGAAACAGAGTGACGGATTGGCGTGATTTTTTGTGTGGAGATATTTGGAGGGCTGGAGAGTGACATAGGCTACTGTTCACCGCGGTAGATTATCTCATTCCCACGGGAAAACACTTTATAATACAACCCATATAAATAATTTATGATTAAAATTACTTAAAACTTGGTATTAATGTTCTGCATTAAATAAATACATGTTTTAGCATTGTCCAAAATTCATCCCGTAAGTGGGTAAAATAAGGTATGAAAATTTGAATGAAACTTACCTTTTTAGAGATTTTTTTGTAGTTTTAGCGCAAACGAAGCCGCGGGTTCTGCTAGTAATATTATAAACACAAAATTTACCTAGAGATTTGCTCAAGGTAAGTCGCTGCTAAAAATTATTTATTTTTATTTTTGACAAGACTTTTTTAATAAACATGATTCGCTGCAGTAAACATTTATTTATTTATTATCAAGCACACTTACAATTCACACGTTAAAACAATATAATAATATATATAATTAAAGTAAAAAAAGAAACAGACAAGCATATCAATAACAAGTGTACATAGCATTTATAATATTATGGAATTATTATAGTAATTGATACAAACAAACACATACATATATACATACATACATAATTTACAAAAATGTTAAAAAAAAGCCAAAAAATTCTAAGTAATTTATTCTAAGTTACGCAATAACAAAATATGTACCTATATTATAACAAAACGCCCATACCCGTACCCCACAAATCCACCAATTTCCATTTTATTTCGGCAATGGATCAGTGCGTATCGACCGTAACGAAGTAAATACAAATATTTACAACTTGTTAGCGAGCTCTGGTAAAATAAAATATTCTAAGCATTTTGTAACAAATGATAGGCAATGTTTGGATGAATATTATTTGAAATGTTATTGGAAAGCTAATGATATAGTATACATATATACGTTAACTAGCAACTCACCCTCACTCCGCTTGGGTTCGTCCCTACTCTTACGATTTCACGTGTAGGAAATATTTCTCAAAGATGAGATATTTTCCTGTATTAAAAAGTATCCTATATATTGACCCGGATAACCAGCTTTCATCACACCAAATTTCATCAAAATCTGTCCAGTAGTTTTTCCGTGATGCGATCACAGACAGACAGAGAGACAGAATGAAATTCCAAAAATAATAAATTCGGCTTCTGTATCGATAATAATGTCTATTTCAACAAGATTTTTCGAAAAATATTTAATGTACAGATTCGGCTTGGTTACAATTTTATTATACGTATAGATTTATACGTTCATTTATTTTACTGACTCATTAATATAATGGCGAGTTTGTAAAGATTTAGATAGTACGATCCAGGGTTTATATTCCAGATCGTGACACATGAGTTACCGGGTTATTTCTATCAAAGAAAATATACTCATTGGGAGTTTCGTGGTTTTTTACGCCTCAGATTCGATCAGGAGTATATTGTTATTTAGAGAATTATTGCACTTTAGCATCGTTTTACTGGCTGATTGGTTATAGGTTCAAATATATAATATATTTTGCACTGATCTCGTTAAAATTGTTTAGCTGGGTTCAAGCATAACTGCTTTAATGACGTCTTGCCTATCATGCCCATCTTTTTCCTCGTAGGAGCGCCTGATAATTTTTTGTAGCAACTAGTGGAAATCCGAACTAACTACTTGCAGTTAATTTTAACTAGCTGTCCAGTAATTTTATTATCGTGTGGGTCATTAGAATGTTAAAACACTTCTCATCAAGTCCTGGTTAGTTTATTTTGTCCAAAAGTAACTGAAAACTAAAGAGCTTTAGTTCACATATCGTTTTTCGGTTTCAACATAATAATAAATACGGAAGATCTGGTTCCATAATATTGGTTATATAAAATATACTAGCATTGCCCGCGGCTCCGCCCGCGTTCAAATGACCAAAAACCAAATTCTTAGGTTTTACATATTAGTATACTCTTACATTGCAGTTTTTGTATTTTTTCTTAGAAATGAGATATTTTCCCGCGGTAAAAATATCCTATATATTGACCCGGATAACCAGCTATCATCATACGAAAATTCATCAAAATCTGTCCAGTACTTTTCTCGTGATGCGGCAACAGACAGACAGACAGACAAATATTATAAAAACTATAGATTCGGACTATGTATCGATAATAATGTCTATTTCAATAAGATTTTCCAAAAAATATTTAATGTACAGATTCGGCTTAGTCACATTTTATTATATGTATAGATTTTATAGGAAAAAGATAGGGCCTGAGCAAATATATTATCAAAAATCGACATCTTGTTTAGTACAAGTTTAAACATCGCACTTATTACTGGCTATAAAACAATTTTGAACAAATAAAAACATGCTACCAAAACAGCTTGCTGTGAAATATTAAAATTTAATTTCCATCCACCTACGGCCGGGTTGTCCCTGAATAATTTCAAACAAGGCACAATGCTAATAAGTGAGTATTTCTAACTCTGCGCACTTATAATAAAGTTGAAAATTGCTTGTTATTTTCTTACGTCCATACGAGGGTGGAATAAATTATAACCGTGGTCAAAGGTACCCTTAAATTCAGATAATTAATCTTTTAAGTAATATATTGTGGTGGAAAGCACTTACATATTTCTCATGTCATTTAAAATTTCAGATGAATCTTGAAGTATCTTTATACTTAATTTCATGTGTTGGTATATTTTATTTAGAACTGACTGAAAATTAAAGGATTTTACTGCTTGCTACTACTACTTATATATTACTTATATATTAAGTTGTTTTTAAAATAATTAAAAAAAATACAATATTGAGTTAAGTATATATTCTTCTTAAAATTATACTACAGCCTAAACAACTGTTCAATTAGAGTGCCTGAAATGATTTATCGAGATTTTGGTTAGAAGATGATTTTGGAAAGAGAAGATAGAAGAGAAATAGAAATTTATATGAATATAATATGTTGGGACATTGACTCACAGCACCATCTAGTTCCATGATAAACTACGAGCCTTGCTTCATGGATACTAGATATTTTTTACACTACACATATATAACTTTAAATACATACATATTATAAATATAAAAACCCTTGACTGGCGTACAAACGTTCGTTCTCATCACAGAAATGAATGTTTCCGGCGGGACTCAAACCCACGACAGCTGGCATAGCAAGTATGGTTTCTACAAACTGGGCCAAATGTGTCGTCCTTACGTGAAAAAGAAAGTATTTTTTATCTTTATTATTTATCTTTACTAGTGACGTGCGCTCACTCACTTTACTTGGGTGCATCCCTAGGTATATTTTGTATTTATAACATTATATACAACTACCACCTTTTGATTTTTTTTATTACTAACAGTACACCTATAAGTTACTCTAGTACACCTAGTCATCTAGTCAGTCTAGCTCTGAACAGTCCGTTCAGATGTTTCAGTATGATTCATCATCATATGAATCATGATAGAAATGATTCGCACATGAAAATATCAGAGGTGCAAGACACGGATTTAAACCCGCTTTACTCAGTTTCTCGAGCGAGCGCGTTGCCACTGGGCTACCACTGCCTATATAGACACATATAAACTTTAATATAGTAGTGTTAGCGGAGAATGCTCAAGAATAGGGGCGTGGCTTGAGTGACGTCGTTTGTGGCGTGATGGTGGCGTGGTGGCTCGCTTGACAACGCACGAGTCGCCGACACTGGAGCGGCTAGCTTACTTTTGTCGTGGCTGCCGGAACGGACGGACGTTCACATCATCGCTTCTCTTATTTATTTTAGTATTGTTAATATTGTTAATAATTCGTTAAAAATTAATAAAAAGTAATATCTTTAATTTCATCGTGTATAATTTTTTTTATAATAAAGTTAGTGCATAGATAAAATCAGAAGTGGGATACGCATTAAGTTTCTATAGCTTGGTGTGTGTCCCTAAGCCTGCTGTGGCATTCTGATGTAACTGTTTTTGTAAATCTTTTAGTTTTGAGTGAAAGTTCGTCAGTTGTTTATAATGCCGAAATCAAGTACAAGTCAACGAAAAAATAAAAGTAGGACATGTGAACGTTCTCCGAGCCCTGGGCTGCTCCAACAACTCCAGGCGATTGTTTCTCGTCTGAATGTGTTGGAAGACAATTCCAGGTTAGGTTCAACTAGTGTGGCTACCATTGGCGGGCAGCCCGTAGTGGAGTCTCCGGGTCCGGCGGTTGGCACCATAGTGTCGCGTGCACCATCTACATCGCCAACGACGTGTGTGACGCCTCCGCTGCCGTCTGTGCACGCTTCGCAGGTCTCCGCCAATGATAGCGCTGCTATTGAGGTAGCCGACAAGATTGTAAGTGCAATCAATGGATTAATTCCGGTAAGGTCTAATCACAATGTTTATATATCGAATTTTGATCCTAATATAAATGATATTAATACTTGGTGTGACGAGGTCGACCATTTACGAATCATTCATCAATGGGACGATAGGGAGTGTTTGGCGCGTATTGGTAACTGCTTAAAGGGGGACGCTCGTGTGTGGTTGAATGACTGGGTTACTAGCGATCGTAGCTGGACTAATTTTAAACGTGAGTTCAAACCTTTGTGTCCGCGGAAGGTAGACGTAGCGAATATACTTTTTGACACTATGAAAACTGATTCTAATAACTACCCTACATATGCGGAGTATGCTAGGCGATCTTTGTTACGTCTTCGTATAGTAAACGGACTTAGTGACGAATTAATATCGGCGATCGTAATCCGTGGTATAGTTGATCCACAGATCCGTGCGGCTGCTACCAATGCAAAATTAATGCCCAATGATCTGGTCGAGTTCTTGTCTATATATGTAAAACCCTCTCAGACGAAAGTAAATCATAATACCCGCAACATTTCTAGTCGTTTTCATAATACACCGACTTTATCGCGTAAAAGGGAACATAGTTCTAGTAGGACGGGTTGTTTTTCGTGTGGATCCTTTGGTCATAAGCAGATAAATTGTTCGAAGCGTGCAAGATTACATAACTCACCTACTAGAAATGATAAACCTACAACATCAAAAACAAGTAGCAGTTCCTCTCAGTCAAAGTCTGTTATTTGCTCGTTTTGTAAAAAAATAGGTCACAAAACAGAGGACTGCTTTGCCAAGCAACGTGTCGAGGCTAATGGAAAATCTAATGTTAATTTTTGCCGTGACACTGTAGATAACTATAGAAAGAATGATATAACTACGGCGGTCATACAGGGTATACCGGTCGATATCCTCATAGACAGTGGGTCCACGATCTCGCTTATGTCAGACTCTGTATCGAAGTATTTTAAATGCAAGCAAGTACCCTCTTTTTGTGTTTTACGCGGTATTAGTGATCGTGATATTGAATCCCGTTATTTTAGTACTTTAACAGTAGAGTTTCCGGAAATCACATTAGAAATTGATTTTCAAATAGTACATGACAAATTTTTGAATACCCCGATAATAATTGGAACCGATGTTTTGAACCGAGAAGGGGTTACGTATATAAGGAAGAAGGGTATTCAACGATTAACTCGTATGGAAAGGGTATTTATTGCTGAGACGACTGAGTCAAATTTGATCTCCGTTATTAATACTCCTTTGATAGGTGAAAACAAGGACAAGTTGTTGAATTTGGTTGAACAATATTCAAAATATTTCATTACTGGTACCGCGATCAGTACTGTTACTACCGGATCTATGCAAATTCGTCTCAGCAATGAAACTCCTATTGTATATAGGCCTTATAAACTATCGCATAGTGAAAAACTCCGCGTTCGGGATATAATTAAGGACCTTCTTGATAAAGGGGTCATAAGGGAGTCAGAATCAGAATTCTCGAGTCCAATATTACTAGTCAAGAAGAAAGATGGTAGCGACAGAATGTGCGTGGACTTCCGGGCACTTAATTCAAATACTGTGAAGGATCGCTACCCATTGCCATTGATAGATGATCACGTGGATCGATTAGGTAATGCCAAATATTTCACGAGTCTTGATATGGCTACTGGTTTCACCAGATACCGATGGCTAGCGACTCCATTCACAAAACTGGTTTTGTAACACCTGAGGGGCATTTTGAATATCTCAAGATGCCCTATGGGTTGGCGAATGCCCCGGTTGTTTACCAACGCATTATCACAAATACCCTAAAGACATTCATTGAAACAGGAAGGGCCTTAGTGTATATTGACGATGTGCTTTTGCCTAGTCAGACTATTGATGAAGGACTCCTCATTTTGCGTGAAATTTTAGAAGTTTTAACTAAAGCCGGATTTTCAATAAATTTAAAGAAATGTAAATTCCTTACTAACGAAATAGAATATCTGGGGAGAACAATCAGCAATGGTCAGGTTAGGCCAAGCGCTCATAAAGTAGAAGCCTTGAAAAGGGCACCGAGGCCCAGTAATGTAAAACAAGCACGTCAATTTCTAGGCTTGGCGGGTTATTTTAGACGTTATATTCCTGAGTATTCATTAAAGACAATGTGCATATCCAATTTATTTCGAAAGGGTGTTGAGTTTCGATGGGGTGACGAACAAGAGCAAGTTCGCCAGTACATTATTACACGTTTGACTGGCGAACCAGTTCTTGACATTTTTAACCCCTTATTACCTACGGAAGTGCACACTGACGCTTCGTCACTAGGCTATGGGGCTGTCTTAATCCAGACTCATGAGAGTGGTAGTAAGCGGGTGATTGGGTACTTTAGTAAAGTTACTCAGGGTGCTGAACCGCGTTACCACTCTTATGAGCTTGAAACGCTGGCAGTGGTCAAGGCATTGCAATATTTCAGACATTACCTCATAGGTATACATTTCAAAGTAGTTACGGACTGCAACGCCTTGAAGCTCACACAGCGAAAGAAAGATTTATTACCGAGGGTTGCTCGGTGGTGGATCTATTTGCAAGACTATGATTTTGTATTAGAGTATCGCAAAGGCGCTGCGTTACCTCATGCCGATTATTTAAGTCGTAATCCGATAAATATTTGTGAGATTAGAAGACCTTGTAATTGGGCACAGGTAGCGCAAAATGCGGACGAGGAAACCAAAAACTTAATACAAAAATTGGAGGACGGTGTACTAGATGGGACACGTTATGTATTAAAAAAATAATATTCTGTATTATAGGTTTGATTCTGCTGGTCAGCCTACTAAACTTCTCTGTTTTATCCCTAAGGTCACCGCCTTAGTCTATTGCGTGTGTTTCACGATGAGCATCATCATATTGGTGCAGATAAAACAATTGATTTAATTCTAAATCATTTTTGGTTCCCTAATTTAAGACAATTTGTCCGCAAATATATACGTCATTGCATAGTATGTCTTTCACATAAAAAGGTACCACGTCAACCTTTGCAGCCGATCCAGTCGTGGAGAAAACCTGACGTACCTTTTGATACGGTACATAGTGATGTGTTTGGTCCTCTCCCCGAGTCGAACGGCTACAAATTCGTTGTATTAATAGTTGATGCATATAGTAAGTTCTGTTTGTTGTATCCAATATATAAAACAAGACGCTAATGAACTGAAGCGTGTCTTTGAGAATGCTATATCCTTATTTAGCACACCTAGGCAGATTGTAGTTGATAGAGGTAGAATGTACGAGAGTAGATTATTTAAACAATGGGTGTCAGACGTGGGCAGTAGTTTATTCTTTATAACACCTGAGATGCATCAGAGTAATGGTCAGGCTGAGCGATATTGCAGGACAATTCTGAATATGATTCGTGTGGAGGTTAATTTTAGAAATGAAAGTTGGTCAGAAGTCTTATGGAAACTGCAGCTCACTCTGAACATTACGAAACAAAAGTCCACTCAATATTCACCCTTATTTTTGTTAATTGGCAGCGATGGTGTGACGCCCGTTATCCGTTCAGTTGTGCGTGATGTGGCCCTTGAGGGAACAAGTGGCAATCGCGAGGCCTTACGTGAGCTGGCCAGACAAAGAGCATCTCAATTGCTGGATCAAAACAGAAAACGGCAAGACACTCGAGTAAATGAACGGCGCAAGCCCCCACATGTTTTTCATGAAAATGACATGGTCTTCGTACATAAGAACAGTCAATCTGTGGGCAAACTTGACTCTGGCATGCGCGGTCCGTACAAAGTTGTGCGCGCATTGCCTCATGGTCGATACGAGCTGAAGCTTATTTCCGGCTCACTCGGGAAGACCACAGAAGCTGCTGCTGAGCATATAAGTGCTTGGCACGGAGAATGGACACCAGATGTGTGCGCCGTATTCTTCGAGTGTGAGTATATTTGTAACTGTAATAGAGACTATTTGCATTGTATCACTTAAGCGATATAATAAAAATAGTACTTTATTACATGTTGGTCATCCTGTGGGCTCTGACACATAACATGTTATGTATAATTGTTTTATTTTGAGATATACCGCGGTCACTGTCTCGGTCATCCTGAGGGCTCTGACACATGTTAAAATTCATGTATTTAAGAACTTGCTGCGGCCTCTGTTGTTGAATTACAATTTTTCAGTATTTTATGCTGGTATGGTTTATTTTGTTGGCATAATTCCATCGTAAACATTATATTTCCAGGTGATGAGAATGAGAGCTGCTCTGACGATAGCATCATCGCTGGCCCGTCGCACCAACATGACGTCACCATAGCTGAAAGAGCGGGCGAGGGCGCTCCGCCGTCAGGAGAGGCCGTGTTAGCGGAGAATGCTCAAGAATAGGGGCGTGGCTTGAGTGACGTCGTTTGTGGCGTGATGGTGGCGTGGTGGCTCGCTTGACAACGCACGAGTCGCCGACACTGGAGCGGCTAGCTTACTTTTGTCGTGGCTGCCGGAACGGACGGACGTTCACATCATCGCTTCTCTTATTTATTTTAGTATTGTTAATATTGTTAATAATTCGTTAAAAATTAATAAAAAGTAATATCTTTAATTTCATCGTGTATAATTTTTTTTATAATAAAGTTAGTGCATAGATAAAAGTAGTGTTATTATACTTAAATTAAACACAAAAAAAATTTTTTTAATAAGTATAGTGAGAAATGAGTGAATATAGTGAAAAGTAATAGCTATCAGTTTATGACTTAAGTCCAAACTGTGACACTAAATCTTTATCTTATTATTGTTTAACACGTTCGCTGCATTACGAGATCTATCAGATCTCTTGCAGGACTTTTGTACTGTGCGTTGACTATAATCGTGTTGTTTCACTCCTTGCGGGAGGCTCTAACGTGTAAAGTTCTTTAAGTATGAGTAAGACAAATATACATATTTGCTTCCTACTTAAAGGTGAATTCGAGGACATAAAAAAAATAAATAGAGATGGATTAGGTCCCTAACGCACAGTAGTATAATTATTTTTATTCCTTGCGTTAGGAGACATGTCGATACTCGTGGAATCGTACGCCTCGTAGACGCAAGAAAGGGAGGTTGGGGGGCGCGGGCGCTGTGTGAATCGATTTAGTGTTGTCCTAGTGTCGATGTGGGAGGTTGCGCGCACGTTTCGAAAAAGTGTAAAAAATTTTTTATTTAATATATTTTATTTAATTATTTAATAAAATTGTTTTATTTTGGTGAGATTTCTAAGAATGAAAAATCAACGCTGGATTATAGTGCTGCATCGTCCAGTATAATTACAATTTTGGAAAATATAATGCTTTTTATTACAGAATTCCCCGAAGGAAGATGTACAGATCATGTTTTCCAACGTGGCGACAAAAAAAGACGTTGTGTGGGGTGTTATGAAAAATTACGACGCACATTAAACAGCACTGACGCTTCTAAAAAAAGCTGAAAAAATACCATTTGCGCGCAATGCAAATAATCAATGTGCTTACTATGTTTTAATGAAAAACACTTTGCATAGTTTATAAATAAACTTCTTTAATAAAACTTTTTCAATCGACCACTGAGATATTATTTTATTCCCATCACTACTTACTACACATATTGAACTATCTTCGGTTGCGGTACGAGATACAATCGATATCTAATTTTTTTTTGGTATTTGTAGCTTATTCTAATGTCATAACTGCGTGCGAACCTAGCAAAATGTAGAGCAATAGGCTCTCTAGACCCACAAAAACTTTAAAATATATGTCATTAGTTTTTTGGAAGATATAAATTATTTTCAAAACTGTATTTTTAGGAGACTGATTAGGTCTCTAACGCACCAAAGGGTAGGCTAGTTTCGAGATCTTTTAGGTCTCCAAAGCACCAGCTGAAAGTTCTTTCAAAATGATGACGCAGTGAACGTGTTAAATTGAAAAGCAGAAATTCTGGAAACCCCATAAATAGCCTTGCAAGGAATAGATTTCATGCTAAATTTATTGCATTTTCTTCAGTGTCCCGTACTATTAGTCTTTTACTATTATAATTAATATCATGTCGTTTAACTTCAGTTACTAAAATATTAACGTAATATAACGTTGTACGTATAATACGTTTAAACTATAAATATATGTCCAATATTTTTTAATGTTGTTGTGGTGGTATTAGTTGGCGTCGGATACTTTGGTGAAAATATTGAATTCGGATGTTGGATATATATATATATATATATATATATATATATATATATATATATATATTTATAGTTATAAGAATGTTCACTATAATTTATACTTCTAATTTCTTAAGAATAGAATGTATTGGAAATAACTACTATAGGTCACCTGATATAATATTATAAATAAGGAGCGACTCACCCTCGCCACGTTCGGGTTCGTCTCTAGGTACATCCCTTATTTGAGAAATGATTGATGCCTCATACAAATTTTCATCCTCCTTTTCACCCCCTTAAGCGATGATTTCGGAGATAAAAAACTATCTTTTGTTCTTCCCAGGGTCTCAAACTATCTTCATACCAAATTTTATCTAAATCGGTTCAGCAGATTTTTAGTTTATCCATTACAAACAAACTAAAAAAAAAACTTTTTTTTTTCTCTCTATAATATAAGTGTAGATAAGAATAACATATTGCATCTGGATCTTTATATAAAAGTTATAAAAGGTTGTTAGACAGCAGTTTGAATCTAACATTGAGTTCTTTATAACAAAATGAAATTACATCCATAAATCAAAATAAGCAAAAAAAAAAAATTAGATACAAAATTTACGCACTCGCTACCGTTTCGATATCTTGTAGCGTACATACTCGTACTTATAGTAGAAGAAAACATTAAATAGCTACGTATTCTGAACATATTGCTCCATATCATATTTTGGGATTGGCCAATTTCTGCCGTTTACGACATGAAAAGTTTTATATTGCTCAGCGAAACTTCATACAGTTTGTAAGCAATATTTGGGTGACTTTAAAATTTTATTTGTTGCTTATAGTTTATCTTGTCTTATCTTGTTTCTTATATTATTTTACGGAGGCTATAACTTGGAATCACTGGTTGATATGATGTTAGCAATGAAAAATTAAATCAGGCTACGATTACATTTGGTTATGTTCTAGTACTAATTATATATATACGCCGATAAAGGAAAATGTACATTAATAGGTAAACCATGCGATGAAGCTTTTTAAATAATCTTTATTTTTTTCATTTGTTTCTTTTTTCTTTTTCACATTTTATATAAAACTTCACGAAATGGCTACGGCATTAATAATATCCATGTTCATATGTTTGGAGTTTGTAGTGACCCTACTTGGTGTGCTAGCGGTCGTAGGTTCGAGTGCCGCTACAGACATTCATTTGTGTGATGGGCACGAATGTTTGTACTCCAGCCATGGGTGTTTATATTTATAATATGTATATATTTGAAGTTATATAATATTTGTAGTGTATCAACTATCTGGTATCCATAACACAAGCTTGGTAGCTTACCGCGGAACTGGTAGTGGTGGTGCTGTGTGTTAATGTCCCAACATATTTATATATTTATACAAACGAACGGGAAATAAAAAATATTGAAGATATCAAGTTGTACACAAAGGAAACATATTCTATTTATATAAAAGTAATAACTGTATTTATTTATTTTTTAAAAGTTCACTGAGCCGGTAATCGAACCAACTAAAAATGCAAAAAAATAAAATTACACTATTTTATTAAAGGATTCGTTTAAGAAATTAAATGTACGTAACATTATAGGAAAATAATTTTAAGGTAAGACGCCTTGTATGGACCCTTCGCTACTGGTACTTACGTCATACATACATACATGCAGAAAGATTCGCAGCAAGTATAAAACATGTACATATCGTTGGCTCACTATTACAAGGTTCTATGTTAATTTTAAAAGTTTAGTAACTTTTACATAGAACTTCGTTTTGTTATCGTAAAAACAACAACATAGAACTATGTAAAATTGAATATTTTGTAGTTATAGTGCCGCTATCTAGTGGTTTGTTTTTGCAAAACTGTAGCTAATGACACATAAAACCTTGTCGCATTAATAACTAAATAAGTACTAAAATTGTAACATAGAACTTTGTAATTGTGAGCCAACGATAATACTATATTCCTTTGTCAACTTGTTCCCAAATTATTAGCTCGTTTTTTACCTATGTAGGTTTTATATATTTTATAATTATTATTTTTTAGTTAAAACGTAACTGCACGATATCATATTTTAAGCACTAGAATATTTCCAGTTTCAAGCTAGTGCATTAATTAATAACATTTAAGTTGCACCTCAATGAATTGAACTTACAATTTATTTCACAAATGAAGAACGAGTGAAGTTTTTAAATTAATTATGAATATTGGTTTCTCGATGTACTCGATTTGATTGCAAAAGTTATAGCAAACGCCACGACTTCCACAACTGTGATTTGAACTTTCAACAACTCTTCTTTGATAAACGTTAAAATTTATTTGTTTGTACATTCGACGACACGTTTGGTTCAGTTTGTAGTGACCCTACTTGTTGTGCCAGTGGTCGCGGGTTCGAGTCTCGCTGGGGGCACTCATTTGTGTGACGAGAACGAATGCTTGCACACCAGTCATGGGCGTTTATTTAGTTATGCCGACCACATCTCCTAAGAACCCCCCTTCCCAACCCCCCTTACCCCCTCCCCTCCCTTCCTCATTTGTTGTTGTTTGGACCTCATTAGAGTCCGACAATAGAGCCGGCGTGAAGCCAAGAAGCGCACTGGGAGGCGGTCCGTCCTCTGTGGGCGGTGTACTATGTGGGTTCCTCCTGGTACCTCTCTCATAGCAGGGTTGACTATTGGAGTAAACCCATGGTTGTTGTGGTCTGCTTCGGCAGACCTGCCGTCGGGGCGTCGTAGTTGAATGCGTAAGCGATCCTGCGACGCCCCATTGAGACGGGGGAGGTTCCGTTGGGTTTCAGTGGGTAGTATGTATGTATGCAAATGGTATGCCTAAATGAATTTCCCAACGTTATAAAAAAATGGTTATACCGACCACATAGTGTGAAATAAGAACAAGAAAAACCAGATGCGATGATCAAGCCGATGTCAAAATATTTCATTTTAAAGTTTTAATTCGGTTATAAACTATTTTATTTAAATGGAACTAGTCGTCGAGAATTAAATGTCATAAGCTATTAAAATTGATTTAAAAAAAATATCTTGAAAGTTGAAAACAACTCATAAAATATATTTAAGAGTAATTTAAAATACTTCCTTGGCTCGAGTAAGTTCGTTTAAAAGTTTAATATTTCTACTGAAATTCATTCTACTGTAAATACTTTACTCAATTTAAGCTTATCTTTGAATCCTTTTGAATGTTAATGAAAAAATAAATGAATTAATACTATACTTATTCTTTACTTCATTTTTATTAATTAATTTATTATTATTATATTTTTTATTATATATATATTATTTATGTATTTATATAGAGTATAAATAAGTTTTTATAACAAGTATGCAACGCACCAAAGATATTACATTACACTGTCCGTTTCTCTCTTCTCTATTTATTTTGCTGTGATTATAAATGTAAACAATTACACTCTTGCATCATGCTTAAGATTTTGAAGGAATACAATTCAAAGTAGGTAGTCCACTTCGGTGGGTGGAGTGGGTTGCTTCTGGTACTTTTTTTTATGAAGCCGGAACTCTTCTGACATGGTGGTCAAAAACCTTTTTTACAATTTGGATTTATTTACATTGTCATGCTGCTGGTAGTTGTCTGATAGCAGAGTGGACCATCGGAACAACGCCTTGATTATTGTAATTTACTTCAGCAGGCTTGCCATCGGGGTGTCGTGTTTAAGTGCGTAAGTGTTCCTACGTCACCCCATTAAGACGAGGGAGGTTCTGTTGGGTGGGGTAGTACCTACTAGTGTGTGGATGTATTTACTAATATAAAAAAGAAGAGCCCTCATGTAACAGTCGTGACTATAGAAGTGCCAACTCTCAAGATCGTTTGATTCAGTATACAAGATAAAACTTTAGCAATATGTTACATTTGTTTGAAATAGGTACAAACAGTTAATATATTATAATAAACAAACAGTTAATATATAACATAATAATTATAAATAAATGTACATAGTCATAAATATATGTACATACACACTACCGACTCACCCTCGCTCCGCTCGGGTTCGTCCCTACTTACGTTTTAACATTTAGTATAGATTACTAAGAGATGAAATATTTCTGTGCAATAAAAAGTATTCTAGATGTTGACCCGATTAACCAGCTATCACTATACCCAATTTCATCAAAATCCCTCCAGTGGTTTTTCTATGATACGGTAACAGACAGACAGATAGACAAAAAATCTAAAAACTATAGATTCGGCCTCTGTATCGATAATAATGTTTATTTCAATAAAAATTTCCAAAAAATATTTAACGTACAGATTCGGCTAAGTTACAATTTTATTAAATGTATAGATTTGTTTGAAATAGGTAGGTGCAAACATTTAATATCAACAAAAAGCCTTAAATTAAATCAGCTAAAAGAATTTGGGTATTACCGATATATTATTTTTATATAGAAACATTTATCACTCTATGCCATTCTCCTGTAAAGGTGGAGCTCAAATACTTATTTATACGGCCCATAGTACACATGACGTAGGAGAAAATATTGGAAGGCAATGTGAAAGCTTTTTCGCTCAAAGCCGCTGGAAAACAGTGCTGCTAAACTTCTACATACGGTTTGTAATAATGTTGAATAAGCTTGAAATGGATTTTTATGGGTTACTAGCAGAACCCGCGGCTATTGCCGCGTTTAATCTACAAAGAAAGTCTTTGGCTGTGTTATATGTTTTTATACCAGCACTGCCCGCGGTTCCTCCCGCGTTCAGATGACAAAAAACCAAATTCTTAGGTTTTACATATTAGTATACTCTTACAATGCAGTTTTTGTATTTTTTTTCAAAAATGAGGTATTTTCCCACGGCAAAAAGTATCCTATATGTTGACCTGGATAACCAGCTATCACCATACCAAATTTCATCAAAATCCCTTCAGTGATTTTTCTGTGATGCGGTAACAGACAGACAGACAAAAATTTTAAAAACTATAGACTCAGCCTCTCTGTATCGATAATAATGTCTATTTCAATAAGATTTTCCAAAAGATATTTAATGTACAGATTCAGCTTGGTTACAATTTTATTATATGTATAGATACATAGAGTAACAGAATTATATATTGAGAAAAGAACACATTTTAAGTATACTACACTCGCACTCATCTATACTCTATACAGATAAATAAAATTAAAGTGTCTGTTTGTAATGTCAAAATAACAGCTTTTTACTAAATGCATATGATCACATATGGAATTATATACGGTATTTATAAGAAAAACACAATTAAAAAAAATTGTCTGTGTGTCTGTTTGTTCCGGCTAATCTCCGAAACGGCTGGACCGATTTTGACGGGACTTTAACTGGCAGGTGTTGATGTTATAAGGAGTAACTTAGGCTACTTTTATTTCAGTAATAGAATTAGGGTCCTGCTCAAAAATTTAAATTAATATATTTTTTAAATAAATACATCATATAACAATCAGTTAAATTACATATTAGGCTACGTTTGCCAATAAAAACGTATACTTATATTAATTAATTTCATTATCTGTGCATTATATTAATTAATTTCATTATCTTAAAATTAATAGGTTATTATGAATATCGACTGAATATCGACTTAGTATTGATATAATAACAACAAATAATAAATATGTTGGGACATTAGCACAGAGCACCATCTACAATAGTTCTATGGCAAGCTACGAGGCCTGTCTTATGGATACTAGATTAAGTTTATACAATAAACATATCTATACATATAATAAAATTGTAACTAAGCCGAATCTGTATATTATATCTCATTTTTGAGAAAAAATACAAAAACTGCAATGTAAGAGTATACTGATATGTAAAACCTAAGAAATTGGTTTTTGGTCATCTGAACGCGGGCGGAGCCATAGGCAATGCTAGTTAAAAATATAAACACCCATACAGGTACAAACATTCGTGCTCATCACACGAATGATTGCCTTCAGCGGGACTCGATCCCGCGACCGTTGGTACAGCAAGTACCACTACAAACTAAGCCAAACGTGTCGTCAGTATGAAACTACATATAATCATTGATATTATTAATAAAGTTTCATATTTTAGAGCACAGTGTGTACGAAGTTTGAAAGCAAGTGGCAGCTCTCGAACCTTTCTTGAACTGTTTAGTTACATTTTAGATTGCATTCTCTCGCCGTACACTCAATGTGTATTATTCAAGGCGAATAATTTTGCTATGAATTTACTTACATTTGAAATAAACAGTGCATGTAGAACCACTTTTCATCTACTTCCGGGTTAAAAAAGCTTTATATATGACTGCCAAATATGATAAAACTATAGTGTAAACCTATGAAAAAAGTTGTTAAGTTATAAATATGTTGGAATATATCATACAGCACCATCTAATTCCATGGTAATAAGTTACGAGGCTTGTGTTATGGATACATGATAGTTGATACACTATACATTTTATATTACTTTTAAATACATACATATTATAAATATAAACACCCAAGACTGTTACAAGCATTCATGCTTATCACACAAATAAATGCCCACAGCGGGACTCGAACCCGTGACCGGCACAGCAAATACGATCACTACAAATTGAGCCAAACGTGTCATCAAACATATATAGAGAAAACTGCATGTCTGAGAGAACTTAGCAAGTCTTTGAAAGACATGTGAAGTCCGCCAACCCGCACTTGGCCAGCGTGGTGGACTATGGCCTGATCCCCCTCGTATTGAAGGGAGGCCCGTGCCCAGCAGTGAGTCGTTAAAAAGGGCTGAATACATACATTATCGTATGCAACATGCCTAAATAAAAAAGGAATAATACTCACTGGTACGTTTGAAGCTATAAGTAGAAAATATAATAAAATATATGAATAAAAGGCCTAAAAGCCATAAAACAAAGACTTGAATGAATGACTTGAATGAATGAATAATAGTGACCTTAAAAGAAATTCGCTATTTTGGTATACCCTTATTCATTTTAGTTCTCTCTAAAAACACTATTTCAAGCTAGCTTCGTATCTAATATCTATATTATACTCAAGTATTCTAATTTAAACTGCATATTTTACGTTAATTCAAACAGTCTCTAGAACGTGAATAAAGTAATTTTAGAGATAATAGAGTATTTTAGAGAAATAAATGTTATTTTTCGTGTCAGTAAAGAGCTTTCGTCCAGTCTTATATTTATCCAGTTTCATCTGAAATTAGATATTATTATAATATACTTTCTTAGATTTATACAAATATTTGATTATCTATATAGATAAATAAAATTGAAGTGTCTGTTTGTAATGTCAAAATAACAGCTTAGTACTAAATGCATATAAAATTATATACGGTACTTATAAGAAAAACACATTTTTTTTAATTTGTCTGGCTGTCTGTTTGTTTCGGCTAATTTTCGAAACGGCTGGACTGATTTTGACGGGATTTTCACAGGCAGATAGCTAATCTTATAAGGAGTAACTTAGACTACTTTAATTTTAGAAAAAGAATTAGAGTTCCGCTTAAAAACATAGTAGTCGCTAGTTTTAAATAAGAATTATCTTTTTATTTTTTTTCGCGGATTTATTTTGATTTTTGGTTCCCGACGTTTCGAATGCTTTACAGCAATCATGGTCACGGGAGAGACTAAGGGTTTAGACGTCTCAAAGGCATATAATTGATACAGACAGTGCCTACTCATAAAATTACAAAATGATTAAAAAAAAAATACAAAAAATGGATCTAAAGTTTCTTACAATATGTGCTTATTTTAATTTCAAACATTATATATTTAATTTTAACTGTTATTATTAAAAAAGCTTTTTTAATTAGTAATCTTATTTAGTGTTGCTATTATTATATTTATAAATATAAATAAATTTAATATTTTTAGTTTTCTTTATATTTATAATCTATTATGCCGTTTATTAATTACGAGGGTTTGGACATAATATGTACACTGTACATACATACAGCTCAAACACATCACCCTCCTTTGGACTTTGCCGCAGTCAGGTAAAGAATTAGTATTGTATTTTACATTCCATTCCTTCTTCTGTTAGAAGCCAAATATTTATATTTATTTTAGATCCATATATTTCAATGTACTGCATCTTGCAACAAATTGATAATAAACCTATCTTTCTAACTTTACGAGTCCTCTTAGACTTCTACCTCGTATGTATACATTTACAACTAGGCTGGAGGCCTAAGTTCACGTGCACTTCACTAGTAATATATCAATCTAGTACTGTTAGGTACTAACTACTAAGATTTGGGAAATATTAGTTATTTTCTAAGCGTTTATTCATACATATTTCTATAAAATTTTGGAGAAATGTCTTTAAACTTTTATATAATCCATACATATAATAAAATTGTAACGAAACCGAATCTGTACATTAAATATTTTTTGGAAAATCTTATTGAAATAAACAATATTATCGATACAGAGGCCGAATATATAGTTTTTAGAATTTTTGTCTGTCTGTCTGTTACCGCATCACACTGGAGGGATTTTGATGAAATTTGGTATCGTGATAGCTGGTTATCCGGGTCAACATATAGCATACTTTTTATCGAGGGAAAATATCTCATTTCTGAGAAAAAATACAAAAACTGCAATATAAGAGTATACTAATATGTAAAACCTAAGAATTTGGTTTTTGGTCATGTGAACGTGGGCGGAACCGCGGGTAATGCTAGTGATCTATAAATATAATATACTCGTATATGAAAATTATATAAGTAAAATTATTGATAAATTAGCATTATAGATATACATACATACATATTTGACCATAATTTAGTTAAAGAATTTGCAAAAACATAGTTTGCATCATGCAGACAGCCATAGGACTTTTGTGCCCTCATCCCGTTTACCATGCGAGCAAAACCACGAGCAAAAACAAGTTTCAAAACACAGCAGAAAAAATAATCTCAAATGTTCCACAATCAAAAAAGACAAGGCACATAAATCGTGAAGACGAGCAAATCTCACTTATTATACCTCCATCACAATATTATTTTATTTTAAAAAAGCTTTCTGTTAGAAGAAATTCACAATTTGTAAACTGTAGTGAAATAATGAACTGACTCGCCAAGAAATTGGGGTAACCCAGTTTTATCTATGTCAAGTGTACGGTACGCTTTTGTGAGTTCACATGGACTTTAAATGCTTTGCAAGTGCATTTAATTTTGTTATTTCACTTAGAAATCTCGAAAATTGCAGTTTTAGGGTAAAATTGTTTTTCATACTAAATTGTAACAGATGCACCTTTACGTTTAGTTATATATATATAAATAGTGAGCGATTTACCTTGTTTACATTACTCATTTATACTCTTTACTAGCATTTAATTTTCGATACTTTGTTTAGGTACGCTAAGATTGACGTTTTTGAAAAAATCTTCAAATTGCAAATCTTGCTTGATATATATTTTTCTTCGATTAATTTCTAAAATATAACCCTAATCAATTGAAATTATTTTTTAAATTTAAATTAAAAAAATAATAAAAAAGTGGCAAAATAGGGTATGTTGGCGTTCTATGGAAAATGCTTTCGTCCAACAGTGGACTGCGATATGCTTAAAAATAAATAAAAATTAATAACAAAAAAAACAATTAGAGACCGTTTTCTGTCAGGTTGTACGTAACCCAAAAGAAATTAAGAAATTCATGACAAATCTTTCCTAAGACCAAAGTACCTATAAAAATCTCCAATAAGCAAAATAATCATGACAAGTGCTCAAAATATAAGCCATTTTCTAAATAACACAGCAATATTATTTACATAGAATCACTACGAAGCGTAAAAACAGTGAAAATGAAACATTCCAACAAAATGAGTTCATTTAACAAGCGAAAACACACCAAAGGGTTTTTTTTATAATGTAAAAACTAATTTTGCTATTTGTATCCAACGTAATAATCAAGGCAATATACGCGAACTAAATTGTCCACAGAAATTCTAGTGACACTATAAAAATGTATGAAAATCGCATATACTACACCCAATTTATGTTCCGAGTATACATTTAACTATGTCAGTTTTAGCTTTTGCAAGTTTAAAATATGAATTTTGTAACTATGTTTTTAGAATTTTTGATGAGCAATAATTTTTCTGGCGGATAAGCGGAAAATTTATAGTAAATTTAAATATAAATTATGGTTTAATTTGAGATTGCACTTCGATTTTTAATCGATGAAAAATAAGGAGGGTCTCGATTCGACACGTATATTTTTTTTGTTTGACATGACTTTTTACAATGTAGTGCGATTTCGATGATTTTTTTATTCAAAAAGGTCCCATTTAAATTTGAAAAAAAAATTCACCCCTAAGTGTAGAAAATTGGGGAGGGCTGATTTTTCCCCTACAGAATTTTTAAATTATGTACATTCGTCTTAATTTGTTACTACTAAGTATATACATATATCTGTATACTAAAAATAGAAAAATCAAACTTTAAGAAAAAAAATAAAAACCGATTTCAAAAAAAAAAACACTAAAAAGTAAATAACTAACTCATTGGTAGTTTTCATTTACTATAGACACCTAATCATATATTTTCGAAGTCGGTGTGCTTTATTCTATATAGAAACCTAACGTAGTAGCGCTTTTTAAATTAGACTTTTCGGATTTTTTCGAATTTTCGAATGTTTTACAGCTAATATGATTAGGGGAAAGACTAAGGTTTAAGATATCTCAAATGTTATTTATTATATGAACATATTTGTTAATTACTAAGTAAAGATTAAACATATTTGTAAATTCTTTACGCGTTAAGCCGTTACGGCTTATGGGACTTAAATGAGATTTCGATTGGAAAGAGCTTAAATTCTGGCTTAAAATATGAATATTTTTCGACTTAACACGCAACGCAAGTAAAAAATTGTATGAAATAAAGGAATAAGATTGATGTTCATGAATAATAAGTGCTATAATTAAACGATGGAAATCGAAATTTTATAACCATTTATTAGTTGCACTACATTTCAAACATCTCTCAAAATAATTTTGGAGCGTTGGAAAGCTTACCCTCGCTTCGTTCGTGTTCGTCCTTAGGTTGCTTCGCCATACATACTTTTATCCCTATTTTCACCCCATTAAGGAATGATTTCCGGGATAAAAACTATCCTATGTCCTTCCCAGGGCCTCAAAATCTTACCAAATGTCAGCTATTTTGGGTTCTAGTACGTAGTACTGGCTTTTCTAGCCGATGAGACCCACATAACCACCTGTATGTCCATATGTAGGTGGTACTAATTACTTGCGATCATAACTTAATTGTACAGACAGCAAATCTATCATAAATAATTTGTATAGTTAACTTTAAAAGATATTTTCTACAGCCAAAAATGAAAACATAGTTGTAAATAACATTAATCATTTTAACATTTTATTTATCTGCCTACACGATATTCACCTGTCTTTTGAAAATCATTTTATATCACCTGTCAAACGCTGATGGACACAGGTTAAGTCTTTTTTAAGCGTAACCTGTTGCGTGTCAGGATTTTATAGCTACACGCCATTCCCTTGCGGGATTTAAAGATAAAACTTGCGATTCGCCATCGTTTCGCTCAAATGCTAGATTTTAATACTAATATTGTAAATGTAAAAGGTGAGCTAGTTAATATGACTCAATTATACATAAATCAATCTTTTCAAGTTGTCTACGTATATATCTGTGAAGTGGAGTATAATTTATTAATCGATTTCCAAAAAGGACGAGGTTCTCAATTAAAATTAATAATTTTTTTAAATAAATTGCTTAATCGAACATGTTATTAAAAAAACTTTCTTCTAACAAATTACCTGCTTATACACTCTAAAAATGGACAAATAAAAACTTAAAAAAATATATTAAAACTAGTAAAAAACCTCCAGGCACTAAAATGTAAAAAATAACTAAACGGGGTTTTTATTTAAAATAGATACCTAATCAGATATTTTCGAAGTCGGTGCGAGCCGACAATATTTTAAGACATAAATATATATATATATATATATATATATATATATATATATATATATATATATATATATATATATATATATTTGGTAAATATGTGTTTTACGTATCGAAATATATTAGATTTGCTTTGCTTCGGCTGTAAAAAAATGTATGCAAAGACTAACTAAACTCTAAAACATACTTCTCAGATTTCCTTGAGAAGATTAAATAATAATAATTTTAAATACAAAATAAATTTATGATATACAAACGTACAAATATTGATATATTTATTAAGAATACCATATATTATATACATTCTGAGTGTAAATAAGTTCTATTATTTGAAAAATTATAAAGCACAAATAAAATAAACACTAAATATTATGTTCAAACAAATTGTATCATTATATCATCAAACATCACTAATTGTACAATGTACATATTTATTTATCGAAATATAGTATCGATAAATATTTGCACTTATTAAATACAAAAATTTAAATTAATATTAGACTGCGGTGATAATATGGTGAACGGTGCAGGTTCCACTCCCGAACAGTGTTATTGCTTATCGCACTAATATTATAAACTAGTGTTGCTTGTTGCTTCACCCGCGTTGATTCATGTTGCATAGTGACTCACTCACGCTTCGCTCGGGTTCGTCCTTAGATTGTTTCTCCATATAAAGTTTCATTCCCATTTGCACCCCCTTAAGCAATGATTTCCGGAATAACAACTATCCTATGTCCTTCCTAAAGTCTCAAACTATCTTCTTACCAAATTTCATCTAAATCAGTTCAGTAGTTTCGTAGCTTATTATACAAACAAACAAACAAAAAATATTTCCTCTTCATAATATTAATGTAGAAGTATAGATTAGATTATCTCAAGCTTTCCCCCGATATGTCACTCATTAGCGTCCGGCAATTCAGCCGAGCGCGAAGCCAAGAAGCTCACAGTGACAGGGTTGTACTGGCTTTTCTAGCAGGTACCTAATTCCCACATAACCACTTGTATGTATGCAGGTGGTATGGTATATGGTAATGTATATGATATGGTATATGGTATGGTGATATGCATTTTCCAATGTTAAAAAAAGAGTACCTCAACTTTATGTTTCTAGCAGCAAAACATTGGACTTTCTTGTCTTACTTAACTTACGATAGCTTTTAGGTACACTTAGGTACTATCACAAAATCTGTTCTTAGAAGGCCGTCTTTAGTTTAGTGCTTATTTGTCATAACGACCAATACTTGCTGTGCTTTACAGTAAAAAGCTTTTCCTTCTACTTTTAAGCAAAGCTTTATTTCTAATATAAGGCAAATATAGATAAATTAAAGCTTTATTACATAAAATGTGTTTTAATATCAACAGAATTGACGTAAATAGTCAATGGACTATAAAATTTATGATAGGTAAGTAAGCGCCTGATGAGATAATGAAGCAATGATATAGATATACTAAATAATCAATATGTTTCATTATTTCTTCTCCATCACGGAGTCCCTGTAGGAAGAAAATAGTAGTCGTGGCTTTATTACTATTAGTGAAGTAAGAACGGATGGCTAATCCATACTAATATTATAAATACGAAAGTAACTCTGTGTGTCCGTTACCCTTTTACGCTTAATCCGCTGAACCGATTTAGATGAAATTTGGTATGGTAATAGTTTGAGACTGGGGGAAGGACAAAGAATAGTTTTTATCCCGGATATCGTCCTTTAAGGGGGTAAAAAGAGGATGGTAATTTGTATATGGAATCAGTCATTTCTTAAGTAAGGGATATAAAACTCATCATAATGTTGTTAGAATGGAACCCTAATTCTTTTTCTAAAATAAAAGTAGCCTATGTTACTCCCTATAACATCAGCTATATTCCAGTGAAAGTCCCGTCAAAATCAGTCTAGCTGTTTCAGAGATTATCAGGAACAAACAGACAGACAAAAATTGTGTTTTTCTTATAAGTAAGTACCGTATATAACTTCATATGCATTTAGTAAAACGCTGTTATTTTGACATTACAAACAGATCTTCAATTTTATTTATCTGTATAGAAGATAAACTAATCTAACGTATATAAAGTGATCATCTAAAATCATGTAACACCTTTAAAATATATATACATATATTGTTTAACTTAAAGCTTCCCTTTACGACTTTAAAAGCTAACTCTATTAAGAACATAAAGTTTTAATATAACATAGTTTCATGCGAACAGAAACACTTGCTGCACTAAAATAGTTATAAGTTGTATTAAGGAAGTAAAATCTATTATATTCCTTGACTTTACCGTTATTCTAAGCACGTTATGATTGATACGAGTTGTAGTTTCTAGAAGCTAAGTCAAAATCTACAAGCCCTATAATAGAATGTACTAGATTACAGTTGAATTAAATCTAGTGCATTCAAACGACGACTATGACTTAGTTGCTGTTTCCTTTGAAATAAATGTGCTTTCTGAATTCCCATATACGTCATCTAGGTTCACATACATATATACATACATATATTTATGTCAAGTTTCTTTTAAGTTTGAACGCGCTAATATCTGGAACTAGCAGTGCGATTTTTAAAATTATTTTTGCATTTTATATTTTACTAGAATTGACCAAAAACCTAATTCTTAGGTTTTATATATATTAGTATACACTTATATTGAAGGTTTTGTATTTTTTAATATAAATTTCATAAGAATAAATATTCAGTTTTAGTATTTCATATTATATCCAGGTTTCATGACCAAAAATAGTTGGCCGAGTGTACGTTAAGGAGTGCGAGTGAAATTCAGATCACGAGCTCACCTCCACTAGATAAGAAGTTTAACCAAGAAGCCTTTCATGAAACGTTACTACTACTATGGTGCATTATTATTATTTTCGAACTTGTTACTTTTTCATACTTATTTTCTAGTACGAAAATGTATGTTTAAGTAATTTTAAATATTATTATCATAAATATCTTATGAATTATTGATAAATGTTGAAATGATTTTTTAAATTGACATAACTTTTTTATTTTTGAACCGATTGAAATAAAACAAACGCACAGACAAACAAAAAAAAGTAAAAATTTCTAAAAATCATTGTTTTGAATTCTATTGCGTTAGTAAAGACCCCCAACAAATATTTTTTCTCAAGGATCTTCTATGTACATATGGCGATCAGTTATATCTCTCGTGACCAAGATTGCTGTAAAACAACCAAAAATCAAAATAGATAAGCGTAAAACTCCGAAAACATAGTTTAATTTAAAATATTAAATATTCGCGTAAATTTTTTGTTTTTTTTAAATGTTTTTTTAACGAAAAGTGAGAAATCGAGTTCCAATAGTAGTATCTCACTCTGATAGCTGCTCATCTCAGAATATGTTTCAAGTTTCTTACTTTATAATAGACTACGATATCAAGTATAAAGTGAAGCTAAACGGTGTAGGGTTAAGTCTGTGTTTATAAAATTACTGTTCAAGCTTTCAAATTCTTATGGAAACCAAAAAATGCAATTGTTAAGAAATCGGACTTACTTGAAAAAGAAACTTTAAAAACAAATTAAAAAATATTAATTAATGTAAAGTAATAATAAAGTGAAAATATCCTAAAGAAATCCAACTTAGTCCCTCTATTGATTCTTTCAAAAACAAAATTAAAACAGCACCTTCTCACTCAATTAAAACAAAAATTATCTTAATTACTATTATTATGTATTGTATTATATAGATATGTATTTGTGTAAGTACTAGTATGTATTATATGTTATTATATATATTATTTAATTAGCTATTTATTTTTTAGTATCTATATATTATTTATATAACTACGACTGCACGAATTTAGCCCGCTTTGTAACACTATTTCTCACTACCATAGGTTGGCTGGAAGAGATCTCTTCTAGAGATAAGTCCACCTTTGTAAATAACAACTATTTTTAAATTACTGTATTGATTTTTTAAGTGCAATAAAGAATAGTAAAATATTAAAATTCTAACCGAGTCGAATGAGTACATAAAATATTTTTTGGAAAATCTTATTAAAATAGTCATGATTATCGACACAGAAGCCGACTCTATAGTTCTTAGAATTTTTGTCTGTCTGTCTTTCTATCTGACCACGGCAACCAATTTCAATGAAACTAGACAATTGTGCAGGATGCACTAGTGAGTGCGCAGACTTACTGTATACTTTATATTCCTTGCATTTTGTTTTTAGCTTTTTTTAACGTCCCACTGCTGGGCATGGGCATCACTTTACTACAAGGGGGATCAGACCATAGTCCACAACACTTTTTCTTAACAGAAAACCCCAATATGCATATACTATCCCCTTAAGGAATGATTTCCGGGATAAAAACATTTCACTCACACACTTTTCTCATCATGAGATTTTAAAAATATATATATTAGTATTTTTTTCTTTTAATTTTCTTCTAAACAAAACTTATCCTGACAATAACAAACACAAAAATAAATAATTATCCAATTCGGTGCAGTTAATCCGAATTTATGCGTGTATTTATATTTATACATACATTTCGGTGATTCATTTTTATTTATATAGATTTGTTACTGCCCGGGACTCAAACTCAAGACCTCCGAATCTAATACTTTCTTAGATTTACGCGAATATTTGACATTTTAAATAAAACTATCTTTTCGGATTTTGTCGCGGATTTATTTGGATTTTTGTTTCCCGACGTTTCGAATGCTTTACAGCATCCATGGTCACGGGAGAGACTGAGGTGTTACATGTCTTGAATGTATAGTTGTTACAGACAGCCTACCCACAATTAACGAAATGAAAATTGCACTAATTACATTACAATATTTTTTAAATTGAAACATTTTTATAATTTTAATTATAATTGAATATGGAAAATTATTTATTTAATATTTGCTATTATTTTTATAATTATTACAATTTTAAAATATTAATTAGTAATCTATATTTAGTGTTGCCATTATTATATTTATAACCATAAAGAAAAATATAAAATATAGTATTAATTATTTAAGCCATATAATTGTTCTATGTGTAATTTAAAAAGTTAAAATTAATTAAGGATAATAATTTTAATTTAGTTTGCTATTATTTAAAAACAACTTACTAAGCAACACTATTAATATATACTTTTACAAATGAAAAATGAAAAATATTAATCTGATAAGCTGTCATTTTGATCTACACAGTATGAACTTACTACATCTGCCTGTCTGTTATGTTTATATTTATTATTTGATTTTATTATATTAATAACAGGATCCCATGACGATGGTAGTACCCAGCCATCTTCCCTATTGAAATTAGGATGTTTTTTAATTTCTATGGCTTCTCGAATCATTCTAGGGCGATATCGGTTTTCTTTCGCCAGGATTTGAGGTCTATCGAAGCGAATATAATGGCTTGGGCGGTCCTGACTATGTTTGCAGACAGCAGATGTTGTATTGCGACGGTGCTTCACATCAGCTATGTGTTCTTTGACCCGGGTTCTAATGGATCTCTTTGTTTGTCCAATGTAAGAGAGCCCACAATCACAATCAAGCTTGTAAACTCCTGCATCTTGTAGAGGGATGTGGCACTTGACAGGTGGTAGAAACTGACTAATTTTCTTTGGCGGTTTGAAGTAAGTTTTAATTGAAGCTCGCTTTAGAATGTAGCCAATCTTGTCAGTGACGCCTCTCATGTAAGGTAGGACTGCAGGGACACGCTCGACTGTGGCTGGTTTCACTCGGTTCCTGTGACGTAGGCGCGGCACTTGCAGCTTGTTGTCTCGCAGAACTTGCTTGACATGTTGCAGCTCTCCGGCCAGGTGTTGCTCGTCACAGATCCCGCGTACCCTCTGAAACAAAGATTTTCCCACGGTAGCTAACTGTGAAGGGTGGTGGTGAGATTCACCATTCAAGTACCTATCAGTATGGGTCTTCTTTCGATACACAGTATGACTCAAGGTGTTATCTGGGTTACGTATAACTAATACATCTAAGAAAGCTAAAGAATTATTAGACTCCAATTCCATTGTAAATTGTATTTTAGGGTTTATGGAGTTAAGATGTTCTAAGAATACAGATATTTTATCAGATGGTAATATTGTGAAAGTGTCATCTACATACCGCTTGTAGAAACGAGGGGTCACAGGTGATGTGTTTAGGGCGGTCTTACATTGGACAAACAAAGAGATCCATTAGAACCCGGGTCAAAGAACACATAGCTGATGTGAAGCACCGTCGCAATACAACATCTGCTGTCTGCAAACATAGTCAGGACCGCCCAAGCCATTATATTCGCTTCAATCAATATCAATCAATCAGCCTATCGCCGTCCACTGCTGAACAAAGGCCTCCCCCAAAGAGCGCCAACCATCCCGGTCTTGGGCAGCCTGCATCCATCCACTGCCAGCCACCTTTCTTAGGTCAACTGTCCATCGTGCTGCAGGGCGTCCTACACTACGCTGGCCTAAACGTGGTCTCCACTCTAGCACGCTTCGGCTCCATCGGCCATCCGTACGTCTGGAGACATGACCAGCCCACTTCCACTTCAGCGAGCTTATTCTGCGCGCGATGTCGGTTACTTTAGTTCTCTGGCGAATGACTTCATTTCGAATTCTGTCTGCCAGAGAAACTCCAAGCATCGCGCGTTCCATTGCTCGCTGAGCGACTTTGAATTTGTGGACCAGCCCTGCGGTGAGTGTCCACGTTTCGGCTCCGTATGTCATTACGGGTAGGACGCACTGGTTAAATACCCTGGTCTTAAGGGATTGTGGGATAGATGACTCTAGAATATGACGAAGCTTCCCAAAAGCCGCCCAGCCCAAGCGTATTCTTCTATTGGCCTCCTTCTCAAAGTTGTGCCGGCCGAGTTGTATAGTTTGGCCAAGATATATGTATTCCTGCACAACTTCAAGAACAGCGCCATTCACGATCACTGGTCTCGGGGATACATGACAATTCGACATGATCTTGGTCTTGTCGAGATTCATCCCGAGACCCACCCGCCTCGAAGAATCGCCTAGGCTGTTTAGCATTTCTTCCAAATCCTGCAGAGTCTCTGCCATGATGACTATGTCATCGGCGAATCGCAGGTGTGTCATATATTTTCCGTTGATATTTATATTCGCTTCGATAGACCTCAAATCCTGGCGAAAGAAAACCGATATCGCCCTAGAATGATTCGAGAAGCCATAGAAATTAAAAAACATCCTAATTTCAATAGGGAAGATGGCTGGGTACTACCATCGTCATGGGATCCTGTTATTAATATAATAAAATCAAATAATAAATATAAACATAACAGACAGGCAGATGTAGTAAGTTCATACTGTGTAGATCAAAATGACAGCTTATCAGATTAATATTTTTCATTTTTCATTTGTAAAAGTATATATTAATAGTGTTGCTTAGTAAGTTGTTTTTAAATAATAGCAAACTAAATTAAAATTATTATCCTTAATTAATTTTAACTTTTTAAATTACACATAGAACAATTATATGGCTTAAATAATTAATACTATATTTTATATTTTTCTTTATGGTTATAAATATAATAATGGCAACACTAAATATAGATTACTAATTAATATTTAAAATTGTAATAATTATAAAAATAATAGCAAATATTAAATAAATAATTTTCCATATTCAATTATAATTAAAATTATAAAAATGTTTCAATTTTAAAAATATTGTAATGTAATTAGTGCAATTTTCATTTTGTTAATTGTGGGTAGGCTGTCTGTAACAACTATACATTCAAGACATGTAACACCTCAGTCTCTCCCGTGACCATGGATGCTGTAAAGCATTCGAAACGTCGGGAAACAAAAATCCAAATAAATCCGCGACAAAATCCGAAAAGATAGTTTTATTTAAAAACCTCCGAATCTGCCTAACGACGCATATAATTTTTTTATTAAGATACTAGCGGCTCACCCTCGCTTCGCTCGGGTTCGTCGCTAGGATTTAAATAGATATAAATAGTTATTAGCCAGCGTTAATCATATAAATCTTAATTTTTTTTTCGTGATTTTCCTGGTGTTTTAATACTTATTAACCTATTCCAGACTAAGAGAAATCCAAAAATTCAAATATCATAAAAATTGTTCCACCCATTCTTGAGTTTTATGTCACGTCAGACGGGAACGCGGTCGAACGGGATAAAAAGTATCCTATGTCCGTCTCCTGGTTCTAAGCTACCTCCCCATCAAGTTTCAGCCAAATCGGTTCAGCCGTTCTTGAGTTATAAATAGTGTAACTAACACGACTTTCTTTTATATATATAGATTTACTGGTATTAAAAACCTACATTTAGTTTTTATTAAAACTATATTTTTTTAAAGTTATACATATTAAAATTTGTCATGCACACACCTCACCGAAGAGATAAGTACATGAATAGCAGTTCCCTTAGATACTAATTTTCAATAGAACTTACCAATGTCACTAGTCAAATAGTAAATACAAATAATAGGTATATTTGCATCTTATTCATTCAAATAATCTAACATATCGAAACTCTTGAGATTTGAGTCTCGAAACAAATGCATGATGTCATATAGAATGGACGCTATCCCTCAGGAAATCGAAGTAAGTGTCCCCTTATATTATCCACTCGATACGAGATTTTCCTGTTCTCGTTCGTGACGTGTTTTCATTTCAAATGTTATGACTTAATGATTCAATCTCTTGTGTATACAAACGAAGGTACAAGATTTAGAAGCTTTTAAGCTTAAGCATTTAAGCTTTTTTGTTGAGACTTATTAGATTTTTTATGTGTAGGAATCATGTTTGGATTTTAATATAGACACTTAGCAATTTTATATACATTTTGTTGGATTGTAACTTACGTTCTATTTAACTCTAAAAATATGTACAATTTCAAAAAAAATGGCTTCTTCACGACGAAATTAAATTATATAAATAAAATATATTATGTAAATAAAATAGAAAGGATTTAGTATTATTAAAATTATTTTTTAATTGAAATTTATAAACAGACTGATAGATCTTGTGTATCTCTTCCGTTTTGAAATCGCATATTAAAATGATTAAATAGTATATAGCTATTTTAATATATACATAAGCCTTACAAAAAGATCTATTTACTTATTAGAAACAATTCTGTTTAAAAGTAAAACGTCGAACCTCCCAAGAGAAATATCTTTGAAAGCTCAAATACGTTGCCTCACTATAAGGCTGGTTACACACCTCAAGGTCAGCCTCTGTATGGTGTTTTTTTTTAAATAAAATACCTTCACTTTCCTTAGATGCGTCCCTAGATGTCTTTTTTATTTTAAAATACTTAGCGTTTTAACATCCTTACTTCCGTTTTAACGTTTAGTATAGATTTCTCAGAGATGAAAGATTTTTCCGAAGTAACCTATATGTTGACCCGGACAACCACTTATCATCATACAGATATGAGATACAGAGGCCGAATCCATAGTTTTTAGAATTTTGTTATGCCAAATTTCATCAAAATCTGTTTAGTGGTTTTCTCGTGATGCGGTCACAGACACAGACAGACAAAAATTCTAAAAACTATGAATTCGGCCTCTGTATCGATAAAAATGACTATTTTAATAAGACTTTCCAAAAAATATTTGATGTACAGATTCGACTCAGAATTTTGTTATATGTATAGATAATAATCGCCATGTTAAACGTAAAACCGTAAAATACGCGTAAAAATTAAATCAACCTGTTGCTCCATGAAATATTAATAAAAAAAAATAAACACGCATTAGTATAGAATATTAGTTAGAGAGTCATGATGAGTGATGTGATCTTAGTAAATATTACAAACGCACACAGCATCTTAGGTCAGAAAATGGGATTGCTTTCTCGAAAGAAACAAGTGCCTACTGGAAAACAAAAAAAAGTCCATTCGTCATAAATATAAAATAAAAATTACTTAGATTATAATATCTATACTGAAGTCAGCTCACTTAAAAGTTCTTTAAAACTTAAAAGTTTTAAATTAAACTATAGATATTTTCGGATCTTTCCCACGTTTTATTTGATTCTTGATTGTCGATATTATGATCGCATATGACGTTTGCGATGTATCAATTCCTTAGTCTTTCCCGTGGCCATGATTGCTGTAAAGCATTCAAAACATTGATAACCAAAAATCAAAATAAATCCGCAAAAAAATCCGAAAAGATAGTTTTGTTTAAAGTAAAATGTCAAATATTCGAGTAAATCTAAGAAAGTATTAAAAGTTTTAGTTCAACCTCAGTTTTGGTTGAGCTAGATCAAACACATATATTTCTTATGACCATATATTATGTTTTTTATTTATTTTTTAAATTCATTAGATGAATAAATTCTATCATACAAGTTACGTTTACGTTTACAACACAAGTTATGTCACAATAAAATATCGTCATACATTTTTTAGCTATCTATTAGCGATATTGATTGTAGATAGCAACTTTTCTAAGGACGGTAAGCTAAATAGCTAACTCTGCTCTGAAGAAAGATACAAAGCAATCCATATATCCATAATTACCAATATTACTTCTAAAGTAGAAGTATAAATACAGAAATAGTATAAAATATATGCAGATGCTTAACATGTCTATTTTCAGGGCGAGTTTCTAGATTTAACTGAAGCTCGAAACTATGTGCGACATCTTGCAGAACGGTGTCGGTAATACCTTTATATTATGCCCGTAATCGTGCAAGTTCGAGTAGTGCAGTTCTAAACGAGGGCATAATGATTAACGTATATAGTTTTATTTAAGCGTTACATTGCAATCATAAATCTTATCCAAACGCGTACTTTGATATATTAGAATTAACCTTTCCTTTTTATGGTGTAGTTAACAGGCAGGGGACTGTGACACTCTTTCTCACTACAGTCCACAGTGAAAACTTATCGTCGCGATCGTGGGACGTTGTAGGATTACTTGCACACACTACAATACGAACCCGCAAATAAAATCTAATTATGCGCGGGCCGTCTCGCCGAAACAAAAGCAAACTTATTTGATGTTGAGAAAAGCATTTACGCGTATTACCTACATACATACAAGTGGTTATGTGGGACTTACCGGCTAGAAGCCAGTACTACCCACTAAAACTCAACGGAACCTCTCCCATTTTATTGGGGTTGCAAGATCGCTCATGCACTCAACCACGACGCCCCGACGGCAGGTCTGGCGAAGCAGACCACACAACCTAAGGATTGGTTCCACGGTCCATTCTGCTGTCAGAGAAGTACCAGGTGCAACCTGCACGGGACACCGCCCATCAAAGAATACCACCTCTCACTGTGTTACAGCAAGGGTTGAATAATTTAATAATTTATCAAATTCTATAAGCAATGTAAAATTCTTAATAAATAAACTAATTATACATATTTTTGTTAAAGTTGTGTGTTAGTAATTAGATATTTAAAATACAATCTAAGAACAGTAAACGCTGAAGGTAATCCGGTATTTTTAAAGCAAAATTACGTCATATACTTTGCGCATAGCTCTTAGTTTTCTCATTTTAAGTTACGAGTCACAAGCAATCATAAAGTTAAAAACTTTTAATACTACTTCAAGCGTTGTAATTTCTTCCTTGATCGAGTTGTTGTTAACATCTTTATATTCATAATAATAAAACAGAAATTTTTTTTTTAAAAAGTATTAAATAACGTAAAAGTATATATATATATATATATATATATATATATATATATACTATGGGGGTGAAATATATATATTTCACCCCCACTCGGTAACTCTTCAAAGTCACATTCAATCTCAATTTCAAATACCTAGTGTATCTTTTACGCATATTTAGACTCAAAATTTTTGTTTCATCCCTAATTAATTTCCATTATGGATTATCAACTATTGTTTTTGCTTAATCTGGCTGCAGAATTGTCTTGTATGCAGACCTTTTTAAAGTCTCATTGCTCGGCACGGGCCTCTCTTCAATGCGAGGGTTCTAGGTTGGCAGATTTCACATGTCTTTTGTAAACTTGCTAGGTTCTCTCAGACATGATGTTTACCTTCACCATAAGGCAAGTAGTAATCATGTTCATCATGATCATCATGTGAAAATATCAGAGGTACGAGACCAGAAATTTGAACCTGCTGCACTCGATTTCTCAAGCGAGCGCTTTACCACTGGGCTACCACTGTCCAGAATTATCTAGCTGTTCACATTTTTCACCAAATAACTCTAACAGTTTCTGAGCAAAATAGCTATGATACTCGTATTTCGGATAGATGGACAGTAAGACAAACATACGTGAAAGTTATTTGTTCCATTTTTCGCTACGGAACCCTAAAAATATACGCCTAAATTAAGAGCTTTCCTCTTTGAAGTCGATCATAAATAACATACATTCCTAATTTACATATATACAAAGTTATTTTTATAGCAAAGTTAAAGTAACGAGCATTATGGGAAATAATACATTGAGCTTTTAGAGTGTTCCATTACTTTCAGTTAATATGAAACTCGAAGTGGATAATTTTTAAACAAAGCCTGTAATAATGCGCGCCTGTAATTTGTACATACAAACGTGTAACCGCAGTGTTATGTTTATAATATGGGCCAAAGTATAAGCGAGAGCGTTTTTTGATTATCTGGGGGTATAAATCTTACTTATATAATAAATGTTAATACTTATGGGTGAGTGTATTTTTGTTTCTCCTTTATACGTTAACTGTGAAGTTAACTGTGAAGTACGGTGAATTTTGATAGGTTTAAACATTAATAATACATAAATCATTTCCTGGACTAAGCTTAGATTCTTTTAAATCTGGAATTTATGTTTTACACAATGAAGCGCAGGTTACAACAAGTAAATCAAATACATATATATTATGCCCGTAATGCATTTAATTCCGTTCGTTTAAATATTCCGTGTCATCAACCGACTTCAAAAAGGAGGAGGTTCTCAATTCGACTGTATGTTTTTTTTTTATGTTTGTTACCTCAGAACTCCGTCATTTATTAACCGATTTGGACAATTTTTGTTTTGATTGAAAAGGTATACTTCCAGATTGGTTCCATTTAAATTTCAAAAAAAAATACCACCCCTAAGGGTGGAAAAACAACTAATGATGAATTTAACCTACTTCTAATTGTCATATTGACTTGAAACTTTGCAAGTATTTCTATTTCCGTTGATAGTACAGTGGTTCGGTGTTGTTGACTTGATCTGATGGCAAGGCCAGAAGGTGGATAGGTGGAACTCTTCAACGGCTAATAGTAGATACTTTGAGTTTGGGCTTATTTTGTTTGATTTGACAAGCCTAACACGTTAGAATTCTTACTTTGCTACTACTGTCTACACTAAAAAGGGAAAAATAAAAACTTTTTAACAAAAAAATAAAAACCGACTTCAAACAAAAGCACTAAAAAGTAAAAAATAACTGATTGGTAGCTTTCATTTACTATACATACCTAATCAAATATTTTCGAAGTCGGTGTGCTTTGCTTTGTATGGGCTGGCACCGATTTCGAAAATATTTGATGAGGTATGTATTTAATAGGTAGGCTTTAATTACTTAGCCAAAGCACACCGACTTCGAAAATATTTGATTAGGTATGTATAGTAAATGAAAGCTACCAATCAGTTATTTTTTACTTTTTAGTGCTTTTGTTTGAAGTCGGTTTTTATTTTTTTGTTAAAAAGTTTTTATTTTCATATAAATTTGATATAAAAAACCTCCTAATCTTAATAAAACAATTAAATGATAAGATAGATATATTCTTAATAAAATTATTAAGTAATTGAACTGTAAATTAATTCTTAGAAGCTCTACCTATATACAAAAAAAAAGTAAAATAATGAAATGGAGTAAACCGTTTTCGCTTATGACTTAATAGAATACGCAAATAAACACGTCACTGGCTGACAAATTAACTACGTTTATTATCAAATAACATTTTATAATCTCATGCTATGAATGTACGATTTTTATTGTGCGATCAGTTGTAGCTTTAAAATGTGAAAATAGCATAAGACGTTAATTTTTATGTACATACTAGCATTGCCCGTGGCTCCGCCCGTGTTCAGATGACCAAAAACAAAATTCTTAGGTTTTACATATTAGTATACTCTTACATTGCAGTTTTTGTATTTTTTCTCAGAAATGAAACTTTTTCCGCGGTAAAAAGTATCTTATGTGTTGACCCGGATAATCAGCTATGACTATACCAAATTTCATCAAAATCCCTCCAGTGGTTCTTCTGTGATGCGGTAACAGACAGACAGACGGACAGACAAAAATTCTTACAATTATAGATTCGGTCTCTGTATCGATAATAAAGTCTATTTCAATTAGATTTTCCAAAAAATATTTAATGTACAGATTCGGCTTAGTTATAATTTTATTATATGTATAGATTTTTATTTCACATCGTATTATAGCTATTTATTTATTTATGTACCAAAGAAACATATAAAATAGAAAATAGATACCATATGTACAAGGGATGACTTATCTCTTTAAGAGATCTTAACCAGAAACCCTCGAGCGTGAGAAAAAATAAAAATAATGAGGTGTGGTGTAGGTACAAACTACAAACATCAATTATTATATACATATACACATATACAAACATACATATATACGTACATAGAAACATAAATAGATACATACATGCATACACATACTTCAAAAAATATCTATACTTAATATTATAAAGAGGTAAAGTTTGTAAGTTTGTGAGTTTGTGAATTGTGAGTTTGTGGCATTGTAGGGGTAATCTCTGGATCTATTGAACCGATTTAGATGAAATTTGGTAAGAAGATTGTTTGAGACCCTGGAAAGAATATAGAATACTCTTAATCTTGGAAATCATCCCCTTAGGGGGTGAAAATGGGGATGAAAGTTTGTATGGGGAATCAACCTAGGGACGAACCCGAGCGAAGCGAGGGTGAGTCGTTAATATTATATATAAGGAAATTATGTGGAGTGACTCAGACAAAGTTCTTTTAAGCGAGATTTAAACAGTTTTATCGATAGATTGTCATTTATAATCTTATCGGGAAGGGAGTTCCAGAGTTTTGCTGCTTGAACTGCGAAAGATTTCTCATAAATAATTGTGTTGTAAGAATGTTTGTTATAATAATAAATAATAAATAATAATAAATATGTTAGGACACTGACACACATCACCATCTGGTTCCATGGTAAGCTACAAGGCTTGTGTTATGGATACCAGATAGTTGATACAATACACATATACAAATTTAAATGCATACATATTATGAATATAAACACCCATGACTGGAGTACAAACATTTCTGCTCATCACACAAATGAATGCCCCCAGCGGGACTCGAACCCGCGACCGCTGGCACCGCAAGTAGGGTCACTACACACTGAGCCACACGCGTCGTTATATCTTATAAAAAGGATCATCGTTAACAAAATGCAATCAATTTGATACATTTTTGCAGCAAGTTGTGTCACGTTTCATTTAAATAATAGCGTATATTTACAAACATCGATAAGTTATGTAAATGTCAGCTTTATGTGTGATAAGGCCAGTGAATAAACATTATTAGACTGTTTGACTCAAATTGAACGCGGTTTAACGCATTGATTAGCGCGATAATTTTGACCCAATATAGTATTTACATGTTCTATGGATTTGACAAATATTTGTCACTTGTCTAATACATTGCCGTCATAATAAAGAAGGCCCTCACTAACACTTTGGTCAAAAATTACTTAAATGCAGATTCGGAATCAGCAAAAAAATTCTATTTGATAGATGATAGAGATATTATATCTCATAAAGCTCTAAGTCGTATTTATTCAAAGATACCATAACCATTTTCATCTTAACTACGTTAAAAATACTACTAAGTATTAAGACAAAACTTCAAATATCTTAAAATCAACTTTGACGAAGTTGCCGCCTTCTTATTTATGACGGTGATACACATTTTTAAAGTAGCTATTTGGTCACGGGTTCATGGAAAAATCAGTTGAAGAAGTCTATCCGATTGCATTTTAATCTGTTCAGCTGTTTCAGGGTAAAGAAGAAACAAACAAACACACGCACAAATAAACTATCTCATTTATGAATTTCGATGGTTCATAAACTAGCAAAAATTTATTTTACTTTTGTGTTTACTATAATATTAAACTTTCATATATTAACGCGAATTTAAGACATTTTAAATAAGACATTTTTCAACCGACTTCAAAAAGGAGGAGGTTCTCAATTCGACAGTATTTTTTTTTTTTTTTTATGTTTGTTACCTCAGAACTTCGTCATTTATTAACCGATTTGAACAATTTTTGTTTTGTTTGAAAGGGTATACTTCCAGATTGGTCCCATTTAGATTTCAAAAAAAAATACCACCCCTAAGGGTGGAAAAATAGCTAATTATGGATTTAACCTACTTCTAATTGTCATATTGACTTGAAACTTTGCAAGTATTTCTATTTCCGTTGATAGTACAGTGGTTTGGTGTTGTTGACCTGATCTGATGGCAAGGCCAGAAGGTGGATAGGTGGAACTCTTCAACGGCTAATAGTAGATACTTTGAGTTTGGGCTTATTTTGTTTGATTTGACGCGCCTAACACGTTAGAATCCTTACTTTGCTACTACTGTCTACACTAAAAAGGGAAAAATAAAAACTTTTTAACAAAAAAATAAAAACCGACTTCAAACAAAAGCACTAAAAAGTAAAAAATAACTGATTGGTAGTTTTCATTTACTATACATACTAAATCAAATATTTTCGAAGTCGGTGTGCTTTGGCTAAGTAATTAAAGCCTACCTATTAAATACATACCTAATCAAATATTTTCGAAATCGGTGCCAGCCCATACAAAGCAAAGCACACCGACTTCGAAAATATTTGATTTAGTATGTATAGTAAATGAAAACTACCAATCAGTTATTTTTTACTTTTTAGTGCTTTTGTTTGAAGTCGGTTTTTATTTTTTTGTTAAAAAGTTTTTATTTACTTTTTTTCTCTTTATTTAGATTTTTGGTTCCCGGCGTTTGTTTGCTTTACAGCAATTCTGGACACAAGAGAGACTGCTGTCAAGCATTCGAAACGTCGGGACCCAAAAAAAACCGTGAAAAAATCTGAAAAGATAGTAAATATTAAAAATTTACAATAATCATTTGAAAATAACCCTTTAGTGACTAGGTTCACATAAAAACCAAGTAAAGCGAGTTGAATCCTGGGTCTCGCTCCTCTGACATTTTTACAAGCGAATCTCATGTTCTAAATGAATAATACTTTAGTACATACGATAAATAAAAACATGTTAAAGAAATCTGCATATCATATAATTTATCTATTTTTCTGAAAACATTTGAAGAAGTGGACTATGACCTGATTGATCCCTATTGTATAGAATAAAAACTTAAGTGCTCCAGAGGGACGCTAAAAATGGCTGAAATATTTATTTGACATTTAATATAATGATATCTATTCAGAATAAAACTATCTTTTCGGATTTTTTCGCGAATTTATTTTGATCTTTGGTTCCAAAATAAATTCGCGAAAAAATCCGAAAAGATAGTTTTATTTAAAATGTCAAGTATTCGCCTAAATCTAAGAAAGTATTATATCTATTCAGATTTAGTAGTCTCTCGCTTGCCTTGTATATTAAGTAAAAGAATTTTCAGAATTGGATTTTTTTTTCAGATTTCATCCTTTAAATACAAAATAATACTAAAACTATTCTTATATATCATAGTGTAAGACAATCTAAACGAATTTCTATTTAATATAATATAGAACAGACCTTATGTTCTTGATATATTCGTACGGTTTGTTTGTTGAAGATCCAGAGGTCCTAGCTTCAAGTCGCGGGTCGGGCCAAGTCAAGTTTTTCAGTAATAATGATTTTCGCAGTTAAAAGCGATTTTGACCGGTTATGAGTTTTGACTGTAACATATGTAATATATAATAAAAGTGTAACTGATCGCTGTCTGTACATGGAAGATATTTGAGAAAAACTATTCTTGGTGGTCTTTATTTACGCAATAGAACCCAAAACAATGTTTTTAGAATTTTTGTCTGTTTTTCTGTTTATCGGTTTGTCTATTTGTCTGTGCGTTTGTGCGCGCTAATCTCAGAAACAGCGGGATTTGGATTCGATTTTCACTAATATATTGTGGTGAACTTCACTTAAAATTAAGTATTTGTTTTATTTCAATCGGTTCATAAACAAAAAAAGTTACGTCAATATAAAAAATCAGCTACCATCACGAACCCGAGCGGAGCGAGGGTGAGTCGCTAGTGTGTAGATAGATACATGTTAAAAACATAACCCTCCTTTGGCCTTCGCGGCAGTCGGGTAATACATTCGAAACGCAACTATAGTGATTTCCCTAATCCCTACTTACCCACGATATTTACCTCTCTGTAGCAAGATAATTTAATGTCATTAATCCCTCCACGACCGCGGACTAGACGTTAGAATTTTAATTAATTTCTTAGAACATTATTAAATAAAACTATCTTTTCGGATTATTGCGCGGATTTATTTTGTCTTGTTTAATAATGTCAAACATTCGCGTAAATCTAAGAAAGTATAATTTCTTAGAAATTCACCTGGACGTGATAATAATAAAGTGTAAGCATATACATAAAACCAAGTTTTTTTAATATAAAAACTTGAAAAAATAAATTTTCTTTTATCCATCATTTTTAGACACGGGCTCTGGTTTGCCTTTTTGTAAAAATTCAAAGAGAAAAGTCCTAAATCAACGTTAGAAAATTATGCAGGCGCGTAATAATTAATTTATTCTATAGATGCTTCTGCGTGTTGCTTTACTTCCTTATTTTTGAGAGAAATTAGCAAAAAACAAGTCTTCTAAGGTTAAATAATTAGATCAAAACCCTATTTTAAAATCTATGACATACATATGTTATATATTGGCCTCCCATACATTATAATTAAATTCTGAGTCAAATCTGTACATTAAATATTTTTTTGGAAAATCTTATTGAAATAGTCATACATGAAAATATCATAGTTGTGAGACCCGAGATTTGAACCCGTATCACTTGGTTTTCTATGCAAGCGCGTTACTACTAGGCTACCACTTGAAAAATTTAACTTTATTAAAACTACTTGCCCGCGGCTGCGCCCTCGTTCAGATGACCAAAAAGCAAATTCTTACGTTTTACATATTAGTATACTCTTACAATGTAGTTTTTGTATTTTTTCTCAGAAATGAGATATTTGCCCGCGGTAAAAAGTATCCTATATGTTGGCCTGGATAACCAGCTATCATCATACCAAATTTCATCAAAATCTGTCCAGTGGTTTTTTCGTGATGCGGTAATAGACAGACAGACAAACAGACAAAAATTCTAAAAACTATAGATTCAGACTCTGCATCGATAATAATATCTATTTCAATTAGATTTTCCAAAAAATATTTAATGTACAGATTCAACTTAGTTACAATTTTATTATATGTATAGATTATTATCACTATATCACTAAATTCTCCATTTTAACTGTTTAAATATAACAAGTTCTAGCTATTTAAACATAAACCTTGTTGTTTCATCGTAATAATTAACTTTTAAATGAAATTATGCAAATGATAAAATTCAAAGGAAGGCGCTTATTTAAAGGAGCACTCCTTCATTTTTGTATATTAAACGGTTTTTGTTTAAAGACTTCAGTAATTTATAATCACTGAGAATAAATTAGACGTGATCATGAAGTTCGGAGATAAGAAATGGAGTTTACAGTTCAAGTTTTTGGGATCTTAACTCGCGTTTATTTACTTGTGAGTTTGCTTGAAATTTTTGTAAATATTTTATTAGCTTATACTAATAATCTATACATATAATAAAATTGTAACCAATTCGTACATTCGATATTTTTTGGAAAATCTTATTGAAATAAACATTATTATCGATACAGAGGCCGAATCTATAGTTTTTAGAATTTTTGTCTGTATGTCTGTTTGTCTGTCTATTACCGCATCACAGAAAAACCACTGGAGGGATTTTGATGAAATTTGGTATGGTGATAACTGGTTATCTGGGTCAACATACAGTATACTTTTTACCGCGGAAAAATGTCTCATTTCTGAGAAAAAATACAAAAACTGCAATGTAAGAGTATACTAATATGTAAAACCTAATAATTTGGTTTTTGGTCGTCGGAACGCGGGCGGAGCCGCGGACAATGCTAGTTAATAAATAATTCGAATGGGAGCATACAAATACTTTGACAACACGTTTGGCTTAGTTTGTAGTGATACTTGCTGTGCCAGCGATGAGCACGAATCTTTGTACTTCAGTCATGGGTGTTTATAATATATATGTATTTAAAGTTTTATACATGATGTTCTCCCGACCAATTCCGGCACGGCGGCCAATCTCATTGAGACGAGCCAACTGCGCAGGAGATATTATAGTACACAATTAGTGTACGCGCAGACACAAGTGCACTCTCTATTTCTGTCACTCTCATACTCCGGTGGGACGACTGCTCGACACGACCAGTGAGAGTTAAGGCGCAGAATCGACGGCTTTACGTGCTCTCCGAGGCACGGGGGTGAAACACCGCCAACTTCCCAACTCCGGGCTCTTACTGAGACTTACTATACAGAAAGACTCAATAACTAAACTTGGCCCGACCCGGGACTCGAACCCAGGACCTCCGGGTGTGCATCCGTACATGCTAGCCACTACACCACCGAGGCAGTAGATAGTTATATACATAATTGTGTAGTGTATCAACTATCTGGTATCCATAACACAAGCCTTGTAACTTACCATGGAACTAGATGGTGCTGTGTGTTAACGTCCCAACATATTTATTTATTTAGTAACATAACATGTTACATAAAACGTGTACATAAAATAACTTTCTAAATCAAAACTAAGCAGATTCATTTATTTGATGTTTAAAAATATTCGCTTCTGTTGCTTTTGTTTTGCATTTTCAATCCTTAACTTTAATTGGCCGACGTGGATTCGATGGTTCGAAATGGATAGCTTTTGGAAGGTTTTTACGCTATCTTTTTATTTTAACGGTGCTTGAGAAAAGAATAATAAAATTGAATTTGTATGGCAAAGAATTAGTTACCCTTTCTTATTTACACTCTATTTAGCTTTGATAAAATCTTTTATTATCATTATTGTAAAACCAAAGTAATTTTATACATTTATATTATTAAATTTTTATTGTATGAGTACTTGCTACGAAGCTTGTGTTATGGATACCAGATAGTTGATACACTACACATATATAACTTTAAATACATACATATTATAAATATAAACACCCATGACTGGAGTACAAACATTCGTGCTCATCACACAAATGAATGTCCTCAGCAGGACTCAAACCCGCGACCGCTATCACAGCAAGTAGGGTTACTAAAAACCGAGCCAAAAGTGTCGTTATTGAAATATATCTTCATAAATTATTGTATAAGCAGGTATTTCTTAATGTTTTTTCTTAACAGCTTTTTATTTCAAGCCAGTTAGACATTTGGAATTTTTTATAACAATTTCTTATACCAAATCACTTTAAAACATATAAGTTCCATATGTTTTGTAATCAGCTCTTAAAAACCTGTATTTCGATACCTCACTCGATTGATTCGGACGAAAAAAATTTTTTAAGACACTAATTGGCGTAAAGTATCCGCCATTTTGATTTTCAATGATATCTATATAAACTATGACACTCGCGTTATCAAAGCGACGTATGAATAATTAAAATCGGTAGCCGTTTATTAATTATAGGGAGCATAGGATCGGATATATATACATACAGTTTAAACACATAACCTTCCTTTGGGCTTCGCCGCGGTCGCGTAAAAACATTTAATTTAACCAATGACTTGTCGCTATTTTCTTATTAGTATTATTTACTAACAACTTACCCTTCTGTTTCCGGTCATAGTCTATATATGTATGTACTAAAAATCAGATATAGTTCAGCCGTTTTAACGACGTCGTGGAGGGATTAATGAAAAAGCAACAAACATACAAATATACGTACAAACATACCCATTTATAATAAATAGTACTCCAATAATAATAGGAAAGTTATCCAAATATACGTAAATATTATAATTTAACAAATATAATTAATTCATACAATAAAACCCCCAAAATATTTTTTTCATAAGAAATAACATGCTAAAATATCTAATTTAGAACGTCTTCGCCATGAATTTATAAAAATCATCTTAACAAAAGTTTTCTTTTTACAAATCCGTGACAGCTGAGAGGGAAAAAGTGGTCGGGAGTCCGTCTTTATACTAAACCATTGGACTTTGAGCATTTTAATTATTCTAATCCTGTGACAAAACTTTGAAAGACATTCTTAGAAGTGGATTACCTTAGATACGTTGGAGGTAGCGTTTAATATTAAATTATAATGTAAATTGAAAATAAATTGTAGTTACAGCTTTTGTCTAATTTCAAATTGGGAGGTTCTTCATTCATTTGATGACACGTCTGGCTCAACTTGTAGTGTCAGCAGTCGCGGGTTCGAGTCCCGCTGGGGGCATTCATTTGTGTGATGAGGACGAATGTTTGTACTTCTGTGGTGTTTATATTTATAATATGTAAGTATTTAAAGTTATATATGTGTAGAATATCAACTGTCTGGTATCCATAACACAAGCCTCGTAGCTTACCATGGAACTAGATGGTGCTGTGTGTTAATGTCCCAACATATTTATTTATTTATTTATTTTTTATTTGTATGATCTTTTCGAGCAATTTGTTTGCTTAATATAAATCGATACTTAAGTTTTCTTTTATATAAAGTAAAGGTTAAAATTCGACCATAGCTAAAACTGAAAATTTGAGGGAAAACATAATATATGAATAGAATTTACCTACATATAAGAAAACTAACTGTTTCCAAAAAATATTGATAACACTAAAGCTCGTCAATAGCTTTTAAACAAAAAAAAGAAAATCGTTTAATAAACAGAAAAGAAAAAGGTACTGAAAAGTAACTTTTGTCTTTGCATAATAAGTATATAGATAAGCTTGATTTAAGTAAAGAAAATGTAAAGAATGTATATATAATTTATATTTAAATACCTAAAAAATATATTAAATAGCAAAAATTTGAATTAATTTCACATGAAACAGTATAGATATATAAAAATCAATAGCCGTTTGTTAGTCTGGCCAAAACTCAAAAACGGCTGGACCGATTTTAATCATTCTTTTTTTGTTTTGTTAGGGATGTGTCAAGAGTAGTTTAAGTATAAAAAAAATAGGTAGAAATTCAAAAAAACAACTGGAAAATCGAAAAGTTCTGAACTGTTTATGGTATACCTATGGATTTATGTATAATATAAAGTCCATTCCATATTAACCGTTAAAACGTACTTAGAGATAAACCCGAGCGAAGCAAGGGTGAGTCGCTAGTCTTAATATTATTGACCACCAAACAGGCTTTCTGTATTTATTCCTCGGTTCTTTTTCTTTATTTAAAAGAGACGCTCAGAAAAATACATTACAGGAGCTAAGAAGAAAACTTGTGTAATTCAATTAGTCTTGTTACCACGTTTGTTGTAAATACTTCAAATCAACGTTGGATAAAAAAGGCATGTTACTGCTCAAATTTTATTTCATTTTCACGCGTTTTCCCTCTTTTTACAACAGAAAACTTTTTTATTTGCCTTTACGTTTATACTAAATTAAAAAAAATGCCTTTTGTATTTTATGCACAGTTAATCTTGGAAACGTCTACGTCTATTTTGATGTGATTGCCATAAAGCACTAAATATATTCAGATATTATGAATTAGTAGATTTCTCCGAGATGAGATATTTTTCGCTGTAAAAATATCCTATATGTTGATCCGGACAACCAGCTATCATCATACCAAATTTCATCAAAATCGGTCCAGTGGTTTCTCGTAATGGGTTCCCAGACAGACAGAAAGATAGACAAAATTTTTAAAAACTATAGATTCGGCCTTTGTAACGATAATAAAGACTATTTAAATGAGATTTTCCAAAAATTATTTAATGTACAGATTCGACTCAGTTAGAATTTTATTATATGTATAGATAATAGTTGTCATTCTGACACTTTAATAACTAATGAAAAACTAAAAAGGAGGATGTTCTCAATTCGTCGGAATCTTTTTTATTTATGTATGTTCACCGATTACTCAAAGACGCCTTTTTTTGCCCTTTTTTGTTTTAAAGGGTATACTTTCCAGGTGGTCCCATATAAATTTTATCGAAATCGGTCGAACCGTTATTAAAAAATTTCTACAATAAATTATTTTTTTAAACAAATTGTTTAATCGAATATGTTATTAAAAAGTTTCTTCTAACATTACCTGCTTATTACGTCTACACTAAAAATGGAAGAAATAAAAATTAAAAAAAACCGGTTTCCGGGACTAAAATGTAAAAAATAACTAATCGGGGGTTTTAATTGAGAATAGATACCTAATCAGATATTTTCTAAATCGGTGCCAGCCGATGCAAAGCAAATCTAATATATTTCGATACGTAACATACAATTAACCTATTAGATATTCTTATCTTAAAATACTGTCAGTTCCCGTGGGATACCTATACTAAGTGTTACAACGTACCTAGACACGTGAGTCGCTAGTGTGAAATAAACTAATAACTCAACATAACATTTTAAGATGATAAATACATTCAATGAACAGCTTATAATTCAAAGTTGTGTAAACTCTCATAGGATCATATTTAGATCAGTTGAATGGAAAACTATATGCAAACAAATCCAGACGCAGAGGCTAGTGTTGTCAAAAAAGTAAACACAGGTTATGGTGAGATTTTGTTAGTTAAGGCTTATTCTGTCATGTAATCCCGGCTTAGTCATGTTAGGTCCGACCGTTCGTCGGTAAATACGTCACTAGAGGATCCCATTCTGGCTTTGATTCAGCACTCAAAGTTAATTTGCGGCTAGCACTTAAATGGGTAATTTTTAACAAATATAATATAGACACTTGTTTTTTTTATTTATTTATCAAGAAAATTTTAGCATGAAAATTAATCAAATTACTTTTATCAATGCACAGTTTGTCTGTGTGTATGTGTATGTTTGTTACTTGCTTGCTGAAAGGCCTGGATTGATTTAGATGAAACTACGGAGATTTCAAAAGTATTTTTCGTTGTGTTATTAAAATGTAATAATTGTATTATACAATTACGAATTAGGAAAAAGCGAAATTCAGAGAAGAAATAATCTAAATATTTTTAAACTAGTTAGTTACGTTTGTACGTTTAGGATTTCTCAGAGATGATATATATTAGAGAGATAGTCTCGTGTTGTGTTCCCAGACAGAGAGACAGACAAAAATTCTAAAATCTATACTTATATATATTCGACTCAGTAATAATTTTATTATTTGTATAGATAATCAAAATTATCAGTATTTTTTATTTGCCGTACTCACAATATTATTGAAATATAGTATACATTAATTAATTTATTAAATTTACGTGAATATTTGACATGTTAAATAAAACTATATTTTCGGATTTTTGATTGATATTTTGAAAAGATATTTTTGTATAAAAAAAAATTATGCCTGACAGGCTTACTGAAACTGATTAAGCCTACCTCCAAATTAAGGTATCGACATTAATCGAACCCAAGACCTCCGTATCCTTTTAATAAACCATACTTTACACAACATTAGTACTTCAGTTATGAGGGCAAATATATGCAAATATTTTAGATTTAGTATTAATTAATAATTTATGCGATAACAATGAAAGCTAATGTTAAATTTAGTTGCGCTAAAATTAGATACATACTAGCAGAAACCGTGGCTTCGCTCGCGCTAAAACTACAAAAAAACCTCTAAAAAGGTAGTTTCATACAAACTGTCATCCCCTATTTTACCCCTTATAGCTTATAGGATGAATTTCGAAAAATTCTAAAACACGTATTTATTTATTTTTAATGAAGAGTATTAATATCAAGGTTCAAGTAATTCTGAACATAATTATTTTTTGGATTGTACTATAACGTGTTTTCCGGTGGAAACTAGATGATCTCCCGCTATAAAAAGTAGCCTATGTCACTTTCCAGTCCTCCAACTATTTCCACACAACAAAACACGAATATTCGTTACTCTGTTTCAACGTGAAAGAAGAAAAAACAAACAAACACACAAACAAACAAACACACTTTCACATTTATAATATTAGGTATATTAATTTATGCGAAAACAATGAAATCTAATGTTAAATTTAGTTGCACTAAAATTAGATACATATTGTAATTGGGCAATTATGAGCGATTGAATATTACCAATATATGAAATAGAAGCTTTATTGAAGCGATTGAGTTAATCATAGATTGATCAAGTGTAATTATTATTAGATATTAAGTTAGCATGTCAGTTGGCCGAGCTTATATGTTACGAGCTTTATTTAGTTTTACTGGCTTTTTCTCTATATAAGTTTTTTAACCCCTTTGGGGGGTTGAATTGCAAAGGGGTCTCAAATCTGCGATTTTTTCGTACAAATATGCTACGATAATTTTGAAATGTGTATTAAACGATATATTAACGGAATTTTAAAGTAAATTTCAAGAAGGAATTTTAAAGTAAAAATCATATTCTAATTATTCAACCCATGTTGAATGAATGTTTGTACTCCAGTCATGGGTGTTTATATTTATAATATGTATGTATTTAAAAGTTATATATGTGTAGTGTATCAACTATCTGGTATCCATAAGACAAGCCTCGTAGCTTACCATGGAACTAGATGGTGTTATGTGTTAATGTCCAGACATATTTATATTTATTTATATTATATATTTCATCTAGATCCGTTCAGCCGTTCTGGCTTGAAAGTGTGACAAGCATCCATCCATCCTCACAAACTTTCACATTTATAATATTAGTATGAATAAGTATAGATACATATTTCTTTTACAGATTAAAAATAGAACCCGAGAGATACATTAAAATTCTTGAACTTCTATATTACGAGTATATATCTAAAAAACAGAGCTAAAAATATTGTATCAAAGGCATGCAATAAAAAGCTGTAGGTATTGTCAGTGACATAAAGGCAATTTGACGAGGGTTCTTCTAGGTACTATCTCAATAGGAGTATATCGGCATGAATCTGGCAGTTTGGTTAAAAATTCGTATTACTTATCAAACGATTTAATTGTACGTTTTAAATATGTATACAAAAATATTAGATATGGATTCTAAATATTTTTAATCCCAGACTTAAGAATTATATACATACACGGAGTCCCCCAAAATAAATGTCGAAGTCAAAAATAGTAGCGAGATTTTAGTAACAAAAAAAAAATTAAAATATTTTATTCAGCATTTAATTATTACAAATTCATACTGAACGTCATAACTCTGCTACCAGTTCGGAAAGAAGAAGCCTCAGACCAGAAAAGAACTGGCGAAAGAAACTCAGCGGGACTAATATTATTATACGAGTATCTTTTCTGTGAGATAAATTACAATTTATAATAATTCTATAAGTTGAAGTAGCTTGGAGGGATTACTTCATTTCCAAGGTGTGACATCTTCTAACAAATCATCAATTGTATAATAACCTTTAGCATACTAACGTCCTTTAACATTTTTTTTTAATTTGGCGATAGAAGCTTTTAGAACGTTTGAACAAGGTCTTGTCCACTAGCACACCTAGAAGCTAAATAACAAAGAATTAAATTGAAGGGTTTTAGTTAATAATACTCTAATTTTCATTTCAACATATCGATTAGATAAAAATATAATCGTTTACCTATACTAATATTATAAAGAGGTAAAGTTTGTGAGTTTGTAATGTTTTAGGGGTAATCTTTGGATCTATTGAACCGATTTAGATGAAATTCGGTAAGAAGATAGTTTGAGATCCTGGTAAGGACATAGGATACTTTTTATCCAGGAAATCATTCCTTAAGGGGGTGAAAATAGGGATGAAACTTTGTTTTAGGAAGCAAGCTAGAGACGAACCCGAGCGAACCGAAGGTGGCGTGGCGAAGGCGCTTATTAGCAATAAATAGACAAACAAACATATAGATAGTAATAATTAATTACAATCTTTGTTCGACATTTTATCTAACGGTAATAAAATCTTACTCAACTCCACCGTTATATTATAGCAAGTTTCACCAACTTTGCTTCTTCGAAAGCGAATGGTCTGATAACGTTCCGAACAGAGATAAAGGTTCGAGTTTATACTTAGCGCTAATTCAGTTATCTTTTACTTAGACGTAAAATTTCTGAATGCGTCACTGATATGGCTTTCCTTAATTGGAAAACTATCGTTATCTATACATATAATAAAATTGTAACTAAGCCGAATCTATACAATAAATATTTTTTAGAAAATCTTGACCAAAAACCAAATTCTTAGGTTTTACATATTAGTATACTCTTACATTGCAGTTTTCGTATTTTGTCTCAAAATGAGATATTTTCCTACGGTAAAAAGTATCCTATATGTTGACCCGGATAACTAGCTATCACCATACCAAATTTCATCAAAATCCCTCCAGTGGTTTTTCTGTGATGCGGTATCAGACAGACAGACATAAATTCTACAAACTATACATTCGGCCTCTGTATCGATAACAATGTTAATTTCAATAAGATATTTTTTTAGATATCTACTGTACAGATTCGGCTTAGTTACAATTTTATTACATGTATAAATGTACTAGTGTTCGCCAATTGTCAAAATTCAACCATAAACTTTATTGAAAAGAGGAAAACATATGTAAATAGAATTTATCTATCTATATAAAAAAACTTTCTATTTGAACTGTTTATAATTTTTTATAATAATTAAAATATATCCATTTTTTTATTCATAGCATTAAAGCTCATCATTACTAAACAAAAAATATATTATATACTAAACTTTTTTGTCTTAGCCATTGTTTTGCAAAAACTTATATATAGGTGATTATGCATAAATATAAATGCAAATGTATGTGAGAGTGGATGGATGGGTGGATAAGTTTGTTACTCTTTCACCCAAAAACTACTAAACAGATTTTAATGAAACTTTACATTAATATAGCTATAATATATAAAGCTATATAATATATAATAGAACTACGTAAGAAAAGGCTGCTAATAATTAATTAAAATCAGCAAGTACAATTTCATGTTATTATTAAATATGTAACAGCATGATTCCACTTACTTTTATCCATCGAATCATCCATTATCATTATCATTTTGAATTGAAACCAATCTGTATCACGTACAGCAAAAATTAACTGGACATCGTATTTAACTCGACTCTCATCACTGCGTATCTACGATCCTCAGTAAACAAGTTTTGTTAATGAAGATTCGACAATGGTTATGTTGGCGTAAGCTATAAACCCTTAGCGAGAAAATTTTATGAAATAATAACGGTTACTCATCATGTGGGCGTTATCAGGGCTCAAATAATAAAGTATTCAATGCTCAATACATAATTTAATCAGGGAAATCACAATGTTATAAACTTGAAACGGTAATTCTAATGATTTAGAGCTAGCGGGTTCACAGTCACCAATCATCGACTTCCAACTATAATATCATAGCAAATCTCTCTATGATCCACCATGATCAACCAACGTTACTGAGCCACGTATCTGCAATGAATGAATGTCGTGATGGCGTCTCGATCTCGCTCTAGACTAAATCTCTGCTCTAAATTTAGAATCACTTTAAAAGCAATAGAACTAAATTAAACTATACCTTAGTGACTTTAAACAATAATAAGGTTTCATAACAGAAAAGGGTAACTAAATTCTCCTCCGTCATATATATATAAACTACGTTTTAACGTTTTGTGTAGATTTCTCAGAGATGAGATATTTTTCTGCAATAAAAAGTATCTTAAATGATTACCGGGATAAACAGCTATCGTCATACCAAATTTCATCAAAATCTGCCCAGTGGTTTTCTCGTGATGCGGTCACAGATAGACAGATAGACAGACAGACAAAAATTCTAAAAACTATAGATTCGGCCTGTGTATCGATAATAATTACATACTATTCCAATAAGGTTTTACAAAAATATTTATTGTACAGATTCGAATCAGTTAGAATTTTAATATATGTATATATATACATATATATATATATATATATATATATATATATATATATATATATGTGTGTGTGTGTGTATGTATATACCTATATAAAAGTATGAAACGAAGTAATAAGTTTTTATAAGATGTTTCCGTCAAACCGGAATGAATGATGATAGAAAATGAAGTAAATAATATTATTTATTATTAACAATATAAATGACTGTGACACAATGTGATGTATACTTAGCTACTCACTTAGCATAGTGTTGTCGGTTTGATTCCTGCTCTGAGTTAAATCACTATCAACCAGCTCTTGTTTCGTTCTGGATTTAGATCCAGTACTAGATTTAAACAAGTAGATTTTATGCATCTTTATAATAAGTTATAATGAATCATGATTGGTTCCATACCTGTGTATGTGCGCGCGTGCGTGTGTGGGTGCATGCGTGCGTGGGTGCGTGTATAGTAAAAATATAATTATTAAAATTAATATTATAATAAATCGCTCAAACTCCTCAATTAGGACATATTCGAGGCAGCTATTTAATTTTATACGCGAAGTGTTTACCCCTAATGGTAGAAAGGCCATTTAGCGTGCGACACGCGTAAAAATTTTGAAAACCAGGTAAATCTACCCTGCCAGGGGACAGATCGGTGATTTAATCCTGTTTTATGGTTTGCTGTAATCAACTCCAATCGAGTTTTGTTAGCTTTCTACGTTTAGTTGCTAAAATCTATGTTTTGATTAGAAAAAATGTTATTACCTACCCATTCGTACACAATTTCGTTTCATGAGATATTACCGCTACTGTATGTAATAAAAAAAATCGACATAAAAGTAAATTAGTGCGAATGAAAAAAAAAACTTAAAAAAATATTAATATTACAATGTATAGTAAAAGTGTCTGTTTGTTTTTATCAAAATAACAACTTTTTACTAAGTACATATGAAGGTATATACGGTAGGTACTAAAAAAGTCATTTTTTATAATTTTTATCTGTCTATCTGTTTGTTCTGGCTAATCTCCGAAACGGCTGGACCGATTTTGACGATATATTCACTGGCAAATAGCTGATGTTTTAAGGAGCTAATTTTATTTTAGAAAAATAATTAAGTTTCCGTGCCAAAAAGATTAAGTCCATGAAATTGTGAACAAAAACCTGTACGGCATTACGATATTTTATAATACCTCTGCGCTTAATACAAATAGGTATATTGTACAAAAACGATCATATAATTGTAGATATTTCCATCGAGCAAATTCAAAATATATCAGACTACTGAAATACAAATGCAAAATTTGGTATGGTGTGTATGTCTGTTACACTGAAACAGCTAGGCGGGCTTGGATGAAATTTAGTACAAGTATAGACTAAGATCTAGGTCCTAGAATAACATATAGACTACTGTAAGGCATCTAGAGAAGTACCTAAGCGAAGCGAAGCTAAGCCACTAGTACCTACTTCATCTATACATATAATAAAATTGTAACTAAGCCGAATCTGTACATTAAATATTTTTTGGAAAATCTTATTTAAATAAACATTATTATCGATACAGAGGCCGAATCAATAGTTTTTAGAATATTTGTCTGTCTTTATGTCAGTCTGTCTGTCTGTCTGTTACCGCATCACGAAAAAAACACAAAAGGGATTTTGATGAAATTTGGTATGATGATAGCTGGTTATCCAGATCAACATATAGGACTTTTTACCGCGGGAAAATATCTTATTTCTGAGAAAAAAATACAAAAACTGCAATGTAAAAGTATACCTACTAATATGTAAAATCTAAGAATTTGGTTTATGGTTATCTGAACGCGGGCGGAGCCGCAGGGAATGCTAGTATATTATACAAAGAAAGACTTTATCTATTTTTTTAATTCAATTAATACATTAAATATTCAATTCAATTCGACTGTCTCTTTTAATCAGTGTACATAAATTTTCAATGAACCATCGCTTCCATTCATTTAATGTGGAAATTAAATGTACTTATCCCAAAATGACCCTTTAGACAGAATGTGTAAAATTTACAATAGTTTAAATATGTATACATATAATAAAATTGTAACTAAGTCGAATCTGAATTAAACATTTTTTGGAAAATCTTATTGACATAGATATTATTATCGATACAGAGGGCGAATCTATAGTTTTTAAAATTTTTGTTTGTCTGTGTGTTACCGCATCACCGAAAAACTACTGAAGGGATTTTGATGAAATTTGGTATGGTGATAGCTGATTATCCGGGTCAACATATAGGATACTTTTTCAAAAAAAATATTATAGTTGCTAAATTTTTTTTTTATTTTTACATTTTCGATAACAAGTATATTCTTTCTCTCTATTTCTTCTCCTTTTCTTCTCTTTTTCGTTGTTTTTTTTTAATTAAGTGTAAATATTTTTTGTTTTTAATATTTTTACTAACTTTAAATGCACATACTAAAATATAAAAATATAATTCGGGTAATCTCCGAAACGGCTGGACCGATTTTGACCGAACTTTCACTAGCAGATAGCTGATATTATAAGGAGTAACTTAGGTTATTTTTATTTTCCAAAAAGAATTAGGATTCTGCTTAAAAAAACGTACCTAAGGACGCACCCAAGCGAATTGAAGGTAAGTCGCTAGTCTATACATAAAATAAAATTGTAACTAAGCCGAATCTGTACATTAAATATTTTTTGGAAAATCTTATTGAAATAGACATTATTATCGACACAGAGGCCGAATCTATAGTTTTTAAAATTTTTGTCTGTCTGTCTGTCTGTCTGTTACTGCATCACGAAAAAACCACAGGAGGGATTTTGATGAAATTTGGTATGATGATAGCTGGTTAACCGGATCAACATATATGATACTTTTTACCGCGGGAAAATGTCTCATTTCTGAGAAAAAAATACAAAAACTGCAATGTAAGAGTATACTAATATATAAAACCTAAGGATTTGCTTTTTGGTCATCTGAACGCGGGTGGAGCCGCGGGCAATGCTAGTCTTAAATATAATAAAAGAACCTTAAAAGTCAGATGTCTTCGATACGCTTTAAAGACCGGGACAACTAAAAACCTAGGTCCAAGTTTCTTATTGGTGATTAGACGCTTAACAAAAATGTAGTACAAAGCTAGCAAATTCATATAATATATTAGAACTAGCGACTCACCCTCGCTCTGCTCGGGTTCGTCCCGTACGTATTAACGGTTCATATAAGTTTGAGATGATGATCTCAGAGATGAGATATTTTCTCGCGACAAAAAGTATTGTATAATGTTAACTCGGAAGCTATCATCGTGCCAAATTTCATCAAAATCTGTCCAATGGTTTTCTTGTGATGCGTTACCAGACAGACAAACAGATACATACTCGTATGTACACAGACAGATAATAATGACTATTTCAATAATATTTTACTCAAAATATGTTATGTACATATTCGACTTAGAACTTTATTATATGTATAGATAATTATATCGATATATTTCGAGCAGACGCCATTTCCCGCTGTCTCAGTAACAAAGTAAAACAATTTAACGACCGAACAAAATATCCCGATATAAATTAATATGGAGTATCTCATTTATGTAAGTGATAATAAATGCTAGTAATATATTACTTTTTTTTCCCATGACTCAGTGGTTAATACAACGAATATATCCTATTAAGATAGATAGCAGGATCAATTTTTTCAGTTTATAATTATATATGTATTTATGTCATAAGTATGTATGGTATAAGTAAGAAGTGTATATTATATGTTATTATATATATTATTTAATTAGCTATATATTTTTGAGTATCTATATATTATTTATATAACTACGACTACACGAATTTAGCCCGCTTTGTAACACTATTTCTCACTACCACAGGTTGGCTGGAAGAGATCTCTTCTAGAGATAAGTCCACCTTTGTAAATAACAACTGATTTAAAGTGCAATAAAGAATAGTATGTTTCATATAAGTAAATCTTATAATATTAAATGAGCAATACTTGTATATAATACACTCGTATTTTATTTCGTATGTATCTCGGTCTAAGGATTTGGATCAAATTTTGTATTTAGTTAAGATTTTGCTTTTAAAATTATCTATATGCTATGTATCTTATCTGAAGAAACACAACTTTTCAAAAAAAAATCGATTTTGCTAAAAAAAAATTTGTGTACTTTTTAATGATTAATATCAAATATATTTAAATAATTTCAGTTTTCACGTGAGCTACGGGACCAGAAAGGTTTGTGTGGGGACAAAACACACACATACACTTACCAACAAACTGCTCTGCGAGCTTATTTATATAGTGTTAAATATCTCTTTATATTTTTATTACGATATACTTAATAAAAAAAAGAAACATTTGCAGTTTGTGTAATTTGTGTAAAGCCCTCCTGAATTTCGGCTTTGTCAGGCAATCTCATTGTAGCCATCTGCGTAGGAGATAACGTAGTGCACAAGACGTACGAAGACGTACGTGTTGAGACCCAAGTATACTCTTTATTCGTTTCACTTTATGCCCATATTTGAATCAAATTTTTCATAGAATATTGTTTTTAATCCTTAAACTACGATTAAAATACCATGAAAATAGCCATTTTTTCTCAATTCGCAGCTGAGAAAAAGTATTTTTTTTTAAGTTAAAGAACAAAATAATCGTACACATTTCTTTAAAACATACGCGTATTAATTACACAATAACAGTTAACAAAATACGTAAACCCATGGACTGTAACAAAGTGATTGACAAAACTCATCATAATTTGTGAAATTTTTAGAGCTCTCAATAAATCTACTGGCTATAATCACAAGTGGACCGCGTCACGGTCATAAAAAAGCGTTTAATTTGAATTAAATCGAGGAAAAAATAACTTTAACTGTAATGCGACATTTGAAATTCTGTCGTTTTATCGTTTCCATCGTAATGACTTCTTAATATCTCGTTGGCACCTCACTGCTTTATCATTTTTACATATTTTGTAAAAATTTGAATACCAAATTATATTCAGAGTTTACGCTTGGCTTCAACATTTTATATGTAGACATGTGTGGCGTACGTTGAATTATACATATTTTTGGAAACTTATATTTCTTATCATTCACATTCTTACCTTCAAGTAAACAATGCTAAACGCTAAAGACTAAGATGCCACATGTCAGGGTTCCGTTCAGAAATACATACAATAGAGACTCGATTATCCGGCCCTCAGTTATACGGATTCGCGATTATCCGGACTATTTAGTTATAGTTACCAATTGTTACTCCGCTGTGTCGTGTCACGTTTGTGCTTAAAAATGTTAAAGCGCAAGAGAGTGGTGTCATTGCTTAAAGATAAAATAAGTGTTGATAAATAAATGTTGATTTGTCTTTAGTTGATTTTAATTAAACACCAACATTAGATATTACGTCATATGTAATATGTACGAAAACCGTTTTTTTCATACATTCGATTATCCGGAAATTCGATTATCCGAATGCCTACCGACAACAATTAGTCCGGATAATCGAGTTTCCACTGTATGTACATATAATATACTAGCGACTCACCCTCGCTTCGCTTAGAGTTCATCCCTAGACAAAAAACAAATATATCCCACGGAACCGTACATTTTTCCACGATAAAGGTATTTGCTATTCCAAACTATAATCTATCTCGGTGCCAAATTTCATCCAGATCCGTTCAGCCGTTCTGCTTCACGTTTTATAATATTAGTAGGATTATTTTTCATCAACTTCTTTGACCCGCGAAAAATATTTACATGGCCAACATAAAAAAAATTTTCCGATCGGAATTTAAACCCACGACCTCTGATATAGTTACACTAACCACTACGCCATGTAGTCGTAAGAATGAAAATTATATTTTCATTCAAATTTGACATACAAAGTTTCTAATCCATACTTAAAAGAAAATAGGTAGCTTAAAATCGACTTCGGATATGAATAGATGAAGAACCCATATTTTTTTAACAAAGAAGATATCTATCTGTAACCAGCAGAATTCGCGGCTACGCCCGCGTTTAATCTACAAAAAACTCATTGGCTTTATGTTATATAGCGACCCACCCTCGGCTATGTATTTATATAATATTGTTCATACAAAAAATAAAAAAACATTAAAATCGGTCGAGCAGTTTCAGAGGAGTGCGACCACAAGAACCGTGGAACGAGATATATATATACATATATATATATATATATATATATATATATATATATATATATATGTATATATATTAGAGGATAGATTAATTATAAATTAGCATTAATTGTATTTGATAGAAATCTCTTGTATTCGAATATATTTTCATATAAGTATTGTCGACCATCTCACAACAAAAGCTTAGGATGACGTCATGTAAAGATTTATGATATTATCCGTCAGATTTCATTTCATGATCTCATTAACTGACTCTATACAGTAACATCTGTTCGGCTTTTTGCTAACTTGATTTAGTCATTCGCAATTTATGTTTTTTTTATTTAATACTAGCATTGCCCGCGGCTCCGCCCGCATTCAGATGACCAAAAACCAAATTCTTAGGTTTTACATATTAGTATACTCTTACATTGCAGTTTTTGTATTTTTTCTCAGAAATGAGAAATTTTCCCGTGGTAAAAAGTATCCTATATGTTGACCCGGATAACCAGCTATCACCATACCAAATTTCATCAAAATCGCTTCAGTGGTTTTTCCGTGATGCGGTAACAGACAGACAGACAGACAGACAAAAATTCTAAAAACTATAGATTCGGCCTCTGTATCGATAATAATGTCTATTTCAATAAGATTTTCCAAAAAATATTTAATGTACAGATTCGGCTTAGTTACAATTTTATTATATGCATAGATGTAGGTGTATCATATTTTATTTCTGATTGCAAATAATTTGATTTATTAAAGATATAAACAGATAAAAGAAAATCCTCTTTTTAAGGTCTGTAAAAGTTATAAGTGATTACCTGAAAAGTTCTAGAAGAGATTTATAAAAAATAAATCTGTTGTTCAAATATTGAGATAATCTTTTTCATATTTTATGAGTTTTAGAAAAACGAATCTATCTCATGGTATCCGTACATTTTTCTGGAATGAAAAGCAGCCTATGTGCTATTCCAGACTATAATCTATCTTTGTGCCGAATTTTATGAAGATCCGTTTACTATATATAATTATATCCCTGCTACTAAAAATTTTGTATAATAAATCATTGAAATTTTTGTATGAAGGCTGACCAGTTATTGTGTTTTCCCGTGGGAATGAGACATTTTATTGTAGTAAAAGGTATTTTAAATGTTGACCCGAGATTTAGATCCAATCCGTTCAGTACTTTTTGCGAGAAAACAAACAGACAACAAACAAGCAGACAGATAAATAAATATACAAAATTTTCAACAACTATTGTTTTGGGGGTCTATAATCTGTACAGAGTACAGTCATTGTTTTTAAAAAATATATTTCATATACAGATTTCACTTTGTTAAATTTTTTTATACAGATAGATATATAATTAAAAAAATAAAGTTTTTCTATAATCCTTCATGTACATTGGAAAAAAATTTTTTTGCTTTGAAGTCATTTAAAAAAATATTTTGCTGATAAAATATCCAATTTTTTATTGAAATTCTAGGTTATGACCGACTTCAAAAAGAATAAGCTATAGGAAAAAAACTATATTTATATATATAGACCTCTACAAAGATAAAAAACCATGCACATCATAGTATTGAAGCCTATCAAAGTTTACTAAAGGATATGCAATGTGTAGAACTTAAAGGAAGCAAAAGTGGTCTCATTCATTTATATTTAGCTACCTCATAAACTATTATAAATTATTTCTTCGAATCTAACATGTACTTAATAAGATACTTCGACTGCTTCTTGCAAATGGAACTCCCACGATGTTAAAATCTGAGATCAAATATTTAACTTGATGAGTTTGTGGATTTTATTTGTGACATTTAAAATGTATAGACCGTCTGAAGCGTTTTCTACAGTAAATATTTAATTTCAACGAGCTCAAAGTTTTAACTATTCATATAGAGATCAGAATTTAAATAGACTAGCGACTCCTTCACTTCGCTCGGGTTCATCCCGAGGTTGATTCCTGATAAAAACTTCCATTTTGGAGTTTTTTTTTGTAGTTTTAGCGCGAGCGATCCCGCGGGTTCTGCTAATATAAGAATAAATCTAAGCCGAGGCATGTCTACATTAATGTATTTAGTTCTATAAAAGGACGATTCCTGGTAATAATGTAATAAAAAGATCTGTGACGACGCATCTGTTTCTATCTGAAAGCAAATATCTAATTCTAGACGTCGAATACTTGCGTTTAAAGAGTTCATACGAGTACAATTATTTAAACTAGTGATCTGTCCTTACTTTACTCAGCCTAAAAATCATGTTTTTTGGATTTATTCTTGACTGTCTTTAGTAATTAGCATCTGAATAACTTGGGTTTGAGTCCCGCGTCGGGCCAAGTTTAGTTATTGAATCTTTCTGTTTAGAAAGTCCCAGTAGTAGTCCGGAGTTGGGAAGTTGGCATTGTTTCACTCTCAGAAAGCACGTAAAGCTGTCGGTTCCTTGCCTTAATTCTTATCGATCGTGTCGAAGTATCGTCCCATCGGAATTTGAGAGTGAAAGGAATAAAGAATGCACTTGTGTCTGCGCGTACGCTTGTGTACGCACAGTCATATACGCTTTTGGCTAGTCTCAGTGAGGTTGGCCGCCACGCTCAAAATCGTTTGGGAGGACATCATGATTTGTTTTAATATAGTAATATAATATGGGAACTGTTTATACAACAGAGACAAAAATTTAGATAAATTACTCAAGTACTTGGTCAACTTGGGTTCGAGGAACCCATTTACTATTTTTATGCAAGGAAAATCTTTTGACAAGTTGTCCATTGTAATTTTTTTAACGCTTACACAAATTTGAGGATTCAAGGCTACATAGACAGATACATGAATAAACTTTCAGGACGTCACTTTTTTATAAAGAATAATTTAAAAAATAAACATTCAAAACGTTATTACTCCCACCTACTTAGTATACAAGAAAAACAATGCAATAAAGTTGATTGATAATAAATAATTAATATACAAAAGTAATTAAAAACTAGAAATACATATATACAAAGTATTTTAGAAGCTCTATTATCTTAATCGTATTTACAATTATCCCCCAAACGGGAAATTTTCAAGTAGAGGGAGGGTCTCCTATCAGGGTGATAAAATGTATGTTATGTCTTTAAAAGTTGACTCGGCAACTATGTGCTTATATATTAGGGTTTCGATTTAGTCGCTAGGCTACGGTACCCTAAAAACTGGCTAAATAATAAACTCTAGGTTCAACGCTGATTTTCGTTTATTGCCTCAAATTTTAAAACATTGCCACAAAAACAAAGAAAAATAGCAAATATACGCACTATATATATAAAGATCGTACGTAACTCAACGCTGAGTAAATCGTTTGTTTGTTTGTTTGTTTACTCTTTGTAAACGATATCTTTGGAACCGAGCAGCTGCACGAAACCTTTTTGCTCCTCACTGTGACGGATTATTTTAGGCCGCCCTCGTCTTGCAATTCCTTTTAACATTCTTGTTTTCAACTTTAACTTGACTATTAAATGTTTTCAGTCTCATTTTACATTGATTTATTTGAGTTGAGTTGGTTTCTAGGCTGTAAATATTCATCTATAGATACATATTATAATTAAATTTTAACTAAGTCGAATCTGTACACTAAATATTATTTGAAAAATCTTATTGAAATAGTTATTATAATTATCAATACAGAGGCCGATCTATAGTTCTTAAAACTTTTGTCTGTCTGTTTGTGAACGTATCACGCGAAAACCACTGGACAGATTGATTATTATATAAAATTCGATACTTATTTCCATATTTTTTTAAATAATTAACTGACTTTAAGATCATGTGGTTAGTTAGCGTGCAAAAATATAATAACTATTTAAAAATATATTTGCTTTTCACGTTTGACGACGACACGTTTTGCTAAGTTTGTATCTATCTATATTTTCGGCTATCCCAAATTTAGTGAGACTTTCGCGTCGACTTAGAAAATTAATTATGGAGTTATAAAGAATTCTTTAAATAATGATCCAAATTAACAAATATTTGCTATTAATACATACTTATCTCTTGTTTGATTGATAGTCCCTTGACTAAGCTATTGCTGAGTTTTGCTGATTGTTAGACGTTTTCGTAAACTTATAAGTGTTAGATCAAGTCGTTGTTCCATTTTGTTCGACAAAGGACACTAAATATTAAACTATAGCGATAACCAACTACGTTTATTTTAAACTTTAAAGCTGTCATTACGTATGTAATTAAAATTATGTAAATAGGGAATATGCGTGTGATTTAAATAAAGGTGAAATATCTTTTTATTGAGCCTATATTAATATTTTTTTAAGTTATTTCTTTTTGATTAAGAAAATAATTATTAAAATGTGCAAAAACAGGTGGGTAATTCAAAGTAGTTGAAACGCAACACCGTTGGTCATTTTTCTGTGTATATCATACTGTGACGTCATGGCCAAGCGCGCGAAATGGCGAGCTTTTAAAGTATCTGTATCGGTATGATATTTTTAAATAATTTTTTTTACTTAATTTTAGTTGTTTTTGGAGCTGAATATTTTTTTAGAATTATATAACGATGTTAGTTATTGTATAAAAAATTTGAAAAAAAAATCACGTATATTACCTATTGATTTTTTTTACCAGTTAAGTTTGCAAAATAGTAACATTAAGTTTGAAGATACTCTTCTTATGCAAATATATTTTTTTTTCATAAAACTTTCTTGCAATACAATATTTACAAAACAATTTACAACCAAAATAGAACTAACCCAATTCTGCTAGGAAGCTGTGGTTGCCCTGTCCCTTATTAATCTACGGTCACGTCGAAAGTGACAGCCTGTCAACTAACTAGCTATGTCACGTTAACTATCAAAGAATAAATTAATTTTAGACGTGTTTTCTCTATTCTACGCGAGATCGGCGAAATAAATCGTTCACTTTTTAATTATAACTACCCTTGCTTTTGGTGGAATTTTTCATATTATATATAATATACATACGAGTTTAAGAGAATGCCCTTGAGGTATAGCTTACAAACTAAAAACTTTTTAACAAAAAAATAACAACCGACTTCAAACAAAAGCACTAAAAAGTAAAAAATAACTGATTTGTAGTTTTAATTCACTATACATACCTAATCAAATACTTTCGAAGTCGGTGTGCTTTGCTTTGTATCGGCTAGCACCGACTTCGAAATATTAGCAGTTGAAGAGTTCCGCCTATCCACCTTCTGGCCTTGCCATCAGATCAGGTCAACAATACCAAACCACTGTACTATCAACGGAAATAGAAATACTTGCAAAGTTTCAAGTCAATATGACAATTAGAAGTAGGTTAAATTCATCATTAGCTATTTTTCCACCCTTAGGGGTGGTATTTTTTTTTTGAAATTTAAATGGGACCAATCTGGAAGTATACACTTTCATACAAAAATCAAAAATTGTCTAAATCGGTTCACAAATGACGGAGTTCTGAGGTAACAAACATAAAAAAAATACAACCGAATTGAGAACCTCCTCCTTTTTGAGGAAGTCGGTTGAAAAGACTCAAATTCAGTATTTTTTTCAACTTAATCTAAAATTAATGACAATTGTTTGTTTGTTTGTCCTCTTTCACGTCGAAACGGAGTGACGGATTGACGTGATTTTTTGTGTGGATATAGTTGGAGAGTGACATAGGAAAACTACGGAAAAATACGTTATAATAAAACCCAAAAATTATTTATGATTAAAATTACTTGAAACTTACTGTTAATGCTCTTCAATACAATTAAATAAATAGGTACGTGTTTTAGCATTTTTCTAAATTTGTCCCATAAGGGGGTAAAATAGGAAATGAACATTTGTATGGAACTTACTTTTTTTAGAGTTTTTCTGTAGTTTTAGCGCGAGCGAAGCCGCGTGTTCTGCTAGTATATATATATCATCATAAGTTAAGTTAATATTCAGCAATTAGCAATATAAAATATTAGTATTATTCAGAAATACCTACTATGTTTTTGTACTCACAGCAGAAATAAAAAATATAATATTTGGTAACCATTTTAGTTTTTCATGGCACTTCTTTAATTTCACTTATCATTACAATTTACGTAATGAAGTACATTAACTAGCACACTGTATAGTATACATTAGCTTTAGATCGAAATATTTGTTTTTTTTTTAAAATGAAGATATAAGTATAAAAATTAATATTTTATGATAAATTTTCGTTTGAAATAACAAATACTCAAATATTTCATTGTTGGCCTCCCGTAGTTCACCACAATGACCAAATGTCAACTGGTGAACATTACACGTCTTTTGAAAACCAGCTAGATTCTCTCAAACATGCTGATATCTTCACGATATTTGTCATTACCATATCAATACGTAGGATACTGGAAAAAAGACAAGAGACTAATATAAAAATGAACTTCAAATACGCTACATGTATTCAGCTTTTTTTAACGTCCCACTGCTGGGCACGGGTCTCCCTTCAATAAGAGAGGGATCAGGCCATAGTCTACCACGCTGGCCAACTGCGGGTTGGCGAACTTCATATGTCTTTCGAAAACTTGTCAGGTTCTCTCAGAAATGCAGGTTACCTCACGATGTTTCCTACAACATAAGACAAATGGTAATCATGCTGAAATTGATTCGCAGATGAGAATATCAGAGGTGCAAGATCCAAGATTTGAACCCGCTTCACTCTGTTTCTCAAATGAGCTCAATTACAATTGGGCTAGCATTACCTTACACTACACGCATACGCTAATTAAATTCATTAAAAATACAATTTCATTCATGTCAATATTTATTGGACACATGTACTTAATTACGTTTCGTGTTGATGGAAAATAAATACTCGGTATATTAAAAAGCGTACATAGTAGCAATACAATAAATGCCATTCCTTCAAAGTTAATTAATTCTTTCATTGTTAAATTATCTTAGCTGTAATAAACTTATAGAGATAAAAATGATGATTATGTGAGTATGTTGGAAGAAGTATCTGAAACTGCTGAAATATTCTAAATTTTAATATCCTTAAAAATAATTTTGAAGCCTTCTCTGATCTAGACTGTTTCAATTGACTTTATCCCAAGCGGAGCTGCAGGCAAAAATTAATCTTCAAAGATTTGCAAGTCGCGCTCATATTTATTTAAATTATCACGCTTTAACAAAAATATGGTACGGAATATAAACAATTGCAATAATTAGTTAAATATTAACTTTAATTTTTATTTGTAATTAGTTAAGTTTAACCATAAACAAAATAATTTTTACAGTCAATAAAAGCGAGTGATAATATCCTTCCTACGGTCCGGATGTTTACCCCCGGCACGTGGTCGCGGGGCCAAAAATACCCCGCAACGATGCGTTCAGTGACTGCGATACATGAGATTAGAAATTTGATGCTCATCGCAAGATACATACATGACTGTAAGGTGCAAGCTACAAATTTTAACAATTTCTATATAGAATTACTTATTTAGTCATTGCGTGGGTATAACTTTATATGTATAAGTATATTACATATATATTAGCGACTTACCTCGTTTCGATGGGGTTTGTCCCTAATGAAAACTAAATACAGATCCATCCCACAGGGGGTGTATATTTTTCCGGGATAAAAAGTAACCTATGTGCTATTTTAGACTATAATCTATCTGTGCCAAATTTCATTCAGATTCGATCAGCCGTTCTGGCATGATTGAGTAACAAACATCCATCCATCTAAACATTATTATAGGATTATAATAATTAAAATATCATATATTTGACTCTTTCTTTTAAAAATAAAAGTTCAGTTAGCATTGTGGAGCAGCACCCGCCATGCTTCACTCATATTCATTGATACAGAAATCAGTAGTAATAATTTAACATTCATATTTATCTGTAATAATTAATATTTTGTAATCCATTAAACGACTTCAATATCTGACTCATCTTTTAAATCAATTCTAGTATATTTCATGTACACTTAAAATAAAGAAAAGGGAAATAAAGGAATAGCTCAGTAGTTACTTTTCATTTTATAATAATTTATTTGAAGTATTAATTATAATAAGTAGAGGTAGTAGTAGCCCAGTGGTAACGCTTGCTTAGGAAACCGAGTGAAGCGGGTTCAAATACCGGGTCTCGCACCTCTGATATTTTCATGTGCGAATCATTTCTAACATAATTGCCACTTGTCTTAACGGTAAAGAAAAACATCGTGAGGAAACATGCATGTCTGAGACAATCTAGCAAGTTTTCGAAAGACATGTGAAGTCCGCCAACCCGCACTTGGACAGCGTGGTGGATGATGGCCTGATCCCCCTCGTACTGAAGAGAGGTCCGTGCCTAGCAGTGGGACAATAAAAATGAGTAAATACATACATACATACATTAATATGGTAATATTATAATATATATTTTTTTGTATTAGACTCATATTTATATTTTTTATATTTAGTATAAATCCAGATAAGAAACCAAAATTAGATTTCAAGTAAAATTATATGCCTTAATAATATACATATTTTTTAAATATCCATTGAAGCATACATTTTTTCTAAATTTATATGTACCTATAAATAATTTAATGGACAGACATAATGTCCAAGAAAAAGAGTATGTAGTATATACAGCGATACATCAAAGTATATTCTATTTATTATATTAACTAAATTAAATCAATTACACATTTACTTCACACTTAACAACGCTACAATAGTAATTAACAAAATTGACTAAAGTACAACAACATTAAAATCTATGTTAATTTGTGGTCAAAGAGCTTTGTAAACATCAAAACCCACAAATGGTTCGTCAGTTCAACGCGGCGGTAAAGCAATTTGCAATTAAAACCATGTGAATGTGTCTAACTTTAAAAATTTATCACAGAAACATTCGCCCCTCTGACGCGCATTCCGTAGTATTTTGGTATTCGACTCAAGCAGGGACAGTTTGGATGAGATCCAGTTGAGCGCGAGCGCACTAACGAATTGATCGTGAAACGCCATAAATATGTAACTAAAACTAAACATTATTTATCAAATATTTTGAATTAATAAAATATTTCATATCGGGATATTTTTACCACATACGATATTTAAGGGTTGGTTTAATTGAAAGTGTATTTTTCCCGTTCCGAATCCGCGCGTGTCTGTGTGTGATTGTGATGAAACGTTGTGATTGTTTTTGAAATTGAATTTTAGATACTGGTATTGATATTTGGAAAGAATATTGGATATATATTTATTTTGAAAATATTTGAAATAACAGAAAGTGTGAATAGAAATATTAAACAGAGTGTGGTTGGACTCGGCGTTAAAACCTTTATAATCCTTTGTAAATGTACAAAAAACTCTTTGCAAAAAAATTCTGCAATTTTATCCAAAAATCCAAAAAAGTAATCAATTCTAAATAGAAATATTTAAAAACTTAAACTAAGCAACTGTAATATTTGCCTCAGTTCAAAAGTGACTCACAGTAATAAAACCGAAGTACCAAACTATAAACCTAGAGTATTTTAGGACTGAGAAATGAGAGCGATGTATAAACAAAATGGCTGAAACTATTATAAGTCACAATTTGTTTATTTATATTGCCGTCTCGCTCTTAATCCCGATGGCAGATGAGGGTTTGGCGAAGGTATACGAAGATCCTCGAAGCTTCTCAAGGGATCAAAAACGTTTGACAAGGGAATACCACTTAAGGCAGGGTGCGTTGCGAGGGTTGATTGTGAAGCCAGGCAAAAATTATGATTTGCAGCCAGTTGAAATGTTTTTAGGTATACCATACGCTGCCCCTCCAGTTGGTACGCTAAGGTTCATGCCACCTGGTAAGTTCATGTAAAGCTCACTCTAACATATACTCAATTTAAATGATTTAGATGCCTATTTTATTTATAACTAGCGAATGCGTTCTTCAGCTCGAATGGTTTAGGAACTCATAAAGGACAAACATCCAAAGAAAAATTATTATTTTTTGCGCCACGAACCTTAGCAGGCGTAAACAAAATAAACCACCAGAGTTTCATCACAACCAGATCAATGGCTTAGGATGCATGGATAACAAACATACGAACATTTATTTTTATTTATATAGATATACAAGCAGCGGAACTTTTGACAAAATTTATTACTTACAGTAGTCTTCAGGTCATAATTCCATCTCCCTGTTCAACTTCATCCAAATCCATGTTAATCCATCCATGCCGTTTTACCATGAAGGATCAACAAACGCACACACAAACACACATAAAAATTTTGCAATTAATTTAAGATTAAATAATATTTTACAAGTATAAATTCAATATCATTCCATAATTACATTTTAATTAAAATACAGAATAGTAAGTGAGAAAAGTGCAGTACGTCATAAATCAAGCGTAAGTTACTACCAGTATTAGTAATCTTTATCTCTTTCTCGTGCTTTCTGCATACTAAATCTATAAATATAATATTAAAATTATAACTAATCCGAATCTGTACATTAAATATTTTTTGTAAAATCTTATTTATTTAGACATTATTATCGATTCAGAGGCCGAATCTATAGTTGTTAGAATTTTCGCAACACCGCAGAATTACCGCATCACGGAAAAACCACTGGGCTGATTTTGATATAATTTGGTATGATGATAGCTGGTTATCCGGGTCATCATATAGAATACTTTTTATAGCGGGAAAATATCTCATTTCTGAGAAAAAATACAAAATCTGCATTGTAAGAGTATACTAATATGTAAAACCTAAGAATTTGGTTTTTGGTCATCTGAACGTGGGCGGAGCCGTGGGCAATGCTAGTATTGTTAATAAAATTGTATTTCTTGGTTAGTCAAAATGGACAAAGTTTTATGCTTAATAGAGTAAGGAGCTTACGTGACTTTTATAATTTATGGCACAGCGATGGCCATGGCTATGTTCCGTTACGTCACTTAAATCCCATGAGACTACGATCTCTTGCAGTACTATATAAATCAACGAGTAGGATAAATGAGAAGGTATCTCAGACTTATTTAGAAAAAAGCTAGCGACCCAACTAAAGGTCTTAAACATTATCCTAGATAATATGAGTCTTTCCGTCTTTCAGTCTAATAGACTAAATAAAACTATCTTTTCGAATTTTTTCGCGGATTTATTTGGATTTTTGGTTCCCGACATTTCGAATGCTTTACAGCAATCATGGTCACGGGAGAGACTGAGGTGTTAGATGTCTCGAAGGTATAGTTGTTACAGACAGCCTACCCACAATTAACAAAATGAAAAATTGCACCTCCACTCCACCTTGCACCTTACAATATTTTATAACTTTAAACATTTTCATAATTTTAATTAGTTTTATAATTGAATATGGAATATTATTTATTTAATTTTTGCTGTTATTATTATAACTATTACAATTTTAGAAATATTAATTAGTAATCTATATTTAGTGTTGCTATTATTATATTTATAACCATAAAGAAAAAAATATAAAATATAATATTAAATACAATACTAATATTAATCTGAAATGCTGTCATGTCACAGTAAGATCTAGTAAGTTCTTACTGAGTGGATCAAAATGACAGCGAGTAATTGGTGCAATTTTCATTTTGGTATTTGTGAGTAGGTAACAACTATACCTTCGAGACATCTAACACCTCAGTTTCTCCCTTGACCATGATTGCTGTAAAGCATTCGAAACGTGGGGAACCAAAAATCGTTATAATATTATAAATAGTTTTATTTAAAATATCAAAATTCGTGTAAATCTAAGAATAGACTAATGAATAGAGTAAAAAGTTGTGGTAGCTCATCGGTAAAGCGTTCATTTGCTAGACCTAAAAAGCGGGTTCAAATCCGTATCTCGAACATCTAAGATTTCCATGTGCGATATATGTAAGTAAATATATTTTCAAAATTATCACCATATTTTGTTTACACGATGCAAAAAAAACATGAAACCTACATTTCTTAGAGAGTTTAATAACTAGTTTTCGAAAGATGTGTAAAGTCCACTAAACTGCATTTTGCCACCATGGTGAACCACCTATACCCCTTCAAATTGATAGAAAACCCAAACCCAGCAGTACGACAGTAAGAATAGATATTATTAATATTATTTCAAACACCCTGAATTCTTATCTCAACAAATAAATTCGCGAAGATACTTAACACAGCATCCTGCAATAAATGATCTCTTGTAATAAACTTACAATACTTATTATTAGAAAATATACACAATGAAAAGCTGAGTTTCTCATTTAGTTTATTACAAAGTTTTCTTTTCATTTGAATAATCCGAGCTTTACAATGCGAATAAAATTATGAATGGCTTTCATTTTTCTTCGTTTATACAATATTATGTTAAACTATAGTTTCAGTTGCTCTACAATTCTAATACTCTTTCATTAGATGCAAGCTTTCGTGTATAGTTTTACTTATATAATACTCGTGACTTACCGTTGCTTCACTCAGGTCAATACTTGCCCAGATGCCTATATTTCTTTATATCTTATATCCATTATGCCTTTTGGAATGTTTCTTTTTTTTCTAACAGTAGCATATGTGTTTGCTCATAGGTCATAGACTATCTGTGTACTACATTCATAATCGGCTCAGCCGTTTTAGCGTAAAGTAGCAATAAACATACACACATACACTTTGTTGTATTTATAATAGAAGAGAGATTTATAATACTTTCTTAGCAAGTACAACATGAGCCAAGCGTTTCGTCAAAATTGTACTATCAAATATTTACCGTAACAGTCTATGTTAATTTTTTCTTTACATTAAGTTGAATGAAAAATAGAACCAAAAATAGACGACCTAGCCCCACTAAAACGCTAATACCATACATTTGAAAGTTTAAAGTTTTACATATATTAAATGTTACGTTTATTTGTGTTAAGGCACTTAAATTCTCTTTGTACTTTGAACAAAGCCATCGCAAAGTGTACTTGTTAACGAACTTCAAAGAATGATATAAAACAACTGTACGTGAAATACTCATTTTATTTTATTGCATTTATTTTGGATTCTAATTTGTATACATAATCTATACAGATAAATAAAATTGAGGTGTCTGTTTGTAATGTTAAAATAACAGCGTATTACTTAATGCATATAAAATTATATACGGTACTTATAAGAAAAACACATTTATTTTAAATTTTTGTCTGTCTGTCTATCTGTCTGTTTGTTCCGGATAATCTCTGAAACGGTTGGACTGATTTTGACGGAACTTTCATTGGAAGATAGGTGATGGAGTAACATAGGCTACTTTTATTTTAGGAAAAGAATTAAAGGTTCCGCTCAAAAAAAATGTACCTACCTAAGGACGAACCCGAGCGAAGCCAGGGTGAGTCGCTAGTAGTATCTATATAAATAAAAAAAATATAAACGTCTGTATGTTGAGAGTTCTTGTATGATTGTATTGTAATCTTACTACTAAATAAATATAAATGCGAAAGTTTGAATAGATGGATGTTTGTTACTCAATCACGCCAGAATGGCTGAACGGATCTGGGGTTCCCGTGGGATAGATTTGTTTCTTGTTTTTCACTAGGAAGGAACCCGAGCGAAGCGAAGATGAGCCGCTAGTATTGACATATATTATGTGTTTTGTTATTAGGAGAAGGTTTTTACCCACGGACGAAGTCATCGGCAATGATCTGTATTAGATATTATAATAAAATTTTAATATAGTTAAAGCACTTGAGTTTATTTTTTTAATTAAAAGGTGAGAGATGTAATTAAATCCCTATAAACAATTTTAAGACTGGTCTTTTATACCCCATCACTCAATTTAATCGAGAAAGAACATTTTTTTATCAAAGTCTGTCGACATCAAAATCTTTCTAAAAGTAATTATTTTAATTTTTTAATTTACCTAAATTTATATGCGACTATCTTTTATCTTTTTATATATAATAAAAATCGGTCAAGTGCGAGTCGAATTCGCACACGAAGGGTTCTGTACCGTCGTACATGTACTTTTTATTAATATGACGTTTACTCTGTGTGTAGTACTTCTTCGATTATCATTAACTACCAACCTTAATAAAATGTTTCTGGTATTGTATTCTTTTAATTTTAGTTATTTTTATTATAGCGGCAATATAAATACATACTCTGTGAACATTTCAACTCTACCCGTTAAGGGTTACAGCCCTCTGACAGACGGACGAACAGCGGAGGCATATTAATAGGGTTCCGTTGGCACCCTACAGCTACGTAACCCTAATAATAAATAATTTATTATAAAATCATGAAACAACTGTTAAAATTGGTTAAAGATATCTCGTAACATACACACAAAAGTATCTTTTCCTTTCAAATTAACCAATAAAATTAGGGTATCTTTCGTAAATAAAGACTAAATAAAGCACAGACGAGCGGAATTAGTAATTACAAATAATATTTTCTCTAATACTCGTTAAAGCTGACATACTGACATGCCATTTCCTTCAACACTTTCCTCCAATAAAGTTAATTAATTATAATCTTATTTTACCGACCAATCTCTCTTCTCCATTTTACGTGACGTTGACGAAGTAATTTGAACTGCTTAAAAGCTCACAAAGAATATATAATTAGCTAATTAGAAACCCAATGCTGTGGTTTGACGTATTGAAGGAGAGATAAACACGTATGGTCAGTCGAGGCCTCATTACGATGAGTGTTCTGAGTTTTAATAGGACCAAAAAGCCTGGATATAGGGAAAATTTGATACTTATATTATACTAGAGTTGCCCGCGGCTCCGCCCGCGTTCAGATGACCAAAAACCAAATTTTTGGGTTTTACATATTAGTATACTCTTACATTGCAGTTTTTGTATTTTTTCTCAGAAATGCGTTATTTTCCTGAAGTAAAAAGTATCCTATATGTTGACCTGGATAACCAGCTATCACCATCCCAATTTTCATCAAAATCCCTCCAGTGGTTTTTCTGTGATGCGGTAATAGACAGACAGACAGACAAAAATTTTAAAAACCATAGATTCGGCCTCTGAATCGATAATAATGTTTATTTCAATAAGATTTTCCAAAAAATATTAAATTTCACGTATTATAAATACTAGTGACTTACACTCGCTTTGCTCGGGTTCTAAGTCGTTTTTCCATTGGATGTAAAAACATGGAATTTTCTTAATCTACTGTCATTTTTCTGGGAAATTCTATTATTATCAGTAGCTTATATGTTATACCAGGTTCTAACCTATCTAAGTACTAAAGTTGATCAAAATCTGTCCAGTCGTGTCAGCATCAAGGATTAACAAACCAACAAATCTTCACATTTAATACGTGATTTCTACCACTACCTTACTTCTCGACTCAAATTCAACGACACGTTTGGCTCAGTTTGTAGTGACCCTACTTGATGTGCTAGCGGTTGCAGGTTCGAATCCTGCTGGGAGCAATCATTTGTGTGATGAGCACAAATGTTTGTACTTTTTTTTTTACAGATGCTGTTGCTTTGATGTAAATAGTATATTCCCAAAAGGTTTTCAGTAAATTAAAAATGGCCCTGTATAAATGTGCTTTAATTATGATACTAGTAATCGAAAGCTTGTAATTTTGTCAACAAAATGTAGGCTATATTTAATATATTTTAGGCTATTTTATATATCATATTTGAGGACTTGCATGGCTCAGTTTGTAGTGGTGACCATACGTGCTGTGCCAACGGTCGCGGGTTCATTTGTGTAATGAGCACGAATGTTTCTACTCCAGTCATGGGTGTTGATATTTATAATATGTATGTATTTAAAGTTATAAATGTGTAGTGTATCAACTATCTAGTATCCATATCACATGCCTCGTAGTTTACCATGGTACTAGATGGTGCTGTCTGTTAATTTCCCAACATATTTATTTCTTCTTTCTTTTCAGTCAGTGCCCCACCTTGGTCCACGACGAAAATGGCTACACATTTCGCACCAGTCTGCCCTCAATCATTGCCGATTATAAAAAAAGGAAATCCACCGTCTATGGGAAGGCAACACTACTTAAGCAGATTAAAACCATTCCTTACAAAAGAGTCTGAAGATTGCTTGTATTTAAATATATATGTGCCGTATCGAGGTAAGTTTGCATTGAATTACAACAATTATTACATAACTAGCATTGCCCGCGGCTTCGCCCGCGTTCATATTACCAAAAACAAAATTCTTAGGTTTTACACATAAGTATACTCTAACATTACAGTTTTTGCATTTTTTTCTCAGAAATGAGATATTTTCCCGCGGTAAAAAGTATTCTATATGTTGACCCGGATAACCAGCTATTCCCCCCCAACGTGCGTTCACCTTGTCGTGGTGGGGGGGCTCAGTAGTGCCCGGCAACCCAACCGGGCGCGAAGCCAAGAAACGCACAGGGAGGTGGCCCACTTCGGTGGGCGGTGGGAGGTGGCCCTCTTCGGAGGGCGTGTTTGTACCATGCGGGTGCTCCTGGGTACTTCTCTGATAGCAGAGTGGACTGTGGAGCAACCCGTGGTTGTTGTGGTCTGCTTCGGCAGACCTGCCGTCGGGGCGTCGTAGTTGAATGCGTAAGCGATCCTGCGACGCCCCATTAAGACGGGGGAAGGTTTTGTTGGGTTTTAGTTGGTAGTACTGGCTTTGCCGGTGAGTCCCACACCTCGTGCGTAAATGCATTTCCCAACGTTAAAAAAAAAAAAAAAAAAAAAAAAAATAACCAGCTATCACCATACCAAATTTCATCAAAATTCCTCCAGTGGTTTTTCTGTAATGCGATAACAGACACACAGACAGACAGACAGACAGATAGACAAAAATTCTAAAAACTGTAGATTCGCCCACTGTATCGATAATAATGTTTATTTCAATAAGATTTTCCAAAAAATATCTAATGTACAGATTCGGCTTAGTTACAATTTTATTATATGTATAGATTACCTATGCTACCTATAATTTGTATGAATTGCATGCTTAGTTAGATAAGACTTGCTATTTATCCTCGCTTCGTTCGGGCGCATTTCTAGATACGCCATTTTGTTAACAATTACATGGCATTTAATATTTTTTGCGCAGAACCTTGATTATTTTGCTAAAATGAAAATTATTCCTTATAACATCAACTATTTACCAGTGAAAGTCCTGTCAAATTCGGTCCAGCCTTTTCGGAGATTAGGCGGAATAAACACATATAGACAGAAAAAAAAATTTATATATATTTTTTAATATGAGTACCGTATAACACCTTCAGTATGGATTTAGTAAAAATCTCTTATATTAACATTACAAACAGACACTTCAATTTTATTTATTTGTATATATATATTCTTTATTGCACTAAAAAAAGTAATAAAAAAAATTCGTAGGAAATGATGTGGACAAAGGTGGACTTATCTCTATAAGAGATCTCTCCCAGTCAACCCATGTATGTGGGAAATAGTGTTAAGTAGCGGGGCAGAAAGAGAAAGTGCAAAGAAAAGAAAAGAAAAGAAAATAAATAAGAATAAGCATAATATGTAAAACAAAATGAATACAATATATAAACATACACATATATGTACACACTATATTTCCATATATAATATATAAGAATAAATACATAAATACAAATATTACTTATAAACAAATATAGAGAACTTTATCAAGAGAACTAGAAAGTTCATAATCGGTAATAGAAAACAATGTATGAAAGTGACATGTTAAAGCGTTATGTCACGTGGTCAGACTAATCACTCAGAAATCCATGTAGCTAATAGAAAAAAATTAGATATATTATTTTTGTTTTCTATTTCTATTATTAATCTCTATCAATTCTAGATATCGACACGTTTAAGAGAGCGACTTGGTTTTACCAATTTGATGCATCTGAAATAACTTATTTTTTCAGTTATATTTATATTTCCTCGAATTTAACTTCTTCTTTTCTGATAGAGTGAAACAAAATTAACTTTAAAAACTTTAACAATTTATCTTTCACTAGCGATTCTTCCTCGCTTCTCTCGGGTTCGCTCCTAGGTTGCTTTCCCATACAAACTTTCATCCTCATATTCACATCCTTAAGGGATGATTTCCAAAAAAACTATTCTATGTCCTTACTAGGGTCTCAAACTATCTTCTTAACAAATTTAATCTAAATCGATTCAGTTCTTTCTTAGCTTATTCGGTACAAACAAACAAACAAAAAAATCTTTCCTCTTTATAATATTAGTATATATATGGGCACTAAACCCACGAATTCTGGCAAAAACTACACCATATGTACAGCGCGTACAGCATTAACTATTCATTTTAACACCAATAAAATCAGTTTAATAGGTTCCGAGCTATTAACACATAAACACACGCGAGCTTAGCAAAATATTGACACTACAGTATAAACACATACATTAACCGAAATGAAGTGGTAAACTATGTCAGATAAACATTTTTAATCTGTCTGTCTTTATTAATTTTTTTTTAATTGCCTTAGTGGTCTAGTGGCTAGCATATACGGCTGTAGATCCGGAGGTTCTGAGTTCGAGTTCCGGATCGGGTCAATATCAGTTATTGAAGATTTCATTTAAAAAATTACTTTCATTGAAAGTATTTCATTCAAAATATTTTCTTCAAAAATTCCGCCGTGGGCAAAATCGGTCAGATGAATATCATTATTATGTACTAATTTTTAACCGCGACTCCTCTTCCTTGATGATATCCAAAAAAATATGAGTCCATTTTGGATTTCACTCTTTGTTAAATCGTTACAACGTGAAGAAATAACAAGCCTCTTCACTGACTTACTCACTGACTCATTCAAAAACTGACGCATTTATAATACTCGTAATAGTTAGTACTAGCGACACCTTCGCTTCGCTTGTGTTTTTCCATACATGTCCATTTTAGTATAGAATTCTCAGAGATGAGATATTCAAATTTCATCAAAATCCTTCGAGTGGTTTATCCGTCATGCGGTGACAGACAAAAATTCTAAAAACTATGAAATCGGCCTCTGTATCGATAGTAATGATTATTTCAATAAGATTTTCCGAAAAATATTTAATGTACAGATTTCGTTGACCTACTTGTGTATAAAATAGCATGGGCATGTTTGAATCTAAAAAATTAAACGTTATATTAGTTTAGAAGCTTAGTTATTGGGATTAAAAAAGGTATACATACATATTTGATTTCTTCGCTTTTCAGTATCTTATTATCAGTTTAATTTTTTGTTTAAAAGTTTTTATTTCACGTTCTCAACTGACGGTGAAATTAAAAGTAAACTTTCAGAGCGAGAACTTACGGCGGCTTCTTTTAGTTACACAAATGTATGAGATAAAACAATTTCCATCAAACATTCCTATATAAAAAAAAATGGCCTTTGAATTAATAATAAATTAATAGTATTTAAAAAAAAAACAAGCTTTAACAGGTTTATTTTCTTATTTTTAGCTCATTAAAAAAGCTTTAAAAACTTAAAAATATAATTATGTACTTACAAGAAATATTAAGAAAATAATTTAAAATAATATTTTAATATATATATATATCTATATATATAAAAGAAAGTCGTGTTAGTTACTTCGCTTATAACTCAAGAACGGCTGAACCGATTTAGCTGAAAATTGGCAGGGAGGTAGTTTAGAGCCAGGAGAAGGACATAGGATACTTTTTATCCCGTTCGACCGCGTTCCAATTTTTATGATATTTTAATTTTTGGATTTCTCTTAGTCCGGAATAGGTAAGTATTAAAACATATAATTAAAATGTGAGAAAGAAAGATTTTTTCTTTTTATATCTATTTAAAACGTACCTAGCGACGAACCCGAGCGAAGCGAGGGTGAGCCGCTAGTATATATATATATTCTAATTATATTTTTGGTATAATAGCCGTTTCCGTCTTATTAAATCGCCTCACCAAAAGTTGTCTGGTAGAGATACCACCTTTGCATACCTTATCTATTTTTCTAACTACATCAATACATATAATAATCTGTTTGTATGTTCGAATTTCACGCAAAAAGTACTGCACCGATTTGGACTAAATTTTGTATAGTAATAACTTATTACTCTAGTCAATATTTAGGATATTTTTTACAGTAGAAAAATCCTTCATTCGTACAGGAAATCACAATAACTGATTCTATCGAGTCTATAGGTTATAAATATCTAATTAAATAAAAATCGATTCACAATTAGCGATAATATCGTATATATCTCCAAAATGTAGAACAATTGAGGACCTCATTATTAAAATTGGTTAAAAATAAAACGTGGCTCTAACTCACTCAAAATGGGGTCAGCTCCATTCATTTACCCAGTACTATTTGAAGAATTTAACTAAAACTAGTGCGGACATTGATTGACGTCGCTTTCGCTAGTCGGCGCTGAAATGCTCGCTAAATATTGTTATTTTTCCAAAGTAAATTCGACTCCTCTTTTGAACATACTTGTTTTATTGTTCTTATCGAGTTAATTTATTTTTTTATTTTTTATTATTGAATCTATTGGGGATTACATAAAAAAATTGGAACGATATTTAATCGAGATATTTTTACTTACGAGATATTATATTTTCTCCACAGCATTTTTTATAAATCACTGACAGTATAATTACTGAAGTTTCCAATTCGTTTCAACCATAAAAAGACAATAAAAGTTAAGTAACATCCATTAAAACAACGCCAAGTTTCTGAAATTTCAACGTTTTTTGCCATTCTTACTTTATGTAGAAATCGATAGCAGAGTATTAAAATTTGTTTGCACTAATTTCAAAAATTCAAAATAAGCCTATATTTTTATGATATACTAGCAAATATATATAAATAACCTGCTCTCTAGGTTGATTCGCCATACAAACTTTCATCCCCATTTTTACCCCCTTAAGGGATGATTTCCGAGATAAAAAGTATCCTATGTTCGAATTTTCCAAAGTAAATTATCTTCTTGCCAAATTTCATCTAAATCGGTTCAGTAGATCCAGAGATTACCCCCTACAACGTCACAAACTCACAAACTTTACCTCTTTATAATATTAGTATAGATATACGCCATTGTTAAAACCTTACATATAGCCCACACTACGTAATTTTTCCGAAAAAATAATTTTATAAAATTAGGCATCGTCTCTTAGAACTGAGATAATTATTTTAAAAGTTATTTTTTGGCTTCTTAAATCTAAATGCATGAGTTAGATATTTCTTTCTCAATTAAATGTATCAAATTAGAACATTAACAAATTTTTTTTTTCAAATATTTATTATTTAATTGGCTTAATATTGGGTAATTCATTTAATCTAAAAAAAAACTTTTGGCTTTACGTTATAAGGCGACTCACCCTTGCTTCATTTGGGTTAAATGCTTCGGGCATTAAAATCGGTAGAGCCGTTTCGAGAGAGTGCGACGACAAACACCGTGACACGAGATATTTATATGTTAGATTAATTTTATTTACCAATTGTTTTGAAATATAAAATATTGCATATTCTTGTAATATAATATTTTTTACGATAGCACGATAATAACCTAATTCGAAAGTTTCACCGCATTCCGAAACCCTTCAATAGTTGTTCGAAATAAATTTATTTTTAGACCAAAGTATTTGGACACTCCGTGGACGGAAGTTCTATGAATAGGTTCAAAATGAGTTCACACGATTGAAGCGCCATTGTTGCTAACTTTATACGTTTGATTTACTAGTGTATGTGAGTGACTTCGGTTAGAAACAAAAACTAACCTTGCAGTCCAAGCAAAAATAACATAACTCTATCCCACGGGAACCGTACATTTTCCCGGAACAAAAAGTACCCTATGTGCTATTCCAGACTGTAATCTCTCTCTGTACCAAATTTTATCTAGATCCGGTTAGTGGTTTCGGCGTGATTAATACTTCGTAGACGGTTCTTGCATTAAAAAAATTAAGAAAATTGGGCAAAAACTTAGAAACTTAATCCCGGAAATCATACCATAAGGGGGTGAAAATGGAGATGAAAATTTGAATTGGGAAGCAAGCTAGGGACGAACCCGAGCGAAGCGAGGGTGAGTCGTTAGTATGTAATAAATTTCATCCAAATTACACACACACATAAGAGTACATACAAACTTTAGTATGTAGACTGATTGTTCCAATGTCCCTCGACCTAATTCTAATAATCTAACCCTATACAAAATTCTAATCGTCTGTGAATGCCGCGCTATTAAATCAACTATTACGTAAATTAGTTGAGACAAATAGACACTGACATTTTATATTAGTTATTTGTTCTTTATATACATCTCTGGAAATTCGTGAGAATATAAGATTATTGTGTGTTTTCAGTACGAGATATTTTTGTTAATAACTTGAACCAATAGTTACGAGTTACTCTTAAATAAACAAAGTATTTAATCTCATCTCGTAATCTATCTCATTACAAAAAAAAACAAAAAAAAAATACTAACCAAAATTATGTAATAATTACTTCAAAAATTACTTTCAAGTCAGTAATCTTTTTAGTTAAACTTACTATTTAGTACCACTTGTTTTATGGTGAAGGAAAACATCGTGAGAAAACCAACATGTCTGAGAGAACCTAGCAAGTTTTCGAAATATATTTGAATTTCACCAACCCGCACTTGGCCAGCATGGTGGACTATGGCCTGGTCCTCCTGGCCTTAAAAAGTGGCCTGTGTCCAGCAGTGGGACCTTAAGAAAAGCTAAATACACATTACACACATAGTACATTGTACTCAAATAAAAATCTTAAACAACAAAATTAAACATAACTCAAAAAGTTTGTGCTAAGTAAAACCTGTACTTCGAATTTATGTTTTATATGAGCACACTTCTTCTTATTCTTCTCCCTGCTCATTTCCCAATCACTTGGGGTCGGCGCAGTACATCTTCTGTACTGCAGCACTGCTGATAGGATTTGGCAAAAGTTTTACGACCGGCCGCCTCACGCCTGCCTGACGTCAACCCTCCTTGGGAATGCTATTGTCTCTCTTGTCTGAATGGTATCGCGGAAGTCTTGTAATTATTATGTACTTTCGATTTTGTTGTCTTTTAAAATATTTTTTATTCTATTACTTGATTTTTAATATTATTTTTGGATATATTTTAAAATAAATTTTGATTACACCATAAATTTTGTTTTGACGTTGTCAATTTTTTTCTAAAAACATTGTATTAACACACTATATATATATATATATATATATATATATATATATATATATATATATATATATATATATATGTATTGTGACGATTCCTAGAAACTTATGAAGATGAATTCTTAGCATTTCCTGTAACATATGGGCTAGATTGCCAAAGCATTGATACGAAGAAAACTAATTACAAAACATATTATGTATGCTATATTTGCGACAACACTCTAGTATCTATCTATACGCTTGAGTTTACAAGTTCGATTCCCGCTTGGTATATTTTGCGATATCTATATCTATAGTAATATATAAAGCTGAAGACTTTATTTAAACGCGCTAAACTCTAGATCTACTGGCCCGATTACAACATTTTCTTTTGCATTTTTTAGCCTACTAGCGACTTACTTTTGCTTTGTCAGGTTCACCCTGAGGTACATTTTGAGGTTTGAGGTTTGAGGTATATATATATATATATATATATATATATATATATATATATATATATATATATATATATATATAAATATAAATCAAATCGATCTCTATTCTATGTCCTTCCCAGGGTCTCAAGTTATCTCCATACCAAATTTCATCTCAATCGCTTCAGAGGGTTAAGTGTAACAGACAGACGGACAGATGGACGGACTGACGGACGACCGTACGCTATCTTCATCACGCTACAATCTACAAATATAATTGTACAAAGTTAGTTAAATAACGCTAGTTAAAAAATATGATGCTTTCTTCTCGTTCTATAGATATATTTCCATATTATAAATCGTAGGTCAAAACTGTAGTTTAATTAAAACTTTACGCGAGCAAAGTCACCAGCAATATACTAGTTACACATAATTTTCATGCAAGACAGTATAATTTTTCAATTATTTCACATTTGATTAAATCCGCTAGAAAGATTTATACTATGCATTCTCGTATTTTAAAATAGGCAGTCAGTTGAACGCCATACAAAGCTTGAAAACGGTACCGGCCCTATTGTTCACCCTTTTCTTTGTTCTAAGTCTTTGTTTATGGGAAATTAAGCGAAATTTCCCTAGCGATTAAAAGTTGCGTCCAAACAATGTGTATGTTTGCACTATCTTTCATGTTACTGTAAAACATCTTTGTGGTAGCTTTAAAATATACATTTTGGTATTAAAATTGTACACTGAACAATATTTGGAGTAAATAATTGGTGTATTGGCTTACCTGATTACGCCAGAAGGAGGATTGTGTTTTTTGAGTGTATGTATGTATGTATGTATGTTTATTTATTTAGTACGCTCTATAGGCTAAATCGACTGGATAGATTTTAGTTGGAGAGGTGTCGTTAGATACTTCCTAATTGTGACACTGGGTAGGTATATCAAAATTAGAAAAATTAAAATGGCCGATTTTTTATTTCGCTGAAAATTGATTTTTCTGTTTTTTTTACTCTCTATTCCGCTGGAACTTGGAACGGATACTTGGACCGAACTTGATACGAACTTGGAACGCTGAAAGAGAAATCCAAAAAATCAAATATCATAAAAATTGGTCCAGCCGAGCTTGAGTCATATATGGTGTAACTAACACGACTATGTTTTATATATAATATAGATTTTTGTATTGCAAAAGTTACTGTAAGATTCGAGGGCAGATTTCTACGTAAATATTAATAAAAAGCTAATATCAAAGCTTTATCTTGTAAGCTCTTTGTTTAAGAAGCTGAACCCCATCTTGTATAATCACATTTAATGCAAGACTTAAGAACAGCTGACGTAAGCGAAAAGTAGCCATTATTTGCAGGAAACTAAGCTTGGTGATGCAAAAATTCTCAACTAAAATACCATATAAAACTTTAAAATGTGTTTTACGAACTATGTAAATTTTACGAGCGTCTAAGAAAAAGCTCTAAATAAAATTTTGTTGTGTACCAAATTTTTATATTTTTAATACTGTCTTTAAGTGAGTTTAGAGAATAATAAACTTATAAATATATGGTTAGTACCTAAGTCTATAATATTTAAAAAAATATTACAATAGAATTCAATTCAATTCTTTTGTTCAATAGCTCCTAGGAGTGCGACTTGGAAAAATTTAATTCTAATATATAAAATTCTCGTGTCACAGTATTTGTGGTCGCACTCCTTCGAAACGGCTCGACCGATTTTAATGAAATTCTTTTTGTATATATGATAGGTACGAGATTAGGTCGTAAACTATTTTTCACCCTCCTACCTCTATCCCTCAATTTATTATCACAATTTTAGTATTTTTGTATGAACAATATAAATACATAGCAACGAATACGAGCAAAGTGAGGGTGAGATATATAACATAAAGCCAAAGATTTTTTTTGTAGATTGAACGCGGGCGTAGCCACGGGTACTGCTAGTATTATAATACAAATGTATCACAAAAGCATTTAATATGTGCTTATTTAGTACTGCCTCGGTGGTGTAGCGGCTAGCATGTACGGCTGCACACCCAGAGGTCCTGGGTTCGAGTCCCGGGTCGGGCCAAGTTTAGTTATTGAGTCTTTCTGTATAGTAAGTCTCAGTAACAGCCCGGAGTTGGGAAGTTGGCGGTGTATCACCCCCGTGCCTCGGAGAGCACGTAAAGCCGTCGGTCCTGCGCCTTAACTCTCACCGGTCGTGTCGAGCAGTCGTCCCACCGGAGTATGAGAGTGACAGGAATAGAGAGTGCACTTGTGTCTGCGCGTACACTTGTGCACTATAATATCTCCTGCGCAGTTGGCTAGTCTCAATGAGATTGGCCGCCGTGGCCGGAATCGGTCAGGAGAAAATTATATGTGTAAAGGTCAACTATGTTATGCAATTTTCTTCTAACATCTTGCGGCTTAATAATTTTAATTACATAAATAGTATTATTAATAACTATAATATAGTAAATACGGATAAATTGAACAAATACAAACCTTAGTCTATAAGTTTTCATGGTCATTGATAATATTTTAATCATGCCCAAATCCCGTTTAACATAATCTATAAGTACATAATGCCTATAATAAAATTCTAACTGAGTCGAATCTGTACAATAAATATTTTTTGGAAAATCTTATTGAAATAGTCATTATTATGGATACAGAAGCTGAATAGATTCAGCTACTATAGATAGTTTTTGGAAATTTTGTCTGTCTGTCTGTCTGGGAATGCATCACGAGAAAACCACTGGGCATATTTTGAAGAAATTTGGTATGATGATAGCTGGTTATCCGGATCAACATATAGGATACTTTTTACTGCGGGAAAATATGTCATCTCTGAGAAAACTGTACTAAGCGATTAACGTAACTACGGACGAATCCGAGCGGAGCGAGGGTGAGTCGCTAGTCTATACTAATATTATAAAGAGGTAAAGTTTGTGAATTGTGAGTTTGTGAATTTGTGACGTTGTAGGGGGTAATCTCTGGATCTACTGAACCGATTTAGATGATATTTTTGGTAAGAAGATATTTTGAGACCCTGGGAAGGACATAGGATACTTTATATCCCGGAAATCATTCCTTAAAGGGGTGAAAATAGGGATGAAAGTTTGTATGGGGAACCAAGCTAGGGACGAACCCCAGCGAAGCGAGGGTGAGTCGCAAGTATGATATAAAAGCTTGTCGCGGGATTTTTTCTTAGAATTACTTTTATCAAGATCAAGTTACATATTGTATTCTTCGTATCTAACAGATTAATGTCGTGATAAACCTTTTATATCTTATATTTTTTTAATTTTGTCCTTTTTCTTGCTGTAATGCAAAGATTTGCTGTAAAGCATTTGAAGCACGTTGAGAACCAAAAATCTGTGAAAATATCCTAAAAGGTACTTTATTTTAAAATATACTATTAATCAAAGAGCGCCATCTATACGTTTATTTAAAAATGCGTAGAGCATTTTAGTCGTACCGTATTTTCGCACAGCGTAGTTTATAAATATCTCAATAGATGGCGCTGTCAAATAAAATTGTAAAACAATATATGCAATGATATTAAACTAATCTGTCATAATTTCTTTTTCCTTTGCTATTTGCATGTATGAAATTCATGTTTATAAGCGTACTGAAAATCTATCAATACTTAATTGAAAAATCATCATCAGTCAGCTTGCCATTAAAGAAAATGAAATATAAAAAATATACCTATATTGTGTAAGTACATACTATTAAGTTAAAAAAACTTGTGTTAAACATTTTAGTTAGATTTTCATTAAAACAAGATTTTTTATTAAAAAATATATAATAGACTAGCGACTTATCTTTGCTTCGCTCGGGTTCGTCTTAAGATACTTTTTAACGGTTAGTATAGATTTTTCAGAGATGAGATATTTTCCTGCAGTAAAAAGTCCTATAATATGTTGACCTGAATAACCAGCTATCATCATACCAAATTTTATCAAAATTCCCTGACAGACATACAGACAAACAAAAAATCTAAAAACTATGAATTCGGCCTCTGTATCGATAACAATGACTATTTTAATGAGATTTTCCAAAAAATATTTAATCTACAGATTCGATTCAGGATTTTATTATATGTATTATACAAGACTCAATATTATTGTTTTATATATGCTTCTTTCTATAAACTTACCAACAGATGGCGCTACTTTCCATCAAAGTAATAAAGCAAAATTAAGTTGTTATTTTATGTTTCGAGACAATTTACGACAGTTTCAAAGTTTCCGATATTAAAAAAATGTTATATCACGCTTTTATCACTTTTCGGAATATAAAATGAATATTTATTACCTACTGTGGAAATCATTCTCATATTAACCGAGTTTCAAAAGAAAAAGGTTCTCATATTTGTTAAATTCTAATAATTTAATTTTTTTCTTGAATTAAATTCCTCTTTTAAAACAGCAATGTTAAATAAATCTTATCAACTTAGATATAAGCTTTTTATGTCCCAATTTTTTTTATGTCACGCACAATTAAAGTGACATACAAACAAACTAATATTACTTGCTAAAAAAACCTAAATATTTAACTACAACCAATTTATACCCACGACTTTGCTCGTCTGTTTTAGACCAATATAATAAACCTATTTCTAGGGGTTGTACCCGAAGGCTGCTAACGGAACCGTATAACTAAGCCCCCGCTGACCGTCCGTCCGTCTGTCAGATCGCTGTATCTCATGAACCGTAATAGTTAGAGACTTGCAACACAGTTTCACAGAGTATGTATTTTTCACAGAGTATGTATTTTTGTTGCCGCTATAATAACAAATAGTAAAAATAAATAAAAATACAAGATTTTTTTTAACGTTCGTAATCGATCATCGAAGTTAATATATTACATATATAGAGTAAAAGTCATATTAATAAAAATTACATGTCCGATGGTACGGGACCCTTCGTGTGCGAATTCGACTCGCATTTGATAGATTTTTTTTAATCTACGCTATAAACTATCTTCGCAAGAAATTTAGTTTAGTCGTTACAGCGTAAAAAAGTAACAAACACACTCACAAAGCCTTTGCAATGATAATATTAATATATTTTTTTTGTTACAGAGCAAAAACCAAAGAAATTTCCGGTAGTAGTATTCATCCATGGTGACTCATTTGAATGGAGTTCTGGCAACCCATACGATGGGAGGATCCTTGCGTCATATGGAAATGTTATGGTTATAACAGTTAACTTCAGGCTGGGTATTTTGGGTAAGTTCTTAGGGTAAAATATACAAAAATTCAAAATATTTTTTTCAGCCATCAATTATTACAATTTTTTACTGAACGTCATGAGTCTACTACCAGTTCGGAAAGAAGAAGCCTCAGACCTGGGAAGAACTGGCGAAAGAAACTCAGCGGGACTAATATTAACTTGTTATCTTTTATACGACTATTTATTCATGCACTTGGCAAAAATTAGTATTGCTTATACATTTACCTGGTGTTTACTATGAGCTTTTTATTTATAGCTTTTTAAAATAATAAATATGTATGAGATACCTACCAAATATACAAAAAAAAATCATTCAATTCGGTCGAGCCGTTTCGAAGGAGTGTGAATACGAGTATATTAGAAGAAGATTAGTCTCATAGATATAAATAAATATTTTGATAAATATTTTGGAACATTAACACACAGCGCCATCTAGTTCCATGGTAAGCTACGAGGCTTGTGTTATGGATACCAGATAGTTGATACACTACACACATATAACTGTAATACACACATATTATAAATATAAACACCCATGACTGGAGTAAAAACATTCGTGCTCATCACACAAATGAATGTCCCCAGCGAGACTCGAACCCGCGACCGCTGGCACAGCAAGTAGGGTCACTACAAACTGAGCCAAACGTGTCGTCAAATATAAAAATATATACCTAATGAAAAGGAGACTCTTCAGATTTCATCCTAAAAATCCTATATTTAACTTTCAGGTTTTATGAAACCAAGTATAACAGAGCACGTGTACGGAAACAACGGTCTTCTCGACCAGCTGGCAGCGTTACAATGGATAAAAGATAATATAGAAGACCTAAATGGGGACCCTAATTCTGTAACTTTAATGGGTCATGGAACTGGAGCAGCCTGTGTTAACTATCTGATGCTTTCCCCTATTTCTAATGGTAAATGCTTGTGAATGTTAGACCATGCCATTATATATTTTATCGATTATCAAAATATAATTTTTTTTATGTCTTTTAAACCGACTTCTAAATAAAAGGCTACAATTTCTATATTAACGTCAATTATTATAGCTACTTTATTAGTATAAGTGTAAGACCCACGATTTGAACCCGCTTCACTCGGTTTCCTAAGCGAGCGCGTTACCACTGAGCTACCATTGCCGTTTTATAATATTAACATTTAATAATATAGTGTACTAGCATTGCCTGCGGCTCCGCCCGCGTTCAGATGACCAAAAAACAAATTCTTAGGTTTTACATATTAGTATACTCTTACATTGCAGTTTTTGGATTTTTTCTCAGAAATGATATATTTTCCCGCGGTAAAAAGTATCCTATATGTTGACCCGGATAACCAGCTATCATCGTAACAAATTTCATCAAAATCTGTCTAGTGGTTTTCTCGTGATGCGGTAACAGACAGACAGACAGACAGACAGACAGACAGACAGACAGACAAAAATTCTAAAAACTATAGGTTCGGACTCTGTACCGATAATAATATTTATTTCAATTAGATTTTCCAAAAAAAAAATAATGTACTGCTTCGACTTAGTTACAATTTTATTATATGTCTAGATTGTGGGTTTGACTCCTGTATTCCGCCATGCAACCCTTGTTATTATTAAAAAACGATAAATATACTATTATATATATATTCACATATATATATATATATATATATATATATATATATATATATATATATATATATATATATATATATATATATATATATATATATATAACAGTATTATTTTAGATATTTCATATAGTTTCAACTAAAATTGCACAACCAATTACTTGCAGGAATTTAATTCTTGACCCTTTTATCCATATTTTGTCAAAATTCAGCTCCATCCTCTATCAGTTACATCCGTTAGAAAATATGCCTAGCAATATAAAACTGTCATAAATACAGCCCCAAGTTTGAGAAACGCTGCCATATTTTTTGAACCTTAATATCTTTTATAAAGAACACAGCTAACGAAAGTAAACAACGGTTTGACTAATGACGCTTCATTTATAAAAGAGAAATTTGGTAGCATCTGACCCATTGAATTGAGAATAATTAATATAGAAAAGTCTGTGTCCGCGCTGTTTTTGTTCATTGTTGTTTATGATGAAAATACTCTGGAAAGCTTAATTATCGCCTAAAATATCATAGAAATCTTATTTTTTTCCTTTCAATATTTATTTTCCTGTTGCTATTTTATGGACTTGTCGTACTGACATCAGAATGTTGTGAAAGTAAAAGTTTGGGAATGAGTGTATATTATGTTTCTTCTTTGAATACTGATATCTTGAATTGATACACGGGCTCCCATTTTATCGATGAAACGGGCAAAAATCTATATTTATACATACCTATAATAAAATTGTAACCAAGTCGAATTTGTGCATTAATAGTTTTTTTGGAAAATCTTATTGAAATATTAATTACAGACAGACAGACAAAAAAATATAAAAACTTCGATTCAAAGATTCGGCCTCTGTATAGATAATGATGACTATTTCAATAAAATTTTCCAAAAAATATTTAATGTACGCATTCGATTCAATTACAATTTTATTATATATATAGATTTTTGAAGTGTATTTACTTATTCATAAAAAAAAATTAAAACGGTTTAAAATTAGCAAAAATATTACGTTGTATACACACAAAAATCGCGGGAGAGATCATCTTTTCGATTTATTATGGAACAACTCTTCCTATTCGAGGTCGGTCAAATACCCACCCTCTTTTCATTATAGTAAGAATTAAAACAACATAAAAAAAAATTTTCAGGTTTATTTCACCGAGCGATACTGATGTCAGGATCTGCTTTATCAGATTCAGCCATGACGAAAGATCCCACACAGTACACTTTGCAAGTTGCACAGAGTTTGGGATGTAACCTGAATTCTAAGAATATGATGACATGCTTACAAAATAAGCCGTAAGTTACAAAAAAAACTTTTTTTTAGTTGCTTCACTTAATGACGGCTGTATTTTCAACCCTTACTTTTTTTCAAAAATGTTAAATGTTATAGTTTTAAATTAAAAAATATCTTTCTATAAAAAAAAATATGATTTTCATCTAGAGGAAGATTTTTTCTCCTCAATTAATAAGCATCCCACATCGACTGGCAGTTGCAGAAATAAGCACGTCCAAACAAACAAACCTTTTAGGTTTATATATTTGTATAAAGTTAGAAATAGCAATATATCAAAAATTACTAATAATTTTCTTATAATTCCAGGTTATCAGAAATAAAGAAAGTGCAAATATTGTCACGTGAATTTGAAACTCCTCTAGGCCCAGTGGTAGCGGGATCGTTTATTCCAAGCGAACCAACAAAAACTATGGAGTCCTTCCCAAATCTGCTTAGCAAGTAAGATGTTTCGTTATGCTTATATTTCAAACGATAAGATATTATAAGTATAGTTTAAAAAAACTAAAAAACACACTGTTCATGAATTGAAATAAATAAAATAAATAAATATGTTGGGTCATTAACACACAGCGCCATCTAACGGATTAAACTATTTATTTCTTTAATTAATAGAATGACTTGGCTATCGCACATGATAATAGAATCTACAAATAACAAAATTTACCTAAAATTAGCGTTCTGAGTGCATTATTTATGTTAGTGTATGCATAAATTTGACCCGCTAGTGCTATGTTCAGTTCATCTCAGCCCAAACACGTCCACAGCTGGACATAGGCCTCCCCCAAAAAGTTCTACGACAACCAGTCTTGTGCCATCCGCATCCAGTGGGCTCCAGCGACTTTTACCAAGTCGTCCGTCCACCTTGGTCATGATAGGTTTAATTAGGAGTATTTAAAGTAGTAGAGTCATATGTGATTATGTTTCCGTGCGATGGCCAAGTCATTCTATTATTTAAAGAAATAAATATATCTAATATTAATACGGTCACTATAAAATCTTGTAACTTAACTAATTCGGTAACGATTTATGACAAAGTTGTCGGATAGATGCTTCCATAGATAGGTAATGAATAAATTAACCGACTTGGTTTTACATTACATCTCATAGCTTTTTGCGGTAGAAGAAATGCGTTGCGAGACTTGCAATTTTTTTACAGAATGTTTTTGATGGGATACACTATACATATATAACTTTAAATACATATTATAAATATACACACCCATGGCTAGAAGACTGAAGAGTTCCAGTATCCACCTCCTGGTGCCACCATCAGATCAGCTCCAACAAACCAATTGAAAGTAGATTAAAATTGATTTTCAAAATTTGATTACATTTTTTGTTAGTTAACAAGTTAAAAAAAGCGCGTTGAAAAGATATTCTTGAGTAGGCAAATAATTTGCTGCGTATATATTCCATCTTTATTTTTATGGTAATTATCGCGGATTTGATGTCTGTCACATAATTATTATAGACTAGCGAATCACCCTCGCTTCGCTCGGGTTCGTCCCTAGCTTGCTTCCCAATACAAACTTTCATCCCCATTTTCACTTCCTTAAGGGATGGTTTCCGGGATAAAAAGTATCCTATGTCTTTTCCGGGGTCTCAAACTATCTTCTTACCAATTTTCATCTAAATCGGTTCAGTAGATCGAGAGATTACCCCCTACCACCTCACAAACTCACAAACTTTATAATATTAGTATAGATTAAAAAGAACGATCTATTCTAACTTAACTACCTAACACAATCATTATGTATTTTCCCCATAGGTTTAACTAAAAATCTTTTAAACCAAGTAAAAATTTTTAAAGCAAAGACGTAAAAAATTATATTTCTTACAGATATCAACTGCTAAGTGGTGTAACGGAATTAGAAAGCTATCATGATTTTGGTGTGATTGAATTAGATCACGGCATTTTAGAGAACCAACGAGATGAATTTATAACAAAGTTTGCTAAGCTTGCGTTTGAAGGAGCTGAAAAAGTCGCTCTGAAGGAGATTTTAAAACAGTAAGTTTTTAGGTCGTGCTTTATAATAAGAACTTTATCTTAGTATGAAATTGATAGACTATATTCATACTAATATTATAAGTGTGAAAGCGTGTTCGTTTGTTTGTTTGTTTGTTTGTTTGTTTGTTTGTTTGTTTGTTTGTTTGTCCTTCTTTCACGTCGAAACAGAGTGACGGATTGGCGTGTTTTTTGTGTCGAGATAGTTGGAGGGCTGCAGAGTGACATAGGCTACTTTTTACCGCATGAGATTGTCGCATTCTCACGGGAAAACACATTATAATACAACCCAAAAAAATATTTATGATCAGAATTACTTAAAACTTGGTATTATGGCTCTTCAATAAAATTAAATAAATATTTGTTTTAGCTTTTTTCGGAATTTATCCCCTAAGGGGGTAAAATATGGGATGAAAGTGTGTATGAAAACTACCTTTTTAGAGTATTTTTGTAGTTGAAGCCGCGGGATCTGCTAGTATTATTATATAATATACATGGGTATGATGGGTTTTATGTAACTTTAAAAAAATAATTAAATTAACAAAATATAAAAAAAACACGGATCTTGCTAAAGCATTTTGCAGTAGAGATATATTATTATAAGAAGGTTATTCTTTTTACCCCACTTTATCAGACTTTGGAGATTAAGGTAAGATACACGCTCTTGAATTTCAACTCTGGATACATTTACATTATGCATTATGTATGACAGAAATGATTTCTAAAATCCAAGGAAATGCCTTTTTGAGGGTTGGAAGAAGTTGTTTTGGTTATTCATGTAGTTACAAAAAAATACTTGATTTTTATTAATAAAGAAATATAATGGACTAACGACTCGCGTTTTAATGTTTAGTGTAGATTTCTCAGTGATGATATATTTTCCCGCTGTAAAAAGTATCCTATATGTAGACCGGATAACCAGCAATCATCATATCAAATTTCATCAATATATGTATGTATGTCCAGTGTTTTCCTCGTGATGCGGTCATAGACAGACAGGCAGACAAAAATTCTAAAAACTATAGATTCGACCTCTGTATCGATAATAATGATTATTTTAATGAGATTTTCAAAAAAATATTTAATATACAGATTCAACTCAGAATTTTATTATATGTATAGATTTACTTTTCACACATTATTTGTCAAGCTACATTTAGTCTCTCTTCCCCCTCTCTCTCTCTCTTTATCTCATATTATCATTCTCTCAAAGAAATATTAATTTTTAAAATTACCTACTCATTTACTTTATCTATATTTTCAGATACGCTCCAACAAAACTGGATCCGCAACGTTGGAATGTTGAAACCAACCGTGATGTGATCTTGAATCTATTCAGCGATGCTCGAACTTTAGCCCCGATGATAAGTTTCGCTAACTACCAGTCGAAGGCTAACACCCAATCCTACTTTTACGTGTTTGGCCATAATTCTGTCAGTACTGAATATGCTCCGGTGAGTTCAATTTTTTCAACAAACAAACATACATCATGCACAGGGAAATATATACAATATATATATATTTAGTTTCCTATACTAATATGATGTATAGCAATAATAATATGTTGGGACATTAACACACAGCATTATCTAGTACCATGGTAAGCTACGAGGCTTGTGTTATCGATACCAGGTAGTTGATACACCACTGCTACTTAATACTTAATTCGCCATTTCTATACATATTTAACTTTAAATACATACATATTATAAATATAAATAACCATGACTGGAGTACAAACGTTCGTGCTCATCTCACAAACGTATCCCCCAAACGGGACCCGAACCCGCGCACAGCAAGTAGGGTCACTACAAACTGAGCGAAGCGTGTAGTCAAACAATGAACATCAATTTTTTTTACCCTAATCAGGACTAGAACCCTTGACCTATTGCGTATAGAACGATTTATCGAACTTTTCCACCACTTTACCCCAATATCAATTAAATATAAGATCCAAAGCACTAACAAGAATAGAAATGAAATTATCCCCATAAGAGACTCTCAAGTTTAGTTACATTCAATCTTGAACAATACATAGGAATAATCCCAAAAATTGCCACTTAACTTAAAATACAAGTCATAGCCCGCATTCAGTTTGATTTGACTTGGTACATTGAACTACAAAGGCAAGTCCGGGCTTTTGATTCGAGGATTAAAATTTATCATGACATTTTCTAGATAGGGTTCTTTGTGTCAATTCAATTTATGTTTCAACCGTGAATAAAGGATTGAACTTCAGTTATCTGTGTACTTAAGTAATAAAATGGTCTTGTTACTAAGAAGAGGTTTTAGTTTTGACGACAAATTTGAAAATAAACAGATCGATAATGTTCTAATATATAAATATCTCGTGTCACGGTGTTTGTGGTCGCACTCCTTCGAAACTGCTCGACCGATTTTAATGATCTTTTTTGTATAAATACACAAAACCTACCTACCTACCAAGCGGTAGGTATGAGAATAGGTCGTAAAGTATTTTTCACCCTTCTACCCCCATCCCCTATTTTTAATCGCGTTTTTAGAATTTTTTATGAACAATATTATAAACACTTATTGAACCCGAGCTAAGCGAGGGTGAGTCGTTATATAACTTAAAGCCAAAGAGTTTTTTTTTATAGATTGAACGCGGGCGTAACCGCGGGTTCTGCTAGTAATATATAATTGTTATGTGCTTGTTCTTCTCTGTATATCTGTCCGTCTGTCTGTCGGTGAGTGCGTGCATGTTTGTATGTGTGTTCGGGTGTTTTTGTATTTGTACGTGTGTTTGTATGTATGGATGTAATTTTGAATACTGATAAAGTATGACCGTGTATAACACATAGGCTACTGTTGGTGTTGGGCACCTAGGGTCACACCTGAGCGAAGCCAGATTTAGCTCGCAAGTGTCATATTAATCGCTCAACGACCGCGGACACGCCGGCGTGTCAGTTAACAATAGATTTCTTAGAATTTTAATTAATTTCTTAGAAATTTACCTGGAGGTGTTAAAATTAATACACATGGTGTTACAAATCAAGATAAATTAAACACATCGTTAAAAGAAACCGTTCAGTATACATGTTTTTAGTAAGTCTAAAGTAGAAGAAATATTTTCTTATAAAAATAATTTCTGGCTAATTTTGACCGACCGCAAAAAAGTCCAAAATTACGCGATTCGAGTGTATTTTTTTGTCTTACGCTAAATATTTATGAACGAATATTCATGATTCCCATTTTAAGGAATGAGTTATATGTTAAGAGGAATGAATATGTTATATCGTATGAGATCGCGTACGTGAAAATTTAATGCGGCGAATAGCAATTAATTTCGAAGTGACATTATAATCAACTATACGTATTTAGTTTAAAAGTAAAATACAACTTAGTTTTATGACAATCGATCGATATCCAAAGTTACAATTTGAGCTTTTCGTTTTGCGCGCTTCTATAAAAAACAGGTCATGACCCCGCTTAGAGTGATTGCAGATATAATAGAAATACCGAAGCATAGTCGTTAGCGATAACTAGAAATAAAAATACTATAAAAGATTCGACGCATGACGTCGAATCTTTTATTTGGCTCAGTTTGTGGTGATCCTACTTACTGTGCCAACGGTTGCAGGTTTGAGTCCCGCTGTTGCATTCTTTTGCACGATGAGGCATGAGCACGAATGTTTGTACTCTAGTCATGGGTGTTTATATTTATAATATGTATGTATTTAAAGTTATATATGTGTAGTGTATCAACTATCTGGTATCCATAACACAAGCCTCGTAGCTTACCATGGAACTAGATGGTGCTGTGTATTAATGTCGCAACATATCTATACATATAATAAAATTGTAACTAAGTCGAATCTGTTCATTAGATATTTTTTGGAAAATCTTATTGAAATAGACATTATTATCGATACAGAGGCCGAATCTATAGTTTTTATAATTTTTGTCTGTCTGTCTGTCTGTCTGTTACCGCATCACAGAGAAATTACTGGAGGGATTTTGATGAAATTTGGTATCGTGATAGCTGGTTATCCGGGTCAACATAGAGGATACTTTTTACCGCGGGAAAATATCTCATTTCTGAGAAAAATGGAAAATTCCAATGTAAGAGTATACTAATCTGTAAAGCCTAAGAATTTGGTTTTTGGTCATCTGAACGCGGGTGGAGCCGCGGGCAATGCTAGTTTATTTATATTTATTTATTTAGATCAAAGATCCTTCCCACAATGCAAGGGAAATCAAGCCATAGTTATAGGGATTCTTTCTAAATCTCTTCAAGAACCTAGTTATTTTCTCTTACAATTGCAAGTTTTCTTTGCGTATTAGCATATTGATAATAATTCTCACATGAAAACTGCAGAGGTAAAACTCGGGGTTCGAACGTTAGTTTTTTAACCGACGAAAAAAAGTAAAATGTTCTCAATTCGCCACGTATATATTTTTTTATTATATTTTATATTTGTCCACGCGTAACTTTTTACAGTGCCGTCCGATTTCGATGAGTCTTTTTTTTTGAATAGGATTTACCTTAAGGTTGGTGCCAATTAAATTTGAAAAAAAAAAAACCACCTCTAAATGCAGGCAATGGGTCGAGATGATTGATTTTTCACCTACTGAATTAAAAAAAATACTTCCTACTTACTTAGCTACTACTACGATTACACTAAAAAGAGAAAAATAAAAAGAAAAAAAACCGACTTCAAAAACACTACGAAGTAAAAAATAACTGATTAGTAGTTTTCATTTACTATTTTAGCGGTGAACTTTGATTTGTCTTTCTTTGTAATCGGGAGCCGACAAATCAAAACACACCGACTTCTAATATATCTGATTACGTATTTTATTATTTTTTTAAAGTATTCATCAAAGAGTGCGTTACTTCTGCCAACAAAAGGATTATATATATATATAAAGAAGAAGAAGAATCCTTTAGAAAAGACTAATACTGTCAAAAGATTTGTATGCCCAAAGTATTCCTTAAATATAAGTAACATTAAATAATATATATATATATATATATATATATATATAAATATATATGTAACTATCCTATATATATAGTTTAACTTAATCATAGAGTATGCATATGGGAAGAAGCGGGCCATTCCCAACACAAGTATCCTCGGATTACTTACTGGAAAGACTCGAACACAAAATGTAAAAATGATTAAGAAATAAAAACTATTTTTATTTTTTATTTTTTTATATATATATATAAACTCGATCTAAGTATATACGACCACTAATAGAATATAACATACAACCTAAGTTACATCATCTCTAATATAATATCTTATTATAAATATCTTACGTAATTATTATTTATTGCAGTTAAATAAAAGTGTCCATGGGGAAGAAATGCCGTACGTACTGGGTATACCATTAGGTGGAGCCAACACACATTTTCATTCAGAATATACACAACAGGAAAAGTTACTTAGCGAAGTCATTATGCGTCTTTGGACGAATTTTGTGAAAAATGGGTACGTAGTATGTATAAGAAAGTAATCCAGTCGTAATCTCTAAAGTTTCAGTAACATTGTCTGTCTAAGGTTTTTTGGGAAGGACTTATTTTCTATACTAATATTATAAAGAGGAAAGATTTTTTTGATTGTTTGCTTGTTTGTACCGAATAAGTTTCGAAAGTTCTGGAGAGATTTAGGTGATATTTGGTAAGAAGATAGTTTGAGACCCTGCAAAGGACATAGAATAGTTTTTAACCAGGAAATCATCCTTTGAGTGGGTGAAAATGGGGATGAAAGTTTGTATAGGGAATCATATTTTGAATATAAAGCATTTTTAAGATGTGTGTTTAATGAATCTAAAATCTGGATTTTGCTTTTGAAAATATCAAAGATGCGAGACCCGGGATTTGAACTCACTTCACTCGAAATCCCAAGCGAGCGCGTTACCACTGGGCTACCACTGTCGTTTGTTCTAACTATGCCGCTCTGAAAATACGCTTGTCAAACATTTGCAAACCAAGCGATGCTATTCGCGAACATATACTGCTATTTTCTTAGGTGTTTAGACTAGCACCATTTCCAATATAATTCAGAGCTGCACAGCTATAATAATATGAATAGTGAGTACTTTTATGTCATTTTCGTATCTTTTTTAGTTTTTTCTATTAATGTTAGCGGTTGATATATAAAATTCTTTTTATTTATCAACCGATTGGTCTAAGTCTGTAAAATCGAAAGGTAACTTGTAGGTTGTAATCGTATTGACTATCTTGTATTTCATGTAATTTGTAGGTAGAACAAAAACTAAAATAATAGCTTATCGATGTAACATACTAAGAAAATTTGATAATATTTACTCAAAATTTAAATCTGCAAATGTTAACCCCGAAGATTTATGAAAAATGACTTGCTCGCTTTTATTGTTAATATATAATTAAATAATATAATAGTTATTCATTTTCAAATAATTTTACGTTCAAAAATAATTTATCTTTTCTCATTAACGTCCTAGATACCCGTTGGTAGCTTAAAATATAACTATAAATATTTTCATTTGGAATAGATCACCAAATACTCAAAGTGTGAACGAATACTTCACCTTTGATAAGCGACAATGGAATCAATACAACGTAGAGTGGCCGGAATACAACGTCATTCATCAACCCTACTTAAGGATAGGTAAGATATTTTCTATTTTGATGATGGATGATACCTATTTCACTATAAGGCCCGCTCCACACTATAGTGCCAATCACGGTTCGTTCTCGATCTGATATTGGTCTGGTAAAGTATTCTTATACAAGAAACAATAAGTGTATCAAATTCCGGTACAGTCACACTCCAGCAACGTTTTTTACCACACCGATATCGACACCGGACTGTGGTTGACACTAAATTAAAAAATTAAATTAAAATTAAAAAATATTTTTAGATAGTTTTGTATTTTTTTAAATCATTGTTAATTTTATTGGTAGGTTCTATCTGTAACAGCTATGTAATGGACTGTGAGACATCTACAACCTTAGTCTCTCCCGTGACAATGATTGCTGTAAAACATTCGGAACGTTGGGTATTAAAAATCAGAATAATTCCGCGAAAAAATCCGAAAAGTTTTACAAAATTAGAACTATAAATATAATAATTATTAAATTATTTTATTAATTATCCTTAACCTATTATAAGAAATTATAATTTAGACATTTCTTGCTTATTTCAGATTTACCTCCATCAATAAACAGTCTTTACAGATCAAATTATACAAATTTTTGGATAGAGACTTTGCCTAACAAAATGAAAGGTTTCGTCGTTGATCCTTTATTTGAATTCACGCCTACTTTAGCCCCTTCGACCCCGAAACCGAAGCCTAGTAACAAGATAACTGGTAAGAAAAACAAATTTATTTTAGATTGCTATTTACTTGTGGCTTAAAATGAGTAGATTGGTTTTTGTTTATAATAAGTTTCTTTGAAAATAATGTTCAAAATGTTGTAAGGGAAACTAATGAAACGTTTTTGAATGTAAGTGTGAAATAATACGTCTAATAATGTGTATATAAGTTTTACAAAAAATAATTTTTAGTCAACAGGCTTTTAGTTAGTTCAGTGAATAAGGAAAAGTAAAAAAAAATCACAATTCCAAGACTTCTACAATTTAAATTAAATTATCGTATTTAATAAAAATTTCATTAAAAATGATGTTATGTTTAGCATAAAAGAAACCATTCATAAAACGTAATATAGAATGTTATATCTTTTGTATCACTACCGACTCAGCTTCGCTCTGCTCGGGTTTGTCCCTAGATACTTTTAAACCTTTAGTATAGATTCCTCAGAGATGAGATATTTTCCGCAGTAAAAAGTATCCTATATGTTGACCCGGATAATCAGCTATCATCATACCAAATTACATCAAAATTTGTCCAGTGCTTTTCTTATGATGCGGTCACAGACAGACAGACAGACAAAAATTCTAAAAACTATAGATTCGGCCTCAATATCGATAATAATGACTATTTTAATAATATTTACCAAAAAATATTTAATGTACAGATTCGACTCAGTTAGAATTTTATTATATGTATAGATTATAATAATTCAGCAATAAAATGTACATTACAGATCCAGTTCGAAGAATTTGGGCGCCACCAGTATACACTCCTACACACTATAGCTCATCATATGGTAAACTCCGACCATATCCTCAACCAGAGCCTAGATCCGATAAAGATTCAATATATCGAGAAATACAATCTATAAAAACACCGCCAAGATTTCACCCTACTTTAATAGAAAAAGTCCACACAAACGCACCAACAACTGCAAAACCAAGTAATAATATGCCTATAAAAACTTCAAGTGCAACAATAACGATTGTAATTGCACTAGTAATACTCTTTGTAGTTATAAATATCAGTATTTGTGGTGTAGTTTATTATAGAAAACGAAAATCTAGAGGAGATAGAGAGCTTGAAACTAATCACTCTCGAGCTGAAATCGGTGAAGTAGATGTTATAGGCCAGAAAAGTTCAAAAGATGATAAGAGTGCAATGAAAACATTGAAAAATGGCTGTAGCGTTATTAAATCAATGAGCATCAACAAGATGAGAAACAACAGCAAAAAAGTTAAAAAGAAAGAGTGTAAAACTCCTAAATCTGATGACTCCGGTGGATTTAGAGAGCGTTTTCAATTACGACGTCATTTGTCAACAAGCACTCTGGATGCTCATACTAAAGTAAGAGACTGGATAGCGAATGAAGTTATGCATCGATGCTCTCCAAGTATCTTAAGGAAATCTAATTCTGAATTAAATGAAAAGCATATTAGTCCGAAACCTTTTACACGATCTGAAGAAATACTAGCTGACAGAAGAGAAAAAGCGGCATTAAAAGTAGATGAGTCGTTATATGCAAAAAATCTTTTAGGAAAAAGCTGTAAAAACAAAACATCTGAAAAAACCACATCAACATCAGCGTTAGATTCTCACTCCTCTTTAATTAGCACCAAGCAATCGATTGACCAACGGACAAATAAGTCTAATGACTCGATTAAAAGTAAATCGGACAGTATTAAATCAAAGAAAGTATCAGTAGCTATTGACGCTACACCCGCAGCGAGAACTAATTCTATATTAAAACAAGAACCTATTGAATTTTCAAAATCATTCGAATACAATGAACAAAAACATTCCAATACAGATAATAAATTACAAAGATCAAAAACTGATGGCGATATCATGCCTGAAAATTGTTCCTTAAGTAAGTCCGAAGAGACGAAAACATATACTAATGAAATAACTCTATCATTAGGCCAAAATAATGGTATAAAAATATCACATAAGCATTCAATATCTGATCCAGTGACTGATGTTAACTATGAATTATTGAAGGATAAGCTTCGTGAAGCTGAAGCAAACATACTGCCTCCAGTAACATTCAGAAACGAAATAAACGTAACGTCCCGAGATAGTGAGACAATCCAACCTTTGAGCGCTGAAGAAGCGTTACTTACAATTAAAAGACGAAACTTTCCCAAAGTTCTGCCAGATTTACCTAAAAGTCAGAAAAGGTTATCATTACAACCTAATTTCCAAAGTTTTCGTAGTTTTACTGGAACTGAAAGCCCAATGGATAGATCAAGAGTTCCACCACAGCCACCACCACGTACAACAACATTAGAAAGACGATTGGCGTACAAAAGTTCGAAGCCCCTTTCCTCCTTTGATGTTTCAAATATTAAAAAAATCAATGAAGGAGAAACTTCCAGAAGAAATTATGAGAATATTGATACTTTATCTCCTTATACAAATATAAATAAATCGTGTAATAAATCATTTGAATCCGTGACAACGTCAGGGCATAACAGAGAATATCCTAAAGTTATAATTGCGTCTAGTGATACACCTTGTACGCCAGAACCAACAATTATTATCAAACCTTCACCTAGCCAAATAGAAATACCGTCGAATGTACCAAGAGTTAGACTACCTGATGACTTCCATTCCCATACAACTGGATCAATAACTTCCTTCTCATCATTTTGCTCTGATGATGATATTGATGATGAAATTGACGATGATTTTATTGATGATCTTGCTGAAGATAAGTTATTACAAGAATTGGTTGGAGGTGTAGAATCTCCAACCGAAATGATCGTATTAGATTCTAAAGGACCAGAGACGGCATTTGAAAAGAAAGTTGAAATTGTACCCGTAAAACTCAATACGGTACAAGTTTCGCCGAAAATAATGGAAGATTACATGTGTATTTCAGATTTACTTCTGCCAGATTTGAGTACATTAGAGCAAACAGCCCAAATTAAGCCAAATTTTAGTTTAAATAAGTTGAAAAATAGAAGTGATAGTATAAACAGTCCACCAGAAAAAGCTGTAAAACTCAGACCAAAAAAATCTATGAAACCAAGTATTTTAAATAGATCAACAAAAAGTAGCAGCGGTGGAAGTTTTAAGAGTAAAACTGATAGTAAATTAGAGCATTCAAATTCCGGTTCTTCAAATGACACTGAAACTAGTACTGGTACAGTAAAAAAAGTTAACTTAAAATGAATAATTTAGTTATCAAGAATAATTTAAAAAAAGTCGTATACTATTTAAAAGTCTGAAAAATGTCTAAATAAAACGTGTACACACACGTAAGAAGTTATACTTCTTTGGCGTAACAGAACAAAAATAGCTAAAGATTTCATCCCGTATGTCACAACTCTCTGTTTGTAAAAGGAATGTTAAATGATTAAAATAATCAAATGAGGCATATTAGGCATATAACAATCATATATTTATAGAATATCATTTAAGGAAAGAATATAATATATATCATTTGCCAGACAATAAAAAAGGTTACCATGGCAACAAACAGTTATCAGCTAACTTCTTCATGTCGTTTTTTGGCTGTCAGTGAGCGAGCGCATCGTAAAAGTTTTACTCTCATATTTTTTCCAAACGTCCCCAAAGAAGTATAACTTCAAAGAGCTCTTTTCTGATTTCATTTAGAAATAATATTTATGAAATTATGACATTATAGTGTTTTCCTATTAGGAGTTAGATAAGTTTTTGAAATAGAAAACGTATATGTATATTATATATACAAAATCTCATTTCTAATTTAAGTTTTGGAGTGAAGCATTTATTATAAAGCAACAATGCGATACATAATATGTATTTGATACATATATTATGTATATACGAGCTTTAATATTATTTTAGTTTTAGTATTAATACTATCATTGCCCGCGGCTCCGTCCGCGTTCAGATGACCAAAAACCAAATTCTTAGGTTTTACATATTAGTATACTCTTACAATGCAGTATTTGTATTTTTTCTTAGAAATGAGATATTTTCCCGCAGTAAAAAATATCCTATATGTCGAACCGGATAACCAGCTATCATCATACTAAACTTTATCAAAATCTGTCCAGTGGTTTTCTCGTGATGCGGTAACAGACAGACAGACAGAAAGACAAACAAAAATTAGACGGACTCTGCATCGATAATAATGTATATTTCAATTAAATTTTTCCAAAAAATATTTAATGTACAGATTCGACTTAGTTACAATTTTATTATATATATATAGATATTGCATATATGTAACATCGGGTATGCGATTGTATAAAACTTCGACCAAATTGAAAGCCAAAGTTAATTCATTACGCATTTAGAAAATAAACGATTATTATATTATATTTATAATTTTTTGACTCCTGATTCCCCTTACATTTTAACAGCATCAAAAATATTCTTCTTGCGAGATCGTTGAAAAATATGTTCTTACTAATATTAATTTCGACAATTTTTAGACATGTTTTATCCATTTTAATCTACAAATGAATTAAAAAAAGTCTACAAATAAATAAATATTTTGGGACATTAACACACAGTACCATTTAGATCCATGGTAAGCTACGAACGAGGCTTGTGTTATGGATACCAGATAGTTTATACACTACACATATATAACTTTAAATACATCATATATATTATAAATATAAACACCCATGACTGGAGTACAACCAATCGTGCTCATTACACAAATGAATGCCCCCAGCGGGACTCGAACCCGCGACAGCTGGCACAGCAAGTAGGGTCACTACCAACTGAGCCAAACGTGTCGTCATATATAACTTTAAATACATAATATATATTATAAATATAAACACCTATGACTGGAGTAAAACCAATCGTGCTCATCACACAAATGAATGCCCCCAGCGGGACTTGAACCGGGTGGAGTGCTTTGTACAATATTTGTATACTAACTCTGCTTTTAGAACTCGTACCAATGGAATATTTATAGGAACTGATATCGAGCACCCCACCCTTCTTTCACAATAACACAAATTTTCTCGTTAATCACTTTATGCTTATACAAAAAATATTTTTTACTTTTAAGTTATCATAAAGCGTGTTTTTTTAGTTTTTTATACTATAATATATTTTATAGAGGACTTAATTGAAAGGTTTTTCCAGAACGATAAATATCTACATATATGTAGTACGTACTTAAAATGCAGTGAAGCTTTTTCATACATATTCCACTGTGTCACTTTAAAAAACCTAAATTTTTTTCTCTTAACAAAAAATTACTTTAGTACTACTACGCATTAGAATACAAAAATAAATCTCAAAAATACTCACATTTTATAAAAATTTATGAATTAAACAATAATTGTATATTTAGCATCATTGTATTTATCCATACTTAATATTATAAATGTGAAAGTGTATTTGTTTGTTTGTTTTTCATTCACGTCGAAACGGAGTGACGGATTGGTGTGATTTTTTGTGTGGAGATAGTCAGAGGGCTGGTGAGTGACATAGGTTTTTATCACCGGAGATTATCTCACTCCCACGGGAAAACACGTTACAATACAACCAAAATATTTATTATCAGAATTACTTGAAACTTGGTATTAATGCTCTTCAATACAATTAAAGAAATATGTGTTTTAGCATTTTTCGAAATTCTTCCCTTAAGGGGGTAAAATAGGGGATGAAAGTTTGTACGAAACCTATTTTTTTAGAGATTTTATTGTAGTTTTAGCGCGAGTGAAGCCGCGGTTTCTGCTAGTTTTATCATAAACAAACTATCTAAGTGTTGAACCCATCATCTCGAGTAGAATTAGCCCATGGAATTAGATCATTAAACATCAAAAATATTATTTAATATCGCAATTAATTTGACGCCCTATAATCTTATTGACCCAAGTCGTAACTAATTTGTAGACCGTTGCAAGATACGACTCTTGATTAGAGGTTTAGATACATTACATTTTCTTTGACTTAATTTATAAGCGTTAAGTGCACTTTAACAGAAGTTGTCTAGATATATACTATACTAACAAAAAAAAAACAAATCTATCCCACGGGAACCGTACATTTTTCAGGGATAAAAAGTAGTCTATGTGTTACTCTGATGTATGAGCTATATATTAAAATATAAAGTTTCATTAAAATCCATTCAGCAGTTTTTGCGTGAAAGAGATCCATATCTATACATCCGGATATCCTACATCCTCACAAACATTCGCATTTATAATATTAGTAGGATTTTACTACTATATAAATGTGAAAGTTTGGATGGATGGATGTTTGCTACTCAATCACGCCAGATCAATCGAACGGATCTGAATGAAAGGCACAGTGATAGATTATAGAAAATAATAACAATATTATTAAAAAAACAGTTTTTTAAGTTTTTAACCTAAAAACCTTATTAATTTTACAACTTGTACCAATCAGTTCAAGGTTTTGCAAAGTCGCATCAAAGAATGTAAGAGATTAGGGATGTTAAGAAAGACCGTTTAAGTCAAATTTAGCTAAATACTCTTGTTGAATTGCTACAAAGTGACTTTGGACTAATTTAATTGTACCGTTTATCTCGAATGTTCTTTTAAAGCTCTCATAAAGTTATTCATTAGAGATATGGTTAATTCTTTCAAAGTTCTATTATTTAAGGTTAAGATTTTATTTTCACACTAGCGACTCACCCTCGATCCGCTCGGGTTCGTTCCTAGTTACGTTTTAACGTTTAACGCACGTAGTAAAAAGTATCATATATATAGACCCGTATAACCAGCTATCGTCATACTACATTTCATCAAAATATGCCCAGTAGTTTTCTCATGATGCGTTCCCAGACAGACAGACAGACAGACAGACAGACAGACCAAAACTCTCAAAACTATAGATATGACCTCTGTATCGATAATAATGTCTATTTCAATAAAATTTTCCAAAAAAATTATTAATGTACAGATTAGTTCAGTTAGAATTTTATTATATGTATATATTTTTTTATATTATAGTGAACTCATAGCGAAAGCTTCGCTTCATTACTAAGCTTTATTGCTTTGTATAGTGTTAAGTTTTCAATCAGAAGAAAGCATCTTATATCAGAACATGTCATTAAACTCAAAGTAGGAATCAAACTTTGGACTACTAGCGTACGCAAAATACACGAAGTGCAAATAATATGATAAAATTGCAGGAAACCACTATAAGAAAATATCTCCGTATTATATTTTCTCGCTGAAAACTAAAAGTTATGTTTGTCCTTTCACATGCCACATACAAACTGGAATTTGTGTATTCAAATGTACAAGAATTTATACTAATCGCATCATATTTTCTGCAAACAACGGCTGTGTTGCTCCCAAGGTGCAGAAAGAAATTCGAGCCTAAGATACGAATGTTGATAATACACGATTTTATTTATGTACCTTTTAGACGTATATAATATATAATCCCATTGAAACAAAAACTTCAAATATACATTTATTATATTAGATTATATTAGAAGCTAATTAAAAATGTTTAAAGTTAAAAGTTAAAATATTGTAAGGTACTTTGGTGCCATTTTTCAATTTTTGAATTCATTTTGTTTTTTGTGGGTAGGCTGTCTGTAACAACTATATAATACCTGAGAGACATCTAACACCTCTGTCTCTCCTGTGACCATGATTGCTGTAAAGCATTCTAAACTTCGGGAACCAATAATCAAAATAAATTCGCGAAAAAAATCCGAAAAGCTAGTTTTATTTAAAATATACATCTATTTAGAAATTAGGCTCATCTATATTAATATTATAAAGAGGTAAAGTTTGTGAGTTTGTGAGATTGTAAGTTTGTGACGTTGTACGGAGTAATATCTGGATCTACTGAACTGATTTAGATGAAATTTGGTAAGAAGATAGTTTGAGACCCTGAGAAGGACAGGATACTTTTTGTTCCGGAGATTATCCCTTAAGGGAGTGAAAATGGGGATGAAGGTTTGTATTGGGAATCAAGCTAGGGACGAACCCCAGCGAAGCGAGGGTGAGTCGCTAGTCAATAAATAATTTAAATTGAATTGTCATATAAATACAGCTGTTCCTAAATAATATTCAGCAAAAACATGAAAATGTAAAAAATTAAGTTAATGTTAACTACTTAAATTTTTTGTACTAGCAATCAACGTACCAAATTTCATCAAAATCTGTCCAGTGCTTTTCTCGTGATATATTACCAGACAGACAAAAATTCTAAAAACAATAGATTCGGCCTCTGTATCAATAATAATGACAATTTTAATAAGATTTTCAAAAAAAATATATTTAATGTACAGATTCGACTCAGAATTTTATTATGTTTAGATATAGATTGTAAGGATAGATTAGAAGAGTCAAAGCTATGATATCGTGTCTATAAAACAGAGTCCAATAAATTTCCAAGACAGCAAACATACACCAAAATGCTTTAATATACCAGTAAATATTCTGAGAAGTACACATTATAGTAATAAATTTGCAGAGAAAGTTGAAAATCGTGTACTGTAAATTGCCTTTAAGTAAAGCATTATCCACATTTTCACGAAATTTATCGTTTTGGGATATTGTGCAGCGACCGACGCTACGAATAAACTTGCTTCGAAACTATTCCTATTCATTTTCAACAATTTATATGCAAATTTCAAGTCGCCCAAGATTTTCAGTATCATTTAAACGTAGATTGAAGTAAAAGTTGTAAAGGAAATTACTCGAGATAGTATTTTGACTGGAATTTTTAATTAACAGTAAAGCAAATGTCTTCGACAAAAGAAGTAAGCCGAGTTCAAAATGACTTAAAATTTGCAGAAGCCATTGATTTTTTGAATTTAAATGTAACATGAGATAAGTTTCTGTCGTGAAGTAAATACTTATTAAAATTATATATATACTCTACTTGCTGTGCCAGCGGTCGCGGGTTCGAGTCCCGCTGGGGGCATTCATTTGTGTGATGACGAATGTTTGTACTTCTGTCATGGGTGTTTATATTTATAATATGAATGTATTTAAAGTTATTCATAAGTAGTATATCAACTATCTGGTATCCATAATACAAGCCTCGTAGCTTCCCATGGAACTAGATGGTGCTGTGTGTTAATGTCCCAACATATTTATTTATTTTATTATTTATTTATTATTTAAAAAACTTACTTGTTAATCTCCTATACATTATTTGACATCGGTTAAAGTATTAGATATACTCATAGAGTAACCATATATTAAGAAAATTACAAATATACTTAATTCTATATACAAGACAAATGTACACTTAGTTATTACTGTACAAGTCATGCCCGCGTGGAATAGTGGCAAGAATGCTAGCCGCATTCCCCCGTTGAATGGCAATGCCGATTCTTTGGGCGAAAAATGCGCCAGCCCTCCTGTCACCAGTAGAGGTGATAAGACGAGATATTGTTATGTTAAAGTATTAATATTCTCATGAACTATATAGATACAGAAACATGTACCTGCTTGGTCTAGTGGCAAGCATGTGCGACTGCAGATCCGGAGGTCCTGGGTCGGACTAAGTAGTTATTGGGTTTTTCTATCAAGAAATACTCAGTAGCGACCCGGAGTTAGGATGTTGACGTAATAGCAAACTGTTTCAAAGTTTCAATGAAACCAACCATTTTAGAGCTTTTTTTTGTAGCTTTTACGCTTTTTGTCTGTCTGCTTGTGTGTTCGATGAAATTTGGTATGATAATAGCTGATTATCCAGGTCAACATATAGGATAATTTTCACTCCCGAAAATCTTCATCCCTGAGAAATATATACTACACGTTAAACCGTAACGTTAAAATATAAAAAAATGACTTTGCCTTTAATTCTTATATCTTGGATAAGACGAATTTTGTATTACTTGCTATAATTTTTTACGTACACATAAAACCCCAGTTAAAACTTGAATTACGAAAGGCTAACCAAAAAAATGAATTGAATTTTTTTTATCTATAGATAATAATATTCATTTGAAGTAACAAATAACATTTTCAGGAAGTATAAAGAGACAATAAAATTACAATTGTGTACATTTTTTTTATATGTACTTTCTATTTTCAAGAAAAAGCTAGCGTAGTGACCAACTGTTTGTATCATTTTAAATAAAACTATCTTTTCGGATTTTGTCGCGGATTTATTTGTATTTTTGTTTCCCGACGTTTCGAATGCTTTACAGCATCCATGGTCACGGGAGAGACTGAGGTGTTACATGTCTTAAAGATAGTTTTATTTAAAATGTCAAATATTCGCGTAAATCTAAGAAAGTATTATGTTTGTATCATGATAAAGTTTAAACGATATGTTCTAATGGTTAGTATAGAATAGACTATGTACATAGATATGTAGGTATAGAAAAGTAGGTAAGTACTTAAAAAAATAAAAAAAATCCTTACTTGACCGACATAGCCCTCAGAATATCCAAGCTCAAGTGGCAGTGGGCGGGGCACATCGCTCGTAGAACGGACGGTCGTTGGGGACGGAAAGTTCTCGAGTGGCGGCCACGTACCGGAAGGCGAAGCGTGGGCAGGCCTCCCACAAGGTGGACCAATGACTTGGTCAAAGTCGCTGGAGTCAACTGGATGCGGATGGCGCAAGACCGGTTGTCGTGGAAATCTTTGGGGGAGGCCTATGTCCAACAGTGGACGTGTTTCGGCTGAGACGACGAAGGGATGATTTCCGGAATAAAATTGTCCTATGTCTTTCACAGATTCTCAAGCTCTCTCCATACCAAACTTCATCTAAATCGATAGATTAAGTATAAAAATGTAACAGACAGACAGACATACAGAGTTACTTTCGCGTATATAATGTTAGTATGGATTAATTCAAATTTGTTCTAAAATTTAAATAAATAAAACCATGTACCATTATATTATAACATATAACATTTATTATATTTTTCTGTATATATTTTAAATAAAACTATCTTTTCGGATTTTGTCGCGGATTTATTTGCATTTTTGTTTCCCGCCGTTTCGAATGCTTTACAGCATCCATGGTCACGGGAGAGACTGAGGTGTTACATGTCTTGAATGTATAGTTGTTACAGACAGCCTACCCACAATTAACAAAAAGAAAATTGCACCAATTACATTACAATATTTTTTAACTTTAAACATTTTTATAATTTTAATTATAATTGAATATGGAAAATTATTTATTTAATTTTTGCTATTATTTTTATAATTATTACAATTTTAAAATATTAATTGGTAATCTATATTTAGTGTTGCCATTATTATATTTATAACCATAAAGAAAAATATAAAATATAGTATTAATTATTTAAGCCATATAATTGTTCTATGTGTAATTTAAAAAGTTAAAATTAATTAAGGATAATAATTTTAATTTAGTTTGCTATTATTTAAAAACAACTTACTATTATTAAATGAAACTATCTTTTCGGATTATTTCGCGGATTTATTTTGATTTTTGGATCTCACCACCATCCTTCACAGTTAGCTACCGTGGGAAATTCTTTGTTTCAGAGAGCGCGCGGGATCTGTAACGAGCAACACCTGGCCGGAGAACTGCAACTTGTCAAGCAAGTTCTGCGTGACAACAAGCTGCAAGTGCCGCGCCTGCGTCACAGTGACCGAGTGAAACCAGCCACAGTCGAGCGGGTCCCTGCAGTCTTGCCATACATGAAAGGAGTCACTGACAAGATTGGCTACATTCTAAAGCGAGCTTCAATTAAAACCTACTTCAAGCCGCTAAAGAAAATTAGTCAGTTCTTACCACCTGTCAAGTGCCACATCCCTCTACAAGATGCAGGAGTTTACAAGCTTGATTGTGATTGTGGGCTCTCTTACATTGGACAAACAAAGCGATCCATTAGAACCCGGGTCAAAGAACACATAGCTGATGTGAAGCACCGTCGCAATACAACATCTGCTGTCTGCAAACATAGCCAGGACCGCCCAAGCCATTATATTCGTTTCGATAGACCTCAAATCCTGGCGAAAGAAAACCGATATCGCCCTAGAATGATTCGAGAAGCCATAGAAATTAAAAAACATCCAAATTTCAATAGGGAAGATGGCTGGGTACTACCATCGTCATGGGATCCTGTTATTAATATAATAAAATCAAATAATAAATATAAACATAACAGACAGGCAGATGTAGTAAGTTCATACTGTGTAGATCAAAATGACAGCTTATCAGATTAATATGTTTCATTTTTCATTTGTAAAAGTATATATTAATAGTGTTGCTTAGTAAGTTGTTTTTAAATAATAGCAAACTAAATTAAAATTATTATCCTTAATTAATTTTAACTTTTTAAATTACACATAGAACAATTATATGGCTTAAATAATTAATGCTATATTTTATATTTTTCTTTATGGTTATAAATATAATAATGGCAACACTAAATATAGATTACTAATTAATATTTTAAAATTGTAATAATTATAAAAATAATAGCAAAAATTAAATAAATAATTTTCCATATTCAATTATAATAAAAATTATAAAAATGTTTAAAGATAAAAAATATTGTAATGTAATTGGTGCAATTTTCTTTTTGTTAATTGTGGGTAGGCTGTCTGTAACAACTATACATTCAAGACATGTAACACCTCAGTCTCTCCCGTGACCATGGATGCTGTAAAGCATTCGAAACATCGGGAAACAAAAATGCAAAAAAATCCGCGACAAAATCCGAAAAGATAGTTTTATTTAAAATGTCAAATATTCGCGTAAATCTAAGAAAGTATTTTTCTGTATATATTTATATCAGGAATTCTCTTTGTAATTATTTAACAAAAAATCTTGAGTATTATTTATAGTATAGTAGTAATATATATAAAAATAACTGCCTCGATGGTGCAGTGGCTAGCATGTACGGCTGCACACCCGGAGGTCCTGAGTTCGAGTCCCGGGTCGGGCCAAGTTTATTTATTGAGCCTTTCTGTATATAGTAAGTCTCAGTAACAGCCCGGAGTTGGGAAGTGGGTGGTGTTTCACCCCCGTGCCTTGGAGAGCACGTAAAGCCGTCGGTCCTGCGCCTTAACTCTCACTGGTCGTGTCGAGCAGTCGTCCCACCGGAGTATGAGAGTGACAGGAATAGAGAGTGCACGTTGTGTCGGCGCGTACACTTGAGCACTATAATATCTCCTGCGCAGTTGGCTAATTTCAATGAGATTGGCCGCCGTGGCCGAAATCGGTCAGGAGAACATCATCATCATCAGTAGTCAACCGACGTACCACGAGTCGTGGTGCGGAAGAAACATTGTATTTTCTTATAATAATAAGCCATTATTGTATGTTTATTTCGTGTATTTTGGAAACGGCTTTAACGATTTGGATCAAGTTTTGTATTTAAATAAGGTTTTGCTTTAAGTTTAGGTGTCTTTTCTAAAAAAATCGCAATTCTTCACAAAAAAATCTCTATTTTATTACTAATCATTGGAGCCTTTTTCTATCTGCTTTCATACTAACAATATCTTAAAGGGATATCTCGTAAATTTTTGATCTACTTGCATTGTCACCAATGGATGATAACCTACGACTATACTAACTATAATAAAAATATGTGTATACATATAATAAAATTGTAACTGACTCGAATCTGTACATTAAATATTTTTGAAAAATCTTATTGAAATAGTCTCTATTATTGATACAGAGGTCGAATCTATAGTTTCTAGAAGTTTTGTTTGTCTGTCTGTCTGTCTATGACCGCATCACGAGACACCACTGGACAGATTTTTATTAAATTTGGTATGATGATAGCTGGTTATCCGGGACAACATATAATATAAGTACTTTTTACTGCGGGAAATATCTCATCTCTCTCTTGGGAATCTCTGAGATATCTATACTAAACGTTAAAACGTAACTAGGGACGAACACGAGCGGAGCGAGGGTGAGTTGCTAGTCTATATACAATATATAACGCAATTGAACTACAAGCTAGATCATTTTGCTTACATAAACGTTATATACATATGTACATATATACTACATCGAATTGTAGCCAAGAGAATCTGACATTAATTTATATCGCACTCTCACAAAAGATTCGACGTACTCTCGCTAACAATGTGTAACCCGGATTGCTTTCATCCCCTTTTAATTGTCGCTCGTTTCGTTGACAGGGATTTATTTGAAGATACGCAAATATAAATGTGGTAGGAATATTATATAGGTAATCCTTTTTATTCAAGTCGTCGAGTTTCGCGAGAGTTTATTTGTTCAATTTCCTTTTTGACCGACTTTTGAAAATGAGGGTTTCGTTTCGAAAGTTTAAGGTTTGCTGTTTGTTTATAATATGAGTGGATTATTGTCGTGGGTAAAAATTTTTTATATAAAATACTGCTGATCGCTCTGTGGCTGACCGTTATTCATTAATTTTATATGTAAGAGGTTTTTGTTATTAAAGTTATATAATATGTATATAATATTGTAATAAGGCAGTGTGTGTAGGCCGTAACGGAACTTTAATAAAAGTAGTGGACTGTATATGAAGTATGTATAATCAAATTAGAGTTTGGGGAAGTGTCCGTAGTCCAGCGCGCAGGTAGGCGAAGTGGCGCGATCAGATGCGCTCGCGGTCGGGGAGGGTCCCCCGCCCGCGCAGCTCATACGTCACGCGCCCGGTGAGAGGAAGACGCGCCGACACAGTGGTAGCCTAGTGGTAACGCGCTCGTTTGGGAAACCGAGTGAAGCGGGTACAAAGCCCGGGCCACGCACCTCTGATATTGATTGATCATGTGCGAATCATTTACCAACATGATTACCACTTGTCTTATAGTGAAGGAAAACATCGTGAGAAAACCTATATGTCTGAGAGAACCTAGCAAGTTTTCGAAAGATAAGTGCAGCCCGCCAACCCGCACTTGGCCAACATGGTGGGTTATGGCCTGATCCCCCTAGTATTGAAGGGAGGCCCGTGCCCAGCAGTGCGAATTAAAATAAAACATAATATGTATCCTGTAACCTTTCCCAATAGACTAATTTTGTAGATTGGCACGTACAAACAAATCAAGTAAAATCTTGACGAAGATATAGCCTCACTAAGATCAGCTTGTAGCTTTTAGAACATGACATTACGAGTATACAGTTTGTATCAATTCGAATTCCCAGTCGATTAATTCGATAAAATAGTAACGGTGTCCTTTTTCGCATTTGTATTTGGTTCGACTCCCGGTTCAGGTAAGGTTTTTTAAAAAAAAAATTAAATGCAGTTATTAATTGTATTTTAAAAATAATGAAATATTTCTTTTGAGTAAATCTTGATAACTTCAATATTTAAGGTACTTTTATTCCATGTCCCATCGATTTGTTGCATCCTGTTTATGCGAAATATGAATTTTGATATTCTTAAATTATAATGAATTATGTAATTATTTTCGAATTTTTTTGGATTGTAAGGGTTTTAAAGTAATTAGTATTTAGAAATTATTCTATGTTTATTTTCAGTAACTACATAACTACTTAATATGCAACCAAATCTTCGATAATGGGGCAAGGAAGTATAGAGTGGTACTCTTCAATGGGTACATTAAAACTTGCGAGCTTTTCCTTTACGATGCGTTTGGCTCAGTTTGTAACTCTACTTGCTGTTCCAGCAGTCGCGGATTCGATTCCCGCTTGGGGCGTTCATTTGTGTAAAGAGCACGAATGTTGTACTCCAGTCATGTGTGCTTATATTTATAATATGTATGTATTTAATGTTATATATGTGTAGTGTATCAACTATCTGGTATCCATATCACAAGTCTCGTAGCTTACTATGGAACTAGATGATGCTGTATGTTAGTGTTCCAACATATTAACATATTTTCTCATTTGATGAAGTTCGACGAGTCCCTTACATTATTATTCAAGTTATCCTAACAAGTTACTAAAAGTTTTCAAAACTTCATTATTATTCAAGTTATTCAAAGACAAAAGACAGTAAAAATTCTTTACGAAACTTAATACGTATATTTTATATTCCCAATAAAAAAATTAATATAAAGAAATATAAAGAAAATATTAATATCTCAAAATAACTTTCTTTTATCTTCGAAAGTTAACAGCCACAATAATAGATTTTAAATATGTAAAAATCATGAACCAATGTCTATACGAACAAGTTTTTAAATTATATTTATTTGACGGGATACGTATATTATTATACAGAACAAAGTTTCTAATCTCAGTTTAACTTAGACTTTTAATACTTTGTTGACACAAAAGACATGGTAGTCTCTCTTGATGTACTAGGAGACCTGTTATTACAGCATATCCCCAAGTATCTGATTTTATCAATTATAGGGCATTTGATACAAAGCGAGGTTTTTTTTTAATATTTTAAAGGGTATTTATTTGTACCTTCTATATTACTAACAATAAATACTAATAAAAAGCTAGTATTTATAAATACATACTTAATATTATAAAAGTGAAAGTGTGTTTGTTTGTTTGTCCTTCTTTCACGTTGAAACAGAATAACGGATTGGCGTGATTTTTTGTGTGGAGATAGTTGGAGAGCTGGTAAATGACATAAGCTACGTTTCCCACGGGAAAACACGTTGTAATATAAACCAAAAAAATATTTATCATCAGAATTTCTTGAAACTTTCAATACAATTAATTAAATACGTGTTTTAGCATTTTTCGAATTTTTGTCCTATAAGGGAGTAAAGAAGAGAATGATTTGTATGAAACCAACCTTTTCAGTTTTTTTTGTAGTTTTAGCACGAGCAAAGTCGCGGGTTCGGCAAGTTAAAAATAAATATAAAATTATATATTATTATGAATGTATATATATATATGTGTGTGTTTGCGTGTGTATATGTAAGTGCGTTTGGAAGTGAATGTGGATGCGAATGGAAAAAATAATTAATTATAAACCCGTAAAATGTCCTCAGTTTCGTTATTAGACAATTCCAGCAAATAATCCACAACTCTCAAATTGCATATTTTATTATTATTTGATAGGATTTATGATTATTACATACATGAGTTTTATCAAAAGGGTCATAGCATTAAAGTCCATTTTATATTCTATACACTAGTGGCCTACAAGTGATACAGAAAGTACCTTTGAAAGCGCGTTGAACTCTCCATAAAATAGAAACCTAGGCTCTATTCAACCACGGTTATTCACTCCTGAAATGTAGGTTCACATCCACTCGTGGTCTTAATGGGAATATATATCATAGTACAAAATATGGTACTTGTCATGGTGTTATATGTTTATTGGTATATACTAGTGCTCGTCTAGTGGTCAATATTCGGAAGTCATTATAAAAATTTTTAGGAAAACATACAAAAAAACGATTTTTTCCCAATTTTTTTATCATAACACTAAAACAGCTACTAAAGAGAAAAAAAGAAAATCTTTTGATAAATAGAAGAGAAAAAGGTACCTACTGAACTCTTTTGTCTGTCTATTTATATATAGATATTGTATTTATTAGTACCAAATAGTACTTTTTTTAAAGCAATAATTTCAATTCAAATCTTCTTTAACAAGAAAAAAGTTTTAGAAGAGTTCTCCTCGTTTACGGTATATGATTATCAAGTACCTTAATAATATTTGTCAAACAAAGGTGATTTTCTTATTCATTTATAGATATTGTATTTAAATGTACCAAGTTCGACACGACAAGAAGAAGAAGAAGAAGAAAAGAAGATGTACCAAGTATCTTTAAAGATGTTTCTCATGTAAAAGACTTGTTCGTAATAAGAAATAAAGTTCTTTATATCAAAGTAGTCCTTTTTTTGAAAGCAATAATTACAATTCAAATCTTCTTTAAAAATTTGATTTTTTCATTCATTTCGCTTTTATGATTATTTTTATGATTTTCCGAACTGGGAACACTTTTACGAATGTTTCCAGCTACATAAAAGCTATGACTAATTGTCATGTAAAACCTATTTAATATAAAAAGAAATAATTTTTCGTTTCAAAATGTCAAAGATGTGACACATACAAAAAATATATATATTATAGCTAAAAGCAGTCTCGATCAAGTTATCTTTACAATAAAAATAATAATAAATGAAAATTGGTTTGGTGGCTACGATGCCACATACAAACATGTACACAGATACATACATACGTTAAACTTATAACTCTTTATGCGTAGTGGGTTAATAAAACAATACACATTAATATTATATACTTATACATGTATTAAATATTAATGCTTTGAAGCCGTTCCAATTTTTATTACACATAATTATGTTAGAGCAGGATCGTTCTATTTATCTGGAACATGCATTTGAAATCATGTAATTTTAATGAGTATCGCATATAAACGGAAGCTGTATTTTAATCAGAGACGATCGATACAATGTACACCTACGGGAAATCAAGAGATGGCTTTTATACAGTATCGACGATAACATATAAATTTTTATTTATATTACACTACTAGCGACCCACCCTCGCTCCGCTCCCTTGTTATAACGTTTAGTATAGATTTATCACAGATGAGATACTTTCCCACAGTAAAAAGTATTGTATATGTTGACCCGGATAACCAGCTATCATTATACCAAATTTCATCAAAATCTGTCTAGCGGTTTTCTCGTGATGGGTTCCCAGATAGACAGACAAGAATTCTAAAAACTATAGATTTGGCCTTCGTATCGATAATAGCGACTATTTCTATAAGATTTTACAAAAAATATTTAATGTATAGATTCGACTGAGTTAGAATTTTATTATATGTATAGATTTATTTCGATTTATTAAAAACCTACTCACCACAGCTTAGTTTAAAATCGAGGAAGAATAAATTATGAAAACTTGCTCAATTATAAGTACATGATTTTTCTTTCCTCTAAAATTCTTACAGCGAAATAAGTTATTAACAACGAAACGTAAAGTTTGAATATAATTCAAATAACGTTCCTTAAATCTAACACTTTAGTCAAATTCATTATCTCTCTCACTACACGTGTTTAGGTTTACCTCAAATTTTAATTAAATTAAACTAAATATAATAGGGAATATGCTGGTGATTTAAATAAAGGTAAAATATTTTTTTTATAATCTCTACTGCTTCTAAATTAAGCCTATATCAATATTTTTTAATGTAATTTTGTTTTTATTAAGAAAATAATTATTATAGAAAAGTGCAAAAATAGTAAATTCAAAGCAGTTGAAATACAACGCCATTGGTCAGACTGAATGTGACGTCAAAGTATATTATAACAGAGCGCTGTTGTTTGGTGTTTGCGATCGGTACTTACAATCTAGACCTGTTCATTCGTTGATTACATTATTGTCATAGACTATGACGTCACACCAAGCGCGTCAAAATGGTTAGCGTTTAAATCATCCGTATTTGTATGATATTTTTAAATTATTTTTTTTATAACTAATTTTAGATTTTTGGAGCTGGGTATTGTTTTCCGAATTATATAACGATGTAAGCTATTATATATAAAAACAAAGCAAAAAAAAAACGCGTATTCGCTATTGACGGCGGTTTCGTTCACGGATGGAATAGATATCCAGTGGAATAGATTTGTTTTTGTTATCGCTAGCGAAGACATATCTCAAAAGCTCATCCTGATATGGACATTTTTGGAACATATGTAGGTTTTCTCTTCGTACCTACTGAGGTGTCAGTTGCTATGCTAATAAGGGGTCCTACATGAAATAGAATTCATCGAACTAAATGAGTTGCCGTCAACCCTCCAGATCGCTAAAGCACTTCGTGACAAGGGTCGCCTATATGATTACATTAGATGACAGTGGTAAGGGCTTTCCCATGTACTATACAGAGATGAAATGGGGTTATTAGAAATTATATCATATGTAGAAAAATATTCATATTTAACTGGATAATATACGTAAAATTGTTAAAGACTGTCGTGTCGTACTCTAATGGATTAGAGGTGTTTTTGGTACTCTAAATTTAATTCCTGGGCAAACGTGCTTGGTTTGGCGTTTTTCGGAAAAGACATAAAAATTTAGTTTTTTTTTCATAGAGGATGCCTATATATATTGTAGAAAAAAGTAAAACCTATATACAAAATTTTATCCAAATCGTAAGAGCCGTTTTCGAGATACACAAAATAAATTTATATATGTACAAGAATCCCTCAATTAATAATACAAGATTATTTTGAAACAATGTTTACTCTCAATCTTTCAAGAGAAAAATAATAATATTTCGATCTTAGCACTATCATAAATAATTGCTTGTAATAACCTTATAATAAAATTATTTACTTAGAATTGAAAGAAATTTATTTTAATATACTATATCGGTTACAATAACAAGTATTTTTGTGAAAGTATTATAATAATCTATGGTAATGCGAATATTTGACATCTGTACATATAATAAAAGTGTATCTGATCGCTGTCTGTACATGGGAGATATTTGAGAAAATCATTAGGGGTCTTTATTTACGCAGTAGAACCCAAAACAGTAATTTTTAGAAGTTTTGTCTGTTTGTTTGTGCGTTTGTGCGCGTTAATCTCAGAAACGACTAAACCGATTTGGATGCGGTTTTCACTAATGTATTGCGGTAAGCTTCACTTAACATTTAGTTTTTGTTTTATTTCAATCGGCTTATAAATAAAAAAAATTATATCTATTTAAAAAATCACCTACGAATCAACAGTCGCTTTAAATAAAACGCGTTTTAAATAAAACTATCTTTTCAGATTTTTTACGGATTTATTATGATTTTTCAAATGTTGGTAATCAAAAATCTAAAAATAATAATATAATAATAATAAATAATACATATGTCAGGACATTAACACACAACACCATCTTGTTTCATGGTAAGCTACGAGGCTTGTGTTATGGATACCAGATAGTTGATACACTACACATATATAACTTTTAAATACTATAAATATAGACACCCATGACTGGAGTACAAATATTCGTGCTCAGCACACAAATGAATGCCCCCAGTGGGACTCGAACCCACAACCGCTGGCACAACAAGTAGGGTCACTACAAACTGAGCCAAACGTGTTGTCGTAAAAATAAATATGGTACCTATTAAGAATATCCATGTTCCGGAGTGAAAGATATGTCAACATACTATGAATAAGCCTTACCAATATATCAGGCTTGATAAACTATGTACATACCAATAGAGGATCATCGATTTATATCAAAAGTGATATGTGGATAGTAAAATAATAAACACTCAACACAAATTAATATGGAAACTGACTAGAAATTTTGTACCATCTGAGAGTGAGTGAGTTCAAATCCATCATACCATTTTAAATAAAACTATCTTTTCGTATTATTTCGCAGATTTATTTTGATTTTTGGTGGTTTTAGTAGGGGTAGCATTTTGGCATACCTTTCACTCCGAAACATAGATATTCTTAATACTAATTTATATCTAATTTTGATTTTTAGTTCCCGGCGTTCCAAAAATCATAATAAATTCGCGAAAGAAATCCAAAAACATAGTTTTATTTAAAATGTCAAATATTCGCGTAAATCTAAGAAAGTATTTTACAATTTAGCCTAAATACAGTTAGCTAATATTGCAAAAATCTAGGAAACTACGCGAAATCCGAAACCTCTATCACTAGATGACAAATAACACGAACTGACAGACGAATGTATTTTTAGTACTTTACTAAACAAAATTCAGACGTCGGATTCAAGCATCAAAAACCACGAATATTTTAGATTTTTGAATCTGACATTCAAAACTCAAAAATATTCGCGGTTAAAATCTCAAATTCGTTTAAAAATATAAATCACTACATGGCTATTTTTCCCAACATAATGTGATAGAAAACTAGAAAACTTTTTCCAAAGTAACTTTAAAATGTGTAACGTTTTAAGAGAAAAAGTCACGTATGCCTAAATTTTAGACTTTCTATACATTTTGGTAGTGCAAGTCTGTACGTACGATTCTACAAAGTTTTTAAAAGTTTAAAAGCTAGAGCAAACTTTTAGCATGTCGCCTAAGTAAAATACTATGATAGATAGAGACTACACCAAGGCTTTTGATTAAAAGTGATTTTTTGTTTTATAGATTTTCACTAAAATTTTATCAACAAAATATGGCAATTGCGAATTTGATTTCGACAGAAATAATATTTGAAATAAATCTAATTAGAATATTTTTAATAAAAAGCAAAATTAAAAATTTTGAAAAAAACCCCACGACGGTTAAAAAGTAATTGAAAAATGATAAAAGCATATCCGTCGGCGGCTGCCATTTCTATATTATTGTTTTTTAATAAAATCGTAATAATTATTAACAATCAATTAATTAGTAAAACATCCGTTAGTTTAAAATGTCAACGCCAAAATACTAAGTGGATTATTATAATCTAAACAATATTATAATAATTAATTTTTTTTAATGTATGTATGTATGTATGAATGTATGTAAGTATGTATGTATATGTATGTATGTATATGTATGTATGTATATGTATATAACCTATGTGCTATTCCAGACTATAATCTATCTCTGTGCTAAATTCCATCCAGATCCATTCAGCTGTTCTGGCATGATTGAGTAACAAACTTCATACATCCAAATTTTCACATTTATAATATTAATGAGATTAATGGCATAATGGGACTAGTTTTTGCTCCCGGCGTCGCTTGCGTCGTTGGTAGTTGTCCATCTGCAGGATGAAGATCTATGTCCTTGCCAAATTTTATCGAAATATGTTCAATGATTTAAGTGTGAAAGGTAACAGACAGAATTACTTTCACATTTCTAATATTGGTATGGATTATGAAATGCTCATTCCTCTCTTAGAGTTTGATTTTTTCTTGTTATTATTTATTAATATAAGACCGTCTATTAAGCGACCAATATTAATAAAAATCTATACACATTTAACGAAAATATGGCACAAAAAACCCCTATTTACATCAAATAAAACCTTCTATTTCAAAATCGGTCAAAATTAATAATCTAAACCTCATTTAATATCGAATCGGTTTGCTATTTGTCAGCGAGAATTCATTTAACTCAATTGCCGGTGATCCATCACGTCTGAATGGGATCTTGTCTATGATATTGATTTCCTTAATACTTACGCTTCAGGATGATTTGTCATCTTAAAATCTTTTCAATGTTTCGCCTGTAATCTTATTTACAGTTATATAATACATATAAATAAAGAGATATTTTTGTATGTTTTTTTGTAATGAATAAACTAAACATCTGCTGAACCGATTTAGATGAGGTATGAAGATAGTTTGAGACCCTGGGAAGGACTTAGGATAGTTTTTATCCCAGAAATACCCCTCTAAGTGATGAAAGTTGTATGGGGATTCAACCTAGGGACAAACCCGAGCGAAGTGAGTCGCTAGTCTACTATATCTTGATATTTTTTTTTATATTTGCTAATTAGTGATTTACCATTTGATATCTTATTCGAGTTGTAACATGAACAACTTCCTGTAGCAAACGATCAGCGCCCCCTTTTGGTAATTTTTATCACTAACAGTAGCCTATGTACAATTCAGACTAAGATTTTAATTTAGAATATGTTTGTTAGATGTATTAGGGTTGGACTGTTTTGGAAATATCGAATTATACTTGAATATATTAGTTTATCTATCACCTTACCTCTACTTATTAGGGATATGTTACCCACCACGCTCGCACAAGTTGATTGGGTGGAAGAAAGCATTCCACGTTGAAACAAATTGAAAACTTGCGTGAAGCTTTATGTGGACTTTAAGAAATAGTAACTGGGAGCTTAGTTATAATTTAATGTACACACACACACACACACACACTCATATATATAATATTTTAATATTTTATTTTTTAATATTTTTATGTTATATTTTTGTGCCGCCAAGGTTTAAGTACGGCGAATAATAAAAATAGCAGCGACAAATCCCTACAAACCTATGGTGTAAATCCAATCTGAATTAAAGAAAGTTTACTCCACATATTTTTGTTTTCAATAAAGAATATTTATATTTAAACAAGAATAGACCAAATTGGATCATATTTGTTCAGTTATCCTATTTTTGCGCAAGACCGTAAAACTTGAAAATGCAGTAGGAAGGCTTTGCCCAGCAGTGGGATGTTCGCTAACTGTAGCTGTAATTTAAATTTTTGAATTATACATAACATAAAAATCCCAAAGACAGACAGATGAATTTGTAAATACGAATATATGCGACAATTAATAATATTCATTTTATACTTTAGATGAAAATCCATAAATCTATACATATATAGTTATTAAAAAACCTATGTGTGTAAATATATTCTCTATGTGATAATTATAACAAAAATAAAACAAAAAACAAAATGGTTGCAAATTTTGCAAATGCGCAGTCGGTAGGATTCGAACCTACGCTCCCAGAGGGAATCTGATTTCTAGTCAGACGCCTTAACCGCTCGGCCACGACTGCTGATGTCTTCATAATGAATTTTCAGATTGTTTCAGCTACTGAAATTATTAAGTGAATACTTTCAATTCAAAGGCTACGTAAAATGATTTATACTGTGTAAAATATTTATTAGAAGGATTTTATTTTTATTTATATTTTCAAAATAATAATGCAGGTTTGAATTTATTAACCGATTTAAAAAAAATATCTCTCTTCACAATATATTCGTATCTTTATGAGATACAAATGCAAACTTTTTTGTATTTCTGTTGTTAGTGGTAACCCTGTGGTTACGCGCTCGCTTGGGAAACTAAGTGTAGCGGGTTCAAATCCCGGGTCTCGCACCTCTCATATATTGATAAGCAAATCGTTTCCAACATTTTATTTAATTTTACCACTTGTCTCACAGTGAAGGAAAACATCATACCAGCATGTTTGAGAGCACCTAGTAAGTTTTAGAAAGGTATGTGCAGTCCGCTAATCCGCATTTAGCTAGCGTGGTGGACGATGACCTGATCCCTCGAATTAACCAGTGGGACGTTAGAAGAGATCGAATTATACAATTTATAGAAAAATACTCTTGAATTAAAATGTCCCTAGCTTCTCCAATATGAAATACCCGTTTAGTTAAACGAAATGCAAGAATAACGTAAAAGCGGCATTTGGAATCAATTTATTCCATTCCCATAAGCAATAACAATAATATTAGAAGGCACTATCAAAACGACGGTTTACTTTAGTAATTTAATTTTGTTGAAAGGAGACATATAAAAGTAAAAATTGGCCGTAAAGAGAAATGGGTGAAATGGTGCTCGGTGCAAGAATACTTTCTTAAGTACGTACTTAGATTAGATTCATACAATAAATGTAAGTAATTGTTAAATTAATAAAGATATAGTTTTTTATCAGACTACTATTATGAAAGTGAAAGATTGTATGTATAACATATAGATGTTTTCTTACAGATGTTGTTGTTATGATGTAAATAGTATATTCCCAAAATATTTTTAGAGAATTAAAAATGACCCTGTATAATGCAAAGGATGTTTTTTTTTAAATCTTGCTCGTAGTTTTAGAGCTAAGCGCGTTTTGACGAGCAATAGCAAAAGCCGCCTAAGTCTATCCCATATACCGAAAGTTAGTAGGATCTTCATTACATCCGGTGTCATAATTCTGACATTTGTGTGAGGGTTTATATCAGTTCTCGAGTAAATTGTTTCCTATTAAATATTTTATTTTGTCGCTCATCTCGCTAATTACCAAAGAAAGCCACGTATTTGTTGGAATATAATAATTTTTAACATTATTATATTTAATGTTTGAAAACGAATAAATTCCACTTTTATCATAAATGCAAACGATCAAAAAAAGTAAGAAACACGTACGTGTGTATGTGTGTTTGTTATTTGTATAAAATTAAGTACATATATTATAATAAAATATACCAAAAGGTAGCGTTGTCTGTATATATAATATGTAATATAATAAATACAAAACGCACATAAGAGCGCACCCGAGAAAAGCGGGTATATGTTCCTAGTTTTTAATACTAGCCTGTTTGTACACAAAAATTAAAAGTTAACTAATTAAGTAGAAGTTAGGGATATAATTTTATTTTTAAATGGAAATGGGACCACTCTCGAGATTAAAGCATGTTCTTTATATTTTAAATAGGTTTATAACTGGCAACAAGCATATTATCCTTAGATAAACACAAAATGTACAGTAACATCCAAATGATAGCTTTATTTCATTGCTGGTTAGATCTTAGTTATTTTAAAAAATAGCCATGGCACAAATAGCCAATAGCATAGATAATAAATTCATTATCTATGAGGTATTCAATCTTATTACTTCACTAGCGACTCACCCTCGCTTCGCTCGGGTGCGTCCCTAGGATTGATTCCCCATACCAATTTTCATCCCCATTTTCACCTCCTTAAGATATGGTTTCCTGAATAAAAAATATTCAATGTCCTTCCCAGAGTCTTAAACTATCTTCTTACCTAAATTTCGTCTAAATCGGTCCAACAGTTTTTGAGTTTATTCGTTACAAACATACAGAAATACAAAGTTTTCTTTTTTATACCTGATAGGAGTGTAGATAGATTATTAATTTTACATAGACGTCGCCTTCAGGGAATATAGACTACACTGGCCAATTTCACTGACAATATTTTCCATCCTATATCATCATATTATCTACGTGGAAGAAATTATAATGCATGACTGCGTGCGCTAACAGATGGTTTATTTCTTCACCCCTGTAGGTATAAGACAGCAGATACGAGTACCTACGTATATAATTTTATAAATGAAGCTAATTTGAATTTAGCTATTTTTAACATCCCACTGTTGGAATTGAAAGATTTCAATACGAGCTGGATCAGGCCATAGATCAAATTCAAAATATTTTATTCAGCATTAAATTATTACAATTTTTTACTGAACGTCATGAGTCTACTACCAGTTCGGAAAGAAGAAGCCTCAGAAAATTACAATTTACAATATTTCTATTAAGTTGAAGTAGCCTGGAGGCGATCATTTCATTCCCAAGGTGTGCCATCTTCTATAAAATCATTTATTGTATACTCAGACCAATAAAAAAGTATTTATTGGTCTGAGATTGTATATTAGCATTTAGCACACAAATGTTTTATAACCATTTTTTTGAATTTTCCATAAAAAGAATTACTGACACTGTGTAGACGAGTCAGTCTACCATACTACCGGTTGGAGGACTTCATCTGTCTTTTGAAATTACAACCTTGCTTCATACATACAGGTTTCTTCACGATGTTTTCCTTCATCTTACGTCGAGTTTTTTTACATGACGATAATTTATTAAATGAGCATCATTTGACATTGTTTGTTTTTTCTTAACGCGCAAACAGCTAATAGGATTTGGATCAAATTTAATACACAGATGGACTTTGACCTGGAGTAGCACATAGGCTCCTTTTAAACATCTAGGAATGAACTCGAAAAGGTCGTTAGTATACATATAAATTACTAGCGGCTCACCCTTGTTTGCTTCGGGTTCGTCCCTAGACAAAAACTAATCTATACCACGGTAACCGTATATTTCCGGTATAAAAAGTAATTTATATGCTATTTCAGACTATAATCTATCTCTGTACCAAATTTCATCCAAAACTGTTCAGCCGTTCTGGCGTGAGAGAGTAACATCCATCCATCCTCAAAAACTTTCATATTTATAATATTTTCATATTTATAAGATTTTTTTTGCCAAAACTAACACCATTATGGAGACAATCTGGGTCGCTTTATTAGTTAAATTTCTTACCAATCCCTTCATAAAGAGAGCGAGATGACAGAAAAGTTCTATTTCTACTCGTTTATTGGAAGTCTTGTAATTGAAGCTACCTATATTAAAGTTGCATTTAGAACCTTATCTATAAGAATTAAAGTCCATATTCAATTAACATTTTAACTTAACCAACAAAAACTCTGTATTATGATTTATTCGCCTGTCAAACCCTGACAATCTAAAGGAAATCGTCACAAATTGTTCCACAGTAATGACTCTTAGATTAATTTGATTAGTTTAGAAGTTAGAACTTTATATATAGGCATAATGGATGCGGTTTCTAAATATAGATTGTACATTTAAAATAGATATTACTCGTTAGACCTAAAATACATATACATATATGTATATATATATATATATATATATATATATATAGTTTATGAAAATTGTATAATACAAAGGCAGTGGTAGCCCAGCGGTAACGCGCTCGCTTAGGAAACCGAGTGAAGCGGGTTCAAATCCTGGGTCTCGCACCTCTGATATTTTCATGTGCGAATCATTTCTAACATGATTACCACTTGCTGTACGGTGAAGGAAAACATCATGAGGAAACTGCGTGTCTGAGAGAGCCTAGCAAGTTTTCGTAAGACAATTGTGATGTCCGCCAATCCGTACTTGGCCAGCGTGGTGGACTATGGCCTGATCCCCCTTGTATTGAAGGGAGGCCCGTGCCCAGCAGTGGGACGTTAAAACGGGTTTAATAGAATAATAAAAAATATTGGTAAATTTAGGTAAGGTAAATAAGGTATACTTTCATATAATATGTATGTAGCAAGACTCACAGCAAGTACAAAACATTATATGTATGTCTGCGACTGCATAGATATGTTCTTTTGTCAATTTGTTTTCATCTTTTTAGTTTTATATTTTTTTTTTATTTGCACCTTTTGTAGTTTTGGTGTTTTCAGAAATTTAGACTTTTATTTAAAAATGTCTCATTCACTCGATATATTTGGAACATTTTTTTATAAATAAACACAATTTGGCGCCATTTTAATTTTTAATAATGTCTTTATACCTTCTGATACTTGTGATTTCAAGACGAATCTCATGACGTATGAATCATCAAAATCGGTTTAGCCGTTAGTAATTACGAGGGAACGTATTAGAATAGGACATACATACATACAGTTTAAACACATAACTCTCCTTTGGGCTTCGCCGCTGTCGGGTAAATATAAAGGTTACGTAACTTTAATTTAACTTTTATTTGCTCTCTCCTTAGACGTTTTATGACTCAAAGAGCACAAGTTACTTGTGGCAAAGTAGATATGCATTTTTATGCGATAAAATTCTATATCAAAGAATTTATTTCTTAGATAATACTTTGAATTATTAATTTTAAAAGTATACTAATATGTAAAACCTACGAATTTGGTTTTTGGTAATCTAAACGCGAACGGAGCCGCGGGCAATGCTACTTTTAAATAAATTATTGTACAATTTTTGAGTATAAAATATGAATAATAAATATATATTGTTGGATTTTTTAAGCATTACTCTCATCTTCCCCTTGAAAAAGATATGCCATAATATTCGCTTATTTTTTTTTCTTTATTATAATAAAATCCCCTGTTTTTATTTAATAATATTTATTTACTTTTCACTCAATATACAAATTGTCGTTTGTATACTTTTTAAAACATTATCGTTTGGCTTCATCTTTAGTTCTGTGACACTCTATCTATATTAGTCTGAGCAATGAACATATTCCCAAAATAACAAACAGTATTATAGTTATAGTATAAAGATATGAAATTTCAAATAATATTTTAAAGTTACTCATTATGATAGCAAAGCAGATATTTTGGTACATTTTATTTGTTTGTTGAAGCAACCAGAATTCTGCAGTATACCTCGTAAATAGTAGTTAAAGCGACACACTTGTCAGATGCATTCTTTAAAAGAATTTATGGTGATACGTTTGGTTAGAATTTAAATTTTAGTTTTGAATTTCATTTGTATTATATAAGATTGTATTTAAGGAAAGATTTGTAGAGCTTTTTAGTTTTAATTTGAAAGTTGTCGCCCTCTAATAAAAGTTTGGAGATAGTGACGATTGGGAAAGAATATGTGTTAGGTACACATTCTTTACTTGACATCACTATACATATCTTCCTACCGTCACATCCTAAACTCCCTCGATATTCCTTTACCTGGAGGTAGTACACAAAAAAGCTTCAACGGCCGCGTACGGCGATGGGACGAGCTCCGCATTCTCCCCATCAAATTTAAGACTACGCGTCAAAGTTATCGTGCGAAACGCAATAAACTATCTTATTTTACAATTACAAACTTTAAGCAAATCACCCGGTGTTGTGTGAAAGTGATTGGTGTACGAAACGCGACTTAAGAACCCACGCGGGACAACGGCGAACCAGGTAGTCCATCCACCCTTTCTATCTTTACCCAACATCCCTTTTATGGTCCTTCGAGCCGGATATCCTTTAGTAATCAAACCTCATTTTAAATAAATCATCCTTATTTCCATCAAAAAACATTACATATATACCTACAAATAATATACATCTAATTTTTACATTTCGCTTGACGCCATATTGCATACGTAAAATTAACAATTTCATATTGGCATCACTGTTTCATTCCGGATTGCGAATCGGTCAACCGTCAATGTCAAATAGTGTCTTGTCATTTGTCACTTCTTACTTGTCATTTGTCAAATTGTCACATTTGTTTACATTTTGCATACTATCATACTATATTAGTAATTTGTAATTTGTATATTGTACAATACGTAATTAAAATATATAACGATCAACGATGTCTGACCTCAAAATGCATTTAGTAAAATATGAAATAGCACTAAATCATATAAAGCAGTTATATGATTTGGGTGGTAACATTATTAATAAACCTTCTGTAAACATGAAGGAAAAGCAACAGTTTCTTGTACGGTTTAAGGATATAGAAAGATATCGGCAGCAAATGGAGGAGTCTTTCTCATTTTTAATAGCAAATATCGATTCTTTTGGCGAAGATAAGCGTAGCGAAATTGAAAAGAATTATAATATTTCAAATGACATGCTTTACTCAATACAAGTGTATCATACTACTTTATTCGAGTCAAAATCTAGTGCAAATTGTGATACACAAGTAATTCCAGTGCCTAGCTGCGAGTTTCATTTACCTAAAATATCATTAACTAGATTCTCAGGTGCTCATATAGAATGGCCAAATTTTATTTCTATTTTCAACAGTTTAATTCATAATAACAAAAAGTTAAGTGAAATTGAAAAAATGCATTATTTACTGAGTGTATTAGACAAGGAGCCTTTATCTCTTATCAAAAACTTAACTATATCTAATGAAAACTATAATATTGCATACAAATTGTTGGCTGAGCGATATGAAAACAAAAGAGTCATAGCGGACAAGTATGTTGAGTCTATTCTTAACTTACCTAACCTTACACAAATACATTTTAAGTCTTTAAACAAGTTTTTAAACACTATTAAAGAAAATACAAATGCTTTAACTGCTTTAGAGTTTAATGTGAAGTCATGGAGTTTCTTATTAGTACATATATTACTAAGAAAGATTCCTATTGAATTTAGAAGTAAATTTGAGTCACAAATTAATCCCATAAATATTCCCACATTTGATGATTTTATACAATTTTTAGAAATTCAATTGAGAATATTAGAAAACATTTCAGGTTCAACTTCTCATACAAAAACTAATACACATAACTCATTAAATATTATTGAAGAGAAACCTAAATTAAATTATATTGCAAATTATTCTTGCCCTTGTTGCCAGAATAAGCACAGCATATATAACTGTTTAAAATTTAATGCTATGACTCAGGAACAAAGAAAATCTTTTGTTATTCAACATAAACTTTGCTTTAACTGCTTGAGACCACATCATGTTTCAAAATGTACTTCTAGAAGTGTATGTCAGATATGTCATGGCCATCATCACACAAAATTGCACATTTCAAAGGCCTCAGCTGATAATAATTATACTCAGCATGCATTAGCTCCTAATAGCAATGAAGCTGCTGTGTCGACTACTAGTTCCGCAGTCCAACTTCAAACTTTACATGGTGCCGATGGTGCATCCACTATGCTTCTTGGTACAGCCCTCGTAGGAATTTTAGATGTAAATGGTTATACTCACATTGCTCGCGCATTAATTGATTGTGGCTCTCAGGTGTCTATTATTACAGAAAATTTAGCTCAAAAATTGAAACTTCATCGAACTCAATCTTCATCAATTTTTGGTTTAGGTGCAGCATCCCCTCAGCAAACTCTAGGCAGGGTAACATGTCATATTAAACCTCTGATAAATGCTTCTAAAACATTAACTTCCAATTTTATTGTTTTGAGGCGCATTACAAATAATCTGCCATCAGTTCAAGTTAACAAATCAGTTTTAAATCTATGTAGCAATTTAGTATTAGCAGACAAAAGTTTTATCATTCCTGGACAAGTCGACCTGCTCTTGGGCATTGACTTGTATGAACAGATCCTTGATGGTAGAAGGTTCAGTCTAGGTGACAACATGCCTACTGCCTACTCTTCTATCTTTGGATGGGTAATTATGGGCAAAGCTCCCGCAGCATCGTCACACGTTCAAGATGTGATGTCGATGGCCTGCACATTTGACCTCAATCTTGCACTTACAAGGTTCTGGGAAGCAGAAGAGTTCTCCAGTCAACCTATTCAAGATCCTGAGAATGTTCTATGCGAAAAACACTTTTGCGAAACGCATCGTAGAGACGACACTGGTCGTTTTCAAGTTCGTCTTCCCTTCAAGGTGAATCACAAGCCTTTTGGGGACACACGTATCAATGCCCTGAAACGCTTCTATAATTTGGAACGTAAGCTTATCAGGGATCCGCGCTTGCGTGAACTCTATGTAGAGTTTATGCGAGACTATCTTAGTTCGGGTGATATGCGTGAAGCTTCTTGCTCTGACGCAAGTTAGCGATACTACATTCCGCATCATGGTGTTCTGCGCGAATCTAGTAGCACGACTAAGCTTCGTGCAGTTTTTGACGCTTCGGCTTCCAGCTCAACCGGTGTTTCGTTAAATCAGGTCCTAATGACAGGGCCTAAATTGCAAAGAAATATTGAAGATATTATTATGCGCTTCAGGATTCACAAGATCGTCTTCACCTGTGACATCAAACAAATGTACCGTCAGGTGCGCATGGACGATGCTGACTGCAAATATCAAACCATATTCTGGCGCGAATCTCCTGACCAACCTCTTAAGGAATACGAGCTTACCACTGTTACCTACGGTGTTTCAAGCTCTGCCTTCCAAGCAATCCGTGTTATACACGAGCTTGCTTCTCTTAATTCAAATCAACATCCAGAAGCTTCTCAAGTGCTGCTAAACGACACTTTCGTCGATGATATCGTCAGCGGGTGTGATTCCGTGGAATCTGCTAGGGAATTACAGCAGGTACTGGTCAGTATCCTATCTCAGGGCGGTTTTCTCTTGCGTAAGTGGTCGAGTAACTGTAAGGAATTCATAAGCGACGTTCCTGCTGATCATTGCGAGCAGCCCTATCTGTTTGAACATCACTGCGATAACATATTTAAAGTCTTAGGCATGGCTTGGAGTGCTTCTAATGATAGTTTTATTTATCGGGTTTCAGATATGAACAATACACTCACCATGCGAGGCATACTTTCTAATATAGCCCGACTTTATGACCCTTGCGGTTTTCTAGCACCTGTAACCTTCTATGCGAAACATGTTATGCAGAGGCTCTGGGTTCTCAAATGTGTTTGGGACGATTCTCTACCTTCTGATATTCAAAAGGCTTGGCTATCTTTTATGTCAAATTTTCATCATCTTAACAAAATTGTTATTCCACGCTGGGTACTCACTGATCAACTAAGCGATTGTGAACTCCACGGTTTCAGTGATGCTTCCGAACGCGGGTACGCAGCTTGCGTCTACCTGCGCGTCAAAAATTCTCATGGTAAAACTTCGGCCCAACTAATGTTGGCGAAGTCTCGAGTTGCTCCTCTCAAGCAAAAGCTCACGATTCCCAAATTGGAATTGTGCGGCGCACATCTTCTCGCTCGCTTACTTGAGCATATTATCAAAACTCTAAAACATAAAATTAAAATCAGCAGCACAGTGGCCTGGTGTGATTCCAGCATTGTGCTCACATGGCTTAAATCTTCTCCTCATACTTTAGAAACGTTTGAAGGAAATCGAGTGTCCCAAATTCAAGCTCTGATACCAAGAGCTATTTGGAGATACGTTCCATCATCACTAAATCCTGCTGATGCCGCTAGTCGAGGTCTCTACCCCTCTGAACTAGCTAAAACCATCTTGTGGTGGTCTCCACCTTGGCTTGAAGGTGATTCTTCGACATGGCCTGGAGACACACCTACGTTGAGCCAAGCGAATTTACCTGGTCTGAAATTACCATCCCCTATATCACACATTGCTAAGGTTAGCGTCGATTTACCTTTCTTGCACAAATTCAGTTCCCTTCACAAGCTACAGGCTGTTGTAGCTTGGTGTAAGCGATTTTTGCATAATTCACGCAATCCAACTAAGCGACACACGGGATCACTATCTGTTTCCGAATTGAACGATAGTTTGAATACCATTATATCAACTATACAGTCGGAAGAATTTTCTTCAACAATTTCGTTGTTGCGTAATGGGAAACCTCTCAAAGATAGCCTTCGACGTCTTAATCCATTTCTTGACTCACAAAATTTGCTGAGAGTAGGTGGTCGGATTGTAAACTCATCTTTATCATTTAACGCTAAACATCCACTTTTGCTTCCGAAGGCACATCACGTTACTCGCTTGCTCATTGATCATTATCACCGGGCATTCCTACACCCTGGTGTCAATACTCTTTTAAATCTACTGCAACGTAAATTTTGGATTTTATCAGCACGCCGTGCAATCCGTCGGCAAATATTTCAATGTCAACATTGCTATAGACTACGTCCCAAGGCGACTGAACCTTTCATGAGTGATTTACCTCCTTCTCGAGTCACATCTTGCCGACCCTTTCAAAGAGTTGGAGTGGATTTTGCAGGTCCTTTTCTTCTGAAAACCTCGCGACTGCGCAACACTCGATCTGTTAAGGCATATTTATGTTTATGGATTTGTTTCACCACCAAAGCTGTCCACTTGGAACTGGTTTCCGAGCTGTCGACAGACGCCTTTTTAGCTTGCTTTGATCGCTTCGCATCGCGAAGGGGTCTTCCCACCGATGTTTACAGTGACTGTGGTACCAACTTTGTTGGAGCTAACAACTACTTGAAAGAAGTTACACAATTACTCAAAAACTCGCATGATGACATAAAACATTCATTAGCCAGTCGACAAATTGTATGGCATTTTAATCCTCCTGCCAGTCCACATATGCGCGGTTTATGGGAGAGCGCGATTAAATCTGCAAAACTTATTCTTCTTCGTGTTATAGGCAATCGCTCACTTCTCTTTGAAGAGCTCATCACTGTTTTTAGCAAAATAGAAGCCGCGTTGAATTCTCGACCGTTATATCCCCTAAGTAGCGATCCTAACGATCTAGAAGTCTTAACGCCCGGCCACTTCATCATCGGTCAGCCGCTATTGGCTTTGCCTGAGCAAGACTTGGAGCAGATAAATTTTAATACTCTCAAACGATGGCAGCTTTTGCGTCAGATTACTCAGCACTTCTGGAGGCGTTGGCAAGCTGAGTACCTACATACTCTACAGCAGCGACCTAAATGGCTTGCCAAGATTTCAAATTTTCAAGTTGGTGATTTAGTTCTTATCAAAGACCCCAACTTGCCACCGCTTCACTGGAAGAAAGCTCGTGTGACTCGCATTTGCCCGGGTTCTGACGGCACTGTTCGCGTCGTAGAATTAAAAACTTCTACTGGCACTCTACTTAGACCAGTAGTCAAGCTTTGCCCTTTGCTGCCATCTTTCAATTAATAAAAACAATACTTATTTTTTTTGTTTAGGTAGTAGTAATAGCTTTAGTTTTTAGTAAGTAACATATATTTTTTTTTTTGCTCTTTTGTTTACGTCAACCTTTTAGCAAATTTCAAAGGGGTTCGTTCAAATGAAAGAGCTAAGCCGCTCTTTGGGGGGCGGTATGTTAGGTACACATTCTTTACTTGACATCACTATACATATCTTCCTACCGTCACATCCTAAACTCCCTCGATATTCCTTTACCTGGAGGTAGTACACAAAAAAGCTTCAACGGCCGCGTACGGCGATGGGACGAGCTCCGCATTCTCCCCATCAAATTTAAGACTACGCGTCAAAGTTATCGTGCGAAACGCAATAAACTATCTTATTTTACAATTACAAACTTTAAGCAAATCACCCGGTGTTGTGTGAAAGTGATTGGTGTACGAAACGCGACTTAAGAACCCACGCGGGACAACGGCGAACCAGGTAGTCCATCCACCCTTTCTATCTTTACCCAACAATATGATAAACTGAATATAATGATAAAAGTGAAAAATAAAAACAAAACTATCCCACGGGAATTGTGCATTTTTCGAGATTAAAATGACCTATGTGCTATTCCAGACTATAATCTATTTCTGTGCCAAATTTCATCCAGATCCGTTCAGCAGTTTCGGCGTGATTGAGTAATAAACATCCATCCATCCAAACTTCCACATTTATAATAGTAAAAATTTGAAACATGTAATGACAAGAAGTGTATCTCAACTATACGTGAGTAACTCGTGTACAATGCAAGAAATCATCATTTTTCAAGTGTCCATCTTTAATTTCCCATATCAGTACCCTGGCTCGTAAGAATATTGATTAGCCAGCATCTTAAATTAAAATGCTAAATGCTGTACCGAAAAATGTCAAATATCTTGTTGAGAAAAACCTCTTATCTTTAATAGAGTTCGTGATGAGGACCCAAGACATAGCATTCCATCGAAGATTGGTATTTTTATTTTCCCACACCCTCATTGGTATCTTCTATTTGAATATAAGCCATTATGAAAAATAAAAATATTTTTCGTTATTCGATCATTCATACAATTTAGCATATTTAAAAACGTATTCCTTATTTTATTTCATATTTGAGATTTATAGATCACTAGCATTGCCCGTGGCTCCGCCCGCGTTCAGATGACCAAAAACCAAGTTGTTAGGTTTTACATATTATTATACTCTTACATTGCAGTTTTTGTATAGCAAAAACATCTCTGTTGGGAGTTACCATAAAAAACGTAACGTAGACGTAAAAAAGCAACAACTTTTAATTTCCACCTCTTATCATAATTATGATCTCAAGAAAATAATTTTCGTCAGCCGAGCTTGAGTATTTGTGGATAATCTTCTGTAAATTGTTTTGTTTTTTAACCACCAACGCAGAAAAGAACGGGGTGTTACAAATTTGACGCGTCCGTGTGTGTGTGGCATCGTAGCTCCCGAATGGATGAACCGATTTTGATTTTTTTTGTTTGAAAGGTGAATTACATATTCTTTCACAACTCTCTCAATATGGATATCAAATGAAAGGGCTTGACTATTAGAATACTATACACTATGATAAATTTCAAATCCAAGATGGCTGCTACCACAAAATGGCGAATTACATTTCGGTTTTTTTTTATTTTTAATTTAATTTTATATCATCTAGTTCTCATTTTCCCCTAATAGTTTAATTGCGAAACTTTGTGAGTGTATGGATGTTTGTTACTTTTACATGCCGTAAGGACTTAACAAATTTGAGTGAAATTCGAAATAAAGATATTTTGTATCCTAGATAAAAATATTATAAGCACTACTAAGTAAAAAGTATCGATAGAAAGTACTTATCGACACTTTTTACCCAATAAATGACATCGATTTTTTCTGTTTTAAATGTTTTGTCAAACTTTCCTATTCATCTTCACTTGGGGCTGGACTGATGTGTCTAGCCAATTGACAGCTATATGGGTTTTCCCAAGAAACTAAAAGAGGCATTGCTTCTTGCTTGTCTTACAAATAAATAATATAATTATTGAAGAGTTTTTTACTAAAAGCATATGAAAGTAGTATATACGGTACTTATGAGAAAATTTTTATTTTTTTATTTTTTTCCCGTCTGTCTATCTGTTTGTTACGGCTAATCTGAAACGGCCGAACCATGTGATGTTATAAGCAGTAACTTATAGGCTACTTTTATTTTAGAAAAAGAATTAGGTTTCCGGCCAAGAAAATGAAAACCAATAAATTTAAAATTGTAAAATAAACATGAATAATACTTTGTAATTTTAATTAAAATTTTTATTATTTAACTACTTTTATCTATTTGAGAATGATTAATAAAATTCATCACGGACAGAAATCAAACCTGCGAATTTCACTCCACAATAAAACACAGATAACTACTTCATAAATCGTCACTGAAAAAATAAAACTGGTAGAAATTTTCAATTTGGAATAAAAACGAATTTTCCATTTTAAAGAAGATTATACAATGTGTTTAATTTGTATTTTCAATTCAAACCGTGCTTTGCATTCCGCTATTGGTCTCATCGACGTGCACTAAAGTTGCAGCTTTCAGATCATCTCGAAATCTAATAATGTGGATTGTGGATTGTCTATACGTCTACGAGTACGTGAAATTCCGGCTTATAACAACTAGTACTATCTACATATTATATGCCTTCGATTATAATGGAAGGGGGCAGGGAAAGGGGGGGGGAGGGGTATATCATTCTAGATTTCTCCTCTATTCTTCCCCCTTCTAATCTCTTTCTCTCTTTATTTTTTTTCTGTTCTACTACTAAGTACTTCTTTCTAACTCTCTCCTTATGTAAAAAAATCGCCCGTTTGATAATGTTTTCATCCCTTTGTTACAAGAATCATTAACATTATTGATTTTCGTAATTTGATTAAGAGAGTTAGAGAGGACACCGAATTTGAAATTATTTATGACTTGATATATATAATTATATAGCCAGTACCTTTTACATAAGAACAGACACAAGATATTATATGGTCTAAGGTTTTACTATTTAGCTACGAGACTCTGAATGCTCTAAGAAGCTTAAATAGATCTTATTATTTAACTTAAAGTACTTGCAATTCAAATTTCCTTCCATATAAATGAGTTTTATCGTAAATATGTCTAAAATGTAAAAAGCTTAGAGAGAAAAATCGACCAATTTCTATCCACCTTAAACCGTAAACACTTAGAGGGCTATAAAACTGCACAGATGTTCCAGATTTATGCCTCCAGTACATCGCCCATTTCACTTGTTTTATGTTCTGAGTTACACGAGTGTACATAAGTTGAAAATATTTATTTAGTTTTAGGTTTTTATGGAATAATCTATTGTTAACGTTTTACCGACTGTAGAAAATGAGGAGGTATATTTTTTAATCGTAGATTCCTTTTTACCTGACTGCGGCGAAGGTCAAAGAAGGGTTTTGTGTTTGACCTGTATGTATGTATGTATGTACGTTATATGTCCGATTTTATGTTCCCTCGTAATTACTAAGCGGCTTAATCGATTTTAATGATTCATACGTCATTCGATTCGTCTTAATATAAGTGTCATAGGCTATATACACACTATTTAAAATCAAATAGCGGACCTAGACGCCAATTTTTCTGTCTTGAAAAAACAATTTCGTCCGAATCAATCGAGTGTGGTATGAAAATAGAGGTTTTTAAGTGGTGATTACAAAAATAATATATACAACACATGTCTAAGAGTAATTTAGAATAAGAAATTGTGAAATAAAACTAAAAATATCTAACTGACCTATACTAAAAAGCTGTAAACAAAACTAATTACAATAAAAACTTAAAAAAAAACAATACAAAGCAAAGCTAATTTAGATATATATAAATACATCACAAATTTACATATTATTTTTTAACTATAATAATTAGAGTTCATACTTTTACATACCTATGTATTTACCTATTAGATATTCATATCTTAAAGTATTGCTGGCTGGCACCGACTTCGGAAATATCTGATTATAGCAGTCCAAGTAGTACTTTTGTAATATTTTGGGATTTCATAAATTCAATCACAATTGAAGCAGTGGTAACCCAATTGTAACGCGCTCGCTTGGGAAACCGAGTGAAGCCTTTTCAAATCCTGGGTCTCGCACCTCTGATATTTTCATGTGCGTTTCATTTCCAACATGATTACCACTTGTCTTACGGCGAAGGAAAACATCGTGAGGAAACCTGCATGTCTGAGACAATCTAGCAAGTTTTCGAAAGACATGTGAAGTCCGCTAACCTGCACTTGGCCAGTGTGGTGGACTATGGCCTGATCCTCCGTCGTGTTGAAGGGAGGCCCGAGACCAGCAATGGGACATTAAAGAGGGCTGAATATAATACAATCACAATTTTTACGTACAAATAAAATACTTTTTAATGAATTTAACTTATTTATATATTATATTTTCTCTTTTCGAACATATTAAAACAGGTTGTGATCACGAAAATACTGAGCCACCTTAATCTATACATTGGAAAGGCAGCGAAGTGATCCGTGATGATGGAATAGCACTCTCGACTCACGCATTTGTCAAATTGCGACCAATTGATTGGCAGCGAGTGCTTTTTACTACTTTTGTTTCAATTTCATGTTGATTTTTATGTTAGGATATTGTATGGCTTAGAATAATTATAATCTAATGTTTTCTTACTAAGTAGTGGTAGCCCAATGGTAACACGCCCGCTTGGGCAACCGAGTGATGCGGGTTCAGTTCCCAGGTCTCGCACCTGTTATATTTTCATGTGCAAATTATTTCTGACTTGATTATCACTTGTTTTACAGTGGAGGAAAACATCGTGAGGAAACCTGGATTTCTGAAAGAATCTAGCAAGATTTCGAAAGACATGAATTCCACCAACCCGTACTCGGCCAGTGTGGTGAACTATGGCCTGATCCCACTCGTATTGAAGGCCCGTGCCCAGCAGTAGGATACTAAAAAAAATTAGCTGGATACAATTTTCGTTTTTGTAGATATGAACAGGCTGGATATGTATATCTATTACCTTAGACTAAAGAATTATACAGAGAGAGCCCGCCAAAAGACTGCCAAAATCAAAAATTGAAGCTTTTCTGCTTATGATATTCTCAATCTTGCCATACAGATAGTTTACTTTCTTAAAAGAATAAGTGATTTTTTTATAAAGGTATACAATTATATATGTAATAAAAGTTCTCAAAAGTTGTAAATTATATGTATAAATTTACAACTTTTGAGAAGAAAATATAAATAATATTGAATAATAAGAATAATATTATATTATTTTGTACCTTTTAAACATTAGAATTTCCCCTTGAAGGATTTTTTTTCTAAGTAAAATCCGTTAGCTATTTTTATTTATTAAAATTTTATTAACCTACACAGTAATAAGTATTTTGTTAAAAACAAAAAATTTTGGCTTCGTGTTTAGTTCTATGTCACGGTGCATTTTTCTTAGTCGGAGGTATATGTATATGGTAAGTCAGGGAGAATTGCCTATAGTTTAAAAAAATGATCAATCTGCACATAAGATATTTTTTGGAAAATCTTTTTAAAATAAACATTATTATCGATGCAGAGGCCGAATCTATGGTTTTTAGAATTTTTGTCTTTCTGTTTGTTACCGCATCACAGAAAAACCACTGGAGGGATTTTGATAAAATTTGGCATGTTGATAGCTGGTTATCCGTGTCAACATATAGGATACTTTTCACCGCGGAAAAATATCTTATTTCTGAAAAAAAATACAAAAACTGCAATGTAAGAGTGTACTAATATGTAAAACCTAAGAATTTGGTTTTTGGTCATCTAAACGCGAGCGGAGCCGCGGACAATGCTAGTTAATTATATATGTAAGATACTACATAAAATATGCACAGTTTATTTTAATTCAATGTTTATTTATGCCATTCAGATTAAATTTGGAACTATTGTGCAATATATTACATATGATATGTACATACATAACTACATACATACATACATATATGTACATAAAACCTATAATATATAAAAACGTTTTAAATAGAGTATATTTTATTAAAATAATAAACAAGCATAGAAAACAGTATATTGTACAGAATAAACTAAATTACAATAAGTAATAGCTATGGTAATTAACCATGTACGATAAGTTATCTATATTAGCATATTAATTGAACACTCAATTTGATTACTTACTAGATAGCTATGTCATTAAGAGTTATCGTCTTTCATTTTCTTAGGTTTATTGTTAGATACTGCACTAAGTATATTAGATGCACTAAATATATAATTTATTAGATATATGTATGTTTTGTATGTGTTTAGCCCTTTTTAACGTCCCACTGCTGGACACCTTTAATAATTACGAGGTGGATCAGGCAATAGTCCACTACATTGGCCAAGTGCGGGTTGGTGAACTTCACATGTTTTTCGAAAACTTGCTAGGCTCTCTCGGATATGTAGGTTTCCTCACGATGTTTTTTTTAAACGAAAGACAAATAGTAATCATGTTGGAAATGATTCACACATGACAATATCGAAGGTGCGAGACCCAGGATTTGAACGCGTTTCACTGCCTTAATTTTATTATTAAGTAGATGTTTTAATATTATTAGTTTGTTCGTCCATGTTAACGAATAACACGAAAATATTTTTCATACTAATATGTATACCAATATATATATTCTATATGGACCAATTTTCATGGAAATCGACTAAACGTTGTAAAAAATTATTGATTGATGTGACTCAGTGTCACTGTATGGCAGGTTACAGAAAAATGGATATCATAACATTCAATATAAAAACTCAAACCTCTTAAGTTAAAATTGAAAAAAAAACTTCTTACTGCTTCCTCAATTCTCCAAGAATCCTGGATTCTTGTCGTATATATACTTAGCTCCATGAAATACTGTATTGATATTTTGTTATTAATTCAGGAGTATTAATTCAAAAGTCTATTTTGAAGTCAGTGTAAGGCACACAACTTCAAAATCATTTGTCTACTTTGTTTTTGAAGTCAATCAAAAAAGTTTCATCAAGTTCATGGAGAAAGTCGTAAGATTGGCCACACACGATAGAGTAGATCTGTATAGTTTTACCTGTACAGCGAAACTCTACATATAAGCCTGAAAAAACAGATGAAATACAGTTAACTACTACTCACGCTTCACTTTATACCAGTTAACTGTTCTTTGCATCTTCGCAGCATCCAAAGTAGGTATATATGAGCATCTTAAGCTGTCTAGTTTTTATGGTCGCTTAAATTCTGGTGCCGTGCAATGCCATATGAAAAATTTCATTTTCTTTATAAGTACAGACTATTATATTCACATAATATTTATATATATGAGAGAAATATTTAAATATCTCGTTTAATGCCTTTGTGGAGCATTATTTAATGGAAAGAAAACATATTAAATTATCCAATAATATGTTATTTATACCGACCGAGATCAAACCTAAAGTGAGTTATGTGTTTGAACTGTATGTATGTACGTCCGATCTATGTTTCCTCATAATTATTAAACACTTTAACAAATTTTAATTATTAATACGTCGTTAGTTTCGCATAATACCTACTATGCTCCTTCGCCAACTTGTTCCCATATTTTTAGTTCGCTTTTTATGCTGTCGTGATTTTTATTTTTATAATTTAGTTTTATTTTACAGCTTGTAAGTGGAGAATTATATATTTAGAGTTTTATTAAAAAAAAATGTCTTAAATTTCTTTTGAATATAAACCTACATAAGTTGTAAATGTAAAAATCTTTATTTTGATATACCCACTGGATAGGTTTGAAATAAAAAACATTTAAATACATGCATATCTGCCTGAAATCCGCCATTTTGATATTTAATAATATCCACATACCCTGCGACCCTATCGATATTAAGACGAAAATAACGACGTACGAATCGTCAAAATCGGTTCAGCCGTTAAAATAATTACGAGGGAACATAACATCTAACACATAACCCTCCTTTGAGTTATACCGCAATCAGGTAAAAATAAAAACAAAATAAAAATAATTATTTTAATTGTTAGATTTTTTATCAAAATATAAAAAAAAATAACTACAAAAATAAATTTAATAAAAACAATAACTAAAATAGATATCATTCAATAGAAGTATTTCCCCCACACACGTAGTCGAAGTAAAAAAACATATTATTTAATATCTGTTTAAAACGAAAGTAATATAACCAAGTAACCAGTATTAGTCAATAAACATTATGTTCAGGCAAAGGTTACAGAAAAATGAAGATGTGATTTATATTTTATTTATACTATATGGTAGCCCAGTGGTAACGCGCTCGCTTGGGAAACCGAGTGATGCGGGTTCAAATCCCGGGTCTCGCATCTCTGATATTTTCATGTGCGAATCATTTCTAGCATGATTACCACTTGCCTTACGGTGAAGGAAAACATCGTGAGGAAACCTGCATGTCTGAGAAAACTTAACAAGTTTTTAAAAGACATGTGAAGTCCGCCAAACCGCAGTTGGCCAGCGTGGTGGACTATGGCCTCATCCCTCTCGTATTGAAGGGAGGCCCGTGCCCAGCAGTGGGACGTTAAAAAAGGGCTGAATACATATAGTTTATGAATACCTACAATACGGGATTGGAAGTGAGGAATGTTTGAGTTTTTTTTTTGCTTCACAGGCTAAAAACTAATTGTATTCAAAATTTAAAAGCTCGTGTCTCTGCTAGGAGTTCATTAGAATTTAGATGATCGGTGAGTGAGTAGTGACAAAATGCAAAAATTTTGACCTGCAATAGTTCTTAAGCTGCAGGTTCAAATTGAATGTAATTTTGGAATCACTACATGGTAACTAAGTCGCTTCCCGCTGTCTGCCTGTCTCTATGTACTCTTAGATCTTTAAAACTACGCAACGGATTTTGATGCGGTTTTTTTAATAGATAGAGTAATTTAAGAGGAAGGTTTTTAAATATAACTTGTTAAGTCTTTGCATACATTGGTTAAAATATAACGATATTTGTCGAAGATGTCGGAAAAAAATAAGCCGTCTTGGAACTTTCAACGAAAACGCTGCCTAAACACTTTGAGATATAACAAAATAATGTATGGTGGAATTGTGTGTCTTATATAGGTCTACAGAAAAGTATGCAATCTAGTCTATCTTAAGGATAATGTACTATATCCATTTTAATTAAAAACGCACCTATATATATATATACATATATATAAATATATATATATATATATATATATATATATATATATATCATACAATAGTAAACTGTCTAGAAAATAGTAAGAGTTGGTAGTAATATAACATTTTAGCCGAAAAACCAACAAAAAAGCTGTAAAAATTTGTTAAAAGTAACAAAAAATTGCATATTAATTTAACTTCTTCACAGGTTTTGATTTTAATATATAATCTATACCTCATTAATCTCCATTTAACTTCGTAAACTTGTATTATAAGAAACATGTCGTGTTACATTTTAAGTAAAATTAATTAATTCAAAGCAAAGTACTTCCAAAACAACGTCAAAATTAATATAAAGTTATTTATTTCTTAACTAGATTGGGAAGGAAAATGGGTAATAAACTTGTTAACAAGTATAAGGTGTGCTCAAGTATGTATAATAAATTTATGTTTCTTTATAAATTGTCTGTATATTTTTGCTATCATTTTCTCTAAATTTCTTTACGGATTTTGATACAGTTTTCACTATTATTGTGTGTTGTGTTCAACCCTTTTTAACGTCCCACTGCTGGGCACGGCCCTTTATTACGAGGTTGATAGCGCCATAGTCTACCACGCTGGCCAAGTACCCGTGTTTTTGGAAAACTTGCAAGGTTATCTCAGACATGCTGGTTTCCTCACGATGTTTTCCTTCACCGTAAAGCAAGTGATAATCATGTCGGAATTTGAACCCGCTTCACTAGATTTCCTGAGTGAGCGTGTTACCACTAATTTACCACTGCCTCTTCACTATTATTAATATAGAATTATTTAAAAAAAAATGATGTTTTTTGATTGCAGTTATAGGAAGTAAAAATATATATAAAAGAAAGAAGTATATATATATATATATATATATATATATATATATATATATATATATATATATCAAAATTTTGTACTCAAGTTATCAAGCCATAGCAAAAGGCGAATCTCCAGTTTTAAAGTTAAATAAAAAAATACCTTTTATCAAATTTAATAGATGTATATTGTATAACCTACTTATATATCACAAGTATCCTAAGTACATATTATATATGAACATCCATTACTTGAGTGTTTAGAATTTAGCCACTTCCTACATATTAGTATGTAACCGCGAAATGGAAAGTGTGATTTATCTATTTTAAATCTTATCGCAATGGAATAGAGATAATTTTTGTATAATAATATTGTTTCGTATTTACAAAGTATCAATTTGGGTAACATTAGTTGCATTTGAACAGTATAAATCGTTGAATATTTCAGTAGTACTGGTAAATAATTTCATATGTTAGTAAAAACTAGCTTTTTTCCGCAACTTAGCTCGAGCAAGTATAAAATTCTATATCCCATCCTCATGATGCATTGATATCCTTACCTTTCATCATAATCTTTTCAGAGGTTTAAGCGTGAGAACGTAACAAACACACAGATAGATGCACCAATTTATATTATTATTAAATGTTCATTATAACATACTAATTCTTTGGAAAAAAATCTAGGGCAGCCGTTTTTCCTCTACCTTCTAAGACAATAGTCCGACCATAAAACGACTGAAAAACTGATGAGCGCTAATCTTATGTATCAGAGACAATCTACACTATAATATGAGGTAAACTTTTGTGAGTTTGCGACGTTGTAGGGGGTAATCTCTGGATCTACTGAACTGATTTAGATGAAATTTGGTAAGAAGATAGTTTGAGACACTGAAAAGGATATAGGATACTTTTTATCCCGAAAATAATCCCTCAAAGGGCTGAAAATGGGGATAAAAGTTTATATTGGGAAGCAAGGTAGTCCCTAGTAACTTTATAAAAGACAATCACATAATCGTAATATCAGTTAGCCAATAGAATAAATTATGAATATTCTAAATAAATCAAATCTTGGTGTAAGCTTCAATAATACTCAGATAGTCCTATCGATCTTATTTTTGTGTACGAAAAAACTAGCACAACCTTATTGTCATCGGACAATAAAACTTGACAAGTGAGATATATAGCCCAGAAACGACAGCTTTATTTATGTCCTGTCAACTCTTTGCTTCTTGTGATTTCTTAACAGAAAAAAAAACAAATTACAGCCCAACGCGGGACTTGAACCTGGATAATTTCAGTTAATACAACTCTACATAGCCTCTATACCCACTACTGCCTCGGTGGTGTAGTGGCTAGCATGTACGGCTACATACCCGGTGGTCCTGGGTTCGAGTTCCGGTACACGCACTGAACTATAATATCTCCTGCGCAGTTGGCTAGTCTCAATGAGATTGGCCGCCGTGACCGGAATCGGTCAGGAGAACATCATCATAGCCACTACACCAATGAGGCAGTTAAATAAAGATTTTACACGTAATATTGCCTAAGTTAATATATTCTCTCACATAAGCTCAAGACTTAGTAAAGACTTTTCTAACTATAAAACTATATTAGATGTACTTTAGCAACAGTTATAAAGAAACTTTGCACATATTTCATGCACTTTTTTCAAGCTTTTAGTACAACTTTTTTCTTATTTTGTTCTATCTCCAAAGTTTTATGGTAATTAAAACGTGCATAGGGTTTTCCTTAGTTCATCATTTTTATAGCTTTTCTGTTTTTTACTTTTCTTCAAACTCACGGTCGGTTAAAATAATGTTTCAGCATAATATTATAGAAAAAAATACTATTCATTTTTCGCAAGAAAATCACTACTAAAAACCAAAATTTCAAGTAGAAAACTTACGCGAAGTTGTAAAAAATCTGACATTTCGATAATCGGATAGTTTTTGGTGAAATATCTACAAATTTACGCTTTTCGGATTTTTCCTATAACTTATGCTAAGACATTGTTGACAAATTTCATGATTCTAGGTCAACGGGAAGTACTGAGGTTTAGCGATTATCAAAATATACAGCGTCTACGGCCAGTATCTTTTGATTGCGTTGACTTAGAAGTTTGATTTGATCACAGCTCCAAGGAATTGAAGACTAAAGTATTTAATATATTTTTATCTTCATAGCTCGACGTGTTCGGACAACGAAGTTCGCGACGGAGAACGAAGTGTTCCTATAAGGGTTCTTTTTACCTATGTATGTATGTTTGTTCCTATATTTATGGCATTCTAGAGACCAAACGCGTTGGCCGATTTTGATGATTCATACGCCGTTAGATTCGTCTTGATAACACGGGTGTTATAAGATATGAAAAATAGTAAAAAATTAAAATGGCGAATTTCAAGCGCCAATTTGTGTCTTTAAAAAAATATTCTGAACTAATTGAGTGGAGTATCAAAATAAAGGTTTTTAAGAGGCGATCACAAAAATATAAACAACTTATATGTTTAAAAAGTAATTTAGGATACAAATTTGCTAAATATTACTTTTAAATGTCTAATTGGCAAAAAATAAAAAGCTGTTAATAAAAAAATATATTAAAAAAATAAAAAAAACCCAACTGCATAAAAGCTAACTAAAAAGATGAAAACAAGTTGACGAAAGAATATAGTATTGATTTTTACAATACGTTTACACCATATAATCTCCGAAATTGCTGGACTGATTTTGATAGAACTTTCATTGGCAGATAGCTGTTGTTGGAGTTACGGCCTTCTTACATGCGTACATATTTACACACATTTTTTTATATTGTACAATTGATATGACGTAGATCTCAACAAACTTATTTTATTGAGTCTAATGTTCTATTTAATTATGGATTTGGTATATCCAGTACATACATTTTAATATATCATATTTTTATGTAAGCAGAAGTCATTTTTCAATTTTGTGCACTAAATATACTAAATACACACCCATGTAAAGCCATAAGCATGTACTAGTCTTTACTAGAATTATAGATACGAAAGGGTTAGAAATAATTTCACACATTTTCATTTTTGGTTCTCGACGTTTCGAATGCTTTACAGCAATCATGATCACGGGATAGACCTCTGTGACCACGACTGATACCACGGGATCTGAGACAAAGGAAGAGATGATTGCTCTACAGCATTCGAAACGTCGGAAACCAAAAATCTAAATAAATCTGCGACATAATCCGAAAATGTAGTTTTATTTAAAACTAGCACTGCCCGCGGCTCCGCCCGCGTTCATATGACCAAAAACTAAATTCTAGGTTTTACTAATATTAGTATATTCTTATAATGCAGTTTTTGTATTTTTTCTCAGAAATGAGATATTTTCCCGCGGTAAAAACTATCCTATATGTTGACCCGGATAATCTGCTATCACCATACCAAATTTCATCAATATCCCTTCAGTTGTTTTTCTGTGATGCGGTAACAGGCAGACAGACAGACGTACAGACAGACAGACAGACAAAAATTCTAAAAACTATAGATTCGGCTTCTGTATCTATAATAATGTCTATTTCAATAAGATATTCCAAAAAATATTTGATGTGCAGATTCGATTCAGATAAAATTTATTATATGTCAAATACAGATGTCAAATATTCGCCGAAATCTAAGAAAATAATAATTTCACATATTTATGAAGACCAGCTCACAATGACGATACAAGTTGATAATTGATAAGAAAACATATAAATAGTTAATCAAAAAGGTCATAAAAATTAACTCTATGTGTCTTTATATTTGAAATACCTAACAACAAGTTATTTGAATACGTAATAGAAAGACAAAAGTGTGATTTAGGTTAGAATGCTTTTTCAAATTCGTAACGTTTCTGTCCTGAACAAACTGAGATAAATGGTGGATGAAAAGTGATGAAAAGAATACCGCGTCCCTTTCAGTGAGATTTTAAATCTCAAATAACATTTTCAAGTAAAATGTTTCGAAGTTTATAAAGTATAAATGGAATTTAAAATGTTAATGTACATAATGTCTCCATACAAGACGTCTTACCTTACATAGATTTAATTTTTCAAATCTATAAAATATATAATAATAGCTTTATTTCTTTTTGCTCAAGACGTATATAAAAATTGTATATCATATTTTTTTTAGAATGGCTTACCTCTGTTAATCTTCACCCTTCACCACTGCTATATAACTTTAAATAAATACATATCATAAATATAAACACCCATGACTTGAGTACAAATAATTCATGCTCATCACATAAATGAACGCCGCCAGCGGGACTCGAACCCTCGACCGCTGGCACAGTAAGTAGCGTCGCTACAAACTGAGCCAAAAGGGTCATTCAAAGTCCACGACGTCCTCCGATTTATGTGAGGGCGTGTAGAACGGTAAATTCAGGCTATAAAGAAACGCTTATTACGCTGGTGTTTAATACTTCACAGTACAATAAGACATTTAATTTAAATTTGAAAATTGTTGATTTAAAAAATTTAGTTATTTTGAAAATATATTTTATTTTTGTAATGTTGAATCTACTGATTGTCATAAAAGCATCTGAGCTACGAGCATATGTTTGCACCTTTACATGAGATCTAAACCTAACGATTTCGAGTTACCTTTACATATAATAAATACAAAAATTGCAATGTAAGAGTATACTAATGTGTAAAACCTAAGAATTTGGTTTTTGGTCATCTGAACGCGGGCAGGGCTGCGGGCAATGCTAGTACGATACAGTGTAACGATCCTAAGCCTTAAGAAGAATAGCCAAACGCGAATTACACTCACATAGCTATACTAGTTCCATAATGTCACACCAAAGGACCATAAAAAGTTCATGTAATAACTACTTGCATATAAGTTATAAAATCTTTTTAAATGATATGTATATTTTTTTGAAGTTATACTTTTTTGGCACGTTTGGAAAAAGATATGAGAGAAAAAAAATTATGATGCGCGCTCACTTTTTAATTACACGTCCAAATTATAATTCTTCCGCTTTTATCTTTAGACTACGGAACTCTAAAACGGTAAAAATATTATTAAAAATTCAACACATTTTTTATATTTGTACCTGAATCACGCCAGACCAAGATTTGTTAGTATAAAAGATCCAGTTAAGCCACAATTTAATTGAATAAATTTCTTAAACGTTAGATTACAACGTGTATTTCTCGTAAAAATGAGAACACGATTTGTAATTTTCACCTGCTATCGTAATTGCAATCTTAAGGAAATTTTCTGTTGGGTTTGAGAGCTGTTGGACTTTCTCAAGAAATATTTAACTTGAAGGACCATTTCATCAAAGCTGTAGTACAATTAAAAGTAATTATACATACGTTTATATATAAAATATACAAAATCTATGATTTTTTTCTGTAAGAGTTTAATTTATTTTTGTTTTTAAATGGTCATATTATGTTTTATGGTTTCGTCTCTAGGTTGATCTCCATAAAAACTTTTATCCTCATTTTCACTCTCTTAAGGGATGATTTCTGGAATAAAAATATCCTATGTCCTTCACAGGGTCTCAAACTATCTTCAAACCAAATCTAAATCGGCCGTTATAAAGTAAAGATAATTATATTTTTGCTGTATAATGTTATATATTAGAAATCACTTTAAAATTAATTATATCACCCTCAAAAGTGTGCTTTGCTTTGTATCGGCTGGCACCGACTTCGAAAATATTTAATTAGGTATATATAGTAAATGAAAAGTACCAATCAGTTATTTTTTACTTTTCAGTGCTTTTTTTGAAGTCGGTTTAATTTTTTGTTAAAAAGTTTTTTATATTTGTTTACAGCATTTAAATTAAAGCTTCTTTTTTTAAATGTTTTTTTTTACAATTATTTTATTTTTTAATTATTCGTATTCTTCTCAGCAAACCTTTTCATTTAATATACTAGTATCATGGGGGTGCATAAAAAACATAGTCCGGTTAGCCTTTTGAGTCCGCCATATTGGATTTAGAATGACGTCACTAAACTAACCATGCTTTGTCATCCAAACTGAACGTGTATAAAATTATTAAATGTTTATATTTTATATGTTTTAAATAAAATTATTTGATTTAATTTAACTATGACAATTTTTATATGTTTTAAGCTTAGTTGCAAAATTTAAACCAAACGAACACACTAACATGGCAAGTTAAATAAAAGTTTGTAAAAATATAAGAAGTGAAACCGACGTTGGCTTTTGAAATCTATTTGCCTGTTTGTTTGTAGGTACATCACCCCTAAACTACTAATAATGATGAAATATTGTATGAGAAAAAAGAAATACTGACATTTTATAAGAAAATTCAGGCAAATAACTATAATATAAAATTATATATCAAATATAGCATATTAAATATAGATACCTAATGAAGAATTGTTAGAACTAAGCTAGGTCTAGTTGAGATGTACGGCTTGGCACTAACGCTTAAGACGGGGTGTAGACGGGCTTAAGGGTAGACAAAGATTCAAAGCCAATGATTTATTTCATAAACGAGTCTTAGCTTTCCTTCGAGAATATTCTACTGCGAATTATATTTATGGCTTTGATAATAATTTTGATATCTGATACAATGACGATCTGAATAATAAACTTGCTAGGCATTAATTCGATATAGTTATTTAAATTATGTATAACTAGCGACTCACCCTCGCATACAAACTTTACTTTCCCAAACAAACTTTCTGGGGATGAAAGTTTGTTTGGGAAAGTAAAGTTCTCACACCCTTAAGGGAGGATTTCCGGGATAAAAACAATCCTATGTCCTTTCCAGGGTCTCAAATAAAAAAAAATCTTTTAATTTTCTTCTATACAAAAAAAAAAAGAATTATCCAATTTGGTGCAGTCGATCGGAAGTTATGCGTGTACACACATTTCGGTGACTCATTTTTATTTAAATAGATAGATGATCAAGGATTTGTTGACGTGATCCTTTGGTCTATAAATGGTAGGAAATGCATTTCGGCATGAAGCCGCGGATTTTGCTAGTCCTATATAAATAGACTAGTATAGCCCGCGGCTCCGCCCGCGTTCAGATGACCAAAAACCAAATTCTTAGGTTTTACATGTTAGTATACTCTTACAATGAAGTTTTTGTTTTTTTTTTGAGATATTTTCCGGTAAAAAGTATCCTATATGTTGACTTGGATAACCAGTTATCACCATACCAAATTTTATCAAAATCCCTCTAGTGGTTCCTCTGTGATGCGGTAACAGACAGACAGACAGACAAAAATTCTAAGAACTATAGATTCGGACTCTGTATCGACAATAATGTCTATTTCAATAAGATTTTGCAAAAAATATTTAATGTACAGATTCGACTTAGTTTGAATTATATTATATAATATATATGTATAGATAAACGCTGTCTGAAGATTTTAAATGCCACAACAAAACCGCTACAAATAATTGGCTCATAAATTCACAAACATTTGCTCGGTTCCAATATTCTATTTAAAACTGATATTGAATCTAGACTATAAATTTTTCAGGACACCTTAATTACTGTAAAGGAAATTACCTCATTTCTCTTTATAGATCGTATGTAAAAAGCATCAATTTTGTTTCCTATAGAGATTGTATCATGTTGATATTGTCGTAGTACTTTTTGCCAATGGATTCACTGAAATATGTAAACTTCATTTTATTTTTACTTTCATGAACTTCACTTTTTGTGAAGTTATAGACTAACTAGCTGAAGTTGCTGTAGATTTATTTTGCTAACTCAATTTGTAAGACTTGGATATGTTTTTACATCATTATTTATAATATTATAATAATCATTATTACAAGAGCTGATTTTATAGGGTAAAATCTATACTAATATTATAAATGCGAAAGTAATTCTGTCTGTCTGTTACTTTCTCGCGTTTAATCCGTTGAACCGATTTAGATGAAATTTGGTATGAAGATAGTTAGAGACTCTGGAGTGGATATAGGATAGTTTTTATCCCGGAAATCATCCCTAAAGGAAGTGAAAATCGTGGAAGTTTGTATAGGAAATCAATCATTTCTCAAGTAAGGTATATAAAACTTATCCATATATACCTATGCGTATATAGTCTATCTATTCTATACTAAGGTCAAAACGTAACTAGAGACGAACCCGAGCAAAACGAGGATGAACTGCTAGTATAATATAAAAAAAACAGTTGTAATAACTTAGAAGTTTGAAATAATCTGATTTTAAATTATTTGATGGATACCTATAAAATGAACTTTAAGCAAATACAATTTACTAAAAATATTTCATATTGAAACGACAATCGCAATCACTTAATATTATAATATGATATAGCAAAAAATACGATTCTGTAAAAGTTGCACGTCATTTACGGAAAAATATTGTAAGCGTGAAAATGATACTCTCTTTGCTGGTCTATTTGTTATGTTTTCACGTAAAATCTGTAGCCATTTCCATAAAATATGGTAAAAAATACCTTGCACTCAAAATTGTGCATATCGACGATTTTACATTTACACAGAATGTAAAAAATCTATACATACTCGTATAATAAAATCGTAACTAATCTGAATCTGTACATTAAATATTTTTTGGAAAATATTATTGAAATAGAAAGTCTATTTATTATTATCGATACAGAAGCCGAATCTAAAGGTTTTAGAATTTTTGTCTGTCTGTCTGTATCGCAATTTCTGGTGTAATATAAACATATAAAACTAAATTCTATCGAAGATAATTCATGATCGCGCTCCAAAAAATATTTACCCGCATCACGGGAAAACCACTGGATAAATTTTATTTAAATTTGGTATGATAATAGGTGGTTATCCGGGTCAACATATAGAATTCTTTTTACCGCGGCAAAATATCTCAACTCTGAGAAAAAATGCGAAAACTGCAATCTAAGGGTATACTAATATGTAAAGCCTAAGAATTTGGTTTTTGGCCATCTAAACGCGGGCGGAGCCGCGGGCAGTGCTAGTATAAAATATACGATGACTTTTTTCACTTTCAGATCAAAAAAAGAACCAAATATAGCAAAAACACGCAAAGGCCCATTTTTTCCGTATCGCAATTTCTGGTGTAATATAAACATATAAAATTAAATTCAATCGAAGATAATTCATGATCGCGCTCCAAAAAATATTTACCTATATGGCTGATACAAATATTTATTTCATATAGAAATTAAATTTGGGAACGGCGACCCCGATATCTTATTTGTACTTATTTAGGCACATTTTATAAATATTATGTTATAACAAGTAAACCGTAAAGGAAAATCCGTTTTGTACTTGCTGCGAGTCTTGCTGTTTTCTTTATAAATTCGTTCCCTTTTTTTAATTGGCTTTTTACGAAGTTCGGGTTTTTTAAAGCTTTTAATAATTCAATAAATTATTTACAGTATTTTAGTATTGGACAGTTATAGATTTGGGCTTTTAATTAACCATTTTTTACCTTAAATTACTATTGAACATATAAGTTAAATATATATTTATAATCACTTCTTATGTGTTCAATTTTAACAATATATATATATATATATATATATATATATATATATATATATATATATATATATATATATATATATATATGTCCATGCAGATCAAACTCATGATCCTCTGTATTTTTACATATACTGATTGTTTGAGACTCATCATCTAATTTAAATTGACACCAAAACAATCTAAAATTCCTTTTTCTATCCTTTATTTATACTCAGTATGCCTACAACTGATACTTTCTTAGATTTACCCGAAAATTTAGCATATAGTAAATTATAATCTATATTAATACTATAAGGTGGAGTTTGTGAGATTGTAGGGGATTACCTCTGAATCTACTGAACCGATTTAGATTAAATTAGGTAAGAAGATAGTTTGAGACCTTGGGAAGGACATAGAGTACTTTTTATCCCGGAAATCATCCCTTAAAGGGGTGAAAATGGGGATGAAATTTTGTATATAATCAACCTACGCTAACTACGTAAGCGCGGGTGAGTAGCTAGTTTATGAAGTAAATTATAATTACAATACTTTTATAATTTAATATTATTATTAAATTACATGAAACATTTCGGAACTGGCACGATCTTGTGAAGCGCCTAACGTATTTTCATCACGTCTATATCACTTTTGTATCGAGAAAAAATGTTTTCATATGTAATCCAATCACAGTGTTATTGTACCCTCGAATATAACAAATATAGCTTGCTATTACGAAGCAGATATATAGGTGCGATAACTTGTATCACGCTTTGTTATGATAAAATTCAACGGATGAATTATTTATTGACGTTTGACACAGTGGCAGTAGGTTAGCTTGTTAAGTTTCGTAGATTTGATTTCTTCTTTAGCCAAGTTTTACATTTTTAGCCAAATAATAGGAGGTTCGCAATTCCCATGAGCTTTTTAAGTATGCTTTTATTTTACCAAATTTTAAATTAATGTTACTAATATTTTATTAAATTAGCTTTACCACAAGAGAAACAGGTTTATCCAATAGCCACTGTGAAAGCGGGGTAAGTTCACATATAATTCATTTAGTAACACAATGTTTATCACTGTTGATGTTGTCCAGTAACAAGTGCAGATTCTATTCCTGTTTGAAATAAAATGTGCATTATATAAATATTTATGACTCTAACGAAACCTATTATCACAGTCCTTTTTGTTCTATAGAAAGCATACAAAATATATACTTTTTCAAATAAGGAGTGTAATACAAACATTTTCGCCTTAGACCGGAGTTATTGATGATACTTTTACAGATGGACTTTATTTTTGGTCCAACTACTTCAAATTGTATAAAAACTAGATAACATACATAATAATTACATCCTGAGACAAGATAAGAATCACAGAGATCGAAAATTGGTTGAGAAAACATTATTTTTGCTGTATACAATTCATTATTATAAGAATTCTCATTAAAAAAAATTAAGTTACGTTTTAACGTTTAGTATACATTTCTCAGAGATAAGATATTTTCCCGCAGTAAAAGTATCCTATATATTGACTCGGATAACCAGCTGTCATCATACCAAATTTCATCAAAATCTGTCCAGTGGTTTTCTCATGATACGTTCACAGACGGACAAAAATTCTAACAAGTATAGATTCGGCCTCTGTATCGATAATAATGACTGTTTCAATAAGATTTTCCAAAAAATATTTAATGTTCAGGTTCGACTCAGAATTTTATTATATTATGTAGATTTATATATTGTTGGCCGAAAGTCCAAAATTTCTGATATACTAGAAAATGCTTATATTCACGTTCCTTTGATAGCTAAATTAACAAAAGAAAAACAAATAGATTCAAAGCTAATTTTCGCTATTTTCCTTTCAATATTTTCAGGAGTCATTTTCTTTTGTAGTATTATAGTCGGAATGACGGTCTTGTCCCTTTTTCCGTTATACTGTTATTTTACAGATGGAAGAGTTTAAGATGGCATTCGTATACCTATTGAATGCTATTTCTACTTGTACATATTATGATATTCTTAGTATGTACATAGGTTGTGTATATATTACACTATTACAAGCGATTTATATATTATTTTGCCATTAAATATTAAATGGATGACTGTCTAAAGAGGTTTTATAATCATTTTGTTTTTTTTTTTCAAATTGGCTTGTGCTATGGATATCAGATAGTTGATACGCTACAGATATAAAATTTTAAATACATACATTTTATAAATATAAACACTCATGATTTAAGTACAAGCATTCGTGCTCATACAAATGAATGCCCACAGCGGGACTCGAACCCGCAACCGCTGGCACAGCAAATAGGGTCACTACAAACTGAGCCAAACGTGTCGTCTCCAAATATGCTATTCAATATTCTATTTCCCATGCTTTAATACAGTAACATTTATTATTATACTATCCTCTCTCGTCCTCACTCCGTCCACGTTCAGATGACCAAAAACCAAATTCTTAGGTTTTACATATTAGTATACTCTTATATTACAGTTTTTGTATTTTTTCTCAGAAAAAAAATATTATGTATAAATATATAAAAAATATGTGTAGTATAGATTTTTAATATATTTATAATATATTTTTTATACATTTTGACATTTATTTCTTTATTTTTTTTTAATGGGGGTATACTCACGATAAAATAGTGAAGGCATTATTAATTCGATTTTGTCTTTTCAGATTATCAGTATGGATGAATCTGTTTGTATCATCTGCAATAAGGCAGATGATAAGCAAGTGTATGAAATAAAAAAGGTTTTTTGTTTTTTGCATTTTCTCAGAAGATTTACTATAGTAACATATATATTTTTTTTCACCATCGGAAAGTAGAGATTTCAACAAACAGAAAACATACCAACTTTTTGAAAAAAGCTGATATTTTGACGGGTGAATTTTCGATTGAAAATGAGGGTGCTTTTTCGATATTAATTCAAAATAAGGTGAAAAAATAAATATTTTTAATCAAATAAATTACAGCGTATTTGGGACATAAAAAGGCAAGTTTTCACCAAATTTCGTTAAAAAAAAAGAAAAAATTGTGAAAGATAAAAATAAAAAAACCAAAAAGTTGGTTTTTTGAATTTTCCACATAAATTTTGAGGTTATGTGAAAAAAGTGTAAAAACAAAAGTTTTAGATCTTTTTATTACCTACAACTTTGCCATTTGATTTTTTTCGATAGGACTTTTAGTTTTGCCGGAAATCGAGAAAACCCGTTTTTTACCCTTAAAAACCCCCCCTCACCCCCTTCCCGACCTCAGATCACCCGTAAATTATTTTTCCTTTCATTTTTATAATATTCCCCTCCTTTTCTAATGGGTTGCATCCTACTATTATTATTTTTTTTTCACTTTTTATTATTTTTAAAGGCTTCTACCCTGGTCTATTAGTTAGAATTTTATTATATATTAAGTGGATATTAGATAAAATGATCTATTGCTCAAACGTGCAGTTCTTTGCTGAAAACATATTATGTTTCTTGTACTTGCTATTTTTATTTAAAAAACGATTCTTATATTTTACCTACAACAAAAAATAGTAGTTTATTTTGTTATGTGATATTTTAACCAATATTGTGAAAGCAAAAATTTTCATGTGTGTGTATGTTTGTTACTACTCACGCTAAAACTGCTGGATGGATTTGGATGTTTAGTCCACAAATAGACTTTGATATGGGATAGCAAATAAGCTATTATTAATAAAATGTGCCAAAAGGTGGCGCTGTCTGTATATCATTTTATTAATCCAAAAGGCATCTACGGATGACCTAAGAAAAGCGATGATAATTCGCTAGTTTCATAATACTTTCTTTACCTATCATTTCGAATTTTTTCCTGCATTTATTATGATTTTTGGTTCTCGAAGTGTCGAATGCCTTACAGCAATCATGGTCACGAGAGAGACTTAGAGTCTCCCGAAAAAATAGTTTAATTTAAATCGCTAGTATTAATTATTATATGTTACTTAATAACATATCATGGCGTTGTTTCCCTATAAAATTTAATAAGATATTAAAAATGGTGACCGAAAAGGGTGTATTAGCATTCCAGTAATAAACCTCATTAGAGAATTCTAAAAAATAAGATCTCAAAATACAATGACTGAATCATCAATCTTATGCTCTTTGTTTATAAATTAACCAAGTCGTCCTTTAGACGCGGAAAATAATTAATTACTTTTCTTTGAATTTAGATTTCTGTTTTTCCTGGGCTATCGTTGGCGAGAGGTTACTTTGCTTTAAAAAATAGGTGTTTTTTATATGATTATCAGCTAATAATCTGAATGTAATCTGAGTAGTAACCCAGTGGTAACGCGCTCGCTTTGGAAATCGAGTGTGGTTCAATTCCCGGGTCTCGAAGTGATATTTTCATGAGCGAATCATTTCCAACATGATTACCACTTGTCTTGTGGTGAAGGAATACATTGTGAGGAAATCTGCATGTAAGAGAACCTAATAAGTTTTCGAAAGAAATGTGAAGTCCGCCAACCCGCACTTGGCCAGCGTGGTTGACTATGGCCTAATCCCCATCAAATCAAAGGGAGAGTTGTGCCCAGTAGTGGTACATTAAAAAGGCCTGAATACGATCAAAAAGTATACGGACATAACTGAATAAAAAATTTAATTTACTAAAGCAAAATATCAAACTGCGTGAAATTTGGACTAAAAAATGAACACAAAACAAGTTGACATAAGAACTTGGTATTTTGCATTCGGAGACACTAAAGTGCTCTATGTATCTTTTATTTTAAGCACAACCCTCTCTGTAGATCTGCTAAGTATTATAATCTTTTCTCGGTTTTTATGCGGTTTTTTCAGCATTGTATTCAAAATGGTTTCTTTTTTAAAAGTAACGAGATTTTCTAACGTAAGCGTAAAAATATTCTGTGAAATGATGATTAAACAAATTAAATCAAAATTCCAAGTTTTTTGAGATTTTTATTTAAATCATAAGTTTGATTTCATAATGTTATAGCAAAACCAGATATCAGAAAGGTAAAAGATACTTAATTAGTGTGAAGGTCTGTAATTATGTATGTTAGTGATTTCCTTTCGCGAAGACTTGGGCTTTTTTTGACAAACTGATGGAAAACTCATGAGATTTAGCAAAAATTGTTATAATTTAATAACCAATAAAATATTTTGAATTTGAATATCTTCTCCAATTGAGATCACATTTTTCACGATTTTTAATTGAACCTATTAAATCTCAATAATTATTTATAGTGATTTTAAAGACGGTTCCTTGAATAGAGAAACAAAATTATAAAAACTTTTTGTTGTTTCACTACTAAAAGTACACAAATTCGTTGTCAAAAAGTAATTTATTTATACCTGACCTTTTCGATAAATTTTATTTAAAATGAATGAATTTACATTTAAAGCACAATCGACGTGTTAAAGCTATTTTATTCACATGCCAGTTGCTACACTGTCACGTTGATGGATATATCGGGATCTGATGCAACCGAATTCCTTTTAACTGGCACCAATTAACCCATTTGGAGAAGTTTATTGGAGATATTTACATAATTTATGTAACTAGATGTTTTCTGAGCTATTTCTTTGTTTATATATATATATATATATATACTACATTTCACACACGTACTAGTTAAATTTCATCCAAATCTGTCCAGTCATTTTAGAGTTATTGAATAACAAGCACACATATATACAATATTTCGTATTTATAAAAGTACTGGCGACTCACCTTCGCTGCGCTCGGGTCCGTCCCAAGTTACGTGTTAACGTTTAGTATAGATTTCTCAGAGATGAGATATTTCCCTGCAGTAAAAAGTATCCTATATATTGACCCGCATGACCAGCTATCATCATACCAAATTTCATCAAAAACGGTCACACACAGACAAAAATACTAAGAGCTATAGATTCGGCTTCTGTATCGATAAAAATGACTGTTTCAATAAGATTTTCCAGAAAATATTTAATGTACAGATTCGACTCAGTCAGAATTTTATTATGATATGTCTAGATAAATAATATTAATGTTAGTACTAAATCTGTTATTTTTATCACAAATAAAATAATAACTTGCTTACGTTGGTTTAACTTAGTATATTATTTTTTTGTACTAGAGAGTTACATTCTCCAGAGAAAAACAAAGCTTCTACCCAATTTATGAACAGGAAACGTATTCAGAAAAGCCAGACCCAAAGTGAACATTAATCTTCATTCAAAGGTGTAACGAATTGTATTGTGATACGAAATATTTGTTAATTACTGTCATGGAGGAAGTAATAACCCAGTGGTAACGCGCTCGCTTGCTAAACCGAGTGAAGTGGGTTCAAATCCCGGGTCTCGCACCTCTGATATTTTCATGTGCGAATCATTTCCAAAATGATTACCACTAATTGTCTTATGGTGAAGGAAAACATTGTGAGTAAACTTGCATGTCTGAGAGAACCTAGCAAGTTTTCGAAAGACATGTGCAGTTCGCCAACCTGCACTTGGCTAGCGTGGTATAGCCTGACCCCCCCTCGCATTGAAGGGAGGCACGGTCCTCTCAGCACGTTAAAAAGAGCGTGGGATGTTAAAAACAGCTGAGTACTGTCATGGACTCATATGTATGTATGTATATCATTTTTACAAGCTTTTATTTAACTTTCAATGTTTATTGGTATGTATGGGCCAAATCTTGCGAGCTGAATTAGAACCCCTCCCTCTTATTCTACAGAGTTGAAATTTTATATTTTGATGTTTAATTTTACATTTTATTTTATTTCGATGACCATGAATATTTATAAAAATTTATATGACGTTTTTAACGCTTAGTATAGATTTCTCAGAGATGAGGTATTTTCCCGCAGTAAAAAGGACCATATATGTATATGTTGACCCGGATAACCAGCTACTATCTTATCAAATTTTATTAAAATCTGTCCAGTGGTTTTCTGATGTGTTCCCAGACAGACAGGCAGACAAAAATTCGAAAAACTGCAGATTCGGCCTCTCTATCGATAATGCCTAATAACTATTTCAATAAAATTTTCCAAAAAATATTTAATGTATATATTTGACTCAATTAGAATTTTATTATATGTATAAATATAAGTAATCTGTGTATTAACAATAATAACTTAATCAATCGTAAAAAAACCCAGTTTACAAATACAATTATTTACTTTGTTTACTTATTATACCATAATGGAAAGAATTAAACCCCACAGCGTTACAATTTATTTTAATAAAAAAAAAAATACAATTAATGTCAAAAATTGATTCGATTCTAAAATTAAAACTTCTAACAGCTATGAAGAAGTGCAAAAAATAATCTGAATAAGTTCAGAAACTTTCAAACGAACAGGAAAATGTCGTTGCATATAATTTCCGCATTATGTTCCCACAATCTAACTTTGTCGACAAAAGTTTTTACACACGCTTTCAAATGACCAGTGGAATTAAAGTGAGAACATTGAAAGTTAATATTAGGTTTTTTGAAATCTTCTCCAAGATACGAATCTTAGTTTTCCCATTATAATTTTGTTTATTTTATCTATTTATGTAAAACAGATTGTCCAAAATCAATTTTGAAGGTCGAAAAGCTTGTTTTAAAGTTTACAGGTTTAATTAAGAAATAATGAAAAAAAAAATGTTATTTTCAAATATTACCTATATTAATAAACCTACATATTAATATAGGTACTAAATTGAATATATATCGATATAGACGCCGAATCTATAGTTTTTAGAATTTTTGGCTGTCTGTCGGTGACAGCATCACGAGAAAAGATTTCGATGAAATTTGGTATGATGATTATCCAGGCCAGCATATTATAAGATACTTTTTATTGCGGGAAAATATCTCATCTCTGAGAAATCTATATTAAACGTTAAAACGTAAGTAGGGACGAATCCGAGCGGAGTGAGAGTGAGTCTCTAGTGTTAAATAAAAGTGACTTTTCGGATTTTGTCGCAAGCATTGTCACGAGAGAGATTTGCTAAAGCATTCGAAACGTTGTGAACAAAATACTAAAATATAGTTTAATTTGGAACACATTAACTTAATATTTAGTTTTTTAAATTATATTTTGATACGCGTTGAAGCAAATTAACAACAAATGCAAAAGTTTCATGTGCAACGACCTCAAAACGTAGTTCTCATCTTTAAAATATTCTATTTTTTTTAACTTCGTTCAATTTTCTATGTCAGAAAAAAAGTAAGCCTCAAACCGATTAACTCTGTTTTATACCAAAAAGATAATAATAATATAGCCTTTATTCAGACACATATATCACAATTAAGAAACAAACAAACGAACGAACGAACGAACGAACGAACGAACGAACGAACGAACGAACGAACGAACGAACGAACGAACGAACGAACGAACGAACGAACGAACGAACGAACGAACGAACGAACGAACGAACGAACGAACGAACGAACGAACGAACGAACGAACGAACGAACGAACGAACGAACGAACGAACGAACGAACGAACGAACGAACGAACGAACGAACGAACGAACGAACGAACGAACGAACGAACGAACGAACGAACGAACGAACGAACGAACGAACGAACGAACGAACGAACGAACGAACGAACAAACAAACAAACAAACAAACAAACAAACAAACAAACAAACAAACAAACAAACAAACAAACAAACAAACAAACAAACAAACAAACAAACAAACAAACAAACAAACAAACTGTTGTCGATGTCGACTCACCAGTCATAATTTTATTTTTATACCAAAATAATTAAAGTTAAATACGTCATTGTAAAGATTGTGATATACCAATCATTTATAATAATCCAGATTCGAACTTATAATCTTCTTATAGCATCTATTTTAGTACAAAGATAACCTTTCATATATAGACATCAGATGTATAGCCGCGGGCTTTACGTCCTCTCTGAGGCATGAAGGCGTAATATTGTTAACTTTCTTGTTCTGTAGTTTGACGACACGTTTGGCTCAGTTTGTAGTGTGTGTACTTGTTGTGCCAGCGCTCGCGGGTTTAATTTCCGCTGGGGGCATTCATTTGTGTAATGATCAAGAATTTTTGTACTCCAGTTATGGGTGTTTATATTTATAATATGTATATTTTTAAATATGTTTAGTGTATTAACTATCTGGATAACACAGGCCACGTAGCTTATCATTAGATGGTGCTGTGTGTTAGTCTCCCAACATATTTTATTTATTTCTTTCTTCAGCCATTGAACATTTATTGATAGGAAAACCTGATAAGTTATTTTAATCTAACTCTGGACTCGAATCCAGGGTCGTATAATCTGTAAATATTTTCTACTGAGCAATGACGTATTCAAGCATTTACATAGTAAGTGATTTTTACCCCAGCTCTCGTAATAGAACGATATCATCCCATGATATATCTCATGGGAAATTATGCCGACTAATTTTACTGATTACAATTGTATAACCTCTAGAGATAAGGTTTTGTTGCCAATTATATTATGAATGATTTTGGAAGACTTTCTTCATATTTTACTTTTTTGGCCTTAATTTTTAAATGTCGCTTCAAAATATAAAGGATGAAAATTCGTGTTAAAATTATCTCGATCAAAGAAAGGAAAATGCTTTACGTTGGGAATTAAAAGATATAAATTCTTGGGAAAATTAAAACTTTTTTGTGTGCTTAAATACTAAAAGTAATTTTGGTTTTGTATCGTTTGAGTGATCAAACATTTAGAGAATAATATATTATAAAGAAAAACAAAATTTAGGTGTATTAAAAAAATACTTTATTTTCTATTATATATACTAGCGACTCACCCTCGCTTCGCTCGGGTTCGTCGCTAGGTACGTTTTAAATAGATATAAATAGTTATTAGCCAGCGTTAGCGATATAATTTTTTTTTTTTGTTAATAGCATTGACAAATATTGACATTAATATTTATACGATACTAACTTCACTCAATTGTTTTGCCTTCCCGGAACCTCTCCACTTAAACTACCACCAAACTTAAACTTTATGGTATGGTATTAAAGTTCAAATTGACTTTTAAGTATTATTACTAATCTTTTGTATGGGAGTATAGAAAAGTGTGGTTTTTAAACTTTAAGAGGCAATTTTTCAAAATTTTCTCTCCGTAAGAACCATCCTCGTACTTCATGAAATATTCTAAAAAAAGAATTAGCGAAATCGGTTCAGCTGCTCCCGAGATTTGCGCTTACCAACACATTCAGCGATTCATTTTTATATTATAGATTAAGTATCTAGTAAAATTGAAATTTTTAAGGGTTTCCAACTTGACGCTGGATATTTATAATATAGATATTTTCGAAAAAAACATATCCTATATGTATAATAAATAAGTTGACCGAATGAAGTTGTTTTTATAAAAAAATTGATCTTTGAATTTATATGAAAATTCTAACAATTTAACACTTTCGGATTTTCCAAATTTTCCAATATTTGAACGCAAATAAGTATTAAAATAATATAAACATTTATTAAATTCTTCAAAAACACATTAAATTACCAATTATATTGTATTGGCTTACAAATTAACAACGAACGAATCTACATTTGCGTTGAATTTCCAACAAAATTACTTAATCTCTCAACACGAAATGAAGTCGATTCATGGCAATGTCGTTATTATTCGTAAATAAAATTGCTTTTTTTATTTGAAATTTATTTTTCTTACTGTTCGGTCTGATCTATATATATATTTATATATATATATATATATATATATGCTTTAGAAATTTCAGCTACTAGCAATCAATACAGACAAACAGACGAACACGATGATTTTTTTAAGGCTCCGTTAATGGTCTTTTTGCTAGGGGAGTCTATATTAAAAATGAATATTTGTCGAAATATTATGTTTGGATAAATCACAGAAGCTCTACTCACAAAATACATATATGTATAATACCTACTCATCGCTACCGCGCTTGCTTCGATTACAAAGTGAAACGGGTTCAATTCCCGATCCTTGCAACTTTGACGTTTTCATGAGTGAATTTCATCTTTAACAGGATAACAATATGCTAAGAATACCTAAAGACCAGTGTGGTAAACTAGAACCTAAGCTCATAGCCAGTGGTGTAGCTTAGTCAATGCAACCAATGCAGTCGCGTGAGGCCTCTGATTCAAGGGGGCCCCACCGGGCCACAAACTTTTCTTTTATTTGAAAGAATTTTTTCGAGGACTGTCGTTATAGAGTATTAAAAAACTATCGCAAGAAAAGAGTGTACTTAATTAAAAAAAAAAGTGAAAAGTATGTATAGTTTAATTGAAGAAAGAATTGCTATTTCAGTTTTTATTTATTTATAATACTATAATAAAAGCCAGGTTTCAGGTGTCTACTGCCAACTCGCCGACTTTTCACACTCAACGGTCCACATTCGTTTTAATAATAGGCAAAGGGCATCGTTTGCCCATTATCGAATGACATTTTTTTTGCATTGGGACCCAAAAAGTCTAGTTACGCCTCTGCCCATAGCATTGAAGAGAGACTAATGCCCTGTAATACGACGTTATACGAGTAAATTATGATTATTTAGTACCACTGTTCGCCCAGTAGTAAAAATTAGAACATAACCCTATGAAATGCAATGTAAACAGAATTTACCTATCAGTATAGAAAAAATTGTTTCCAATTTTTTTTATTGATGATTGAATACTTAAGCTCATCAATAGCAACTAAACATAAAAAAAGGAAATTGGTTAACAAATAGAGGAAAAAAAGGTACTGAACGGTTTTGTCTTTACCTATTTATATATAGACTAGCGACTCACCCTCGCTTCGCTTGGGTTCATCCCTAGGTTGATTCCCCATACAAATTTTTATCCCCATTTTCATCCCCTTAAAGGATGATTTCCGGAATAAAAAATCAACTTCCAGATACAGAGTTTCAAGTGAGCTAATATTAGCACGTAAAAAAATGAACCTGCTTACTATGTATATTTTAAATAACATTTTCTACGGTGATCTTGGCTAAAAAATGACCCCATTTTTCCTTCTGAAAGGGAGATGAGTGTCGTTAGTGAAGAAATACATCACAAATATCATCCAAATGACTGTGAAAGGTAATTTTGTCAACAACGTCCCTCCATTACATGAGTATTTTGTATTACGTGATATACTCGTAAGTTATCTATCTATATCTACACTAATATTATAAAGAGGAAAGATTTGTATTTTTGTACGTTTGTAACGAATAAAGTCAAAAACTACTGGACCGATTTAGATGAAATTTTGCAGAAGATAGTTTAGGAGCCTGGGAAGGACATAGGATAGTTTTTATCCCAAAAATCATCCCTTAAGGGGGTGAAAATAGTATGAAATTTTGTATGGGTAATCAATTTAGGGGTGAACCTAAGCGAAGCCAGGGCGAATCGCTAGTATTATATATTGTACTAGAAAACTTAATACTTATCATAACTTCTGATGCGTTAGAACTGAAGTTAAATAACTAACAAATATTGTCCATTTGACCGGAAAGGAGATGACCCGTTTTACGACCTTGTTTGCGAAAAAGATTTACGGATATTGAATCTAAGTAATTGACAATTTTTATATTGAAATAAAGTTTTTTATTTGTAATGTAAAGATTAGTTAGCAGTTAAGGTTTATTTGTATACTAGTGACTTAATTTCGCTTCGCTCGAGTTCCTCCCTAGGTATGTTTTAACGGTTAGTATGGAAGAGATAGAGATATACATAATATTATATAAGTAATAGATATAGAAAATTAAGTAAGTACTTTAAAAAACTTGAAAATATCGAATTCGACTCGCATTTGACCGATTTTTACTTTGTTCAAAAGACATATTTATTTCAAAATCGCGGTGATATATTATCTTGCTGCATATCAACGGATCAACAGTAGATTAACGGGAGATCCCAACAATCTATCTGTGATTCTCCTCACTAGAGATAAGAATTTGACATAAATTATATGGAGCTTAGGTTACATATATCTTTAGTAAGGTATCTTTTAGAGATATAAGTTATTGGAAAACGTATTACGTAGAACTTCACAGGCATCAAAAGCATTTTATTACTTACAACATTCTTGATTATCTTGATTGATAAGTTTCGAGTAAAAATATTATTATAAAATTACTTCAATAAAAATAATAATATATTATGTTCATAAAAAAAAATATGTTGGGACATAATCACACAGTACCATCTAGTGCCATGGTAAGCTACGTGGTCTGTGTTATGGATACCAGATAGTTGATACATTTGCACAAACATTCGTCCTCATCGTACAGATGAATGCCCAGCGGGACTCGAACCCGCGATCACTGCCACTGCAAGTAGGGTCACTACAAACTGAGCTAAACGTATCGTCAAATAAAGGCCTACAAAGGAAATGATCTATTTATGTGTCGAGTTTCATTTTACGCTGCTTTAAAGTTTAATCATGATTAAAAATATACAAAAACAAGGTTTTTTAAATGAAATGTAAATATTAATTTTGTTTGAAATATGTATGTATGTATTATTATTGAACCATAAACCTGTACATGAAGTAATATTATCTTTTTCCATATTTAAAATTTTTTGGTTAGGTTTTTAAATTGTGGTTAAATGATTCTTTTTCAGAAGAACAGAAAATTCATGCATAATTATATTATCAATATACTAGCGACTCATCCTCGCTCCACTCGGATTCGTCCCTAGTTTACATTTAGTACAGATTTCTAAGAGAGGAGATATTTTCCCGTAGTAAAAAGTTTCCTAAATGTTGACCCGGATAACCAGCTATTATATAAATTTTATCTTAATCTGACCAGTGGTTTTCTCATGATGTGTTCTCAAACAGACAGACAGAAAGACAAAAATTTTAAAACTATAGATTCGGCCTCTGCATCTATAATAATGACTATTTCAAAAAGATTTTCCAAAAAATATTTAATGTGCAGATTTGACTCTGAATTTTGTTATATATACCTATAGATAATTTCTCAAATAAATTTAATAAAAAACTTCAAAAAAACCGACTTCAAAAAAACCGAGTCTTATTGAAAACCTCCTTTTTTTTCTTTGGTTAAAAATATCTCAAGTTACTCTGAAATCTAAGAGATGGATTTGTTAAATATAATAAATTAAGATTTTCATTAAATCAAGCAAAAATGAAAGTTTGAACATCTTTTATAAAACTCTTAATTAAAATTCAAATACGATTTTACATAATTTTGCGAAGTGACAATTGTTTTAACGTAGACATTCAAAGGTCTTATAGGCCTTGAATATATAAAATATTGAATTTATAATAATAAATATGAAGTAAAAGACCATTGTATATGATACAAAACATTTAAGTACAAACACTGTTTTAATATCTGTCGAGAATTTTAATTGGTCGGCTGAATTTTCAGCACAAAAACCTAGTGTTAGCTCTTTTGAAACTGATGAACGGATCTGGATGAAATTTCGCACAGAGATAGATTAAAGTCTGGAATAGCACATGGGTTACTTTTTATCCCGTAAAATATACAGTTCCCGTGGAATAGATTTATTTTCGTTTTTCTAGAGGCGAACCCGAACGGGCGAGGGTTAGCAGCTAGTATTAGAAATAAAAACTTCGCTGCGCTTGAATTCGCCTCTGGGAAGTCAAAAACAAACTTATCCCACGGGAACCGTACATTTTTACGGGATAAAAAGTAGCCTGTATGTTATTTCAAACTATAATCTATCTCTGCGTCAAATTTCATCTAAAATCCGTTCAGCCGTTCTGGCGTGAAAGAGTTTTCATTTATAATATTAGTATTGATTAAAATATTTCCCAATTAATTTATTGTCAATAAATTGATTTTTAAATGTAATTAACTACTTTAATTTTCGACGAAATTATAAATTAAGCAAAATTAAATAACATTCATTTGTAAACGAAAATATTTCATTTGTTTCGAGTTCCATCGAACGAATTTTATAATAATTAAATTGATTAATCGTATGAAGCAATTATTGTATGTTTAAATTAAATTTTCTTACAGTAACAATCATATCAGCACGTTATTTCGGGTTCAAACGGGGTTGAGTTCCGGATTGAGCTAAAAATGATTGAGACTAAGATTTTGTGTCTCAAGCTTTTATATGGCAACATTTTTCATATAATTTTCTTTTGTTAAACGATTTCTTATTTTAGTTTAAGTACTAACAATAAATTATTTATTTATTCTTTATAAAATACTCACGACTGAGAATAATTTATGAACGAAAAATCTAATTCCTCATGTAGCAAAATAATAAAGCTTTTATATTATTATGAATATAGCTTACGCTATTTTGAATACTTAATTCTCTTTCTTCCATATAATAAAATGCCAACTGAGTTGAATCTTTACATTAAATCTTATTGAAATAGTCATTATTATCGATACAGAGGCTGAATCTATAGTTTTGAGAATTTTTGCCTGTCTGTTTATCTGTTTATCTGTATATCTGTGTACGCATCACGAGAATACCACTTCACAGATTTTGATGAAATTTGGTATGATGATAGCTGGTTATCCGTATCAACATATAGGATATTTTTTACTGCGGGAAAATATCTCGTTAGAACGGCGGAGCGAGGGTATGTCACTAGTATATAGATAAATAGGGGTATATAGCTTAATAAATGACTTATTTTTATAAATACAATAAGAATATAACATTAAGTAATGTAGGGTATAATATTAATTACAATGAAAAAGCTAGAGAAGTCATTATTAATCGTTCTTGCTAGGGTTGCCAAAAATGTGAGGTCAAATATACCTATATATTTTTTATTGTTATTTTTATGGTGTCTTTAGTGAGTAAATTTTTAATATCAATAGTTTTTTGGTAAGAAGCAAGTATGAACGACAAATCATCTCTCAAACGGATTATCTACTGTAGAATTTTGTAGTTTAAGGATATCTAGTTTGGTTAAACAAACGCTATCAATCGATTAGTAAAAATCGATAGTTTAATTTACCTTCCAATTATTCACGGTAATACTAAATTGTTATTTTTCTAAAGGTTATATAATCATATAGTTCTCAAAGCTTGTATTACTTTAGTATCCAGTAAAGCAAGCGCTGTTAAGAAGTTAAACTTTTACAAGTGGAATCAGTCCATTTTAACGTCCCACTGCTGGGCACGGATCTCCATTCAGTTCGAGTGGGATTAGGCTATAGTCCACCACCCTGGCCAAGTCTGAGTTGGCGGACATCACATGTCCTTCGAAAACTTGTTAGGTTTTCTGACATGCTAGTTCTTCCGATGATTTTCTTTACCGTACGACAAGTGGTCATGGATCATATTGGAAATGGTTGGCACATAAACATATCAGAGGTGTGAGACCTTATAGCTTTTAATGCAAAAGCTATCTTAAAAATATATAATATATTAAAAGAATTACATGATAGGTTACACAAAATGTAATCTATACATAATATAAAAATTGTAACTAAGTCGAATCTGTACATTAAATATTTTTTGAAAAATCTTATTGAAATAGACATTATTATCAATACAGAGGCCGAATCTATAGATTTTAGAATTTTTGTCTGTCTGTCTGTTACCGGATCACAGAAAAACCACAGGAGGTATTTTGACATCATTTTAGACATATTAATCTTTTATAGAAGAAAAGCAATATGAAAAATTTTGAAAAAACCCACGACGGTTAAAAAGTAATTGAAAAAGGATAAAATAATTTAAAAACCTGGGGCTGCAATTATGCACTAGTTTTGCAGTTTTAGAGTAACGTGTATAATTTGAGATTTTTTAGCGCTATATTTACACCCATAATGGGTAGGCCGTGCCCCTACAGTGGGGACCTTTAGAATTTGATAATGATACTTAATTTTATTCACGATGAAATTTAAAATAGTAATGACAGCCCCCGACCGATATGCCATCTGCCATCTCCGTTCCGTTGCGGATACAAACTTTGTAACAAGTTTTAGTTTGAAGAGCAAATATTTAAGATTTTTCTTAATAAAAAAGCGATATTGGCAACCCTAATTAACATAGGGGAATATATACGTTACATTAACCTCGAAGTAGTCAGTTATGAGTGCTATGACATATTAGTAGCGTCCATCTTGAGGGTTAACGACGTACATTTTTGTTCCAAACGGACAGAATGATGATGTCCCATAAACAAATATATGTTCATGGGTTTGTTTTTGATATATCTTTATTATAAAAAATTTACTTTTATTATATACTAATATTATAAACAGGATAGAATTTTGTTTGTTTTGTTGTTGTTTGTTTGCTTGTACCGAATAAGCTGCGAAACTACTGGACTGATTTAGATGATATTCGGTAAGAAGATAGTTTGAGACCCTGGGAAGGACATAGGATAGCTCTTATCATGGAAATCATCCCTTAAGGGGTGAAAATAGGGATAAAAGTTTGTATAAGGAACCAATCTAGGGACGAACCAGAGCGAAGCGAGGGTGACTCGATGTTGATGATAGTTTTTGATATAGGTATATCACCTGGCCCTGCATGTGCCAGGTGATATATATGAAAAATAAAAAAAAAAATATGTAATTTTCAATACATTATTTTACAGTAATGGTAAATGGTATTGAATAAATATAAATAACTCGCAAACAGTCCTTTGCTTAATTCATAAAGAGCTACAGGCCTAATTTTACCCATTGAAATGAGATATAGTTGGGATTCGATCGCTTTATTGGCTTAATAATAATAATACATATAGATTTATTTGATTTATTTTAATTTTCTCTTTAATTGAAACACAGTTTGTTGTGACCCTACTTGCTGTTCCAACGGTCGCGGGTTCCAGTCCCGCTGGGGGCATTCATTTGTGTGATGAACACGAATCTTTGTACCTACTACATTCATGGGTTTTTATATTTATAATTATGTATATATTTAAAGTTATATATGTGTAGTGTATTAACTATCTGGTATCCATAACGCAAGCCTCGTAGCTTACAACTAGGTGGTGCTGTGTGTTAACGTCCCAACATATTTCTTTATATTTATTATTTAATTTCATATCATTTATTACATAATTTTATTTAACTTTCATGAATTAATGAACAATTTCATTAACTAAGATCTATACGTCTTTGCGGATCAAAATTTTCAAGTAATACGTTCAATCACTTGCTGGTGTCTCATTTAGCTGTTTGGCATGCGTATGAAACTTCTATAACAATGCAAAAGTGTCCGTCTGTGAGTTCAAAATAACTATGTTTTTCCATGTATATAGAGATATTTATATTATAGCAGTACCTAAACAACCACGTTTAAACTTGTCTGTCTGTCTTTCTGTTTATCTGCGGTAATCTTTGGAATGGCTTAACCGATTGTAATGGGACTTTCCTTGAAAGATAGAAGATTTCGTAGGGCTACATATAGAGAATTTTTTATTCCGGATAAGTAAGAGATTATGATTAAGATAAGTTTTTAGAAAGTTTTTAGTTCTTTTTTGTATGTATTTTAATTTCTTTTTTTGTGGATCATAAAGATATTATATTTGAATATGTATTTATAGTCACTGTGTTTTTAATAAATTTTCGCTGATTACTAATTATTTTTGGTTACGTAGCCTCCAGCCCAGATAATTAAAAAAAGTTATTTACTTACAATAAAGCAAATACATTAAAATTGTAAATACACTTAATTATATTATACAACTAGCGACTCACTCTCGCTCCGCTCAGGTTCGTTCCTTGTTGCGTTTTAACGTATAGTATAGATCTCTCAGAGATGACATATTTTCTCGCAGTAAAAAGTATCCTATATGTTGAGCCGGATGACCAGCTATCATCATACTTTAATATGATTTCGATTCAATTTATTGAATAGAAATCTGTTTAGTGGTTTTCTCGTGATGTATTTCCAGACAGACTGACAAAAATTCGAAAAACTATAGATTCGGCCTGTGTATCGATAATAATGAATATTTCAATAACATTTTTCAAAAAATATTTAATGTACATATTTGATTCGGTTAGAATTTTATTATATGTATAGATAATAGTTATCGAAATACCAAAATTTTATCACAATCCATCAAGCGAATTTTGCGTGAAATGGTAACAAAACCACAGACGGAAAAAAAAATGTATTTGCTTTCCGTGTCCATACTAATGACTATATTGTAAGTACACACACGGCTTTACTTATTGTTTTATTATATGTTTAGATAATAAATAAATAAAGTATATATTTTTTTATTTATTTAATTTAAAGATCCAATCCTAAAGGTGTAAATCTGTTAAGGTTTTTTGTCAAAATATATTCACCTTTTTTAACGTCCCACTGTTAGGCACAGATATTGGGCTTCCTTCAATACGAGGGTCAGGCTGTAATCCACCACGCTGGCCAAGTGCGTGTTGGCGGACTTCACATGTCCTTCGAAAATTTGCTAGTTCTCTTCAAACATGCAGATTTTTTCACGATGTTTTCCGTTACCGTACTTACCATATAAGAAATCATTCACACATGAAAACATCAGAGGTACGAGACCCGGGATTTGAACCCGTTTCACTCGGTTTAACAAACGAGTATCTATTCCTATTTAATATTTATTCATGGCACTGAGGCTCTTGAATTTCAGATTTGTATTTTCATATAAATTCGCCACATCCGTACATTTCCTTCTGTGAATATAATTTGCCTAAATCTATAAGTTCTGCTGTATTTACATAGGATACCTTGCTATTGATAATGAACCGTGTGGATTGTTGGTTTAGGATTTCCTAAATCTAAACGGTTTTGTCGATTTGATTTAAATAGTACTAAAATATACTTTGGTTAAAGTAATTAATTATTACAAACAGTTTTGATAATAGGTGAAAATAACTTGACTCCTTATATGGTAAGTGTAGATTCGATATGTATTTCTTAACCTTTTGATTTTTTTCTTAATATTAGATGTAAATTCACCGGATGTTCTTAGATATAATGTAGCATAATATAACACACTAGCGACTTACCTTCGCTCCGCTTGGGTTCGTCCTTAGGTACGTTTTAACGGTGAGTATAGATTTCTCAAAGACGAGATATTTTCCTGCAGTAAAAAGTTTCCTATATATTATAACTAGATAACTAGCTATCATCACCGCTACATTACTCATTTTTTTTATTTCAAAGTACATTAAATATTTTCTGGAAAATCCAATTAAAATAGTCATTATTATCGATACAGAAGCCGAATCTGCAGTTAATTTGACTTTTTGTCTGTATGTCTTTCTTCCTGGGAACGCATCACAAGAATACCACTTGACAGATTTTGATGAAATTTTGTATGATGATAGCTGGTTATCTGGGTCAACGCATAGGATACTTTTTGCTGCAGGAAAATATCTCATCTCTGAGAAATCTATATTAATCTTTAAAACGTAGTATACTAACCGTGAGTCGCTAGTGTTATAATATACCTATAATTAAGAAATTTTAACAAAATAGTTGTTTCATCTTAAAATATTTCGACTATCCTACCTAATGGCCCATAATAATTCTTCTGCCGAATTACAATAAAAAACAAACAGATTAGATTAAGTTTACCTTCACTGTGGTAACAAACAGCGTCAATTTATTTCACAAACACTAATAAATTATGGTAGAAAAATATTTGTACAGTTGATGTTGAAAAAAGAAAATAAGTTACAAGGTCGATACAATGTAAGGGATAAGTTATGGCGTTATATAAATTAATATTCTACATATTATCTTATTTCTTACTAATATTATAAATATGAAAGTTTAGATGTTTGGATGATTGTTACTCAATCACGCTAGAACGGTTGAACGGATCTGGATGAAATTTGGCACAGAGATAGATTATAGTCTGAATAGAATATAGGCTATTTTTTATCACGAAAAGATGTACGGTTCCCGTGGGATAGATTTGTTTTTGTTTTTCTAGAGGCAATTCCGAAGGGCACCCGAACGAAGTGAGGGTGAGCCGCTAGTTAGCAATAAATGGGTATCGCGTAGCGTTTAAATGACATTTTTTTATCCAAAAATTTTTAAGGCTCGTTTTTAAGCCACGTTAACAATTAAAAGAGAAGGAAGATTTTGCTTTGTATTTACGTAAGATTTAAAAAAAATCATGAATATAGCTAGCCATATTAAATCATTTAAATTGTTAAAGTATAGTACCACTTTTTTTTAAATTTTAAGATAGGTACTTCATTTATAATTAAAAGCGACACATTAGAAAACAAAAAATAAAATTAAACCGCTAAGAAAATGAAAGAGTAGGTTTATTTAACATTTCAAATACTTATAAATCTAACAAAATATTATAGACTAGCAGAACTTACGGCTTCATTCGCGCTAAAACTAAAAGAAACTCTAAAAAGGTAGGTTTTATACAAAATTTCATCCCGTATTTAACCCTCTTATGGGATGAATTTGGAATAAAGCTAAAACAAGTATTTATTTAATTGTATTGAAGACCATTATACCAAGTTTCAAGTACATAATTCTGATCACAAATTTTTTTTGGGGTTAACGTGTTTTTGTAGCGTATGTCACTTTCCAGCCCTCCAACAATTTCCACACAAAAAGTAACGCCAATCTGTCATTCTGTTTCGTCGTAAAAGAATGACAAATAAACAAACACACTTTCACATTAATAACATTAGTAAGTATGGAAATATGAATATGGATTATTATTATGTTAATAAAATAACAAAAAGCTTATAATTTGGAATGCAAAAACCATTTTTCGTACCCAATTTGATTGATTGTTCTATCCCGGTAACACAATATCGATAGTTTCCTCCATTTACAGCGTCAACAAGTTTATTAAATAAATTTTCTCATAAGCATATAATTTAACGTATGTATTTATGTTTTTGACTATCAACAGAAAAGAATCTATGTGTTTTTTATATTCTTTTTTTTTATTATTAAAAATAGGCTCACTCTTGACCTTCATCTTAGCTTAAATGTATAGATAAGGTCTATGATGTACCGAGTTTGCCCAGGAGAAGCCTGTTGACACGCACCTTAAAAAGTTTCAAGTTGTACGCTCTCGGAAAAACAGACGCAGGCAGGGCATTCCATTTCTTGGCTGTGCGCAATATAAAAGATGATGAATAGCGCTTAGTGCGGTCGGACTTTGGTCACTAATAACTAAATATGTCAAGTAGATTAATTGAATCAGAGCAAAAGGCTGGTTATATATATTCATATTATAATATGCTAAGTTTTTTACCACAAAAAGGCAATTTATTATTTATTTTAATAAAATTTTAGATCATAAACAATTTTAGACTTTAGACTCTAAGCATCCTACAGTCATTTCGTTATATTTGAAAAAAATATTTAAGTAATATGAAGCCTGAAGTATTATAAATACGAAATTTTCAATATTTATCAAAATGAGGCGGATTTTGATAAAATACATAAAACACATAGGCTACATACGTACTACATGTACTACGTCTAATATATATATATATATATATATATGTTTTTCATTAAAAAAAAATAAAAAATAGCCCTTTTTTAACGTCCCACTGCTGCCTCCCTTTACCACAGCACGAGTCCACTACGCTGGCCAAGAGCGGGTTGTCGGACCTCACATATCTTTTGAAAACTTGCTAAGATCTGTCAGACATGCATTTTTCCTCACAATGTTTTCCTTCACCGTAAGGCAAATAGTAATTACGTTGGAAATAATTCAAATTGAAAATATCAGAGGAGCGATACCCGGGATTTGAACCCGCTTCACTCGGTTTCTCAAGCGCCATTTACCGTGAGCTGTTACCACTGAGCTTCCACTGCCTTACACAAAAAAAAAACATTAAAACAACATCAAGTTGCAATCTATTTTGCTTAAGTCAGTTAAGAAGCTTAATGAACTCACGTATACTTTTGGGAATGTTCTAAGAATATTATACTCGCCACTTTCGTCATATTACACGAACGCGATTAAGATGTACGAGCAGCGTTAGCTTTATAATACTGTGGATTAGTCGTTCTTATATTTTCAACCGACTTCTTCAAAAATGAGGTTCTCAATTCGGTTGTTCTTTTTGTATGTTTGTTACCTCAGAACTTTGTCACATATTAACCGATAGATACCTAGTCAAATATTTTCGAAGTCGGTGCCAGCCGATACATAAAGCACACCGACTTCGAAAATATCTGATGACGTATCTATAGTAAATGGAAACTACCAATCAGTTATTTTTTACTTTTTACTGTTTTTTTTTTGAAGTCATTAATTATTTTTTTAATATAAAGTATTATTATCGTGACACTAACTAGTTGCCCTTACTTTGCCCGCAATTATTTACAGGTAGCGCCACCTTTTGATACATCTTATTACTAACAAGCTTATATATTACTCGAAGTCTATCTGTGATCTAAATCTCATCGAAATCGTATCAGTCGCTTTGGCGTAAAGAAACAATAAATATACTCATTCATTCAAATTTCACACTTACAATAGATAAAGAGAATAAAATATATTGAATTAGTTTAAAATGATACTTTTGGTATAATAAGATTCAACTTAAACTTAGTTATGTATATTTTTATTTGAAATATTCTTTTTCCAGCGGCATTGCATTAATATTTCGATCTTAAACTTACATTACATCCTTCGTAAATAGCATATTTTATAATATTGAATGAGTAATTCTTGTATATAACTTACAAATTTATTTCGGGTATTTCGGTAATGGCTGTAACGATTTGGATTAAATTTTGTATTCAGATACAGACGACATCGTGTTTTTTCTAAATGAAACGCATTTTTTATATGTTTTCCGAAAAAAAAACAAATAAAACGCTGAACGAAGCCTAGATACTTTTGATAGTAATATATCTAAATATTCAGTTCGAAAATTTTTGATTTTGAGTCGAACCGTTACCAATAGTAAGCGAACACTTAACATTTTCAAACGATTTCAAATAGACAATTTATCGCTGAATGAAAATAACAATAGGCCAGAAATATTACAATGAATGGCTTTTAACACAAAAGCACGCTCGATTGCTTCGTACGATAAAGCTCTAGTAGCTTTTATCTGTTCTATTTTCAAATATAACTATACAATATACATATGATATAGTGGCATTGCCGTAGTCTAGAGATCAGAATGAACGGCTGCAAAAGGTCATGGATTTGAGTCCCAGGTCAGGCTAAATATAAATATTGAGGGGTTCCTAGAAACTCTTCAGTAGTATCCCGAAACTCGGAAGTTGGCAGTGACAGTGACCTCTTGGTTTGTCCTGCGTCTGATCTCTCATCGGTTGTATCGAATTATTGTTCCACACACACGCACATGATTAATCTCAGTGAGATTGGTCATGTGCGTTATATATTATATATTATTTATCGTGCGCTATAGGAAAAAAATTATGAGAAGTAAAATATTTCTGTCCCTAGATAAGTTATACATAAGTAGCGATTTATTTTACTTACAAGCGACTGACCCTCGCTGCGTTCGGGTTCGTCCCTATTTACTTTTTAACGTTTAGTATAGATTTCTCAGAGATGAGATATTTTCCCGCAGTAAAAAGTATCCCATATGTTGACCCGGATACAAAATCTGTCCAGTGGATTTCTCATGATACGTACCCTGACAGACAGACAAATTTTTTTTAGTTAGTTAATTCAGAAATAGTCAAATATGTAATCTACATATTTTAATACCAGGATTGATTTCAAGGTCTACTCTGCGATCAGTGAAGTAGCAGGTAGTTGGTAGGGTCCCCCCCAACGTGCGTTCACCTTGTCGTGGTGGGGGGGCTCAGTAATGCCCGGCAAACCAGCCGGGCACGAAGCCAAGAAATGCACAGGGAGGTGACCTATTTCGATGGGAGGTGGGAGGGGGCCCTCTTCGGTGGGCGGTGTTCCATGCGGATTGCTCCTGGTACTTCTCTGATAGCAGAGTGGGCCTTGGTGCAACCCCATGGTTGTTGTGGTCTGCTTCGGCAGACCTACTGTCGGGGCGTCGTAGTTGAATGCGTAAGCGATCCTGCGACGCGCCATTAAGACGGGGGAAGGTTTTGTTGGGTTTTAGTGGGTAGGTAGCTTTGCCGGTGAGTCCCACACCTCGTGCGTAAATGCATTTCCCAACGTTAAAAAAAAGGAAGTAGGTAGGGTATCACAATATCTAAATTTACGCTGGCTGGATTTTCGGACACTACTGAGCCAAAACATGTTAAAGTAAACACACATACACAACAAATAATAAAATAGAAAATAAAATACAATTTGTGTATAAATCGGTTAAAACACAACTTTATCAAGAAACAAGTTCGTAATTTGAAATGATGCAACCATACATTTTGTAGGAAATTCTTTAAAAGAATGAATGTGACAAGTGTGTCGGTCTAACAAGTATTTATGAGGGGCTTGTACTGCGGTGAATACAGCAAATATGAAATATAACTTTTAATATTATGGAGCAATATGATTCTATTATCATTTACACCGTAATTATTAGATTAATATAACGGTTTATCCATCTTGAAAGATCGTGGGTTTGATTCCCGAATAGAACTATTCTTGTATTATATATACATATTGTATGTCAAATATAAAATAATCGGCAGCCTTCACATATTGGCTGCCGAAAACTTGCTAGGTACTCTTAGACATGCAGGTTTCCTCACGATGTTTTCCTTCACCGTAGACAAGTGGTAATCGTATAAAAAATAATTCGAACATGAAAATATCGGTGTGATACCCGGGCTTAGAACCCGTTTTACTGAGTTTCTCAAGCTAGTATGCTACCACTGGACTTAAACTGCCTAAAGAATTACTTACTTTTTACATAATATCTTTTAAAAAAACCGATTTCAAAAAAAGAAGACACTAAAAAGCAAAGATTAATGTACAATAATGATTCCGACTACGGCGGCCAATCTCATTGAGACTAGCCAACTGCGTAGGAGATATTATAGTGCACAAGTGTACGCGCAGACACAACGTGCACTCTCTATTCCTGTCACTGTCATACTCCGGTGGGACGACTGCTCGACACGACCAGTGAGAGTTAAGGCGCAGGACCGACGGCTTTACGTGCTCTCCGAGGCACGGGGGTGAAGCACCGCCAACTTCCCAACTCCGGGCTGTTACTGAGACTTACTATAATATACTAAATATATATAAATAATTACATGTCTCTGATATCGATACCATTTCACTCTAAATATATTTTCATCAAACAGAAACATTTCAATAATTACATATAATAATTAAATATTATGACATAAATATATCAATGTTATTACGAGCATACAAATTATATTATAATTATATATTTAACTAGCAGAACCCGCAGCTTTGTCCGCATTCTATCTATAAAAAAACTTTAGGTTTATGTCATAACTAGCATTACCCGCGGCTCCGCCCGCGCTCAGATGACCAAAAACCAAATTCTTAGGTTTGACATATTAGTATACTCTTACATTGCAGTTTTTGTATTTTTTCTTAGAAATGAGATATTTTCCCGCGATAAAAGTATCCTATATATTGACCCGGATAACCAGATATCACCATACCAAATGTCATCAAAATCCATCCAGTAGATTTTCTGTGATGCGGTAACAGGCAGACAGACAAACGACAGACAAAAATTCTAAAAACTATAAATTGGGCCTCTGTATTGATAATTATGTTTATTTCAATAAGATTATCCAAAAAATATTTAATGTTCAAAGTCGGCTTAGGTAAAATTTTATTATATGTATAGATTTCTGCTCTGCTCCCTTGGGTAGTAGCATGATGATATATAGCCTTCCTCAATAAACGGGTTATCTAATGCAAAAAGAATTTTTCAAATCGGATTAGTAGTTCCTTAGATTAGCGCGTTCAATCAATCAAACAAACAAACTTTGCCTCTGTAAAATATTAGTATAGATAATTTAGTATATATCTAGCATAATTATTATTGAAAACAATTTTGAAACTACAGTATGAACAACATCTAACGGTAATTAATTTATGATCTAGTTTAGAATGAAATTATTTTGCAGCACTCATTAATAACTCGTCGTAATCCAGTCTATAGTGGAGGAACATTTGTCACGGCCTTTGTAGCTATTTATCTTGTAACCCTACGTGTACGAAATCTTTCAAATTATTGTGTATATCAAGAACTTTGGTACTAAATTTAAGTAAATTTAACATTTTGCTCATTTGGTGGTTGAAAAATTGATATAATGGCACAGATTTCCACTTTTATACGCTTAGGCTAAATGGGGAAAATGAAATCCTTATAAATTTTTATATATTTGTTTGGAAGCCCCAATATATTATCGTATGTGAATAATTTGCAGTTCCAATAATATTACATACATACGTGTCGAATGGATAACCTCTTTTTTTGTACTCGGTTAAAAAACCAATAATTATTAATTATTGAAATAGAAAATCATGCATATTAATGTTTATTTAATCATCTATATCTAATTAATTATTATATTAATTACTATTTCTGTAGTGGATTTATATGAATATTCACAAGATAATATAAATCTGAAAAGTCAAATCAATTAGCGTTACTGGGAATTAGCTACTAATAAATTTATATTATATGATAGATACATATTTTCTATATTATATCCTATATGTTGACCAGGATAACCAGCTATCATCATACCAAATTTCATCAAAAACCCTCCAGTGATTTTTCCGTGACACGGTCACAGACAGACAGATAGACAGACAGAAAAAATATCTAAAAACTATAGATTCAACATCTGTATAAAATAATAATGATTATTTCAATATTATTTTCCAGAAAATATTTAATGTACAGAGTCGACTCAGTTAGAATTTATTTATATGTATATAGAAAACGTGTAGATTTTCTAAACCACAAAGTATTTTCGCGAAATGTCCTCTAAACTTTATCTAATGTAAAAAGGGTAAACATTGCTATAAATTAATTGTTTCATTGAAATATACTATGATACAAAATAAAAAGTAATAATTTTTTTTTTTATAGATATGATGATGATGATATTCTATCTGATAGATGTTCCTAATTTCTTGCTAAGTTGTAAGTGATATTTTTTTTAATTACAGATTATATAAAGGAGATTTAACTAAATAGGAATTTAGTGTAATATTTTTCTTGAAAGCATGGGATTAATCCAATTATACAAAAAACACTCATGAAAATCGGTGAACAAATGGCAAATATTTCTTCTTTTTTGATTTCGGTCAAAAAGGGTTTGAAATATTTTAATCACTCGAGCAAAGTTTAAGTTATCAATTCTAACTTCGGATTTTTGGATCTCATCAATCAAATAAAAAGGCAGATGCTTTTAGCTAGTAATTTAATTAATCAAATAAATCATGATCTTACTCTTCTGAAATATGATATCTTAAAGAATTTCTAAAATCAATTTAATTATAACAGTACTATTATATTGACGACGCGTTTGGCTCAGTTTGTAGTGACCCTACTTGATGTGCCAGTGGTCGCAGGTTCAAGTCCCGGTGGGGGAATTCATTTGTGTGATGACGAATGTTTGTACTCAATTCATGAGTGTTTATATTTATAATTTGTATGTATTTATAGTAATTAGTAATATATGTGTAGTGTATCAACTAACTGGTATCCATAACACAAGCCTCGTAGCTTACCATGGGACTAGATGGTGCTGTTTGTTAATGTCCCAACTAATTATTTATTATGAACTGGAATAACTCATAGGTTACTGTTAGACACCTAGTCATATAATGGCAGAGTAAGTTGCCAGTTGAAATATAAAACTGTTGTTGTATGGAAACCATTCGTACAAATACCTTCGATGTCCAAACAATGGGAAAATTCTTAATTGTTTCAACATTCCAAAGCGAGTTGTGAACCGCAAACCGAACACAACATGCTCTGCAAAGCTTTGTGGTCAAAATTGAATACGAGTGTTTATCTCAATATTGGTCAATACTCGATTGTATCCTTGAATTTTCATAAAATGTGGATATCTAGTAACTGTTGCTGTTTGAAGCTATTTTAATTAAGAGTACAGCGGAATAAGCATATGAAAACTTACATAGCTAACTAATAAAAAAATATACTGTATTTTTTCTGTAGATGTCACTTTGAGGGTTGGTATATAATATTACACCCCCGAAACAATTCTCATTTTCTATAGTTTTTAATGGAGAGAAAATTCTAGAACAAATCTATAATAATTTTGTAGTTCGTAGATATTTATAAATAGTTTTAACCTCATTAAGATATCTCGAGCAGTTGCGAATAAAAATCAATTTAACGTTAACGGTAGTCACCCCCAGTAGATACTTCCTTATTAAGGGGGGTAGTAGTCCGAAATTGTGTCGGAAGGTGTTTTAGGTTAAAAAACTACAAATACAAAGTAAAAATTCTTAATTAGACGCTGTTGCAATTTTCATATGCTATATTTCAATATTATATTCATATATTCTGCTATATTTCAATACTAATAACATTTACGTGTGTATACATATGCACGTTGTACATATTTCGTTGGGGACGAAAAGTTCTCGTGTGGCAACCACGTACCAGAAGGCGAAGCGTGGACAGGCCTCCCATAAGGTAGACCGACGACTTGGTAAAAGTAGCTGGAGTCCACCGGAAGCGAATGGAACAAGACCGGTTGTCATGGAAATCTTTGGGGGGAGGCCTATGTCCAGCATAGACGTATTTGGGCTGAAACAAAGCGAAAAGAAATGTAAGAATGCACAGTATTTTACAGTTAGGAAATTAGGAAATAAAGTCTATGATAATAATAAATAAATATATACCAAACGTATGTATATTTTTCATTATTTGTTTTTTAGTAAACGATTGTGCAAAGACTTAGAGAATATTTAATTTGTATTTCATTTGTAAGAGGAAAACAAGATATGCTGTGGCTCTCAAACATTAATGTTAACGTTTTAGCCCTTTACTAAAATAAAATGCATAACATATTATCTAAATCTATTGTTATTTTATATAGTTTTTGCCCGCGGTTTTGCTCGCGGGGCGGGATTTAAGGGTACCATATCCGATCCCAGGATCATTCACAGTTCAGTGGTTTAAGCGTGAAAAATAACAGACAGAGTTAATTTCAAATTAATAATATTATTAATTATGGTTCAATCTAATGATTTTGTTTTAATTTTTAACTAAACAACTCAGAAATAGTTAATTCTGTTAGCTATTGTTTCATAGACATTATAAAAGTTGAGAAACACTCGAGAAACGATAGTCTATTATAAAATAAAACGTGTTAATCATATTATCTCAATTTTAAAATGTTGAAAGTTATAACATCAGATATTCATAATAGACACAGCGATCAACCATCAGCCATTTTTAAATGGTCACAATATCTACGACCATAGAGTGATGGCAGAACAAACTTTGAGAAGCGTTGACGTTGCAACGATGTAGTAAGCTTGCATCACGATGTGCTTGATTTTAATTAATTTACTTTCTGAATGTACTGTTTAAACAAGGAATAGGCGAATTTCTTTTTATTTGAATTAAACTATCTTGTATTACATCGTTATTGGTTTAGTTAGTTTGAGTTAAGATTAAAACTTTCATTTAACTTTAGCATCATTGTAATTTACTTAAATTCTAAAATGTTAGTTAGAGAAAATCTTTTACTTTTCTGATTATTTATTTGAAACTAGCGATTCACCCTCGCTTCGCTCAGGTTCGTCCCTAGGTACGTTTTCACGGTTAGTATAGAATATATAGACTATATATTATATGATATATAGCCTATAACCTTCCTTAATAAATAAGCTGGCTAATACAAAAAGAATTTTTCAAATCGGATTGGTAGTTCATGAGATTAGCGCGTTCAAACAAACCAATTCTGCCTCTTTATAATATTAAGTATAGATGATGGGGATTTATGTTGTAGGAACTGTTTACATACGCAACAATTCCATACTAGACATAATCGAAATGCGTCAGATGCCCAAGTTTGTGGATCGGTTTTCTTGTTAAACTGGCATCTGCCAAACCTATACATGCCTATTTGTTGTTTAGCCTTGTCCTAAAGTTTTAGAATTTCTGGTTAATTTTTGGTCAGATAAACTTCGAAGTCAATAATATTATATACTATAAAGGATATTTGTGTACATAAACACAACTGAAGTTCTTATATTTTTTCATTCTTTTAGTCCAATGGAATGATAAGCCGACGATTATATAGGGAGATTATGTTGATACTTCACACATTTTTCGAAAGAAAAAGACACTCGTACTCGTATAAACTAGCACTGTTAGAAAAACTTTCTAATAAAAAAAATCAACTTCAAAAACAGCACTAAAAAGTAAAAAAATAACTGATTGAGTTTTCGTTTACTATAGATACTAAATCAGATATTTTTGAAGTCACACCGACTTCAAAAATATTTGATTATTTAAACAAGATTAGACTATTTTAATAAGATTTTCGAAAAAATATTTAATGTTCAGATTCGACTCAGAATTTTATTATATGTATAGATAAAACTAATGTACATCCAATAATTACTGTACAAGTCATGTCCAAAAGCAATAATGGCAGGAACGCTAGCTAGCTGCATTCCCCTGCTGAATAACAATGCCGATTCTTTGGCGAGAAACGAGCCAGACATCTTGTTACCGGTGGATGTCATAAAACATACGTATGTGTATAGCTTCATAATATTATCTATTTATTTTATTTATTCATCTTATGTACCATAAAATCTATGATATACGAAGTATAGTAACAGTAATCTATATCTATATAAATAAAAATGAATGTTGGTAAGCACATAACTCAAGAATGGCTGGACCAATTCGGCTATTTTTTTTCGTATATTCCTTAAGGTCCATGAAAGGTTTTAAAAAAGAGAAAAAATGAAAAATTAACGAAAAAAAAATATTTGGCTAACGCTGGCTAATAACTATTTATATCTATTTAAAACGTACTTAACGACGAACCCGAGCGAAGCGAGGGTGAGCTGATAAAATTAATAGCTATATACATACATTACATAATATTATGTATGTATCGTATTCAGCCCTTTTTTAACGTCCCACTGCTGGGCACGAGCCTCTCTTCAATACGAGGGGGATCAGGTCTTAGTCCACCACGCTGGCCAAGTGCGGGTTGGCGGGCTTCACATGTCTTTTGAAAACTTGCTAGCTTTTCTCAGACATGCAGGTTTCCTCACAATGTTTTCCTTCACCGTAAGACAAGTGGTAATCATGTTAGAAATGATTCGCACATGAAAATATCAGAGGTGCGAGACCCGGGATTTGAACCTGCTTCACTCGGTTTCCCAAGCGAGCGCGTTACCGCTGGGCTACCACTGCCTTGTATTGCCTTGCTCTATGTATGTATTAGTTCTCGAGTAAAATGATATACGGACAGACGGAAATGAGGACTCTTAAAACTTATTTGTAAGGGCTACGTTTTTGCTATTTGACTACGAAACGATGTTGATTAGAAAGGATTTTCTCGAACACTTCACCAAGTCTAATGAGATTTAAGTGTAATTTTATGTAAATGAATTCACGTTAGTTAACGACATCATGTAAGCTGATGTACTCGTCTAGAATATAAAATAATATATTATGTAACTATGAAATACTAGCAACCTATCCTGGTTTTGTCTGTATTTTTTTTTATGTAATACTCATAATTCTTTCTAATTTATGTTTTTTTATGAATAATGCCGAAATAATCTCAACTTTCCACCAAATGCAATGTTTGTGAAAGAATGATTTTCAATACTGCAATTCATTTTATTGCTAGCGACTCACCCTTGCTTCGTTTCTTGCTTTATATTTTTAGAGTCCTATCAAACCCTCATCATGGATCTACCTATTTATATATAACAACAAGCGATTCACCCGCACTTCGCTCGGGTTTGTCCCTAGATTGCTTCCCCATACAAACGTTTATCCCCTTAAGGGATAATTTCCGGGATAAAAACTATTATATGTCCTTTCCAGGGTCTCAAACTATGTTCTTATCAAATTTTATCTAAATCGGTTTAGTAGATCCAGAGATTCCCCCTACAACGTCATAAACTCATAAACTTTACCTCTTTATAATATTACATAGTATATACCTATAGTATAGATGTGGACCAGTTGATTTTTGCGTAAAAATAATACTGTTTCTGGGATATATTGTAAAACATCCCCTAGTGGCTGTCTGTGCTTACTCGACCTGTATCAAATGTCAGCTTAGAGGCGTATTTGTAAATAATAGTTACAGGGTTAAGAACGTTAAATCCTTCTTGTAAAGAGTTTATTTGGCAGAGGTAATAGGAGTGGTTTGTTTTTTTTTGGGAGATGTTTGTTCTAAAGTAAAGTATCATCTAGAATAGCTTTATGAATATTATATTTGTTGTTTGTTTGTGTGTGTTGTAGGGAATACTCTCTAGAAATAATAGACTGGATTTAAAAGCGAAATATATCAAAAACCACCTTACCGTGGTGGATATGCTCATTAGTGTTCGTTAATCATGCTGGGAATTCAAACAAATTTTAATGATTTTTATGATTAAACTAGCATTGCCTGCGGCTCCGCCCGCGTTCAGATGACTTTTGTATTTTTTCTCAGAAATGAGACATATTCCCGCGATAAAAAGTATCCTATATGTTGACCCGGATAACCAGCTATCACAATACTAAATTTCACCAAAATCTGTCCAGTAGTTTTCACGTGATGCGGTAACAGACAGACAGACAAAAATTCTAAAAACTATAGATTCGGCCTCTGTATCGATAATAAAGTCTATATGAATAAGATTTTTCGAAAAATATTTAATGTACAGATTCAGCTTAGTTAGAATTTTATTATATGTATAGATGTTACTTCAAGGGTGTTCTAATATAACGATTACAAAAGAATAGTAGACCACGCGAGTGGACTCTAGTAACATAAACATATTTATACCCTACTAACTTCTTTTGTCAGGTATAACGGGTTTGATTTTTGTATGAACAAAACATGATAAATAAAAGGAAATGCGAAGAAAAAAATAATTATGTACAGGGAAAACAAAAAACCACAAAATACATTTGTTGCCAGTAGAATAAATATAAAAACTATAAAAGGATATTGCTACCAAATGATTGCCAATTTAATAAAAGTATTATACATTTTATATAAACAAGGTTAAAAATTCTGCACACGCGCCTCTTATTTAAGATATCGAGATATTTTTTCACGTACTTGTATCATATTGTATCGAAAATATTTTCGTACGTAATCCAATCACAGTGCTATTGCTGGAAAAATATAAGCCCGTATATATATCGCATATATATATATACTCTTCTGTAGATCATTTCTTTGTACTATATATAAACCCGCTATGTAGAAAAGGTGTTGTGTAGACATTTATCTGGTCGTGTTAAAAGTTTCTTATTACACATTTTCGTTTATCGGTAATTATCGACGACACGTTTGGCTCAGTTTGTAGTGACCCTACCTGCTGTGCCAGCGGTCGCGGGTTCGAGTCCCATTGGGGGCATTCATTTGTGTGATGAGCACGAATGTTTGTACTCCAGTCGCGGGTGTAACAATATTTATAATATGTATGTATTTAAGATTATATATGTAGTGTATCAGCTATCTGGTATCCATAACACAGGCCTCGTAGCTTACCATGGAACTAGATGGTGCTGTGTGTTAATATCCCAAAATATTATTATTATTATATTATTATCTTCCAGCTGGTTTCTGTCAATTTCAGATGCAAATTGAAATTATTTCGATACTCTTATACATATTAAACCCGTATTATTACGAATTAGAGATTCACCCTCGCTCGTTTAAACGTTTAGTATAAACTCAGAGATGAGTTATTTTCCCGCAGTAAAAAGTATCCTATATATTGACCCGGATAACCAGTTATCATCATACCAAATTTCATCAAAATCTATGCAGTAATTTTCTCGTGATGCGTTCCCAGACAGGCAGATAAAACGACAGACAGACAAAAATTTTAAAAACTATAGATTAGGCCTTTATATCGATAACAAGAAAACCCTCTATTGACGCTCGCTGTAACGGCTGAACGGATTTCGATGAAATTAAATTCACAGATAGACTTAAAATTGGAGAAACGCATAAACTAGAAATATACGATTTGAAATTTTAGTATCAAGTCGCAAAAGGTACTTAAATAAGTCACTAGCATTATAACAAAACTCTTGTATTGTAACAAAATCCTTGGTATGAATATGTAAAGGTTGCTCACTCCGTCTTTTCAGCCTAAATTAGATGTTACGCATAATTTTACATTAAAATTCTCAAAACGTCTTTTCCTATATTAGAGAAAGCTAAAAGTTGAAATAAAATATGAAACAAGGAATTGCGAAAATGACAAAAGACTCAGCTATCGCCTTTTTATACTTTCATCTATACATCTATCATACTTACATATAATAAAATTCTGAGTCAAATCTGTATCTAATATTATTTATTTATTTATTGAACTACCAACAAAAGTAACAATATTATAATACTTAAACTTTGGTTATATTAGTATTAATTAATAGTACAACAATAATTCCAATTAAATTTAAAAAAAAAAAATAATTCATTAAAATTACAAATTAAAAAATATACAATTTTAAAACAAAAAAATCAATAATAACTAATTTAAACAATTAATACGTACCTATTATGTTTATATTTATATTTTATAGCATAAAAATATTATAAAGATGAACAATTTGATTTTTTGTTTGGTTTTTTTGTAGATCAAATTTGGTAAGAAGATAGTTTGAGGTCTATAAAACACGAAATAATATTGCTAGTAATATTATTGTTTACATTACCTAACTGAGATGGCCAACTGTCGTCGCCACGTAATTCATTGTCCTGTTTCCAAGTGTCAGATGTAAGTTCAAACCAGTTATTGTGTACGTGATAGGAAAACGTTGCAATAACTGTTAAAGTTACTTTATAAATATCTAGTTTGAAAAAGTCTTCGAGATAGATAAGGTTTTGGATTGTTTGCATGAGAGTATGGCTTGATTCTAATGACCTCATTCCACAATCTATACGTAGCGTAGAAAAAAGTATATTTCTTAGCTTTACTATTAGAAAGAGCAATAAAACGAGGTAAATTTATGTATATCATTTCTAAATATTTTGGACAAAAGGTCTGGGCCGAGACCCTGTTTTAAAAAAATTATGTTTAAGTATTTATATGGCTATGGCGTAGTTACATGGCTATCGCTGGCCTTTTCATACATCAAAACAATCTAGTCGAAAATTGTAAATCTTAAGGAGGCCTACAGAAAATTCGGCGATAGCATGTATCATTCTTTTAAGGTACGATCACATTAACTATTTTCATCTATATATAACGTACTCAAGGGAAGTGAAGGTAAGTCGTTAGTTGTTAATAATTAAAGAAATAGAAATCTAAATATGTATATAGAAATGGCATATTTTGATTCTATGACGAAATAGTATCATTTAAGTACATTTTTTTTAAATTTCTTATCGTGCGCGATTGTAGACTGATATCTAACCTAAGCCCCCATAGTTCAGAAATGATATACCTTATAAACAATCTTGCAAAATGCATCGAACACCCTATGATATATAGTGACAATGCATAACAGTTAAGTTGTACGAATTTAACTCAGTCATAAAATGTTTTTGCTCTCAGCTCTGCCTCTTTTGTGGGCTAGGTCTTTCCTAGTTTGATTATAATACGTTAAACTATTACAGTGTAAAGAAGCAAATATACATGTCGGAGACGGTCATCAATACGGTCGCTAAACGAAGCGCGGCACGACGCCTGAGTGATGGCAGCACCTTCGGTATTATCGCCAACACTCGGCGAGCTTCGTGCTACGACGGAGCCTAGCTAAGGGAGGGGTGCTAAGAGGGCTGGACACTTGCCTTCGAGCCGAGCCAAGCTTAGGACCGCTCCACTAGGAACTGTCTTGCGTTCCGTATTGTCTATACGTGGTAATAGTGAAGTGGTATATGGTTGTGTAGTGAAGTGCTGTTTAACTATGTACAAAGTGATTATTGTTAATTTGAAATACAACTGTGATTGCATCGACTTTCATTTGAACCAACACTTCCCATATAACGCCCACTGTATAATTCATGATAAAATAATGGAAAATAATAGTGAAAATTAATGCTGCTTCGATATACAAGTTCAGTTATACTTTATATCTAAGCTACCTCTTATACTTTCGCTTTTTTCATTTCACATTCATGAATTTCGGCCACGGGGGGCCAATCTCACTGAGACTTATCCACTATGCAGAAAATATTACGCATACACTAGTGCACACTCTATTACTTTCATTCACAAATCCCGATGGGACAATAATTCGGCAAAATAGGTTAGATCAGGTGTAGGACTGACAGCTTTACGTGCTCTCTTAGGCACAGGGGCGAAACACCGCTACCTTCCCAGCTCCTGGCTGTTACAGGGACTTTCTTAACAGAAAAACTCAGTAACTAAACTTGGCCCGACCGGAACTCGAACCCTTTCCATATGTGCACCTGTACATGCTAGCCAATACATTGCGAAGGCAGTTTATTTTATTTACTTTATGTCGCATTATAATATTAGAGAGATACAAAATAAATTCTGTGGTAAAGTACAATAATTAAAAAATATTTTTATTTTTTCTTTTACTGCTGTCTTACAATTTACTGGGTGAAATGGTAGGAATTTATGTATAATATATTCGAAAGGCAGAGTTAGGGAAAAAGGCAATTTAACCTACTAAGGACACTCACATTGTACATTAAAGTTTATGGTCACTTTTATCCCACGGAAACCCTTTTAAATTCAATAGACAAAATGTAGTAAAAAATAGTTTCTAGTAGAATAGCTCTGCGGTCTTTTAACCGACGTTTCTATGGTAATATTTATGTGTTCCATAGTTTTGTATGAATGGATTCGTGATAATATACTTTTATTTGTGATACTAAAATCTCTTATTTTTTTCTGATTTTAGTTTCAAAAAATTCAATCGAAATGAAATCGCAATTAATATTCATATTTTTTCTGGCAACATCCATTAATTTTGTGAAAATACTAGCGTCTTACCCTCGCTTTACTCGAGTCCGTCCCTAGATACGTTTTAAACAAATAAAAATAGCAAGTTATTCCTTATAATACCACTTATGCCAGTCATAATCAGTCCAGCCAGCCAGCCTCTTCAAAGATTAGCCGGAACAAAGACAGACTGACAGATAGACATTTTTTTTTAAGTTTTTTTTTCTTACGACCGTCTTATATACTTTCGTATACATTTAGTAAAAGACTGCTATTTTGACATTACAAACAGGCAGTTCAATTTTATTTATTTGTGTACAAATATAGATTAAAAACAAAAGTATTTACCAAATCTTACGTGCATCTAAATTCGCAGCAAAAGCTACTATACACATCTACTGATTTAGAGCACTTTCCAGTAACATGACTTTTTAGGGTAATATGCTGTTTATATTTCGATTTAGCCTCTTCATTACCCTCTGCAGGCCTATTAAGATATTTCATCCTAATTTTGCTCCCGGGAAGCTGTTTATTCGTATCGATATTGAGTTCGAAACGTAATCGAGTTACTATGTCACAGTTAATGTTCAATGTTGCTATATTAGATTCAGTTAAAGTTTGATCAGGAAATTTTGTTTAACTTATTAAAATTTTGTATAAGTTTGATAAAAAAAAGCCGAGCGATGCTTACACGCGTCTTTAGATAGTATTAATAACTAGAATTAAAAGTTATAAACCAGAAGTGTATAATATCTTGTTTTTTTTTAAATCCACATTTTTTTAATATTTTTCTTAACAACATACAACGCAATACTTTCGATGCGTGAGATCGACTGTTTATAATCCAAATACATACAATTTAACAGTATTATAGTTATTATTTTGATTTAAAATTAAGTACGAAACTAAAACTAATGAAAAGTTAATTTCTATAAATATGAAATATTTTTTAAATATACTAATAGGCCCACAGGATAACTGGTGATGAGTTTTTAACGAGTAACCCTACATATACTATTTACACCAAAATTACATCTGTCCCACTTTTTTCACTGTTTTCAGTAAGTGTTTTTATTAATCTTCTAAGCTAGAATGCAAAACTTAGATTAAAGTGTACACGTTCACAATCTGCATAGTTACGGGGAAACTGCTCTTTTCTGATATTGTGAAATCGATATTCACCTCTGCACACCTTAATTGATCCAACAGATATTGCACCCCAGGCATAACGCCAATTTGTGAGAGCCCATCAAGCGGTAGACAAATAATCGTCCACAAAACGTCAAACTTGAGAAGCATACAATACGTACACTATACCCATAAATCAGTTTTAGCCTACCCAAACTTCAGTTTACAACTCTATTTGGTTTCTTATATTCGAAATGGACCGTGGTGACAATTACTGAATACTCAGGAGTAGAATGTCGATGCGCAAAATCTAACAAATTTTTGTCTCCTTATGACCAAGGCACAGTTTTAAAAAATCTAAATATTTGTAACAATGACATACATAGATAAGATAGTTTAATATTCTTTGTTTACATCAAATGATGTCCTAGATATCGACTTTAGAAGAGAATTGCTTGAAATATTTTTGTAAAAAAACAATTATTACATATTATCATCCTCCTAAATCCCAGTCATAGTATAATTTTCGCATGATTAAGTTTAATTTATAGTTTGATTTCAGCTTTGAAGTCGTAAACACAGAAGCTTCATTAGAACAAATATATGGCGGAACAGTCATTCGAGCATAGCCTATCTGTTCTGTGACTTATCTGTCAACCGCAGCTTTAGCGGGGTTACCCTCCAGTGATAAATCTAAACAACGTATTGAGATGTTGCTTTCTGATGTTCTGGTACAACGACTTTTGGTTATTTGATCGGAACATGTTTGCTTTAGCTTAAATTTTTACTAAAAATTTTGTATGTTCCCTATTACTTTCTGGGAAGACAAAATTAACAGATACTAATTTAAACTATCTTTTCGGATTTTTTGGCGGTTTTTTTTTTGATTTTTGATTCCCGTTGTTTCGAATGCTTTACAGCAATCATGGTAAAAAATAAAAACAAAATAAATCCGAGAAAAACTCCAAAAAGATAGCTTTATTTAAAATGTCAAATATTCGCTTAAATGTAAGAAAGTATTAAATACTTAGTGATTGATCGCAAAAGGCACTGTCACTGACAGTTTGAGGATTTTATTTAAAGTGACTTAATAAGCTAATCTCGAGAAATAGTGGATAGACGGTATATAAGTTTTGTTGCTAGAGCTAAAATGAAGTGAAAGCAGGTTGGCAATATTCTAACGAGATTCATATTCATTTGAGATCATATAAAATCTGTACAGAATCTTAATGTATCATTATTTCAGATTTTTAAGCAAATTCTCATCGTTGAAAATGTCGTCGCTCCCTGGTTTTGCTGGCCCTTCTTATTATACTAAAGATATCTTAGTCGGTTCTAAGCCTTTGCAAAAAAAATTTCTTTCTCACTATCGATTGGGATATAAAAATGAAAGGGTTTAATGATTACAAAAATATATTATGTAGTTACGTATTTAATAACAATTAAAGATAATAAATTCCTAATAAAACTTAATAAATGTCTAACTGAAAAAGTTAAAATAACAAAAAAAACCGACTGCATAAAAAGCGGACTAAAAATAAGAATATAGAAAATGAAATAGAGAATTTTACCCACCACGCATTTTCAGTTATTACCCACCAGGTAATCTAGCTATGAATATTTATAATAACTCGTATTTTATTTAGGATTATGAGCTAAATAATGGTTAGCCCGTTTATGTGACAAATATTCAGTTTCATGGTTTTGCTGCATTTTAGAATGGTTTTATAGGCCATTACCTTGAAGGATCACCGGGTATTATGCCACGTTTATTAATTCTATGCGCTAGAAATCCTTTTACCGAGTAAATAAACAGCTGGGTTTAACAAAATTTACTACATTGTATAAAAAAATATGGGTTTATTTTATCCTTTATCGTCTTGTTTGGGTTTTTGCTGTTTTAACTCTTTAGCTTTTTTTATCTGCGCAAGAATGTACTTGTTGTTTCTTTTGTTTTTTTTTAACTATCGCTTATCTTAATATGTTAATGAGATTTAATAAATTAAATTACTTAAGTAATTTATTTTCACATAATATTCTGTTCACTTTTTTCTTACTCAGATTTTTAGACTTTCTACGTAAATATGAAAAATGTAATATTAATCTAGATTTTACTTTTTACAATCGATGTGACTAATAGAAAATTAAAAATTATAAAAAGAACGTCTTATTATAACCAAGAAAAGCAACATAATAAAACTTTTTAACAAAAAAATAAAAACCGACTTCAAACAAAAGCACTAAAAAGTAAAAAATAACTGATTGGTAGTTTTCATTTACTATACATACCTAATCAAATATTTTCGAAGTCGGTGTGCTTTGCTTTGTATGGGCTGGCACCGATTTCGAAAATATTTGATTAGGTATGTATTTAATAGGTAGGCTTTAATTACTTAGCCAAAGCACACCGACTTCGAAAATATTTGATTAGGTATGTATAGTAAATGAAAACTACCAATCAGTTATTTTTTACTTTTTAGTGCTTTTGTTTGAAGTCGGTTTTTATTTTTTTGTTAAAAAGTTTTTATTTTTCCCTTTTTAGTGTAGACAGTAGTAGCACAGTAAGAATTCTAACGTGCTAGGCTTGTCAAATCAAACAAAATAAGCCCAAACTCAAAGTATCTACTATTAACCGTTGAAGAGTTCCACCTATCCACCTTCTGGCCTTGCCATCAGATCAGGTCAACAACACCGAACCACTGTACTATCAACGGAAATAGAAATACTTGCAAAGTTTCAAGTCAATATGACAATTAGGAGTAGGTTAAATTCATCATTAGTTGTTTTTCCACCCTTAGGAGTGGTATTTTTTTTTGAAATTTAAATGGGACCAATCTGGAAGTATACCCTTTCAAACAAAACAAAAATTGTCCAAATCGGTTAATAAATGACGGAGTTCTGAGGTAACAAACATAAAAAAAAAAAAAGACATACAGTCGAATTGAGAACCTCCTCCTTTTTGAAGTCGGTTGAAAATAAAGAAACGAAAAAAATCCAAAACTCTCGAAAAAGAGATCCACACAGTAAGAACTTATTACATCTACCTGTCTAGAGTAGAAGTATAGAGTAATAGTGTTGCTTAGTGATTTGTTTTTTTTTTAAATAATAGCAAAATTATTATTCTTAATTAATTTTAACTTTTTAAATTACATATAGAACAATTATGTGGCTTAGATAATTAATATTATATTTTATCTTTATGTTTATAAATATAATAATGGTAACACTAAATATAGATAACTAATTAATATTTTTAAGCTTGTAATAATTATAATAATAACAGCAAAAAATAAATAAATAATATTCCATAATCAATTATAAAACTAATTAAAATTTTAAAAATGTTTAAAGTTATAAAATATTGTAAGGTATTTGGTGCAATTTTTTTTTGTTATTTGTGGGTAGGCTGTCTGTAACAACTGTACCTTCGAGACATCTAACACCTCAATCTCTTCCGTGACCATGATTGCTGTAAAGCATTCGAAACGTCGGGAACCAAAAATCCAAATATATCCGTGAAAAAATCCAAAAAGATAGTTTTATTTAAAATGTCAAATATTCGCGTAAATCTAAGAAAGTATTATAATACTATACTAGTTTGACATAACATGAGTTTCATGTATGCTAGTAGTTGTACAGTGGGTCGTGATTGGGCGCACGTAGCATTTTTCATTTGCATTTTTTATTGGGTTCATTGAATATTAAAGAGGAAGTTTTTTAGAATTTCAGCGTAATCTAGGCATAAATTTAATAAACATTTATTGAATTTCTTATAAAGTTTCTGAGAAAAACGATAATTTGATTATTGCTTATAAAAGCCTTACGTTCAGTTTGTACGGACTTGCAATTTTTTTTAGTCTTATGGCATGAAAATGACAAAAAAAAACGAAACGAAATTGATTTAAGTTCACGTCTCGAATGACATATGTCATGTATTTATTTTATTATTTAACTAGCTGCTCATCCTTGCTTCGCTCGAATTTATCCCTAGGTAACAAAACAACAAACAAACAAACTCTGCCTCTTTATAATATTAGTATAGATAATTGCATCGTTTCTAGGTATTGTAGCAGATCAATAATTAAATAAGGCAAAAAAAAATTTAAATCACGTTAGGAGCTTTCGCGTATTTAAATATACAAACAAAACACAATATCTTCAACTATATGATATTACTATGAGTTACATGTGGAGTATAGTTAGTGTTAGTCAGAGGGTGGCTTGTTAGTTCTATATAAATACCCCAAAGTTACAGACATAACAGAAATCAAACTAAATTGAATTTTGAAATCCAATTTATATTATATAGTTTTCATTTCTAGTTTCAACAATTTCGTATTCTGTCCGAATTGACACGTTGGCGGTGTTCCAGGGATAGTTTACGGCTACAATGCTTCTACTACGGTTTAACTACTCGATAGTCGCTTGCGAGCGTTTAAAATAATTTCTGCACAAACTTAATACTATTATACAAAAGATAAGCTTGTTGTGTTATTATTCCTTCACGCTAAAACGGTTAGGCTGATTAGGATGAAACTTAGGGCACAGATAGGCTATAATCTGGAATAGTACATAGGCTACTCAATTAAGGATACAATTTGCCAAAAACTGATCCTATCTGTATATAATATTATTGATACAAAAAGTACTTTAAGATGCACCCAGAGGAAGCGAGGGTGTTACTAATTAATGTTTTATTAAATAACTAACGACTCACCCTCGCGTTGCACGGATTCGTCCCTAGGTAGGTACGTTTTAACGTTTAGGATGAAATATATATATACATATATATATATATATATATATATATACATATATATATATATATATATATATGCATATATATACACATAGGTATATAAAAGTAGGTAAGTACTAAAAAAATATATATCAATTTTATATATTACAAAAATTTTATTATATAACAAAAATATATTACTTTAGAAACGATTGATTTTCTATATAAACTTCCTGCCACCTTTTCACCACCTTAAGAATCGATTTCCGGGATAAAAAATATCCTATGCCTTTACCAGGTTTTCAAACTATCGTCATAGTTGATTTCATCTAAATCGGTTCAGCGTATTAAGCGTGAAAAGGTAACAGACAGACATACAGATTATTTTATTAAATAATTTTATTTTCTACGTGACATTGACGAAGTAATCTGTGCTCAACTGGTACGCTTTGAGGCCATTAATCCTCCTTTTTGGAAGTCAGTTAAAAATTGAATAATTTTATTGACAATTTCACTTTTATGTATATGATTGTGATTTTATGTATATATATATATATATATATATATATATATATATATATATATATATATATACACTTGATACTGTAGTAACGTAAAAGATGTTGAATATAGAAAGTTTACGGCTTAAGATAATTGTGACAGTGTTCTAGATAGCGTCTTTGCTATAAATTGGTACACGACAGCATTTTTATTTAAATACCTTTGCGAAAATTTTATACTGAAAATTTACAAGGTCCTGATATAAATTTAAAATCGCAAGGGATATTTTACAAGCTGCGATTCAAAGTTGCTGAATAAGAAATATTGTTTTTCCGTTTGAATCTATCATAAAACTTTTACATTTTAGTTATAAATGTTAGTTGGCTTCTTTAAGTTCAGAGAGAAGTGACAAATTCGACTTAAAAAGAAAATTTGTTCCATCTTTTCATATATAAGAACTAGCTACTCACCCTCGCTTTTGCTCGGGTTCGTCCCTAATGAAGAACAGAAACAAATCAATCCCATGGGAACTGTACAGCTTTTTACTAAATGTATATGAAAGTATATATATGTGTGTTTGTGTGATATGTATATATATGTGTGTTTGTTCCATCTAATCTTCCAAACGGCTGGACCGATTTTGATGGCTTTTACTGGCAGATAGCTGATATTATAAGAAGATTTTTTTTTGTAGAAAAATTATCAAAGTTCTGCGCATAAAATTGAAACCCGTGATATTGTGATCAAAATCCCAGTATCTAAGGATGCACCCAAGCGAAACAAATGTACGAGTAAGTCACTAGTTAATAATATAAAAACAAAATGCAGTAAAAATTTGCTCTCGATGTTGCCGCGATAGTACATTATACTAGGCAGTTTTAAGAGTTCAACTTCACTCAAGCGCAGTTGAGCTTAGCGTGAGCTGTATTTACACGACTTAATACTAAGTAGGTACCACACTAGAATTATAAATGTGAAAGTTCGTATGAGTGGGCATGTGTCTGTGTATATATGTTAATACTTCACGCTAAAACGGCTGAATGGATTTCGATAAAATTTAGTACACAGATAGACTATAACTTGGGTAACACTTAGGCTACTGTTAGACACACTAGGTTGTATCTAAGCGACACTAGGACGTCCCTAGTATTTGTAGTACTAGCAACTCACCCTCGCGTCGCTCGGGTTCGTCCCTAGGTACGTTTTAAATTAATTGGATATAGTATGTTATCCTTAAGAGATAGACATATGCCATCGCGGACTTATCTGTAGACCTATATAAGATACACAATTCCACCATACATTATTTTGTTATATCTCAAAGGGTTTAGGCAACGTTTTCGTTTAAAGCTCCCAGACTTTTTTCCGACACCTCTAACAAATATCGTTATATTTACCTATCGCCTATGTATACAAAAACTTAATAAATTATATACTAAAACCTTCCTCTTGAATCATTCTATCTATTAAAAAAAACCGCATCAAAATCCGTCGCGTAGTTTTAAAGATTTAAGCATACATAGGGATATAGGGACAGAGAAAGCGTTTTTATTTTATACTATGTAGTGATAACGATTAATGTATTCGAAGGTCCCACTACAAATGGACGATGTAAACACAGATCAATCTTTCTGACAGGTTATAATTCCTGTCACATCCACGGCATGACATCGCTCTCGCGGGAAATCAGCCCTTGTAATTTATCAGCGAGCAAAGCTCACAATTGCGACGCAGGATACCTGAATACTTTATTTATATGAATAAAATACTAAAAGTATTTATAGATTTGGCTACTGGCATACTTTTACTTTCAAGGGCAATCCGTAATAATATTGTAAATATGAAAGTTTGTGAGTATGTATGTTTGTTACTCTTTCACGCCAGAACGGCTGAACGGATTTGGATGAAATTTGGCACAGAGATAGTCTGGAATAACACATATGCTACTTTTTACCCCGAAAAAATGTACGGTTCCCGTGGGATAGATTTGTTTTTGTATTTTTAGAGATGAACCCGAGCGAAGCGAGGGTGAGCCGCTAGTATAATAATATTGTAACTTGCTATATAGTCATGTAAGTATATATAAAGTGGTCGCCTCTGGTCTGTTTGTCAATCGATTTTCTTTCTTTTTGCCTAGTAACCATTTTTATAAAAAAATGTTAGTTGAGTTAGTTTTTTTTTATATAAATGTAATGGATATATTTTATATAGACGATAAATCCTATATATATAAGTTTTCCTCGTAAATTGAATCGTTGAATGATTATTATAGTCGAATGTCGACCTAGTATTATGTAAATGCTCTAAGTAGATACAGGCATTCTAGGACTATGGACTCCAAAGGCATTCTCGAGTCAAGAAATTATAATAATCTATATGCAAAGATATTATGTTAATCTTTTGCCCAGTTTCTGCTCGAAGGGAGAACAGTCCAACATACAATATACTATACGTATATATTTCGTTTGACGTATCAATAACAGTGCAAATAAATGTTCTAATCTACATATAATAAAATTGTAACTAAGCCGAACATTAGATGTTTTTTGGAAAATCTTATTGAAATAAACATTATTATCGATATAGAGGCCGAATCTATGGTTTTTAGAATTTTTGTCTCTCTGTCTGTCTGTTACCGCATCACAGAAAACCCACTGGAGGAATTTCGATAAAATTTGGTATGATGATAGATGGTTATCCGGGTCAACATATAGGATACTTTTTACCGCGGGAAAATGTCTCATTTCTGAGAAAAAATACAAAAACTGCAATGTAAGAGTATACTAATATGTAAAACCTAAGAATTTGGTTTTTGGTCATCTGAACGCGGGCGGAGCCGCGGTTAATGCTAGTAATTATATAAGCATTTAGATCCTCAAGGCTTACATATTAAGTTATTTTAGCCTTTTTTAGTTTGAAATTAATTATTTACTATTTTTATTTTTTTTTAAGAATAATTTCGATAGTAATATTTAATAAATATACTGACATTTTAATTAAAACTATCTTTTTGTTATTTCAGTTCTGCTGAGAAGAACCGGTGAGAAACTCAACAGTTGCTCTTTTAAATATCAAAGTTACATTTATTTTATTAACATAACCTTATGAGTCAATATTACTCAATTCCACACATTTTCATCAAGAACCAACTCCTGAACAATATAATACGCTTTGCTAAATAAAATATTTTTAATTATATCTTTAAATTTTGGAAAAGGTCAATCTAGGACATTTTGTGGAATATTATTATATATGCATATACTCTAGTAATAAGATAGACTAATAAGATTTATAACTGGCTGTAACAAACAGATGCTGTCAAATTTATACGTATAGTTAATTTATTTGTACATAGTTTAAATTCATACGGCTGACATCACGCGTAATCCCATTGAATAATGACCCATTAAATCTCTCCAAATGCACGAACAGCAATGAAAGTGCGAAACGTTGAATTTACGAGAATCAAACTGCTATTAAAGATTGTAATTTGTGTAACTAATGGAGCACATTATATATTTTAATGTTTAAAGGAGAAGCTTTTTAGGAATACTAGTTTTGCTTGCGGCTTCGCCTGGGTGAGCTTTGCCATATTCGTGCTAAAGCTAAAATCTAGTTAGTTGTTACAGTGGTTTGTAAGAAAACACTCATAACATATATATTTACAAATATTCGGTTTAATTAATTGTATTCAGCCTCCTTTTTTTTAACATCCCACTGCTGGGCACGGGCCTCCCTTCAATACGAGGGGGATCAGGCCATAGTCCACCACGCTGGTCAAGTGCGGATTGGCAGACTTCACATGTCTTTCGAAAACTTGTTAGGTTCTCTGAGACATGCAGGTTTCCTCTCGATGTTTTCCTTCACCTTTAAGACAAGTGGTAATCTTGTTAAAAATGATTTGCACATGAAAATATCAGAGGTGCGCGAGACCCGGGAATTGAACCCGCTTCACTCGGTTTCCCAAGTGAGCGCGATACCACTGGGCTACCACTGACTTTAATTAATTACTTGCAAAATAATAAATAACAAATAAGGTACACTGACTGCTAAATTACTTTAAAAATCCCTTACGTGTGTATTTTTTTCTATTTATACAAAACAAAGGATTATAATTTATTTATTTAATAAAGAATGATAAAGATTTTTGGTGGAAAGGATCTAACAGACTTATTTTTTTATATTTTTGATAATTATATACAAAAATATATGTTTATTATATGTATAATTTTCATATAAATATTTATATATGTTACTGCAAACTACGAACTACAAACCCAGTAAAAAAACTACAAACCCACAACCCCCAATATTATTAATAAAACATAACGTGTAACAATATCTGATGGTAAAAATCCAGAACATCGTCTAATTCTTATAAAATCCTTATATTTACCAAGTCATATTGGTAAATTCTAAGATTTACCAATATACGGGATTTTACAATAACATATACATACATATCCTCTATTTCTTACACAGTGCGTAATTTCCTTCATATTTGACACTTACGCGACCCCTAAATCCTTTGAAATAATGACGGAGAATAATTACCAGTCAGTCATTGTAACATTAATCTCTTGGAAGACAGAATAGGTCCTTAGATTACTTTTACTCTTGCAGATTGAACCGAAAATTATTGTTTAAGTTTCAAATTGAAAATTATATTAAAAACTAGCGAGTCGGGTTCGTTTAACTATGTAAATTTTAAATTTTAGGCGTGATTTTTAATGATGTTTTAATAGTTATTTTGCTATTCGAGATGGAGACAAATCCAACAATAACAAAAAAGAAATCGCTCCAGCCGTCTTTGAGTTATAAATAGTGTAACTAACAAGACATTGTTTTATATATATATATATATATATATATATATATATATATATGTGTGTATATATATATATATATATATATATATATATATATGTATATATAAGACGGAGGAGGATTTAGTTACCTTTTTCTGTTATGAAACCTTATTATTGTTTAAAGTCACTATGTTCTTTAATTTACTTTTTAGTGCTTTTGAATTTAGAGCAGAGATTTAGTCTCGAGCGGGGTCGAGACGCCATCACGACATTCTTTGGAGATACGTGGCTTAGTAACGTTGGTTGATCATAGAGAGTTATGTTTGATATTGTAGTTGGAAGTCGATGATCGGTGACTGTGAACCCGCTAGCTCTAAATCATTAGAATTACCGTTTCAAGTTTATAACATTGTGACTTCCCTGATTAAATTGTGTATTGAGCACTGAATACTTTATTATTTGAGCCCTGATAACGCCCACAAGATGAGTAACCACCAAAGATGATGTTCGTAGTATATGGATAACACGACATATATATATATATATATATATATATATATATTATATATATTATATTCCTTCGTCAGCTTATTCTCATCTTTTTGGTTCGCCTTTTACGCAGTCGGTTTTTTTTTATTTCTGTAATTGTTTAATTAGAGGCGGTAATAAATTTAGCTGTATTTTTTGTATGGTGTATGTAACAGTATCCTTGCCAATTTTGGACTAATTTTATTTATTTTTATATAACGAGGTTATAACTCATGTATATACTATATACTAAATAAATGTTTTAAAAATAGCAATCAGTGAGAAAGCTATTATCGGCCTCATATTCACTTCCGCTGAGTAAGATCAGCTTCTAAAACACAACATTTTTTTTTAATATCTACAATTAATTACATATTAATTAATTAACATAATTCCAAACATTATTACTTAGAAACTTAAATAAAATAATATGCTTTACTTATTGAAACTTTCTTAATTTTAAAAATTAAGTTAGGTATCTAAATAATTTTGAATAACAGTGTTGTGAACAAACCATCAGTATAACTGAATACTCGTATATAGATATGGTACTCGCAATACCCTTGTTAATTGTATAAGCCCCGTTAAATTATTCTATCCAACAGGTAATATCGAAACGTTAGTGTTATGCCAGTGGTCGTAAAATCAGTTCAGATATGTGGAAAGTTTGTGTTTATCATAGAAAGGGATACGTTTTTACCTTTATCCTGATGAAAATTAATTTTACACAACTTTTGTGGGTATTGCCGAGCTTATACTTTCTTCTAATATTATGAATGGGAAAGTTTGTGAGTATGTATGGATGTCTGGATGTTTGTTAGTTTTTCACGCAATAACTACAGAATGGATTTTAATGAAACTTTACTATAATATAGCTTATATAACAGAATAATACGTAGGCTACTTTTTATCTCGGAAAATGTACGGTTCCCGTGGGATAGATTTGTTTTTTTTTCCAGAGGCAACCCGAGCGATCCGAAGGTGAGCCGCTAGTAATAAAACGAGTGTATTTGTAAACGTACATTACAGCACTTTCTATTCCTTTTACTATTAAAGTTCTAATAATTCGAAATTACTGGTGAGAGATAAGGCGCTTTGTCGGCTGAAAGATATATTTTCTAGATCGAGATATGTCTAGTGTCTACATTTGTTCATATTTCTCTTAATTGTTGCTGTGCTTTTTTTATCGTCCCACTGCAGGGCACGGGCCTCCTTTTAATACGAGGGGGATCAGGCCATAGTCACGCTGGCCAAGTGCGGGTTAGCGAACTGCACATATCTTTCGACAACTTGCTGTCTCAGACATGCAGGTTTCCTTACGATGTTTTATACCACCGCAAAAGTTTTATTTCACCGCAAAACAAGTGGTAATCATGTTAGAAATGATTCGCACATGAAAATATTAGCGGTGCGAAAACCGGGACTTGAACCTCGTTTCCAAGCGACTACGTTACTTGGCTACCACTACCTACTTATAATTATTATCATCATCATCATTATATAGGGTCATAACCGTAGGATAGTATAAAAGCCACTATAACCATGAGCCTAAATGGAAAAACTTAGAAAAATATCATTTAAATCAGTGGACATCAGAAAACCAGCGAAAAACACACATCTCTCCTTTTTTTCTATATTTTTTGGACTGTATCATATAAATCGCTATTAACAGTAAAACGAAGTCGTAAATGGTAGCTAAAGCTAGTATTGAAATAAAGAAGATCTTAATTTTCATTTATCCTTTTATTTTACGGTATAAACCAACTGCCTCGACGTGCGACTGTTAATAAAAACACGAGAGCTGTAGAATTTCTAATTAAGTATTCTGTTGATTACAGGCACTCCTCAATATAAACAGCATGAAAATGTTTATTATACCTTATATTTTCGTCTAAATATAACTTAATAACCAACTTCAAAAGAATGGTAATAAATTCAGATGTATGTTTTTGTGTGTGTTACGTATTTTCTGCTGAAAAGGTTATACAATATATATATATATATATATATATATATATATATATATATATATAGTTTCTTTTTAACACGGTTTTATTAGTTTCACCTGTAGTTATGTAAAGGAATCTTTAAACGCGATTTTCGCTCACTTTAAACCTTGAGATTGAACTGAAACTTTGCACATTTAACAAGGACCAAGGAGGATAATGATTTTAAAAATTAAAATAACACGCTTTTATAGCAGATTAAACTAAAAAATGGAAAATAAATTATAGTTTAAAAAACTAAGAAACACGTTTTAATGATGAACCGAACTAAAAAGCAAAAAAAATATTTTTAGTATAAGAATAATGTGATTAACGTGATAATTAATGATATTGTGAACGAAGCGTGGGGTGCTCGATATGAGTTGTTATAAATATTCCTTTGGTACGATTTCTGAAAGTAGAGATAGTATAAAAATATTGTAGAAAGCACCTCATACTTTTTCACAATAACATTAACACCTCCAGGTAAATTCCTAAGAAATTAAAATTCTAAGAAATCTATTGTTAACTGACTGATGTTGTTGTTGTCCGCGGTCGTGGGGCGATCAATTTAATTAAAAGTACCTGGACGACCGAGTTATTCGGCGGTGGAGTCGGCGTTTTTTTAATCGTTTTTTTTTCGGAAAAATGCGTTTTTTTTAGAAAATACACCTACATTCATAAATATAACATACAAAGAAAAACCTTAACTAAATACAGATCCAAATAAGTAAAGCTATTTTTGAAATATACGAAATAAACTTATATATGTACAATAATTGCCCATTTAATACATATTATAAATATGGCATATAAATACCAAGAAAATATTCCATGCATTTTTTAAGATTTTTTTAAAAGTCATTTTGAAATAATTGTAAATAAATAAGTAGATTCAAAGTATTTGCTTTAACTTCAAATTTTTTTTTAAAATGTAACTAATCTACCATTAGTGGTACGTTTTTTTAAGTTATATGGGTGCTAAGCTCTTTTATTATCTATTATTTTTGAAGAAATTCAGATGGTAATAGCAAAAACTGTACCAAAATTTGTTTAGTAGTTTATGAGATTAGCGCACTAAGACAGACTCGTCAGTGTCTTTTTTTTATTATTATGTATAAGAAATGAATACATAGTTTGGGAAAATATCGGTTCACCAAATTTTGAAGTCCAACTATTGCATAATTTAAGTTTACGGAGTAGGTATCGTTTGGACCACAAAACTTTAGGATTCCAAATTTTCAGGTAGCTTTAGACACGTGTAGATAATATGTTGATATATTCTTGACCCATTATATATATAATGATTCAATGGAAAAATCTTGGATTTTACTTAAAACGAGGACAAGCGAAAAACGAGTACCTCCCCCTTAGAATGATTTCCGTAATAATAACTATCCCATGTCCTTCCCAGGGTCTCAAACTTTCTTCTTACCAAAATTTAATCTAAATCGGTTAAATCGTTTTGGAGCTTATTCGGTACAAGCAAACAAAAAAATCTAATCTAGATATCTAGCTTTTATGATACCACATTACCTTAAAATCTGTCCAGTAGTTTTCTCCTGATACGATCCCAGACAGACAGACAAAAATTCTAACAACTATAGATTCGGCCTGTGTATCGATAGTAATGACTATTTAAATAAGATATTCAAGAAAAATATTTAATGTGCAAATTCGACTTAGTTATACAAATTTAAATGATTACAAATATAATACAGACATCAAGACAAGTAAAATTGAGTAAAAGCTTGCACTACGTACTGCTAACACAAAATCTATCTTGTCTGAAGATAAAAAACAGAATTTATTTACTTTTATCTATGTATGTATGTATGTGCATAAATAAATGTTTATGTATAATTTCCGAAATTTTTTAAACCTTCGCTCTAAAATTTTGTTACATAAGTGATTTTAGATGGAAAATTTACGCGGACAAAGCCACGGACTAAGGCTTGTATAAAATAAAAATATACGTCTATAAATCAAAATGTTACACTATATAATAGTGCAATGCAAGCACCAGATAGTACAATTCGGAGCACGTATGTAATTAGGTTCTATTGTCTGTTTTACAGGAACAATTTGCACAACCGCATGATTTTTAATTATATTAGACAAAAATAATATATACTCGTATATACGCTTTAGTTTTTAACTTTTTAGATGATTTTTGGCACATAGTACATTTTATGTATATTTTACGTCTATAAGTACTAAATTTGTACATTTTACGTCTATATGTACTAAATTTGTACATTTTACGTCTGTAAGTACTAAATTTGTACATTTTGCCTCTATAGTTACTAAATTTGTACATTTTACGTCTATAAGTACTAAAGTTGTACATTTTACGTCTATAAGTACTAAATTTGTACATTTTACGTCTATAAGTACTAAATTTGTACATTTTACGTCTATTAGCAATAAATTTGTACATTTTACGTCTATATGTACTAAATTTGTACATTTTACGTCTGTAAGTACTAAATTTGTACATTTTGCCTCTATAATTACTAAATTTGTACATTTTACGTCTATAAGTACTAAAGTTGTACATTTTACGTCTATAAGTACTAAACGCAGAATAAAATGCTAGAGCGTTGAATTCTGCCTATTAAAATATATTTTGCTAGTGACTTTCCTTAGGTGCGTTTTAAATAGATATGAATAGTTATTGCGAGTTATCATGAAAGATTTGTGCTATTGCAGATTTTTCTGTGAAGACTGAGGCCTCATTAAGACCTACAATTAGTATATTGTTTTGATGTATCTCTTATAACAGAAAAACTGGTTCAATTGAGTCGTCCTCAGTTTATATGGCTAAAGCTGGCTAAATTAAGGTTATATAAACTAAGATCGACTCTATAGAACCAGTTATTATGTTTTCCCGTGGGAATAAAAGATTTTCCGGTAGTAAAAAATATTCTAAATGTTGCCTCGAGTAATAAGTTTTCACTGCACAAAATTTTGTAAAAATCGATCCAGTGCTTTTTGCATGAAACGCGAACGCACAAACAGACATACAGATAAACAAACGATTTTCTTTGTTTATCTTTTGGTTGTCTAGTTTTGGAGTCTATATTCGGTACGCAATATGGTACAGTCATTGTTTTAAATAAAAAATTCGTGTACAAATTTCGCTAAGTTACTGTTTTTTGTACGTATAGATAATAAGTATTAATAAAATTCTCATTATTGTACTATCACCTTATTTAAAATTATAATAAATAAAAATATAAACAAATATGTTGGGACATTAACACACAGCACCATCTAGTTCCATGGTAAGCTACGTGGCTTGTGTTATGGATACCAAATAGTTGATACACTACACATATATAACTTTAAATACATACATATTAAACATAAGCACCATACCAGCATGACTGGAGTACAAACATTCGTGTTCATCACACAAATGAATGCCGTCAGCGGGACTCAAACCCCCGACCTCTTGCACAACAAATAGGCTCACTACAAACTGAGCCAAACGTGTCGTCGGATAATATATTCATGAATCTTTGAAATTGAAATCTCTTCTTATTTATTATTTAAGAAGAGTTAGATGACATCCAATACAGTGTATTATCTTGAATAACATTTGTATTGTAATAATATAAATATAACATTTGGCAATTCGTATAAGTGTTGGCTCTTTGAGGATTCAATATCGACAGTGTATTTTACAGTGTTTGAACAGTATATTTTTCTAAGTTCATCACGTACTGGAGTCAGACTACAGCTTTGTAAGTGGACGGTTTTATTATATTTACACAGCGAAATAAATATTAAATTCGATGATCGTATGGCACAGTGGCAGCGATCTTGCATATATAGAACGTTATGAGATCCATATTTGATTTGAATAAAAACCCCTGAGATATTAGATATTTTTGTAATTTATTACGTTTTGACCAGTTTTAAAAAATAAGGAGGTTTTAAAAAAAAATCTGTACCATTTTATTGGTTTTATTTTTTTTGTCCACCTGTTTTAGAAATTAGCCGGAACAAACAAACAGATTGATAGACAATCATTGAAAAAAAAAAATTTTTCTTATACCTAAGTACGGTAATGTACCATAATATTTACTTCTTCATTTAGTAAACAGCTGTTATTTTGACATTACAAACGGACACTTCAATTTTATTTATTTGTATACATATTACTCATTCTGATGGGTAAGAGGTATGAACACTATGTAAATTTCTATAAAAAAATATAATATCTCAGTACATATATTTGAAAAGATATTAGAGATTTAGCTTACCGCAGGCGTGTCACTAGTTATAAAATGAATTCCACGTGATATTACACTAGATGTAAGTAGAAATGATATGTAAGAGTGCTTTTGAGACAAATTTTATTTGGAGGAACGCAATTTATATGAACGAGCTCACGTACTGCTGACATCGCTTCTTATGTGGAAATATGAATAAGTGATGTACGTATTGTGTTATGTACGGTGTGGTTAAAATCAAATCTGATTTCACTCCCTTTTATAATTAACTAGCGACTCACCCTCGCTCCACTCGGGTTCGTCCCTACTTACGATTTAACTTTTAGTATAGATTTCTCAGAAATGAAATATTTTTCCGCACTAAAAAGTATCCTATGTGTTGACTCGGATAACCAGCTATTATCATACCAAATTTCATCGAAATCCCTCATGTGGTTTTTCTATGATGCGGTAACAGACAGACAAAAGTTCTAAGAACTATAAATTCGGCCTCTGTATCGATAATAATGTTTATTTCAATAAGATTTTCCAAAAAATGTTTAATGTACAGATTCGACTCAGTTAGAATTTTATTTTATGTATAGATTATACTTAGAAAAAAAAACTATATATGAGTATATCCTATATTATACCTATATAATCTATAGAGATAAATAAAATTGAAATGTCTGTATGTCATGTCAAAATAATAGCTTTTTGCTAAATGCATATAATATCTAATATGTTCAAATTAGCTGTTCTTGTTTATTTATTTATATATACCGGCGATCTCGGAAACGGCTCTAACAATTTCTCTAAAATTTGGTAGGTGGGGATTTTTGGGGGTGAAAAATCTATCTAGAATTAGTCTTTTATCTGGGAAAAAGCGTGTTTTCGAGTTTTCATGCGGTTTTCTTTGGCATTATTCCACGCTAAATATGGTCGCTAATATCACAAGCTCCGGCATAAGCATCGTGGTCAAGAGGCCAAGGCGTAAGATTTGCAATCACAGGGTTGGGATCCCGGTCAGATACAAAATTTTTTTTGTATTTATTCAAGTTTTTAGTTCTTTCGTTTTTAAGTAAAATTTAAAAGAAAATTATACTTCTGGCCAAAATCCCGAGCGAAGCTCGGTCGCCCAGGTATGAAAGTATATACGATACTAAAAAGAAAAAAAAATTCTCTATCTGTCTATTTGTTTCGGAGATTAGCCGGCTGTACCGATTTTGATGGGATTTTTACTGGCATATAGCTGATTTTAAAAGGACAAACTTACAATCAGAGTTCTCTCTGGCTCAAAAAAAATTAAAAAAAAGAGCGCAGGTCACTAGTAGAGAATATCGCAAGAGCTTAAATTATTTGGACCGCCTCTGGAATAAAATATACTCCGATTTAACCCAAAACGTTGAGTAGCGAGCAACGTCTACAATTGAGGCTATTGAGAGAACAGCTGTTGTCCCATAGTATTATTTAGATTTTTAACCAATCTAGACTCCATTACATATTTACATTAACTTTACATTTTTTATGGTCTTTCTTCGGAAAATTGTCTATGGTTTGCTGAGAAATAAATAAGGGCTAATGCCCCATCAAACAAATTGTAATCTCTAAAGGGGACGCCATATGTTTGATATGTATCCTTTGAACTTGTATTGTCCAAAGAAATTTAAGGAATAATAAAATGGTTCTATTGATATCCGTCAAAAGGTTTTCGAGTTGTGTTTCACATATTATTCAAATTTAAAAAAAAAATGTTTTCTTCGGCAGTTTTATAAAAACTAGCGTTTGTTTAATCGATAATAATCATAATTGGAAAAAGTAAAATTACTATTATACATATAGATTATTTGACTTAGTGCTCTTTGTTACCTACAAAGTCGAGTTATAAAAATACGGAAAACTTAATAACAATGTGGAGTGGAGTCCAAGTATCTCAAAAAACTATTATTATAGTATAGTTCAAAATTTCAAACATATATTTACATAAATACATACTTAGATTCACGCGAATATTTGACATTTAATAAATCTTCGGATATTTTGCGGACTTATTTTGGTTCATTCAAAAAGTAAAACCAAAAATCAAAATAAATTTATCAAACAAACCTATTAAGTTATTGTACTAGCGACTCACCCTCGCTTCGCTCGGGTTCGTCCTTCGGTTAATTCCTCCTGCAAACTTTCATCTCCATTTTCACCCCTTTAAGGGATGATTTTCGGAATAAAAAGTATTTTATATCTTTCCCAGGGTCTTAAACTATCTTTTTACCAAGTTTCATCTAAATCGGTTCAATAGATCCAGAGATTACCCCCTACAACGGCACAAACTCACCAACTTTACCTCTTTATAATATTGGTATAGATATATGTATGCATGAATGTATAGTTATAACATGACCAATGCTTAGTTAACCCTAAGTATAATAGTTAATCAGTCTCAAGATATAGATCTAATTTCCATCAAGTTGTAGGTCAATCTAATTACTTTCCGAGTTAAGAGGGATGACGACGTTCATTTAATTTTCACAGGACTTTGCTTGTGGTAAAATATTAAGTAACAAATTATTCTATAGGATTTCTCTTATATTTAATAATAATATAATAATAGCAATCAGAAATTGCAATAGGGTTGTCCCACAATCGTTTTTGTTGAAGGAATTCATAATGTACTCATTTATTAAACAAGTTGTGGTGTTTTAATTTCAACCCTGAAACTCCCACCTTGTGAAATTTCTAAATAAATCTAAATCCGCAATTTTGCCATTTTCCACGATGAAAAACATACAAATTGGATAGGAATGCATTCCCAGAAAGAATCTATCAAGTTCGCTATGTAAAGTCCACTAACTTATACTTGGCTAGCGTCATGGCTATGGAGCTAAGAACCATGTCCGGTTACATTGTAAAATATAATGATATATATATATATATATATATATATATATATATATATATATAATTAGCGTATTTATAATTCCCATACAATCTTTACCACCACTTTTCATGTCTTTGAATATTATAAAATTTGTATAATATTAGGGAAAAGACAATCAATTTAATGAAAACAAAACTCGACTATAATGGAATCAAACCTATGATTTCCTACATACTTAGCAACATCAGGAAAACAGATCCATTTCACCATAGCCGACCTTATTAGTAAACAAGTGACCTAGAGTAGTGATAATAAATTTAATTAGCGATAGGTAATTAGTATGCAAAGCTTTGCATAGTACCGAAGCCAAATTAATTACGTGTAAGAATAACTATATTTAATGAAATTATTAGAAGAGGTCTGTATTTGATGGTTAGGTCTTAATAATTAACTAAAGTGCTTTATCAGTTATTATTATAAGATTTTTAGTACAGTGAAAATAAATGGTTTATGTTACGTTTAGTAGATTGCACGAGTACCTATAACTTATTTTATGTTACGTGTTAACGTTTAGTATAGATTTCTCAGAGATGAGATATTTGCCCGCAGTAAAAAGTATCCTATATGTTGACTCGGATAACCAGCTATCATCATACCAAATTTCATTGAAATCCCTCCAGTAGTTTTTCCGTGATGCGGTAACAGACAGACAGACAGACAAAAATTTTAAAATCTATAGATTCGGCCACTGTATCGATAATAATGTCTATTTCAGTTAGATTTTCCAAAAAATATTCAATGTACAGATTCGGCTTAGTTATAATTTTATTATTATTATATGTATATGATAAAAGGATATTTTGCGTATGAAGACAAAAAAATCCATTTTTACTGAATCCTTTATAGTGTCCCACAGCTGGGCATGGGCCTTCCTTCAATAGACGATAGGCCACAGTCCACCACGCTGGCCAAGTGTGGGTTGAAAAAATCTATTTAAGATGTCTACGAGTAAAAGTATGTAATCTATAAGTACTTATTATTATAAAGTGGTAAAGTTTGTGAATTGTGGTGGTTGTGGTGGGTTTGTGAGCTCGTGACGTTGTAGGGGGTAATCTCTGGATCTACTGAACTGATTTAGAGGTAAGAACATAGTTTGAGACCCGGGGGACGACATAGGATACTTTTTATCCCGGAAATCATCCCTTAAGGGGGTGAAAATGGGGATGAATATTTGTATGGGGAAGCAACTTAGGGACGAACCCGAGCGAAGCGACGGTGAGTCGCTAGTATAATTATATAATAAATGTTTTCATCATGCTTTGATACGTATTTCTAGGAAGTTATATTTATCTAAACCGCAACCGCCTATCAACAATCGGGTAAAGTATCTGCGTTGTTATACAGATCTTGACAATTTTCTCAGTTAAGTGGCTCCTAGTTTATTTGCTTATACCCTGGATAAAGAGAGCCTAAATTGTATCGACATACATACGCAAGCAAAACCATGGCTCAAAACTAGTCGTTCATACTTTCACCAAGCAGCCTCTTAGACTATAAAAACAGAAGCCATAGTGAAACAACATCAACTATCTGGATATTTATGGACGTTAGTACAGATTCCTCGCTTAAAGATAGGTGACGTGTTGGCAGAGATCCAACCGCAGTTGTGCTTTCTGCTTCAGATAGCGAAACAGTTTCCACAAACAACATCGCGCCAATGTACAGTATTTACGGAAATACAATTTCGGTACTTTTACTTTATTACCAATAAATAATATTAACGTCTAAATTCTTTTAGATTGGAAATGTAGAAATGATTTTTGTATTTCTTTAAATTATTATATAATACTATCATTGCCCGCGGCTCCGCCCGCGTTCAGATGACCAAAAACCAAATTCTTAGGTTTTACAGATTAGTATACTCTTACATTACAGTTTTTGTATTTATTAAAAAGTATCCTATATACCATCAAAATCTCTCCAGTTGTTTTTCTGTGATGCGGTAACAGACAGACAAAAATTCTAAAAACTATAGATTCGGCCTCTGTATCGATAATAATATTTATTTTAATAACATTTTCTAAAAAATATTTAATGTACAGATTCGGTTTAGTTACACAAAACAAAACTTATTTTCACGCTACGGCGTATGATATGAAGCTAGGAATGGAATGGAATAAAAAAAATTAATGAAAAAGAGAAGAGTGATTTGTCGTACGACGTACGACGATACGGGTAAATATTGTTTTATGTAATTTTATTAGAATAAATAAGTGGAGTGTTATGACGTGTTTCTATTTGCATTTCCCGATTTTAAATAAAACTATCTTTTCGGATTATTTCGCGGATTTATTTTGATTTTTGGTTCCCGACGTTTCGAATGCTTTACAGCATCCATGGTCACGGGAGAGACTGAGGTGTTACATGTCTCGAAGGTATAGTTGTTACAAACAGCCACAAATAACAAAATTAAAATTGCACCAATTACCTTACAATATTTTTTAACTATAAACATATTACATATTTAAAATGTCAAATATTCGCGTAAATCTAAGAAAGTATTATGTTCCCGATTTTACATAAAAATATGGACAGGGAGCGCCATCTTTTAGCAAATATGAGAGAAGTAATAAACATACACACATACCTACGTACATACAAAATTTTACGTTTTAGTTACGAGGGGCTCACCTTCGCTTTGTTCGGGTTCGTCCCTAGCTACGTTTTAACGGTTAGTATGGAATAGATAGACTATATATTATACTAGCTGTGCCCCGCGGTTTCATCCGCGTTACTTTGTTTGATTATAAATATCAGTTTTGCAATACTCTCCCCGATTGGTTGACATTTATGATTACTGCTCCGCTCCCTTGAGTAGTAGCATGATGATATATAGCCTATAGCCTTCCTCAATAAATAGGCTATATTATAATGCGAAGAGAATTTTTCAAATCGGATAGATCGGAGTAGTTCCTGAGTTAAGTGCGTTCAAACAAACAAAGGAACAAACAAACAAACTCTGCCATTTTATAAGATTTGTATAGATTATAATAAAAAAACATCAAAGAAAATATTGCAAGACCTAAGAAGTTACAGTGCCTTAATTGCAAACGTGACGTCATGCTCATGACCCGCTACAAAAGCATTGTGGAAACAGTAATCAACTCTTTCTAAGAACATTCTTTATAAAAGGGTCCTGTGACCAAGGAACTGTACCTGCCTTGAATGGATGAAGCTAATCAAAATATTTATATAATAGTATAAATTATAAGTTATTTTAATTTATATTATAATATATTGAAAATATTCCAATATATCTTGAACGATAGGTTTACGGCTCAGTTTGTAGCGTTTAGTTTGTACTCGCTGTGCCAGTGGTCGCGGGTTCGAGTCCCGCTGGGGGCATTTGTTTGTGTGATGCACGAATATTTGTATTCCATGGGTGCTTATATTTATAATATGTATGGATTTAAAGTTATATATGTGTAGGGCATCCACTATCTGGTATCCATAACACAAGCCTCGTAGCTTACCATGGAACTAGATGGTGCTGTATATTAATGCAATAAACCATAAATAAAAAAAAAGTTTAATGGAAATCTGTTCATTCAGCCATGCTTGCATATTGTGTACAGTAAATAAAAGATCAAATCAATTTATTTATTTACCTTTTACGCTCACCATTTATTATTAATTAATGTAATTAATGTTAAAACCATAAATTAATGTTAAAATACTGACTGTATTTAATTACCTAACTAATTATATATATATATATATATATATATATATACATATATATATATATATATATATATATATAATATATATATATATATATATATATATATATACATATATATATATATATATATATATATTAAATATATATATATAGGTAACGTCTAAACAGCTTAATATAGAAGTAAAAAATTTTACACAATAACTCCATATGAATCAGTAACTGTCATAGAGATTCTTAGGAAATAATTGAATGGGTAACTCAATAATATTATAAATTTTTTTGGTTACAAACCCTGAAAATTTAAGTGAAAACAGCCAAGTAACTGAATAAAATTACTTTAAGCGTATGATATAACTGAAATTGATTTTTGTGACAGAAAATTATATATCATCCAAAAAAACGATATGCAGTGAATCCTGAGATCCCTAATAACTTGCCCAAACTTATAACAGGGGCGGCTAAAAAAACTTTCTACGAATTATCGTTTGAAAAACTTATTTCTGAACTTTTTTAGAAGCCGTAAAAGTTAGATAGTACTTTACGTTTGAAGCATTTTAACATAATTTTCTTTAAAAATATATTACAAGTAATAAATTATGTATAACAGTTTTATTTTTCTTTTATTTTAATAGTTCTTTAAAAACTTTTTGCAGTATAAAGTGGGCTTATCTATACATATAATAAAATTGTAACTAAGCCAAATCTGCATTAAATATTTTTTGGAAAATCTTATTGAAATATACATTATTATCGATACAGAGGCCGAATCTATAATTTTTAGAATTTCTTTCTGTCTGTCTGTCTGTTACCGCATCACAGAAAAACCAATGGAGGGATTTTGATGAAATTTGGTATGATGATAGCTGGTTATCCGGGTCAACATATAGGATACCTTTTACCGCGGGAAAATATCTCATTTCTGAGAAAAAATACAAGAACTGCACCGCGGGAAAATATCTCATTTCTGACAAAAAATACTAAAACTGCACTGTAAGAGTATATTAATATGTAAAACCTAAGTATTTGGATTTTGGTCATCATTTGGCAATGCTAGTCTAAAATATAAGTACTGCTTATGCATAATAAGCAGCTCAAGACTATTTTTCTTTTGAATATATTATCTTCGGTATTTTAACATGATTGGGACCAATATCTTAGAAAAAAAAACTAATTTTTGCCTGTACTTTCACTCGCATGGTATATAGTCGTACTATGAAATGTACATCAGTAAAGTATTGCTAGGAGGACCTAAGCCTCTAATTCCAAAGTCACTAAAATTGAGTCGAGTCACTCTACAATCGGCTTAGACAAGATAAAAAAAATATGAAATATAAAATTTTATAATCTTCACGTTTTTCGAAAACGATAAAATAACTTTAAATGACGTCGTAACGTATATATATATCCGTGTGTGAAACATATTGTTACTCTTTCACTCTGAAATCCTGAACAGTTTCTAATGTAATTTGGTAAAATAGATTATAAGCTGGAGTAACAAATAGGCCACTGTTAGGCACGTACACACACACAGGCAAAGCCAGGTTAAGCCCCTAGTAATTTTATAAGAGCGTAATTTTGTTAATATGAAACCACATATTGCTTCCACTTTGAAAGCTTTCATACAGTCTGCTATTTAGTTGATATTAATATTTTTATATGATGCGAGAAACTCTGGCTGCAGCAGACTTAATGATCGTGCCGTTCATTTTAATTAAGGACACTTTACAACTCTCAATAAATGCCTTTTTCACAAATAAGTGGATTAAATACTATAGCGAGTTATGTTTAAGAATATTATATAATTGTGTATATTTTTACACTAGCGACTCACCCTCGTTACGTTTTAACGGTTAATATAGACTTACAACTTCAATAAACTATATATATGCACATTCCCGTGCCTCGGAGAGCACGTAAAGCCGTTGGTCCTGCACCTTAGCTCTCACTGGTCGTGTCGAGCAGTCGTACCACTTGTGTCTGCGCGTACACTTGTGCACTATAATATCTCCTGCGCAGTTGCCTAGTCTCAATGACATTAGGCGCCGTGGCCGGAATCGGTGAGGAGAACATCATATATGTACATACTTAGGTATAGAAAAGTAGGTAACAATTTAAAAAAAATACATCTCTAACTTAAGAAATGATTAATTGCCCATACTGACTTGCATCCCTTTTTCGTCCCATTAAGGGATGATTTCCGGGACTAAACTATTTTACATCTTAAATTAAACTATTCTACATAATATATCCTTACCAGGGTCTCAAGCTATCTCCTTAATATGAATCGGTTCAACGGATTAAGCATGAAAAGGTAACAGACAGATAGACAGACAGACAGACAAAAATACTGTCGCATTTATAATATTTTTTAGTCAAAACTACTTTTGACTGACAAAAGTCAAAAGTCAAAAGTACGTATAGATTTGACTAGAAAATATTGGTCTACAGACACCTAAAGTCAAAAGCAATTTTGACCACGAAAAAGATTTGACTGCAACATATAATATAAATGAGAAAATAATAGATTTTTTCACTTAAATCCATCTATACATATAATAAAATTCTAACTGAGCCGAATCTGTACATGAAATATTTTTTGGAAACTCTTAATGAAATAGACATTATTTTCGATACAGAGGCCGAATTTATAGTTTTTAGAATTTTTATTTTTCTGTCTGTCTATCTGTCTGTCTGTCTGTTACCGAATCATGGAAAAACCACAGAAGGGATTTTGATAAAATTTTGTATGGTGATAGCTGGTTATCCGGGTCAACATATAGGATACTTTTTACCGCGGGTAAATGTCTCATTTCTGAGAAAAAATACAAAAACTGCAATGTAAGAGTATACTAATATGTAAAACCTAAGAATTTGGTTTTTGGTCATCTGAACGCGGGTGGAGCCGTGGGCAATGCTAGTTAAAACATAAAAGCTAAAATCATGAGGGGATATTAAATATGCAAGTAACAAAATTGATTGCACATCCCTTCAATACGTCAACTTCAGGCTTTCATCGCTTACTTAAGCTAGGAATTTTCTCATTTTACAGAACATTTAATCTCAACTCGTATGCAATGGGACGTTTTAAAATAATTTCTTACATCCTTTGTTTATAGCTAGTGATTTTGAATGGAATACCAGGCTTATATATTTCTATACAGCAAGATTTACATATGCATTCCATACAAGATGATCCCAAGCATCGCAACATTTGCTTAGAAAAGACGGTTGTTATACTTTGTACCATTTGATGTTTAAGTCTCTGCTGTTTTAGCTAAACGGGTGTGTTTGCTACAGGCCCTTTAAGGTTTGATCATTTATTTGAAAATTCTTTCTTTAAAATTTCTTTAAATAAAGCATCGCTATCGTAAGTTAAACTAGTAATTTCGTTTCTTCTACAAATTCCAATTAAAATTATCCTTTCTATATAGAACTCATCGGCCTTTACCATCCAAAACTTTTTCAAATATTTGTCGGATCATATTGTTTTCACCCGCGACAGTCATGGAAACGTACATGTGTTGTAGAATACCCATTAATCTATATTAATATTATAAAGAGGTAGAGTTTGTGAGATTGTGAGTTTTTGAGTTTTTGACGTTGTAGGGGGTAATCTCTAGATCTACTGAACCGATTTAGATGAAATTAGGTAAGGAGATTAGAGAAGGAGAGGTATAAGATACTTTTTATCCCGGAAATCATCCCTTATGGGGGTGAATATGGGGATGAAAGTTTGTACGAGGAATCAACCTAGGGACGAATCCGAGCGAAGCGAGGGTGAGTCGCTAGTTAACAACTACTTAATATATACAGTCTATATCATAGGTTAAGTACGACGACTGAATGGACCGCGGAATGTCGTGGGTTTTTGGATTATTTTTCATGTCACAATTTTCCGTCGTGGGTTGGATTTTTTTAAATTTATTACTCATTTAAGCATATTAACAAAATTTCAAAGTCATCGGATAAATCGTTAGGTGGGTAAAGATGAACAAAAAATACACACGTTTGAAATCTTAGATAAGTACTCGTAACTCTTTGCAACAAAGTCATATTCTAAAGGACTCTTTTAATGTTTTTGTCTGACCTATATACTGTTTTTAAGCCAAAAAGCACGTCGATTGGTTGCTTTTCTTTAAAGTTTTACAAAAAAAAAAACAGGAATAGCTCAGTGATAACTTACTCGTATAGAAAACCAAGGGAAGCAGGTTCAAATCTCAGCCTCACACCCTACCCAGGTTTTCATGTGCGAATCATTTTCAATTTGATTACCATTTGCCATTGTCCAGTAACCCATGGACTATGGCCACCACATAATCTGTAAAATTCCACGTTGCTCATTTGTTTTGCTCGAAAGAAAGAGGGTCAAACCAATAAACTCGCATTTACAATATCAGTAATAGTACCCTGTTGAAATCTCTCAATTCAAGTACCATAAAGAGCAGCAGACCGTGAACACTTGTATATTTTGTATTTTTCAGGAGTTCCACATCGTTTTTCAGGAGCGTTACAAGTGTTGAAGGCAATGGTAATGAGTTACTTCCCGATTGCTTGCTTATTGCTTGGGTTGTTTCTTATTTTCTTAAGATTTTTACAGTTATTTTAATAAAAATATTTACTGTAAATCGTTTTTTTAAAATTTAGATTAAGTTATAGAGGTTTAAGCTCTGTCGATGATTGAAATGCCTTATTTAGGATAATTTTCGCTCGTTGATTTCAAATAAACAAAAAAACTTGGTGTAGTACTACTAATTTAATTAGTTTTTCTACTTTCGCGTAACGCGACGTAACGAAAAATTTCATCAAAATTGTTAACAACACTTTGAAGGAATTTGTAATATTTATTAAATATCTAGGTATGTAAATTATGTTTATTGTGTTTGCTTACAATAAGTATTTGATAATGTAGAAGAATTATGAATAAAATGTCTGTAGCTATGTATGAAGAACATGCTACAAAGGATAGCATTGTTTAAATTATTTAAAGAATTATATACATACAGTACACTTCCACTACACTACACGTATACATACATACATACACACACACACACACACACACACACACACACACACATACACACACACATATGTGTATATGTGTACACGCACTAATACACAAATTTTCGCACGACTGACACGTGAAAGATGAAATCCATGTTAGCCATTAAAATCCAATCGAAAATTAAAAACTAGCACTAAAGTTACAAATTGCTCACAAAAGTTCATTGCTATTTTGAGAAAACGTGTGATTTATAGAAAGTGCAAATGGCGATCATAAATCATTGGTTTGCTTTTGGCAAATATTTTTCTTCATAGTTTTCACCTCATGGGAATTTGATAATGGATAAATTTGAAAAATTTCTAAAAGTGTCCCATATATCTTTAATGATAATTCCTTTTGCGAATATCGCGTTATCTCTTTTATTTATTAACCAACTTTCAAAAAGGAGGAGGTTCTCAATTCGTCGGAATCTTTTTTTTTATGTATGATCACCGATTACTCGAAAACGCCTGGACCGATTTGGATTTTATTTCGTTTAAAAGGGTATACTTTCCACGTAGTGTCATTTAAATTTTATCGAAATCGGTCGAGCGATTTATAAAAAATTAACTAATTTTTTTTTAAATAAATTGCTTAATCGAATATGTTATTAAAAACCTTTCTTTTTACGAATTACCTGCTTATTACATCTATACTAAAAATGTAAAAAAGAAACTTATAAAAACCGACTAGCACCGACTTCGAAAATATCTGATTAGATATCTATTCCAAATGAAGCCCCCTGTTTAGTTACTTTTTACATTTTAGTGCCGGGAAGTTGGATTTTTTTAAAGTTTGTTTTTATTCTCTATTCTTTGTAGAAGCTATTAGTTTTATTCGAAACATATTTAGTACTGGCGGCTAAATACACTAATAGAGATCTATTAGTTCCCACCCGTAGAACCGTTCATTTTTCCCGGATGAAAAATAACCTGTTGTTTGACCTGCAATATAAGGTATCAGAATGTTAAATTTTACTAAATTAGGTGCATACGTTGTATAAGTTATTATACTTTTTTAACTATCCCACGGGAACTATTTAATTTTTCGGGATAAAAAGTATCTAAGATGTTGCCCGGGGATATAGGACACCACCATGCAAAATTTCATTTAAATTCGTCCAATAGATTCGCAGATTAGCCCGTACAAACATACAAACAGTCAGAGAAACAAAAAATTCGAAAAAAATCTGGATTTGTTCTATTTGTCTTCTTACATCCCCTTGACTCGGTTTTTAGCATTTTTTTACTATGTACAGACATTCGACCTCTACTGTTTTATTATGTATTCTGCCCATTTTTTAACGTCCCATTACTGAGCACGGGCCTCCCTTCAGTACGAGGGGGATCAGGCCATAGTCCACCACGCTGGCCAAGTGCGGGTTGGCGGACTTCACATATCTTTCGAAAACTTGCTAGGTTCCCTCAGACATGCAGGTTTCCTCACGATGTTTTCCTTCACCGTTAAGACAAGTGGTAATCATGTTGGAAATGATTCGCACATGAAAATATCAGAGGTGCGAGACCCGGGATCTGAACCCGCTTCACTCGGTCTCTCGAGCGAGCACATTTGTTTTTAACTTGTATTAAAAAGACAAACGTGTTATGTATATATTGAAACTAGGCATAGAAAACATAATGATTAAACCTAGACCTTTTATATTTCTTTGTTTGCAAAACATTCGGATTTTTATACATTGTCATAACTATGACATTACTACTAAAAAGTGTATACCTAAAAAGTCTAAAGACATAAGCCCTGTTCCTATATATATATATATATATATATATATATATATATATATATATATATATATATATATATATATATATACTCCCAAAACAGAAATAGAATTTGTCGATTCACCCACATATTAAGGTAAACTCCTGCAAATTACATATAAGAGGTTGTACTTGTCAAATTAGTTAATGTTATTAGAGGAGTGACTTGACGGTGTGTCATGTTATGTTTATATTAACACGCGCGTTATTGGAGTGTATTGTTTACTTTTGTTATAGAATAGTAAAATTATAACTATATCTCTTGAATACAAAGGCATAATTTCTAAAGGAAATGTTGATATATGATTTTGAATTTAACGGATAATTTTATGTACACGTACAATGTACATATGTATACCATTTAGCCATTTTTAACGTGTTACTTCTGGGCCCAGGCTTCAATATGAGGGGGATAAGACCATAGCCCACCACGCTGGACAAGTGCGGGTTAGCGGATTTAAGATGTATTTTGAAAATTTACTAAGTTCTTGAAGGTTTCCTCACAATGTTCTTTCACCGTATAACACGTTTTTTTTGGTACATCCACATAACACATACAAATATTTATTGCACGTTTAATACAACTGTAATAAAACGAGAAGCTAAAAGCATAACACAGTAATTTAATTTTCTTAAATTGTAAACTATTTATCTCGTCGAAGTCAAATTGAAAAATAACTTCGAATAATGTCTCTATATCTTGTGTAGTCTCTAAGAGGATAAAAAAACATAATTTTTCATACCACATTAAAAAAAACCATAGCAATAAATGCTTCAACCATTTGACATTATTATGAAGAAGATAGGGATTTGTGATTATTTACAAAAATTAAATTAAAATTATCAAACCGTAAATGGCTATTACATAATTTATAGGTTAATCAAATCAACTAATATACATCGAATTAAAGCATTTTCCTCAAACCCAAGAGGGCAAAATTACAAAATATTTTGTACCTAAACAGTAATCAAACCCCTAATCAAAATATATTTAAGTTAAAATTTAATTATGCTAATTATATAACAGATCGGTACTTTATCACGATTAATGCCTAAAATACGTACCAACTGATTAACACAGCCTTGAATACCAATGAGTGCTTAATAGAATTAAATATTTGTTTGCTGATTTCCTTCGCGCTTTAATGTGGGACGTGCTTATTTTAAATAAATTATCTTAATATGGTTTATTTTTTGACTGATTTCAAAAAAGGAGGGTGAGAAGGATTTATGTATGTATTCAGCCCTTCTTACATCCCATTGCTGGGCATGGGTCATAGTCCACCAAGGACAAGTGCAGGTTGGCGGACTTAACATGTCTTTCGAAAACTTGCTAGGTTCTCTCAATCATCCAAGTTTCCTAACGATGTTTTTCTTCACCGTAAGATAAGTAATCATGTTGGAAATCATTCGCACACAAAAATATCAGAGCTGCAGATGCGATATTTGGACCTACTGTGTACAACCACAGGATTTAACTTGTATTAAAATTTGAAATTGATTTGACGAAACAACATAGTGTGGCTTTGAACAATAATAGGGTTTTGCATTCTAGCAGAAAAAGCTAACATAATAATAAATACTCTTTATTGTATGCCTACAAAAATAATATAATAGTACAAGAAAAACTATAAATCGAACTATGTACAAGAGGTCTTATCGCTAAAACAGCGACCTCTTCCAGGCAACTTTAAAGTGTTGGAATTGGCAACTGTAAGAGGGAAGGTGTGTGAACAATATATGTAGTTTGTAGAAAAACAAAAATAATGCAATAACAATAATACATTTTCTTTAATCTATACAAATATTATAATAAACTTCTAAGTCTAATCTGTACATTAAATACTTTTTGGAAAACCTTATTGAAATAGTCATTATTATCGATACAGAGGCCGAATCTATGGTTTTTAGAATTTTTCTCTGTTAGCTTGTCTGTGAACGTATAACGAAAAAACCACTGAACAGATTTTGATAAAATTTGGTATGATGATAGCTGGTTTTCCGGATCAACATATAGAATACTTTTTACTGCGGAAACATACTTCATCTCTGAGGAATCTATACTGACCTTTAAAATGTTCATAGGGACGAACCAATCGGAACGACCCTCGTCGCTAGTAAATAAATAATAATAGAACATGTTAGTAAAAATAGTATGAAAAAACTAACAAGAGAATGAAAATGTAGTATTAAATTATAATTCAATACTACTACTTAAGGCCTTCTCCGACATCTTAACTGAAATTAATATTAAAAATATATACAAAACAAAATCTAATGGTTAATAATTTGTGTAATTTAAGGTATATTAAGGCAAGGCTTTGTGATAAAGGAATATTTCAAACATCTACTCTGCCCTGGGGAGCTTTCCGGTGTGTATACGAGGTAATCATAAACAGAGGTGTATTATCTCGGATTTTGTTCAACGTAGGTATATTGAACTAGGGATTTTCTTATGATTTTATTACAACTTTGTACAGAAGAACATATTTTAACTTTATTAAGAAAATTAATAAAAAAGCTTAGTTTCGGATTTTTTTTGGCGGATTTATATTGATTTTTGGTGAATGAATTTTAATTTTAAACATTTATATATATATATATATAAATTTTTTAATTTTATATAAAATGTGAAATATTCGCGTAAATCTAAGTAAATATTAAGCTTAGAGTTAAAGTTCGTAAAAAGTTTTTAGATTAGCTTTTTACGTATTTTAGTAAGCTTTTTCACAAAGAAAAAACGGTATAATATACGTAAGCAGATTATGCTCTTATGTGGGCTGATAGACAATATTGCATTAGCATTAAGCCGGTCTTTATTATATTATTATTATGTTATTTTAGCTTTAAAGCGATAATATATTAAAAAAATATATAATTAAAACCATTTTTCTATGTAAATATTTGTAATATTTTAAGGTTAGATTATAATTACAAGTATAATATTCAATTACAACATTATTTTAGTCAAAAATGAAAGATATAATTAAGACAATTTTCATTTTGTTTATATTTACAAGTACCTGTAATGAACAAGGCGCTTAATTAGAAATTCTACGGCTCTCTGGTTTCATTAGACATTGCACGTCGAGGCAGTTAGTTTGTGCCGAGTGAAATAAAACGATAAAAGTTGAATGAAAATCAAGATATAACTAGCTCAATTATAATTTTTTTTAATCTTGTATTTTGTTATAATATAAATAATCGATTCTTGCATATAATGCAAATTAAAAAAATGCGTCGGGTTTTTTTAAGGATATGTTATACGTATTACAATAGTATGGTATTTTCGTTGAAAAATCATAATGATTCGTAATTTAAAAAATATCCTAAACAAAGCCAAGTTAAGGTATGAAAAAATGTTTTCGTTTTGATTCTCTACCTAAATATATTCCGTACAAATGATTTAGACTCTATTTTTTATAGATATAGGTAAAACCCTAATGTGCTCTATCATGAAAAAAAAATTTAAAGCCGTTGCAGGACGCCTGGCAGATGTGAAACATCGAAACTATGTTGTATAGAAAATATGCATGAGAGGATGGTTAAAAAATTAATATTTTTTAAAGAAAGAGTCCTAAAAAATACATCTTAATTTAATACCAAAATTAAAATTAAAATACTCGCTCAACGCGGTTAGAGAGAGAGAGAGAGGAGGGAATCGCTGAGTTGAGTGGGAAGAGAATCTGAGAGTTACGAGCGCGCGTAACGACAATAGCGGGTTTAACCCGCCACATTAGATGTTTCACATCAAAAAGGCAAACCATAACTCCCAGTATCTTATTACTAATAAATACATCTACCAAGATGCAAGTCAAGAAGTTTACAATTTATAGTCCGCTGTCAACGGATACTGAATTTGCCGGTTTACTCAAAGGAGCAAAGTTTGAGCTTCACCACTTCACTAATGACTAGTACAATGTTTCATAGAGCCAGTACTTAAACTGTGTATTTATAGTTTTTAAATAGAACTAGGCAAAGAATTGCCTTATTTGAGCGATATTTTATTATTTTAAACGCACTTAGATATAGAAATCTTTTCAAGTCAAAACAAGTTCTCAATATGGATGTCTGAGTTTTTGAAACTAAGTGGTGTTGTACTTCCAGGACTCCATTACCTCCATTTCTATCGCTTTGATAAGCGACAGCTGGCAGGTGCTAGCTTTATTTTCAAACCCATTATAAAAAAAGCAGAAAACATAAAAATCTTAAAAATTCAGTAAAACAGCAAGAGTGCCAAAGCTCTTAGCAATTTATTATATTTTCATCAAATGTAACTGCTAATAAGAATAGTTATCATAAATCTGGATACTTACGTATTTATGTATTTTATTGTACTAGTGTCCGCCCAGTGATCAAAATTCGACTATAATCATTTTTTTTATTGATATCATAAATGCTTGCTAATAGCTACCAAGATGATAATGATGTTCTTCTAGCCGATTCCGGCCACGGCGGCCAATCTCATTGAGATTAGCCAACTGCGCAGGAGATATTATAGTGCTCAAGTGTACGCGTAAACATAAGTGCACTCTCTATTCCAATCACTCTCATACTCCGGTGGGACGACCACTCGACACGACCGGTGAGAGTTAAGGCGCAGGACCGACGGCTTTACGTGCTACCCGAGGCACGGGGGTGAAACACCGCCAACTTCCCAACTCCGGGTTGTTACTGAGACTTACTATACAGAAAGACTCAATAACTAAACTTGGCCCGACCCGGGACTCGAACCCAGGACCTCCGGGTGTGCAGCCGTACATGCTAGTTACTACACCACCGAGGCAGTTAGCTACCAAGATAAAACTAATCAAACTATAATCTGCAGTTTTAAGTGCCCATATTTTAAAGTTTTACTAGACGTGTGTGTGCTTACTGCTTTTAAGAGAGGCTATTAAATTTACATAGCCTTTTTTCAACATCTTCTTTATCATCATCGTCACTACGTATCATCAAATTTTAGCAAAAATCCGTTCCCAGACAGACAAAAAAAATCTAAAAACTATACTAAGACAATATCGTACAATAAGACTATTTCAATAACATTTTCCAAAAAATATTCAATGTACAGATTCGACTCAGTTAGAATTTTATTATATGTATAGATAAATATTTGCTTAAGCTGAAGAAAAATTGGACGTACAATTTGTAGACTCAATGGAAAGCCTACGAAAATATTTAATATTTGTAAAGCGGACAACGGATAAAATAAAGACAGCTGGAAAACGAGAAAGTGTATCAAAAGCCCATACAAAATTATTTAACTTGAAACAAAGTTACCAAAAAAAGTTAAAATTTAACTGGATTTTGTTTATACTTAATATTATGTACTGTAAATATTAATTCACTGACATTTTTATGGCGTGAAATTCGATAGTTATCGTGTTTATTACAAGGAATGGCAAATGAAAATGTAACTGTGAAGTTTTATCAAAATCCGTTCAGTAGTTTTTACGTGGACGAGCAAAAAAAGTTCATCCATCCATCCATCCACATATTCATCTATATTATATTAGTCTAATTGATTTAAAAAAAAATAATCTACATACATATTTGAGTACTATTTTCTGTTAAATAATATGAAATTCTAAACTTTTAAGTATCGACTTAATCGATTAAGTAACAAGCACGTTGGCTTACTTTCATAAAGTTTTAACGAAGGTAACTTTTAGATGTAGTTGCAATGTAACAATCTCCGTTGGTTTAGTCGCTAGTATGTATGGCTGCAGATCTGGAGGTCCTGGGTTCTAGTCTCAGGTTAGGTCAAATCTTAATCTTTAACAAAAGGACAACTCCCTTGTTCTTTTCATCAAAGAAGACTACTTTGATGAAATAACAAAATTTTATCAAAGTTTTCATCAACATTTTCATGAAAAAAGTATAGCAAAAGTAGCAGAAGTTAAAAAAGAAAGTGCTTTTGACATTTTTGTCGATTTACCGATGACAGATCACGTCATGTCAAAACGAGTTATATTTCTATATGAATGAAACATAACAATACAAAATATGCTTGTGAACAGATTGACATACAAATCAATTATTCAAAAACAAATCATACCGTCCATTCTAAACGGAGACATTTTAACGTATATTCTATGATTTATTCATATTTTATACTAGCGACATAACCTCGCTTCACTCGGATGCGTCTAGTTACGTTTCGAATAGATAAAAATAGTTATTGCGAGTGTATCTTAAGATATACACATGCTGTTGCGGACTTTTCATGAAATTAATTAGACGTCTTAAATTTTCCCGCTAGAACCCTAAATACTTGCAAAATAAAATATCCTACAAGTCGCTCTTTCTTTTAGGGAAAGTCCCATTGCCATTACAATATAAAAATATATAGATGCATAGATTAGATTCATCAAACCTTAAGATAGCAGCAACGAATTTTGTTTCATTTTATTGTATTGTTATATCTTGCTAATTAGCAACTACACTATAGCTTGTCAATAATTTGACGAGTAATTACAAATATTAAACTTACAATAGGAAAGCGTATGAATGAATCGAATTATTATAATCAAAGAAAAAATATCTAAAAAATTTATATTTAAATAATTTCGGACTGTTCTGTACCAGATATAATATAGCTAACGTTCTAAATATGTTAGAAACATAACTTATATTTTATTAAATAAAGAGTTTAAATAATGGCCATCATAATTCAGTGGAATCTCGAATGCTGACTGTCATCTCTCTCGTTGACGAAAGATGTATGTTGTCGTCATATTATAATTTATTATGTATTAGCTAAGCTTAAATTGTTTTAGGAACGTATAAAAGGCAAAAGTTCAAATATTTTTAACATCGAAAATGTTATTTTTGTCGCTTCAGCATAGGCCCGATTTTCAGCGAAAGTGCGACATCGCCCTGGTGTCGTGAATTTTGGAACTACGTACTTGATTGGGATGTTAAAAGGCTACAAAATGCAAAAAAAATTGAAAACACTCATAGAATTTTTTTTAAATCGAAAAAATGTGAAAAATGCGGACGCTTTTCGCTCGGTTTCGGTCAGAAAAAAAATCATATCTCGAAATGAAATAAGATATCGAAAAAAATAAAAAAAAACCCTAGAGATATGACTTCGGACTACATTTAAAAAAATATTGGAGGTTCATATCCCTGATGAGTTATTCAGAAGTTGTACTTTGTGACGCTGAGTTTACGCGAGGAGAGTGCGTGAGCGCGATAATGACGGTGAATAAATGTTTCGGAGCATGATTTTGTTCCATTTGAACCGAAGTGATTTTTTGTGAATAAATAAATATGTATTTAAACTAATAACAAACTAATATTTATACATATGATAATACAGTAACTAAGCGAAATCTTCTTCGCCTATCTACTGCACTTGTCTTCTTCGCCTGTCTTCTCCTCTCCTCTCATCCCCTCTCCCCTCCTCTCTTCTCCTCCCCCATTTCTCTTAAAAAACAAACAAACATTTATATTATATATTTATATTTATTTATTTGTTTCTTTGTGTAACTGTTTCTTTGACCGTGAATTTGCCTAACTGTCAGTTAACTTAAATGCCAGTTAGCTTAACTGTCAGTTAGTTTAACTGTCTGTTTGTTTAAGTGTCAGTTAATTTAACTATCAGTAAATTTAACTGTCAGTTTGTTTAACTGTCAGTAATGTAACTATCAGTAAGACTAACTGTCAGTTTTATTAACAGCTAGTAAGTTTACCGTCAGTAAAGTTAACTGTCAGTTAGATTAACTGTTAGTTTGATAAACTGCTAGTTAGTTTAACTGTTAGTTTGATTAACTGCTAGTTAGTTTAACAGGCGTGTCTTCTTCGAATTTCTTCTTCGCCTGTCATCTGTGTTTCTTTTAATGTCTCTTCTCTTCTCTTTTATTCATCAAATAATATATTTGTTACTAGCGGCTCAACTTCTCTTCACTCGGGTTTCTAGACAAACAAAAACAAATCTATCCCACGGGAACTGTAAATTTTTCCGGGATAAAATAATTTTGTTATTCTGATATACATCAGAATAACAAATAGGCTATAGAACTAATACAGTTTCATTAAAGTCCAATCAGTAGTTTTTGTGTACTAAGCTGTATAAGTTACTGTAGATTTTTAACTATTCCACAGAAAGTCTTTAATTTTCTGGGATGAAAAGTATCTAAAGTGTTGTCCGGGGATATAAGGTACCAGCTTACAAAATTTCATTTAAATAGGTCCAACAGTTTCGGAGATTAGCCCGTACATGTTTGTAACAACAAACAGACAAACAGACAGAGAAACAACAACGTTGGTAAAAACTGGATTTGTTCTATTTCTCTTCTTACATCCTCCTGACTCGGTTTTTAGCATATTTTTTCTATATACTGACATTCGACCTCTACAGTTTTATTATACGCATAGATAATATCTTCATGCATCCAAATACTTTTTTGTAGTCTAAACGCGGGCAAAATCGGTTGTTCTGCTAGTAATTAAGTTAAAAATTTAATTCAGTTCATTTGGCAGATTCATTTTCAATGTACTCTAAGGTCGTGGCAGACACGAGATCTGTGGAATTTTTGCCAGAAGCTTTTGCAGGCGTATACAAAATAATCTACAAGAGTTTCATTAAAATCGGGTCAGCAGTTTAATAACGCATGGAGGAAACAACGAACATTTATTTTTACTTACGAACATTTAGTTTTATTTATATACGAACATTGAAACAAAACATGCTAACATTTATTTTTATTTATATAAAAGAAGATAAGATAAGAATAGTGTTTATTTTAAACATATAATAATAAGGTTTTACCTATGTTATAAATTCTTTTTATCACTTTTCAACCGACTTCAAAAAAAGGAGCAGGTTCTTAATTCGGTTATATTTTTTTGTTTGTTACGAGTACCTCAGAACTGCGTTATTTAATAACCTATTTGGAAAATTCTTTTTTTTTTTGTTTGAAAGTTTTGAAAGTGTATACTTCCAATTTCGTCCAATTTAAATTTGATGAAAAATAAAATTATGTATACAGGTAAGAACCTTAATTCATTTCCGAACGTAAAATAACTTGACTTATTATGTTCAAGTTCTATATAAATTCAGTTAACCAGTCACTCGTCATTGAAAAATAGTATAACTAACTTATTTATAATAATATAACTTTATCTGCTTCAACTTCTTCTTTTTTATTTTAAAACTATTTTCAGTGCATACAGTGCTTTCTTTCTTAATAGACTGCTATTAAATTAATGCTAGGTGCTGACAGGTTGCAAGGCGGAAATACTTAACGCTGCGTTTTCTAACCGCTCAGCCAATTTAACTTTGAAAATATAAAACGAAATTTGTATTGAGCCCTATTTTCCTACTGCAGAGCACAGGCCTCTCTTCAATACGAGGGGGATCAGGCCATAGTCCACCACGCTGGCCAAGTGTGGTTTGGCGGACTTCACATGTCTCTCGAAAACTTGCTAGTTTCTTCAGACATTAACAGAGAGAAAGAGAAAATTTACAGTAAAATATTTAAGCATTTTAATATTAAATATAGTATAGTTCGTATAAACACCTGATACTTGACGAGTTGGCAAATATCCAGCCGCAGTTGGACTTTTAACTTTTAATGAAAGAAACAGATTTTTTATTCTCGACGTTTTGATTGTATTGCAGTAAACATTGTCACAGAAGAGACTAAGGTTTTTAACGCCTCTAAACTCCGTTATTATACCGTATAAAAATTTGGAAGAAAAGGGAAATGGCAGCAAAGTACTTAACAACATAAATAAAAATTGATTGGTGTAGCAAAAGTTATGCGAACTGATAATCTTTCATTTCATCACAATAACAGCAAGACAACCTTAAAATATTACCAACAAATATTTTAGTTTACAATCAATATATTATTGCAAAATTGGCAATTATATTTTGCTTTCTTATTATAAAGCATCGACGTCTGTGAGCTTAAAGCTCATTTCTTCTTCCTACCGATATCGAACTGGCTGTTGGCCAAAGTTCTACTATACGATGATTCATCGAGCTGTCGATAAGACTTACTATTTTACACTGTCTTTAGCTAATTGGTCAGAGCTTTGAAAGGTTTGCGTTAGTTGATTGCCAAAAAATTTAAAAGCTTAGATGAAGGAGATAATTTGTTTGAGACGCTTATAAGACTTTGCCATTCCTTAGCAATAAATGATGGATGGCAGTTGAAATCCAAATTGTATTATTAATATCGGTTTGATAAAAATCTGACGCAAATTGACTTATGTTCTTCAAAAATTGTCAGCGCAAAATAGGATTTTTGAATGTACAACTTCTAAATATTATTATAAATAGAAAAAACAAAAGCATGTATAAAAATTCATCATATTTGAAGTTAAATTATTGAAATGGATACTTAAGTAAAAATGCCTACAGTCCCGTTTAGTGTTTACTGTTAAGTTATTCTATTGACGTGTTCTCTCTACTGTGGGATTCTTTTTTTCGAACTAAAGTACATTTTTTTACTACCTTGTTAGTCTAGTGGCAGTCTAGATGCAGATCTGGAGGTCGTAGGTTCAAATTCGGGGTCGAACCAATTATAGTTACGGGGCTTTTAAATTTCAAGACGTTCTCAGTACTAGCCCGGAGTTGAAATGTTAGCGGTGCTATTTAGCGGTGTTATGCTACAGTGAGCACGTAAAGTTGTCAGTTTTGTTCATGATCTCTCATTGGTCGTGTCGGATTTTCATCAAATCGTATCTTAAGAGCGTAAGAAATAGACTTATGCATTATAATATTATTCGACATTTAAGTTTTTGCTTTGGCTAATTGAATATATTTATTTATTTACTATTTTTGAATTATTATTACAGAAAATGATTCAAAATTTTATGATACTCGATTATGCGATATCCTCTCGATTTTCTCTTACTTTCTTTTTAATGTAAAACAATCCGACATTCAGAAAAAAAAAAAACAGACTATCGCAAAATATATCCACACAAAAAAGACGTCATCAACCAAAAAATAAAAAACACAGTCGTATTTATAATATGACTAAGGGTGGCTAAGGGTGGATATATTATAAAAGGGGTGTATAAAGCTTGCCCCTAATTTCTCAGCTAAGCCAACTCTACAACAAGCTTCTACAACTCACTTCACCACAAAGTTATATTAGAAATATCAAGCGACAGTATTATCGTGATGCTCCACTTGTTAACTCGATACCGGTGTAGATATTGTTATAACTTAGAAACTAATACAAACTAATAATTGATTCAAATATTCGGATTTTTATCTTCTAATCAACAAAATGTTATTAATATATTTCAGATGTGAAATTACCTTCTTTTCCCACAAATTACTATGGCAATTCTTTTCCTATAAAAGCTATGGAACATGCTCCCATATGTACTCGTATATATTGTCGTATATATATATATATATATATATATATATATATATATATTATATATATATATATATATATATATATTTATATATGTCAGCAGTATTTCATATGTATTTGTGCTTGTATATATTTAATATTATGTCCCGTTATATATTATTTAAAAAAAAAACATTTATTAATTTTAGACATGTCCAAAGCATATTTCAGATGTGAAATTACCTTCTTTTCCCACAAATTACTATGGCAATTCTTTTCCTATAAAAGCTATGGAACATGCTCCCATATGTACTCGTATATATTGTTGTATATATATATATATATATATATATATTTATATATGTCAGCAGTATTTCATATGTATTTGTGCTTGTATATATTTAATATTATGTCCCGTTTAAGCTTCCACTAATCCTTTCACCAAAGGTTGTCTGAAAGATATTGCTCATAACGAGACGACCGCCTTTGCATGCCTTTTTCTTATCTTTCTTTTCACTCTCTATACTCTTCTTTTGTGTGTACAATAAATTCTTTTGTGTTTCTATTTATCTAGACTTTTATCGTAAACGGTTGAGAATTTTCGTATATAACATAGGAACATTCCTCAAACACTTTATACTTACTGACTCGACATATTTGGATAAAATTTTCATTACAAAGTATTTAAAATTCAATTCTAAACATAGAACTTCTATTGCCATTGATTAAACGTAGGGAAAGAAAGAAATAAGCTGAGTCACACTTAAGATTCTTAATGAACTCATCTATCTACTTCTATTTGCTTCGTAGAAACCAATTTAAGGATCGATAGTGTTAAATATAGCTCAAGATCTAGATCTTACTGCCATCATGTTTCAGGCCAATGTAATTACCTACAGACAGCTAACAGTCGACCTCGTTCATTTAAGCTCATCTCAGGGAAGTTTCTTGGGATTAATATGATACAAGATCGCATTACTATTATAAATATGAAGTTTATATGTGTGTGTATATTTGTTGCTCCTTCATACTGACATGGCTGTACGCTAGATTATGGCTTGAAGTAAAAAGTTATTGAAATTGATTTATTTACTTATTTACTATTTATTAACTTTTACGCGAATATTTGACATCTATACATTTAATAAAACAGTAACTTAGCGAAATATGGCCATGAAATATTTTTAAAAAGAATGAATGTGCAGCATAACACGTTTTAAGGGGTTGTATACACGTGTCTTCTTTCAATACGAGGGGTATCGGGTTATAGTCCACCATGCTAGCCAAGTGTAGGTTGGCGGACTTCACATGTCTTTCGAAAACTTGCTAGGTTTTCTCAGACACGCAGGTTTCCTCACGATGTTTTCCTTCACCGTAAGACAAGTGGTAATCAAGTTAGATATGATTCGCACATGAAAATATCATGACGTTAAAAAGGGCTGAATACACACACAATGTTTGTAGTTGGACTCCTCCGAAACGCTCAACCGAATTTAATGTTTTCTTTTTGTATATTTGGTAGGTATGAGAATAGGTCGTAAAGTATTTTTCACCCTACTACCCCCAACCCCTCTTTTTTAATCGCGATTTTATTATTTTTGTATGAAAAATATCCAAATATTTTAATATTATATACATACATAGGGACGACTAGTGAAGCGAGGGTGAGTCTAAGCCGTACTAAGCCGAATCTATACATTAAATATTTTTTGGAAAATCTTATTGAAATAGACATTAATATCGATACAGAGGCCGAATCTATAGTTTTTAGAATTTTTGTCTGTCTGTCTGTTATCTCATCACAGAAAACCACTGGAGGCATTTTGATGAAATTTTGTATGGTGATAGCTGGTTATTTGGGTCAACATATAGGGTAATTTTGACCGCGGGAAAATACCTCATCTCTGAGAAAAAATACAAAAACTGCATTGTAAGAGTATACTAATATGTAAAACCTAAGAATTTGCTTTTTGGTCTCTGAACCGGTTTTTTTGAATCTGAACGCGGGCGGAGCCGTGGGCAATGCAAGTTATAAATATAAATAGCAAGGTAAGCCAGTACTATATTCAAATAAACAATTTCAAACGTATAATAATTAAATGGGACGACTTATTGCGTTAGTCGCAAATTAGTATGAAACTTTCACAGTGCGGCTATTAACTGACACGGTGGTTCGTAATATTATTAAATGTATATATGAATTATAAGCTTACTAATTCATTTAAGGCTTGTTCCATGCATTTAGTTTGAAATTGTATTTAATCTTGTTTTGTGTTGAACTGTTTCTTCACACGGTTTTACATGAGAATATAATTTATTATAAAAAAAAATTGTGATTGCGCGTTATGTATTTACTCTCTGATTAAATAATGATAAAAAAACTTGAAATAAAATTTAAGATTTCAAGATACTAAAAAGTAAACGATGGCTTTTATTTACAAATAGCGATTCACAATCGCTCTCATCGGGTTCGTCCCTAGATAAGTTTTAATGTTTAGTATAGATTTCTCAGAGATGAGATTTTTTCCCGCAGTAAAAAGTATCTTATATGTTAACCCGGATAACCAGCTAACATCATACCAAATTTCATCAAAGACTGTCCAGTGGTTTTCTCGTGATGCGATTGTAAGCAGACAGACAGACAAAAATTCTAAAATCTATAGATTTGCCCTCTGTATCGATAATAATAAATATTTTAATAAAATTTTCTAAAAAATATTAAATGTACAGATTCGACTCAGTCAGAATTTTATTATATGTATTAATAAATATATAGATAGATCCTTCATCAAACAAAAGCTTTAAATTAATTTTAAAGTGGTGTTTAATAATATAATTATTATAAAGATTGTCTCAAAATCAATAAAAACTAAACATAGTATTACGATGTGCTCTTGATCGATATTAGCCACGGCGGCCATTTTCACTGATACTAGCCAACTGCGCAGAAGATATTATAGTGCACAAGTGCACACGCAGACAAAGTGCACTCTCTATCCTGTCACTCTTATAATCCGATGGGATGATAATTCGACACAATCAATGAGAGATCAGGCTTTATGTCCTCTCCCAGGCACGAGGGTAAAATACTGCCAATTTACCAACTCCAGGCTGTTACTAAGATCATCTCGACGACTCAACAACTAAATTTGGCCCGACCCGGAGCATGAACCCAGGACTTCTAGATCTGCAGACGTACATATCTACAATAACACCCGAACAATTAGTATAGGTATGGTATATATTATCTAGTTTTGCAAAGGAAAACAAATCTATTCAAATATACTATCTATTCAAATATATTATATCTATGTATAAAAACTGAATTTTGTTCATTATACGAGAAAGAGTTTAGTTCGTTATTATTTATTCACATGAACACTGTACACGGTTCTAACATTATTCTTCAAGCAAACTTGTAATATTACACTTTAATAACAACTTTATATAAAAGTTTCAAAACCATAATTCATTTTTATAAGAATGTAATGCTAGAGTAGTGTGGCTACCTGCAAAGTTTTAAAATGTACATTCATTTGGTGTTAAATAAAGACTGTTTTTTTTTTATTGTAAAGTACACATAATTGAATTATTATGAGTAGAATTAGAGCATGACGCAAGATGATTTTATTTCATTTATTTATTAGACCACGAACAAAGTACAAACAAAACACATTATAACATACATGGGAAATAAAACAGATAGAGTACTACGTTAATTATAGGTGATAACAATCAAAAAATAGTATATGTAAAGGCAAAACAACGTTTAAAATATTACCTTAAAGATTCACAATGTTATAACTTACAAATATAAATTAGTTTATAAAAATAATAACAGCTAAATATATTTTGACTCAATGTTAAAAAAATGTTATGTTAAAAATTATAATATATCTTCTATTTTAAATAACCCAGAAAATTCAGTAACTACGCAGAGAATATTTTTCTAAAAAATGAAATTATTTTACGGGATAGACGGTTCTATTTCACACGAGTTTCGTCAACTTTTCCCCACGTTAAATTCAATGCATCAAAAATTTATTATTTTTCATTTGTGTAGTGTTTTAGAATATATGTTCTGAATATCTATTATTTTATTTAAATACTAGCGGATCACTCACGCTTCGCTTGGGTTTACCTCTAGGAACACAAGAACTAATCTATCCCACGGGAACCATACATTTTTCGGTGATAAAGCATATGTGCTATTCCAGACTTTAATCTATCTCTGTGCAAAATTTCATTCAGATTCGTTCAGCCGTTCTGGCGTAATTGATTAACATACATCCATCCAAACATCCAAACATCTAAACTTTCACATTTATAATATTAATTAGATGTATAATTTATTATAGTTAAGATTTATAAAGACCCAATTTAGATTACGGTGACCAAGGTCACTGACGTTGTACGCGTGCATGAAACCTATTTCCTCTCAAAATAAGACCGATGAGATATAAAATCTAGCTTAGCGTTCCAATCAAAGTAAATAAATATTTCGTTTTCATTCTTCCTTCTTATAATATTAGACTTAAATTTACGTGCAATCTATTACATAGTTAACCTAAATAAACCTTTCATGTACATATTTTTCAACTTTCTTACAGTTTTCATATACATCATGTGCTCAATTCATATTATATTGGCGAAACAATATGCAATATAATATCCAGTTCTCACTAACTATATATGTTATTATAATATTTTTGTGTTTCTCTTTTATACGTTTAATGTTTCTTTTTTACTTGTACTGAATTAATACATTACCACTTCTCAAAACCAGTTAGTAACCTGTGGTCGACGATGGTGTCGTCATAATTATTTATTTAACACCTCCAGGTAAATTTCGAAGAAATTATTTAAATTCTAATGCCCAATTTTACCAATATCTCTTAAGCTACCACCTACGTATGGGATCCCTAGCTTAAAAGTTCCCCTAAACTAGCCCAATCGTCACAGCCCGTATTTCTAGTACCTATATTTAGGTGGCATTTTATTAATTTTTTTTAATTTTTAGGTGACCTCTAACTGTCGGTGAAACAGAAACTGTCCCCTCACAACCCCCTAACCATGCTTAGGGGATTCCTTAGACTTAGGTGACGTTGGTGAAATCGGCCATAAGAAATCTACTGTTAACTGACACGTCGGCGTGTCCGCGATCGTGGAGGAATTAATATTATTTGTTTAGATATAAGCCTTATTGTGAACACTGTTTGTAGAACTAAATAGATTAAAAAAAACTGTGTTCAACTGGCACCCTTTAAAGCCATTATCAAAAAAATATATAATATGGTGTTTTACTATAAATATTTTGGAATTATGTCACTCTATTACCGAATAGCTAATATTTTTTTGTTAAATAAATAACATCCCTTATCTATATCCATATAAAAGTTTTGTCATCTGCCTCTTTAATTTTAAATATAGATTAAGGCACGTTCATACCAATGTCTAACTTGATATTTTCTTTTTACGTAACTTTTTTGCCCCAAAACTGAATGATTAACGTGTCAAAAGTGAAAGTAATTTATTTCGAGCCGCAAGCGTTTGAGGGAACAGTGTTTTGTCTTTACTGGATTTATTATGGATGCAGTCTGTCAGAGGAAGACGTTAACGGAAACGTGAGCCATAATATAATAGCTTTATTCAATGTGTAACGAGCATCAAGTCTGTTGTGAAACGGTAGTTTGTGCTCTGGCGCTATTACTTTTAGGTCACCAATTTGGTTTCAAACTTGATCAAATAATACAACTTGATAAGATACAAACTGTGTATCAAAATATCAGTACTTCAAACTAACATTTTTTTAATTGTAAATGTAATAAGTGTTGCCTAATATTTTGATTTTAAATAATAGCAAAGTAAATTAAAATTATTATTCTTAATTAACTTCTTAAATTTTTAATTTTTAAAATTACACATAGAACAATAATATTTTTATAAATATAATAATGGCAACACTAAATAAGATTACTAATTAATAAAGTTTTCTAAAAAAATGTAATAATTAAAATAATAACAGATAAAATTAAATAAATAATATTCTTTATTCAATTACAAAACATTAAAATTATATTTATAAACATAAAGAAAAATAAAATATTAATTATTCAAAATAACGAGTGTATTAATAATTACATCTACGATAACTATATATAACAGGTAGGGTGATGTTAATAACTTACCTATTCAGTATATAAAGTACAATTTATTTACAATAAAGAAAATTACAAATATTATACTTAATTATATATATATATGAATGCTAGCCACATTCCCCCGTTGAATAGCAAAGCCGATTCTTTGGGCGTAAAATGCGCCAGCCCTCCTGTCATCAGTAGAGCCGATAAGACGAGGTGTTATATCTTTTAAGAAGTACTTAGCACTTTGACTCCATTATTTACATCAAAATTATCCAACAACACGAATCACTGCAAATCATGAATTTTCATTCAAAGTAAAAGTATTTATTGATAATATTCTAATCTCCAGTACCTCTAATTTTAATACAATCAATTCTATCGCCGATCGGATCAATCAGGATTCAAAAGTCAATTGTTAAGCCTCATCAAATTATTATTCACTGATGCTCCTTGCTTTATTGGATTTGCTTCATAATAATAAATGAATGTTGTGATGTCAATTTTAAATTATAGACAACCAGTAAAAATTTGTAAGTAAAGTAAGTATAGTAAAGAAACTTCCGTATGTATTTGATAAGATTGTATTATCATATATATAACTTATTTGATTATATTGTTTAATTTCAATTTTATTAATTATTAGACGACATATTTGGCTCAGTTCGTAATGACCTTACTTACTGTGCTAGTGGTGGTGTGGTGCTAGTGGGGTAGTGGTTTGAGTCTCGCTGGGGGCATTCGTTTGTGTGATGATCACAAATGTTTATAATATGTATGTAATTATAGTATATGAACTATCTGGTATCCATAACATAAGCCTCGTAGCTTACCATGGAAATAGATGGTGCTGTGTATTAAGTTGTCCCAACATATTTATGTAATATGACTTAAAAGTAAGTAAAAGTAAACCAGCCTTAAGCCCTTACTCTTTGAAATCAGAATTTTCCCACGTATTTACAGACATACATACATACAATACACATGTACGTAATACACATATATAAATACATACAGGTCCAACACAAAACCTCCCTTGGGCTCCATCGCAGTTGTATAAAAATACAGCCGAATTGCATTTTACCTTTTCCTTCAAAGCCGATTAAAAATCTATACATATAATAAAATTGTAACTAAGCCGAATCTGCAACTTAACTATTTTTTGAAAATCTTATTGAAATAAACATTAATATCGATACAGAGGCCGTATCTATAGTTTTTCGAATTTTTGTCTGTCTGTCTGTCAGTCTGTTACCGCATCACAGAAAAACCACTGGAGGGATTTTGATGAAATGGATTATGGTGATAGCTGGTTATCTAGGTCAACATATAGGATACTTTTTACCGTGGGAAAATATCTCATTTCTGAGAAAAAATACAAAAACTGCAATATAAGAGTATACTAATATATAAAATCTAAGAATTTGGTTTTTGGTCATCTGAACGCGGGCGGAGCCACGGGCAATGCTAGTATTTTATAATTTATTATCTACGCTACATGACCCGATTTAGAATCGAACTTGCATACTCTTACATACTGAAAGAGTTCACCAGCCCTGTAAACAGAGAGACTTAATAAAGGAAGATTTATGAATAGGGAGGAGACGTCAGAACTGTCTTAGAAGCTTCATGCGTGCAATGATCTTGTGATTTATAATTCAAAATCATAAGTTTGTGGGATATTAATATTTTTTTTTATCAAATATGTCATTATACGTAGCACTGAAAGTATCATGTCTTATTTAACTTTAAATGAGTAGCAAATTAGATTAGTCTGTTAAGAAATCCTATTAATATTATAAATGCGAAAGTTTGTGAGGATGTATGGATGTCTGGATGTATATATGTATGGATGTTTGTTACACTTTCACGCAAAAACTACTAAATAAATGGATTTTAATGAAACTTTACAATAATATAGCTCATACATCAGAATAGCACATAGGCTAATTTATCCTGGAAAATGTACGGTTCCCGTGGGATAGATTTGTTTTTGTTTTTCTAGATGCGAACCCGAGTGAGTTGTTAATAATTTTGAATGTTTAATGTACACCAAAAAATCTTTAAAACTTTAATATGCACATTTTTGTAAGTCCATCGTATTTTAATTATTGCTCAAGATATTTGCCTATATATAAATAGATAAATACAAAGTAATTAAGTAACCCTTTTCTCCTCAGTTTGTAAACCGATTTTCTTTTTTTGTTTAGTAGCTTTTGGCGGACTTCACTGTCTTTTGAAAACTTGCTAAGTTCTCTCAGACATGCAAGTTTCCTCACGATGTTTTCCTTCACCGTAAGGCAAGTGGTAATCATGTTAGAAATGATTCGCACATGAAAATATCAAAGGTACGAGACCCGGGGCTTGAACCCGTTTTATTTCTCAAGCGAGCGCGTTATCATTGGGCTACTACTGCCACAGTTTTTCTTTGGTTGCCAATGATTAAATAAATAAAAACCTTTTCAATTTGTGAAAATATTGTGAGTGTTTATTACATTTGACTAAGTACCACCTCCGTTCTTAGTTTATCAAAAAATAATATTATTTTTTTATGTAATTTTCATATACTTACATAATATATATAAAGTTGATAGGGTAAAATTATTCTGGAAATATAAGTTTCTATACAACAAATCTATGCATAGTATAAAATGAAGTCGCTTCCGCTGTCTGTTTGCTTAGATCTTTTAAACTGCTCAACGGATTTTAATGCAGTTTTTAGCAAAAGATAGAATAATTCAAGAGGAAGGTTTATATGTATTTTTTAACCGCCGAGAAATTCAAATATTTGTATTTCATACTAAGCGTTAAAACGTACCGTCAAAATAAAAGGAAACAAAAAATATTTTAAACTATTTTTTTAACCGTAGTTTCGCTCGCGTGTTAACCTAGGCGGGAATCAAAAGTAGTCTACCTTCTTCTCCAGATCGCAATTTATGTCTTTACCAAATTGTATCGAAATCTGTTCAGTAGTTTAACCGTGAAAAGGTAACAAACGGAGTTACTGCCATATTTATAATCATAGTATGAATTTAAGTATTATTATTTGCAATTCAACAACGCTAACAACAAACAAGTACCAAACACTAACAGTACCAATAAGTACATTTTCTTTTCACACTAATTTCGTTAGGAATTCAATTATCTAGAGAATGTAGAATTAAACTTCTACAGTAGAGGACTAAGTCGCGGCTAAACATAATTGGATGCAAAAGTGCAATTAAGTGGACTTGATTAGAACGTCCACACAATGTGTGCTTGAGGTTATTCTATTGCGAGTTGTTTACTTCGTTTTGTACATTTAGCTGTCTTATATGTAGGAAAGATTACACAATAATGTGTATATATACATATAAATAGAAAAACACTTAAGTATATTTTCTATATATATAATAAAATTCTTAGTCGAATCTGTACATTAATTATTTTTTTGAAAATCTTATTTAAATAGTCATTATTATAGATACAGAGGCCGAATCTATAGTTTTCAGAATTTTTGTCTGCCTGTCTATCTGGGAACGTATCATGAGAAAACAACTAGACAGATTTTGATGAAATTTGATATGATGATAGCTGGTTATCCGGGTCAACATATAGGATACTTTTTACTGCGGGAAAATATCTCATCTCTGAGAAATCTATACAAAACGTTAAAACTCAACTAGAACGAACCCGAGCGGAGCGAGTATGAGTCGTTAGTCCTCCTATATTTGTCAACCGATTTTTGATTTTTTTTGTTTAGTATCTATTGACGAGTACTTTTTTGCATAGATAGGCAAATTTTATTTATATGCTTTTCTCATATTTTCAATTATGGTTATAGTCGAATTTCTATATATTTTGGATAGGAAAATATGATATAGTGTCTAAATATGTGCACATCTCACATCTCCCATCCAAAAAATAACCTAAGTGAGATCAATGCCGTGACCTTTTAGTCATAATTATAGGCCACGTATTTTAGGCAAAGTAGTAAAGGAAGCATGCACTAAAGGCTTCTTACAACTAAACAGTACATTATATTACGTATTTATCACTTAAAACTTAAGTGTATTTGAACTAGAGCCAGACCGATTCAAGTTTCCCCATATATCTAAATCTGTTTTTATACTTTCAGGCAGTTTATTCCTTAAAAAAATGACAGAAAGAGATGATAATTAATTATAAAAATAAACTTATGATGTTCTCCTAGCCGATTCCGGCCACGGCGGCCAATCTCATTGAGACTAGCCAACTGCGCTGGAGATATTATAGTGCACAAGTGTACGCGCAGACACAACGTGCACTCTCTATTTCTGTCACTCTCATACTCCGGTGGGACTACCACTCGACACGACCAGCGAGAAATAAAGTAATTTATCCTTCACTTGAACCTCTTCTCAATCTATCCATTATAGTTCCCAAGATTCTAACAATAAGCCCAATCTATAAAACAATGTTAGGGTAAATTTATGCAGCCATAAAATTTGAACGTAAAAGTGTCTCGAGGTGTTGATTTACAATCTGAATATATCCTTTATCAAATTGCTTTCCTATAGCAGAGCCACTAGAAACACTTGTTAGTGTGTGGTATAAGAATGTCGAAGTGGCATTGTTACTGAGACGGAGATTGCAGGTTCAATTCTTATATTGGGCGCAATATTGTCACTAATGACAGGTTATAGATTTTTGAGAGTAAGCAGAATTTGATTTTTAGTAAAGGATGAATTTCAAAATCTTAGTTTTCTTTTTTATTCAATTCTTGTTTCAATCGTTATATCCATGTCTGTTTAATATTATAAAGAGAGAGATTTTGTTTAAACGCGCTAATCTCAAAAACTACTAATCCTATTTGAAAAAATCTTATTGCATTAGATAGCCCGTTTATTGAGGAAGGCTATATATAGGCTTTATTTCATCATGCTACTACTCAAGGGAGCGGAGCTGTAATATAATATACATATAGTCCATCTATTTTACAATTTTACTATCTAGTTACGTCACATTGGTGGAGTAAAGAAATAGTCTGCCTTCAGTCAGCTGGTTTCGTTAGTATTTGACGCGAGGGTGGCTTTAATTTAGTAAAAATCTATTCCTCGCAACTACTTTCTAAAACCTAAAAATTCATTTGCGAGCAGTATATTAATTAAAAATTTGTTTTGCGATACTCAGTCATTCAATAAAATAAAAAAGGTTTTTTGTTTTTTGCATTTTCTCAGAAGATTTACTATAGCAACATATATTTTTTTTCACCATCGGAAAGTAGACATTTCAACGAACAGAAAACATACCAACTTTTTGAAAAAAGCTGATATTTTGACGGATGAATTTTCGATTGAAAATTAGGGTGCTTTTTCGATATTAATTCAAAATAAGGTGAAAAAATACATATTTTTAATCAAATAAATTACAGCGTATCTGGGACATAAAAAGGTAAGTTTTCAAAAAATTTTGTTAAAACAAAAACATTTTTGTAAAAGATAAAAATAAAAAACCAAAAACTTGGTTTTTTGAATTTTTCACATAAATTTTGAGGTTATGTGAAAAAAGTGTAAAAACAAAAGTTTTAGATCTTTTTATTACCTACAACTTTGCTATTTGACTTTTTTTGATAGGACTTTTAGTTTTGCCGGAAATCGAGAAAAACCGTTTTTTACCCTTAAAACCTCACCCCCATGGGGATGGGGGTGAGGTTTTAAGGGAAGGGGTTCCCGACCTCAGATCGCCCGTAAATTATTTTTCCTTTCATTTTTATAATATTCCCCTCCTTTTCTAATGGGTTTCATCCTACTATTATTTTTTTGGTTTTAAAAATTATCGACCCTGGTCTACTAATATTATAAAAAGGTAAAGTTTGTGAGTTTGTGAGGTTGTACGGGGTAATCTCTGAATGTACAGAACCGATTTAGATGAAATTTGGTAAGAAGATAGTTTGAGACAATCGAAAGGACATAGGATATTTTTTATCCCGCAAATTATCCCTTAAGGGGGTGGAAATGGAGATGAAAGTTTGTATGGGGAATCAACCTAAGCCAGTATGTGATAAGCATGTTTATCTCACTTATTTAATTATTTTGAAATTAATCATATTGCGCTTATATTAATTTGGAGATTTAAGTGATACAGAACTTGATGTACCGGACAAAGTTGCAGCTTTTGGTCTTTCGACTCTCGGGCTATAATTCTTTAATTTTAACACAACTAAAATAAACACTCGTGTAGATAAATAAATATACAGTATCTAAGTGAGAGATGATATCTCAAAATGTTTCTTCCAATAAATTTAATATGTAAAGTGATAGCATTAATCGTATTCAATTTGTTCCATTTTGACAAATGCGAGGAAAGGGAATGAGTCTAATCGTCGGTGATCGATTATAAATCACATTTTACCGTTTTTGTTTGAAGTCTGTTCGCTTGCAAAATATATTTACTTTTTATGAGTTACTAGTGACTTACTCTAGATTCTCTATTATGCGTGTCCTAGGGATGTGGATTTTGTTCACAATTTTATGGGTTTTAATTTTTTTGCGTGAAACTCTAATTGATTTTCTAAAATAAAAGTAGCTTAAGTTACTACTTATAACATCGGTTATCTGCCATTGAAAATCATGTCAAAGTCAGTTCAGCCAGACTAACAGACAGATAAAAATTAGAATATTATTATAGTGTTTAGTAAAAAGCTGTACTTTGACATAACAAACAAACATTTCAATTTTATTTATTTACATAGATTTCATTCAATACAACTTTCGCTTATTACAATCATAATTATAACCGATGTAACAAACCTAAATCTTTTAACTGCATGTAAAAACCTTTTTTTTCAGGATAAAAGGGAGCGCAATTTAAGCAACTGCTTAAATTATTATTTATTAGAGGCACACTTCAATGTAACTTGATGATCTTTGTATGATATTATATTGGCTTTTAGTGTCGTTAGAGTAATACCATATCGTTTTTAGTTTTCATAATAATATGATATGCTGCTTTTATCACAAATATACTTTATTTTTCCTACTTTAAACTGTTTACAACTACTACCTACTGTTCGCTCACTGGTCGAAATTCAATCCATTGTTGATATATAAAAAAATAACTGTTTCCAACATTTTATATCTATTTATATGATACTAAAGCTCTTCAATGGCTCCTAAATAAAAAGAAACCCAGAGAATTGGTTGACAAACAGAGAAGAATAGATTTTAGAGCCATATATGACATTCAACTTGCGGTTCCACTTGTTTGAAAAAATCGGGTGGGGCTCTGTCGGGCACACGGCCATTTGTTTAACGTGAAATGACTATTTTATCGAGTCGCTTTAAGTGTTATTGTTTTTAAAAATATTTTGCATATTTGAAAACAAATTAGTATAAATAATAATATTTGAAGATAGCAACGGAAATAATATCAAAGATATAATTTTTCAGACAATATCTACGGTCACTTTAGCAATCTGATGCAACTTATTTTGTACGCAACCTATTTCGTTACGGTCCACTTTTCTGACCTGTGTGATTTTAAAGACGTTTCACATCAAAAACAGGAAACACAAAGGGTTAACCTTGAATTTAGATCAAAGTCTAAAAGGTCTAAGTCAGTTCCTGGATGCGATTTAGTTAAATGATTCACGTTATTACTAATTTCAGTGGTTTAGTCAATTGTTCTCTTATCAAACCCATAATTACATTTTATGGTCACATTACCCTAATTTACATGTAAAAGTACCCAATGTGACCATTTTGTTGAATAAAATATTATGTTAAAGCGAAGGAGAAAATGCTCTCTCAAGAGGTCATAAATTTCTAATGAACTTGTAATATGAAGCGAATTAGGTCAAGCCTTTTACAGGATACTTATAGTAATTTTCTTAAAATATTTGTATTATCTTTTGTTTTAATAATGATTATACTTTATCCAGTAATTTGGCAATAATATATGGAGTATATTCAGTTTGTATAAACTTTGCTTACTTTTAGAATAAACCGAATATTTTAAAATAAATAAAACAATCTCGAAATACGATTAAGTGAAAAGAACAAGACAATGAATCTTAATATCCCGATATTAATTCCCAACATTTAATTGTATTTGAAGAAAATGTGCCCTACAAATTAACCTACGAACTTTGTGTTGGTTTCGTAGTATAAAAATATAGTAATATAACGAGTTACGGAACCCTAATCCCACGAATGTGCTGATTGATGTACCAAATAAGTGAACATTACCCAGGCGACCACCGCCGAGTTCCCCGTATTAGCTTTGTAATGCCGCATTGTTTTAATTTACTAATTTTATTAATTGTAATATTTTTCCAATCACTCTTTATTCCCACTTCGAGTAAAGACGTCGTTAGTTTTAAGATATATAATTATTGTATTAATGTCATATTAATAAATAATTAATAATTATTCGGTTTTTTTCGACCTCCTGCCTGCTGCAAACGTAATTAACGTCAGTCGAGACTATTTTTCTTTGGAAAGGATATAAACATAAAGCGTTTCCCATTTAATCTTAAAACGGTTGATTGTGTGAAATTTTTTTTTAAATCCACATTTAAAAAATATTTCAAATCCTTTGATGACCAAGGCAAGGCACACTGGTGTTCCAAAAAATAATTAATCTACCGTGACGAAAATTGTGAGAAAATTTTTACAAGTCTAATTTGTTTTTTATGCATTCTGTAAGGCACCTTAATTATCTAGCTTGTCGACCGAACGAGCAAAGCGAGCAAAACGTCTCTGCTCTGAATCTGGCAAAATTCGTTTTCCTCGTTCGGTTTGTTGGTACTCCTCTACAGTTCGCATATTACAACCGATCTGAACGAAACTTCGTATACAAGTTTTACGATTATATATGCAGTTTTTTTTATTATCGCGGATTTTTGATTGGAGGGGTACTTCCTCCAAAAAACAGCAAAAAAATTGCTACTGGATATCTCCGCGCTATGAGATCCGATTTCGATGGTTCATTTTTATTTGGAAGGTAACCTTAAGATGGTCCGTGATAAATAGGTTAACTCCTCAAAATGCAGTGAATTGCTCACATAATTTTAGTGGTAAATTAATTGTTGCAAAAAAGTTTGTGCTGGCGAGGTCTACTGCTCGCCGAAGTACTAATTTGTATAAATACTTATCACTATTGGCTTTTTCAACTATTTCAGATGTTTCAAGCAGTATGACTCTTGATAATTCCATTGGTGGCAATGTGCAATCCAATTCAAGAGCAGCAAAACCAACCGCAACCAGAGCAGGTGTATGTTGCAACACATGGATCAGGGTGGTCGTCGCGTCGTTTGGGGGGCTTGATATCTTGCATAATTCTTCTCCTCCATTGATTCCTGTTTTCTGCGAGCTTCTTCAATTCGCCTCGCTTGAAACATATACATATAAGATTAATGATTGAAGTAACCAGGACACAACCAAGGGTAAGTATTAAAATCTTGGACAGGTATTACAATTTTACTAACATTAGGGACGTTATATTATAAATAAAAGTATTAAGTGGTCTGTTTTGGAAGAATTTGCCAAGAAAATCTCAATTGTGAGTAATAAAATATTTTAAGTCAACTATATGCAAATTTATTGACGATAGTTATAGTATGTCGTAAAATGTAACGAGTTTTATAGCGTTATCGATTTGTAGGTAATGGTGGCTGTGCGTCTTATTGAGCTTTGCTTTTATTGTTGCGTCAAAAATATTTCATCGATACATTTTTTTATTTATTACTAGCGGCTCACTCTCGCTTCGCTCGGGTTCGCCTCTAGAAAAAATAAAAACAAATCTATCTCTCATACTCAATCACGCCAGAATAGCTGTACGAATCTGGATGAAATTTGGCACACAAATAGAATATAGTCTGGAATAGCACATAGGTTTCTTTTTATCCCGGAAAAATGTGCGGTTCCCGTGGGATAGATTTATTTTTATTTTTACTAAGGATAGACTCGAGCGAAGCGAGCCTGAGTCGCTAGTATAGTTAAATTCTTATGAATAGTGTCGTGAATATATCACGGTTATTGCAAGAGATTCTAAAAGAAGAAAAATTTACATCAACATTTCCTTTTCTTTAAGTAGATTCTATTATACGATAATTAGAGATAATATTATATATACTCGTAATAATATTATATAAACCAATCCTTTCTCCACTTACTGCCTTTATTGAGACAGTTATTAGACCATGTATGTAGAATATATGGTGATTCTTTCCTCTTTATAATTGTAGTGTATATAAAACTAATAAAACAGTTCTTTTATAAGCGTAAGCTGCTTAAAATAAATATTATTAATAATAATATAAACCTTGCAACAACTTTTTGATATCCCCATGTCCAAGTGTACATAAGATGAGCGTCACCAGGCGCGATACTCGTAATATATAAGCTTTCTCTCCACATAGCTCAGCTTTATAAATCTCGTAGACAAGCCATTGTAAATATCTCCTCACGTTTAAAGGATCATAGACTAGCCACTTTTCTTTTTTTTTAACGTTGGGAAATGCATTTACGCACGAGGTGTGGGACTCACCGGCAAAGCCAGTACTACCCATTAAAACCCAACAAAGTCTTCCCCCGTCTTAATGGGGCGTCGCAGGATCGCTTACGCATTCAACTACGACGCCCCGACGGCAGGTCTACCAAAGCAGACCACAACAACCACGGGGTTGCTCCAAGGTCCACTCTGCTATCAGAGAAGTACCAGGAGCAACCCGCATGTACACCGCCCTCCGAAGAGGGCCAACTCCCACCGCCCACCGAAGTGGGCCACCTCCCTGTGCGTTTCTTGGCTTCGCGCCCGGTTGGGTTGCCGGGCACTACTGAGCCCCCCCAATAGACTAGCCACCTGCTTGAAAACATATCAATACATATAATAAAATTCTAACTAAGCCAAATCTGTACATTAAATATTTTTTGGAAAATCTTATTGTAATAGTCATTATTATCGATACAGAGGCCGAATCTATAGTTTTTAGAATTTTTGTCTGTCTGTCTGTCTGTTACCACATCACAGAAAAACCACTAAAGGGATTTTAATGAAATTTGGTATGATGATAGCTGGTTATACGGGTCAACATTTAGGATACTTTTTACCGCGAGAAAATATCTCATTTCTGAGAAGAAATACAAAAACTGCAATGTAAGAGTATACTAATATGTAAAACCTAAGAATTTGGTTTTTGATAATCTGAACGCGTGCGGAGCCGCGGGCAATGCTAGTTTCATATAAAATATTAACCATATCAAAGCTTTGGTAACCACTTTGTAGTTTTTTTTTACCACAATATGCTACATTGATATTTTGTAAAAAAACTCACTAAGCTCCTAGTTGCTATAATAACTGATTTAAAAGGATATTTATTAATTTTACACATGAAATTGAATGGTTGTTAACCAACTTGAAATCATTATATATTCTAAACTGTTATTTAAAATGAATAATATAGGAATGTTTTTTGGAATCCCTGTTATAAGCCCTTTAATTTGATAAGCATATTGCAGTAAAAGAAGAAAAAAAATTTACCCGTAAACAATGAAATCTAGCAGCCTCTATATTTAATTTTTTTATATCACTTATATAAGAACACTTGAACTAATAAGAAGAATCTAACGACACCTTAATAAAAGAAATCCATCGAGTGTTTTAGAAGATGTGAAGGAATAAAGAATATTACAAACAAAGAAACATACAAAGATAGGCACGAAAAATGTAACCTTTTCCTTGCAGTCGGGTAAAAAATATACTCGTGCAGCAAAACTGTCGTTATTAGTTCGTTCTAGAAAAATCATATAGAGAATAATATATTCCCTCGAATTTTAAGCACACAAAAATAACCACTAGATATACAGTGTGTTAAAAAAACCCTGTCCGACCCGTGAAGGTATTATTAGGTATCGCGATTCGATTCTATTTATGTAAAAAAAATCAGATTCCAAGTAAAAAAAAATTACCCCGTTTAAAAATTTAAAATATTTCATAAATTGTGAAACTTACATAGCAATACTGGTGACGTCATAAGGTCATGAACGCAGTTGACCTCAAAGTTCAAACTACGCTTAATAATTTATATTTTGTAAGTAGGTAGTCTGTTATTCGATGAGGACGCCAATGCGATGGCTGTGATGGAGATGTTGTTCCATGTGACGGCCTCCACGAGTGATACAGGCTTGACACCGTCGCAAAAGGTTATCACGGATTATTGGCGTGAGGATTTAGCGTCGACCACACATATTCATTCCGGCTGTTAAAGACGCCTGTTCTATGAAAAGAACATTCATTGGTGAAAATAACCCTTTTTAAAAATTCAGCGTCCTCTTCAATTTTCCTTAAAATCCATGCACAATATTCCACTCTAGGTTCATAATCACTGGGTAGTAATGCTTGGATACGACGGTAGTGGAAAGGATGCTGGCCATCTTCTTTTAACACTTCCCACACCTGAACGTGGTTAGTGCCACAGAACGAGTACTTCGTGTGGGGTCCTCATTAAATAACACAAGCACCTGCTCTTCAATATCCATGTCGATACGCGGTGTCCTTGTATCAGCGTGATGCGTTTCGTAGCCGTGAACACTGCCCGTGGTGTACATACGATTGTGAAGACGTTGAACCGCACTCTCTGACGGCACCGTGGTACCCCGCGGAACTGCGAAACGCACTTCATAGTCTCTATGAGCCTCTGCATAATTGCAGTCACTCCTCCCCAAACACATTATCATATTACAGTACTCTTCATTCGTATACGACATAGTTAAAACTCAATTTCTCCAACACGTGCACTCGGATGCAATGTTTCGCGAAACTGACATAATTTTAAGTGAAATAAATAATAAAGCAAACAAATAGTGATCGTAAGTATGTAATTCAAGGTCGGGATAGCCTCTACACGTGCCGAGCGGTACCTTTGACAACAGGCGGCGCATCGTCTGTCGGCACACATCAAAGATGCCGCCGCCACATGATTAACATAATACCGCCGAAATTAGTGTTGTACATTTATAAAATTTCCTAGAATTGTGGGGAAATTAGCAAAATAAATGGACTTTTTAAATTTCATTAATATGTTTACTATCATGAATATTTCATATTTCTTATTTTATTTGGTCATGTGTTTGGGATACCTATACACTGGTTTCCGATCGGACAGGGTTTTTTTAACACACTGTATAGTAAAAGAGTCCGGTGATACAAAGTATAATAAAAATAAAATACGTCTCAGTTAGTTCAGTATGCTCGCATCTATAACGGGTTGAATGTCTTGTATACAAAATAAAATGTAGATTCTAAGCTGAATAGCACTTGAAAAACCCCGTCATCCAATTCCATACTGAAAATGTATAATATATTTTTACAGATCTTATGTCACTCGTGACACAACCTTACTTGAGAGTCTAGTGCTGTATTATTAGTAACTAGCGACTCACCCTCGCTTCACTCGTCCGTAGGTTGATTTCCCATAGAAATTTTCATCCCCATTTTCAACCGCTTAAGGGATGATTTCCGGAATAAAAAATATCCTATGTCCTTCCTAGGGTCTCAAACTATCTTCTTACCAAATTTTATCTAAATGAGTCTGGTAGTTTTTGAGTTTCTTCGTTACAAACATACAAAAATACAAATCTTTCATCTTTATAATATTAGTGTAGATAATAGTGTGGAAATTCGACCATAATCATTGCTCAGAATGTGAGGAAAACATATATGATTAGAATTTACTTATCCAAGAAGAAGAAGAGAACTAGAAGTAAGAAGTAGGTAAAGAATAAAACAGAAGTCTCCATGTCAAAGTTTTTTTTTTTAAATATAAAAATGTACATACAGACGTACATAAAACCTCCTCCTTTTTGGAAGTAGGTTAAAATAGGTTGAATCTTTTTATTTCCCGTCCAATCTCCGGGAAGTCTTCTCCACTCTACGAGACATTAGCGAAGTAACATGTGCTCAACTGGCGCGCTTTGAAGCCGAGAATAGATAGTTAAATTACATACATTCAAAATAAAGAACTTATTTAAACAAATGCTTGCTTCTGGTTTTACTTGTCTATACAAATAAATAAAATTGAAGTGTCTGTTTGTAATATCAAAATAACAGCTTTTTACTAAATAAAAAAAATAAATAAATGCATATGAAATAACATATATTATACGGTACTTATAGGTAAAACATAATTTTTAACTTTTTTGTTTGTCTGTCTGTTCCGGCTAATCTCCGAAATGGCTGGACGGATTTGATGGGACTTTCACTGCCAGGTAGCTGGTGTTATGAGGACTAACATAAGCTACTTTTATTTTAGAAAAAGGCCTTGGGTTTAGGGTTACGCTAAAAATCAAAACGTATCTACTAATGCACCTGAGCGAAGCGAAGATTAGTCGCTAGTCATAAATATAATACCGCAATGTGTCCAATCGCTTATACATGCTTATATATGCGTGTAATTACTTACTATATATAAAAAAGTTATTTTCAATTTAATCTGTTGAAATAAAAAAACACTTCGAGTATGGCCATATAAAAACAGCCTGTAACATTAGTAAATTAAAACAAACCGATATTCAATATATATATATATATATATATATATATATATATATATGTGAGTATATACATACATTGGAAATATGAAAAGTGACATTTGTATTATCAAAACAATCGTTATTACAGTTCGAGTTTAAACTTTATAAAAAAAATCATTTAACTAAAATTTACAAGCACTTTCGCTATAGCTAAGCAAATATTTTAGATAATATTTAATGGACAACTCTAACCATTTAATTTTACTGCTTTATTACAGATTAATTATGTTTGTATTTCTGATCGCCCTTTACTATATATTATTTGGGTGAGCATTGGCGTTGATTTCACGTTCTTTCTCCGAAGATTTTAGTTTGACGGCGATCTCGTAGAATGAAATCATAGCTGTCCAGCATCCTTTATTAGATTTATGCGAATATTTGACATTTCAAATAAAACTATTTTTCGGATTTTTTTCTGCCGACCTATTTTGATTTTTGGTTCTAGACGTTTCGAATGCTTTACAGCAATCATGATTTCTCCCGTACCTCCTTTACTTTTAAATAAGCTTACATCTGTAATATAATTAATAAATAAAAATATTAGTGTAGAGTCGGGTGAAATAACAAGTGTTAATGTAAGTATGGTTTCAGTAGAATACCCTCTCAGCGTTTGGTGTGAGAGCAATAAATCTGCACGCAATTTCAGACAACCTCCGCGGTAATGGAAATAGGAAACCCGATCTATTGTCATTTAATAGATTGAATATATTTATATTATATTCCTAGAGACCTAACCTCACTTTGCTCGAGTTCTTAGATGCCTTTTGTATTAACAATATTAGTAAAATTTTAACTGCCTCGGTGGTGTAGTGGCTAGCATGTACGGCTGCACATCCGGAGGCCCTGGATTCGAGTATCGGGTCGGGCCTAGTTTAGTTATTGAGTCTTTCTGTTTAGTAAGCCTCAGTATCAGCCCAGAGTTGAGAAGTTGGCGGTGTTTCACTCCCGTGAACACTCCACGTTAAGCCGTCGGTAGTGCGCCTTAACTCTCACTATCGTGTCGAATACTCGTCCCACCGGAGTATGAGAGTGACAGGAATAAAGAGTGTACTTATATATAGCGCACACGCGCTGCACTATAATATCTCCTGCGCAGATGGCTAGTCTCAATGAGTTTAGCCGCCGTGGCTGGAATCAGTCGGAAGGACATTATTATTATATACAAGTGCCGCCAACTTTTGGCAAATTTTATAACTAGCATTAGTCCATGTGTTCCAAAAATAAAACATCGGAAAAATTTCCAAAAAATGAATAAAATTAACTAACTATTTATACCTATATAATTTATAAAGCTTCCACCCACCCACGCTTCGCTCGGGTTCGTCTCTAGTTTGCTTACCAATACAAACTTTCATCCCCATTTTCACCCCCTTAATGGATAATTTCCGGGATAAAAAGTATCCTATGTCCTTTCCAGGATCTCAAACTATCTTCTTACCAAATTTCATCTAAATCGGCTTAGAAGATCCAGAGATTACCCCTTACATCGTCATGAACTCGCTAACTCACAATTCACAAACTTTACCTCTTTATAATATTAGTATAGATATTTAACCGAGTTTACTGTATACTCGTATTTGGTTATTACAGCTGTAATAATTTAATATATCAAGGAAAACCTAGACATATCGCGTATATCTAAATATATTAAATGGGGTATAGTTAGTATTTGAGGAAAGCGATATCAGTCACAACTAAAGTGTCAAATCTATCGTCCAAACTAGGAGTATTCTGACAACTGTCAACTTTGATTTGGGTTCCGGTATTGAAACTATTAATCTAAACGTTTGGATTTTGCAGCTATTCATTAAATTCACTTTAATTAGTAAGTTTTTTTTGTTTATATTTCTTTGAAGATGTACATTTGAGAAGGGAATAATCAGGGATTATAGATGGATATAAGGGAACACTAGTTTTTGCCTATAGCTTACGTGATAAGTGGGGCGGGGATCAGGTGTAGCCTATGACCAATATAATATATATATATATATATATATATATATATATATAAACTATTTAACATAGTATCGCAAACGAACTTGGAACTTCCGAAACACAACGCCTTACAATATTAAAACAAATTTGGTATGATAATAGTTGGTTATCCGGGTCAACATCTAGAATACTTTTTATTGCGGGAAAATATCTCATCTTTGAGAACTCTCTCGAAACGAAGCTGAGCGGAGCTAAATTGACTCGCTAGTAGTAAAATAAATATCATTGTTTAATTAAAACTTAACTAAACAAAACAAACAACATTTCAAATATCTAAATTTAAGAACGAAAGCTTTAAAGCTCTGTCCAAATTACAAGCTCAACAGGTAATGAAGGGACGGTGCAAGATTTTCAATTACGTTCACTTGTTTCAATTACAAAATGACCGAAATACTAATATTTAAATGAGAACTGAACAGAAACAATAATGAAAAATTGTTGTGTTTTTGTTTGTTTTGGTGTTGATGGTGGCTTGGCTAAATAAAAATAACCAGGCTTATTTACTCTAATAAACTTTTGGTTAATTTACTCAGAGATTTGCCTTTTTTTAATATGTTAGGGCATTACACACTGAACCTTCTAGTTCCATGGTAAGCTACGAGGCTTGTGTTATGGATAACAGATAGTTGATACACTACACATATATAATTTTAAATACATACATTTTATAAATATAAATACTCAACACACAAGTGAATGCCCCCAGTGGAACTAGAACCCGTGACCGCTGGCACAGCAAGTAGGATCACTACAAACTGAGCCAAAGCCGTGCGTTTGCATACATACATATAGTGTACTTTTAAAATTAAAAAGGTATAGGGCCTGAAATCATTTGAAAATTAATTTTCACTGAAAGCTTTTATTCTTTACATATGACATACCAATCAAAACAAATATATTTGATTTGATTGGTATGTCATATGAATTGATTTATTATAATAAATACTTTTCATTCAAATAGTGTTAAGCTTTTTGTACTTTAATTTTGTGTTGGTATAATTGTAAGTGAGAAAGCTAGGTTTAGAAGGCTTCGAAAGTCCTGCTTTTCATACGTGAGTAGGTAGTTAGCTAGAATTGGACCTACATATTCATATATACAAAATATTTCGTGACAGAATAATATTTTTTGCTTGATAGTGTATTGTCATAAGGAAATAATCTTATAACATTTTATAATCAATATATGATTAAAAGATTTGATTTTTAAAAGTACAGAAGACAAAAAAGACTCTTAATTATTACTTAACAGACAATATTCAAAAGGAAGTTAAAAACTATCTTAGTCTCAACACGACAAAATATGAAATCATATAAAATATAGGGTGAAGTCACTGAAGTTGACAAGACACATAAATTTCAGTGAAATCCAATAAAATAACAAAATACAATAGAAAAAGAAAAAACAAAAATATATACGTACAGTAAAACAAAAAGACATGCAAAATATCTATCTATAAAAACAAAAAGACATCTATAAACTTAGTTTTTATATGCGGAACACTGAAAAAACTTAACCCTCTACTCGCGTGTTTCAGTACTTATGCACGCTGTATATTATAAATTGTTTATTTATTCAATTCACGTCATTTATAAGTCTAGACAAATTCACTCTAATATCACTTTTGACACGTAAAAAATGTACGAATATATTTTTCTGACAACGTGAAGCTTATTTCAGTGACAGTTGTGTTGTTGTGCGTTTTTGTTATGTTCTGTCCTCCCTCGTTCGTAGAGCTTTTTTGTATTTTTATGAATTAAGTGGATCCTTTTGAACTTTTTGATAGTCTAACAATGGTACTATAGCAATTTTATACTATAGCAAAAACAACAATTTTGAATACAACTGCCTTTGGTTTCTAGGTTTATTTTGCATAATATTGCATGTATAAACCTTTTTTAATTTAAAAATATATATAAAAATCCATACTTATACTAATATTTTAAATGTGAAAATGTGTTTGTTTGTTTGTTTGTCCTTCTTTCACATTGAGACGGAGTGACTGATTGGCGTGATTTTTTGTGTACAGATAGATAGTTGGAGGGCTGGAGAGTGACATAGGCTACTTTTTACCGCGGGAGATTATCTCATTCCCACAGGAAAATATACTATATAATATATAATCTATCCATTTCTTACTAACCGTTAAAACATTACCTAGAGACGATTCTGAAGCGAGGGTGAGAGCCGGTAGTAAAGTTATAATTCTGAAAATTATAATACTAAATTTTGTTTTAATCACATTTCGTATTACATGGTCGTAGCGAAAACGTGCCTTCCAGTTGTAAGCTTAATGGAATATAGAGGGTTGCTTCGTACGTGCTAGTAAATAAAATTTCTAGTATTATATACGATAAATAATAAAACAAACCGTCAGTTTTTCATACTCTATCGATTCTTACCGGGATGCGAACCTAGGATCTCCGATTCTGCAGCTGGACATCATTTCTCTTGTGACTACAATTTCTTCGAATTCGGCACGTTTTTGCCAATCCCATTTTATTTCGCAACAAAAATAATTGACAATTAAAAAGTTATAGTTTGGCAGTTAAGTGAAAGAAAATAAAAAAGCAATGAGAATAACAACACCTTTAATTTACGTCATCGATACTTTGATTAGCGGCTGCGCGATTTGCGCCATAGGTATAATACTTTCTTAGATTTAAGCGAACATTCAACATTTTAAATAAAACTATAAATAAAACTATCTTTTCGGATTTTTTCGCGAATTATGTTGATTTTTGGTTCCCGACGTTCTCTCGTGATAATCTCTCGTGACCATAATTACTGTAAAGCATTTTAAACAAAACTATCTTTTCGGATTATTTCGCGGAAATTATAAAATCCGAAAAGATAGTTTTATTTAAAATGTCAAATATTCGCGTAAATCTAAGAAAGTACAGAATATGTTTATTATTAACGTATCTATCCTACGAATAAAACCGCAAAAAACTATACTAATGAATAAAGAAACGAAATAGTTTCAGAGAAAAAATATTTAGTTTTTAATATCAATGGAGCGTGCCTTATCGTCTCGCCGACATGTCTCTGTCAAAGCAGTATCGCCCAATCAGTTCTTTCTTCCTCAGTAATAAATCTGAAATATCTTATATTTGGAATAAAATATTTTATTTACTGAAACTTTCTTTATATTATTTCTATTAAGACGTAAGCAGTAAATTATTATACTTTAATCCCATTATTCATACTAATATTATAAATGTGAAGGTGTGTTTGTTTGTTCGTTTATTTGTCCTTTTTTCACGTTTTTTTGTGTGGAGATAGTTGGAGGGCTGGATAGTTGGAGTGTCCAGCCCGCCAACTAATTCCAAACAAAAAAACACGCCAATCCGTCACTGTTTTGAACTATGTCACAACCATGAAAGAATTAGCCACATAGGCTACTTTTTACCGCGGGAGATCATCTCATTCATTCCTACGGCAAAACACATTATAGTGCAACCGAAAAAAATATTTATGATCAGAATTACTTGAGACTTAGTATTATTCCTTTTCAATACCATTTAATAAATACGTGTTTTAACATTCTTCGAAATTCATCTCATAAGGGGGTAAAGCAGCGGATGAAAGTTTGTATGAAACCTAAATTTTTAAAGTTTTTTTGTAGTTTTAGCGCGAGCAAAGCCGTGAGTTTTGCTAGTAGATAATAAAGTATCGAACCTTACTATAACCACTACGCTTAACGGTTGTCAAAATTGAATAATGAACTAAAATCCTTTATTAGACGTAATCTTGAAGTGGTAGGATTCTCATCAATATGCAAAGGTGATCGATCGATGTCGATGAATAATTATTTAGTGATTAAGTATAGAATTTGTTTTACAAGCTTAGGGTCCTTCTCTAAAAGTTTTAATTAAATATTTTATGTTTTTGAGTAATTTAACGGTGATTCGTTAGAATAATCTGATAAAGTATATTAGATACTAGCAACTCACCCTCATTTCTCTCGGGTTCGTCTCTGACGACGGACGGACGAACGGACGCAGAGACAGTTTAGTTTAGTTTTAGTAGTTTAGTTTAATGAGGCTGCTACGGGTACCTCTCTGACGTAGCAGAGTTGACTGTGGAGCAGCCCCATTGGTTTGGTGGTCTGCCTAATGTTTAGGCAGACTAACGCCGGGGCGCCGTAGTAGTTATGCGCAAGCGATCCTGCGGCGTCCCACTAAGGCGGGGGCAAGGGATGTTGGGTTTTAGTGGGTAGTGCCGGCTCTCCTAGCCGGTGAGTCCCTCATCACCACCTGGGGGATCAGGTGTTATGCGTAAATGCATTTCCCGACAATAATAAAAAAAGGTAATCTCTGGATTTACTAAACCAATTTAGATGAAATTTAGTAACAAGATAGTTTGAGACCTTGGAAGGACATTGTATAAGTTTCTATATGATAAGTTAGTATTGGCATAGTATAAAACACATTCTATTATATTCAACATTTAAATATATTAGGGTTGTACATATATTTGTAATAGATGGCATTACGGGTCTTCTAAAGCGCGCTATCGTTTGGTTTAGATGATTTGTATATAAGGTGTTGAACAAAATAAATTTTTTAACCACAATTCAGTTACTGGTATTTTATTACAAACCCGGAGGGCACTCTACTCCCAAGGACAACATTGGATTGACATAGGATACTTTATATTCCGGAAATCATCCCTTAAGGAGGTTACAATGGGGATGAAAATTTGTAGTGGGAAACAAGCTAGGGATGCACCCGAGCGAAGTGAGGGCAGTCGCTAGTCAGATATATATATATATAGGAGGCTGTAAGGAAAAGTATTTGTATATAAAATAATAATGTTGTATTCAGCCCTTTTTAACCTCCCACTGCTGGGCACGGGCCTTCCTTCAATACGAGGGGGATCAGGCCATAGTCCACCACGCTGGCCAAGTGCAGGTTTCCTCACGATGTTTTTCCTTCACCGTAAGTAAGAGGTAATCATGTTAGAAAATGATTCGCACATGAAAATATCAGTGGTGCGAGACCCGGGATTTGAACCCGTTTCACTCGGTTTGCCAAGCGAGCGCGCTACCACTAGGCTACCACTGCCATAAAATAATAATGTACATACAGTGTGTTAAAAAAAACCCTGTCCGATCGGAAGCCAGTGTATAGGTATCCCAATCAATTGACCAAATAAAATAAGAAACATAAAATATTCATGATAGTAAACATGTTAATGAAATTTAAAATGTCCATTTATTTTGCTATTTTCCCCAAAATTCTAGGAAATTTTAAAAAGGTGCAACACTAATTTCGGCGGTATTATTCATCATGTGGCGGCGGCATCTTTGATGTGTACCGACAGACGATGTGCCGCCCGTTGTCAAAGGGACCGCTCGGCACGTGTAGCGGCTATCCCGACCTTGAATTACATACTTACGATCACTATTTGTTCGCTTTATTATTTATTTCACTTAAAATTATGTCAGTTTCGCGAAACATTGCATCCGAGTGCACGTGTTAAAGAAATTGAGTTTTAACTATGTTGTATACGAATGAAGAGTACTTTAATATGTTAATGTGTTTGGGGAGGAGTGACTGCAATTATGCAGAAGCTCGTAGAGACTATGAAATGCGTTTCGCAGTTCCGCGGGGTACCACGGTGCCGTCAGAGCGTGCGGTTCAACGTCTTCACAATCGTATGTATACCACGGGCAGTGTTCACTGCTACGAAACGCATCACGCTGATACAGGGAGACCGCGTATCAATATGGATATTGAAGAGCAGGTGCTTGAATTATTTAATGAGGAACCCACCCGAAGTACTCGTTCTGTGGCACAACAACTGGGAACTAACCATGTCCACGGTGTGGAAAGTGTTGAAAGAAGATGGCCAGCACCCTTTTCACTACCGTCGTGTCCAATCTTTACTACCCAGTGATTATGAACCTAGAGTGGAATATTGTACATGGATTTTAAGGAAAATCGCAGAGGACGCTGAATTTTTGAAAAGGGTTATTTTCACCGATGAATGTTCCTTTCATAGAACAGGCGTCTTTAACAGCCGGAATGAACATGTGTGGTCGACGCTAAATCCTTACGCCATTAAACCAAGCCATTTTCAACATCGTTGGCGAATAAATGTTTGGGCTGGTATTCTAGGTGACCAAATTATTGGCCCGATCTTTTTAAATGAAACGATGAACGGACCGAATTATTTATCGTTTTTACGAGAAGACCTAGATGAAGCATTAGAAGATTTGGATGTAGCTACTCATCGGTCTATGTGGTTCCAGCACGACGGTGCTCCACCACATTTTTCCCGAGCCGTGCGTGACTATCTAAACCAGCAGTATGGACAGCAGTGGATCGGTAGGGGTGGACCAATTTCATGGCCAGCGCGGTCTCCAGATTTGACTCCGCTTGATTTTTATCTGTGGGGTCACGTCAAACAATTTGTGTTTTTGAAAACCTGTGACACTGAAGCTGAAATGCGTGGGCGTATTGTAGCAGCGTTTGAACACATAAAATCAGACACAAATGTGCTTGAAAGGGTCCGTGATAACCTTTTGCAACGGTGTCAAGCCTGTATCACTCGTGGAGGCCGTCATATGGAACAACATCTCCATCACAGCTATCGCATTAGCGTCCTCATAGAATAACAGACTACTTAACTACCTACAAATTGATAAGCGTAGTTTGAGGTCAACTGGGTTCATGACCTTATGACGTCACTTCGCGCCACATCGCCCGCCACCAGTATTGCCATGTAAGTTTCACATTATTTATGAAATATTTTAAATTTTTAAATGGGGTAAGTTTTTTTACTTGGAACCTGATTTTTCTTACATAAATAGAATCGAATCACGATACCTAATAATACCTTCACCGGTCGGACAGGGTTTTTTTAACACACTGTATTAAGAAATTTAAAGACTAGTTCAAAGATATACATATATAATATGTCGCAGGAAGTGGATTTAGTAGAAATGAATTATAATTTCACTCGCGTCTTACCCAGTTCATCCCTAGAAAATAACAAATTATCCCACGGGAACCGTACAAGGTAGTTTCACACAAACTTTCATCCTTTAGTTTACTCTCTTATAGGATGAATTTCGAAAAATGCTGAAACACGTCTTTGTTTAGTTTTATTGAACAACATTAATACCAAGTTCCAAGTAATTTTGATCATTTTTTTTTAATTGTATAATAAAGTGTTTTCCCGTGGGAATTAGGTAAACTGCCGCAGTAAAAAGTAGCCTATACCACTCTCCTACCCTCCAAATATCTCCACACAGAAAATCACGGCAATCCGTCACTCCGTATCGACGTGAAAGAAGAACAAACAAACAAACTCACTTTCACATTTATAATATTAGTATGGATTATTGTATGAATTTGTTACATATTTGTTTCTGTAAGAATGTATGTATAGCCTTATTTTTGTCTAAAGTCTCTATGTTATGTTTTATTAAATAAAAATTAAATTAAGAGCCGAGACGACGCCTCGAGCGGGGTTGAGGCGCCATCTTGACAATCGTTGATGATATGTGGCTTGGTAATATGGGTTGATCGTGGTGGCTAATTGGGGGGCCGTGTTTCAATATTGTTTGTTGAAGTCAAATCAGTATCGAGAACCCGCTGTTCAATTAAACTACTTATTAGAATTATCGCTTCATGTTTCTACAATGTAATTTCCCATGTTAAATAATAAAATTGTATTGTGCATTAGATACTTAATTGTGTGCCAGAATTAGGCCTTGATAACGCCTACGAGGTTCGTAACAATTGTTGATGATATTGAGAATGTTGTTCCTCTGACGTATATTAACAACTAATAAATAGGATCAAATTAAAAAAAAACCGCGCAAAGCTAGGGTGAAGGATTAACAAACTTTTATTATGTATTTATATATCTAAAAGCTGCTGAGAAAATCCACAGTGCGAGCGTCATAAATCAGAATAAGCTCTATTGAAATCACTATAAATCATGTAGAATATTGAAGCAAAATATTTCATCCATTTCAATGTTTTATTGACTTAAATTTTAATAGACCGTATAATTTTATTTTCTCTTTTTAGGGTTCCGCACCCGAAGGCTGTCAACAGAACCAACGGAAAAGTCCGTCTGTCAGAGGGCTGTATCTCATGAACCGTAAAAGGTACAGAGTTGAAATTTTCACATAATGTGTTTTATTTCTATTGCCGTTATAACAAATAATAAAAAACGAAGATGGCGAATTTCAAAAAGTCTGCCATGCAAATTGAAAAAAATCGATTATGGTACGGAACCGTGCGTGTGTGAATTCGACTAGTGTTATGGTTTGGCGTGAATTTTCATATAAAGTTTTAAACGTGAGACGCACGTACATATACAGTGTGTTAAAAAAACCCTGTCCGACCGGTGAAGGTATTATTAGGTATCGTGATTCGATTCTATTTATGTAAGAAAAATCAGATTCCAAGTAAAAAAACTTACCCCATTTAAAAATTTAAAATATTTCATAAATAATGTGAAACTTACATGGCAATACTGGTGGCGGGCGATGTGGCGCGAAGTGACGTCATAAGGTCATGAACCCAGTTGACCTCAAACTACGTTTATCAATTTGTAGGTAGTTAAGTAGTCTGTTATTCTATGAGGACGCTAATGCGATGGCTGTGATGGAGATGTTGTTCCATGTGACGGCCTCCACGAGTGATACAGGCTTGACACCGTTGCAAAAGGTTATCACGGACCCTTTTAAGCACATTTGTGTCTGATTTTCAACCGACTTCAAAAAGGAGGAGGTTCTCAATTCGACTGTATGTTTTTTTTTTTTTTTTTTTTTATGTTTGTTACCTCAGAACTCCGTCATTTATTAACCGATTTGGACAATTTTTGTTTTGTTTGAAAGGGTATACTTCCAGATTGGTCCCATTTAAATTTCAAAACAAAATACCACCCCTAAGGGTGGAAAAACAACTAATAATGAATTTAACCTACTTCTAATTGTCATATTGACTTGAAACTTTGCAAGTATTTCTATTTTCGTTGATAGTACAGTGGTTCGGTGTTGTTGACCTGATCTGATGGCAAGGCCAGAAGGTGGATAGGTGGAACTCTTCAACGGCTAATAGTAGATACTTTGAGTTTGGGCTTATTTTGTTTGATTTGACAAGCCTAACACGTTAGAATCCTTACTTTGCTACTACTGTCTACACTAAAAAGGGAAAAATAAAAACTTTTTAACAAAAAAATAAAAACCGACTTCAAACAAAAGCACTAAAAAGTGAAAAAATAACTGATTGGTAGTTTTCATTTACTATACATACCTAATCAAATATTTTCGAAGTCGGTGTGCTTTGGCTAAGTAATTAAAGCCTACCTATTAAATACATACCTAATCAAATATTTTCGAAATCGGTGCCAGCCCATACAAAGCAAAGCACACCGACTTCGAAAATATTTGATTAGGTATGTATAGTAAATGAAAACTACCAATCAGTTATTTTTCACTTTTTAGTGCTTTTGTTTGAAGTCGGTTTTTATTTTTTTGTTAAAAAGTTTTTATATGTGTTCAAACGCTGCTACAATACGCCCACGCATTTCAGCTTCAGTGTCACAGGTTTTCAAAAACACAAATTGTTTGACGTGACCCCACAGATAAAAATCAAGCGGAGTCAAATCTGGAGACCGCGCTGGCCATGAAATTGGTCCACCCCTACCGATCCACTGCTGTCCATACTGCTGGTTTAGATAGTCACGCACGGCTCGGGAAAAATGTGGTGGGGCACCGTCGTGCTGGAACCACATAGACCGATGAGTAGCTACATCCAAATCTTCTAATGCTTCATCTAGGTCTTCTCGTAAAAACGATAAATAATTCGGTCCGTTCATCGTTTCATTTAAAAAGATCGGGCCAATAATTTGGTCACCTAGAATACCAGCCCAAACATTTATTCGCCAACGATGTTGAAAATGGCTTGGTTTAATGGCGTAAGGATTTAGCGTCGACCACACATGTTCATTCCAGCTGTTAAAGACGCCTGTTCTATGAAAGGAACATTCATCGGTGAAAATAACCCTTTTCAAAAATTCTGCGTCCTCTGCGATTTTCCTTAAAATCCATGTACAATATTCCACTCTAGGTTCATAATCACTGGGTAGTAAAGATTGGACACGACGGTAGTGAAAAGGGTGCTGGCCATCTTCTTTCAACACTTTCCACACCGTGGACATGGTTAGTTCCCAGTTGTTGTGCCACAGAACGAGTACTTCGGGTGGGTTCCTCATTAAATAATTCAAGCACCTGCTTTTCAATATCCATATTGATACGCGGTCTCCCTGTATCAGCGTGATGCGTTTCGTAGCAGTGAACACTGCCCGTGGTATACATACGATTGTGAAGACGTTGAACCGCACGCTCTGACGGCACCGTGGTACCCCGCGGAACTGCGAAACGCATTTCATAGTCTCTACGAGCTTCTGCATAATTGCAGTCACTCCTCCCCAAACACATTAACATATTAAAGTACTCTTCATTCGTATACAACATAGTTAAAACTCAATTTCTTTAACACGTGCACTCGGATGCAATGTTTCGCGAAACTGACATAATTTTAAGTGAAATAAATAATAAAGCGAACAAATAGTGATCGTAAGTATGTAATTCAAGGTCGGGATAGCCGCTGCACGTGCCGAGCGGTCCCTTTGACAACGGGCGGCACATCGTCTGTCGGCACACATCAAAGATGCCGCCGCCACATGATGAATAATACCGCCGAAATTAGTGTTGCACCTTTTTAAAATTTCCTAGAATTTTGGGGAAAATAGCAAAATAAATGGACATTTTAAATTTCATTAACATGTTTACTATCATGAATATTTTATGTTTCTTATTTTATTTGGTCAATTGATCGGGATACCTATACACTGGCTTCCGATCGGACAGGGTTTTTTTAACACACTGTATAAGACTTATTTTTTTTTTATTGCTTTTTATTTTGTTTTCAGTTGGGTTTCTTTTTTATGACTTCTGTAAAAGTTAACTACTGGAATAGTTTTTTGCCTTGCTCCTACGAGTACTTGGTTTTAACAGCATCAGCTGAGTTATTACCCTTTACCATAGATTAACTTAAGTTTTTTATAGAATCTTTTACTTTTCTTATCGTTTTTTATAGCAATATAAATACATATTTTTGTTTTTTTATATATATTTAATTTTAAGCTTCTATTGCAATTTTCTCGTTCATCAATCAAACTCTCTTAGTCTGAGATTCAAATCCAGGTCCTTGTAATTTTCAGGTGTATAAAGTCAGCATCAAACATGTGGACCAATAAAAGATTTATCACACGTTATTCATTACTTGTCTCTTTGGAGTGTACTCCAGAAGCTTTTAAATCTATAAAAATGTATAGCAATCCCTCTAGATTATCTAGGTTTCAACGCTAGTGGGTCACCAACAAGCTCTGACTCTATTTATCAAGTACTCATCCGTAAAGTAAGTGTACCAGTATGTTCAAAATCAATTTTATAAATTAAAGTATATATTCAATTATATATCAATATTACTAAAAATATTTGTTAAGATATAACTAATATATTTATCGCATAAAACGTACATAATATACTATAGATGACTGGCTCAATTTGTAGTGACCCCACTTACTATGCCAGCAGTCGCGGGTTCAAGTCCCGCTGGGGGCGTTAATTTGTGTGATAAGCACGAATATTTTTACTCCATTCATGGGTATTGTTTATATTTATAATATGTATGTATTTAAAGTTATTTATGTGTAGTGTATCAACTATGTGGTATCCATAACACAAGCCTCGTAGCTTACCATGGAACTAAATGGTGCTGTCTGTTAATGTACCAACATATTTATTTTTATTTTTATACGATATATGTATGTACATACATAGGTATATACTATTCAGTATACCTACATATTATTCAAATTGTAATCTTTAGTCTAAGATCCGAAGTAAGATTGTCGTTACATCTGCTTACCAAATGAAAAAGTATTTTGTTTTAAACATAGTAATTATATACATAAATATATGCCAAATTATTAAAGTTTCTATGCTAATATTATAAAAACGAAAAGTTTGTTTCGTTTGTTTAAATCGAATAGGCAACGATCTGAAACTACTGAACTGATTTAGATGCAATTTTGTAAGAAGATAGTTTGAGACCTTGGCAAGGACATAAGATAGCTTTTATCTTAGAAATCATTCCTTAAGGGGGTGAAAATGAGGGTGAAAGTTCGTATGGGGAAGCAACCTAGGGACGAACCCGAGCAAAGCGAGGGTGAGTCGCTAATATTATATAAAAAACATTTTTTTCCACCTACTTGCTATCAAATAGATCTATTTTTAATTGAAGTTCCTACTAATATTATAAATGCGAAAGTTTCTGAGGATGTATGGGTGTTTTAATGCAAAAACTACTGAATGGATTTTAATGAAACTTTGTAAAGTTTTATTAAAATCCATTCAGTAGTTTTTGCGTTAAAACTTTGTAAAGTTTCATTAAAATCCATTCAGTAGGAAATATTGTAATATTATAACTCATACATCAGAATAATATATAGGCTACTTTTTATTCCGGATAAATGTACGGTTTCCGTGGGATAGATTTATCTTTATTTTTCTAGAGGCGAACCCGAGCGAAGCGAGGGTAAGACGCTAGTACAAAACATAGGGAAAATGCAGACGCTAAATTGCTTGTGAGTTTCGTAACGAAGTTTTTCATAGTTATAAGAGTTTCAAGATTGACTTTAGAAAATATTTTATTTCTGGTCATGGTTTTATATTTGCTTTTATGTTTTATATACATATTTATATATTTATTGAATGTGTCATTGATCTAGTAGCTACCATATACGGCTGCAAACCTCGAGATCGTGGGTTCAAGTCCCAGATCGGCAGAAGTATAATTATATATTAGGCTTTTATTAATAACAAATTCTCAGCAGCAGCCCGGAATGTTAAAGTTCGCGATGTTAGAGTCCGATCTTTTACTGGTCTCACGGGTCGTTAGACGACACAACCGACGACACGACTGACACGTCGAGTACATACGTTATTATCGCTTTTAATTACAAAGATGAAATAAATCTTATATCACTCTCCTCAAAATCCTGCTAAATCCAGTAAAATTCTTGTTAGAACGGTCGTACTATTTCTAAAATTGATCTCGTGGAAACTTTTTTATACATACAGAATAAATGATAGGATAGCTGGAAAGTCATAGTTAGGTATTTTGGTTTTATTTATAAGTTATGATGTCCTCCTGACCGATTTCGGCCACGACAGCCAACCTCACTTAGACTAGCCAATTACGCAAAGCTTCAACATGATCGGTGAGAGTTAAGGTGCAGAATCAGCAGCTTTACGTGTTTTCTGAGATACAGGGATGAAACACCTCCAACTTCCCAACTCCAGGCTATTACTAGGACTTTCTAAATAGAAATACTCAATAACTAAACTTGGTCCAACCCAGGACTCGAACCCAGGACCTTCAGATGTGTCCCAGTACAAGCTAGCCACTACACCACCGAGGCAATTGTAAGTATCTAACGTTAAAAAAAACAGATGGGCATTTTATTTCTCTATTTGCAGAAACACGTAAAAATGCCATTTAGTTAAACGTAGTAAGGAATGGCTCATTATTACGATCGCCGAAGATTTGAAATTACTGCTAGCCTTTGTTCATTTACCGAATGATAATCATTGCCATTTAGTATATAAACTATGTATGTATTAAGAGCAGACACTTGGTCCTTTTATTGGTCAACTTCAAAAAATGGTTTAAGAACCATTAGACGAATTAAGATTCAGGGGAGATTATCTCATTCCCACGGGAAAATATGTTATAATACAACTCAAAAAATATTTATGATCAGAATTAGTTGAAACTTGGTATTAATACTTTTCAATACAATTAAATAAATACGTGTTTTAGTATTTATCGATATTCATCTCATAATTTTTTTAATATATCACACAAATAAATTTTGTTAATAACGTAACTTTTTGACCAATAATAATAATCAAATAAATAAAAAATACTTTACGACCCATTCTCATATTTACCAAATATTCAAAAAAAATCATGAAAATCGGTCGAGAAGTTTCGGAGGAGTGCACCCACAAACACCGTGACACAAGATATTTATATATTAGATATTACTAGCAACATACCCTCGCTTCGTTCGGGTTCGTCCCACGTTCGTATTAAATAAAAATAGTTATTGTGAGTGTACCTTGTGCACTCCTGCACTCATGCTATTGTCGGCTTTTCTGTAGGCATTTTTAAGGCGTACAATTTTCTAGTACATTGTTTAAATGTATCTCTTAAGGTTTAGCCTGCGTTGGCCATGCAAATAGGTATTTACTACTCGATTGAACAGTTAATGTATTTTACTGTGGGAATGAAAGATTTTCCTGTAATAAAAGTTATCCTAAATGTTGACCCGAGTAATAAGATATCACTTCACCAAATTTAGTTAAAATCGGTTCAGTACTTTTTGCATGGACCACGCACACACGACCAGGCAAACAGATAAAAAAATTATAACAATTGTTTTGGGGTCTATGTTCTGTACACAAGAATTAGTCATTGTTTTTAAAAAATATTTCAGGTACGATTTCGCTAAGTTATTATTTTATTTTAAGTATAGAGGCAGGCAGCACCAGATTTTGGGAAATTTTTGGCCTATATGTTACCAGGTCTATCTGTGATCTAAATTTCATCATTATCAGTTCAGTCGTTTTAAAGTGAACGAGTAACAAACATACAAACTTTCACTTTTATGTAAATAGTGTGGTAATATAGGTCATAAGAAGTTATTCATATCAACATGTTCGAACATCGTTACTGATGCGATAAACTGTGAGAACATGATACAAATGGGTCGCCATTAAAACTTCCCCTGTATTCCATACATTAGGGAAAGGGAACAACACATTGTAACAAGTTACTCAGAATTGGATGTTCTATAAAAGTTATACCAACTTTGTTATAGTAATTTACTGCTCTCAATTCTTGATTTATTTACGTAAATGGAAAAGTCTTTTTAACTTTGTTTACTGAACGCTTATAAAAAATGTGTGTTTTTTTTTAAATCTTATCTTTTGTTAAATTTGAAAATATTTCAGTAGGCCTCTTTAAAACTAGATGAAAATAGAGTGCGATTAGGTGTATGTCTGTCTGTTATATTGTAGGTCCTTAACGATAGTTGGCTTTACGATTTCAAACTTTTGTTTGAGATTCGTGTAATGGTTCAAAAAATAAGCATTTGTTTCTGAAATGATATATGGGTTTTTAGTATTAAAACTACGCAGGCGAAGCTACAGACGTAAGTTTAAGATTTTTATAGCCTATACTAATATTATAGATGCGAAAGTTTGTGAGGATGTATGGCTGTTTGTATGTATGGATGTTTCTTATTTTTCACGCAAAAACTACTGAATAGATTTTAATGAAACTGAACAATAATATAGCTCATACATCAGAATAACGTATAAGCTACATTTTATCCCGGAAAATGTACGGTTCCCGTGGGATAGATTTGCTTTTGTTTTTTATAGGCGAACCCAAGCGAAGCAAGGCTGAGCCACTAGTACAAAAGTAAAAGCTTAGATACATACCTACATAATACTAAAAGAGCAACATAAAAACACAAATGCACTTTAAACTTGCAAAATCTTAGTACGTACTTATACTCTTGGTCGGTACTGTGTTGCTGAGCTTATGTTACTTTGAAGGATTATACCTTTGTTCTATACTTAAGATGTCAACATTCTGTTAAATATGCTTCTTGTAAGACGCTTAGCCTCAAACATTGTCTGACTCTATACGTAAAGTATATGAAGCTTGTAGAAGTTTTCTCATTAAGCGGTAGGTAGGGCTTGTCTTGTAAGGAATTCCAAACAAATAAGAATTTCATTTGCAATAGTATTGTAGTAGTGCAAGTAATAAACTTAGAATAGATAATAATTATTTATTATTTTTTAGATTTTATCATATAATTATAGTTATTTTTTATATTATTTTTTATTTATAGCACTAAGACTCGTCCATAGCTACTAAACAAAAATAATTTTAAAAATAAAAAAAATTGACTGCGTAAAAAGCCAATTAAGAAGGTAAAAACAAGTTGACGAAGGAATATAGTATTATGCAGTCGGAGACAAACAAACAAGTAGCAAGACTCGCAGCAGAAGAAGAATCTTACCTCAGTACTGTATAAATGCGAAAATTTGAATAAATGCATGTTTGTTACTCAATCACGCCAGAACGGCTGAACGGATCTGGATAAAATTTGGCGCAGAGATAGATTATAGCTTGGAATAGCACATAGGCTAATTTTTATCTCAGTAAAATGTAGAGTTCCCGTGGGATAGATTTGTTATTGTTTATCACTAGGGATGAACCCGAGCGAAGTAAGGGTGAGCAGCTAGTTATACATATCTAAAGTAATTGAGTAGGTTCGTGGATAGAATCTATTATATTATGAAAGTATAATATAAATAGCAAACCTATAATCTTTTTTCATGATTTGAAAACGACAATTAGACCATGAAATCAAATCTCATTTGATCAGATTTGTGACGTTTGAATTTTTCTTATTTGAGTTTCAATAGTTTTCAAGACGTCTAGACATAAGTGATAGATGAAATACTGAAAATCGCCTTTTTATCTATCTTTGCTTTTGTACGAGATTTTATTTTGTACTTTAGAAATCCAATAAAAACGAGGCAGAGCTGAAATGCTGAGTGAGATGAGGGATGAGATCTGTTTATATGTAAAATTGGCATTTTCTAGTAATTATTTAGTGTTTTCTTTCACTATCTTAACTTTGAAAATATAATAATAAATAAATGTTGGGATATTAACACAGTAACACAGTATCATCTAGTTCCATGGTAACCTTGTGTTATGGATACCAGATAGTTGATACATTACAGTTATATAATTTTAAATATATACATACATATTATAAACATAAACACCCATAACTGGAGTACAAAATTTCGTGCTCATCACGCAAATAATTCCCCAGCGGGACTCGAACCCGCCACTCGGGTTTGTCTTTAGCTTCATTCCCAATACAAACTTTAATCCCCATTTTCATCCCCTTAAGGGATGATTTCTAGGATAAAAAGTATCTATGTTCTTCCCAGGGTCTCAAACTATCTTCTTACCAAATTTTATCTAAAATGCTTCAGTGGATCCAGAGGTTACCCTCTACAGCGTCACAAACTCACAATTTCACAAACTTTACCTCTTTATAATATTAGTATAGGACTAGCGACTTACCATCGCTTTGCTCGGATGCGTCCCTAGGTACGTTTACCAAACCTTAGAACCTTAGGAGATAGAAACATGCTACCGCGGATTTTTTTTGGGGTATTTTTAAGATCTACAATTTTCTAGTACATTGTTTTGATATATCTCTAAAAGTCTGGCTAGCGTTAACTATATAATCGTACGAAAATAGTTTTTTGATAAAACACTGTCTACGCTCAGTCATATTATACTAAATACTTACAAATTACAAAATATAATATAATCAAATCTTTCTCATTTATAGTTCTGTCTATTAGTGAAAACCGTATCAATATCCGTTACGTGATTTACAAGAATTTAGCGAACAAACAGACAGACGCAAACAGCAACATTCTTTTATACTATGTGTGTATGTACATACATACCTATATAGAAACATAATATAAAATTACTTTTAAAATAGGCTACTATTTTTTATTTATATATAAAAGATAAAAAAGGTGATCATCAATCAACCTTAAGAGACATAATATAAAAGATTTTTATTGAACTATTTTTTCTATCCAGAGGACCCTTTCAGTTTCTGGGGTGAAAATTACTCTATATATAAAGGCTCTATATACTCATCATCACCTCCTTGCCTATTTCCCAATTACTTGGGGTCGACGCAGTACATCACAGTATAACCTGTATACTGTTACGGATAAAACAGTTAAGTACCTACTATTTTCTCCTGTGTTTGTCAACCGATTTTTTTTGTTGAGTAGCTATTGACGAGTTTTAGTGCTATTAATAAAAAAATATGGAAACACTTAGATTTTATACAGATAGGTGAATTCTATCTATACATATAATAAAATTGTAATGAAGCCGAATCTGTACATAAAATATTTTTTGGAAAGTCTTATTGAAATAAACATTATTATCGATACAGAAGCCGAATCTATAGTTTTTTAGAATTTTTGTCTGTCTGTCTGTCTGTCTGTCTGTCTGTCTGTTACCGTATCACAGAAAAACCACTGGAGGGATTTTGATGAAATTTGGTATGATCATAGCTGGTTATCCAGGTCAACATTTCATTTCTGAGAAAAAATAAGAAAAACTGCATTGTAAGAGTATACTAATATGTAAAACCTAAGAATTTGATTTTTGGTCATCTGAACGCGGGCGGAGCCGCGGGCAATGCTATTTCATAATATAAATATTCTTAAATGTTCAATAATGATTATAATCGAATTTCGAACACTACGTGAATGCTTTAGTTATAATAAAATTGTTGATCAAAAATTTTTGTATGACCTACGAACAAATTAAAACACGGACTGACAGACACTTTTTATAAAATATATTTTTGGTATCTATTTTCATATCTAAGATTGATTATCTTTTAAATATTTAATATACTGGTATATTCTCACTATGATTCTATTATAAATAAACATATATTCATTCATTTCTCATAATAAGTATTAATAAAATATATTTCTCATAGGAATAAGTTGCTAACAATATATTTACCATAATTTTTCTGTCATAGTTTCCAACTTATTTTTGCAAAGTGAAGATGTCCCGGAAACCATTTAAATTTTTTGCTTCCCAGACGAAAGTTTTCCGCACGAAACTTGTAAAACTTTTCGTTTCGTCCATTAAGCATAATAATTTTTAAAATGTATTACTGATTGTAAAGTTTTTTATGTACCTTCTTATACTTTCCGGTTACTATGGAATAGATAGACTATATTAGTATATAATATATGTGTATATATATATACAGTGTGTTAAAAAAACCCTGTCCGATCGGAAACCAGTGTATAGGTATCCCAATCACATGACCAAATATAATAAGAAATATAAAATATTCATGATAGTAAACATATTAATGAAATTTTAAAAGTCCATTTATTTTGCTAATTTCCCCAAAATTCTAGGATATTTTATAAATGTACAACACTAATTTCGGCGGTATTATGTTAATCATGTGGCGGCGGCATCTTTGATGTGTGCCGACAGACGATGTGCCGCCCGTTGTCAAAGGTACCGCTCGGCACGTGTAGAGGCTATCCCGACCTTGAATTACATACTTACGATCACTATTTGTTTGCTTTATTATTTATTTCACTTGAAATTGTCAGTTTCGCGAAACATTGCATCCGAGTGCACGTGTTGGAGAAATTGAGTTTTAACTATGTCGTATACAAATGAAGAGTACTGTAATATGATAATGTGTTTGGGGAGGAGTAACTGCAATTATGCAGAGGCTCATAGAGACTATGAAGTGCGTTTCGCAGTTCCGCGGGGTACCACGGTGCCGTCAGAGCGTGCGGTTCAACGTCTTCACAATCGTTGTACACCACGGGCAGTGTCCACGGCTACGAAACGCATCACGCTGATGATAAAAGGACACCGCGTATCGACATGGATATTGAAGAGCAGGTGCTTGTGTTATTTAATGAGGACCCCACCCGAAGTACACGTTCTGTGGCACGACAATTGGGCACTAACCACGTTCAGGTGTGGGAAGTGTTAAAAGAAGATGGCCGGCATCCTTTCCACTACCGTCGTGTTCAAGCTTTACTACCCAGTGATTATGAACCTAGAGTGGAATATTGTGCATGGATTTTAAGGAAAATTGAAGAGGACGCTGAATTTTTAAAAAGGGTTATTTTCACCAATGAATGTTCTTTTCATAGAACAGGCGTCTTTAACAGCCGGATTGAATATGTGTGGTGGACGCTAAATCCTTACGCCAATAATCCGTGATAACCTTTTGCAACGGTGTCAAGCCTGTATCACTCGTGGAGGCCGTCACATGGAACAACATCTCCATCACAGCCATCGCATTGGCGTCCTCATCGAATAACAGACTAAATACTTACAAAATACAAATTGATAAGCGTAGTTTGAACTTTGAGGTCAACTGCGTTCATGACCTTATGACGTCACCAGTATTGCCATGTAAGTTTCACAATTGATGAAATATTTTAAATTTTTAAACGGGGTAATTTTTTTTTACTTGGAATCTGATTTTTTTTACATAAATAGAATCGAATCGCGATACCTAATAATACCTTCACGGGTCGGACAGGGTTTTTTTAACACACTGTATATATATATAAGGTATGATGAGTTTTATATCCCCATACAAACTTTCATCACCCTTTTCATCCCCTTAAATTATTATTTCCGGGATGAAAACTATCCTACGATCCTATCCTTTCAAAGTCTTCAAATATCTTCATACCAAATTTCATCTAAATCGGTTCAGCGGTTTTTTTATGCATTACAAACAAAAATACAATTTTCTTCTCCTTATAATATTATAGATATGTAGGTACGTACAATTGATTTATGATTTGTTTTAAATTATTAATGAGTGATACGTGTATTTTACTCATATAGGTATAATACTAGCAACTAACCCTTGCTCCACTTCTTTACATTTTGACTTCACATGTCTTTCGAAAACTTGCTAGGTCCTCTCAGATACGAGTATGAAGGTTTCCTCACGATGCTTTCACTCACCATAAGACAAATGGTAATCATTTAATAAATTATATTATATACAGTCTGAGTATATTACAGGTGTAAAGAATAATAGTATATGTAAAAGTATTTGTGATACTAAATAGTAAGTTTTCTGCCTCACAAATCAATCGATAGATTTAAGGAAGTTATATAATAAAAATACTTACATAGTCTGTGATAAAGATTTATAGATAAAAGATGGAGGTGATCCATTATCATTAAGTAAGGAAAGTTCGCATTTCTTTTTTTACGTGTAATATTGACCCCTCCATCTTGTTCTTTTACTACTTGGCCGAATTGTAATTTTGATTTAAATTTACAGATCTACTATAGATTTCATCATGTAATTAGCGTTTTTATTTGAAGTATCAAGATCTATCCGCTCATGTTATTTTAATACATCGTTATCTTTTCAATAATGAATGCCTGTTTCTCCCGTTACCATGGTTGCTATATATATGCTGCTATATAGGTATGCTATAAGCAAAAATCAAAATAAATCCGCGAAGAAATCCGAAAAGATAGTTTTAGTTATAATTTCAAATATTCCCGTAAATCTAAGAAAGTTTTACACTGTTATTTTATTTTAATACTAGCAGAGCCCGCGGCTTCGCTCGCTCAAAAACTACAAAAAAAATCTCTAAAAAGATAGTTTCATACAATCTTTCATCCCCTATTTTACCTCCTCTTATGATGAATTGCTAAAACACGTATTTATTTAATTTCATCGAAGAGCATTAATACCAAGTTCCAAGTAATTCGGATCATAAATATTTTTTTCGATTATATTATAACGTGTTTTCCCGTGGGAATTAGATAATCTCCCGCGGTAAAAAGAAGCCTATGATACTCTCCTCACTCAGCCCTCCAACTATATCCACAAAAAAAATCACGCCAATCCGTCACTCCATTTCGACGTGAAAGAAAGACAAACAAACAAACACACTTTCACATTTATAATATTAGTAAGGATAACACCCTCCGTATATATGAATGCTGAGTACTGAAAGTGAAAGAAATGGAGTGCACGTACACTTGTGATCTATAATATCTCCTACGTAGTTGGCTATTCTCTGTGAGGTAGGATGTTGTGGTCGAATCGGTCATACGGTTATAACAATTGTGCTCATTTCACTAAAATGTGTTTATTTTAGTAATCTATACTAATATTGTGAAGAGGAAAGATTTTTTGTTTGTTTGTTTGTTTGTACCGAATAAGCTCCGAAACTACTGAACCGATTTAGATGAAATTTCGTACGAAAATAGTATGAAACAATCGGAAGGACATAAATAGTTACTATCCCGGAAATCATCCTTTAAGGAATTTAAAATGAGGATGAAAGTTTGTACGGGGAAGCAACCTAGGAACAAACCTGAGCGAAGCGAGAGTGAGTCGCTAGTAATCTAATAAAATAGTAAGGATATTAATGTGCATAATTATTTCGACTCTATTTCTTAATAATTCATTTGTTAACAATGACGTCGTCACAAGGCCCATTCAATTAGTTCCGACGTGAACCATCCATCAAATATAATCGACATGTCTTACACATTTCTCTCTCATTTATAACCACTTACTTCTAAAATATGAAATGGATGTTTTATATAAGATTAATCGTATAGCTATTAAATATATAACTAACTGACTAAAAATAACTTTAATCTGACAATAAGTTAATAATTAAAGTCACACGGATATATCTGAATATTTTAGTAAACAATAATAATAATAAGTAAATATTTATGGTGTCAGCCGATACATATCAAAGCACACCGACTTCGAAAATACTGATTTGGTATCTATAGTAAATGGAGACTAACAATCAGTATTTTTTACTTTTTTTGTGTTTTTGAAGTCAGTTTTATTTTATTTTTAGTAAAAGGAATTTACATTTAAATGTATAAGCCAAATAATTTTAAGTAATAGAGTTAAATTAGGCACAATTTAACTGTGAAACGAAGCGATTTAAATTAAGACGTATACGTAAATTTTGCACGTGAGTCGGTCTTCAGTAACAAACAGTCTTGTCTCGGCTGAAATATTTGTTCTGTTTCATATAGAGCCAATTATAACATGAGCAATTTTGAAATACTTAAATGTTTAAAAGCTGTAAATGATATAGTATTCAGCATTATAATTAATGTTTCAGTTATTTTAAATAAAACTGTCTTTTCGGATTATTTCGCGGTTTTATTTTGATTTTTGGTTCCCGACGTTTCGAATGCTTTACAGCATCCATGGTCACGGGCGAGACTGAGGTGTTACATGTCTTGAATGTATAGTTGTTACAGACAGCCTACCCACAATTAACAAAATGAAAATTGCACTAATTACATTACAATATTTTTAAAATTGAAACATTTTTATAATTTTAATTATAATTGAATATGGAAAATTATTTATTTAATATTTGCTATTATTTTTATAATTATTACAATTTTAAATATTAATTAGTAATCTATATTTAGTGTTGCCATTATTATATTTATAACCATAAAGAAAAATATAAAATATAGTATTAATTATTTAAGCCATATAATTGTTCTATGTGTAATTTAAAAAGTTAAAATTAATCAAGTATAATAATTTTAATTTAGTTTGCTATTATTTAAAAAAGACAACTTACTAAGCAACACTATTTCTGTATACTTTTACAAATGAAAAATGAAAAATATCAATAATCCGAAAAGATAGTTTTATTTAAAAAGTCAAATATTCGCGTAAATCTAAGAAAGTATAATGTTTCAGTTATTTTTAGCTGAAGTGTGTAATTAAATTTTGAGAGTATTTTAAACTACTTCTAATAATTATTATAAAAATATGAAACTTTGTACGAAAAATCTAAATAAATATAAAATCATGTGATAGTATTAAGCATTATCAGATACTGAAGCTAGAACAGAATTCTATATCCGCAAAAAATCCTAAAAGATAAGGTACCATCTAAGAAAGTATTGTATATTTATTACATTTTATAATAAAATAAATTAATTGTTTCTTATAAAATAAACTCAGTAATATCCAGCCGTTTCGGACGTTAGTCGGAACAAACAAACAGACAGACAAAAAATTCGAAAGATGTGTTTTTCTTCTAAGTACCGTGTATAATTTCATATTGATTAAAAACAGTAAAAAGCTGTTCCTTTCACATTATAAACAGACAATTCAAATTTATTTATCTATATGGATAAAAAATAAACTTGAGAGAGGTCTCAACTTGAACTCGGTACAATCTAGGAACCATTGAAAATGGTAGAGAAACAAAGATCCCTTTAACGTAATTGTTTATAGGGTTACAAATATTGTTAATGCGAATGTGTTTGTAGATTTGCCCTTTTACGCATCGAAGGAGGGATGGGTAGAAGTGATTTGTTTGATCGATAGTCCTAGGGCCGTAGTGATCAACTATACTTTTTTCTATGAATTGATTCCTGTAGAGCACTCAATAAACTTACTAAATGATGCCCATTGGTCAAAATTCGGTTATAATCATTATTGAAAATTTCAGTCAAACATATTATGTACATATATGAATAGAATTTACCTATCTATAGAAAACAGTCTGCTTGTATTGATAATACTAAAGCTATTGACGACAATAGCTATTAAACAAATAAAAACGAAAATCAATTGACAAACAGAGGAGAATAAGGTACTATGCCGTTTTGTATTTGCTAATTTATACATACACTAGCGACTCACCTTCGTTTCGTCGTACCTAGCTTAATTGACCGTACAAACTTTCATCCCCATTTTAACCCCTCAAGGGATATTTCCGGGATAAAAGTATCCTATGTCCGTCCCAGGGTCTTCTTACCAAATTTCATCTAAATCGGTTCAGTAGATCCAGAGATTACCCCCTACAACGTAACAAAATCAGAAACTCACAAACTTTACCTCTTTATATTATTAGTATAGATATATAAAGATACAAAAAGGTACACCGATTTCAAAATCGTTTCAAAATAATTAAATATTCCACTCTTAGGAATGGATTGTTTCTCTTAGGAAGAGATTTTTCTTGAAAGAGTTATGAAATTAGCTTCATAAATATTATCAAGATATCACGTAAAACACACAAACCATACACTTAATTTAGTTAGAAAGTAAGCTTAAGCTTAACAGTCATAGGAAAAAATATTTTATTTTTCTATAAAAAAAAAGGTTTTAGTTACGAAAAAATATATTTTCTGAAAAAAAATTAAAATGTAAAGTCTTCCCCAACAAACTTCAATGAAATTTATTTTGTACGAAGCAGTATAAAACAAGTACACCGCAGAACATAATTGAGTGTAAAAGTTCAGTATAGTGGCACTTGATTACTGTATTCAGTGGTTTTCGTACACAAACTCTGTTAGACGAGCTTAGGATTAATATAGCATTTAGGTTAAGCATTGTAAGTAAATAAGTCGAATATGCAATTTAGAGCAAAACATTAAATGTGCTGTATTTAGGCCAAAAGAAAATTTGACTGTAATGCTTGATTTAGTAGGAAGGAAGTAATGTGCTAAAATTAACAGAAAAAAATAAATACTGAGTGTACAGTTAACATAGACTGAATGTCTGGTCTGTATGGATGGTGATGGACTATTCCAGTCTTCTGATATAAAATAGGCAAGCGCTGAAACAGGAGACTTTCACTCGACGCCATTTTTTAAAGAAATACAAATAGAGAGAGATTTCAGGTCAGTGAGTCCAAAATCGATGCAAATTCACTCAATAGTTACTAACAGATGGCGTTGTACCATTATCAAAGTGTTGCCATTTCTAATATTTTTAACATAGTCATTTTTAATTTTTCGAAATCTATGTTACTACAAGAAATACGATGGTTGTCATGGTGTTAATATCTAAATATTATTTTCTTATTATATAAAAATTGTGCAAGTGCTTCAGGTGTGTGCGTGTGTGACGCGTGTGTGTGTCTGCGTTGGGTATGTGCGTGTGTGTATGCGCACGCGCGTGTATGAATGTGTATGTACGCGTGTGTGTATGAATGTGTGTGCGTATGATTTATTTTTTCACGCTGTGGCTCGAATCGTGGGATTAGATGAAATCTAGTTTATTTATAATTATATACAATTATGTACATAATAAGAAAACAATCTAATAGTGTTAATATAGTAAATAGCAAAATAAACACAAAATCTAACACATTTAACTCTAAACAAGTTCTCTGATAAGTGTCGCACCGTAAAATGAAGCGGAAGTTTCAAACAGCAGCAGGTGTCATACATAGAAACCGCAAAATAAGCTTCTAGCCATTTTATGCCAACTGCTAAATGAAATTCATTTCCGTTTCATTTCAAAATTAATCTTTCGTCTAGTTTAATTTTATGTGTAGTATAAGCAGCGCCTTTTATGATACAACACTTGGTATTTCCACCGCCATTAAAACATACAACATAAAATATACTGTACTATGGAAACCCGCGGCTTCGCTTGCGCTAAAACTACAACAAAAAACTCCAATAAGGTAGGTTAAGTAAGTTTGTATGACAAACCTTCATCCCCTATTATATCTCCTTATGGGATGAATTTCGAAAAATGCTAAAACGCTTAATTTTATTTTGAAGAGCATTAATATTAAGTATTAAGTAATTCTGTTTATAAATAATTTTTGGGTTTGTACTATAACGTGTTTTCCCGTGGGAATAAGATATTCTCCCGCGGCAAAAAGTAGCCTATGTCACTCTCCAGCCCTCCGACAATGTCCACACAAAAAAATAGGCCAATTCGTTTCTCTGTTTCGATGTGAAAGAAGGACAAACAAACAAACAAACACACCTTCAATTTATAATATTAGTATGTATTTTATTATGCTTTACTGGTGTAAGGTAAGTTCAAAATATCAGTGATCGTTTTTTTTAATCACTGCAGCCTTAAGTCACATATTGTGTTACACTATTGATAAGCTTTAGATTAAGCTGTAGCAGATAAAGGAGTCTTATATTCGAGTCTCGAGCTAAGCTAAAGGTTTTGTGTTATTCTGTCAAGGAATTCTTTATAATAGTTTGAAGTTGAAAATTGCCGCGGTTAAAATGATATTGATAGTACAAGGATTAGTACGTATAAAATTTTAAATAGACATATTTATTGTCTTAGCGAAAATGGCTGCCGTAATCGAAATTCGAGTTTGAAAACTAAGAGAATTCTGAAGTACTTTCGTTATTATAACGTTGAAGCTAACGATCATACTATGATGATCTGATGACACGTTTGGCTCAGTTTGTAGTAACACTGCTTGCTGTGCCAGCGGTCGCGGGTTCGAGTTCCGCTGGGGGCATTCATTTGTGTGATGAGCACGAATGTTTGTACTCCAGTCATGGGTGTTTATATTTATAATATGTATGTATTTAAAATTATAGGTATGTAGTGTATCAACTATCTGCTATCCATAACACAGGCCTCGTAGCTTACCATGGAACTAGATGGTGGTGTGTGTTAATGTCCCAACAAAATTATGTATTTATTTATGATATGCCTGATGCCAAGTAGTCTCCGTAACTTAATTATATACATACATGTCATTTCATTTCAACGGACCAGAAGGGAGTTACATTACACATTACATACATGTCAGGACCATGAGCTTAACGTCATAAAGGAGAAAGAGGAGAATAGAAGAAGAGCGTCGTTTACAGTCAATGAACGTATTTTTGTCCATTTTTGTATCACGGTCTTACCTCCTGATTAGGTCAGTCCACTCACACGAATAGGGGCTTAACGAAAATTAAATGCATAAGTGAAAATATTTGAAACATCTACACAGTGTAATTTGGAAACAGACATCATTTGCAGCGGCTTCATGTTTGAACTCGATCCAACATTCCTGCAATACCCGAGCGGGTGAATTCAGAATACGTTGCTCATCATAATTAATTGTAGTAATGGAATTTACATATGTAACTCGCTAATGCACGCGGCTTCACCCGCTTGGAATGCTGATCTGCATTATATATGCAAATACGTTAGAACTCCAAAGAGAAATTGTGTTTTATGCCTTTAATATCTTATTTGTCTTAAGCTTTTTAAGTTAATAAAAAAAAAATTTCGATGCTTAATCTATTTTATCTATCTATATACATAAATAAAAATGAATGTTCGTATGATTGTTCTCTATACATTCTAAAACCATTGATACAATTATAATGAAACACTGGTTATACTATAAAAAGACCAAACAGGCGTACAAAGAAAAAAAAGATTTTTCTTCGGAAGTTTGTCTTTTATGCGTTCCTAAACCATTCAAATATAGGGACGCACCCGAGTGAAGCGAGGGTAAGTAGCTGGCTAGCTTATATAATAGTCAGTCAGTCAGTAGTTTTTAATAGAGATATTACCATTTTAATATATCCATATTTTTAATATTATAAATGTGAAAGTGTGTTTGTGTGTTTGTTTGTTTGTCCTTCTCTCACATCGAAACAGAGTAACGGATTGGCGTGATTTTTTGTATGTAGATAGTTGGAGGGCTATAGAGTGACATAGGCTACTTTTAGTCGCAAAAGATTATTATTATTCATACTTATTCTAACGGGGAAAGACGTTGTAATACAACTCAAAAAATATTTATGATCAGAATTACTTGAATCTTGGTATTAATGCTCTTCAATTAAATAAATACCTGTTATAGCATTTCTTGAAATTCATCCCATAAGGGCGTAATATAGGGGATGAAAATATGTATGAAACCTACCTTTTTAGAACTTCTTTTTGTAGTTTCAGCGCGAGCGAAGCCGCGGGTTCTGCTAGTATATTATAATTAAAATTAACATATTTACATGAATCAAAAACAAAGTTTAACATTTCTAAAATAAAAAAAATATATATTATAACGATATCTCTCTTTTATTATAATATTATGTATAAAAACAATACGAATTAGCAATCTGCACACGTTATACATTCACGTGCAAAATTCTGTGAGAGTGATTTACGGTTGGATAGTATAAAACATGATGTTGAAACAAAAACATAGTTTAACAAAGGATTGGGCTTATCGACGCTGCAATTAATCGTCCATAGTTTCCAATAGATTATTATTTGTATAAAAAAATCGTGAACGTATTTTTATGAACCATTTTTAAATATAAAACAAATGAATAAAATAGAAAATATTAGAAGATTTTATTATAGTCTTCTTTTTCAGTAGCGTATGCCCAGGAATTTGAATTTAAAAAAAAATTTAACAATGTCAAAACAAAATTAATTATTGTGTAATCAAAATTTATTTAAAAATATATCCGAAAATAACATTAAAAATTTAAGTAATAGTATAAAAATGTTTTAAAAGGCAAAAACATCGAACGTGCATATTACAAGACTTCCGCGATACCATTCAGACAAAGAGAGACAATAGCATTCCCAAGGAGGGTTGACGTCAGGCAGGCGGCCGGTCGTAAAACTTTTGCCAAATCCTATCAGCAGTACAGAAGATGTACTGCGCCGACCTCAAGTGATTGGGAAATGGGCAGGGAGAAGAAAAAGTATGCCCAGGAATCCTATACACTGGTTATGAAAGTAGCAAATATGATTTTCTATTGGCTCAAATATTTTAAAGATAACTGTAGGCAGACAGATAGACAAAGTGTTCTTTAGTTTTTTAGGGATTAACGAGTAACATAATATAATGAAACAATATTAAGATCATAATAACATGGCAACATGTTTTGAATTAATACTATCTTTTTGGGTTTTTTTTTGCGGATTTATTTTGATTTTTGTATGAAATGGGTTACAAAATACATTTTGTAATTTTGCAACAACTATATGTTAAAAACCTTAGTCTCTCCCGTGACTATATTACCGTAAAGAATTCAAATTGCCGGGAACCAGTAATCAAAATAAATCCACGAAATAAGCCGAAAAGATAGCTTTACTTAAAACTAGCAGAACTCGCGACTTCGCTCGCGCGAAAACTACAAAAAAATATCCAAACAGGTAGTTTCATTCGATAAAACCTAAAAAGATAGTTTTATTTAAAATATCAAATATTCGCATAAATCTAAGAAAGTTTTATGGGTACATGTTCTTATAAGTTTTATATTGAATTACTACGTCACATCTTTTCTGTCGTTATTTATTTAACTGTATAAATGTTTGCGTCGGTCTTAAAAGCTAAAGCGTAGTATTAGCAATCTGGCAAAACTTATTTCTATCAAAGTTCAATATAGCTACACCGTAAGTAAGTAAACTTATATTGCTAAAACTACTCACATATTACATTTCAGTTACTGACACATTAGAGTGGAACGAAAAATAATTTTTTTTCTTAGCTTGGGGGTAGAATTTGTAGCTTATAAAAAAACACAGATTTTGAAAAAAAAATTTACTCAACATTTTGGGAGAACTCGTGATCACTCGCCGACTGATTTACAAAATAAATAAATAATATAAATTATTACCAATAATTTAAATTAATAATTAACATTATGAGTGAAAGATAATCTATGAAAACATTCAAGAATTGACGAATATAGTCCTTTTCTACTCAATTTTCTCTGTAATACTAAAAAAGTAACATGTTATTTTTTCGACTTTTTTTTTAAATTGTAAGAATGTTCAGAACATTTTTTTTTCGATCATAACTTTTAATTGACTTTAAAGAAGACACTCTACAGTTTCTAAACCAATTTCAAGATATTTTTAATTAAAAAAAATATTTTAAAATTTTCGACTACTTCAAAATGTTGAGTAAACATTTTTTTTCAAAGAAATATTTTTTATAAGCTACAAACAAAAAAATTCTTGCTCCACTTAAGACACATATTAAGCCAACGGGTCTAGAAGCAAATATTTTGCACAAAAATTCCGGACATATTATTAGAATGAGGACTAAAGACGAATTTGGCAAGTCCGTCCTTTAAAGAGGTCAAGTAAGAGATAAAAAATTGTATAAAATGTATACGATGTAGAGGGTATTTCCATGAATAAAAATATGAATATTGATAGCTAATTAAGCTTCTGTTTAAATTGCCTATGGGAAACACCATATGTAAAATTGTCAAGTATAGAATACTAGTTTTTGGTTTTTGGGTTATCTATTTCCTTGACAAATTTTATCAAAATCTGTTCAGCGGCTTAGTCATGAAAAGAAAACAGACAGAGTTACTTCCACATTATATAATAGTAAAGTATGAATCTGAAAGTCTGTTTGTCCCTCCCTCTATTAGCTTGTATTCGTTTTGTACATTAATGGGACTATACATCGACTTATTTTTTTTCGTACTATAAGTTAATATGCCAGAAAGTAACATAAGTTCCTACTTTTATCTTGGTATATCCAACTAGAGTTAAGTGATAAGTTAAGAGATAGAGGTAGATACTAGTAACTCATATATGTATGTGTGTATTTAGCCCTTTTTAGCGTCCCACTGCTGCGCACGGGTGTGCCATGAATACGCGGGGGATTAGGCCATAGTCCACTACGCTGGCCAAGACCGGGTTGGCGGACTGCACATGTCCTTTGAAAATTTGCTAGGTTGTCTCAGACACGCAGGTTTCCGTACATTTTTTTATACTGTAAGACAAGTGGTAATCATGATGAAAATAATTCGCATATGGAAATATCAGATGTGTGAGACCCGGGATTTGAAACCGCTTCATTCGGTTTCCCAAGCGAGCGTATTAGCACTGGGCTACCACTGCCTAAAATATATATAACTATTTTGAATTTGGACTTAGATAAGAGAAATAAATATCACTTTTCAAATTATCTCAATATTTTACAATATTGTAATTAGCAAAGGTCGATTGGAAAGGTGCTATGATATAAAAGCCTTTTGCAAAAATTCACGTAAAATTCAAGTAAAACGTTTAAAATATGTATAGCGTATTTCATAATTTAATATACCACAATTAATTCATAAATGTTTCATTTTATGAAATTGTTACGTAGCAATTTATAAGGTAGAATACGAGAACAATTCTTAATTTTCACCTCTTATCGTTATTGCGATCTCAAGGAAATAATTTTCAAGTCGGGCCTAAGTGCTGTCGGACCCACTTGCGAGATGTTTAAGATTTTGTAAGAAGTTGTATTAAAATCGTATAGAAAAAAGTAATAAAATCGTTGGGATTTAAAAGAATAAGTTTTTAGTTCGTAAAGTTAAAGTTCTTTTTTTGCATAAAACTCCAACAAATAATATATTTTTTATTCATCCGACTATGGGATGAATAGCAATAGTTGCCTATTATTCATCCTATTAAAGTATGAATAATTATTTTTTATTCGTCCTTATCTAATCTAATATATTTAAACGAGCAATTCTTGTATATATCCGAGATTCAGATTATATATATAATCTGAATCTCGAAAACGGCTCCAACGATTTTCATGAAATTTAGTTTACAGGGAGTTTCGGGGGCGACAAATCGATCTAGATTAGTCTTATGTCTGGGAAAACGCGTGTTTTCGAATTATCATGCGGTTTTCTTTCGAATTATTCCACGAAAGAAAATATGGTCGATAAATACGCACGCTGGAGCATGATCAAGAGGCCAAAGCGCAAGATTGACAATCATAGGTGTCCGTCCGGGTTCGAATCCCGATCGGATATAAATTTTTGACTTTTGTTTTTTTTTTAATTTATTCAAGTTTTTAGTTTAAAAAAAAAAGAAAATTGTACTTTAGGCCAAAACTCCGAATGAAGCTCGGTAGCCCAGGTACTTTTATTTTAAGTAAGCATAGCAACACCCATAAGATTATTTCGCGTATATCGGATAAAACTCTAACGGTTAGGATCAAATTTTGTACTTAGATAAGGTTTTGATTTTTAAGTTTATCTATATTATATGTAGATGTTGCCCAGATATTGAGATTTTAAGAGATACTAGAGATACTATATTCCTTCGCTAACTTGTTTTGATCTTTTTAGTTAGCCTTTATGCAGTCGGGTTTTTTTTTATTTTAATAATATATTTTTTTATTTACTGCTTGGCACTTGCACACAAATTGGCGTCTGAAATCCGCCATTTTAATTTTTAACTATTTTTTATATTTTTTAACACTCGCGCTAACAAGCCAAATCTAACAACGTATAAATCATCAAAATCGGCCATCGCGTTTGGTCTCTAGAATGTCATATAGGAACAAACATACATACATAGAATGATAAACACATTACCCTCCTTTGCGTCTCACAGTCGGGTAAAAATATAAAACTTATAATGGCTCTTTATAGATCACGGGCCTTAAGTAACAATGTTGCTATGTAGATAATTAAGAACTCTGATTACATTATTATTTTGGAAGATGAGGCATTTCGCAAATGGTAATATAATGATAGCCTCCAGGTTAATTTTGTTTCAAATAGTATATTCACGCAAAAATTAATATTGTATTATTTATTATAATAAGAAAAATCTTTGTTAAGATTATTTTATATTCTTTCTATTTTTCTCTCTTTACTTCTAATTAATAGTAAGTTAAATAAAAAAAATATTTTCAGATAATCGTTAAAATTTAAGAAACTTCTTTTATATGGTGTCCATATGGTTTATATATACTTTTTTATGGAGACCATACAAAGTTTATTTTACGAATAAAATTTTATCGTTTTCGCCAGATTTTGATCTACGTAGTTTCTTTCATAATGCGTCGCCATATACTGATTTGGCAACGTAACATCCGCTATATCGTTATATCGCCATATCTGCAATCGTTCAAGATTTGCCTTGCTATGTGTAGGCATATCGAATCGTTAGGATCACTAATAGGTACTAGGTTTAAAAAAACCTGAAAAAGTAAGTCGGATCTGTTACGGTTATTAAGCATTTTTAACATACACATTTAAAAAACCTACAGGATGTAAAATTTAACTTATTGCCTAGCCATATCATGACGTTGCAAAATATTTAATTAGGAGTACTAATTAAAACGTTACACTCATTTTACAGTGTAATACGTATAAATAAAATCAGCCAAATAATGAAATGGCGACATTATTTATAATATAATTTATTATTACATATAAATGTAATATTTCTTACAGCTAAATGCCTTTTAAGGTGAATACCACATGCAAGTATAGAGATTTTATAAAATATTTACATTATATCTTTATTACTACAATAATAAATTACATAGTATTATAAATTATTAAATTATACAACGTACAACAAATTATACAACACACAATTAAAAAACAGGAAGAATTACAAAATAATCTATACATAGAATAAAATTGTAACTAAGCCGAATCTGTACATTAAATATTTTTTGGAAAATATTATTAAAATAGACATTATCGATATAGAAGCCGATTTTATAGTTTTTAGAATTTTTGTCTGTCTGTTTGTTACCGCATCACAAAAAAACCACTGGAGAGATTTTGATGATATTTGGTATGGTGATAGCTGGTTATCCAAGTCAACGTATAGCACACTTTTTACCGCGACAAAATATCTGATTTCTGAGAAAAAATACAAAAACTGAAATGTAAGAGTATACTAATATATAAAACCTAAGAATTTGGTTTTTGGTCATCTGAACGCGGGCGGAGCCACGGGCAATGCTAGTCTTATTGTATGTATAATATGTAACATCGTATACGAGAATTGAATCTTCAATATCTAGCAGTTTAACTACAGTAAAATACATCGTAAATATACCAAATAGTCACAACAGTGACTGGTATATTGGAAAATAAGAGATAGGAACTCCAAATGCAACTTTAACGTTTCAAATCCAACGGTATCTGTTATCAAAACCTATACGCAAATGTATCCACGTCGGGCTTCACTTCCAATATCGCGTCGTAACATGCAGATAGCAAAATGACTATGGAACAACATTATCGTTGAGTTTCACTAGTGGTATAAACATTTAAGATATTTTCCTATATAACATAGTATGAAATAGCCTAATAATTTGTAGGATTCCTTTGGGATTTATATCAGAGCTCAGAGATGAGATATTTTCCCGCAGTAAAAAGTATCCTATATGTTGACCCGGATAACCAGCTATTATCATACCGAATTTCATCAAAATCTGTCCAGTGATTTTTTTTCAGACAAACAGACAAAATTTTTAAAAACTATGCATTTGGCCTGTGTATCGATAATAGTGTCTATTTCAAAAAGATTTTCCAAAAATATAGAATTTTATTATATGTATAGATTATAAAGGAGTGGCTATTTTTCCCGCCTATCAAAAAAGAAGGGTAATGTTTTTCTTCATCATCGTCAAAAATATATTATACTAGCAGAACCGATCACGCGTTCCCGAAGCACACATATAAAAATCATTAATTTGGGAATAAAAAAGGAAATAATCGGGATAAATACTATCCTATCTTTTAAGTTGGAACAAATCACATATTTTTGAAAAAAACGGATAAGTAGGTTAAAATCGGTTAAGTAGTTTCGGGGTTCATTCCGGACCAACATCGTGACGAGAATTTTATATAATACTAGCGACTCACCCTCGCTCCGCTCGGGTTCGTCCCTGGGGTGGGGTCTGGGAGAACCACCCTTATCCTTATCACTTAGGGGTATGAAAAATAGATAGTAGCCGATTATCAGACCTACTGAATACGCATATAAAATTTAGTAAAAATCGGTAAAGCCGTTTCGGAGGACTACGGTAACAAATATTGTGACATGGAAATTTTATATATAAGATAAAGATCATTATGTAAATATTTTAAGAGGCCGTAATTTTTCTATACCAGTTTTGTGTTTTAACCTTCTAATCGTTGTATTAGTTTGAACGCTTCTTAAAGATACTTAAAATTGTGAAAAAAGGAGATGGTTATAACAATTTGATTACATGATGCTGATCTGATGATGTTACAAAAACGTAGTGAAACCTTCAAATATGGGCTTGTAAAATTTGTTTAACCAGTCCCTTACTATTACATTTAACAGTTGCTAAAAAATGGTTTATTTGGTTTTTATAACTATAATCTACTAGCGACTCGTCCTCGCTTCGCTCGGGTTCGTCCCTAGCTAAATTCCCCATACAAACTTTCACTCCCATTTTCACCCCCTTAAGGGATGATTTCCGGGGTTAAAATTATGTTTAAATGTTATCCTATGTCCTTCCCAGAATCTTAAACTATCTTTTTACCAAATTTCATCTAAATCAGTTCAGTAATTTCGGAGCCTATTCGATACAAACAAACAAACAAACAATTTCCACTTTATAATATTAGAATAGATAGCTCCCAAAAAATAATCCTTTTGTAAGCTATAACACAAGTTATCTTCCACTTTCTCCTTTAAGAATTAGTATATATTGTATATAATTGTAATAAAGCAAATAATGGAAGAAGGGAGTGTATTGTTCATTAAGTTGCATCTAACCGCAACTAACAGTGCTTTTGAAACTCGTGACTGAGTCGTACGTGAGCAACGCTTCAACTTTAACAACATTATCTTACTAAAGAAAGATTCCGAACTGTTTTGCTGTAGAAAGTTTATTCTCATCCTTTAATTACTCCATGTATTCTCACCTAATATATTGTAAATAATTGATTTTTTTAGAAATGTGTAGGTAATTCATATAGAATTTCGTAATATTTAGGATGTAATAGAAAATAAAATGGTTTCCCCATAAAATATTGTATTTTCCTAGAAAAATGTTCGTGTCCCAAATAAAAATATTGTACTTTAACAGCAACTCACAATATCTTCGATTCGCTCAGACCCTCGCCGACCTCGCAGTAAAGCCTCACGAGACCCTTATTAACTAATCAACCTGTACATACTATTTTTTTACTATAAAACTTCACTTTAAGTCTGTCTTCAGACTTACTCGTATTCCACATATATTTCCTTTGTACCAAATTTCATTACAATTTGAAGTCGCAGTCAAGAAGTATCAAAAACCAATCTCATTTTGCCGTTTAAATATTAATCTATACTCTATACTAATATTATAAAGAGGGAAAGTTTGTGAGTTTGTGAATTGTCAGTTTGTGACGTTGTAGGGGATAATCTCTGGATCTATTGAACCTATTTAGATGAAATTTTGTAAGAAGATAGTTTGAGACACTGGGAAGGACATAAGATACTTTTTATCCCGGAAATCATTCCTTAAGGGGATGAAAATGGGGATGAAAGTTTGTATAGGGAATTAACCTAGGAACGAACCCGAGCGAAGCGAGTTTGAGTCGCTAGTATAGAGTAAAAATAAACTTGAGGTGACCGAAATATTACGTTGTAAATTATATCAGGATTTAGATTAGAGAAGCGACATATATCAAAGGATGAATGTTTTGAAATACCACACGTTACTAATAAGGGTGTTTACCCATTTTAACTATTCATGATAAAATGGTTCCGTAGCGTAATTTGGGGGCGTTATCTTCTGATGTTTGTTTCAGACCTAAGAAGTTACTCATACATTGCAATGAGATGAATAATTTTACAAGAAACTACCGACCAGTAATTATAACAAAAGCTAAAAACTTAATTTCTCAAACTGTTGCCTTATTTATTTTTGGGGTCAAATTTTGAAAAATATTTCTTTATATTAAGACGACACGTTTGGCTCAGTTTGTAGTGACCCTACTTGCTGTGCCAGCGGTCGCGAGTTCGAGTCCCGTTGGGGCATTCATTTGTGTGATAAGTACGAATGTTTGTATGGGTCCAGTAATGAGTCCTTATATTTAAAACTAGCAGCTCACCCTCCTTTCGCACGGGTTCACCTCTAGGAAAACGAAAACAAACCTATCCCATGGGAACTATTCATTTTTCATCTATCTCTGTGCCGAATTTCATCCAGATCCGTTCAGCCGTTCTGGCGTGAAAGAGTAACAAATATCCATACATACTTAAAAACTTTCACATTTATAATTTATAATATTAATAATAAAACGGATGTGTACGTATTTTAAGTTATATATGGGTAGTGTATCAACTATCTGGTATCCATAACACAAGCCTCATAGCTTACCATGGAACTAGATGGTGCTGTGTGTTAATGTCCCAACATATTTATCACTTATTATTTATATATTCCCATTTTCATTACATAAGAGGATTCTGATGTAAAACTTCACGGTTCTACTCTCAGCGGCATAGGCTGTGCGTTATCTGTCAAGGGATTTAAAATTTTATTAGGTAGATATTTTTATGCAGTAAAGTATATATACTCGTACAAAGATTAGTGTTTTCCATACTTATTATTCTTTTTACGCCTATCTGGTTATTTTATATACTGCTAAATTATTTTTGTGTGTATGTTTGTTACTCGTTCACGCTGAAATCTCTGGAAAAATTTATATAAAACTTAGTACACAGATACTCTATGACCTATAATAATATATAGACTTCTGTTAGTAATAATATAACTTACCAAAAGGTGCTGCTTCACCCAAAGACATGTGCAAAACACGCGAGCAAAACTAGGAAAAATCATTGGTACTTGTTATATTATAGGAAGGAAAGAGCTTATACAAGATAAACTATACAAAATTCTATAGAATAATAGAATAGAAATATATATATATATATATATATATATATATATATATATATATATATATATATATATATAAACCATATTTATCCAGATTCCTGGAGCTAGCATCAAACCCACGATACCAGTGTAGCATTAAACTAACTTCCAAATAGAAATTCCAAGACTGTTCGTTCAAATCTGTATAGGATTCATCAACTTGAAACGCGCTTCGTCACTGTAATCACAGCAGAACTGGGTAAATGTTCCTATTTGCGAATTGTATTTGTATACTATCTACAGTACAGTGCCTATAAAGCAGAACAGTTTAAGAGATTGTTGTAATCGTTTTGACTGACTTTAAAATGCACAGATTTTCAATTATGATGTATGTATATTCGTGTATAATATGCGTATATATAAGTCAGTTTGTGTTTATATTATTTTGTTAAAGAGATGCTTCCTTGTTTTTAAGAAAAAAACCAAACACTAAGTAAAATAATTATAATACTTTCTTACATTTACACGAATATTTGGCATTTTAAATAAAACTATCTTTTAGGATATTTTTGCAGATCTATTTCGATTTTTCGTTACTGACGTTTCAAATGCTTTACAGTTTACAGCAATTATGGTCACGGGTGACACTAAGGTTTGACACGTCTTAAAGGTTATTCATCATAATATATAGTCGTTGTTCTTTAAAAAAGAATTCTTAAAAGATTTTTTTTTAAATAATTTTAAGACGGATGTACGTCTCTAGTTTGATTATAATATCCGAAAATACTTGCAAAAAATAGAAATCAATAGATATACATATAAAAAATATACTAAACAAAAATCGAATCTAATACCTCCTATATCAACCACTACGCTTACTATCTCTAAGTATCAATATCGTATTCTTTTAAACAAAATTACACGCATAAGTATTCCCATGACGCTACCCTTTTCCCATTGAAAAGAAAATTCCAAATGTAATAGTGTAGAATGGAGCCGTAACCTTAAAAGGGGAAGCGTGATAATATCTTTAACGTTTTCCGCTGAGAACTTTTGAATAACATATCAACAAGTATACGGAGTATTTAAAAATTAATGTCCTATGGCTTAAACAAACTACAGTTAAATAAATAATTGCTTATATTTTTAGGGTTTCATTAATTACTAAGGAGTTATGTCTATCTGTTTGTCGTCCTTTTAATTAGAGATGTTTTTTTAGAATCTATTTGTATTATAAACTAGCGACTCAACCTCGCTCTGCTCGAGTTCGTTTCTAGGTATATTTTAGCGGTTAGTATAGATTTCTCAGAGATGAGATATTTTCTCGCAGTAAAAAGTATCCTATATGTGGGTCAACATATAGGTCAGGATGGATACCCAACTATCATCATACCAAATTTAATCAAAATCTGTTCAGTGGTTATCTCGTGATGCGTTGCCAGACAGACAGAAACACAGACAGATAGAAAAAAATCTTAAAACTATAGATTCGGCCTCTGTATCGATAATAATTAATAATGACTATTTCTTTAATTTCTTTTTACCCCGGATATTATCTAATTTCCACGGGATAACACGTTATAATATGGAATGGATGGGATGAAAGTTTGTATGAAACTACCATTTTAGGAATTTTTTGTAGTTTTAGCGCGAGCGAAGCCGCGGGTTCTGCTAGTAGTAATATAATTTTCTATGCATTCTTTCATTAAAAGTTGTACAGATATTTTAATTTTCTTTTAAAACGCGATAACCTCGAATGTAGTGTTAATATCATACATAGTATCAAAATAGTTGTTTAATGTTTGATTAAATTTGACCGAACTTTTCTCAGTATAAAGTTAAACGTTCAAATTCGCCACTTAACTGTATAATTTTAACATTTAAAGGTTATTTAAATCCCGCAAATTAGAACATTTTCGAGCTTTATAGCTCTGTGCTATTTTATGGACCATTTCTAAAGCACTTACAATATTATGAACATATACCCGATACCTATATCATTATGGCATATAATAAGTATATGATATGGCAGTGGTTGCGCAGTGGTCGCTTGGGAAATCGAGTGAAGCGGGTTCAAATTTCGGGTTTCTGATATTTTCATGTGCAAATCATTTACTACATGATAACCACTTTTATGAACCACTTACGGTGAAGGAAATCATCGTTAGTAGTCATGTAAAGTCGGCCAAACCGCATTTGGTCAGCGTGGTGGACTATGGCCTGATCCCCCTCCTTTAGAAGGGAGGCCAGTGTCTAGAAATGGGACGTTAAAAAAGGGCTAAATACAATATGATATGGAAGAGATTAGAATAATTTAATATCATAGAGATGACCTGAATATAGAGCCGGGAGGTGGATGTTGGAACTCTACAATTGCTTCTGGCAAATCTTTCAAATTTGGGCTCATTTAATTCATCTTGCATTATAATTGGTTAAAACATGTTTCTTTTTTTTGTTTTTTTTATATAAAAAAATATAAAATTGCGTAAATTGATAAGTTAAAATTAAAAATAAAAATTTATTTAAGCGTAATATTTAATTTATCAGTAGAAAAATATGTTTTTTCGCTAGCTGTGTTTCCTAAAAATTTCACTTACGTATAGACACGATGAAATTATAAGGGCTGAATTCTTTTTACCCTTGATACTAAAGATGATATAATAAATTAAATATCCTAATAAATAACCTATTCTATTTTTTAAATTGCTTTAAAGATCAAAAAAAAATTATTTATATATATTTTTTTTAATTAATTTATTTTACTTGTCATAACTTGTTTAATTTTATGAACCGATTAAAATAAAACAAATATACTAAAATTTAATTGAAATTTACCACAATATAGTAGTGAAAACCCCACCCAAATCAGGTAAGCCGTTTCTGAGAACACAAAAGAAGTCATTGTTTTGGGTTCTATTGTGGTAACAAAGACTCCCAATAATAGTTTTTCTTAAATATCTTCAATGTACAGACGGTGCTCAGTTACACTTTTATTATATTTATATATATAAAAAATAGTAAGCCTTGTTTTAAACTAACTACTTTAATCGTTTAAAAAATTACTAACACAATTTAATTATCTTTATAAATGAATTTCAAGATAAAGACAGAGTCTTAGAGAAAACTACGAGTATTTAAAAATACTTGTATTTTTCTTCTAAGAAAACCTTTAACAATGGGCTGCTTGACAAAAAGTCAATTAACGTGGCGCATCTTAACTTGTCTCTGTCAGCTTCAATGTGTCTATCTGCGTATTTTCTTAAACTAACGACGTACTGTAACTCTGTCTGTTATTTAAAAAAAATCATTCATGTATATAAAATTTTTTTATTAGTTTTTCTATATATAAAAATGAATGTTTTTAAAAAATGAAACCATTTAACTGATTGTGGTGAAACTTTGATAAGCTGTTATGCAAAGCAAAGGTTCTTGGCCAAAAAAATAATTTCTATGTTTGTCCAGTATGCGTACGTAAACCATCCTTAAGGGGACATTATGATAAAAAGCGAGTTTAAGCCGATAGTTTGTTATAAAACTTATACATCGATTAATGTTAAAATACAAGCAAAATCTCGACGTTTCGAATGCTTTACAGCAAATATAGTCTTCGGTGAGACTAAGGATCATCGAGATCCCAAAATCAGAATAAATAAGTGAAAAATACGAAAACGTAGTTATATTTAAAACAAATGTCTGTATAACAATGATTAGCACTAGTAAAATATTTAGTAATCGTTAAAATAAATTACATCGTGCAGCACGATAGAGAGATGACCTAAGAAAGGTGGGCTGACTGGCTGGCTAAGGCTGGCTGGCTAAGGCTGGCTGCGGATGTATTTGGGATATCCAGGACCGAACTGGTTGGCGCTCATTGGCGGAGGCATTCGTTCAGTAGTGGACGACGATTATTTTCATAGCAGAGTACGAATACTATATGTACATAGATGTCGATATATGGGACTAATGTCGTAATAATTAAATAATTAATGTATTGCAATAATGTAAACAAATATTATTTTAAAAGAGCAACTGCTGATTTTTTTGCTGGCTTTTCTCAGCAGAATGGCCTTTCAAGCCAGTGGAATCTCCACGACTGATATTTAATGATTTTTTTAAAGTAAAAATTGACTATTCAAAAGTGCTTATAAAATTCAATTTGAATAAAGTTTATTTCGATTGGATTTGATTTGAAATACGTATTGAATTTATTAATTTCATTTTCTATTAACCTGTACCTGTTACGATTGCACCGTTCGTTTCCATCTCAATAAATCCTTTCATCAAAGGTTGTCTGGTCGAGATAGCTTCTAGCTATAAGACAGCAATCGCATGCTTCATAATAATTATATTATTAACGCCATACAATATTTTGCGTTTTAATTATTATTGATACAATGGATAACAGTTATTTTCTATACAGAAATGTATATACATATTGTCTTATGAAATAAGGCAAGATAAAATATTAAAAACTGATTTGACTCTCGTATCTCGAAAATGTCAAAAATAATATGCATCCAAACATGTGTACAATATTTTTTTTATTTGATTATTATTATACTAGCGACTCATCCTCGCTTCGCTCGAGTTTGTCCCTAGGTATGTTTTAATTTTTTTGAGCGGAACCCTAATTCTTATTCTAAAATAAAAGTAGCCTATATTAGTCCCTATAACATTAGCTATCTTCCAGTGAAAATCCCATCAAAATCAGTCTGGCCGTTTCAGTGATTATCCGGAACAAACAGACAGACAGACAGTCTTTTTTTTTTAAATTGTATTTTTCTTACCGTTTATAATCTCATATGGATTTAGTAAAACGCTGTTATTTGGACATTACAAACAGAGATTCAATTTTATTTATCTGTATAGATACGCTTTTATATATAAACGCGAAAATTTACTAAGCACTTGTCTGAGTAGCTAATTAGAATATTATATGCATCAATTTTCATGGCGATTGGATAAATCGAGCACTAAAGTGATTATACATAGTAAATTCAGAGGAATTTAACCTTTTTATCTATACACTAGCGGCTCACCCTCGCTTCGCTCGGGTTCACCTCTAGAAAAGCACAAACAGATCTATCCCACGGGAACCTTTTATTTTTCCGGGATAAAAAGTAACCTGTTGTTAGACCTGCAATATAAGGTATCAGCATGCCAAATTTTACTAAATTAGGTGTATAAGTTGTTGTGTACTGAGCTGTATAAGTTACTATAGTTTTTAACTATCCCACGGGAACTCCTTAATTTTCCGGAATGAAAAGTATCAAATTTCATTTAAATCGGTTCAATAGTTTCGGAGATTAGCCCGTACAAACAGACAAACAGACAGAGAAACAAAAAAAATAAAAAAAATCTGGATTTGTTCCATTTCTCTCCTTACGGGATGTAAGAAGAGAACTGACTCGGTTTTTAGCATTTTTTTCTATCATCTATGTACAGACATTCGACCCCTACAGTTTTATTATTCATATATGTATATTCAGATAGAATAAATAACGTATAATAAAACATTAATATATAATAATAAAAATAGTTATAGCGAGTGTACCTTAGGACATAGACATATACTATGTAGAACTTTTCTATAGACCTTTTTAAGACTTACAATTTTCTTGCACAATGTTTTGATCTATCTCTTAAGGTTGAACCAACGTTAGCCATATAAATTTCTAAGGACGGTTCGATAGAACCAGTTATTATGTTTTCCCGTGGGAATGAATAATTAGCCTATCGTAAAAGGTATCCTAAATGTTGACCCGAGTACTGAGTTTCATCACTATAAAAAATTAAATTAAAATCGGTTGAGTACTTTTTGCGTGAAACGCGCACATCGATTTGACTAAGTTTATAGGTATAGATAAGAATAAATATTGCGAGTGTAACTTAGGAGATAGACATTATACTATTTAGAACTTTTCTGAAGGACTTTTCAAGATCTACAATTTTAAGTATATTGTTTTGATGTATGTATGTCTTAAGGCTTAGCCAGCGGAAGGTTTCTAGAGAGGACTCGATAAAACCAGTTATTGTATTTTCCCTTGGGAAAGAAAGATTTTCTTGAAGTAAAAGGTATCTAGGCAGTGGTATCCCAGTGGTAACGCGCTCGCTTGGGAAACCGAGTGAAGCAAGTAGTTCAAATCCCGGGTCTCGCACCTCTGATATTTTCATGTGCGAATCATTTGTAACACAATTACCATTTGTCTTAACGGTGAAGGAAAACCTGCATGTTTGACAGAACCTAGCAAGCTTTCGAAAGACATGTGAAGTCCACCAACCCGCACTTGGTCAGCGTGGTGGACTATGGCCTGATCCACCTCGTACTGAAGGGAGGCCCGTGTCCAGCAGTGGTACGTTAAAAAGGGCTGAATACATACATACATACATACAAAAGGTACCCTTAATGTTGACTCGAGTAATAAGTTACCACTTCAGCAAATTTCGTTGAAATTGGTACATTACTTTTCGCGTGAAACGCGCACACAAAAATAGACAAACAGACATATAGGCAAACAGACATTTTTTTTAATAACTGTTGTTTTTGGGTCTATGTTGTGTACATAATATTGTACATAATATTATAGATAAATAAAAACCTCTATCCCACGGGAAAAGTACATTTTTCCGGGATAAAAAGTTACCTATTTGTTATTCTGATGTATGAACTATATTATTGTAAAGTTTCATCAAAATCCAATCAGTAGTTTTTATGTACTAAGCTGTATAAGTTACTATAGTTTTTTGACTATCCCACGGAAACTATTTAATTTTCCGGAATGAAAAGTAGCTGATTTGTTTTTGTCATGTATAAACTATATTATTGTAAAGTTTCATTAAAATCCAATCAGTAGTTTTTGTGTACTAAGCTGTATAAGTTGTTATAGTTTTTTAACTATCCCACGGGAACTCTTTAATTTTCCAGGATGAAAAGTATCTAAGATGTTGCCCGGGGATATAAGGTACCACCATGCAAAGTTTCATTTAAATAGGTCCAATAGATTCGGAGATTAGCCCGTACAAAGAGAAAAACAGACAAACAGCTCGCTCGGGTTCGTCCATACCTACGAATATGTTGTATTATCTCTTTAACCATTTGTCCAAATTATATACAGTAAAAGGGAAAAGTCTTTTATTTTAAACATTTTAGACGATAAATTTACTTATTTTGATAAGAATTCATAATTGTTGATAATATGACCAATAAACATGACCTACCGATTTAAATTATCTTTTTAATATAAAAAACGACTTTTTGTGACTTAAATATAAAAGTTAGACATATGCTGTCGCTGACTTTTTTGTAGGCATTATTAAGCTCTACAACTTTTCTCAAGAACATAATCATATATCTTTCATCGTTAAGGCAGCGTTCGTAAGAAACGTTTTCGTTCGACCGTTTTTTCTCCGACTTACTTTGCAAATCCGACTACCACGAAAAAACCTTTTCATTTTTCGGGTTAATATATAGCCTATGACACTCAGAAAGAACGTGGCTTTCTATTGGTAAAAGAATTTTGAAAATCGGTTCAGTAGATCCAGAGATTACCCCCTACAACGTCACAAACTCACAAACTCACAAACTCACAAACTCACAAGATCACAAACTTTACCTCTTTATAATATTAGTATAGATATAATAAAATTGTAACAAAGCACAATCTGTACATTAAATATTTTTTGGAAAATCTTATTGAAATAAACATTATTATCGATACAGAGACCGATTCTATAGTTTTTAGAATGTTTGTCTGTCTGTTCGTCTGTTACCGCATCACAGAAAAACCACTGAAGGAATTTTGATGAAATTTGGTATGGTGATATCTGGTTATCCGGATCAACATATAGGATACTTTTTACCGCGGGAAAATATCTCATTTCCGAGAAAAAATTGAAAAACTGCAATGTAAGAGTATATTAATATGTAAAATCTAAGAATTTGGTTTTCGGTAAACTGAACGCGGGCGGAGCCGCGGGCAATGCTAGTCTGCTATAAAATAAATAGCAATGAAGTTTAAATTACAATTCATTTCAATTTTCTTGTTAATAGCTTCAAAAAGTGCCAGTGGGCCACAAATTACTTCGCCAATGCCACGTAGAATGAAGACACAAATGAAATTGGTTAAAGGTTAAAATATATGAGAATTAGCGCAACACTTGTATATTTTAATGCGTTATATTTTACCAAAGTCTATCAACAGCTACTACACAAAAAATCGGTTGACAAACTGAGTTAAAAATGGTACTGAACGGTTATATCATTGCCTATTTATATAGAAGAACACCCTTCACGAAACTGCAGCATCCCTTTTAGGTTAAGCCTTTACTCAGAAGTGGGATGTTAAAAGGGCTGAATTATTATAATTACTAGCGATATGTAATCAATTATCGATTTTGGTCTATCTTATCAGATTAAGCTAACGACTATAGTAACATCCACATTATAAACAGTATAAGATAAGTAAGATGATTTATTTAACAAACTAGCGACTCCTCCTCGCTCCGCTTGGGTTTGGCCCTAATTAAATTTAAATGTTTAGTATTGATTTCTCAGAGATGAGATATTTTCCCAAAGTAAATAGTATCCTATATGTTGACGTGGATAACCAGCTATCATCATACCAAATTGGATCAAAATCCCTTCAGTGGTTTTTCCATGATGCGGGCACAGACAAGTAGACAGACAAAAATTCTAAAAACTATAGATTTGATTCAATTTTCCTAACGGACTAATTTTTTGTTTAAATCGGTTCAACAGTTTCGGAGATTAGCCCGTACACACAGACAGAGAAACAAAAAAGTTTAAAAAAAATCTGGATTTGTTCTACTTCCCTTCTTACATCCTTCTGACTCGGTTTTTATCATTTTCTTTTCTATGTACAGACATTCGACCTCTACAGTTTTATTATATGTATAGATACATAGCTTATCCCACGTAACGCTGTCTTGTGATTGATGGGATTGGATTATTTTACGCAAATTAAATTATATTGAAATTAGACTGAGCCTATTCATCCATACTACGAATATATCACGACATTTTCGTATTGATATATTCGTGTATCAATTGAAATAATAAATGTAATGTAACGGATAAATTTCTTTGTACACAATTATCTTTGTTAAAAAGACTGTTAAATCAATCTGGTAAGTCAAAAGATATATGTAGATAAAGCTGTTTCAGATGTTTTAAGGATTTTTTGCAAGCATTTCTATATAGAAAAAAACAACTCTAGCTCAAACTTTTTCAAAATTAAACTATGTGATAAATGTAATTGAAGCTAAAAAATTCAAAATACCTATTGATATCTCAAAACTAAGCGAGATTAAAAAAATATTCAATTTTTTTTTTATTTTCATCGAAGTCTTTACGAATCCTCGCCACAAAATTAAGTATGGGTAATTAAATAATAGATTATTTCTGTAATATAACCAAAAATTCACAGAATCCTAAAAATTATATCAACAATTATATACAATTATTTATTTATACAGTTTCTAGATTGTTAGATAAGTAAGATAAATTTAAATGATCAGGTAGATTTAGTTGCTTGGAAAGCGTTATGAAATAACAATAAACAGTAAACGTTTATGAAATCCTTTATAGCTAGCGAAGCTCATTCCTTTTGTTTTAATGGGATAAAGCAGGCGTGAAGTTATATTGTGTCCAACTTATCGTGGTGAGGGAGGGGGTGGGGGGAGGGGGTGGTTCATTAGCGTCAGGCAATCCAGCCAAGCACTAAGGCAAGAGACACTGGGTGGCCACCTCGGTGGGTATGCCATGAAGGTTGCTCCTGGTACTTCTCTGATAGCAGAGTGGGCCAAGGGAGCAACCCCTTGGTTGTTGTGGTCTGCCTCAGCAGTCCAGCGTCGGCGCATCGTGGTGGTGTTCGTAAGCAATCCTACGACGGCTCATTATTGGTTTTAGTGGGTAGTACTGGTTTTTCTAAACGGTGAGCTCAACAAAACCATTTGTATATAAGTGCATCTCAACACGTTAAAAAAGGCGCAAGTTTATATTAATAACAGTTCTTTTTAAATATATATAAATAATCTACATACGGATAGTACTAATAAGCAAAGATTCGTTTTCCCGAAGGAGCTATTTGTTTTCCCCGGAATTTATATTTAAAATGTTTTATGGGTATTAGATGATAATCATGACATATTTAATTTATATTTTGAAATATAGTAACCCTGATTTATATATATCTAATATATCTTTCTATAATTTTATAGAGGCAGAGTTTGTTTGTTTGTTTATTTGACGTGCTTATATCAGGAACTACTAATCCCATTTTAAAAAAATCTAAAAATGGTATGATGATGATGTTCTCCTAGCCGATTCCGGCCACGGCGGCCAATCTCAATGAGATTAGCCAACTGCGCAGGAGATATTATAGTGCTCAAGTGTACGCGCAGACACAAGTGCACTCTCTATTCCTATCACTCTCATACTCCGGTGGGACGACCACTCGACACGACCGGTAAGAGTTAAGGCGCAGGACCGACGGCTTTACGTGCTCTCCGAGGCACGGGGGTGAAACACCGCCAACTTCCCAACTCCGGGCTGTTACTGAGACTTACTATACAGGAAGACTCAATAACTAAACTTGGCCCGACCCGGGACTCGAACCCAGGACCTCCGGGTGTGCAGCCGTACATGCTAGCCACTACACCACCGAGGCAGTTAATTAATAAAAATGGTATAATCATCATGCTACTACCCAATGGAGTGGAGCAGTAATATAATATAAAGTTTATCTATTCCATAATAACCGTTAATTTTATTTAAATGACCACTTTTGAAATGAACTCATAATAAAGCTTTGCACAAGATAAAACGATTTAACCATTGTTTCTTTTAATGTTCCATTCATTGTATTCTTGTATTCGGGATAGCTACGCCATTCCGGAGATTAGGTATAAATAGACATACAAGATAATTTAAATAGTTTTGTGTATGAATACACACACGTACACCTACACAGAGAGAGAGAGAGAGAGAGAGAGAGAGAGAGAGAGAGAGAGAAGCATAAAGCACGTACGTACTCATAGATACGTGCTCGTACACACATTATACACAATATAATATCTCCACATTATATCCGTTGTAGGATAGCCCGAAACAATAGTTATATAATATCCTATATAATAAGAGCAAGGCGGTTGCATTGTGTATAAGCGTAACATTTTCAAAGGTGATCTCATTTAGGTGATAGCGTCAACTTTCTCTTGTAAAGCGGAAACGAGTGGTCGTTAGGTAGCGATATCTTGTGATGTGATGTACCTGACTATACATATAATGTTAACTTACTTCGTTTAAATATTTTAAAATGCATTTTGTAGTTTATTGTTATAATTAAATATATATATATCTGTTAAAAATCTCGGTTGCAATAGCCTTTGCATTTTTCTATTACATCTGTGTAAATTTCATCCAAATCATTCCAGCCGTTTCAGCGTACACACCCATATACACATACAAACATATATACACATACAAACTTTCACGTAATATATTATTACTACCGACTCATCCCCCCTTCACTCGGGTTCGTCCCTACGTTTTATGGTTAGTATAGATTTCTCAGGCATGAGATATTTTCCTTCAGTAAAAATATCCTAAATGTTGATTTGGATAACCAGCTAGCATAATAAAAAAATGATCAAAATCTGTTCAGTAGTTTTCTCGTGATGCATTCTAAGACAAACAGATAGACAGACAAAAATTCAAAAAACTATAGATTCGGCCTCTGTATCTATAATAATAACTATTTCAATAAGATTTTCAAAAAAAAAAATATTTAGTTTACAGATTCGACTCAGTAAGAATTATATTATATTTATAATATAATATAATAATAATAGCAGACCGACTAATGACTTCTTAGCCTCACTTAAGGTTTTTTCACATAACCAACAGTATTATGTGCTACTCTAAATCATAGTATATACATGTCTATGTTTACATATGTACATACTAAAAACCTAAATCACTCACACATACAAACAAACAAATAAAGAAACAAACAAACAAACAAACAAACAAATATACCAATTTCGAATCAAATCAACTTTTTTTTCTGTTTTCATATGAAATTTTATTGTTATTTTAAACTTTAGTGACTAAAAATATAATAAAATGCGCCCATCACGTAACATCGCGTAGATTGGCTTAACTTAATGCTAAAATTATAATTAGTCTCCGTTGTTTCCTCAAAATTTACTTTTAATAAGCGTTTTGGTTTGCTTAAGATTAAATCCCGCGCGAAACAATATCTTGAAGACAAACGATGCAAATAATATCCTTTTGTTATATCTTTATTTTAACCTACTTGCTTTCGTAATATTTAGACGCCAATGGACTTATAACTTTCACGATTTAACTGGTTTTAATTAATATATTCGCCTTCACGCATTATCATTTACAAGATAAAGGTAAAATAATAAAAGATAAAGAGAAAGATATAATCTTACTAATATTATAAATGTGAAAATTTAAATGGATGTTTGGATGTCGGTTACTCTATTACGCCAGAACGTCTGAACGGATCTAGATAAAATTTGGCACAGAGATAGATTATAATCTGGAATAGCGCATAGGCTTTTTAACCCGGAAAAATGTACGGTTCCCGTTGGATAGATTTGTTTCTGTTTTGTAACCCTGTTAAAGATTACTTGAGAATGAATGCTGCCTTTAATATGTATATCTTTTTTTGTGTTTTCAAATTAAAATTTTATTAATTAATATTTGAACTTGGTATAGGTACAACGATTGAAACAATATTATAATACTCTCTTGGATTTTCACGAATAAAATTCTAATTAAGCCCAATCTGCACATGAAATACATTTTGGAAAATCTTATTGAAATAGACATTTTTATCGATACAAAGGCCGAATCTATAGTTTTTAGAATTTTTGTCTGTCTGTCTGTCTGGCAACGCATCACTAGAAAATCACTATACAGATTTTTATGAAATTTGATATGAAATTTAATTTGTATGATGATAGCTGTTCATCCGGATCAACATATAAGATACTTTTATTGCGGAAAAATATCTCGTCTCTGAGAAATCTATACTAAACGTTAAAACGTAACTAGGGATGAACCCGAGTAGAACGAGTGAGTCGCTAGTTTTTAAAACAAGTCCAGTAGAGTCCAAAAATCTCCAATTTATGAGTACTTCTTTAGATTATAAAGAAAATGAAATATAAAGACTATGAAAATATATGAAAATTATAAAGAAAATGAAATATAATATACATTATATAGCTTTCAACACAAGACAAAGGATAGAGTGTGAAAATTATCTCGATACTCAAGCAACTTGTTAACTCAGGTTTGGCTACTGTCGATAACTAGTTTGAAACTAATATTCCTAACTTGAATACACGAGTATGTTTAACGAAATTACGTGTATTAATGCTTACTCATACTTTGACCGTTTCGTGCCGTGGTTACATTATCTGTAACTGCCTCGGTGGTCTAGTGGTTAGCATGTACGGACATCCGGAGATCGTGGGTTCGAGTTCCGTGTCGGGCCTTTAGTTATTGAGTGTTTCTATTAAGAAAGTCCCAGTAACAGCCTGATCTTGGGAAGTTGGCTGTTTTTCACCTCCTTGCCTCGGAGAGTACATAACTCCGTCGGTCGTACAATCTCTTACTATTAACTACTAGCGGACCACCCTTGCGTCGCTTGGGTTTACCTCTAGAGAAAAAAAATCTATCCCACAGGAACCGTACATTTTTCCGGAATAAAAAGTAGCCTATGTGTTGTTCTGATGTATGTGCTATATTATTGTAAAGTTTCATTAAAATCCATTTAGTAGTTTTTTTCGTGAAAGAGTAAAAACATCCATACATTTGATGCGGTTTTTTAATAGATATAGTAATTCAAGAGAAACGTATTAGTATATAATTTGTTAAGTTTTTGTATACATTGGTTAAAATATAAATATATTTCTTGGAGGTGTTTAAAAAACATAAGAGCCGTCTGGGAGCTTTCAACGAAAACGCTGCCTAAACCCTTTGAGATATAACAAAATAATGTATGGTGGAATTGTGTATCGGTATATAATAGGTCTACAGAACAGTCTGCGATGGCATATGTCTATCTCTTAAGGATAACATATCCATTTTAATTTAAAACGTACCTACCTTATAATATTAGTAGGATTAATGCATTAGTTGAAGCTTGTAAATCGTAGTAATAATTTCAAAATAACATCTGATCATATTAAAACCTAACTAAAAGTTTCGTAAATAACTTTTTATAAATGAAATATAGCCAAGTATAAGCCAGGCGCAATCACGTTCCGGGTCAATCCAATTACCTACAAGTCCGCAGCCGACGGTTCTAATCCATCTGAGATAGATTTTTCAGCTTTTAAGTTAGAATCACCTAATATTTACCTTATGGACGCTGAAAACATCCGTTTATACTACTTCTACTGATTAAAGCAGCATTATTTTAACACAATAATATAATTATTCATTTGTCATCATGATAAATATACTCATTTACTGTAATTTTAAAACGTATGCTATATGTTGACGGATAACCAGCTATCATTATACCAAATTTCATCAAAATCTGTCCATTGCTTTTCTCGTAGTGCGGTCACAGATAGACAAACATTCTAAAAACTATATATTTGCCTCTGTATCGATAATAATGACTTTTTCAATATGATTTTCCAAAAAAAATCATATACAGATTCGACTCAGAATTTTATTATATGTATAGATTTGATATAACTTTTTAAGATATCACTTTCACAATAAGTAAATAAACCTCAAATATAGAACACACACGTATAACGGCTACGTATGAGGGACCTTTCAAATTGGATTATGTGCCACGCATTTATCCTCGATAAAAATATGTCAAGAAAAAATGTCTCAATATAGAAAATATCTTTGAAAATGACAGGCATGTGTGCAATTTTGTTAAGTGAGTTCCAACCTATCATATACCTAGATAAATAACGATTGCTGTAACAATATTATATACTAGCATTGCCCGCGGCTCCGCACGCGTTTTGATGACCAAAAACCAAATTCTTCGGTTTTACATATTAGTATACTCTTACAATGCAGTTTTTGTATTTTTTCTCAGAAATGAGATATTTTCCCGCGGTAAAAAGTATCCTATATGTTGAATCGGCTAACCAGCTATCACCATACCAAATTTCATCAAAATCCCTCCAGTGGTCTTTCTGTGATGCGGTAACAGACAGACAGACAGACAGACAAAAATTCTAAAAACTATAGATTCGGCCTCTGTATCGATAATAATGTCTATTTCAATAAGATTTTCCAAAAAATATTTTATGTACAGATTCGACTCAGTTACAATTTTATTATATGTATAGATGTACTTATGCAATTAAAAAGATATTTTCAGTTTTTTTTAAGTTATACTTCTTTTGGTACGTTTGGAAAAAAATATGAGAATAAAATTTTTACGATGCGCGCGCACACCGACAGCCAAAAAGCGACATGATGAAGTTAGCTGCATTCTTTTTACAAACAGAGAGTTGTGATATACGGGATGAAATATTTAGTTATTTTTGTTCTGTTACGCCAAAGAAGTTTAATAAGTTTTTTAATAATTATAAGTAATATAGTATGTAGTATTCAGTCCTTTTTAACGTCCCACTTCTGGGCATGTGCCTCACTTTAATACGAGGGGGATCAGGCCATAGTCCACCATGCTGACCAAGTGCGGGTTGGCGAACTACACGTATTTCGAAAACTTACTATCTTCTCTCAGACATGCAGGTTTACTCACGATGTTTTCCTTCACCGTAAGACAAATGATTAAGATGTTGGAAATGAAAATATCAGAGGTGCGAGACCCGGGATTTGAGCCCGCTTCACTTGGCTTCCCAAGCGAGAGCGTTACCACTGGGCCACCACTGCTCCAGTAATATGTACTTTAATTCAAATATTTAAAGCGGTTTTAAATTTCGAGGACTATTTTAATGAAAATTAATTTACTGATTTTAAGACATTTTATGAGATTTTATAACTGAATTCATTATATCAATACAATATTTTTTTTATACGTAAGCAATATTTGAATGTTATTTAGTCTAAGATCTTTCATATGCATTTGACACATTTTCAAACTTTCTCAATCCTTAACGTGAACGTTAAGACTACACGTGTAAGTATTACGTGAAAATTATGGAACCTACAAAGTTTGATCTTGGAACTGAAACATCGTTATACCTTACACGAAAACTGTGGTCGTGTGTCAAAAGTAAAATAATATTTTAAAAAGAAAGCAAACGACTTTTGAAAGAAGCTTTACTCTTCATTTATTCATTTTTTTAACAACTGTAATTCTTTTTAAATGTCTTAAGTTAAACTTAAATAAAAAATAATTTAATACTAATATTATGTGTCAAAAATAAAAAAAATATTTTATATACTTTTTACTGCGGGAAAATATCTCATCTCTGAGAAATCTATACTAAACGTTAAAACGTAACTAGGGATGACCAAGAGTGGAGCGAGGGTGAGCCGCTAGTTAAGTATTAAATTTTATGTTTTTTTTTAATAGGTATATTATTGTATTAAAATACGTTTGTTCGTTCATTTGTAGACCTATACCTCTAAAATCACTCGTCATATTTTCTTTTTCTATTATAAATAAATAAAAATTGAGACATTAACACACACCTGACTTGTGTTATGGATACCAGATAGTTGATACACTACACATATATAACTTTAAATATGTATACGTTTATAAATATAAACACCCATGACTAGAGTTCAAATATTCGTGCTCATCACGCAAACGAATTCCCTAGCGGGATTCGAACCTGCGACCGCTGGCACAACAAGTAGGGTCACTACAAACTGAGCCAAGCGTGTATTAGCATTAACAATTTCATTTTATCACACAGAATTTTGCTGCTATATATTTTCTAAGCAAGCAGAATTTATTCATGTGCGAAGCAATTTAAAAGATAAAATTTCAATAAAAATCATATATTAGCAAACCTCTGGTTTTCTTAATATTAGACATTATGTAGTTATAATCTATACTAATATTTTCATTATAAAAATTAAAAAGTGGCAGAGTTTGTTTGTTTGAACGCGCTAATCTCAGGAACTACTTATCCGATTTGAAAAATTCTTTTTGCATTAGATAGCCCGTTTATTGAGGAAGGCTATAGGCTATATATCATATAAAATAGTCTATCTATTCCATACTGACGGTAAAAATAACTAATATACTAGTATAATATATAATAGCAAGACATACAATAGCGTTTTTAGTGTTGAATCCATTCACAATGGGAGGATCATTCTAAATCGGTATTGAATTTATTGAAAGTACAGACAAATAGAAAATACCCAAAGCCCAAACAATCAGCTTAACGCATACAAAAATCCTAAAGGATTTAAGCTGGCAATCTATTACTGAATGGCAACTGAAGCCTGAAAAAGTCGCACAATAGAGACTAATAAAGCGCTAAATATATTTTGTAAGATATTAAAAATGTTATATTATTTTGATCTTTAGAAAAATTATTTTAAGAAGATTTCAGGTTATGGATTGTTAAAACAAAATTTTGTCGTTATGCGTACATATATTTAGTTGGTTCGGTAGATAATACTGTATACTCGTGTTATTTAATATTAAATTTTGTCATTTTTCTGTAAATTAAGAACTAGCAGTATCCGCGGCTTCATCCGCGTTTAAACTTCCGATCGCTACCGAACTTCACACCTGGGCTTCAGGATTACCCGCTGGGCTAAGCTGAAGATTGTCTGGAAACTTCATTAAAAAAGCTCCAGCCGTTTGTCAGTCTATAAGAAAAATACATACACACATCGATTTTTTACAATACATGTAAATATAAATAGATTATCAATTTCTTGTCAGACGAAATTATGATATATACATATTATAATAAAATTCTGAGTCGAATTTGACGACACGTTTGGCTCAGTTTGTAGTGACCCTACTTGCTGTGCCAGCGGTCGGTTCGAGTCCCGCTAGGGGCATTCATTTGTCTAATGAGCACGAATGTTTGTACTCCAGTTATGGGTGCTTATATTTATAATGTGTATGTATTTAAAGTTATATATATGTAGTGTATCAACCATCTGGTATCCATAACACAAGCTTGGTGCTTACCATGGAATTAGATGGTGCTGTGTGTTAATGTCCCGACATATTTATTTATTAAAAAAAATTTGTACATTAAGCATCTTTTAAAAAATCTTATTTAAATAGTCATTATTATCGATACAGAGGCCGAATCTATACTTTGTAGAATTTTTGTCTGTCTGTCTATTTAATATTTTAAAATATGTTTGAAATTTCCAATAATATTAATTTCCATACATCAGAGACCGACTCAAGATTTCAACTCTTACAAATGACAGCTATTACTGGAAAACTATATGGGTTCTAGTCTGTCGTCCTGGTAGCGTTTCGTTTAATTACCATACAGTATTTTTGTCTTTATCTGTGTACAAACAAATACATATACGTTGTATATTCCCAGCTTTATACGTAGGTATATATACTACACTACATGTGATTTGTGTGTGTTTTGTGTGTTTGTGTGCGTGTGTGCGTGTATTTGTGTGAATGTATTTTTTACCCCTTCACGCTGCAACGGGCAAAATTGCCTAAATACGGAAAAAACCCATACAAGAAAAAGAAGAAGAATTATACGTCGAGTATATTTGTAATAACAAGAACAGAAGTATCATATTTACAACACCAATAATAGAATCCGAGGAAGTTATTTTATATTTATGTTTACTCTAGATTCCACTAACGACCTTTGATTTATGATGCGAGTGTTACTACTGTGCGAGACAGTTATTTAATAACTATGAGAAAACAAAAAGATAACTAAAAGCTTTCACAATACAGAGAGAAACACAAATTGAAGCGACAATTTCGCTTATAACAATCATTTATCGAATTGTTGGGATGATTGCTACATTTGTAATAATGGAAATATAGCCTTTTGATGTCTATAGTTTATCAACCGACTTCCAACTTCATAAAGGAGGAGGTTCTCAATTCGTAAGATTTTTTTGTTTTTATGTATGCTCACCGGTTACTCGAAAACGCCGGAACCGATTTGGATTTTTTTTTGTTTCAAAGGGTATATATACTTCCCAGGTGGTCAAAAAAAAAAAATAAACAATAAATATATTTTTTTAAATAAATTGTTTAATCGAATATGTTATTAAAAACTTTCTTCCTACAAATTACCTGCTTATTACGTCTACACTAAAAATAGAAAAATAAAAACTTTTTAACAAAAAATAAAAACCGACTTCCAGGCACTGAAATGTAAAAAATAACTAAACGGAGGTTTTCATTCAGAAATACCTAATCAGATATTTTCGAAGTCGGTGCCAAACTACAATATTTTAAGGTATGAATATCTAATAGGTAAATATGAATTTTCAACCGACTTCAAAAAGGAGGAGGTTCTCAATTCGACTGTATGTTTTTTTTTTCTCAGAACTCCGTCATTTATTAACCGATTTGGACAATTTTTGTTTTGTTTGAAAGGTTATTCTTCCAGATTGGTCCCATTTAAATTTCAAATATAGTAATTAAAGCCTACCTATTAAATACATACCTAATCAAATATTTTCGAAATCGGTGCCAGCCCACACAAAGCAAAGCACACCGACTTCGAAAATATTTGATTAGGTATGTATAGTAAATGAAAACTACCAATCAGTTATTTTTTAGTTTTTAGTGCTTTTGTTTGAAGTCGGTTTTTATTTTTTTGTTAAAAAGTTTTTATACGTAACGAAATATATTAGATTTGCTTTGCATCAGCTTTTTTTAATAAATTTTTATTCATGTACCTCTAATTGTTCCTTAATAAAATATAAGAAAAACGTAATACAAATTTTGACAAAGGTTCGTGAAATAATATACATTACAATACTGCTAAGCTTGTATTCTATATTTTTTGTTTATTTAAAGACAGATTGACGGTTGAACATTATGAAATTTAGTGTGCTGTAGTGTCATTTAAGGGCTAATACAAAAATTGATATATAAAAATCTTCACAAATTTGAAAACAAAAAAGCTATACAAATTACAGCTATAAAAATTATTAACATAATACGGCAATTAATAAATTATTAATATAAAGACTGTTTGAATACGAGTTTAGAATACCGCATAACGAGTTTGTTAGAGATAAATTCTATATTTGCTTTAGGTTGGTCAAGACTAACCGTGAGTATTAAGTTCAGTCACTAAAGACCTCATCTCTATAATTTTGACATACACAGGGACGGACCATGAATTTGAGGGGCTCCGGGCTATATAAGAAGAATTAAACTAATCTATACATATAATAAAATTCTGAGTCGAATCTGTACATTAAATATTTTTTAGAAAATTATTGAAATAGTCATTACCGATACAGAGGCCGAATCTATAGATTTAAGAATTTTTGTATGTTTGTCTGTCTGAGAACGCATCACGAGAAAATCACTTAGACAGATTTTGATGAAATTTGGTATGATGATAGCTGGATACGTTTTACTGCGGGAAAATATCTCATCTCTGAGTAATCTATACTAAACGTTAAAACATAACTAGGGATAAACAAGAGTGGAGCGAGGATGAGTCGCTAGTTGTCTATAAATCTATAATGATAGATGACGCTAGACGCAGTTAAGATAGCGCCATTGTTTGGTTCTCAACAGATCGCAGAGTTAGGCCAAACTTTTATGACTTTAATTTTTTTATTTTAAATAATTTATAATTTAATACTTTCTTAGATTTACGCGAATGTTTGACATTATTAAATGAAACTATCTTTTCGGATTATTTCGCGGATTTATTTTGATTTTTGGTTCCCGACGTTTCGAATGCTTTACAGCATCCATGGTCACGGGAGAGACTGAGGTGTTACATGTCTTATGTATGAACTATACATTCAAGACATGTAACACCTCAATCTCTCCCGTGACCATAGATGCTGTAAAGCATTCGAAACGTCGGGAACCAAAAATCAAAATAAATCCGCGAAATAATCCGAAAAGATAGTTTCATTTAATTTATAATTTTATAAATTCAAATACTATCCATTGTTTTTCATAGGCCCCCTATATATCTTAGGGGCCCTCTGCTACAGCCCAAAAAGCCTAAGCCTATATATGTAGGTATAGATCCGCCCCTGGACATACATAAGTGTGGTCACAATAATCTCTACCCATTTAGTCAATATCAATATTTATGTCCTCCAAAAGTTAAACAGATCTAATCAAAAAGCATTGACAAATATTAAACATTCTTTTCATACAAATTGACATAACATAAAGTAAATTGAAGCTTTGAAATGTGATGTGAGGCAAATTTTGGCAATGACTTTTTACTGTATTTCGAATCAAACGTGTTTCGGTACGGTTTTCTTTTAGTTTCGAAATACACCATTCATTTTATCTGTGAAAAGATTAAAACTTCGATATTGGGTTTTAAAGTCTGTATGTATGACGTATGAGTGCTGGATTCGAATTCAAGTATAGAGTACTAATAAATGTAGAGCCGATTTTTTTTTGTTCGGTTATGGGTACTGCGATAACTACTGAACCGATCGGAATAATACTCATACTATAAGATGCAACGTGTTTCGGAGAAGATTTTAGTCTATACATATAATAAAATTGTAACTAAGTCGAATCTGTACATTAAATATTTTTTGGAAAATTTAATTGAAAAAGACATTATTATCGATACAGAGTCCGAATCTATAGTTTTTAGAGTTTTTGTCTGTCTGTCCTTTACCGCATCACGAGAAAACCACTGGACAGATTTTGGTGAAATTTGGTATGATGATAGCTGGTTAACCGGGTCAACGTAAAGAATACTTTTTACCGCGGGAATATATCTCATTTCTGAGAAAAATACAAAAACTGCATTGTAAGAGTATACTAATATGTAAAGCCTAAGAAATTGGTTTTTAGCCATCTGAACGCGGGCGGAGCCGCGGGTAATGCTAGTATATAATATATTTGGTTCAGTTTGTAGTGACCCTACTTTCGGGTTCGAGTCCCCCTGGGGGCATTCATTTGTGTGATGACGAAGGTTTGTAATCTTGTCAAGGTATTATATTTATAATATGTATGTATTTAAAGTTATATATGTGTAGTGTATCAACTATCTGGTACCCATAACACAAGCCTCGTAGCTTACCATGGAACTAGATGGTGCTGTGTGTTCATGTCCCAACGTAAATATATATATATATATATATATATATATATATATATATATATATATATATATATATATATTGGTGATTAATATAATATGCGGGCGGAACCGCAGGAAAACGCTAGTAACTTCTATTTGAAATTGTTGAAATACTCGTAACTTACACTCCCTTCAATCTGGTGCATCGCTAGATACGTGAACATTGAGTTTTAATATTTAGATTTAATAGGAGTATCTTTTCAAGAGGAATAATTCTGTAATGATGATGTTCTCCCGACCGATTCCGGCCACGGCGGCCAATCTCATTGAGACTAGCCAACTGTGCAGGAGATATTATAGTGCACAACTGTACGCGCAGACACAAGTGCACTCTCTATTCCTATCACTCTCATATTCCGGTGGGACGACTGCTCGACACGACCAGTGAGAGTAAAGGCGCAGGACCGACGGCTTTACGTGCTCTCCGAGGCACGGGGGTGAAACACCGCCAACTTCCCAACTCCGGGCTGTTACTGAGGCTTACTTATACAGAAAGACAATAACTAAACTTGGCCCGACCCGGGACTCGAACCCAGGACCTCCAGGTGTGCAGCCGTACATGCTAGCCACTATACCACGGAGGCAATTCTGTAATACATTGTTTTCATATAACTATATTAGTATACACGGTGCACGCCAATAAAGCTCTCAGTCGGCATGATTATTTCCTACATATTCAACAATCATCGTCATATTTCAGTGAATTTACACGAAACCTTAATGAGTGATACATTTAAGCCTTCCTCATTAATTACTCAATTTGTCGGAATGAAAATCTGTTTGGTAGTTTTTGAGTTGTTTTGCGTTCAGACAAACAGACAGACGCGATGGGGGACTTTATTTTATAATATGTAGCTATAGATGTTGGCATAACTTAAAAGATTTTGCTGAGAGAAATAGAAACGCTTTTCAAGCTCGTAGCTTTCATCTTATTAAAACCGCATCTTATTAAAGACGCTATGTTAAATTGGCATACTCATAAGAGTTTTCCAAAATTAATGCAGAAGTTTTTTTGATAGAAAACGAAGATTTTATAAGTTTGATTTAATAACTAATCAAGTGCCAATAGTGTTCGAGTTAAATGGCTGTGGCACATGGACAGGCAGACAGAAAAGGCAAAAATATAATTATTATATATGACGAAATTATATATAATAATTACATTTTTGCGTATTGACTACGGAACCCTAAAAAAGGCACCTGTTCCGTAAATTTTGTTGATTCGAAAAAGATAGATGTAATATTAGTTAAAAATTTTGTTTTCTATATTACATTATTTTCACATCCCTCTATATGATAATTTTACGAGAATCAAATCTACAACTATCTAATTACGATTACGTAGAAAAACGTAAGCTATTTCAATAATAAAGATAAATTAAACCAAGCAATTTCTAAAAGGCATACACAAGTTCTAAAAGAAAAGGCCTTTTTGCTCCATATAATTTTTAGTTCCAATTTAATTTAGCTAAGTGCCGCTCAGACGGGTATCAGACAACGGGTTCAAAATACCTACTGTGTGATGAAGATAAAGGAGAAAGCTTATGTTCATTACATTAGTTGGTTACGTTAAGTCGATGTCTTGAATATTTAATATCTATAGAAAATATTACTTTGGTCTCGTAATAATATTGCATTGAAAAAAAAAATGTGTGTATTTACTTATGTACGCACGTAAGAAGTTATACTTCTTTGGCGTAACAGAACAAAAATAGCTAAAGATTTCATCACGTGTCACAACTCTTTGTTTATAAAAGGAATGCAGCTAACTTCATCATGTCGCTTTTTGGCTGTCGGTGTGCGCACGCATCGTAAAAATTTTACTCTCATATTTTTTTCCAAACGTGCCAAAAGAAGTTTAACTTCAAAAATATTTTAATATTTATGAGTAGAATGTTACAGAAGCAGTATCATATTTTTGAATTTTGTGTCTATGTATTTAATTTTTTTTTAATGTTGGGAAATGCACAGGTGGTTATGTTAGACTCAGCGCCTAGAAAAACCAGTACTACCCACTAAAATCCAACAATGTACATAATATGATATTAAACCAGAACTAGTCTAGAAATAATAAAACACTACAATTTTATTATTATTTTTTTAATTGGCATTCTTATTTACTTACACTTAATAACATGCCTTCAATTCTTAAAAATTATATAGGTACTAACTGTACGTTTTAGTATTAAATGAGCAATTCTTGTATATAAAATTTTATACACAATTTCGTGTATCTTAAAAAAATCTAACGATTTGGATAAAATTTTGTATTTATATAAGGTTTTGCTTTTTAATTTTATCTGATTAGGGGTCTTTTCTGAAAAAAACGCTACTTTTTCGGAAAAAAATCGATTTTATAAAAAAAACGCGGAAGCTCGGTCGAGTTTATATTAAATTTTCTTTAGTAATCAATACTTTGAAATCAGATGCATTTGTGAAATTTCACTGCATGTAAACTAGAATGATATGGAAAGCGGCACAAGCCATATTTCAAATTTTATATCTCAATGTTAGTAATGTACAAACAAAGCGAAGACTAACAGAGTCGCAAGCATTTTCCACAAGTATTTATTTTTGCTGTTTTAATGGCAAAGGAAAAGCTTCACAAAGATCACGAACGGAAACGGGTTATTTTTTAAATTATACGCTATATTTATGTAATATCTTATTAAAACTAGTGATTTGGAAAAATATTAAAATCAGTTTTTAGGTTATGAATATTATAACGTTAAGTATAGATTTCTCAGAGATGAGATATTTTCCGGCAGTAAAAAGTATCTTATATAGTACCCGGATAACCAGATATTATCATACCAAATCTCATCAAAATCTGTCCAGTGGTTTTCTCGTGATGCATTCCCATACAAACAAAAATTCTAAAAACTATATACGGCCTTTGTATTGATAATAATGACTATTTCAATAAGTTTTTCAAAGAAAATATTTAATTTACAGATTTAATTATATGAACACTAGAAGTAGCATATTTTTTTTTAATTGGGATATCAAGATGCGAAAAAAACATAATATCAAAACAAACAAGGACTTAAAATATTAAAAAAATCAAAAAAATATGTGTTAGTGTTTGTGTTTGTTTGTATGTTTGTCCTTCTTTCAAACCGAAACAGAGTGACGGATTTGCGTGCAGAGATAGTTGGAGTGCTGGAGAGTGACATGGCTACTTTTTACGGCGGAAGATTATCTCATTCCCACGGGAAAACACGTTATAATACAAACTACAACAACTCATCATACCTATACATATAATTCATATTATTATATTCATAACAGTCTATCTATTCCATACTGTTAATAAGTATTTAGGGACTGATGCTGTGAGCTGCTAGTTATTATTCTTATTGTAAAATAAAAAGACAATAAAAAATAACTTCTTTATAATATCATCTTTTTAAAAATCGTTTAACCTAAAGAATAGATATTGCGATTCAGCTAGAAAATGCAGGAAGCATTTATACGACCTTTGCATTTCTACTCGTACGAGAACATGAGTTATACGAATGAAGTTAGTTGAGTTATGAATTCGATATGCTATCATATTTACGCCTTAAAATATAATAATAATATAGTATATTGGGTTCTAGTCTTAAACTATCTTGTTACCAAATTTCATCTAAATCGTTTCTGTAGGTCCAGAGATTACCCCCTACAACGTCACAGAGACCCTGGGAAGGACATATAATGGGTACTTTTTATTCCAAAAATCATCCCTTAAAGGGGTGAAAATGGGGATGCTAGTTTGTATTAGGAAGCATGCTAGAGACGAACCCAAGCGAAGCGAGGGTGAGTTGCTAGTCACATATAAATTTATAGTTGTTCTAGGACTCCTCTCATTAACTGGAATATTTAGTCAATCTAGATATATTTAAGCAAAATCAAAATCTAATAACACGTTCTGATCGATTCATTACTGCTGATATTGCGTCTTGCATGAGTAATCGATTGCTTTGACAGCTTAATTTACAGCTTATACGACCTTATATGCTTGTTTGGAATGGCTAATCGCTACATAACCAAAGTTAGTGTACTCGAATATAGTGTTCAGGTGGAATTTAACATTCCCTTATGGTTGAGGAAATGATGTTGGTAATAAATGGCAAACGGTTTGCATCGTAGTTAGAGCAATATTTTATTTGGTGTATAATTTTAAAATTTAGTATATTTTATAGGTACATTGTACAATATAGGATAATAATTGAATTTAGTTAAAAATTGAATAAATTCAGTCAAGTGCGAGTTGAATTGACACACGAAAGATTCCGTCCCATCGTACATGTACTTTTTATTAATATGACGTTTACTCTATGTATGTAGTATATTATTATAGGATATATATATATATATATATTAATATATCATTACGAAAGTTAAAAAAATGTTTCTTTTATTTTAATTTTTGTTGTTATAGCGGCAACAGAAATACAAACTCTGTGAAAAATTTCAACTCTTTTACCTATTACGGTTCATGAGATACAGCCCTCTGACAGACGGACCGACAGCGGAAGCTTAGTAATAGGGTTCCGTTGGCACCCTTCGGGTACGGAACCCTAATAAAAGGCTTATTTATTTATTCATACAAAATATAAGTAGATAAAAGAAAAACACTTATATTTATCTTTTTATGTAAGATAATGGAAACAACAATATTTCGGTCACGGCGACCAATCTCTAACTACGCATGAAATACACTTACACAGTCCTATGGGATATCAATCTTACATGACCGAAATGTACGGTCTAAGGCTTCGCATTCTGTGATAACTAAAAAATAGTAATAAGCTTATTTCTTCACTCGGTTTGACTTACGTTTAATATTTGTTAAATTAAATTTTATTATCATTTAATTATAAATATAACTAGCGGCTCACCCTCGCTTCGCTCGGGTTCACCTCTAGAAAAATACAAACAGATCTATTTCACGGGAACCGTTCATTTTTCCGGGATAAAAATAAGTAACCTGTTGTTCGACCGGCAATATAAGGTATCAGCATGCCTATATTACTCAATTAGGTGCATAAGTTGTTGTGTACTGAGCTGTATAAGTTACTATAGTTTTTTAACTATCCCACGGGAACTCTTTAATTTTCCGGAATGAAAAGTACCAAATTTCATTTAAATAGGTTCAATAGTATCGGAGATTGGCCTGTACAAACAGACAGAGAAAGAAAAAAATTGAAAAAAATCTGGATTTGTTCTATTTCTTTCCTTACGGGATGTAAGAAGAGAACTGACCCGTTTTTCAGCATTTTTTTCTACCATCTATGTACAGACATTCGACCTCTACAGTTTTATTATTCATATATGTATATTCAGATAGAATAAATGACGTATAATAAAACAGTAATATATAATAATGAAAATAGTTATAGCGAGTGTACCTTAGGAGATAGACATATACTATGTAGAACTTTTCTATATACCTTTTTAACACTTACAATTTTCTTGTACAGTGTTTGATGAGCCAACGTTAGCCATATAAATTTCTAAAGACAATTCGATAGAACCAGTTATTGTGTTTTCCCGTGGGAATGAATAATTTGGCTGTCGTAAAAGGTATTCTAAATGTTAACCCGAGCACTAAGTTTTAACACTATACAAAATTAAGTTAAAATCGGTTGATTACTTTTTGCGTGAAACGCGCACATCGATTTGACTAAGTTTTATTATAGGTTATATATATTATAAGAATAAATATTGCGAGTGTAACTTAGAAGATAGACATATACTATTCACAATTTTTCTGTAGGAGTTTTCAAGGCCTATAATTTTTTAGTATATTGTTTTGATGTATGTAAGTCTTAAGGCTTAACCAGCGGAAGGTTTCTAGGGAGGACTCGATAAAACCAGTTATTGTATTTTCCCGTGGGAAAGAAAGATTTTCTTTAAGTAAAAGGTATCTAGGTAGTGGTATCCCAGTGGTAACGCGCTCGCTTGAGAAACCGAGTGAAGCAAGTTCAAATCCCGAGTCTCGCACCTCAGATATTTTCATGTGCGAATCATTTCTAACAAAATTACCACTTGTCTTAACGGTGAAGGAAAACCTGCATGTCTGATAGAACCTAGCAAGTTTTCGAAAGACATGTGAAGTCCACCAACCCGCACTTGGCCAGCGTGGCGGACTATGGCCTGATCCACCTCGTACTGAAGGGAGGCCCGTGCCCAGCAGTGGTACGTTAAAAAGGGCTGAATACAACATACATACATACATACATACTACATACAAAAGGTACCCTAAATGTTGACTCGATTAATAAGTTATCATAAAGGCAAACAGTCAAACAGACAATTTTTTTAATAACTATTGTTTTGGGGTTTATGTTGTGTACATAATACGTTACAAATAAACAAAAACATCTATTCCACGGGAAAAGTACATTTTTCCGGGATAAAAAGTAACCTATTTGTTATTCTGATGTAAGAACTATATTATTGTAAAGTTTCATCAAAATCCAATCAATAGTTTTTATGTACTAAGCTGTATAAGTTACTATAGTTTTTTGAAGATCCCACGAAAAATCTTTAATTTTTCGGGATGAAAAGTAGCTGATTTGTTTTTGTCATGTATGAACTATATTATTGTAAAGTTTCATTAAAATTCAATGTGTAGTTTTTGTGTACTAATCTGTATAAGTTGTTATAGTTTTTTAACTATCCTACGGGAACTCTTTAATTTTTCGGGATGAAAAGTATCTAATATGTTGCCCGAGGATATAAGGTACCACCATGCAAAATTTTATTTAAATAGGTATAATAGATCCGGAGATTAGCCCGTACAAAGAGAAAAACAGACAAACAGCTCGCTCGGGTTCGTCCATACCTACGAATATGTTGTATATCTCTTTAACCATTTGTCCAAATTATATGCAGTAAAAGGGAAAAGTCTTTTGTTTTAAACATTTTAGACGATTAATTTGCTTATTTTGATAAGAATTCATAATTGTTGATAATATGACCAATAAACATGACCTACCGATTTAAATTGTTTTTTTAATATAAAAAACTACTTTTTGTGACTTAAATATAAAAGTTAGACATATGCTGTCGCTGACTTTTTTGTAGGCATTATTAAGCTCTACAACTTCTCTCTAGAACATAATCATATATCTCTCATAGTTAAGGCAGCGTTCGTAAGAAACGTTTTCATTCGACCGTTTTTTCTCTGACTTACTTTGCAAATCCGACTACCACGAAAAAGCCTTTTCATTTTTCGGGTTAATATATAGCCTATGACACTCAGAAAGAACGTGGCTTTCTAGTGGTAAAATAATTTTGAAAATCGGTTCAGTAGATCCAGAGATTACCTCCTACAACATCACAAACTCACAAACTCACAAGATCACTAACTTTACCTCTTTATAATATTAGTATAGATTTCAATTAATATGTATATAATTTAATAATATATATTATTTATTTAATTTTTAAACATCAAGTGGTTCAAAAATTATGTCATTCTCATATGATACTTTCTTAGATTTACGCGAATATTAGACATTTAATTTAGACGTGACGATGATTGCTGTAAAGCATTCGAAACGTGGGGAACCAAAAATCAAAATAAATCCGCGAAAAATCCTAAAAGATACTTTTATTTAAAATTCTCATATGATTTTTGATTAAATATTGGTGAATTTAAAAGGATTGTTTTCAATGAAGGATAACAACTTAGAAGACAATTTAACAATTTAAAGGCTCATGATCTTAAAGTCTAGATAAATAGACTGAAAGTTTTGGGACAGAATTACTATACCGGTAGCAGAGTATCGGGTCAGCGGTTCAATTTCCTGTTTGACCAAATATTAGTTTAGGTTATATATGCAGAAATCTCTCCGAGCTTATTCCATATGGTTATTCCGTGTAAATAAAAGCTTGCTACTTCAAATTTGTTTTTCCTTATAAATATTTTTATCTTTATCTATACGATAAATCTACATATAATAAAATTCTGAGCCGAATCTATATATTACTTTTTATTGGAAAATCTTACTGAAATAGTAATATTATCGATACAGAGGCCGAATCTATAGTTTTTAGAATTTTTGTTTGTCTGTCTGTCTGTCTATACTAAACGTTAAAACTTATTTAGGGACGAACCCAAGCGAAATGAGGGTGAGTCGCTAGTCTTTCTTAATTTTAATATCTTATCTTTTATAGTATTGGGAGATCTGTGATCAAAAAAAATTAAGTCGTACTTAATATTGAACAAATACTTTTATTTGCTCGATCAATCTCCAGAACAGATGTACTGACAAAAACACTTAACCATCATATAAATAGATATTGGTAAATATTTTCAATTAAATTTTTGGTACCAAGTCCATGTTCTCATATGTTTTTAAGAACATTTCTAGCTGAAGCAAATTGGATGAGTACACAGAATATAGGTAACTAGCGACTCACCATCGCGTTCATACCTAGGTACGTTTTAAATTAAAATGGATATAGTGTGTTATACATAAGATATAGCCATATGCCATCGCAGACTTTTCTGTAAATCTATATAAGATACACAATTCCACTATACATTATTTGTTGCGTAGTTTTAAAGATCTAAGCATACATAGGGACAGACAGACAGCGGGAAGCGACTTTGTTTTATACTATGTAGTGATGTCCTGAAGTAAAATAAGCTACTATCAGGCATAGGGATGCACCGCACAGTAAATCGCTAGTTATAAATAATGGTAATCATAAAGTTTAGTTTTTCATGAAGCTTAATTTAGATAAATAAATAAGCTTAAAATAAGAAAAAAATATTTTGAAATCTCAGCGAGACTTATAAGTATAGATACAAAGTAATATAGCAAACTAGCCATATTTGTAAAGCACCAAACAGCTTCAGAACGTGGACGGAACTTTAAGTAGAATAACATTATAGCTGTTTTCAACAGAACGTTCAGTTCGGAAAGTCGAGATTGTTTTATGTTCTAAAAAAATATGTTATACTCGACTATAGTTAAAGGTTTTCAAAGATTATTTGTTTACCGATTTCAAATTTAACTTTACCATTTTCATTTTTACCGATTTTTTTAACCATTATCAAAAGTACCTACTATCTAAGTAAATTTATATTATTATATATTTATACTGTATTTTTTCAGTTTATATAGTTGTACGTTTGTCCGCAATAATCTTTAATATAATTTTTTACAAGAATTTTTAATTTTTTTGTTCTGGAATTAGGAAAAAAACAAACACTTGTAGTAATTTTAAAATAATATTAAAAGAAGACCATATATTATATCTATTAATAGGAATGAAAGTATGTAAAATAAATAGTAACTGAAAATACATTAAAGTAACTTATATATCTAATTAAATTGTTATTTGCAAAGTAATCTAACAGAAAACTTTATGTATGGAGATGGAAAGGTTTTTATATCACTGTTCATCCATAAACAATATTTATATAAAAGAAAATTTAAAAATATTGTAAGATTACTTCGGTGTCATTTTAGACAAATGTATTTCTTCCAAACTATTGTATAAATTTTGTGGGTAGGTCTCATCTGTGACAACAATATGCTAACTTTTGAGACCTCTAAAACCTTAGTCTCTCCCGTGACGATGTTTTTTTTAAATCTATAAGGCTTGTGTTATGGATACCAGATAGTTGATACACTACACATATATAACTTTAAATACAGACATATTATAAATATAAATACCCATGACTGGAGTACGAACATTCGTGCTAATCTCACAAATGAATGCCCCCAGCGGGACTCGAACCGACCGCTGGCACAGCAAGTAGGGCCACTACAAACTGAGTCAAACCTGTCGTGCTATAGAGCATTCGAAAAGTTATATAAGGTAGTAGTAGTAAAAAGAGTGTTTCATTTAAAATTGTATAAATAATATTTTATTGAGTTTATACCAAGAATCTTTTTATAAAGAAAATTCTAGTAACAGTCCGGAGTTAGAAAGTTGGCAGTCTTTCACCCTCATGCCACGGAGAGCATGTAAAGCGTCCTGCATCTTAACTTTTACCGGTCGTGTTGAAGGAGTCGTTCCATAGGAGTTTGAAAGTGAAAAGCAATAGAGAGTGCACGTTGTGTCTGCGCGTACACTTGTGCACTATAACATTTCCTGCACAATTGGCTAGTCTCAGTCAATCAGTCAGTCAGATTGGCTGCCGTGGCCAATATGGGTCAGGAAGTCATCATTAACAAGAGTTACTCATTTTACTTCCGAAAAAAGAATTTAAATCAGTAAATGAATGAAATAAAAATTTTATATCTCTATTTTAAAAATCATTGGAAATGGTTTAAAATAGCTGCTACCAGGAAATTTTATTAAATCTAAGTTTAGCGACAAAGCTAGTTCTTGAAGACAATAACTAAATTAACGCCGACGACGTTCAAAATAACGAATTTTATTGGAAAGAGAAAATGTCATAACTTTTGCTGTTCTATATTTAATTTTGCACTTTGATTTTATTTATAAACTAGCATTGCCCACGGCTCCGCCCGCGTTCAGATGACCAAAAACCAAATTCTTAGGTTTTACATTTTAGTATACTCTTACATTGCAACTTTTGTATTTTTTCTCAGAAATGTGATATTTTCCCGCAGTAAAAAGTATTCTATATGTTGACACGGATAACCAACTATCAACATACCAAATTTCGTCAAAATCCCTCCAGTGGTTTTGTTGTGATGCGGTAACAGACAGACAAAGAGACAGACAGACAAAAATTCTAAAAACTATAGATTCGGCCTCTGTATCTATAATAATATTTATTTCAATAAGATTTTCCAAAAAATATTTAATGGACAGATTCCGCTTAGTTACAGTTTCATTATATGTATAGATATAGATTCAGACGCTTACATACCCTCGCTTCGCTCGGGTGAGTCCCTAGGTAGGTCGGTAGGTAGGTAGTCCCTAGGTTTTAATTTTTTGAGTAGAACCCTAATTATTTTTCTAAAAGTAAAAAAAGTAGCTTAAGTTACTCCTTATAACATCAGTCAGTGAAAATTTCGTCAAAATCAATCCAGTTGTTTCGGAGATTAGCCGAAATAAACAGACAGGTAGATTTTTTTTTCAATTGTGTTTTTCTTTTATATAAGTACCGTATATAATTTCATATGCATTTAGTAAAAACCTACTATTTTGATATTACAAAAAATAAGCTTCTATTTTATTTATTATATATTTTTAAGTTTCAATAATTAAAAGTTTTAATTTAAAACTATATTATTATACTCACCCTCGCTCCGCACAACAAAAATCCGACAGACGAAAATTCTACGAACTATAGATTCGGCTTCTGTATCGATAATAATGTCTATTTCAATTTTATTATTATGTATATATATATATATATATATATATATATATATATATATATATATATATATATATATATAGATAACATACCTTCTGCATACTTTAAAGTACTATATTTTTTGAAATAGGTTAAAAAGTCCATCTAATAATAATATATCTTTCAATCTTACTTTAGTAATGAGACGAAGTTTTGGAAAATAATATAACTTGATCTATCTCTCGCATCATTAATAATTTATTATATATACCAATATTATAAAGAGGTAAAGTTTGTAAGTTTGTATGTAGATTGTATAGGATAACCCCGTATCCTCTGAAATTACTGAACTAAATGAAAATTCTTTCATTGATAAGGAGCTATATTACCACCGAATTATCTAGATCTAAATCTTTAAAATATTTAAAAAATCTAATCATAATAACTTAATTGAAGTCTAAAAAGAGGCCATTCAGTTTTTTTTTCAGTTATTATAATTTTAGATCCTAGGCACGATAAAGTGAAGTAAAATCGCTAGCCATAGGTAAATATTCCGATAGTATATAAACCGTCCAAACGAATTGTACAACGAAAACAATATTACTACGTGTTTATTTTCCTTTTTCACCCGAAACTCGATTCGCACTTGATAATTTTCCGGTCCATTCGGCCACGGCCTTTTCCGCATAAAATTAATTACTGTGACGTGCTCAACAGGTAATGAAAATTGAGAGCGTCGAGGAATTTTCAATTAAGGCCCACGTCTAAACTTGTTTTGATGTGAACTAAAATTTATTTTTAGAAAGTTGACCGAGTTTAATGTTTTAATTGATGAAAGGAGTAATGATTTACTTGTAATTCTTATATGTCTATGGAGCAGACTATAATATTATATGTTTATTTTAACTGGATTACTAAGGCAATAAGAAGGATTTACAAACGTGATACTAATATAATAAGCAAAATGATATTTCTAGAAGATAATGTATATATAAATACTAACATACTAAATTCACATGATTTTTTTAACTTCGTATATATACCTTTTCTAATCTTAATTGAATTTGATTACAAGTATGGTTTTGGGGATCTTCTGTCGAGAATCTTTGATAAGTCCAGCGTTGGAAAGTTAGCGGTGTTCCACACCCCTGTCTCAGAGAACACGTTAAGCCATCGATTCTGCACCTGATCTATCCTTTCCCACTGGACTTTGAGAATAAAAGAAATAGAAATTGCATTTGTATTTGCACGCAAATTAGTAAATAAAATCTCTTACGTATTGTCTTCTGTTTTTGTAGTTGAAATAGGTCAAAATTACATTACTATTATATGTAGTCTGTATCTATATAATAATATCTAACAATTGTTATAAAAATCGAAACTTTCACTGGTTATTAAAACTTCTCATCATCATCATCATCATTTTTTCCTGGAATAGAAAAGGGGACACTCATTCTCTTTCAAGTTAGGGATGAATCCAGAAATTATCCTGTCTGGGTCTATGTCTAGATATAGGCTATTTTTTATCGTCGTAACATTTTTAAAATTTACACGAGATAAAATCAAGGATTGCACCAAAATAAAAGCCTGCTGCATTGTTTGAACAATTAATTTAATTCATTTCCTCTACAAAAGTAGCTTAGTTAAATAAACAGTACCTATTAAATTTATACGCCACATAGCTATGATTAAGAAAGCAAAAGGCTATTTTCCAACACCTATTCAAAGCACGTATACCAGTAATGGAACTAAGCGCCTATTGTCCAAGTCTCATGTCAGGGTAATAAATTGCGTGCGGTCGACAGCAGCCCGCTCTCCTCGACTAGATAAGATACACCCGGCTTTGTTCAAATAAAATATTGCTAAGTAAATTAATTATAGTTTAACTAGCGACTCAATCTGACTTCACTCAGGTTCGTCCCTAGGTGCATTTTTTTTTAGAGGAACCCTAATTTTTTTACTAAACTAAAAGTAGCCTAAGTTATTTCTTATAACATCAACTACCTGCCAGTGTAAGTCCCGTCAAAATCGGCCCATCCGTTTCGGAGATTAGCCGGAACAAGCAGACGGACAGACAGACAAACAAAAATTTCAAAAATTGTGTTTTTCTTATAAATAACGAATATATTTCCATATGCAATTAGTAAAAAGCTGTTATTTTGACATTACAAACATTCACTTCAATTTTATTTATCTGTATAGATGACGAATGACAGTCAGACAGAGATTTTTATGATACCTACATGTATGTTTACCTTTATAATATGTACGTATTTAAAGTTATATATATCTAGTGTATCAACTATCTGGTAACCTTTCACACAAGCCTCATAGCTTACCGTGGAATTAGATGGTGCTGTGTGTTAATGTCCCAATATATTATATTTATACCTGAATAGGTTTTAGTTCAGTTGCTTGCAAATAAGGTTACAGATTATGAGGATTCCAGTTACAGATCAGATTAAAAGAGTTATTGGGTTTTATTGCCAAATTCTCAGTAGCAGCCCGGAGTTGGGAAGTTGGCGGTGTTTCAATGACACGCATCCATTAGTATATGTAGTTTTAGAGATTTTTTGTAGTTTTAGCGTGAGCGAAGCCACGGGTTCTGCTAGTGTAGAACATTGTCCAAATCACGAAAAAAATGGAAGATTAATTATATATATTATAGCTTTATTTCTTTCTGCAATAATACGTATATAAAAAGTTTATATTTTTGAAACGGCTTACCTCTGCTAAAATTTTACCCTTCGTCACTGACATGTATGTTTGTGTATATAGAACTTTGTCGGGAGTTAAAAATAAATCCTTACTTTACTGTGAACTCATTGATTTTTTACGGTGCGTTTCATAAACAGGTCACAGAGTCTGGTGTAGGCCTGAGAAAAAAAAATTGGGTTATTACAAAATGGCTCAGTTTGTAGTGACCCTACTTGCAACCAGTGGTCGCGGGTTCGAGTCCCGCTGGGAGCATTCATTTGTGTGATAAGCACGAATGTTTGTACTCCAGTCATGGGTGTTTATATTTATAATATGTATGTATTTAAATTTATATATATGTAGTGTATCAACTATCTGGTATCCATAACACAAGCCTCGTAGCTTATCATGGAACTAGATGGTGTTGTGTGTTAATGTCCCAAAATATTTATTTATTTATTAGTGAATAAATGAATAAGTTTTGTTACTATGAAGTGTATATTATACATAATTTGTTGGTAGTTAGAGCAAACAATGTCAATCCCAACAATCTTTAAATAATACTTTCGCTTATTCCCTTTTTATTATTTTTTGACTGTATAGTATATTATACCTGACATTTGATCAGTTGTATTCAGAACTTTTTAATGGGCACGGACTTCCCTTCAATACGAGGTGGATCAGGTTGTAGTCAACCACGCTTGCCAAGTGCGATTTGGCGGATTACACACGTCTTTCGAAACTTACTAAGTTCTATCAGACATGCAGATTTCCTTACGATATTTTCCTTCACCGTAAGACAAAGGGTAATCATGTTAGAAATAATTAGCACATGAAAGTATCAAAAGTATGACACCCGGGATTTGAACTCGTTTCACACAGTTTCCTAAGTAAGTGCGTTACCACTGAGCTACCACTGCCTTTGATCACTTAGCATAATATATAGGGTTATATTATTGTTGACGACACGTTTAGCTCAGTTTGTAGCGACTCCACTTGCTGTGCCAGTTGTCACGGGTTCGAGTCCCGCTGGCATTCATTTGTGTGATGAGCACGAATATTTATACTCTAGTCATGGGTGTTTATGTTTATAAAATGTATGTATTTGATGATATATGCGTAATGTATCAAATGTCTGGTAATCACAACACAGGCCTTGTAGCTTACCATGGAAATAGATGGTGTTGTGTGTTAATGTCCCAACATATTTATATTTATTTATTATTTATTGTAGATAATGAATTATTATAAGTACGTAAGTCTATGTTAATTTTTAAAAGAGGTCAACGCGAAACATAATGATATTCTTCATGGCTTGACTGGAAACACACTCAAAAAAAGCCACAAAAATAAATTTCTGAATAAAAAAGAATATTTTACCATATCTTACTCATAAAATAACTTGTACTTGTGGCTTTTTAAATCTTTATAAGAATTCCGTTTTCAATAAAACAGACAAATGCAAATACGATAGAATGGAATACCCCGCAATAAAATGGACGTTTCATTCATAATGTTTTATTTCATATCGCATTGTTATCCTCTAAGAGGGTTCATGATAGAATTTAATTTCTTCGTTTTTACTCAACTGCTATAGTTGCGGCTGTAATAGTTTTATTAATAAACGAATTAGTAGTAGTTTAGAGTGTTTGTATGTCCTTTTTAACCGACTTCCAAAAAGGAGTAGGTTCTCAATTCGTCGGAATCTTTTTTTTATGTATGTTCACCGATTACTCGAAGACGCTTGAACCGATTTGGAAAATATTTTTTTGATTCAAAGGTCCCAGGTGGTTTCATATAAATTTTATCGAAATCGGTCGAGCGGTTTTAAAAAATACAACAATAAATATTTTTTTAAATAAATTGTTTTATCGAATATGTTATTAAAAAACTTTTTTCTTACAAATTACCTCTATATTGTTTATTATGTCCATACTAAAAATGATAAAATAAAAACTTAAAAAAAAAGATAAAAACCGACTTCCAGCACTAAAATGTAAAAGATAAGTAAAATAAAAACTTTTTAACAAAAAAATAAAAACCGACTTCAAACAAAAGCACTAAAAAGTGAAAAATAACTGATTGGTAGTTTTCATTTACTATACATACCTAATCAAATATTTTCGAATTCGGTGTGCTTTGCTTTGTATGGGCTGGCACCGATTTCGAAAATATTTGATTAGGTATGTATTTAATAGGTAGGCTTTAATTACTTAGCCAAAGCACACCGACTTCGAAAATATTTGATTAGGTATGTATAGTAAATGAAAACTACCAATCAGTTATTTTTCACTTTTTAGTGCTTTTGTTTGAAGTCGGTTTTTATTTTTTTGTTAAAAAGTTTTTATTTTTCCCTTTTTAGTGTAGACAGTAGTAGCAAAGTAAGGATTCTAACGTGTTAGGCTTGTCAAATCAAACAAAATAAGCCCAAACTCAAAGTATCTACTATTAGCCGTTGAAGAGTTCCACCTATCCACCTTCTGGCCTTGCCATCAGATCAGGTCAACAACACCGAACCACTGTACTATAAACGAAAATAGAAATACTTGCAAAGTTTCAAGTCAATATGACAATTAGAAGTAGGTTAAATTCATTATTAGTTGTTTTTCCACCCTTAGGGGTGGTATTTTTTTTTTTGAAATTTAAATGGAACCAATCTGGAAGTATACCCTTTCAAACAAAACAAAAATTATCCAAATCGGTTAATAAATGACGGAGTTCTGAGGTAACAAACATAAAAAAAAAACATACAGTCGAATTGAGAACCTCCTCCTTTTTGAAGTCGGTTGATGAGTTTAAGGGAACGGAACAAAACGAAAAGGGTTTAGTTTAAGAGACACACACCAGTAAAGCATGATTTGCACTATTGTCACATTACAACAACACCTTAATCATCACTCCGTCCATTGTTGAAAACCGTATGAAAATCGGTTTGGTAGTTTTTGAGCTTATCACGTTATCACAGACAGACAAACGAGGCAGGAAGACTTTGTTTTATAATATGTAATGAAACTTACTATGAAAATGACCTGAGCAAAAGACAAGTCTACTTACAGATCTACCTATAACGTTGAATAATATAAGGTTGTATTGCATTACATGTTCAAAGAGCTTTGATTATAAGATAAACAGGCTGATATATTGGTTCTACTGATCAGTGTTGCTATTATTATATTTATAAACACAAAGAAAATAAAATAAAATATAAATTCATATTATAGTTCTATATGTAATTGCAAAAAGTTAAAAAATGAAGAATAATAATTTTAATTTAGTTTGTTATTATTTAAAATCAAAATATTAAGCAACACTAAAGTCTGTGAGGAAAAAGAACCGTCGTGGCATAAAATGGAACTAATATTATGATTTTTATATGGCTACCCAATCTAGCCATCTGTCAAATGTCAAACTTTATTTTGTGTTTATTGTGTTGTTTTATTGTGATTTTTATTTTAAATCATGTCGAAAAGAGGTAAAACTTTACACAATTCGACAAGGGAAATAATATTTAATATTATACAATTCTGCTAACGAGAAAACAGCAGCAAAACACACCATTATTTACCTAAATAAAGTCACGGAACGTGTGGTAGGTATGCCCGGTATGTAACAGTTTTATAAATTTCCTAAGTAACCTGCGGTCCCTGACATCTCAAAATATGTATAAATTAAAAGGAATTCATTTAGAAATATGATAATATTTGTTTATTTTGTTACAACCAATATTTCTGATAGCAGGTATAAAGAGTGTTGATACTTTTAATTTATAATACGCTTATCTAAACGAGTTAGAAAAGTTAGTCTTAACTTAAAATATTTTTTCTACTTTTCCAGGATTGAGTAATAATACAGTAACTAAAATAAAAAAAGAAAGTTCCATAAATAACGAAGAAAACGTAAAAGAAGACGTGCATGTGTTTGTGAATGGTCATAAATCACTATTTTTAAGCGAAAGTATTAAAACTACCGTAGTGCAGAATACGTGCTTTATTTCCTATCCTCGAACTCATTGAACGTAACACTACTTAGAAAATTGATTTAAAATGCACATCACATCCATTCAGAAATATCTTTAACAGTTATCATTAAAATCATTCCTTAAAACAATTATTAAGACGGAATCTGAAAACTTTATATTCTAACATAGTTTCAAAATATCAAGATGTTGCAGTCGCACTATAGTGTAGTCAACATAACAAATACGCTAATTAAACAAATCTACACCCTCAAATCTTATGACGCTTTTCTTTCCGCACAGGCTATTTCTCTCTCTCTCTATTACTCTTATTTTGATCCACACAGTAAGAACTTACTACATCTGTCTGTTATGTTTAATTTCAATGTATTAATTACGGGATCCCACGACGATGGTAGTACCTAGTACATAGTTTGGACTTTTTTTTTTTAATTTCAATGGCATCGCAAATTATCCTAGGGCAATATCGGTTTTCTTTCGCGAGGATTTGTGGTCTATTAAAGCGAATGTAGTGGCTTGGGCGATCCTGGCTATGCTTACAGACAATAGACGTTGCATTGCGGTGGTGTTTCACATCAGTTATGTGTTCTAATGGATCTCTTTGTTTATCCAATGTGGGAGATCCCACAATCACAATCAAGCTTGTATACTCCTGCATCTTGTTGAACAATATGATAAGAATAAAATTTAAATTGACCCAATATCACTAGAAATTTAGTTTAGTTATGGCGAGAAAAGAGCGTGAAAATATAATTAGGTTAATATGTACAGGCTGATCTGACAGGTGTTAATTTAGTTTTGCTTACAGTCTTTAAGCTTACTCCAAAATTCGGCCTGAAAACAATTTCCGGATTATGAAAAACATTTTAGAAACCAAAATAAGGCAAATCTGTCCACCTGTTCTCAAGTGACGCTTATCAACACATATTATCTTCTATGTATGTAATAAAATTTTGAGTAGAATCATCATAAAATTTTGAGTACATTTAATATTTTTTTGAAAATCTTATTGAATTAGTCATTATTATCCACACAGCGTCCGAATGTATAGGTTTTAAAATTTTTGTCTGTCTGGAAACGATCACTAGAAAACCACTGGACGGATTTGTATGAAATTTGGTATGGTGATAGCTGGTTATTCGGGTCAAAATTACGGATACTTTTAACTGCAGGAGAATATTTCAACTCAGAGAAATCTATACTAACCAATAAAACGTAGGGACGATCCCGAACGGGCGAGAATGAGTCGCTAGTTTATGTACATATAGAAATAGATTAACTTGTCCTCACTTCTATAATTTAATGAGATACTGAAATTTAATAAGTATAAAAATTATGTATGAATTTAAAGACTTTTAAACTGATACAAAATGAAAACATTATCATAATGAGTATAGGCAAATGTGATAAGCTAACATTCTATATACGTTTATTACAAAGCTATGATACGTATCTGCTATGATACTGAAACCTAACTGAGATTGGCGCAACGCCAACACTTCGAGAGAATTAGGGCTCCAATTAGTAAAACTGCAAATAAAGTCGCTGAATTTAAATATTTCACTTAGTGTGGTTTTATAATGAAAGAAACCACTTTTGAGTTAATTATGTTTATATTATAATTTAATAACTGATTAAATATAATTTATTATAAGCTTTTGACCAAATTTTATGACCGTAGCAGTATTAATTCGGGTATATTATACTAGCGGCTCACCCTCGCGTCGCTTGGGTTCGCCTCTAGGAAAAAAAAACAAATCTATTCGTCGGTAACCGTATATTTTTCCGGAATAAAAAGTAACCTATGTGTTATTCCAGACTATAATCTATCTCTGTGCCAAATTTCATCCAGATCCGTTCAGCTGTTCTGGCGTGAAAGAGTAACAAACATCCATACATACTCAAAACTTTCACATTTATAATATTTATATAGATTATTGTATTATATATTATTATATAATCATTTGTTACCCCACAAACACCCCATATATTGAGGTAGGGGGTCTCATTCCAGCCGAGCGTGAAGCCAAGAAACATGCTGGGATCCCATGGTTGTTGTGGTCTGCCTCGACATGCCTACTGTCGGGGCGTCGTGGTTGAGTACGTAAGCGATCCTGAAACGCCCCATTAAAACGAGGGAGGTTCCGTTGGGTTTTAGTGGATAGTACTGGCTTTCCTGGCTAGTGAGTCCCATATAACCACAGTAAATGCATTTCCTAACGTTAAAAAAGGTATATTATTTATGATATCTGTGTGTTTAAGGTACAGGATTAACAAAAATATACATGCTTTCGCATTTATAACAGCCGTGTGATTTAATTTTACAACGTATCAGATAATATTTAAAAGTCAAACAATAAAATAGTATATAATTTTTGTACTAATACCATACAATGAATTAAGGTTTCAAGTTAATTTATATTACTTATCAAAAAGATGTCGAAAACATGACATAATAATAATATATAGATATACATATTAGTCCGGTCAAGTTAACCCGAAAAATAGGGGTGCCCTTGCATAAATTCCCAAGAAGCTGAAAATTTACGTGAACGTTAGGGATGCCATTATAATGAAATTGTGAAAAGTCCCTATCGATTCCATGTGTGCAAAAAATTTCAGCTTCTTGGGAATTTATGCAAGGATGAATGTTTATTTTGACCGGATTAATATGTAGATATAGATAACAAAAAACATACAAAATATAGAGACTACAAAAAAAAAATCTAAAAATATATATATATAATAAAACTATATATTATATATATATATATATATATATATATATATATATATATATATATATATATATATAATATCTAATATTTGTATTTTAGAAATACGTATATAAAAAAAAATGGTTTGTCAAAACACATGTGCAAACAAATGTATTTGTGTGGACACATGAAGTATTTTCGCCTTCCTTCTTTTTACATGAGATGGCCAAAAAAAAACTAGTTATATGAGAGATAAAAAATATAGGAATCTAGCTTATCCCGCGGCGCCGCTCGTGTAGTCTATTCATGTATAACCGTTTCGATCCTAAAACTCATTGCACGATGTTAGAGATTCTATAACAATTGGGATATCCAATACAAAAATAATTAAAATCCAACAGGTAGTACCTACCATGCATTGCTACGTTCAAACAAACTTTTCAGCATTATATGTATGTATCTTGACGACATGTTTGACTGAGTTTTTTAGTGACCCTACTTGCTGTGCCAGCGGTCGCGGGTTCGAGCCTCGCTGGGGGCATTAATTTGAGTGATGAGCACGAATGTTTGTACTTCAGTCATGAGTATTTATATTTATAATATGTATGTATTTAAAAGTTATTTATGTGTAACTTACTATTGAACTAGATGACGGTTGTGTTAATGTCCCAACATATTTATTATTTATTATTAGTATCAAAGCAACAACAAAATATATGTATATACTATTTATATCAGAAAATAAAACAAGATAATTTGAGCATCGGCTTGAAAAAATATATCACCTTCTATAATAATTAACGTGACCATTCGTTGTATTTCTTTGAATTAAGACTAATGTCTTCCCATGAGAGATTCACCTTCGCAGGAAAATTTCGTTTTCATTGCAAATTGCTTTATATATGTGAAACGTTTATCTTATCCTTACTATTTTTATCTATACTTATAATAAAATTGTAACTAAGTCGAATCTGTACATTAAATATTTTTTGAAAAATCAAATTGAAATAGATATTATTATCGATACCGAGTCTGAATCTATAGTTTTTAGAATTTTTGTCTGTCTGTCTGTCCGTCCGTCCGTCCGTCTGTCTGTCTGTCTGTGTGTCTGTTACCGCATCACGAGAAAATCACTGGACAGATTTTGATGAAATTTGGTATGGTGATAGCTGATTCTCCGGGTCAACATATAGGATACTTTTATATATCTATCTCAGAAAATATCTCATTTCTGAGAAAAAATACAAAAATTTGGTTTTTAGTCATCTGAACGCGGGCGGAGCCGCGGGCAATGCTAGTTTGATTTATAAACTAATAATCGTCCAGTGGATGAAATTCGACCAATATCTTTATTGAAAATTTGAAAAAAATCCGAGTGAAGCAAGTTCAAATCCCAGGTCTCGCACCTCTGATATTTTCATATGATTACCAATTGCCTCAAGCTGAAGGAAAACATCGTGAAACCTGCATATCTGAGAGAACCTAACAAGTTTTCAAAAGACATGTGAAGTCCGCTAACCCGCACTTGGCCAGCGTGATGGACTTTGGCCTAACTCCCCTCGTATTAAAGGGAGGCCCGTGGGAATGATACATTACCTAACACAACATTCATTCTACTTCTTTAAGGGTACTCATATCTAAATCTTTCCTTTGTCCATCGCGAACACTCGTGATTAGTTACTAAAAAATTAAAAAAAAAAAAACAGTTGATACACTGGGAAGAAATAGGTACTAAACTGTTTTAATTTTCAACCGACTTCAAAAAGGAAGAGGTTCTCAATTCGACTGTATGTTTTTTTTTTTATGTTTGTTACCTCAGAACTCCGTCATTTATTAACCGATTTGGACAATTTTTGTTTTGTTTGAAAGGGTATACTTCCAGATTGGTCCCATTTAAATTTCAAAAAAAATACCACTCCTAAGGGTGGAAAAACAACTAATGATGAATTTAACCTACTTCTAATTGTCATATTGACTTGAAACTTTGCAAGTATTTCTATTTCCGTTGATAGTACAGTGGTTCAGTGTTGTTGACCTGATCTGATGGCAAGGCCAGAAGGTGGATAGGTGGAACTCTTCAACGGCTAATAGTAGATACTTTGAGTTTTGGCTTATTTTGTTTGATTTGACAAGCCTAACACGTTAGAATCCGTACTATGCTACTACTGTCTACACTAAAAAGGGAAAAATAAAAACTTTTTAACAAAAAAATAAAAACCGACTTCAAACAAAAGCACTAAAAAGTAAAAAATAACTGATTGGTAGTTTTCATTTACTATACATACCTAATCAAATATTTTCAAGTCGGTGTGCTTTGGCTAAGTAATTAAAGCCTACCTATTAAATACATACCTAATCAAATATTTTCGAAATCGGTGCCAGCCCATACAAAGCAAAGCACACCGACTTCGAAAATATTTGATTAGGTATGTATAGTAAATGAAAACTACTAATCAGTTATTTTTTACTTTTTAGTGCTTTTGTTTGAAGTCGGTTTTTATTTTTTGTTAAAAAGTTTTTGCCTATTTATATATAAATATTTTGATTTTGTTCCGTTTTAGCGCATGTGATAGTGTTATCGTAAGTTTAATTTGTAGGATACTTTTTAGTTGGCTATATAGGAGTTTCTTGTAAGATAATATAAATATTATGTTAATACGGTCACCGAAATATTACAGATGTGTATATATAAAAAATTGCAGTGCCAGCCACGCGTTGCCGTGACAAACAAATGAAAATCGTTAATTTTGCAATAAAAAAAAATGAAATAATCGGGATGAAAACTATCCTATCTTTTAAGTTGGAACAAATCACACATTTTGAATAAAATACGCTATATAATATATAATAGATGGGATAAGTATTTTCGGAGTTCATCCCGGACCAACATCGTGACATGAGAATTTTATATATTAAGGTTATATTGAAATTACATATTAATAATTTAATTAACTGTATTCACCGAATTAAAAAAAATGAAATAGTGGTATATTTAAAATATACGAATACAACTTATATGTATGTTATAACATACTATACCCATAAAACTAAAAACCTCCTTTTTTAAATCGGTTAAAACCATTTATCATCTTCATAGTCTATGATTAAAGTAAAGAGATAAGCCAGATAATAGAGTTTTGTGGTCCTCTGCAACCTGACGCTAGTGTTCCTTCATACATATTCAACATGTCTTGTATTGCTCGAGTTTGATGTTCATATGTATGTAAAGTAAGTTAAGCTTTGCGTTCCTATATCATAGATACTGTATATGGGCTAAAATTGCCAATGTATAATATTAATTTCATTGATTCGAAAGGATTTTTGAACGATATTTGTTAAAATATATAGTCACAAAACTTTTTAACAAAAAAATAAAAACCGACTTCAAACAAAAGCACTAAAAAGTAAAAAATAACTGATTGGTAGTTTTCATTTACTATACATGCCTAATCAAATATTTTCGAAGTCGGTGTGCTTTGCTTTGTATGGGCTGGCACCGATTTCGAAAATATTTGATTAGGTATGTATTTAATAGGTAGGCTTTAATTACTTATCCAAAGCACACTGACTTCGAAAATATTTGATTAGGTATGTATAGTAAATGAAAACTACCAATCAGTTATTTTTTACTTTTTAGTGCTTTTGTTTGAAGTCGGTTTTTATTTTTTTGTTAAAAAAATTTTTATTTTTCCCTTTTTAGTGTAGACAGTAGTAGCAAAGTAAGGATTCTAACGTGTTAGGCTTGTCAAATCAAACAAAATAAGCCCAAACTCAAAGTATCTACTATTAGCCGTTGAAGAGTTCCACCTATCTACCTTCTGGCCTTGCCATCAGATCAGGTCAACAACACTGAATCACTGTACTATCAACGGAAATAGAAATACTTGCAAAGTTTCAAGTCAATATGACAATTAGAAGTAGGTTAAATTCATCATTAGTTGTTTTTCCACCCTTAGGAGTGGTATTTTTTTTGAAATTTAAATGGGACCAATCTGGAAGTATACCCTTTCAAACAAAACAAAAATTGTCCAAATCGGTTAATAAATGACGGAGTTCTGAGGTAACAAACATAAAAAAAACATACAGTCGAATTGAGAACCTCCTCCTTTTTGAAGTCGGTTGAAAATTATTTAGATGCAAAGTTTAAACAGTAATGTGGAAATTCTCCAAAAAATCTAAAAAAAAACTAAAATAATTTTTTTGAAAAATCTTACGATTGATGCAAAACTTGTTATGGAACAATGATTAAATAAAATGTTTTATAGGCCCCAGACTAAGTAAACCTAAGTAAAAAGTCGTCAGTTCGTCATCGTAGCGAAACCTCCGTTCCATCGTGGGTAAAAATGTAGCTGAGGCATAATTTTCAAGATTTGCTTTAATAATCTATACTAATATTATAAAGAGGTACAGTTTGTGAGTTTGTGAATTTGTGAGATTGTGAGTTTGTGACGTTGCACGGGGTAATCTTTGGATTTACTGAACCGATTTAGATGAAATTTCGTAAGAAGATAGTTTGAAACCCTGGGAGGGACATAGGATACTTTTTATCCCGGAAATCATCCTTTAAAGATGTGAAAATGGGGGTGAAAGTTTGTATGGGGAATCAATGCAGGGACGAACCCGAGCGAAGCGAGGGTGAGTCGGTAGTCTTTAATAAATAAAATCTGAGTAACATTTGGTCAGTTTTTAAAATTATTTGATATTAGTTAATTTTGTACATGACTGTACATAATATTATAGTAAAAAAAGTGGTTAAAACGCAATCGGTACAGTCAATCAAAATCTATACATACAATAAAGTTCTTACTGAGTCGAATCTATACATTACATTTTTTTTAAATCTTATTGAAAGAGTGATTATTATCGATATAGAGGCCTAATCTATAGTCTTTAGATTTTTCGTCTGTCTGTCTGTCTGTCTGTCTGGGAACGCCACCACAACTAACCACTGGACAGATTTTGATGAAATTTGGTATGATGATAGCTGGTTATCCGGGTCAACATTTAGGATACTTTTTACTGAAGGAAAACATCTGAGAAGTACATATGAACCCGAGCGGAGCCAAGGTGTGTCTAGTTACCTATAGAAATAAATAAAATTGAAGTGTCTGTTTGTAATGTCAAAATAACAGCTTTTTACTTAATGAAAGTATATACTGTACTTATAAAAAAATAAATTTTTCAAATTTTTGTCAGTCTATCTGTCTCTTTGTTTGTTCCGGTTAATCTCTAAAATAGATGGACTGATTTCATTGGCAGATAGTTGATATTATTATAAGGAATAACTTAGGCTACTTTATTTCAGAAAAAGAATTAAGGTTCTGCGCAAAAAAATTAAAACCTATACAATTGTGAACAAAATCATACCGGAGCAAAGCAAGGGTAAGTTGCTAGTTTTAAATAAGACTGTTTTTGTGATGTATGACGGTATTAACAATGTTTGACAACAAAAAAGTTAGCTATTACAGATGTTGTCTCCCCACAAAAACTATAAAACGATCTGAAAGAAAGGAGAAGTGGCACAGAAACACCTAGCAATTTAAAAATAATAATAAATAATTTTAGTTTTAGTTTTCAATTGGAAATTATTGAATTTGAATTTTTACTATTATGGTCTACTAAGACTAAAAACACTAATAGAGATCTATTAGTTCCCACGGGAACCGTTCATTTTTCCGGGATAAAAAGTAGCCTATTTGCTATTCTGATGTACGAACGATATTATTGTAAGTTTAAGTTTTCATTAAAACCCAATCAGTAGTTTTTGTGTACTAAGCTGTATATGTTACTATAGTTTTTTTAACTATACCACGGGAATTATTTAATTTTCCGGGGTAAAAAGTATCTAAGATGTTGCCCGGGGATATAAGGTATCACCATGCAAAATTTCATTTAAATCGGTCCTATAGATTCGGAGATTAGCCCATACAAACGGACAAACAGACAGAGAAATAAAAAAAAATTGAAAAAAAATCTGGATTTGTTCTATTTCTCTTCTTACATCCCCCTAACTCGGTTTTTAGCATTTTTTTTCTATGTACAGACATTCGAGCTCTACAGTTTTATTATAGTATAGATATAGTTTTAAATATACCTATTCATAATCTAACACGATTTTAAGTGTCTTTTGCCATAAAAGGTCAAGGGGAATTCTAATTTTTACTAATGAGGAAACCCAACTCTATAAAACCACCAAATTAGAACTTTCCTTTCTCTTGCCAGTCAAAACCTCAGAAAGAAATTAAAAAATGTTTCTATACTTAAGAGGCTTTCTTGAGATAACAACTGTTACTGTCAGTTCAAGATCGATTCATTTCATTTACAATTTCACACGTGTTCTAAATAAAAGGGTGTCTTTGCTAATATATTGTCTCATTTATATTACTTCTGTCGAGTGAACGTTTTTCCAAGATAATTGTGTGAGAGATATTGCGCAATTGTTGCCTAAATGCTACTTTTTAGGGTGTAAAAAATATTTTTGGTATGTATGTACAATATACATGTTTACATGGGATTTACTTTTCTTTGAGGCATGTAAGAATTTCTTAATAAAATATACTAAATAAAATATCTCTGGTCTCTCACCTCTGATATTTTGATGTGCTAATTATTTCCAACATGATTACCATTTGTTTTACGATGAACAAAAACATCATGAGGAAACCAGCATGTCTGAGAGAACCTAGCAAATTTTCGAAAGTCATGTGAAGTTTGTAAGCCCGCATTTCGCCAATGAGATGGACTATTGGATGATCCCTCTCGTACCCAGCAGTGGGACGTTAAGAAAAGCTGAATACAACTAGGCCGAACTCAGAATATGAACCACAGTTATTAAAGCCAAGTAAAATTTGTAATCTGTTGAATAAAAAAAAATAGTATCATATTTTATTATTATTCAAATGCTAAATTCAATATTACTTAAATATTTTGTAAGTAAGCTGTTAAATATGAAATTATTCAGAAGCAAATGACTGTTAAACATTCTGGAAACTTCAAGTTGTTAAATGTTTCAGATTAATCCTTGAGTTCGAGAGGAACTTTCAGATGCTCCACAAAGCTGTGTCGAAACGCTATAAATCACAATTTCTTAAGATTTTAAAACTAAAATGTTTAAAGCTTTGGATAATGATTTATGACTATTATGAAGTTTAGTGTATGCATTTTACTTATAATGTATGTATTGTGTATGTTGATACATTTCTTAATGAAATTTATAAGATTCCTGACATAAATCTGATCAAACCGCCTTTCTGTTCTAGAATCGGAGAAAAGATGACACCACATAAAACTTTTTGGATGAACACCCAAATAGCCCATATCTACGACTGATCTGAAATTTGGTACAGATATGTATTTTGACGAGCTGATTACGAATATGATAGGCAGGCAATATGGCCGCATATTTCATTTCCAAGGTCAAACCTTTGTAAATAAAACGTGCAAAAATATAAAATATTTTCAATGTTTTTTTAAGTTTATCGTTTTAAATATTAATTTTAATGGAAAATATTTAATATAAAAGTTGTAGGCCATAATAAAATTGACATTTTTGTCTTATTACTTTTTCGTGTAGAGTCAATATTTTATCAGAAAAATGCGATAAGATGTTAAAATCAAAATGAACTGCGCTTAGTGATATAGACAGCTTCTAAAGCATTTTCTTCTGTAGATTATAATCATTTATGGCACTCGCCAGTCCACTCTGCTAACAAAAAAGTACCAGGAACAACACGCTTAGTACACCGCTCAACGAGATGGGCCGCCAACCAGCGCAAACCAGTGCGTTGTTTGGGTTGACACACGTTGGGGGAATTGAGCCAGACACTTATCACAAAACCAAAAAAATAAAACTTACCTAACCTATTCTAAGAAACTAACTTATAAATAATATCGGTCACATATATAAACATATACTAACCTACAAACCTACAACCGGTGGCCAATTAAAAATATATATTTTTTACTTTACAATAACGTGTTCGTAAAATTCAACTTGATAAAATTTAAAAAGATTTTAAATTATTAAGTCAACTCTAAAATTTCGTGCTCAGTAATTAGATGTTCGAGCAACAACACTAATTAGACAGGACTTGGCAGAAAATAAGGACATGCAGTTCAAAGGATCGCTACTTTAACTTTTACATAAAATATTTAAATCAAGCTTATGAGAAACTTATTTTTATAACAATCATTATTATTCTTAATTTTTAACCAACTTCGAAAAATGATGCTCTAATTAGTTTTTTTTGTGTATGTAACGAGATATATTTAGCTAATTTTGTAATATTTATTAATTAAAACTAGCGCCTAGTTGTGGAAATAAGAACATAGTCACAATTGAAAATTTGAGGAAATAGATGTGTATGTATATGAGTAAAATTTATCTATCTACATATACATATTATAAAAAATCGGTCAAGCGCGAGTCGAATTCGCACACGAACGGATCCGTACATGTACTTTTTATTAATATGACTTTTATTATATGTATGTAGTATATTAACTTCGATGATCGATTACGAATGTAAAAAAATGTTTCTTTTATTTTTATTATATTATTGTTATAGCGGCTATATAAATACATACTCTGCCAAAATTTCAACTGTCTATCTATTATGATTCATGAGATACAGCTCTCTGACAGACGGACGGATGGACGGCGGAGGCTTAGTAATAGGATTTCGTTCCTTAAAAAACTTTTTATTGATAATTCACTACTCAACACTTAAAAAATATCTGACCCAATTCATATTATTTCATAATAAGCTTGACCAATATAAAAATACTGTATGCATTTTATTTCGATATCACATCTGGTTATAGGGATAATTTTTTTTTTATTTTTTTACCTACCTACAAAAGTTAAAATGCGGGTAGTCCGGAAACTTATTACTTTTGCAAATGGAACATAGTGCATTTGTTAGTATATTAACTGACTTCTAAAATGTCGCGAGTGTGTGTTAATAGTCCTGATTTATTTTGCTATATTTGTGGCGAGTTTACGCCGAAATCGAAAAAAAAACCACTTTCTGACTTAATTAAATAGTGCTATCAAGCTTATTTTAACCGTGTCGTAAGGAATCAAGACAAGTCATGGGTTCCTAAAGTGTGCTGCTTAAGATGTTATACATATCTCAATGGTTGGTGTAAGGGAACAACTAAAAAAATGCCATTTGGTACGCCAATGGTGTGGATGGAGCCAACGAATCATGCCGTCGTTTGTTATTTTTGTTTAACGCAATTAAAGGGGTTTTCTGAAAAATCAAAACGAAGTATTAAGTATGCCAACGTGCCATCGGTAATAAAACCTCAGCCACATTCTGACGAGTTACCTGTTCCTGAGTGCCCAGTGAATTTAATTCAGACAGTTTAAGTCGACTCGAGTTCGACGGATAGTGAAAATAGCGAGGACCCCCAATATGTCCCAAAATGTGCATCTGAGCCACTTTTATTGAATCAAACTAGGCTTAATGACTTAATAAGAGAATTAAATTTACCCATTGATAAGGCAGAATTATTGACATCCAGATTACAGCAATGGAATCTATGTGAATCAGATGTGAAGGTATCTTTTTATCGTAAACGACATAGCTCACTGGTTCCGTACTATTCTAAAGAAGATGGCTTAGTTTTTTGCAATGATGTAAATGGATTAATGGCACAGCTTGGGCAAAATCATGTAGCTGCTGAATGGCGTTTATTTATTGATTCCTCAAAAAGTAGCTTGAAAGCAGTATTGTTGCATAATGGAAATGAGTTACCGTCCTTGCCCCTCGCTTATAGTGCTAATTTGAAAGAAACTTATGACGTTATGAAACTTTTATTAGAAAAAATTAAATACAGAGATCATAAATGGCCAGTTTGTGCAGATCTTAAAGTGGTTGCTTTGTTAACAGGCTTGCAGTTAGGCTATACAAAATATTGTTGTTTTCTTTGCGAGTGGGATAGCCGAGCTCAAGCTCAACATTTTATTAAAAAAGATTGGCCATTACGTCACTCTCTAGTAGTGGGCCAGAAAAACGTAAAATTTGAACCATTGGTTGAGAAAGATAAAATTATTTTGCCGGCATTGCACATCAAACTGGGGCTCATAAAAAATTTTGTGAAAAAAAATAAGCAAAGAAGGTGCGGCTTTCCAGTTTCTCAAGCAAAAGTTTCCCAAGCTTAGTGACGCGAAAATTAAAGAGGGTGTTTTCGTAGGTCCAGACATAAAAAAGCTGATTCAAGATCCATCTTTTATATCTGCTCTCAATAATATTGAAAAACAAGCATGGAACGCTTTTGTCGATGTCACTAACAATTTCCTTGGTAACAAGAAATCTGAAGATTTTCGCGAAAAAATAAAAGTTTTATTGGACTGCTACTATAAAATGGGATGCAATATGTCACTTAAGTTGCATTTTCTTCACTCGCATTTGGACTTTTTCCCTGAAAATATGGGATCAGTCAGTGACGAACATGGCGAACGCTTTCACCAAGATGTTGTTGCATTTGAAAAGCGATTTCAAGGCAGATGGGAGCCTGCTATGCTCGCGGATTACTGTTGGAGCCTTATTAGAGAGACCCCTGCTACTGAGTACAAGAGAAAAGCCAGCCACTCCAAAAAAACTACGCCATTTCAATTAAAATTACAATAAAATTATGGAAAATTCGTGATTTCGGACATGGATGTTTATCTGGACATTGAGATGTGATGGTGTGTGTATATTTGCATATTTTTATTACTTTAGTGGCAAGAAATAGTAATCACATAATGCGACCTCAGATAAAATCAAAAGTTGAAAATTTGTTGAGTATAACATTAAAGCTCGTTAGCAGATACTTAAAAGCTCTAAAAACGTAGCTAAAAAATTTATAGAAAACCGGTTGATAAACAGAAAAGAAGAAGGAACAGTTTGTCTGTATATTTATATATAGATGATATTCTCAATTAAAAGCACATTTAGGTATAAGTGGCGCACATAAAAGTGACCCTCATGAACGTAAACAATCATACTCACATAAGTCGATTAATAGTTAATTTTTAGCCTTTTACTTTTTTGTATACATATGTTATGAGTTATTAAGCTAATTGGTGAGCGAGCGTTTTTCCACTGCTTTAATTCATTATTTTCTAGGCAGTGGTAGCTCAGTGGTAACGCGCTCGCTCGGGAAACCTAGTGAAGCAGGTTCAAATCCCGGAACTCGCACCTCTGATATTTTATATGCGAATCATTCCCAATATTTCCAACAGGAAAACATCGTGAAGTAACCTGCATGTCTGAGAGAACCTAGCAAGTTTTCAAAAGTCGTTTGAAGTCCGCCAACCCGTACTTGGCCAGCGTGGTGGACAGTGGCCTGGTCCCCCTCCTACTCAATGGAAACCTGTGCTCAGCAGTAGGCCGTTATAAAAGGCTGAATACTAATTATTTTTAAAGTTAAATTTAATAATCCTTAATGAGAAATTCTCAATACGAAGCACTCTTAATTTTGAATAGCGCGGAAAAAAAGATTCAAGCGTATAAGCAATATTCACATAAGTTATTTAAATATTAAACCTAAAGCTTCATATATCCAACAAAAATCTCATCCTATACCGTTGAATAAATGCTTTCATAACCTCGCACTCACCATTTCTCAATGAACACGAGATTATTGCATTACGATCGTATTTCATTTCTATATAATGTAAACCACTTCTATATAATAAACTCTACGCCCTACATATTCATGCCTTAATTCGTTTTTAACTAGCTTCAAATAAAGGCAGTACTCGATTTGGCGTTTTTTTTTTGTATATGTTAAAGATTATCTTCATAATTTTGAATAGATTTCCAATGAATAATTTACGTAACAGATTTTCTTAGATTTACGCAAGTATTTCACATTTTATATCGGATCTTATTTTTCACGTGGTTTTCAATTTTTTCGGATTTTTCGCATATTTATTTTGATTTTTGGTTCCCGATGATTCAAATTTTTCACATTTTACAACAATCATGGTCATGGGTAATTTTATTTTAATAGTTTACGTTTTATGACACAGCTTATTAATATATGATATACATACATAGTGATTACTCAGTTTAAGTAATTTTGAAGTCTTTTTACTAAGTTCTAGTAAGTTTACTACTTAATTTATTTATTACTAATATTTGTAGAAAAAATCTTTAGACTATGTTATATGAATACATTATGAGGCTTACGCTAAAGTTGATAAAATAATTACTCATGTAACGCTAATATAAAGGAAATAATAGTTTAGACATTTTTTAGTATGTATTTAAAAATATAAAATTGAATAGAGGGAGAAAAAAACGATCTTTCTACATAAAGCGATTATTTCCACATTAAGCCTAATGGTGTGTTTTCGTGATGAGATGTTTGAAGCTTTGGTAATATGCAACATGTGAACCGCATACGGCCCTCATCGATAGTTATAATAAAAATATAAGAAGCAAACAGACAATATTTATAATAATCTAATTAAAGATAAATACTAAAATCTGCCCAGCTCTTTCAATGTGAACAAGTAACAAACACATACACATACACAAATACACACGAACACACGCAAGCACAAACACACACAGACGCACATACATGTACGCACACAAACAACCACATGCATGCACGCACACCCAAATATACACAAACACACACAAACACACACGCACACACATATTATATGTATGCAAGCCATAGAACCTATTTGGATAAATCTGAGCATCTGTATGTATATTATGCGTCCGGTACTTTTTTACTTATCAAACACATAGGGAAAACAAAAGCATTTGTCCACGTGTAAAGTATAAGTGGAAGAAACCACAGGCGTTCACTAAACATAATTTTAATATTTAAAATATAATTTCATTTTCATTGGACTTAAATTGAATTTAGTGCCAATAGACTTAGCAATAGATATAATGCCTGAAAAGCTTTTAAGGTATAATCTTCCTTTCATTGCCTACCCTTTCATCTAAACAAACCTAACCATGTGTAACGATACAAAATACCTTGTACCTTAAAATACTGGGAAATTATTGGACAAGTGACACGGCTGTAGAATCAGAGATCCCAGGTTTGAGTACAGATAGAGCCAAAAATATTATTGGTTTTGAGAATAATTATTATGTATATATGAAGAAATATTCATTAACAGTCCACAATAGTTGATGGTGTAATACCATCCAACGCCCGTGACTTTGAGAGCTCGTAAAGCTGTCGGTCCTTTGTACTTCAATCAGAGAATCCAACGGGTTGATATAAATAATGTAAAATCTTCTGGATCTCCTTTAATAATAGGTATTTCACAAGGATCTATTCTTGGTCCTAGATAGATTTACCTTTTCAAAAATTTAAAGATTAAAATTCAAAATATTTTATTGAGCAAAGTATATTACTCTGTTCAAGAGTTTTTTGTTGATGGAAATGTGTGGAATTGAGAAATAATGACTCGTATGCAGGTTATCTATATTGTTATGTTAAAAATATAAACAAATGTAACTTCGATATTTAAAAGATCACCTGTTGAGTTTCTCGCTGACTATTCTCAGCAGACCTGCTTTCCGAGGTGGTGGTGGCTTCCTCACGACTGATTACACTGAAGCTTAAATTAAATCGACGATTCAAGAGGGCTTGTATTAAGTCTAATTGAATAAAATTTATTTCATTTCATAAATAGTAAGCTCACTAGCTCTTAACTAATCTTTTAATTTATAGCATATAGCAACAAAAGCTTTCAAAACTCTCGCTAACATTTCTTTCTAATCCCTTGAGATTACTGAGACCAATCTGCACAAATGATCCGGAAATAAAAACACGTTTGAATTTTGCATATTTTATTGCATTTTCCACGATCGATACCAATAAATCTTCGGTTTAAAATGCAAAATATGGAAATTGTTCTAACTTAAAATATTTCAGGGGTATTATTTGTTTATTTATACAACAGCATAGTACTTACTCTCTTAGATTTACGTGAATGCTTCACAGTAATCATGGTCACATGTTAAAAATTTAGCGGCCTTTAAACACACACCCAAACAATTCCAGCGACTTAATTAATTCCTAGCGCTGCATTTAGTTTTTTTAGACGTATGAACATAATAACATAATATGAACATACCTATCTCATTTAGTATTTATGCTATGCAAAATCGAATCCACAATCCCCGAAATCTATACATATAATAAAATTCTAACTAAGCCGAATCTGTACATTAAATATTTTTGGAAAATCTTATTAAAATAGACATTATTTTCGATACAGAGGCCACTGAAGGGATTTTGATGAGATTTGGTATGGTAGTAGATGATTATCCGGGTCAATATATAAGATACTTTTTACCGCAGGAAAAAATCTCATTTCTGAGAAAAAATACAAAAACTGCAATGTAAGAGAATAATAATATGTAAAACCTAAGAATTTGTTTTTTGGTCATCTGAATACGGGTGGAGCCGCGGGTAATGCTAGTATAAAATAAGATCAGAATGTATATGTCTTATACACAACTGTGCTACAACATTCCGATATAGTTTTCCAAGAATTATTCTCGCAAAATATGTTTTCTGCATCTAAATCAGTTTCACCGACACCTGCTCCACTGCAATTCTAAAGTTTACGTGGAACAACTGTATCGCAGTGTGGTTGATGCATAATTTATTACGTATATAAATAACTTGTTAAAAAGCCAGTGAAGAGTGCACTTAGGCAATAAACAATCTTTTACCATAAATAAAACTGAAGAGTTTGTTTTTAAATTTATATAATTGCCATATACGCATTGATATATAAACACTCAGATTACACAGTTTGCGTCTCAAAAGTACCCCCAAAAACTCCGTACAATTGAAAAATAAATTGCGATTTTTCAAATCTCTTTTGCCAAATAACAAAGAATTGAATTGAATTCAAATCTCTTTTGTTCATTGTTTTTCGGATAACAATATTAAAAGGCACATTGTTTCGTTTAAAAAAGTACTTTATGTGGTGTACGTAAGTTCGAATTTGTGTTTAGCCAATTCTTTCTTACTTGAATTCTTAATTGAACTTTCGATTTTTCAATACTTTGAATTTATGTCATATGACGATGCCACTTTTTGAAGAGATATTTGTTAGAAAATGTGTATCTATGTATTTATATATCAATGCCTATATGCCAAGTTTTCAGACTAAAGAATTATACCGACGGAGTCCGAAATAAATGTTTTTTATCCCGTAAAAATCTACGGTTTCTGTGGGATAGTTTTGTTTTGGTTTCTCTAGAGGCGAGTGGAACGAGGGTGAGCTACTAGTGTATAATCTGTAGAGATGAGACTTTTCTTATTATTATTAGTGAAGGAATATCCTATTTATTGAGGTCATTTCATTGAGCCTAAATACGAAATCTCTACAGTATTTTAGTAAAGAGTTGACTATCTTGCAAATTCCAGGTGACGCTGCAGCATCAGATTTAGGTTACCATATCATGGCAATGCCATTAAAGTAACAGGATACCAAGTTTGGAATCGATTACATCTGTGGAAGCTGTTCATATCCTGTTATGGTCTAGAAAAGGGCTGACAAGTCTGGAAATAGCTGAACAGATTTTCTTGATTTGTAGCTTAGAGCACTCTCGATCAAGTCACTTTTTAAACAAAAAAGATTAAATTCAGGTTATCTGTTTCAGCGTTACGATGTAACAGACAGATGCACAGATATGCACGTTCAACTTATAACTCCCTCCTGCCTTCCATCTTCCCTCTTTTTGCGTGGGGGGCTTAAAAGCACATCGACAACCAAAATACTTGTGTATACATAATATGTACAAGCAGTTTTATGTCATCATTTTAATTATATTTCAATAATTAAGTTCATCTGCATTAACTGCAAAAACTTCTGCAAAATCATATGAATTTTATGAGAAATTTAATTAAATTCAGTAAATACGATACGAAGCGGCATAAAAAAGACCAATAAAAATCCCAAGATACGTATAATCTTTTATACTTCTACGTTACGTGGAATGTTTATTTTAAGTACTTCTTTTTAGCCATATTTTTTTCTTTATTTCTTTTTTCCAACTTCAAAACAAGAGTATGTTCATTTCCAGTGTATAATATAATTTTGTGTACAAATCTAAAGGCTGCAAATCATATTTGCTACTCTGAATCTCTCGATCGATATTTAAAGTTAGTACGCGAATCTACTATTATCATTTGTATGTTTGTTTGTAATGGATAAACTAAAAATACTATGAACCGATTTAGATGAAATTCTGTATGAAGATAGTTTGAGAATTTGGAAAGGACATAAGATAGTTTTTATCGGAACGGAACGGAACTCATCTGTAAAAAGGGTGAAAGCGGGAATGAAATTTTGTATTAGTAATCAATTATTTCTCAAGTGATATAAAACTCATTATATCCCTGTAAATACATAATATATACTAATATATCGTATAAATCTACTCCACTACTAACCGTTAAAACGTACCTACGGACGAATCCGAGCGAAGCGAGGTTGAGTCGCTAGTAATATACATAAGTGTAATTGACATGTTCTATCGAACATTGTATTAGACAATATTATTATAGAATATTAATATTTATAATAATATAATATATATAATATTTTATAGAATAATTTAATTTGTGACTTACACTTATAGGACGTTTTTTTTAATAAAAATAAAATTCGTATAATGTATAGAAAATTGAAATAAAAATTATAGACGATATAATATATAAAATTTGTGAAAAATTCAAACTACGCAAAGATATGTTTTCGTAAGTTTTATATAATTTTAAAGTATAATATATAAAATTTAACTAAAAAGCATCATCCAATTCGAAATAACTTTAAAATAAGTTAAATTTATCCTTATTTTTCCTTGAAAGAATATATAGAAACAGCTCACTTTTATTGAAGGCAAAATCGCGAAATGTACATAAAACCAGTCAAAATGAGAATTTTCTGTATTTTTAGAAGGTATTTGATTATTCTATTGACTTTAAATCTTGCTCATTAATTGTTATAAGGCATTCGAAATATCGAGAACCAAAAATCAAAATAAATTCGCGAAAAAAATCGAGAGGATAGAAAGCATTAAGTAAGAAACCTTAAACAAGAAAATTGAATTGAATTGAAAGCTTATGATATAAGGTTTAAGTCCGCAATTTTCGATCAAGTATATAACCATGTAACACGGGCATTTATCCACGTATTAATTTAAAATTTAAAGAGGTTCAGGGTTTTAAAAAAGGATAAAGTATTACAGTACGATAAAGACCTCGCTTCACCGGTATTCAATTATATATAGCTGCCTTTTCTAAGCTTCTGTTCAAGATTGAAATTCTTTTTAGAAATAGCTTCCGCAAGAAGTAAAAGTTTCAAGAAAATAATGAAGCTTACCACAATACATTAGTAAAAACTGCACTAAATCGATTCAGCCATTTCTACAATTAACGCGCATAGACAAAATGCTAAAAATCATTGTTTTGGATTCATAAAGTAATTAATTAATTCATAATTCATTGCGTTAATAAAGATCCCAAATAATTTTTCTCAAATATCTTCCACGTACAGACAGAAAATTATGTCTAAAGTTACTTTAGGCGAGATTGAAACAATTTATTATATTATATTTTATCGCCGTAACGTACAAACCGAACTGCGGATGATAGCTAGTGTTGTAAATAAGAATTTAAGTTGAAACATGAAAACTGTTAAACGAAGCATTACTCGCTCTTAAAGGTAAATATTTCAAGTAAACACTTCTGCCTACTCCATCTCTTCATTTGCGCTAAAGGCTTTGAAAGTACAAACTTACTTTTAAAAGTCATATATTTGTTTTTTGTATATATTTGTATTATTTCAAATTTCAGTCAGGTAGCTTTTAAGAAGACGTTAGCTAAGAGCGGATTTTGTGGAAATTCCGGATTGAGTGGGTTAAAGGGTAAAGGCTATCTTAAGTTTACATTAAAGTTCTATGATTTTGCTCCCAGGGAAATAATACATATGAGTATATAAAATACGCGAGCCACTGATTCGATGGTGTAGTGGCTAGCAAGTACGTTGCATATCCAGAGGTCCTGGGTTTGAGTCCTGGATTGGGCCAAGTTTAGTTATTGAATCTTCCTGTTTAGTAAGCCTCTGTAACAGCCCGGAGTTGGGAAGTTGGCGGTGTTTCACCCCCGTGCCTCGGAGAGCAAGTAAAGCTGTCGGTCCTGCGCCTTAACTCTTACGGGTCATATATAATAATATATAATATCAGTCTGAATGAGATTGGCCACCGTGGCCAAACTCGATTGGGAGGACGTTGTTATTATTATTATTGTTATGTAGACGTAGTAGTAGTAAATTTGTGAAAAAAGTATTTCAATAAAATACTCGCTTAAGCCATTTAACTTAGTTTCATGCCAATTTTTATATGAAGAATAACAAATTAAAATTAGTTTCTATTGTTAATACTAAAAATTAGGCAAAATCTATTTCTAACGTATTGGCTTTGTCCAATCAAATCAAATAAGCTCAAACGCAAAGATTCTACTAATAGCCGTTGGAGAATTCTACTATGCATCTAACTTCCCTATCAGATCAAGTTAATGATACCGAATCACTGCAATATCACCAGAAATACAAACACTTGTAAAGTTTCAAGTAAATATGACAATTAGAAGGAGGTAAATTTTCACCCCCTATCTATCCTTTAGGTATTCCCATTAACGGGAAGTATAACTTCTCGAAGAAAAAAGAATTTTACAAAAACCCATTAATAAATGACGGGAGTTCTGAGGTAACAAACATATAAAACTATAACTGAATTGAGAATCTCCTTCTTTTGAAGTCAGTTAAAACTACGAAGTACTGTGTAGATACTCATATTTATTTTATATATGTTCACCCATTTCTCGTAGACGGGTTCATCGATCTTGCTTAAATTATATTCTATTAAGTTAGTGCCTGAGGTGATGTATATAATTTTCTTTGACATCAATTTAATATTCGCTGTGCCTCAAGACGTAGTGAGTACATAGAGTATGACTTTTGAAGGTAGTTTTATCGAATGTACTAGGCAAGTGACACTACTAATATCTTAAGCGTTCATCACACTCATTATAAATGCGAAAGTTTGTTGATGTTGTGTACATGTATGTATGTGTGTATGTTTGTTATTTCTATTACCCGGCTACATAAATTCGGATGAGATTAAAGTGCACAATAATTAAACTGTGATTAGGACTAATACGAATTCTAAGTTTGGTCATATAAATGCTAAAAGGCACTATCTGTATTATAAATACAAAAAAACTGTCGCTAGTGTATAAAACGATTAACAAAATTATTTAAAGTGAAAAATAATACATGGCAATTTATTAATTGTATGAAACCAAAAAAAAAATAGATATCTGTGCAGCTCAAAGACATTTAAAATGTACATACAAAATTCACATTTAGTTCGGCATCTAAATGTCGGCAAGAGAAATTGTCCAGCGATACTGTATAAAAACTTTTTAACAAAAAATGAAAGCCGATTTCGAGTCACTACTTCCTTATAGTTGTAGATATAAGTTAAGTGAGTAAAGCCGCAGGCATACGCTAGTTATCAATAAATTAGACAAGATTTCTTTCACGTCAATCTCATGTCGTATTTACAAGATTGACTTACACAACTGTAATCCTCTTGTTACATACATATAATCTATACATATAATAAAATTATAACTAAGCCGAATCTGTACATTAAATATTTTTTGGAAAATCTTATTTAAATAAACATTATTATTAATACAGAGGCCGAATCTATAGTTTTTAGAATTTTTGTCTGTCTATCTGTCTGTCTGTTACCGCATCATAGAAAAAGTACTGGAGGGATTTTGATGAAATTTGGTATGGTGATAGCTGGTTATCCGGGTCAACATATATAAAATACTTTTTACTTCGGGAAAATGTCTAATTTCTGAGAAAAAATACAAAAACTGCAACGTAAGAATATACTAAAATGTAAAACCTAAGAATTTGGTTTTTGGTCATCTGAACGCGGGCGGAGCCGCGGGCAATGCTAGTATAATATAAAAACTAAAGTGTTATTACACGAACAAAAACGTTTATTTTGTTTTTTATCGTTTCTAAAATATTGGATGGAATTGACGTATTTTTCTTTAAATGAGCCTCGATTATTACTTTAGCAGGTAATTTTCTTAATAGAGTTCATATTTTTACTTAACTCAAAGGAGGGTTATGTGTTTAAAGTGTTTAGTGTGGAAATATAAAACATGTTTGTCTCCAACTGCATAACACTACTTTTTAGTTCGTTTTTTAAAGCAGCCGGGGTTCTTAATTTTATTTTCACTTTTCAGTTATATTAGTAGATGTGCTGTGATAGAATGAAAACCAATGTTGAATATATGATTTATATACTAGCGACTCACTCTCGCTTCGCTCGGGTTCGTACCTAGTTGAAACTTTAGATTGACATACCTTTTTATTTATCAACCGATTGAAATAAAACAAATACTAAATGTTAAGTGAAGCTTACCATAATATATTAGTGAAAATTGCACTTAAATCGGATAAGCCATTTCTGAGATTAGCGTACACAAACGCACAGACAAATAGACTAAAATTCTAAAAATCATTGGTTTGGGTTCTATTGTTTCTTAGACTCCCAAAATTTTCTCAAATATCTTCCATATACAGACAGCACTCAATTACAATTTTATTGTATGTATAGATTTATTCACACCATATACAAATATTATCTATGTAAATCATCAGATACCGTGGTAGATAATTTTGGATGATAAAAGTATTTAAACGTGTACTCTCAAACCACGCTTATTACTGCGTCAATCAGCTGCATAAAATTTTAATGCAACGCAAAATTTCATTAAGTAATATTATACTACACAAAACTAGTGACTCAACCTTGCATAATAAACCTATAGTGCCTGGGCTAAACTTCGCTCGGTTTTTTTGGAAAAAAAATTAAAAATTGCATTTTTTTTAGAAAAAACGTATATAGATAAACTTAAAAAACAACACCTTATCTAAATACTCAATTCGATCCAAATCGTTAGAGCCGTTTTCGAGATACATTAAATAAATTTATATACAAATATATATATACAAGAATCCCTCAATTAATATTATAAGATATTTTTAAGATTAGCCTATTTGTTACGCCAGCTATAGTTTATCTTTATACTAAACTAGCGACTCACCCTTGCTTCCTCGTGTCCGTCCCTAGGTATATTTCCCATACAAACTTTCATCCCCATTTTCACCCCTTTAAGGGATGATGTCCGGGATAAAAACTATCCTATGTCCTTCCCAGCGTCTCAAATGATTTTATTTAAAGTCATCCAGTTTTTTCAGCGTGAAATAACAACAAGCATACACACACCTGCAACCTATTACATTTATAATACACAGTAGCGTGATTAGAATTTTCATAGTTCCTTATATTTTAATACGAGCATGTAAAACGAAATCCTTCGTCTTATTTTTTTATCCTGATTTTTTTTATTATAGTAAAGCTATTTTTTCAACGTGTCAATGTCATAATATTATGATTATTTAAAACGGGAAACGTGAAGCGGGCAACTAGAAAACGATGGCAACTCAGTTGCTTGCCATTTTCATAATTCAAAACCCATATAGAATCATTGTATATGAATCACGCGTTATGTCTGTCAATCTGTCCGAATTTCAAAGCTTATTGTTTCATCAACTTATTATATTATTTATAACTTAATTAAAATATTAAATTTCCTGAAAATAAACTGACTGATTTTGTGGAGTAAACAACATCATTTGTTTGTTTATCAAGTCATTGCTTCATAATAAGTTAATTGCTACCTTGTTTTTGAAAATACTAGCGTTTTCCCGCGGCTCTGCTTGCATCGTTTATATTTAACAGAATTACTCTGCTCGTGAAGGCCCCTCTTTCCTTATTAAATAGGTTGTAATATGCAAAAAGATTTTTTCAAATCGGATCATTATGTTTAGAGATAAGCTTGTCCAAACAAACACACTCTTCGGCTTTATATTTTTAAATAGCTGCTTACCATAGCTTCGCTCAGGTTCGCCTCCAGAAAAACAGAAACAAATCTATCCCACGGGAACCGTACATTTTTCCGGCATAAAAAGTAGCCTATGTATTATTCTGTTGTATGAGCTATATTACTGTAAGGTTTCATTACAATCCATTCAGTAGTTTTTGCGTGAAAGAGTAACAAACATCCTAACATCAATACACCCATACATCCTCACAAAATTTCACATTTACATTATTAGTATGGATTAGTATACATAAAAAATTTAAATTAGCCACAAAACTTACCAGATAGAATCGTCACTATTTAACGATATTGGGATTTTTTGCCTTGTAGCCGTCTAAACTCGTAGTACTACTAGCTTAATAATTAGCAAATTATGGTGACATGAGTGATCTAAATGAATATTTTATTTTAGTACAGAGACGGCCAAGTTATTTATACCGTAAGATACTATACAAATAGAATAAATTATACAGTAAATACACCATTGATATACCGTTTCTGTACAAAGCTTTGTGTTAAAAATGTATCCCCGCATGTTCTTTGACATTTAAATGCAAATAAATATGCGTTGTAATTGATAGGAGTTTGGAAAATACTGTTATTTGTTATTTTATGAAAACCTATTACTATGGTTAAGTTTTATAAAACATAATAAAAATATTTTTTCTCTAAAGTACGAAGATCGTTAATTATCACTCATTGGAGACAATGCGAGTTCTACAAACATTTACGAGATTGTGTTTTATGAAATTGTAAGCATGAGAGCAGATATAAAAAAGCTCTAATTATAAATGGTTTTAAAAATTATTATTTTTTTGAAAAATTGCATTTTTACAGAAAATACACCTAAATAGATAAACATAAAACGACATTTTAAAGTTAGGGCCATTTCCGAGATAAACGAAATAGATTTATATACAAGAATTGCTCATTTAATATTATCGATAAAAATATGTTTAATGTTTTTTTTTTATTAAATCTTTGGATGCTCCTTAGCTTTTGACAATCCAGATGGGAGCGAGGGCAACAGATACACTAGGAGACGGCCCACCTCGGTGGGCGGCGTGTCATTCGGGTCGCTCCTGGTACTTCTCTGATAGCAGAGTGGACTGTAGTCCTGTGTGGACAATCCTTTGGTTGTTGTGGTCTGCCTTGGCAGGCTTGCCTTTGGGCGTCTTGGTCGAGTGCGTAAGCGATCCTAAGACACCATATTAAGACGGAGGAGATTCTGTTGGATTTCAGTGCGTAGAACGAGTAATAGGATTTTTCTAGCCAGTGGCCTAATGACAGTTACCATATATCCATCTATATGTATGCAAAATGTACGTCTAAGCGCATTTCCCAACGTAAAAAAGGTAATTGTAAGTAAAAAAGTCGATGTCAATATTGATCATAATAATGATAATAATGATGATTTATAATTTTATATATATTATTATTGGAGTTAAACCAGTAGTATATTACGTTGAGTCACTTCCTTTTTGTGCCTTATAAGTTATCTTTCCACAGCAACTCTACAAAAATAAAGAAAACACATTTTTCAGTATTATTCTAGCTTGCATATGAAATTTCTGGAAGCCATTATAAGCGTAGCCATACTCATAGTACTTCCGCTAGTTTTATTATCCAGGTATAAACTAGAAAACTGATGTTTATAAAAAGGCTGATTGTAGTTAAACAACTCAATTCAATTCTTTTGTTTCGTGGCTTCAAGGAGTGCTGTTTAGGCAAAATTTACTTTGCCAATATCGCGTATAGTAAAGATGACACGTTATCCATAACCACACTAATATAATGTCATCAATGTGAAAGTGTGTTTATATTTTGTTTGTCCTTCTTTCACGTCGGAAAAGAGCGACGTATTGGCGTGATATTTTGTGTTTATCTCAATCCCACACGATATATTACAACCCACAACAAATTATGGTACCTACACATATATATATATATTTATATTTCATACTAACCGTTATACTCGTAACGTACCTAGGGACGAACCCGAGCGAAGCGAAGGTGAGTCGGCTAGTACATACATACATAGTAAATACTGCAAAGTAAGTTGTAAGATTTGACAGCTTCTCTTAGAGGTATAGTTAAGTGTTAAAATTCCAAGAGCGTCACAAACTTTCATAAAACTCCGAACTTAGATCAAAAAGTATGGCAATTGGACGGAAAATAATAAAATAACTTTCATATTTTGCTTATTGTTATATCTTTTTATCTTAAGTTTTGTTATTAAAACTTATAATCAGATAAAATAAGGTTTTTTTTTCTTAATATTTTGAAGATTTTTTAGATGCAAATGGTGCATTTTCTAACAATCTTATATTACAGTTATTTGCCTTTAAGAATCAGGTTTGCATAAAATGCACAAAGGATAATTTAAATCTCACTGATCTTTTATAATTTAGTGTGTCCAAACAATTTGATCTGATTTACAATATAAGCATAGATTTTACAATAATATCGTAAGTACAGTGTATAATAAATATTTAAAAAAAATATTACACTATAAATTTTACTAACTTGTAAGTTTTTAATGTAACTAACAAGTGGACTGTGTCTTAAATAAATAAATTATTATTATTATTAATTATAAAGTAACAAAAAAATAAGCCCTAAATTATACATAATACAGCCAATAAATATAGGCAAATTGAGTAGGTACCTCTTTTTTTTTGAAGTCAGTCAAAAACCATCACCACGCACAAACGTTTCATTTCAATTTGTGGCATAATTTCATGCTGCTAAGTATATACATCAAGTTGTAAATTGCTTAAAATATTCAATAGATATCACAAATTGTACAATAACGGTACTAGGTGCCAAACAGCCCAGTGATACTAAAATGAAACTACTGTACCTCAGAGCGAGACAAATTTATTATACAATAAAGCAGCCTTATATACTTCTTCGTAGAACACAACCATAGCGCGATTCAGACAACTAAGATAACGAATAAGATAAATACAAAGTCATCTATCGAGTGGAAGTGTAAACAATTATTAATAATATTGATTTAAACTTTATTTTCTAACACATTCTGAACCGTAGTGTTTGCCTAGTGGTGGAAATTCGATATACGAGTAGCATTGAAATTTGGGGAAAATTTGCCTATCTACATAAAAAAACTGTTTACAATTTTTTTTATTGGTAACACTAAAATTCTTCAATAACTATTAAATTATTAGTAACACTAAAAATTTTGGCTTTAAAATCCAAGTCTAACGTATTTAACTTGTCAAATTAAACAAAATAAGCCCAAACTCAAAGTATCTACAATAGTAGTAACGGCTAATAAGCCGTTGAAGAGTTCCACCTGTCCACCTTCTGGCCTTACCGCCAGATTATGTCAACGATACCAAACTACTGCACTATCAATGGAAATAGAAACACTTGCAAAGTTTCAAAGTAATATGACAATTAGAATTAGGTTAAATTTATCATTAGCTTTTTTCCCACCGTTAGGGGTGGTATTTTTTTTTCAAATTAAAATGGGACCAATCTGGAAGTATACACTTTCAAACAAAACAAAAATTGTCCAAATCGGTTAATTAATGACGAAGTTCTGAGGTAACAAACATAAAAAATAAAAAAAATATGGCCGAATTGAGAACCTCCTCCTTTTTGAAGAAGTTGGTTGAAAAACAATGAAAATCGGTTGACAAACACAGGATAAAAATGTACCGAACTATTTTGTCTTTGCCCATTTATATACAAACTAGCATTGCCCGCGGCTCCGCCCGCGTTCAGATGATCAAAAACCAAATTCTTAGGTTTTACATGTTAGTATACTCTTACAATGCAGCATTTTGCATTTTTTATCAGAAATGATATATTTTCCCGTGGTAAAAAGTATCCTATATGTTGACCCGGATAATCAGATATCACTATACCAAATTTAATCAAAATCCTTCCAGTGGTTTTTCTGTGATACGGTAACAGACAGACAGACAGATAGACAAAAATTCTAAAATCTATAGATTTTCCAAAAAATATCTAATGTACAGATTCGGCTTAGTTACTTTATTATATGTATAGATAATTACAATACTACTGTATATAGAAGACATAATCATTCCTACATTTGGAGAGGATTAAAGACCTAAGTTGAGTGTTCCATTTGCATTAGTATTTGGAGCGCTAATGCAGAGCTATTCAAACTTAGGTAGTGCGTTTGTGTTCTTGTGTTTCTATGAATAAATTAGACTGTTAGAGTAAAAGTTTTGAGTTTAAAAAATAATGTATTATAAAACTTCACAATATAAAAAAATATACTTAGTTAATATATAAATATAGTAAAAAAGCCATAAAGTCAAATACTTATGGTATTTTACTTTAAATTTGATGAAAAAATTACGGACTTAGCACCGCTTCTCTCTATGTGCCCTAAGAGTTTGTTTTACTATGTTTTCAGGCCAGACTTTACAAAGTGTATTTTGTACAGAGTACTCTCTGTACCAGATTTTATCTAAGTTATTAAAATCCTTTATTATATGAAATTTAAAAAGAGTGAAATTATTTGAACTAGTTTAAATAAAATTTTTTTGATAACAATGTATGTATTCAGCCCTTTTCAACATCCCACTGCTGGGCACGGGCCTCACTTCTATACGAGCACGCACCTAATTTAGTAAAATTTGACATGCTGATACTTTGTTGCCGGTCAAACAACCGGTTACTTTTTATCCCGGAAAACTGAACTGTTCGCGTGGGATAGATCTGTTTGTGCTTTTCTAGAGGCAAACCCGAGCGAAGGGCGAGCCGCTAGGCTCAAATATTCTCATAAATCTAAGAAAGTATTACTTTAGTTTATTTTGATTTTATTAGACTAATGGGTTAAAAGTATTTAATATATGACCCTCCTATAGAATAAAGCAATAACGATTAAGCTTTGTTTGGAAACAATGGACTATATAATAGGATTCAACGCGAACAATTACTTAAGGATAACTGTTAGAATAATAAAATGAAAATGTATATGCTAGCGCCTTAAAGCCTTTTGATCCGTTAAGTTTTTTAACAAAAAATGTACATTTATTTAAAATACTAGTCCCACACTTAGAGATGGGATTTCTATGGTTTTGTTTTCTAAATGATGAATGAAAATCAGTTCAAAATTTGCATTTGGTTGTTTCGTAAGCACATTTTCTACTCTCTCCCTTTTCCCTCTCTCTCTTTCGCTCTCTTTCTCTCTCTCTCTCTATTTGTCTATCTTTTAACTCTTTAATTCTTAAAGACTAAATCTTTTATTTCAATTCAAACCAACAAGACATTTATAATCTACTATTACTAACTATTGATTATGAAAATTCTTTCACCTATACAAAGCTAACAACAACAACTGACGATTACTATAGGATTGCAATTTTTTATTCCGATAAAAGTATTTTACTGTCAGAAATTATAATACTGCTCAATTGAAGTTGGAAAAAAATTGGCAGTGGAGTTGCTTTAAAGCTTACGGTTTGAAATAAAGCAATAAAATGTATGGAAAAAGACTCCTAGGGACGCACCGGAGTGAAACGAGAGTAAGTCGCTAATATTAAACAAATGAAAGAAAGAAATAAACGGGTATACCAGATACCTGATACATAGTTTTATCAATATTAATAATATTTTAAAAATAAATAGTTATTGACACAGCCATTTTATGCCTATATATGCAACAATTTTTATACAAACAGGGTTTCAAGCCTACACAAATTCTAATTTAAAATGACTCGAATATACAAGTGTACTACTAATTAGAGTTCGTCCAGTATCCACTACGAAATTTTTTCGAGTTTGATATCTCTTGACATTATGTACCACAAAGCGTATAAATCAGCATTGTGGAAAATACTCTGATATTTAATGAATGTTTGTGGGTAGCTAAAAATTTTTGGGAAATGTAAATTTAAATTTTAAAATTTATGTTTACTAGCAACTCACCCTCGCTCCGCTCAGGTGCGTCCCTTCTTACGTTTTACGGTTTAGTATATATTTCTCAGAGATAAGATATTTTCCTTCAGTAAAAAGTATCCTTTATGTTGACCCTATCATCATACCAAATTTCATCATAATCCCTTCAGTGATAATAATTTCCGTGATGCGGTCACAGACAGACAGACAAAAATTCTAAAAAATATAGATTCGGCTTTTGTATCGATAATAGTGTCTATTTCAATAAAATTTTCCAAGAAATATTTTATGTACAGATTCGGCTTAATAAAATCTAAAACTATCTATAGAAAGTTATCTATGTTTTATCCCACTAATGAATGAATGAAAAATATTCTAATGTAAATACAAAAATAATGAATGAAATGAATGAGAAATATTCTATTTTTTATTATATTAGTTAGAAGTATATGAGGATGTTTGTAAGGCAATCAAAGGTTATGCAGATTTCGATAAAAATTGCCATCCAGATAGATTACTTCCTAGATAAAAATATCGTAGAAAAAGATCAGATAGGATTACTAAATTATTTTTGTTTTGAAAACTTGTATAATAAGGTATTTGAGATGAAATTAATGCCAAAACAATAGTTTTACGTTTTTTTACAAGAATTCCTTATATCACGAATGTGAAGCTAAGGAAGGAATATTGAAAATCATTAGAAAGTATGAATGTATCATTATTGATGAAAAATCGATCTTATAAATATAAAAATCGATATTTAAGTTTCTGTTCAAAATACCGATGGGACATCTTAAGAGGGCCACTTCTTGTCTAAAAATATAACTTGAATTCGTAATCAAATCTGTTTATTCAAAAGGTTTATTGTATAGATATACATATATTTCTTTTATTTATATAAGGAAAAAATTATATATATTAAATTGATATCGACATTTTATCGGCATATATTGTGTTCCATCACTATGTCAGATGGTTGAACAAAAACGAACAGTATGCCACATATGCGCTGTTTAGGCAAAGGAATCCCATAAATAAAATATCGATATCTATAAAGATCGCCATATAAACCTATATATAGAGAACCATTTGAAAAAAAAACTATAAACTAGTGAATTTCTTTTCCCGCTTTTACTGCAGATAGTGGTCCATTCGACTCTATTCCATTTACATTCTGTTAAATGGGACAAGGGTTTTTTGTTATGGAAATCCTCAGAAAATATAATGTTCTTTGTGTAAGGAGTATTGAATTCAAAGGTTACTATAAAAATGCTTGCCATAACATTTTCAGAATTGCGGAAAAATGGATATATACACTCGAATTGTTAGTTTTTAAAGTTTAAAGTTTAGGAATCATTACTTAAAAATTTTGTGATTTATGAAATTTGGATATATTTTGCCAAAATAGTGGTAACGCCCTCGAAAGAAAACACCCATGAAGCCGGTTCAAATCCCGGGCTTAGGACCTCTATTTTCATGCGCGAATCATTTTCAACATGCATACCATTTGTTTTACGGTGAAGGAAAACATCATGAAGAAACCTGCATGTCTGAAAGAACCTAGCAAGTTTTCGAAAGATATGTGAAGTCCGCCGACCCGCACTTGGCCAGCATATGTCTTGTGCGGTGGTCTATGGTTTAACCCCTCTTGTATGGTAGTATATGGAATGCCTCTGCCCAGCAGTGGGATGGTAAAAAAAACTGTTGAATACGAACGTTTAAAATAATTCTTAGGAAAGTTCATATCGTAAATATAACACATTAAAATATCAATAAATAAAAAAAATAGATTCTACAGCCTAAATACGCCTCTCCTCAATGTGACTCCTCACATCAGGAGATAGTTCACCACGTTAGCAAAATGCGGGCTGGTGGACTTCAAACGCCAGTACTTTAAGTAAGTAGTTATACTTTTAAGTCCCATCAGCTATGCAGGTTTTCTCACAGTATTTTTATTTACCGTGTGGTATGGTGGTTCTGTCAAAATTATTTGCACGTGAATACTTCAGAGGTGTGAAACCCCAGTTTGAACCCATTTCACATGACTTGGTAATCGAGCATCAACAATCTAACACTGTCCACTACTATATCACCTCCAGGTTAATTTCTAAGAAATCTATTGTTAATTGTAACACCGGCGTGTCCGCGGTCGTTGAGAGAATATTAATAACAACTATTGAGTTTTGCAAAAAAAACAATTATATTGTAAATTGTATGGTATTTAATAAGGTTTTAAGTTAAGCAAATTGACTATATTTTGCACTAAACTTCTGTCCCACTAGAACTATATACATATATACGTGAATGTAAGTAATGTTAATTCAAAGTTCTATCAACCGCACAACTAGAAGTTAATGGTATGTTGAATCTTGAACTTGGACACTAACTTTGTGTACGAGTTAAGTAATTAAATGTATCGCCTTATTTTAAATTAAGAGGTAATCAAATTGAGGTATATATTGGATAATCTATATATAAATAGGCAAAGAGAAAACAGTTCAGTATCTTCCATCTGTTTGTCAACTGATTTTCTCTAACATGCTTTAGGGTTATCAAAAAAAAATTGTAAACAATTGTTTTTTATATACATAGATAAATTTTCAATAATGATTATGGTTGAATTTCGACCACTGGGCGAACATTAGTTATATATACAATGATACACTTAAGCTATTTTTGTCCAATTACAAAAAGAAAAAGGCACTCATTTCGGGTAAATATTTTTATCTACGTGATATCTATGTAACTTGTCGCACAAATTTCATGATAATTTTGTAAATTAAGAGTTGGATAGTCCATTTTTCACCTTTGTATCGAAATAAATGGCATTCGAAGGTGAAATAAATATTTTTAAAGTAATATGGAAGTAGACGTTACGTTTTTGATAAAAAAGTTATTATAAAATAATGTGATACAACTAGTGCCACAGATATACATAGTACAATTTATTTGATTGGAAATTCTTGGATATGACTTTATTTTGTAACCATGATAGTGTAGTGACTAATATGGATGAATGTCATGGTCCTATATTCGATTTCCAGGCAGGATCTTTTTTAGGACATTCTCAGCAGCTATCCGAAGTTGCTAATACTTGATGCCTTATTGGTGTACCTTGAAACACCTTAAGCAGTCTCTTTTTTCATAAAATCGCGCCGTATTGTTTTTTTACCTGTTTTCTTGTTACATTTTTGTGTATTAAATATCTATCACATAAACAATTATTTATTTAACTGACTATGGATAACAATTAAGCCTTTTAAAATATACTATCGTCATTGGCCTCCCTTCTTCCTTTATGCTTTTCGATTACCTTATCAACCAAGCCATTGCTTGGTAATCCTTGATCTTCAGATAAGAGCTAGAAGCCTAACCTAATACAGCATCCAATCCTTTCAAACAGAAATATGCCTCCAGTTGATTTCTAACACAGTGATCTTCCAACTCATTGAGGGTCAATAGGAGCCTTCTTCATACATCTCTTGGCTTCACACCCAGCAAGATTGCTAAACGCGAGTGAACCTTTTACCACGACTGGTTAGACATATATTCAAGCGGGAGTAATAGGATGCCAACCCAACCCTTCGGGTACAGAACCCTAATAGTAATTATACCAATTCAAGCCAAAATCAGACAAGGGCTTCTAACTATTTATATTACTTTATCCGAGATTGGAACGTGGAACTGATTTAATTGACATTGTCATTTGGAATTGCAAGACAAATTACAATAATGTTGATTAAGTTTACAAAATATTTTAAATTCAAATTTATATAGACTTTAAAATAATAAATTATTTTGTTTTAGGAGTGAGATCCATGTTAAAATTAATAATACCCTCGGAATCTCCTTTTCTAACAGTTAAAGTACATACTTCTTACTAATGTTATAAATGCGAAAGTCTGGATGTTTAGATGTATGGATGTTTGTTACTCTTTCACGCAGAAACTACTGAATGGATTTTAATGAAACTTTACAATAATATAGCTCATACATCAGAATAACGCAAAGGCTATTTTTATCCCGAAAAATGTACTGTTCCTGTGGGATAGATTTGTTTTCGTTCTCTTATTAATAAAATATACTATATTCAAGTAAAAGTTTACAAAGTAGGTAAAAAGTTTTATAAATTACGCTTGAAACTTCTTTTCACACTCAAATGTATCAATGAAAGTGACAAGTAAATACACAGACTTTAAGTCTTCTTTTATCTTTTGAACTGAAAAATTCCATAAAAATATTCAATACATCAACTCATAAGTAGGTATTAAACCGAAATCATGGAAGTTTCGAACTTCTGAGCCGCGATTTCATTTCATTTTACAACCGTTGTGTGAAATATAACAATATTGACGAGAGAAAGATTGTATCTCTTGTATTGTTACTTCAATTTTCTTTTCGATAAATAGTATTCAATTTTCGCGCTTAGTATTTTTGTATGGTGAAGATTTTATGAGTTTTTAAGAATTTTAATATTATTATGAACGTCTTATTAGAATAAAAAAATAATTGAAATAATTAAAAAATAAATAAAAACCGATTGCGTAGAAAGCGAACTAAAAAGATGAGAACAAGTTGACGAAGGAACATAGTAGTATGCAGTCGGAGACATATACATACACACGCAGCTATTAGATAACATGTAGGTACATATGGCGCTAAAAATCCGCCATTTAGATTGTTTTAAACACCTATTTAAGGACACTTGAGCTTTTGAGATGAATCTAACGATACCTTAACTGTCGCAATCCATTCAGTCGTTTAGAAGATACGAGGTAATAAATAAATTTATAAACATACATAGAAACAGACAAGATATGCGCGATAAATATAACCCTTCCTTCCGTTTCCGCGGCAAATCATATATAAATATAATAGAAGATTTTTTTTATATTTTTAAACTTTAATATATTTTGATTAATGTACATGTTTAACGGAACCTTTCATTTCTCTTTTTATTCCAAACTTAATTCATTGCCAAACGAGGCCACCGTTAACATCTAGATTTCTTTAAAATCCAAAGCAATAAATGAAATTATTACCTACAACATACCTTTTTTGGCTCTTTAGTTTTTAGCTTACTGGGAAACAAAGTAGTACTTTAAAAAAAAACTTAAAAAAACCGACATCCAGGCACTAAAGTGTAAAAAATAACTAAAGACGGTGTCAGCCAATGCAAAGCAATTCTAATATAATTCGATACGTTAAACACATATTTACCTATTAGATATTCTTATCTTAAAATATTGTCGGCTGGCACCGACTTCGAAAATATCTGATTAGGTACCTATTCTAAATGAAAACCCCCGTTTAATTATTTTTTTATATTTTACTGCCTGGAAGTCGTTTTTTTTTAAGTTTTTATTTATCCATTTTAAGTGTAGACGTAATAAGAAGGTAATTTGTTAAAAGAAAGTTTATTAATAACATTTTCGACTAAGCAATTTATTTAAAAAAATAATTTATTAGTTGATTTAAAAAATCCGCTTGACCTATTTCGATAAAATTTATATGGGACCACCTGGGAAGTATACCCTTTGAAACAAAAAAAAATCTAAATCGGTTGAGGCGTCTTTGAGTAATCGGTGAACATACATAAAAAAAAGATTCCGTCGAATTGAGAATCTCCTCCTTTTTGGAAGTCGGTTAAAATGATATTTAGATCAACATTTTATGTTCCACTGATTGACACGTCTAAATATGTGGGGAACGAAGCAATAATTCACAACACTGACCAAATTAGATTTCTTGGTCTTATTAGCAAGTAGCAATTAAATTGAGAATAATTCGCATTATTAAAACCTCAGCAAAACAAAAACAGACATACAAATTAAAATTAAGCTTTATTTACGAGTATTACATAAGTTATTTCCTAAAACTTTCGCTGTTTATTTTGGTTGAGTAGATATGAAGATACAGTGTCAGTTCGCGGTACTGTGGTTTCATATGAGCGGGATTATATCTCGTTTTTGTGAACTAAGTTCGCTCGTTAACTGTTCTAATGTATAATAGGAAGCAAATGCTAACATCCTTTTATGGTTTATGTAAAAAAAAATGTTTTTAAGCGGTTTTTTTCAAGATTTCATATATAAAGTAAATAAAACGTCAGTTCTTTTCGCTTTTAACTTATATTTTGAATCATAGTAAAGACTAATACTGTCCAGAATAATACATACATGTATGTACTCGTATGTGCTACTAAAGCGACAGACAAACACACAGACAAAAATTCTAAAAAATATAGACTTTTAATATTACTTATTCTCAGTCCCATACATGTTTTTTTTTTGCAAATATAGCAACGTACAGACACGCGGAACTTTTATTCTTTTAATATCTAAATATTATTTATAATAAACGGTATAATTATATGTATAGAACTGTGCGAGGATATAAGGAGATTATATTCTTAAGCTCGAAACTTTTACAATATGTTATAGTATGAGGGGCCACTGTACGTTATGAAGTCAAAACATATTATATTTTTGAGTATTTTATACCTATTTTTTTTTTATATTTTTTTATTTATATACACTTTATTATAAACCAAAGTAAAGACATAAAAATCGTAAAACATCGTATTCGAAAGAACATGCACAAAAGGCGGTCTTGTCGCTTATTAGCGATTTCTTCCAGATAACCTTTGAGCTATGAAATATGTAAGACTATTAATTAGGTGGGTGGTGTAAATATTATAATATACAATACATATCACAATACAACCATATACATAGAGATTCTAGACATATATCTATATATACATATATATTATATATATCTCTAAAATATACTACCTAATATATTGTATATATATTTAAATAGTCAATATTATTGGTGGAAAAGACGTGTTTGACTTGAAAATAATGTATTTTATTATTTTCTATATTATGCAGGTCTAAGAATTTATGTTCCGAATTTTTAATGCTCTAAATCTATACATATAATAAAATTGTAACTAAGCCGAATCTCATACATTATATACCTTTTACATTATATACTTTTTGGAAAATCTTATTGAAATAAACATTATTATCAGAGGCCGAATCTGTAGTTTTTAGAATTTTTGTCTTTCTATCTGTCTGTCTGTTACCACATCACAGAAAAACCACTGGAGAGATTTTGATGAAATTTAGTATGGTGATACCTGGTTATTCGGGTCAACATATAGGATACTTTCTATCGCGGAGAAATATCTCATTTCTGAGAAAAAATACAAAAACTGCAATGTAAGAGTATACTAATATGTAAAACATAAGAATTTGGCTTTTGGTCATGTGAACGCGGGCGGAGCCGCGGGAAATATTTCGGGGCTTTTCTCAATGCGAGGGAGCTCAGGTCATAATCTACCACGCTAGGCAAATGTGGGTTGGTGGACTTCATATATTATTGGAAAAGCAGTTTTAGATTTTAGACGTTCAGTTTCTTCACCATAAAGTATGTGGTAATCATGTAGAAAATGATTATAAATAAATAAATAAATAAAAGTTGAGACATTAACACCATCTAGTTCCATGGTAAGTTACGAGGCTTGTGTTATGGAGACCAGATAGTTGATACACTACATATATATATATATATATAACTTCAAATACATACACTACATACACATTATAAATATAAACACCCATGACTGGAGTATAAGAATTCGTGGTCATCACACAAATGAATGCCCCCTGCGGGACTTAAACCCGCGACCTACAAACTGAGCCAAGCGTGTTGTCAGATGAATGTAAATTCGAAAATGAATGTAAATACTTTGCAATTTAAAGTTACCTCTTAGACTATATCAGCACGAGAGAGATAAAAATGTTAGAAATGACGTCAATATAAGTCTTAATGCGGATCACGCGAGATAGATTATATAAACTTTGTTATTTGATGCTTGAGAGTTTCAATGTCATGGATATAGAGTTTTTGGATTAACGTTTTCATAAGTACATACGTAGAGCTTTTTACGTAGAATAAATGATAAAGTTATATGTACAAATTAGCATTGCCCGCAGCTTTGCCCGCGTTCAGATGACCAAAAACCAAATTCTTAGGTTTTACATATTAGTATACTCTAACATTGCAGATTTTGTTTTTTTTTTTCAGAAATGAGATATTTTCCCGCGGTAAAAAGCATCCTATATGTTGACCCGGATAACCAGCTATCACCGTAACAAATTTCATCAAAATCAAGGACATACAAACAAAAATTCTAACAACTATAGATTCGGCCTATGTATCGATAATAATGTTTTAATAAGATTTTCCAAAAAATATTTAATGTACAGATTCGGCTTGTTTACAATTTTATTATACGTATAGATATTTCAAAAATGTCTATATTATATACAATTTAAATAGAACATTCACTTTTATTACTATTTTTTTTTTCTAATTGTAATGTATAAGAAAAAAAATACAATAAATTAATGTGCAAATAATTTTTATATATATCTTTTATGTAATTAAATATTTTATAAAATATTAGCTGTTGTTAAAAATCTTATTACTAAAAATTAAATCGGCCAAGTGCAAGTCGAGCTCGTACATGAAGGGTTCCGTACCATAATCGTTTTTTTTTTAATTTGCATGTTATTCTTTTTGAAATCAGCAATTCTGGTTTTTTATTCATTTTTTATAGCGGCAATAGAAGTACACATTGCGTGAAAATTTCAACTCTCTACCTATTACGTTTCATGAGATACAGCCCTCTGACAGACGGGCGGACGGACGGACAGCGGATGGTTAGTAATAGGTTTCCGTTCGCACCCTTCGGGTACGAAACCCTAAAAATTGAAGGTATATTTAAGCACCTTGAATTTAGAATAAAGAGAAGATTTGAATATTCAATACATATGGATTTAAAAGAAATTATCACATATGGATTTAAAAGAAATTATCAAAAACATACATCAGAAATTGTCAATAACATATGGATTTAAAAGAAATTATCAAAAATCGTGCAGACTAACACTTAAGAATGTAAGCAAGTGAGTAAAGCTGAAGAAAATTATTAGTACATTGTTGAAAAATATCAACAAAAAAAACCAGCTTAGCTTGTAATATGGTACAGATCGACAGAAAAACAGGAAGAGATAAATACAGTTTGTTACCGGAAAGTACGAGTATAACGTCAACTTGCGTTAGTATCAAAATGATAACTTATTTTTATTTTTCTTTGTACTCTAAACGAAAATATAGTTAATGGTACCTAAAGATGAAACGATACTCTCCTTGGGTACATTACGCCATTATATGTATTGTCACGTAATAAAGAGTGTGCAACGTCTTTACATCAAAATAATACATAAAAAGACACGTCTGGAGCATTCTTTATGCAACTTAAGGCAATTGCCTTAAGTGACAATTGTCAAAACATTTCGAGAGAATCATAGAAATTACTTGAATTTAGACAAGAACAGTTAATTATAATTTGCCGTGTGTAAGAGTGAGAGAGGAACAAAACTTTCGAAATGACTAGAAAGGTTTTGAATTTTCGAATACTAGAATGTTCTTTGTTTATGGATATAAAAAGGCTGGCATTGTGTCGAGAGATCAATTGAATTTCGAAGTTCAGTGAAGATTGCGAATAAGTACAAAAAAAGTTAACAGTGAAGAAAAATTAAGTGAAGTTATAGTAGAAGTGTAGCTAGTGGTGAAAATTAGTGTCCAGTGACTGATTTTAACCAGAACTGCTCATATACTGCGCGTGTTAGTGAATCTCCAAAAGTCACTCTTGTTAATCAGGAGTAATAAAACATCGATAGCGCAAAAGACGTGCTTTAATTTCCGATCCTCGAACTCATAGAACGTAACAGTATATTTACTACCAGTAAATTTTATTATACTTGATTTGTTTATTGGATTTATGTTAGAACAAAGAGCATCTTAACTTAAAGGTGGTGTATGGCGAACTAAATATAGCGAAACATTATGTGATATATGTATGTACATATAAAAGATGGAAGTGGAAGTAACAAATAAGCATCATACACAATAGGAACATAGTACAAGTCTTATAATATAAAATCCAACAAAAAAAGAATCATCAAAATCATCAAGTTATCCCTGAACACATATAAAAAAATATATACAGTCGAATTGAGAACCTCCTCCTTTTTGGAAGTAGGTTAATAAAATAAAGCTATAATGTAAGTTAGTTATTTTTTACGACTCAGCGAATTCAGAAATAGAATATAATAAAAATTCTAGTGAATAGAAATTGAGTGCGAACTCAGGTGTAAATAGTCATCTGACGTATTTGCGAACCTCTACACAGAGATGAGTCAGTTATATGCGACGTTTCGTGTAAAATGCTCTCTCTACATTTTCATATTCTTTCATCTATCTATATCTATACATATAAAAGTGTAACTGATCGCTGTCTGTACATGGAAGATATTTGAGAAAATACGTCTTTATTAACGCAATAGATAGATAGAAAAACAATGATTTTTAGAATTTTTGTCTGTTTGTCTATGCGTTAGTGCGCGCTAATCTCAGAAACGGCTTTACCGATTTGGGTGCAGTTTTCAATAATTTATTGTGGTTAGCTTCACTTAATATTTAGTATTTGTTTTATTTCAATCGGTTCATAAATAAAAAGTTATGTCAATTTAAAAAAAAAACACCTAGGGACGAACCCAAGTGAAGCGAGGGTAAGTTGCTTTGTATGGGCTGGCACCGATTTCGAAAATATTTGATTAGGTTTGTATTTAAAATGTAAGCTTTAATTACTTAGCCAAAGCACACCGACTTCGAAAAAATTATTAGGTATGTATAGTAAATGAAAACTACCAATCAGTTATTTTTTACTTTTTAGTGCTTTTGTTTGAAGTCGGTTTTCATTTTTTTGTTAAAAAGTTTTTTCACGAATTTATTATGATTTTTGGTTCCCAACGTTTCGAATGCTTTACAGCAATCATGGTCACGGAAGAGATTAAGGTTTTAGATGTCTCAAAGGCATTATATATTAGTTGTTACAGACAGCTTACCCACAAAATAACAAAATGAAAATAATAGCACCAGTACCTTATAATATTTATTAATTTTAATGTTAACGTTGGTTACCAAAAATTAAAATAAATCTGCGACAAATCCGAAAAAAGAGTTTTATTTAAAATGTCAAATATTCACGTAAATCTAAGAAAGTTTTATTTTCTTTCATTTTCAGGCATTTACAAAACTTAGTGAGTATCATCACTTACTTCGTTATAAGTCGACGTCGATGCTATATTCCTTAGGGGCTTACCTAAGTTGACAGCCAACAATTGCTAGTTCTACTAGAAAAGTAATATATATATATATATATATATATATATAGTACAAATACGTCATTATTAACCGACTACTAAAAAAGAGAAGTTACTTAATTTAAATGTTTGTTTTTTTTGTCTATATATTCCCCAATTGTAAGATGCTTTTTATGATCCTCTTTACCCGACTGTGGCAAAATGAAAAAAGGATTCTATTGACGACTCGTTTGGCTCAGTTTGTAGTGATCCTATTTGCTGTGCCAGCGGTCGCGGTTTCGAGTCCCGCTGGAGGCACTCATTTGTGTAGCACGAATGTTTGTACTCCAGTCATGGGTGTTTATATTTATAATATGTATTTAAAGTTATATATGTGTAGTGTATCTACTATCTGGTATCCATAACACAAGCCTCGTAACTTACCATGGAACTAGATGGTGCTGTGTGTTAATGTCAGAACATATTTATTTATTTATTTAATGTAATTACGTACATAATAATGACCTTATAACCTATTTGTGCCAAAGCAGCTAATCTCACTGAGAATAGCTACGCAGGATATATTGTAGTATACGTACAAACGAGTTCACTATCTATTCCTTTTACTCTCATGATTGGACATGTTTTGTGAAGGATAAGGCCTAATCTAAGCTAAACCTAAACTCTGGACAGCTACAGAGTATTTCATAACGGACAAACTCAGTAATATCCAGGCCCAATCTGGGACTCGAACCCATGACCTCTGCATCTTCAGGTAATGACGCTGGCTGCTAAATGCAGAGGAGAACATATGTATGTATGTACATATGTTCTCCTTTGATAACTTTTATCTTAAACTTATAAATATTGAAATTCTACAACTTTAGCTTTTCCTATATACAGCTTTTTGGATAGAGCATAAGATTTTATCAGAATTAAAGGTATCTTTTTGGCAGCACTAGCGGCATACAATCAGCTGGACTTCACTTGGTTCTAAGCCAAAACATTACAGTGAGTACGGAAATAACACTAATGGCTTGCAACTAACCCCAGCCTGTGGTTTCATAGGAAAACATTCTAAGTAAAAACATATTTAGATATTTTTTTTTATTTTAGCTTGAAAACAAATTTTACTAGATCTTTTGTCAACTATCACATTTTTACATCTACTACGAGTAAATAAAAACGAAATGCTATTTCTAAAAATATCAATTTCCAGTTAAATGTCAAGAGCGACACTTGAGAACGGGTGAAACGATTTCGTTATACTTGTAGGGTTCCGTAGCCAAATGATAAAAGCTTTTTTTAGGTCCACAACTGGGCATCGGCCTCCCTTCAATGCGAGGATCAGACCATATTCCACCATACTGTCCAAGTGCGGGTTGGAGGACTTTACAGTTCATATATCTTTCGAAAGCTTGCTGGGTTGTCTCAGATATGCAGGTTTCTCTATGGATTCCTTCACCATAAGACAAGTGTTAATCTCTATGATACCACTGCCTATCTATACTAATATTATAAATAGGTAATGTTTGTGAGTTTGTGACGTTGTAGGGGGGTAATCTCTGGATCTACTGTACCGATTTAGATGAAATTTGGTAAGAAGATAGTATGAGACACTGGGAAGGATATAGGATACTTTTTATCCCGGAAATCATTCCTTAAGGGGGTGAAAATGGTAATAAAAGTTTGTATTGGGAAGTAAACCCGAGCGAAGCGAGGGTGAGTCGCTAGTCTGCCTAATAAGCATGTGCCTTTAAAATGCGATAGAGGTCTAAAGTCATATGCATTGTAATATGTATTTTTGAGATAACGTAAGCATATTTTAAAACATGCTATGAAAATGTTTCATTCTACGGGACATTTGATGTGCAAGTCAGACTCGCGCTTGCCCAACTTTTTTAAATGTTCAGAATAGTTCGAGTAGAGTTTTTATTTGAAAATTGCCCGGAAAATAAAAAAAAAAAAACGGGAAAACAGAAAATGTTTTTTATATGATTTTGGTATGAAATCAAAAAACATGAACAAGTTTGTTGAAATTTAAGTCAAGTCAAGGCTAGTATTTTGAGACCATAAGGATATTAACGCTGGTTTGAATAGTACTTCTACAGAGAAGAGCCAGCAAGAAAAGATTAGCAGTATCCGCTTGTGATATTATATCAGTGGAGAACGTTAAATTTTTGCTTCTGTTCTTGAAGTCGGTGTACTCTTTCAATTAAAAAGTTTCGTAAGGTCCCTTTTTTTAATACAGTTTTCAGTATTAGAAAGAGCGATAAACGAAGAAGGCTTGTGTATGTAAGCCGTATTATTATTAATTATAGGTATAGGTTTGTTTTTGTTTTCCTCCTAGTTTGTTAATATTTTGTACAAAATGGCTGAACTCTGACGATGGTTATTTAGTCAAAAAACTGTTATTGCACATAGGTCTAACACTGGCTAGACCTTAAGAGATACGTCAAAACAATGTACTAGAAAATTTTAGGTCTTAGAAAGGCTTACAAAAAAGTTCGTGATAGCACGTGTGTATCCATCTATCTCATAATAATTCTATTTATTTAATAAGTATGTAGGGACGTAAAATATAAATAAAAAATTGGAACCAATATTTCGCTTTTAGTTCAGTTATATATTTAGTTGACTTTTTTTCATATCTAAAAAACATTTAATATGTAACATTTTCGTATTACGCATGACTTATTACGGGAAAACAATTTTATTGTTAAAAATGACTCGTGAATTTTGAAATAGAAAGTTGCATTTGAAAACTCTACAATTTTTTATATCGCTTGTGAGCGTATTTTTTTTTCAATTCCAAAACTGTTATTTCAATAGGTATCGTTTTTAAACGACTTTTGTGGCTAAGTAGTTAACAAATTTACATGACTACCTTGAACCTTCTATGATGAAGATTACAAGTTAGATTCTCGTATATTTTATTTGTCATACTAATTTATTTCTCGACATTTTTTGATGTAAATTAGAATGAAATAAAATGAAGTAAAAAAACTATACACATATTAATATAGCTAAAACATAAACGCGTGACTTATCCCTAGAAGAGATCTTTTTCAGCCAACTTATTGTTATATATATAACAAGTAGTATTGTATAATTTAAATCAAAATGATTTGATGCTAAGTATAATAACTTGCATCAAATTCTGTACAGTGGATTATTCGTTATGCGTTCAGAGACAGACAGACAAAAATTCTAAAATCTATACATACCTTCGGCCTCTGAATCGATAATAGTGACTATTTCAATAATAATTCCAAATAATATTTAACGTACTGATTCAACCCGGTTAGAATTTTACTATACGTATAGATTATTTTTAACCGACTTTCCAGAAAAGGAGGAGGTTCTCAATTCGTCGAAATCTTTTTTTTATGAAGAAGACTCCTGACTCTCGAAGACACCTGAGCCGATTTGGTTTTTTTTTTGTTTCAAAGGGTATACTTCCCAAGTGGTCCCATATAAACTTTATCGAAATCGGTCAAGGGTTCTTTTAAAAAATCATCAATGAATGTATTTTTTAAATAAATTGTTTAATCGAATATGTTATTAAAACCCTTTTTTTTAAGTTTTAAAACATTATTATTTGGCTTCATGTTTAGTCTATAACACTCTATTTTAATCCTTAGTCTGAAAGAAAGTCTAGAAACCTGAACTTAATGAAGTATAAGAAAAAACAGTAAAGTTTATTTGATATTTTATTTGCTTTTATCTAGATATTTTTTTAGTTCGAGCGCTGCTTTCAAAGTTCTAGTTCCGCAAACACATCGGATATATTAAGTTTATTGCGCGTTATTGGCGCAGTGGATAGTCAACTTAAATTCAAAGAGGTATTACTTTTTATAAGGAAACTAGTATTTTTCCGGGGCCATGCATAATTAATTTTATATATAATTATAACCTACGAGTATATGTTACTTAAATGTATAAGCTATTTTACTGTATAGTTTCATCAAAATCCGTTCAATAATTTTTCGTGAAAGGCTTACAAGCAATTGTTCTATCCATCCTCATAAATTTTTGCGTGTATAATATACAAATCAAATGAAAATGAAGGATGGGAAATGTGTTTTTTAGTAATCCCAATAAGATTGATTGCCCATAGAAAACGAGTAAAATTTTGATTTTTTAAAAATTTTCTGAGTTTTCTAAGCATAAAGAATATATATTTGAACGTTCGTTTGAGTGTCAAATGAAGGCAGAATTTGATTTGTTTTAAAAGAGTAAATGTATAATCACACATCCCATTAATATTATAAATGCAAAATATTGGATGGATGGATGTTTGTTACTTAATCGCGCCAGAACGACTGAACGAATCTAGATGAAATTTGGCATTGAGATAGATTATTGTTTGGAATAGCACATTTAGGTTACTTTTTATCCCGGAAAAAATATACGATTCCTGTGGGATACATTTGTTTTTGTTTATCACTAGGGATAAACCGAAGCGAAATGAGGGTGAACCGCTAGTAATAAATATTTTTGTTGTTGTCATATGTTTATTTTCAAATCATAATGGAAGGTTTCATAAGATACATAATTTCTTTAATGTCGATACGGACATAAGGCTATACAGCCTTGGAAGATTTCCGATATTCGCCCTTGAACCTATCTGAAATTGTACCAATAGAATGCCAACTATTATTATTATCAGATAGTAGGGTCTATATATAATTCTGAGTCGGATCTGTACATTAAATATTTTTTGGAAAATGTTATTGAAATAGTCATTATTATCGATACAGAGGCCGAATCTATAGTTTTTAGAATTTTTGTCTCTCTATCTGGGAAAGCATCACGAGACAACCACTAGATAGATTTTGATGATAGCTGGTTGCCCGGGTCAACATACAGGATACTTTTTACTGTGGGGAACGTAACTAGGGTTGAAGCGAAGCGAAACGAGTGTGAGTCGCTAGTAATATTATATTTTCGTTTTTTGTTAACCGACTTCCAAAAAGAAGGTGGGTAGAGGAGGTTAATTTTGCTAATAATATTTTTTGTATTTAACGAAATCTTTTATTTTTCATTTATTACTAATTAAAATAGTAGGATAAATGCGATTTTTTACTCTTTTACGGTGAAATGGCTGGACGGATTTTAATGAAATTTAGTTTTCAGATAACCTGGACATAATATAGGCTGTTAGTTAAAATCTTACCAAAAGATGGTGTTGATTGTTTTCTAAAAAATAAATACAATATAACGTCGATGTTTTTGTATCAAGTAGCAAAAGACACCTGTGCACGTACACGAACGAAACAATTCGTTGGTATAAATTGAATAAAAACATAATGACTACTCAGTCTACTTATTTCTACATATTCTATTTATAACCATGTTTGTTAGTATAATCTATACTAATATTATAAAGAGGTAAAGTTTGTGAGATTGTGACGTTGTAGGGGATAATCTCTGGATCTACTGAACCGATTTATAAAAAAATTGTTTAGAAAAAAAAGCTATAGGAGTTGAGTTATTAACATTAATCGAGGTGTTCTTGTAAAGTCCGCCAACCCGCACTTGGCCAGCGAGGTGGACTATGGTCTTTCCCCCCTCGTATTGAAGGGAGACTCATGCCCAGCAGTGGGACGTTAAAAAGAGTAAAAGTTTCATCACAACTGGTTAAGCCTTTTGAATAAGTATGAATTCCATGACTTTAAATTTGACATTATTTTATATCAAATCATAACTATGATAATAATGTTGAAACTTGAAACGAGATCATTTAGTAACACATTAGTGAGGGATATGACGGTGTTATTGCAACCATTAGGGTCGATTTACTTTAAGCGATACTATTATGCATTGTCTTGAATTGTTCAACATGTTATTATAATGAGATCTTATAAACAATAATTTATGCAGATTGTTGGCTTATAAGCAATTACTATGACGAAATTTGATTTATTTAAAGTACAGTATATGTATGTGTAAGTATTATATTTGTCCATACAACGATACATACATATATAGAATATATATATATATATATATATATATAATATATATATATATATATATATATATATATATATATATATATATATATATATATATTCTAAAAGTAAATATTAATACAAACAGACCTTCACTCCAAAAACCCTTAACCTTACAATATATATGGTATTATATATATTATTTAATTAGCTATTTATTTTTGAGTATCTATATATTATTTATATAACTACGCGTGCACGAATTTAGCCCGCTTTGTAACACTATTTCTCACTACCATAGGTAGGCTGGAAGAGATCTCTTCTAGAGATAAATCCACCTTTGTAAATAACAACTATTGTTAAATTACTGTATTGATTCTTTAAGTGCAAGAAAGATAGTAATAATAGTAATAATATATTAGTAAATCAAAACTATTTTTCAAAGCATCTAATCTACCTTTATAACGATGCTCGATCAGTATTCTGAGTGTTGTTTTTGATAACCACGACAAAAGGGCTAAATCACACCCATAGTTCATTCGATTTCTCATTTCAGGTCACGTTCCTAACGGCCACTCTGTTGCAGCCGTAATAATAGCTTATATCATTCGAGATAGACACGATTTTAACCAACTTTTAATAAGAATTATACTCGATTGGCTGTATTTTTGGAGTTTACTTAAGAATCGATTTTCATATAAGACCTCCGATATGGAAATTCAGCGGTACCTGTCACCCATTAACACCTACGGTTCATGAACTTAGGTAAGGTATTTACGTAACATGATTGATATAATATTTTACCGAATCAATATAAAAAATGTGAATAGAATAAAAATACATACAAGTTTTCAGTATTATAGATAGAGATGCGTTTATTTACCCTCTTTGCCTATTGCATATTGAAAGACAATCTACTTAAGGAGTAAATCCAGTCGTAAGTCGGAGCTGACATACATACAATTTTTTTTGGTTATGACATGTAACTAAATATATTAATTTAAAGGACATTTTCCCAAAGTAAATATGTTCATAGAATATAATTGTGTAAAGCTTATTTTTATTCGTAAAAAGCTTTTCATTATGGTTATTATGCATTCTCTCAATATTCCCAGTGTAGCAGAAGGGATATACCGGAAATCGCAAATTTGATCTACATACTGAAATTGTTCGTATTCATTATAATTTTTATACGACGCGCGGACATGAGTTGTACAGTAATAACTGTTTATTTGTTTTATATATATAATTAATTATAAAAAAATATAGGTATTATTAAACAAAACTATCTTTTCGGATTATTTCGCGGATTTATTTTGATTTTTGGTTCCCCACGTTTCGAATGGACTGAGACTGGTCTCTCCCGTGACCATGGATGCTGTAAAGCATTCGAAACGTCGGGAACCAAAAATCAAAATAAATCCGCGAAATAATCCGAAAAGATAGTTTTATTTAATAATGTCGAACATTCGCGTAAATCTAAGAAAGTATTAAAATATAGGTATGTTATTTTATCCCTATTTCGTTTTGAAACTACAACTGGAAGTTAAATATATTTTGCTCGATAATTAATTTTGTAGTATTTTGAGAGTTTCGTACGTCCACTAAGAAATCCTTTACGTCACTTTTATATACTTGTACGTACGAGATATCGTAAATCCATTGATCTGTCAGTAAGCTGTTGTGTCAAAGAAAGACAAACATATCTTTATATATAAATTCTAGCGTGTGTCTGTATATTTATAATTTTCTTTTCCTAAACGATTTTTATAAAATTTCTTGTGTTGTTATTCAACCATCTGGATATTTATTAGCTAAAGTTGATAGTCGAGATTCATATTTTATTAAAAACTACAAATAAAATTGAAATTTGTACTTTGAAATTTCTAACTTTTAAACTTAATTCTGATACAATTTCGATATTGAAATATGTAAGCATTTTTTTACTAAAACCCCCGACTCACCACTACATGAATATAAATAAATAAATATATTGGAACATTAACACACAGCGCCATCTAGTTTCATGGTAAGCTACGAAGCTTGTGTTATGGATACCAGATAGTTTATACACTACACATATATACCTTTAAATACATACATAATATTATAAATACGAACACCCATAACCGGAGTACAAATATTCGTGCTCATTACTCAAATGAATGCCCCCAGTGGGACTCAAACCCACGACCGCTGACACAGCAAGTGGGGTCACTACAAACTAAGCCAAACGTGTCATAATTATGTTATGGAGCATAAATTGCTGTCACAAGAGACGTTCCTTAACATATTAATATAGTAAAATCGCATCGTAGATCCTAAGCGAGCTTTCAATCTGAGGAGGATGTGGACACTGATGTATTGAGATATATTCTAACAACGGAGAATGGAATTTCGTGTTGGGAGTGTATTCATTCTCAATATGTCATAAATATTTTATGATAATCTATTGAACTAAATAAATATGAATTTTCATGTAAATAAAGATATTTGGAGTAAATACTACAAGTGATAGTTGGTTTTTATGTAATTTTTTCACATCTACACAGTTAACATACGTATATAATTTTTCTGATTATGTTGGAAGTTGTTTATGTCTAGGTAGTTCTTGGGTTCGAATCCAGGGTCGGGCTAACATAGTATAGTTATGGGGTTTTTCTATCAAGAAATCCTCAGCCCAGAGATGGAAAGTTGTCGTGTTACATACTCACACATACATCACTCGTAAAGTATGTTACACCATCGATCTTTTGCCTAATCTGTTCGGGCACGTCCAACTGCCCTCCCATCGGACTTTGAAAGTGAAACGAATTGCAAATTCATTTGTGTTTCCATACACACTTATGTATTATATCTCTTGCGTGGACTTAGACTCAATGAGATTGCCCATGGAGTCCGAAATTGGTTAGGTTTATACTACTATTATGTAAATTGTCAATACAAATAGATAAATCTTAAAAATTCGTGTGTTGTAAAATATCTTCAGCTAGCAAGTACCTCCCTTTCGTATCCCAGTAATTTCATTTAAAACGGCAGGAAGCGCTGTACTATAAAGTACTTTACGTTAGTTTCCGGCCAATAAAATATTTCTTAGAAAAAATCTCATTAATCTGTTGGTGAGTTAAAGAAGGACAAGCAAACAAAAACACTTGCTTTTATAATATTAGCAAACATGCTTAAAACTTAAGTCTCTTACAAACTAAGTCATAAAATGGGCTAATGCACTCGCTCGTATACGCTCCTGAAGTAGGCAGAGTGGGCTGTTCGCCAAGAACTAAGATTTATGCCTTACTTTTCTAATATCATCATTTTCAAGGAAGGTGGTATCTTACTAAGAAGTGTATATAATATCGTTATGTACAATTTAATTCATTATACATATATGTACAATGAATTATTGCTTCCCAATACAAACTTTTATCCCCATTTTCACCCCCTTAAGGGATGATTTCCGGGATAAAAAGTATTCTATGTCCTTTCCAGGGTCTCAAACTATCTTCTTACCAAATTTCATCTAAACCGGTTTAGTAGATCCAGAGATAATCCCCTACAACGTCACAAACTCACAAACTTTTCCTCTTTATAATATTAGTATACTCGTAGATCTTTACACACTTCATACTAATATTATGAATATGCCAGTAAAATAAGAAAAAATAATTTTCCTAACTGGAAATCAAACCTGTTAATAAGAAAATCAGCGTCTCTATAGTAGACGTATTTCTATAACGTAATGACGTGCAGAAAGTTCATTATAGTTTACTGGAGGCTTCACTCCGATGAGTCCCTAGGTGAATTTTGTATATTATATGTATGTATACACAACGTTTGGCTCAGTTTGTAGTGACCCTACTTGCTGTGCCAGCGGTCGCGGGTTCGAGTCCCGCTGGGGGCATTCATTTATTTGATGAGCACGAATGTTTGTACTCCAGTTATGGGTGTTTATACGAGTATTTATAATATGTATGTATTTAAAGTTAGGTGTTATATCCCCCCCCAACGTGCGTTCACTTTGTCGTGGTGGGGGGCTCAGTAGTGCCCGGCAATCCAACCGGGCGCGAAGCTAAGAAACGCACAGGGAGGTTGCCCACTTCGGTGGGCGGTGGGAGGTGGCCCTCTTCAGAGGGCGGTGTAGCATGCGGGTTGCTCCTGGTACTTCTATGATTTCAGAGTGGACTTTGGAGCAACCCCATGGTTGTGGTGGTCTGCTTCGGCAGACCTGCCGTCGGGGCGTCGTAGTTGAATGCGTAAGCGATCCTGCGACGCCCCATTAAGACGGGGGAAGGTTTTGTTGGGTTTTAGTGGGTAGTACTGGCTGTATTACGCCGGTAAGTCCCACACGTCGTGCGTAAATGCATTTCCCAACTTTAAAAAAAAAAAAAAGGTGTTATATGTGTAGTGTATCAATTATCTGCCATGAAACTAGATGGTGCTGTATGTTAATGTCCCAACATATATATATATATATATATATTTATATATATATATATATATATATATATATATATTTATTTATTTATTTATACATAAATAGCGCCACCTTTTGACAAATTTTATAACTAACAGTAGCCTATATCACTCCATGTCTTAATCTAATTTCTATCTGATTCATCCAAATGAATCCAGCCGTTTCAGCATGAAGGACTAACAAACATACATACAAACTTTCACGTCTATTATAGTAGTATAATTAAATTGTATACATTATGGTGCAAAGATTATGTTACTAATGAAGATCAAGCTAGATAAGCGGTAGTGTTAGTGTAAAATAAATTGAGCAAATAAAATGAAGTTGTAGAGCTACATAGCATAGAGATACACGTAGCAATTAAAGGAGAACACAAAAAGCTTCCTTTGTGTATATTTTTCTTTTGTTCTTGAATACTTTTAATTATAGTATTGTCTTCCGACTGAGAAAATGATAAAAAAGTATGAATAAATTTCATCATCTCTATAATCTTATATGTAATATGTAAGTTGGTATGATAACACAATAATTCAACGTGAATTTTGCTTAAAGATTACATACATTTATTACAAAGTATAGAAAATTCATAGAATCCAAATTATTAAAAGTGATTTTTTTATTTATTTATGTGAAGGCAGTTGTAGCCCAGTGGTAACGCGCTCGCTTGGGAAACCGAGTAAAGCGGGTTCAAATACCGGATCTCGCACCTCTGATATTTTCATGGGTAAATCGTTTCCAACATGATCACCACTTGTCTTACGGGGAAGGAAAACATCGCGAGGTAAACATGTCTGAGAGAGTCTAGCAAGTTTTCGAAAGACATGTGAAGTCCATCAATCCGCACTTGGCCAGCGTGGTGGACTATGGCCTGATCCCCCTCGTATTGAAAGGAGGCCCGTGGTCAGCATTGGGGCGTTAAAAAGGGCTAAATACAATTTATTTATGTATCACTAGAGATTACTCTAGCTTTGCTCGGATGCGTCTTTACTTGCCTTATAGTATGTGTATGTGAATATAAATACATACATATATACTAAATTTCATTTAAACCCGTCCTGCCAGATCGTGAAGGAGTAACAAAAATACATACATACATACAGATATACGAACATTCGCAATTATAGTAGTAGTCAAATAAAAAATATATTTAACAGAACATAATTAAATTAACATGAAATCGTTCCAGAAACCCTTCAAATGTAAGAAAATTAATTAAACCATTGCGATGTAGGTATAGAATATTAACAATATTATTTGCTACTAGCGACCTACCATCGCTTCGCTCGGGGGTGTCCCTGGAGACGTTTTAATATTTTTGAGCAGAATCCTAATTCTTTTTCTAAAATAAAAGTAGCCTAAGTTACTCCTTATAACATCAGCTATGTGCCAGTGAAAGTTTCGTCAAAATTGGTCTAGCCGTTTCAGAGTTTAGCCGGAACAAACAGACAATTTTTTTAAGTACCGTATATAATTTCATATGTATTTAATAAAAAGCTGTTATTTTAACATTACAAACAGACACTTCAATTTTATTTATATGTATAGATAACTGTAATATTATATATAAAAGAAATATATATCTTCAAATATAAATATACACTAATAAAAATGATTTCCTCCTGACCGATTTTGGCCACTTTGGCCAACATTGAGATTAGCCATCTGTGTAGGAGATATTATAGTGCACAAGTGTACGCGCAGACACCAGTATACTCTATATTTCTCTTGCTCTCAAAGTCCTATGGAACGATACTTTGACACGGCCGATCAGAGTTTGGAAGCAGGACCGAAGGCTTTATGTGCTCTGTACTATTGAAAATATCCTTTTTTTTTGTTTCTTTTTTTTTTTTTTAACGTTGGGAAATGCATTTACGCACGAGGTGTGGGACTCACCGGCAAAGCCAGTACTACCCACTAAAACCCAACAAAGCCTTCCCCCGTCTTAATGGGGCGTCGCAGGATCGCTTACGCATTCAACTACGACGCCCCGACGTCAGGTCTACCGAAGCAGACCACAACAACCACGGGGTTGCTCTAAGGTCCACTCTGCTATTAGAGAAGTACCAGGAGCAACCCGCATGGTACACCGCCCTCCGAAGAGGGCCACCTCCCACCGCCCACCGAAGTGGGCCACCTCCCTGTGCTTTTCTTGGCTTCGCGCCCGGTTGGGTTGCCGGGCACTACTGAGCCCCCCCACCACGACAAGGTGAACGCACGTTGGGGGGACTATTGAAAATATCCTAACAGAAAACTCAGTAATTGATGATGATGATGATGTGATGTTCTCCCGGCCGATTCCGGCCACGGCAGCCAATCTCATTGAGACCAGCCAACTGCGCAGGAGATATTGTAGTGCACAAGTGTACGCGCAGGCACAAGTGCACTCTCTATTCCTGTCACTCTCATATTCCGGTGGGACGACTGCTCGATACGACCAGTGAGAGTTAAGGCGCAGGACCGACGGCTTTACGTGCTCTCCGAGGCACGGGGGTGAAACACCGCCAACTTTCCAATTCCGGGCTATTATTGAGGCTGACTTATACAGAAAGAATCAATAACTAAACTTGGCCCGACCCGGGACTCGAACCCAGGACCTCCGGGTGTGCAGCCGTACATGCTAGCCACTACACCACGGAGGCAGTAATTAAACTTGACTCGACCTAGGACTCGAACCTCTGGATCAAAAGCTGTACATGCTAGCTACTGAGACGCTAACCATGTCCTACATCATACATACGTTTGATAAACAAAACAGTAAACCAATATTAAACTTGCCATTTTTCAGTTGAAAATCTATGTAATAGCATTTCTAGACGTTAACTTCAAGAAACAGAAAAATATAGCTACAACAGCTAAAATATGTTGCATATTTTTGATTTATACAAAATACGGCCCCGAAGTTCCGTGTAGAACATAACTCTCCCGAGGCAATATTCCGAAGTAACGAAAAATGATTCCCATATTTCCCTATAGAAAAAGTATCGATCTCATATAAAAGTTTCGGTCAATTCTTCCTTTGATATTCATTAGACACCTTTTGGGATTACTTTATGAAATTTGTTTGTGTTATTATATTTGTATAAAGAAACAGCTAAGCTTTGATTTATTATTTACTTACAATATTAGCTGGTCTCAGCTGTATGAATTGCGATACGAGATAAAATAATGAATTAAAAATATGATTTGTTCATACATATGCATTACCGTTAACTTTTAGTATGGAACCGGTTTTAACTGTTAGTATGGAATAGATAGACTATATACTATACATACATACATAGTATAATGAGTTGTTGTAGGTTGTATTATAACGTGTTTTCCTGTCGGAATAAGATAATCGAGGTAAAAAGTAGCCTTTGTCACTCTCCAGTCTCAACTATCACACAAACAAATAAACACAAGACAACTAATTAAATTGTAAAAATGTTTAATTTTTATACATACACTAGCGGCTCACACTTGCTTCACTCGAATTCGCCTATAGAAAAACAAACACTCATATCTATCTATTGGAACCGTACATTTTCCATGATAAAAGTAGCTTATGTGCTATTTCAGACTATAATCTATCTCTGTATCCTTCATCAAGATCCGTTCAGGCGTTCTGGCGTGATTGAGTAACAAACATCCTTCCAAACATCAAAACTTTCACGTTTACAATATTAGTAAGATTATAAACAAGGTCTGTCTTTAATACAAAGGATATAAGGCCATAATCCACCACGCTGGCTAAGTGCAGGTTGGTAGACTTCATATATGTTAATAAATCATATTAGATCTCTCAGAGATACGAGTATCCTCGCGCTTTTGCCTTTCAGCCTAAGGCAGATAATCATGTTGAAAAAATTTCGCACATGAGAATATCGGAGGTGCAAGACATGGGATTTGATACTGATGGGTTTAGATGTCATGGGCTTATTTCGTGTATGAGGTTAAAGTGTTTATTATTTCTGCTCAAAACCCTTTAAATATACAGTTGTGTCATTTTATTCTCGTGGCCAACAGCCCATGTTATTAAAAAGTGCAGAATGAAAGTAACTTTCATCTCCGCAGCATCTAGTTGATAATCACAGTTTAACATAACATAAAAAATAACGATTGCGTTCAACAAACCTATTCTGGCTGCTCGCCAGCGCGACCTCATATTAACCCCTGCGTAATAATAGCTCGATTTTTGCTTTTGCATACGCGAAATATAAAAACTTTATATGTAGCTAAATTGTAAAAATATTCGCAATAAATTATATTATATATATATATATATATATATAAACATGTATGTTTGTATTATTATTTAAGGCAGGCAGTAGTAGCACAGTGGTAACTGGTCGCAGCTGGGAAGCCGAGTAAAGCGGGTTCAAATCCTGAGTTTCATCTCTGATATTTTCATGTGTCTCATTTCGAACATGATTACCACTTGTCTTACGGTGAAGGAAAACATTGTGAGGAAACCTGCATGGCAGAGAGAAGAGTTTTCGAAAGACAGTCAAGTTCGCCAAACCGCGCTTGGCCAGCGTGGTGGACTAGCGCGTGGCCTGATAGCCCTCGCGTTGAAGGGAAACCCGTGCCCAGCAGCGGGAGGTTAAAAAGAAGGCTGAAGACATATACGTGTATTCATGATCATGAAGTTACCCTTTTTTAACGTAATGTTGCTTGACAAAACCTAGAAACAGGCGAGTATGAGAGATTGAACATGTTATAAAAGAGCTACTATAATCCAGCGTTATACTCCCATTAAAAACATGCAGTTTTATTTAGACTTTTTGTTTCAAATGCTTTATTACAAACATTTTCAAAGAAATGTTTGAAAATGTTAATATTAATTATTGGACATTGGAAAAATTACAAATTACTTATGTAAAACGTTGTCAATTTCACATTGGATATGGTTTGATGAAATGTGATTAGACTTACTACCCTAAAGAAGGTTAGAGCGAGAGTGGGGCCGGGACAGAGAGTCTACTACTACTGAAACCTTGGCTATATGTATATATTTATATGGCTTGGCTATATGTACGTACGTACATATATTCTCAAAAAAGTTTCATCACAATCGAAAGGACTTATAGAACATACGTTGTACCAAGACAAACTATCACGTCTATCTCCTTTGCTAATCCTTCGGGTATGAAACTCTAAAAAGACACATAGCATTGTTTCATCGTAGACAAATCTCAAGGTAGTAGAGAAATGTGTTTTTCTATTTATCTTCTGACTACGTGTTTAGAGTAGATTACGACTAAGTCATAAAATCAGGTATTCCTTTTGAGAGTTCAAAAACTTTCAGTAGTTGTAAAATAAGTTCTAAAAATAAAGCTCAGTAAAGGTTGGTAGTTTGGTCTAGTTTTTAGTTAAATGCCTAAAAAATATAATAACTTTAACAAACAATATATAATCTAAGTGCGTACCTAAATGATACAAGAATAAGTGAATTATAGCTACTTCCTTTTTCATAAAACGTTCTATTCTTTTTTCTTCTCTTTCATATTTCTGAAAAGGAAGTGAGAATTTATGATCAACTTGAGTCATTAGTGTCCCTAGATGTCTGACACTAGCGTAAGTGATATTTCAGATCTTAGTCTTCGTCTATTTATGGACTAAATTTTACCTAAATTTGTCCAGCCATTCATACATAGAAGTAACACACACACAAACTAACAAATAGTAATAATCTATACAGATAAATAAAATTGGAGTGCCTGTTTGTAATGTTAAAATAACTGCGATTTGCTAAATGCATATGAAATTATATACGGTACTTATAAGAAAAACTCATATTTTTATGTGTCTGTCTGTTTGTTCCGGATAATCTCTGGACTGATTTTGACAGGACTTTCACTGGAAGATAGCTGATGTTATAGGCTACTTTTATTTTAGAAAAAGAGTTAGGGTTCCACTCAAAAAAATTAAAACGTACCTAGGGACGAACCCGAGCGAAGCGAGGGTAAGTCGCTAGTAAAGAAATAAATATGTCGGGAAATTAATGTTGTCCCATGGTAAGCACGAGGCTTGTGTGCATGGATATCAGATAGTAGATACACTACACATAGTTAATTTTAAATACATACATATTATAAATATAAACACCCATGACTGGAGTACAAACATTCGTGCTCATCACACAAATGAATGCCCAGCGGTACTCGAACCCGCGACCGCTAGCACAGTAGTATTTAATGATAATGTAATGTAACTCATGATTTGATTCTCTTTGGTGTTCAAACAACGTATTGTATTAAGATAAGATTGTTTATCTAACAAAAGAAAGAAATAATCTAATTTATTTTAATGAAAGAAAAAACTTTTTATCCCTACAATAATTGTCTACTGTTCCATTATCACTCAAAACGAAATGAGAAGGCAGCGTTCTGACACAAAAGGCTTTTCATAACAAAACGGGTCCATAGCTACTTAAACATTTAACCCGTCGACGTCTGTATGTCGAAGAAAGACCCCTTTGGAACGAGGGATGTGAATGAACAATGGATGTACATAATATAATGGCATAGTTCAATGCGGTGATTAATAAAACTAGACTTCTGGAACATTAGCATAGGGTTAGTGGTAGCGTATATTTAGTACAGCGACTCACCCTCGCTTTACTTGGGTTCGTTCTTATGTATATAATATATGTATTATATAGTTTTACAATAATATATGGAGGTTTGTCCGATTTGTTGACATTTATGATTACTGCTCCGCTCCCTTATGTAGTAGCATAATGTTATATAGCCTATAGCCTTCCTCAATAAACGGGCTATTTAATGCAACAAAAAATTTTCAAATTCGATTAGTATTTCCTGAGTTTAGCGCGTTCAAATAATCAAGAACTCTGTCTCTTCATAATATTAGTATAGATAATACTAGATACTTACTCCACTTGGCTAACAGTAACTTATGTTTTACTGTAAGTTAAGTGTATCTGTGTACTTTGAAATTAGTCCAGTCTTTTGAGCGTGAAGAAGTAACAAAAAAACACACGCAACAGTTACAAACTATGGCATTTAAAAGAGTAGTCCGATGGAATATTGTGAGTTCATGTTTTCATGAATTTTTGCTAAAATATTAAATTAAATTGATAATGTATTTTACAATTATAAAGTTATAGTCTATCTGACTTATTAATTTTATTCAAATCGGTCCAGCCGGTTTGATAAAAATAATATTTCTGCCCACGAATCTAAATTAGGTTTTAGTTTTTAGAAATAATATTTTTATTACATACACAATACAAAAGCTCAAAATTATATAAAATAGAAAATTCAAACATTATAAGTGACAAAGTACTAACACAAAAGGCCGGTTTCCAGCTCTTCGAGCAAAGCTGTTCTATAACTATTTAAAAATTTAACTTGACGACGTCTATATGCGAAACTTCCTTGAACTAAATACGAATGAAATATATTAAATGCAGCTGACTGCTCGACTTTGAAAAACTTTTTATGATGTTACCATTAATGAAAGTAAATATGTGTATATTATTAATAATATTAGGAATATGAAAGCTTGTCAACCAATTTTTGTACTATAACGCTCTCAAACAACAAATAAATAAGAAATAAAAAAATAACTGAAAACCGACTTAAATTTTTTTTACTAAAAAGTAAAAAATAACTGAATGGCAGGTACTTTTCATTTATACATATAATAAAATTGTAACTAATCTGAATCTGTACATTAAACATTTTTTGGAAAATCTTATTGAAATAGACATTATTATCAATACACAGGCTTAGAATTTTTGTCTGTCTGTCTGTCTGTGACCGCATCACGAAAAACATATTGAAGGGTTTTTGATGAAATTTGGTATGAGGTGTGAATCAGATAGTTTCGAAGTGCTTTGATTTGTATCCACCATTTTTTTTGAAGTCAGTTTTTATTTTTTATTTTTTTTTAAGTTTTTTTACATTTTTAGTGTAGACTTAGTAGAAGCAAAGTAATAAGAAAGTATTTTGATAAAATATTAAACTTAGACCGTTTAAGTTACTTTGATACAAATTTTTACATGAAGACTGACAAACTAAAATTACTTTTATTAGTAACACTAAAAAATCTCTCCTTAAAATCCAACTCTAACTCTAATAGCTTGTAAAATCAAACAAAATAAGTCCAAACTCAAAGTATCTACTATTAGCCATTTATCTATCCACCTTCTGGCCCTACCATCAGATCAGGTCAACGATACCGAACCACTATTTTTTGTTTTTGTTATTGTGGGTTTTTTTTTCAAATATAAAATAGCACCAAATTCGAAATATACACTATCAAACAAAATTGACCAAATCGGTTAATAAATGACAGAGTTCTGGGATAACAAACATAAAAAAAAACAGCCGAATTGAGAAACTCTTCATTTTTGAATTCGGTTTATAAAGAGAGATTTTTTTCTGTAAGATCTAAGAGTATCTACTGATAATATGAATATTTTACATCTCAAACATCTGTTTATGATGTAAATGATGTATTTACATATGTATATAATTTTGCACCTTGTTTATGTAAACAGGAGTTTTGGACGATAAAGCTCTAAAATAACATGAACAATAATAACATTTTATATTTTGAATATCTGATATAAATAAAATATTGCATCAAATATTTTCTTACATAAAATGTATACTGATTCAAAATAATTATTGCACTCTAAGGCTTGCATTCTTTGTTCGAATAATAGTGCGTGTGTATGTGTATGTGTGTGTGCGTGCGTGCGTGCGCGCGTGCGAGCGTGCGTGCGTGCGTGCGTGCGTGCGTGCGTGCGTGCGTGCGTGCGTGCGTGCGTGCGTGTGTGTGTGTGTATGTGCATGTGCGTGTGCGTGTGCGTGTCGTGTGCGTGAGTGTGTGTGCAGGTAGGTAAATTTAATACGTAATCTCCTTTTTATGATTCATTCATAACCTTTAGATATAAATTCAATAAAAAAATATGAAAATTAATTAACAATTGGAATATTGCATATCGTTTCAACAAATACAAACAAGTACCTTTCTTCCTTCCTTTTTGAAGTCGGTCAAAAAAACAAACTGACAAAAATTCTAATATCATAATAAATTAACTGTACGAGAAAACCCAGAAACAAGTGGTAGGTAATATATTTAATATATTACTCTATCAACTGAGAGTATCTAATGGCCTCTCCGACCGATGTATACGGTGACAGGTTAAGCCAAGGCTAGGTAAATAAAGCAAGTCTGGACTGTACTTCAGCCTTAGAGGAGCCATAACATCAGAATGGGTCAAGTTACAAGAATGTATAGATTTTTTTTAATTTTCATCCTAGTTATAAAAGTTTAGGTAAATATTGTTAATTATTATACTTAGCAGTTATGAGCCTTTAAAAAAGAAAAAAAATATATAAAAAAATGCAACTATTTCACAAACTTATAAGATAAGAAAGTCATTGATGTATAAAACATAGATACACATTTCCTAACAAATATCTCTAAAAAGTGACGTCGACATGTGACGTCTAAACATATAATAAAATTGGAACTAAGCCAAATCTGTACATTAAATATTTTTTGGAAAATCTTATTGAAATAAACATTATTATTGATACAGAGGCCGAATCTATAGTTTTTAGAATTTTTGTCTGTCTGTCTGTCTATCTATCTGCCTGCCTGCCTGTCTGTCTGTCTGTCTGTTACCGCATCACAGAAAAACCATTGAAGGCATTTTGATGAAATTTGGTACGGTGATAGCGGGTTATCCGGGTCAACATATAGGGTACATTTTACCGCGGGAAAATGTCTTATTTCTGAAAAAAAATACAAAAAATGCATGTAAGAGTATACTAATATGTAAAACCTAAGAATTTGGTTTTTGGTCATCTGAACGCGGGCGGAGCCGCGGGCGATGCTAGTGTCAAAATAAACAATAACATTCAAAAATCGAAAGTTATAACTGTCTAAAAACAAATTCGAACTTACGCACACCACATTAAGTACTTTTTCAAATGAAACAAGGTGAGTTTAATTGTGTCAACCAAAAAGCAATGAACAAAAGAGATTTGAAACAGCGCAATTCTAATCGATCCGATAGAATAGTGCACTTTTTTTCAAGACACTTTTAATACCCGCATTTTGTGTATTAAGTTTCAGTATATCGATGTAGAAAATAATAGAAATATCTTAAATTTTTAATCACTAAACATTTGAGAAACCTAAACGAAATTATTTGTCACAATGTCACTAAATATTTAGTTGCGAATTTAACATTTTTATTTCCAACTAGCGATTCACCCTCGCTCCGCTCGGGTTCGTCCCTACTTATATTTTAACGTTTAGTATAGATTTCTTAGCAATAAGATATTTTCCCGCAGTAAAAAGTATCGTATATGTTGACCCAGGCAACCAGGTCACCCCCCCCAACGTGCGTTCACCTTGTAGTGGTGGGGGGGGGGGGGGCTCAGTAGTGCCCGGCAATACAGCCGGGCGCGAAGACAAGAAACGCACAGGGAGGTGGCCCGCTTTGGTGGGCGGTGGGAGGCGGCCCTCTTCGGAGGGCGGTGTACCATGCGGGTTGCTCCGGGTAGCAGAGTGGACCTTGGAGCAACCCCGTGGTTGTTGTGGTCTGCTTCGGCAAACCTGCCGTCGGAGCGTCGTAGTTGAATGCGTAAGCGATCCTGCGACGCCCCATTAAGACGGGGAAGGTTTTGTTGGGTTTTAGTGGGTAGTACTGGCTTCGTCGGTGAGTCCCACACTTCGAGCGTAAATGCATTTTCCAACGTTAAAAAAAAGGCAACCAGTTCTCATCATATCAAATTTTATCAAAAGCTATCGAATGGTTTTCTCGTGATGCGTTCCCAGACAGACAGACAAAAAAAAACAAACAGACTATAGGTTCGGCCTCTGTATCGATTTAATAACTATTTCAATAAGATTTTCTAAAAAATATTTAAATTACAGATTCGGCTCAGGATTTTATGGTATGTACAGATTAATTCCGCTTACATTTAAGCCACAAGATGTTCCTTATACTCTATTGTCAGATAGAGCTCTTCTAGCATCTGCTTCTAAACAATTCACCGTACAATCTGTTGTCAATGTTATATAAGGGACCTTAATAAAAATCAACTGCTCAAATGTGATTAGTTTTGAAAAATTATGAAATAGTTTTTTTTTATAATTACACATTTTCCCTTACGATTGAGGCAAAGAATTTAGTGGTCTATATTACATTCCTCTAAAATAGCTAAAAATCTGTAATATCCCATTGCTGGGCACGGGCCTTCATTCAATACGAGGCAGATCAGACCATTGTCTTCCACGCTGGCCAAGAGCTGGTTTGACGGACTTCACATGCCTTTTAAAAACTTGCTAAGTTTTCTCAGTTATGCAGGTTTGGTCACGATGTTTTACTTCACCGTAAGACAAATGGTAATAATGTTGAAAATGATTCGCACATGACATTATCCGAGGTGCGAGAGTCGGGATTCGAACCCTTGTGCTACCACTTGTATGATGTCTATAGCCTATAGATTGTTGCGAGATCATGATAAATGTACTAAAATTTTAATATATTTTCTATATAAGGACGTCTTTGTTTGACTTTAAAGTGGCATATTTTATGATACTATATTATAAATAATATTAGTAACAACTTTCATTCATTCAACAATTTGATTTTGAACTTGTTAGCGTTAGATGAAATATTTAGCACAGAGAGGATCTATACATAAATAACATATTATATTTATAAAAAAGTATCGAATAAGGCTTTTTATAAATGGAATAAACAATTTTTAGAAATGAAAGTAGTCAATTGGGGCTTGTTTTTATAATATTGTGAGATATCTTAAAAAAATTTGAACCTATTTTCATGATTTATCTATTATATAAAAGTCTCGTGTCACGGGGTGTGCTGGTGTGAAACGGCTCGACTGATTTTAATGATATTTTTTTGTATATTGGTAGGTATGAGAATTGGTCGTAAAGTACTTTTCATGCTACTACTCCCACCCCCACATTTTTAATCGCAATTTTAGTGTCATTACCCGAGCGAAGCGAGGGTGAGTCGTTGCTTAACATAAAGTCAAAAGGTATTTTTTTTGTAGATTGAACGCGGGCGTAGCTGCGGGTTCTGCTAGTTTTTTAATAAATACACCACCTTACAAAATTACACCCCCAAAATAGAGGGTAGGTATAAAATGATTATGAATTTTTGTGCCTTTTCAGTTTATAGACATTATTTCAAATAAAAAAAAAAAGGTTTTCACCATTTAAAATGATTATATTACAAAACAATCTGAGCGTGCACTAAGTTTTACAAAGTTCTATCTATTTTCGGAGCCTTCAACGTGTAGTATCGTTAGTATTTATCTGGTAAAATATTGTAATACGATCTGACGTCCAATTTTACAGGAACGAAATATAGTAGCAATAAAATTTCGTTCGATGTTCTAGAATTATTTGCTATTGTAAGAAATCTTTACATTTACATTATGAATACAAAAGTTTTTGAAATTGGGTATGTATGTATGTATGTATTAATGTATGTATGTATGTATGTATGTGTGCGTCTGCTTACATTTATACCTGCGCATATGCTATATTAATTTTAACTCTATGGTACCTAACCAGTAAGTATAATTTAAGTATGTATACGGTATACCACATAAACACACATTTTTACTCTCAAAATTTTATGTTTTCGAGAAAACATTAGTAATAATAATAATTGTTTTATTTGGAACAACAAAGGATTTTTTTTTGTTAGTACACACCTTAGATACTACAACTTATATACTACACTAGCATTGCCCGAGGCTCCGCCCGCGTTCAGATGACTAAAAACCAAATTCCTAGGTTTTACATATTAGTATACTCTTACAATGCAGTTTTTGTATTTTTTCTCAGAAATAAGATATTTCCCGCGGTAAAAAGTATCCTATATGTTGACCCGGATATCCAGCTATCATCATACCAAATTTCATCAAAATCTGTCCAGTGGTTTTCTCGTGATGCGGTAACAGACAGACAGACAAAAATTCTAAAAACTATAGATTCGGACTCTGTATCGATAATAATGTTTATTTGAATAATATTTTCCAAAAAATATTTAATGTACAGATTCGACTTAGTTAGAATTTTATTATATGTATAGATTTATACACTAGTTTAACATACTAAAATAATCACTTCTTAACTAAAAAGTTAAACTCACTTTGACATCATAAATAACAGTTAGCAAAAATATCGGGTAAAGCAGATTGATACAAAAAATACTCTCCCGAATTTTAACCTCGATATTTCTAACACAGCCCTTTCAAATCTAATTTTAAAACCATTAACATATCATATTTTATCATAAAATGTCACATTTTGCCATACATCAGGTAGACTCAAGGGTGTCACTGACCCAATTGCCGTTTTCCTGCAAAAGCGAGCGTATATATGATTGCTGGCGTCGGTACGACCTATTTCTCAAGAGCGTGTTCTGTAACATTCGCGTTGCATAATAGATTGAAACCCGAATCAATATATCAATTAGTTAGGATAATGACAGAGTTTTTTAATTTTTCTGTATCGTTTTTTAGTGTGACACACTAATTTTTTAAGTGCGAAAGTGTATTGTTTGTTGCTCATTGACGTTGCAAAATTTGGAACAATGTAGGAAGAAATTACTTGTAGGTATTAACAGTTTTGCTTTCGTCTATTTAATATTATTATATTTAATATTCATTGTATATCATTATTATTTATACTACATATATTGAGTAATTTATATTTACACAAATTCTGAGAAATCGAGATTAAAATTGCGATTTTGCGAATTGTAAAAATTTGGTGATTTTCAACTTGTCTACTGTAACTCCTAAACAAATCTCTGATCAAAACAAAACAAAAAATTCATGCTCTATAATTTTTGTAATAGCCATTTATAACCTTAATGATGCTGGAGAGAAGATACGTATTCTCAAAAAACTGTTTTTTTTTTATAACAATCTGCCAAATTAGATATCTCCATGACTTATAAGTCAGAACCTAATCAGTGACTGGACTATGTATATACTATATCAGTTAAGGGACTGAAAACCTTCTGACGTTAGAGAAAAGGCTTGTAAGTATACATATACCTATTAAAACCCACAAGAAAAATTATTCTAAGTCATTTACAAACATTTCATCGTTTATACAATGAAAAGAAAAATATTTTACATATTTAAATGTTCACAATATTTACAATATTGTTCTTTGCAGATGTCGTTATCATAAGCAAAAATAAAATATAATTAGTGTCTAACATACCTCTCAATTTACCTGCTTCCTCTAATACATTCTATTTTTGAAATTGGTTAAAAAGGATAATAGCAAAACCTAACTCCAAAATAATATGGTAATAACATGTTAACCAATACGGTACTTTTATAACCCGATAAATGAAATGTTTCACAAGGGGAAAATTATGAATAATCTGCTTATACAAAATTTAGAAGCTTGAATTAATATATCATTTATACATATAATAAAATTCTAACTGACTTGAATCTGTACATTTAATATTTTTTGAAAAATCTTGTTGAAATAGTCATTATTATCGACAAGGAATACATGCGTCTTAAATTTTTTGAGCCGAACCCTAATTCTTTTTCTGAAATAAAAGTAGCCCGTGTTACTTCCTATTACATCAGCTATCTTCTAGTGAAAGTCCCATCAAAATCAGTCCAGCCGTTTCAGAGATTATTCGGAACAAACAGATAGACAGACAGACAAAAAATTAAAAAAATGTGTTTTTCTTAAAAGGACCGTATATAATTTCGCATAATTTAAGTAAAACGCTGTTATTTTAACATTACAAACAGACACTTCAATTTTATTTATCTGTATAGATACAGAGGCAGAATCTATAGTTTTCAGAATTTTTGTCTGTCTGTCTGTTTCGGAACGCATCACGAGAAAACTACTGGAAACTTAGACTTATGAAAACATGATGATAGCTGGTTATTCTGACGTATGAGCTATATTATTGTAAAGTTTCATTAAAATAAATTCAATAGTTTTTGCGTAAAATAGTAACAAACATCCATACATTTATACATTCAGACATCCATACATGATCACAAACTTTCGCATTTATTTTATTATATTGGTAGGAAGTATTTTAAATTATGCATTACCTATGATAATATTTCGTTTTCTAAAACATTCTTACTAGAAAATGAACTAGAAATTTTCAGTAATAAATGTACCAGCAAAAGTCCATTTCACATAAAGCAAGCTTGTTAGTATAATTAGTTTTATTGTTGAAAATCCGCTCGCAAATACGTTTTAAATGAGACCTGACCAATAATGCGATTGTAAGAGCTTTATATGGTATTATTTCAACGACTTTTATAAAAAATCAAGTATATATATATATATATATATATTTTATTATGTTCATTGAATTGCCTTTTGTGACTTCACCCATGTGTATTTTAGACTGACTTCAAAAAGAGGGGTTTGATGGGGATAAACGTTTTAGTTTGTCTGTCTCCGATTTTTTAAATTTTGTTTTTCTTTTTAAATTTCAAGAACATATCCACTCATAACTCAGTGGTAACGCGCTCGCTTGGAAAACTGAGTGAAGCGGGTTCAAACTCCGAGTCTCGCACCTCTGATATTTTCATGCGCAAATCATTTCTAACATGATTATGATGCCTTACGGTGGAAGGAAAACGTCGTGAGGAAATCTACATATTTGAGAGAACCTAACAAGTTTTCGAAAGACATATGAAGTCCGCCAACCCGCATTTAGCCAGCGTGATGGACTATGGCCTGATCCCCCTCGTATTGAAGGGAGGCCCACCCCCAGCATTGGGACGTTAAAAAAAGGGCTGAATACAGATCCACCCATAAATGTAAAATAAATAATTTTTAAATTGAAGTCAGTGTACTTTTTGAATTAATAAATAATTATTTCATAACCACTTAACGTGACCTCGGTTTTACATAAAAATTCAGAACGGGAACTTTCCAGATATAATTAGAGTTTTCGGACAATTAAAATGAGCGATGGCTGAATAATGAAAAATCATTGCACGAAATTCGCACAAACGTTTTCTAGCGATGTTTTATTAAGCAGAATGTACTTGTAACATATAAAAACTTATTTTTTTTTTATTATTTTTCCATTTTTAGTGTAGACGTAATAAGCAGGTGATTTGTAAGAAGGAAGTTTTTTTAAGAACATAATATTCGATTAAGCAGTTTATTTAAAAAAAATAATATTGTTGATTTTTTAAAAAACCGCTTAACCGATTTCGATGAAATTTAAATGGGACCACCTGGGAAGTTAATACCCTTCGAGTATCGGTGAATATACATAAAAAAAGATTCTGACGAATTGAGAACCTCCTCCTATTTGGAAGTCAGTTAATAAGTATTAAGTACTAGCAGGACCCGCGGCTCACTCGCACTAAACTATAAAAAAAAACTCTAAAAAGGTAGGTTTCAAATTTGAATGGTAGTTCCAAAGATGTGTGTGGTCAAACCAACAAAACATTTTTTTAACATTAGTAGGCCTACGTATAGAGTGTATGTATGTATGTATAAAACCCTGAATATTTGCTTTTTTTATAAAAAATATAAATAATAATGACTGTTAATAAAATTACAGTAAGTTTAAAACGACTTTCACAATCTACTTATAAATTTCAGGCTATCAGAGCGTACATGTGTATAAAATGAAGACTTTTCAGTGAACACAATCGTGAGTAAGCCGCGCTATTATATGGTTTCATGCAATAAACCCAATTTCGATTTATACATGCGTAAAATGCCTTTTCATTAAAATCTATACACTCAATAAAGAATATCGATTGATGATGTTGTATCAACGTGTTTCTGACAGTATTAAAATTTTGTATATAATATTAAGACTAATCAATGTATTGATATAGAAGTTTTAACTAATGTATGTATGTTTGTGTGTTTGTATGTATTCAGTCCTTTTTTAACGTACCACTGCTGGGAATTTTCAATATGAGAGGGATCACGAAGTACTCGTTGTAGTGCGGCTGGCCAACTTCACGTATCTTTCAAAAACTTGCTAGGTTCTCTCAGATATGGAGATTTCCTCACGATGTTTTCTTTTAATTTGAGACAAGTGGTAATCTTGTTCAATATTATTCACTAATTATCATGCTAATGATTTTTCTAATGACCATTTATAACTTAGATGATGCTGTATAGAAGATATTCTCGAAAAACTGGTTTTTGGTATCATTTTTCCAATGAGTGGAGGTCGCTCAAGGTCACAAATTCGGAATATTTACTAGGACACCAAAGTAACACTCTGCCAAATTATAACTCTCCTTGACCTTTTTTAAGTCAGAACCTACACAGCGACTGGAGTACCTACGTAAAAATGCAAGTTATTATTTCTTTTTCACCATACTGAAATTCTTTCATTATTTTTGTATCCCATACAATTTAACATAACATGCTAGAATCAAACCTGTAACCATTGATTTCGGTTGTCAATTTCGGGTACTATCTCTATATTTTATTATTGGTTGAACCAATACACAAATATTGTTTTACATATAACAGTTCACAAATATTGTTTAAATTCACATATTATAATTACTTGCACGTGCACGAACATCCATTATGCAAAATTAATTACATTATTCTACATATTAATAAGTATAATTTTGTATAACACTAGCGATATACCTTTGCTTCACTTAGGTACGTCCTTAGGTAAGCGGATTTTTTTTCACGGTACACAAAATCCTTTTCTAAAATATAAGTAGCATCAGTTATTGCTTATAATATCAGCTATTTGCCAGTAAAGTCCCGTCAAAATCGGTCCAGGCGTTAGCTTGAACAAATAGACAGACCAAAATTTAAAAAAATTGTTTTTTTCTTATAAATACCATAATATATACTTTTATATGTATTTAGTAAAAAGCTGTTATTTTGACATTAAAAACAGATACTTGAATTTTATTTATTTAGTAATTAGTAAAACAGAGAGATAAATATATATATGGTATATGTGTATATATATATATATACATACCTAGGGACAGACCTGATCAAAGCGAGGGTGAGTCGCTAGTTATTAATAAAGCATTTTTCAAAAAGGATGCTCAAATTTATAAAATAAAATTTTTGTGTATGACATTTTAAGGTACTGAAACAAGTGTTATTTGTAACTTGTTAAAAAAATGCTCTTTCCTTTATAGCACATACAGTATATATTAATATGTATTGAGCTCAACTTTTAACAAACGATCAACGCCACCTATTTGCAAGTTTTATAACTATAATAGCCATGTAGTAGTCTATATATTTTTTATTTTTTGTTTTATGTAGTCCATATAAAATTTTCATTCATTTATTTTAATTTAAGTCGTTGAAAACCCCAACATCTGATAGAGTTTTAGTAGTTAAATTAAGCTCTTTCTTTCCTTAATGCTACTTCTCAACTGTAAACGTTGTTTGTGGTCATTTAGCTTTCCATAGCAAAGCTGTAGCCAGTTCAACAACACATTACTCGCTGTGATAGTGCAACGATATCAGAGTCTGAATGGCTTAACGACTGTAGTTTCTCAATGTCCAAATCGAAGTTAAGAACATTATACGAATATATTTAAACTCGTATCGAGTAGATTAGTGTAGTGGATTTACTCTCGGAGGATTCTTTTTTGAATATATTATTAACCGACTTCAAAAAGAGATATGTTATATGGAGGTTTTTACTATATAATTTTTGAACACTTGTGTTTGCTCAGTGGTTGAAATTCAATCATTCGATTATTGAAAATTAAGGAAAACATATATAAATTCATATTTTTTCAATATTTTTTTCTACTCTTTTACATTCGTTTGTTATATATTTGTGAATATTTTTATATATACATAATAACAATAAAAAAGTTCTTTAACGTTATAATTAAACCGACGTATATTTAAAAAAAAATAACTGTTTGAAAAATTGTTTTTTTTCTTGATAATACTAAAGCTCGTTAATAGCTACTAAGCAAAAAAATCGGTTGACAAACAGAGGAGAAAAACATACTGAATTGTCTTCTTATCGGAAAATCTTAGCCTATTTATATGTAGATTATTCTTTTAAATATTTACGAGTAGTACTTAGGGTCATTGTTTAAATAAACATTCGAAACGTCGGGAACAAAAATCAAAATAAATCCGCGAAAAAAATCCAAAAAGATAGTTTTATTTCAAAACTTCTCTTAAAATAAGTTTTATAATAGTTTAAAGTATTTAGCTTAATATCAGCCTGAAGCTCGACAGCCTAATTTTAGACAGCCAAAAAATCATAATTTTTATTATAATTTTTCCACCACTTTTCACCCCATTAGGGTCGAAATACAAAATTTTGCTGTGAAAATTACATCCTCTAGTTAAGCAGTGTGAATTTGTAATGAGACTAGCGACTCACTCTCGCTCCGCTTGGGTTCATCCTTCGGTACGTTTTAACGTTTAATATTATAGATTACTCAGAAATGAGATATTTATCTGCAGTAAAAAATATACTATATATTGACCCGGATAACCAGCTATCATGATACGAAACTTGATTAAAATCTGACCAGTGATTTTCTCGTGATGCGTTCCCAGACAGACAGACAGACAGACAAAAATTCTAAAAACTATTCGGCCTCTGTATCGATAATGACTATTTCAATAAGATTTTTTTTTAATATTTAATGTACAGATTCAACTCAGAATTTTATTATATGTATTGACGTAACTCTATATATGTCTATAAGTACATAAACCCTTTTCAGCTAATTAAATTAACCCTATCACTTACAATTTCTAAGTAGCTTAATGATCTAGCTCTTTACTACTTGCTAAATTACAAAAGATTTCTCCACCAAAATCTATTTAAAGAGACCCGTCTAAAGATTATATTATGAGGTTCAATATCAACGGTGAAAGCTAGATAAGCGTTTAGGCGAAATGCCAAGTTTTACAATTCAGGTAAGCGTATTATACTCGTAGTTGTAATGGTTCTATCAAATTTTCAGACCAGCCTGGTCTTAAAAAGCTTGTTATTCTATGAGGTTTGCCAAAAATAAAACTAATTTTCATTATGGTATATGCATGATATTTTTAATTTTTTTTATACAATAGCTAACATCGTTATATATTTGTAAAAAGAATATCCAGCTCCAAAAAACTAAAATTTAGTATTTTTTTTTAAATCATACCGGTACGGATACTTAAGCGCCCGCCATCTTGCGCGCTTGGCGTGACGTCATAGTATCATACATAGAAAAAATACGACTATAGTTTGCAGGGACAAAATCGCTAATCGCTCTGTTATGATAATACTTTGACGTCATATTCGGTCTGACCAATCACTATATTTGCACTTTTTAATAATTATTTTTTTAATCAAAAATAAATAACATAAGAAAATATTAATACAGGCTTAATTCAAAAGCAATAAAGATTATAAAAACACATGTTTCAATAGATATACATAATATCAGGTTTTCTAATTAACTTATATATGGTGATACTGTGGTGGAGGTCATGAGTTCAAATTTGATCGGGGTTAATTATTAATTAGATCATGCAAGCTTTTTTATTTATTAGCGTTGCTCATGGATCCTGTAGATAATTTAGGTTTAACCAGAATCGCATTATCTTACTACTTTTTAAATGCGAAAGTTTGGATGGAAGTATGTTTATTACTCAATCACGCCAGAACGGCTGAACGGGTCTCGATGAAAGGCACAGAAATAGATTATAGTCCGGAAAAGCATATAGGCTACTTTTTATTCCGGAAAAATATACATTTCCCTTGGGATAGATTTGTTTTTGTTTTTAACTTATCATTATCTCTAGCAGCAAAAACGTGGGACTTTCATATTGACTTATTAAAGCCTTTAGATCTCTTTAACTCAACCCTGTTGCAAAATTGGCTTAGCTGACATCTCTTATCTATAAATTATCACCTACCGAATTTCATCTTTATAGGTCAAGTATTTTAGAGTGTTGTTGTTTATTCAGTGAGTTAAAGATATTTCGCTTTTATATAAATATATTTTGTTATAAACCCTATTCTAAAAGTGTCAAAAGGTTGTTCTTTCCCTGTGCATGAAAGTTTATAAATACGTAATAAGGGACGATGGGATTGATACATATGTATGTGTACAGGCTCTTATATTAATTTTTAATGCTACAAAAAATTGTGTATTATAATTTCCAGATTGGTTTTCATTCGGGACATGTTTGCAACATAATGGAGTTTTACATATAAATAAACGAATCCTATTAAATTATTTTTGACTTTATAGTGGGATGTCCCGATCTATGTGGTGGACCCCTCACTTTTTTCCAGACGATTTTTTTTCAAACCATAAAATATATTAAAAGACGCGACCCACCGGGGTTCCCATCAAAAATTTGCTCCAGGCTATTTTTAATTGTTTTTTTTTAAGTACAAGAACTCTTTTCTTATGACAAATTAGTATCAATCGAAAGTAAAAGACTTGTAGAAAATGCTATCATACGTTTGGCGGCCTTTTTCAAACACATTATCTGACATCCAAGTATAAACAGGTAAATTGAAGTAGATAATTGCTCGTATCTTATTCGGAACGAACCAAGTAAGGAAGTATCAAAATGTAGATAATTTTGTAACAAATATAATGAATTATAGGGTTGTAATACCAAATATCGCTAGGCTAGAGGTTTTTAGTAAAAAATAGCCTGGAGCAAATTTTTGGTGACAACCCCTCGGGTCGTGTTTGTTACTATGTTTTATGGTTTAAAAAATATATTTCGCCTGGAAAAAGAATGAGGGTCTACCCCATAGATCTGGATCTTCGATTATTACGAAAACTATTATTAATTAGGAAAAAAATACTCGAGTACACTTTAAATATTTCATTTCATCTCCCATATAAAACTTATTCTGGTGGAACAACGAAAAATGTCAAGAATTAATCTCGAAATATTTGTTCAATATCGTTATCGTTATTTTTTTAGATTCGTTAATTTTCTATTATATCATAGAAAAAATCCATTCAATCCTATATTGTCATTTTTCATTTACTCAATACTCTATACATGAGCGTATATCTCGTACAAAATTTACATCAAATGGAAATACAAAGAAGATTAATTCAGTATTCATTTGAATGGCTCTTCAATAAACTAACTCATATAAGTACATTGCAAAGCTTTCAAAAATTACAAAAATAGCAATTTTCAAAATATTTTAATAGTAAAACAAATTGTAGATTGAACCACTCGTTAGAATTAAGTCTGTTTTATTCTAATAGAATGTGGAACGTAAATTACTCGTAGTTACGTTTTATTGTTTCCTGTAAACGCATTTGTGTAAATGTGGCTTTGAATAATAAATTTTAATTAGACTTCGTTTGTTTTCTTAATTATAATTTTCTTTGCAATTTGTAATGAAGCGTTTATCAACAAACTTACTACGTACTTAAAGTATGTACTCATTATAATGAATAATAATATTTTACACATAACATGCCTTTATATTATGTTATGCATAAATTATAATTATCATCGTCAATAGCAACCAAAAAACGTCACACTGCTGGGAAAATTTCTCCCATTAATACGAAGGGGATCAGTGGACTACAAAGTCCACTTGATTGGTGGACTTCACATGTCTTTCGAAAACCTGCTGACTCTCTCAGGCTTTCAGGTTTCCTAACGATGTTTTTATTCACCGTAAGACGAGTGGTAATCATGTTGGAAATGATTCGCACATGAGAATATCAGAGATTTGAACCCGCTTCACTAGGTTTCCCAAGCAAGCGCGTTACCAATGGACTAACACTACCTTAACTGATGAAATTTTAAATAGTACTAAGCGCAATCTTTAATATTATATCGTTTTTACTATTAATGGTTCTTGGTCGAAAATTGTGTATAGAATATTATGAATTATTCACGCTCTGATTTTGCTTTGAACGTTGTTAGCAAATTTATTTCATTGCGTTTGTTATTTGAAATTTTGCTGCCAACTTAATACTATTAATCTTATTTAAATGAGCAATCCTTGTTTATATATTTTATATAACGACTCTAACGATTTGGATGAAATTTTGTATTTAAATTAGGTTTTGTTTTTTCAGTTTATCTATTCATATAGACTTTACTGAAAAAAACGCAACTTTTACATCTTAATCGAAAAAGTATGATTTCATAAAACGCCGAGCGAAGCTCCGTCACCTAGGTGCTTATTAATTTAGTTCGCATGCCATGTCAGATTATTAAAATGTACTTCACCGAAGGATTTAAATTATGAATAAAATAATTTACTAGACTACTGCATAGATAGATGTATCAACTGTCTTGGTAATACAGTGGGTCATGTTCGACTGCTGATTTGTTGGTCCTGGGATCGAGTCCCGAGTCGAGTCTAGTTAAGTTATTCAGTATTTCTATTAAGAAATTCTCAGTAACAACTCGGAGTTGGGAAGTTGGCGAGTGTTCTACCCTCGTGCCTCGGGAAACACCTAAAGCCATCGGTCCTACGCTTTAAATCTCATCGGTCATGTCAAAGTATCGTCCCATCTGACTTTGAGAGTCATTGGAATAGAGAGTGCACTTGTGTCTGCACGTACACTTGTGTACTATAACATTTCCTGCACATCTGGCTAGTCTCAGTGAGATTGGCTGCCATTGCCGAAATCTATCAGGAGGACATTAATATTAAATGATTAATCTGTTCAATCAATTAAAATTCAAATTATTATTCGAGTAAAATATTAATTTCCTTAACACGTAACCTTCTTGGTCTATCTATACTAATATTATAAAGAGGAAAGATTTTTTTGTTTATCTGTTTGTACCAAATAAGTTCCGAAACTACTAGACCAATTTTGATGAAATTTTGTAAGAAGATAGTTTGAGACCCTGGGAAGGCCATAGAATAGTTTTTGTTCCGGAAACCATCCCTTGAGGGGGTAAAAATGAGGATGAAAGTTTGTACGGGGTTTTATACCTCTATATGAGTCTCTAATCTTAAACAATTTATTCTACTACTAGGTCAAAGTATAACATCACTATTCTTGGTGAAATTATTCCAGTTTGTCGCGTCTCCAATCCTTTAGCCTTTTATATGGAGGGAAATAATTTATGACGCCCCCGCATAACGTATATGAAATGTTTCACGCGGTTTCCTTTTGGAAAACGATTGAGTTATGATCGTACAGCGATATAGTATGCTATACGAAAGATAACTATATAAATAAAAATTAAAACTTATAAGTTTGTTAGATATTTGGCTTAACTTGGAAATATTTTTATTGAAAAATGTACCAATATCTATAAATAAGTTAAATTGTTCGTCTATGATTTAAAGAGACTATATTTAACTGATATGGTTAATGCTCATCTCTTTTTAACCCCCGACGCAAAAACGACGGGGTGTTATAAGTTTGACGTGTCTGTGTTTGACATCGTAGCTCCCGAATAGATGAACCGATTTTGATTTAATTTTTTTTTGTTTGAAAGGTGAATTAGTCGGGAGTGTTTTTAGCTATGTTTGATGTAAATTAGTCCAAAATGGCCGCAGCCTCAAAATGGCGGATCACATATTTTTTCACAACTCCCTCAATATGGATATCAAATGAAAGGGCTTGACTAGTAGAATACTATACACTATGATAAATTTCAAATCCAAGATGACTGCCACCAAAACATGGCGAATTACACGTCGGTTTATATTTTAATTTTAATTAGTTACGTGCACAATAATATGGATTTTTATACGCTGGTGGCTAACTTGAAAGTATCATCTAGTACTTGTTACAAAGAGATCAGGATATCAAAACATGGGATTTGTGTCAAAAAAATTATAACAGTATGAGGCTGTCTACTAAATTATAGCAAATTTCATACTGCAGTATGCATGTCGAATAGGTCAAATATAATTTTACAAACATAAGCAAACCAGCAAGCTCAGTGCAATTTTGAACCACAATACTAATTTTCAGTGACATTTATATTTACGGTGTCCATTCTCGCTTTTGGCAAATATTAGTATATACATACGTATTTAACGTGATATGATGTAATCAGTGTTAGGCTATAACCAAACAACCTAATATAGCAGAATCAAATAGGAATAATCGGTTTTGCTCAAGCCATTTTTGTTTAAATGAAATGAGGCTTGGCTAACTTGCTGGTATCGTAAGGTCACCGGTTCGATTCTTGTACAGTGATTTTTAGTATGTACATACATTTTAATAAACATTTGTTAAATGATACTATTATCTTACCGTAAAAGTCATGCTTTTATTAGTTTATAAAGACATAAGGTACAAACGTTATATTTTGAAACAAAAAAATATATTTTTTGTTTAGTTTATTCTTTTATAACTAGCGATTCACCCTCGCTTCGCTCGGTTCGTCCCTAGGTTGATGCCATATACAAACTTTCATCCTAATTTTCACCCCTTTAAGGGATGATTGCCGTTATAAAAACTATTCTATGTCCTTTCCAGGATCTCAAACTAATTTCATCTAAATCGGTTCAGTAGTTCCAGAAATTATTTCCGACAAACAAACTCATAAACTTAAGAATTTTATCTCTATATAATATTAAGTATGATAATGCTAGTGTAATATAAAATTAAATTCTAGTATTCATTAAAGAAAATAAATTTTGCTTTTAATGTAGTTCTTTGTTCTGTGACTTATAAGCCTTTGGGCACGGATGTTTTTAATGATAAAATTATAAAACTACATCAAAATTTGTAATGTTTAAATTACATAAACACAAATACACAAAGCAGTTAGTACTAAGTTTATATCCATATTTGGCTTTGCAAAAATATTCTTATGAGTATATTTAAAAATTTCAAGAATGTATTATTACTGCATTAACAAAACATTATAAAAGTGGAACTGAGTGAGGTATACTCGCCCTAAAAGCAATAATTACGCGACGAAAACGGAGTGCGACAGGATTTCAGGCTTACATACCATGGTGTATAAAGTGTATACATTATGATATTTTATATGGAGTTTTAAAAACAACGACAGTATATTTATAGCATTTTATAATTATTATTTTTAATTTTTCCATTTACAAACAAGTTTAAAGTTTCATCATATATGTAATCCATTCGTTAGTGTCTTTACAAGGAATGCAAAGCCAAGCTATTGTCTTATTATTTTTACATAAAAATTACACATATTTTTTGAAGACACGTTTGGCTCAGTTTGTAGTGATCCTCCTTGCTGTGCCAGCGGTCGTGGGTTCGAGTTCCGCTGGAGGCATTTGTGCGATTATTACGAATGTTTGTACTCCAGTCATGAGTGTTTAAATTTATAATATAAGTATTTAAAGTTATATATGTGTAATATATCAACTATCTGGTATTCATAACACAAGCATCTTAGCTTACCATGGAACTAGATGATGCTGTGTGTTAATGTCCCAACATATTTATTTATATTTTCTTTATTTCTATTGTTTTAAACAGTCTTACTAGCGACTACCCTCGATCGGGTACATCCCTAGGAGTCTAGCACTTGCTTGTGTCGTCATAATATATTTGTGTACTAAATTACATGCAAATCCCTCTAGAAACAGCGTGAAGAACAAACATACAAACAATCACATTTTCACAATTAATTATTATAGTACTTTTATTATTACTAGATATTCTATACAGAAATAAGTACCATATTGATGCGGTGACGTAGTACAATCGCTGAAAAACAAATATCTGCTAAAGTATCAAATTCTAACCACGTGTCATTCTTAAACCTTTTTGACCGACTAAAAAAAGAGAAGGTAATATTATTGTGTATTTTTTGTGTTACAAAATCACATTTTTGTCAAATTATGTAATTTTCATGATCAAATCAAAACGGATTTTTATGGTTCTGTTTTTAATAAACAGTTTATAATGAGGCTGGTACTAAATAATTTTATAAAAAATCCACGACTTATAATATAATAACTACAGATATGTAGCGTTTGAAATTTTAGAGCCGGTATACTTTTTTAGATAAAAAGCAATTATAAAATAATGCAACAATTATAGAGTGTCAAAATATCAATAATACGTCAAAATTAATATCTACGTCTATAATATGACAAAAAAAAATATATATTTAATTGAAAATATAGTTTTGACTATCTCACTTGGACCAATCGTGACGTAAATGGTTTGGCACGGGGTAAGAAAATTTGTATGCCGAGACGAGAGGGGACATGATACAAGAAAGAGAAAGCAAACATTAATAAACGTGGTTTACGTAACAGTGAGACGCTTAGTGGTAGAACAAAAACCATAATATACGAGTATTTGCACTTGAAAGTCATTTTGGATGAATATTATTGCACGCGGTTTCACTCACGTGCCTTTCACGTTACAGAGCGTAAATTTATTTTAGCAAGATAGCTAAACTAGTTTTTAATTAACTATAAAACTTATCTTCTATCTATACTAATATTATCAAGAGGTAAAGTTTGTGATATTGTGAGCTTATGATGTTGTAGGGGGTCATCTCTGGATCTACTGAACCGATTTTCAAAATTCTTTTACCAATAGAAAGCCACGTTCTTTCTGACTGTCATAGGCTATATATTAACCCGAAGAATGAAAATTTTTTTTCATGGTAGTCGGATTTGCAAAGTAAGTCGGAGAAAAAACGGTCAAACGAAAACGTTTCTTACGAACGCTGCCTTAACGATGAGAGATATATGATTATGTTTTAGTGTTATCAATAAAAAAAACTGGAAACAGTTGTTTTTCGAAATTTTGAGAAATTCTATTCATATATGCTTTCCTCAAATTTTCAATAATATTGATGGTTGAATTTCCTATAGATGGCGATTTTTTCTTATATTTTGGTATACGGGACCACCCTTGATGGTGTAATTACATATTCTTTAAAAAAGTTTCATGAAAAATGGTTCATCCAAATTCAGTTCTATTATTTTATAGACTATATGTCAAAACAGAATATAATGCCTTTCAGAAATCTACTCACATCCGTTGAACTTTTATAGAAAAACCCAAACGTTCACTTGTTCATAAACTTTCATATTTTCAATATCAGTGTGGTTGTAATAAGATTAGACTTTGACAAGATGTCATTCTACAATCGTTGAAGAATAGAAATCTAAAAAATATATGAAATCTAGCGACTCACCCTGCTCGGATTCGTCGATCGGGTCCGCCCGGATAACCAGCTGTAATTGCTGGCTATAATACCAAAATTCATCAAAATCTGTTGAGTGGTTTTCTCCTTAAGCGTTTCCAGACAGACAGACAATATTTTTTAATATTAAATTAGCCTGATAATATCATCTATTTGCCAGTGAAAGTCCCATCAAAATTAGTCAAGCCCTTTTGGAGATTGGTTGGAATAAACAGATAAACAATTTTTTTTTTTCAAAATATGTTTTACTTGCGACTCACCCTCGCTTCGCTTCAATATTTTTTTTAATTTAATTTATTAAATCTAAGAAAGTATATTGATTAAATTTATCATTTCCATACAATTTTTGAAATTTTCCATTCTTCAACAAACTTATCTAAGCTACAATATTAGATAAAAGATTTGGAATTTTTATAGTACATTTGTATACCGAGATTTCTTCTGACATTTTAGCATAGATAGAAAATATAAATATTTTTGTTATTTACGAGTGACAAGAGGGCGGGCTCGTTTCCTCCCAAAGAATCGGCATTACGATTCAAAGGAGAATGCACCTAGCTACTGCTTACGTACATGTATATTTACGTTACATGTATATTATATGGTTATTATTTAAGCGCTCATTTGTAGTGCCTTTTATAATTTATATATGCATTTTAAAAGGTATAGATTTTTTAATGGCTTTGCATATTGTTATAACTTTTTAGTATAAAGTTTTGTTTTCTGAAGTTGAATAACTTCAAATAAAAAATTAGGCACCACACGCCATTTTTTTTTATATCCTTAATTTAACACAAGAATTTCATTTTGTGAGATAAAAACAAGCCAAAGTTATTCAAGGTTGATGTAGCTTCTTATAAGTAATACAATTTTCACAAAAAATGCCAAAAGCTGATGCTATCATTTATCTATCTTCTATATATATAAAAGATATATATATATATATATATATATATATATATATATATATATATATATATATGCGCGAAAAATTATAAAATTTAGGAATACTTAACAACCATATTAAAATTTATATGGCTAACGCTGGATGATAACTATTTATATATATTTAAAACGTACCTAGCGATAAACACGGGTGAAGTGAGGGTGAGTCGCTATTCGAATTATAAATACAAAAAGAATCTAATCATACACATGAGCAAAGCAAGGATAAATAGCTAGTTGTAAATATGTTTAAAATATAGAAGACGGAAGTGAGAGACAAATTTTTGAAGCGACTATCAACAATGGGCTATCATTTCTATTCTTGTTATATGAACAGTCGACAAAATTAACTATTTGTTATATTAGTGTCATTGATATAAAATTACTTGCAACGATCCAAACATTAAAAATGGCTTCTAAAACATAACCTTTAAGATCGAGACTAATACTATTATGTCCAAACCCTCGTCGGCAAAGAAAAATTGCCACAAAATAGGCCATATAATAGGGTAATTTACTAGATTCCGGCCCCGACCAGAGCTTACAACGTAAATAAATGATTTATAAAAGTTTCAGACATAAAAAATATAGAGAGTACGATATTTATAATACAGAAAATTTCGGAGAAAAAAGCTTTTTTACTGATATCTGAAATAATTTTACAAGCTCTATTAATTACTACTGCTTTTAAGTAACTTAAAATGCCTAAGCTGACTATAATTTTTTTGGATTTTTTTACAAGTGTTGCAAGAAGTGGAAATTCTTTTTTTGATAGATAAAACAAAAATATTTTAAACTATCAGATTTGATTGTTATATTTTTGGTTGATATTTTAAAAAATCAAAAAACCCTCGAAGATAACTCGCTGGTTCCTAATGAAAATTAAAAAAAATCTCGAAATTTTGATTATAATCTCAGCAAAGGAAGGCCTTTTCATAGTACACAATAGCATATTACATAATGTTTCGAAGTCAAGGCCAAAGTCCGATCCGACCCTACCAAATTGGCAGATTCTTTGTGAACTAAGCGAGAACGTATTGAGGTTAGCTTTGTCTGGGTTTTTCCGTTTCGTATATAACGAAAGGAAATTGAGATAGTCGAGTATTTGTTCTAAAATAACTCTTTAGTTACATTGAGACCGAGATTTTCTTTCGTTTTTGGGCGTTTATAATTATTTATATTATTATGACGATAAATTAATTATTTTGTACTATAACTTTGTGTGCAAGTAGTAATTTATTAACCGATTTCCAAAAAGGAGGAGGTTCTCAATTCGTCGGAATCATTGTTTTTTTAACTTTTCATCATTTCCTGAACTATAATTTAATCAAAAAATAGTACGAAGATAAATTTTGTTTTACTATTTGCGATGATACAATAATTTATTTTTATAAGAATTATAAAATTTTACAATACAAATTATGAAGTAAAAACTTCATGCAGAGCAAGCAGTGTTAATTTTTTTTTACACATAAATAGTTTATGTGCTAAGAAGCATATTTTTCTATTTTATATTTCCTGTAAAAAGTTAACAATAAAAAAAAACTTAATAGGATTACATTTATTTTCATAACAACAGATGTATGTAGATGAAACTCTTTGTTTTATAAACCTCTTTAAATCTTCAAAAGTTGGGGAAAAAGTATAAATGAAATAAAAAACACATATTGTGGGAGAAAAGAGTGGAGCGCGGTTTCCCATCGAAAGCTTTCCGGAATTTCCCAAAGGTTTTACGTATATCGCTTTTGGCTAATGGTAGGTTACATTTAAAATTCACAAAAAAATTGAGAAATTTTACATATAGTAAATGAACAATATGGCAATAAATTATTTTATTTATATGAAAAAGAACTCATTTTTACTTATTTCATTTATTTTAGAGTTTATAGAAATCGTCTCTTAAAAAGAACGATTATAAGACCATCATATTTATATTTTCAAATCTTTCTTCTAATCTATTGGACGGAAAAACTATACAACATCGCGATCTACCTGGCATAATTATATGTAACAATCATCCATACCTAATATATTATAGTATACACGATAAGAATTTCATTAAAATCGACGGCACGTTTGGTTCAGTTTGTAGTGACACTACTTGCTGTGCCTGTAGTCACAGGTTCAAGTCCCGCTGGAGACATTTATTTGTGTGATAAGCACGAATGTTTGTCTACCTGTCACGGGTTTTTATATTTATAAAATGTATGTATTTAAAGTTATATATGTCTAGTGTATCAAATATTAATATATTAATGTCCCAACATATTTAATATCAAAATCGGTCAAAACTTTTAGGAGAAGAATTATTAGAAACACATGTACAGTAGGATATTTTTATATATGTATAAAGATAATCCAAATAATATATAGACAAAAACGTTTAAAAAATGTAAGTGTGTTCATAATCACTTGCTAGTAAAATCTTACAAGCGTTGTAGCTAAGACCTTGAAAACACGAAGTAAACAAAAAAGTATCCTAGACAAAGAAAAAGTTTTATTACTTCATATAAATTCAAGTGATACTATAAACGAAAGGGCAAATGAACATTACGTAAGAAAGAAACACTTAAAACTTTCTCACTTCGGTCTGTCTGTTACTGATCTTGAATTTGAAAACTTTGGAGAGGCCTTTGAGATAGAATTGGCAAATTCAAAATATTACGTAAATTAGATCTTTTATTAACTCACTTCTATTAGCTTCACTTTGATAACTGCTTCAGTGATCTAGTGGTTAGCATGTATGACTGCAGATCCGGCGGTACTAGGTTCGAGTTCCGGGTCGGGTAAATTTAATAACTGAGTTCTTCTGTTAAGATATTCTCAGTAGTAGCCCGGAGTTCGGAAGTTGGCCTTGGAGAGCACGTAAAGCCTTCGTTACTGCGTCTTAACTCGTGTTGAAGTATCGTACCATCGGACTTTGAGAGGAAAAAGAGTGGATTGTGTTAGCGCGTGCACTTGTGCACCATATCTACTACGCATCTGGCTAGTCTCAGTGAGATTGGCCGCCATAGCTAATATCGTTCAGGAGGACTATTATATAGCATAGCTTTTAAAATGGTTCCATATTTTATACGTATAATCCAAATGACAATGCAATTTAATAATATTTTTAAACGATCCAGAAGTTGAATAGACCAACTCTAACTGCTGCTAGGAATACCTGAAGTTATCAGATAGCTTATTATCATTTAAGTTTCTTTTGATAATTTCCATAACATATTTTTTTTTAAACTATAGTTATTGTTATAAAAAAGTAAAAGCTAATTGTCTGGAGGTAGGAGATGACCTCTAGGAATACTTAACCAATTCGTAAAGCTATAGAAACTTCGCGCAAAAATTGTTATGATAAAAGGAAAATAAAAAATAGATTCAATATTTTTTTTATTTCTTTGTTGCGGCTTTTACAGGATATACCATTTCCGGTCTAAGGAGATCGCCGCATGTTGAACTGGAGTAAACTAATAAACTGTAAAATCGAAATATTAAGATTATAAAGAGGCAGAGTTTGTTTGTTTATTTGAACGCGCTAATCTCAGGAACTACTCATCCGATTTGAAAAATTCTTTTTGCATTAGATATCCCGTTTATTGATAAGCTATAATATAATTATCACGTTACCTATTTAAGCGAGCGGAGCATTAATCGTCTGTCAACCATCGAATGTCAACAAACCGGCAGACTTACATACATAATTGTAAATAGTTTTATATTAAATAGGGACGAACCAGACCGAAACGAGGGTGTTTTGCTATTATAGGTATATAAAAAAATAAAATAGTTGAAGCTTGCATTATGAGTTTTCAACAGCATAAAGTGATTATCAATTTGGACCTTTTCAACAGCAGTCACACAATTTTCGTAATTTACGCTTTAACACATTCATGGGTACGATTTTCAGTATATTTATACCAATTTTATGACTTTTATCTTGTTAATATTATACACGTGAAAGTTTAGATCGATGTTTGTTACTCAATCACGCCAGAACGGCTGAACGGATTTGGATGAAATTCAATATATATGTAGATAGACTGTGACCTAGAAAAGAGTAACACATAGGCTTCTTTAAGTAATAAGTCGCTAATATTAGGTAGTGGTAGCCCAGTGTTAACGTGCTCGCTTGCTAAACCGAGTGAAGCGGGTTCATATCCCATGTCTCGCACCTCTGATATAATAATTCATGTGCGAATAATTCCCAAGATTATTACCACTTATCTTACGGTGAACGAAAACATCGTGAGGAAACCTGAATGTCTCAGAGAACCTAACAAGTTTTCGAAAGCCATGTGTAATTCACCAACCCGCATGTAGGACTATGGCCTGATCCCCCTCGTATTGAAGAAGGCCCGTGCCCAGCGGTAGGACGTTAAAAAGGACTGAATACATTAAATGAAACTATACTTTCGTAGTTTTTATCTCAAACTCAAATTATACGATGAACACTGGAGATACTAAGGTTTTTAACGTTTCATAATGCATAATTATTACAGACAACTGCCTCGGTGGTGTAGTGGCTGGCATGTACGGCTGCACACTCGGAGGTCCTGGGTTCGAGTCCTGGGTCGGGTTAAGTTTAGTTATTGAGTCTTTCTATATAGTAAGTCTCAGTAACAGCCCGGAGTTGGGAAGTTGGCGGTGTTTCACCCCAGTGCCTCGGAGAGCACATAAAGCCATCGGTCCTACGCCTTAACTCTCACCGGTCGTGTCGAGTGGTCGTCCCACCGGAGTATGAGAGTGACAGGAATAGAGAGTGCACGTTGTGTCTGCGCGTACACTTGTGCACTATAATATCTCCTGCGCAGTTGGCTAGTCTCAATGAGATTGGCCGCCGTAGCCAGAATCGGCCAGGAGAACATCATCATCATTACAGACAGTGTCTACTCTCTCACTCAAAATTTATACAAAAATTTGGAAGAAAAAAGTCACTAAAAGAACCTTACAATATTACATATGTCAAATATTTGCGTAAATCTAAGAAAATATTACTTGCACATATTCAGCATTTTCACTAGGTGACTTTAAGTAATACTGAAATCAAGCTAGTTTTTGAAAATTGAGTCGCATCTCTGAGATTTTCATGTGCAAATCTTATTTCAACATGACAACTAATTGCTTCATTAGGAAATGTACATATCTGAAGGAACCTCACTAGTTCAAAAATAAAGACACGTGATGTGCTCAATTTTGGAATTCAGGGGAGGCCGGTATATACAAATATACATTCAAAACGTTACAATCAGTTTTAGGATCCATATTAATGTAGTATGAGTAAGATGAACAATTGACGTTGTTAGAATGAGATAGATTGATAGATAAATGAGTGAGTGAGTTAGTGAATGAAGGAATGAGGAAGCGGAAGGATGAGAGAGCTGACAGAACAACGGTGCGAGGACTTGTAAAAGGACGCTCTACTAAAAATTTAACACGAGATAGACATAATTGTAATTAATAGTTATTATTAAACTTATCTAACAAAAGAACATGCACTAATTTCCATCCCTGGACCCTACATTAATATCTGTCTTGAGCGGGAATCGAATATACCACCCCCGGCATACTCGTAGGTCTCTTACATTAGATAGTTGTTTCAAAAATAACTGTTTCTTATTTTAGAGTATTTTAATAGAAAAAAATACATTTAATCCCTAGAATATCTTGAATTTTAAAACAAAATCTGTGAAATCCAAAAGAAATTTCAGATCTTGATTAAAAAACGAAATTTAAAATTCGTAACTGAATCAGCCTCAATTTATATAACTGTATTAAAATTAAAAATTGCGACAGCTGTATATTTTTTTCGTCAACGCTTTTCTTATTGAATTATAAGCAAGAGTATGGTAATTAGGAAGGCAGGTGAAATGTTACCTTGAAGTTTTTATTCGAATTAACCAAAATAATTTTACGAAAAAAATTCAGATAAAAATTTCTAAAGACGTCTGTACAGATAGTAAATAAATATACACATGCTGGGAAATAAAAAAATAGCAACATTTATTTTCATGGTAAGCTACGAGGCTTGTGTTATGGATACCAGATAGTTGATACACTACACATATATAACTTTAAATACATACATATTATGAATACCACACACCATGACTGGAGTACCAGCATTCGTGCTCATCACTCAATGAATGCCAGGGGGACTCGAACCCGCGACCGCTGGCATAGCAAGTACACTAAACACTGAGCCAAGCGTGTCGTCGAAAAACAGATGTTTTGATATAAGGGAGGAATTTGTCTTATTCATCAATCCCATTGATAGTGATTTACGATTAATGGGGTATAGATAAAATATCATTCTAAAATCATTGATGATTAGAAATCTAAAAATAATATTGGTGCGTCCCTAGGTACGTTTTACTCCTTACATCATCAGCTATCTACTTGTGAACGTCCCGTCAAAATCAGTCCAGCCGTTTTGGAGATTAGCCGGAACAAACAGACTGACAGAAATTTTAAAAATTGTGTTTTTCTTATAAATACCTTATATAATTTCATATGCATTTAGTAAAAAAGCTATTATTTTGATATTACAAACAGACACTTTACTTTTATTTATCTGTATATTATACTGACTATATTAAATACATATCTACGTACATACATACGTACAGTAATTATTTTAAGCATTTATTATGTTTCTAAAAGATATTTGAATAAACAAGATATAAAAATATTCTTGTATCAATTACCATTAAGACAGATAGATATATTTGAGAGGTATACCAACTAATCGCTTTCCAATACCAATTGGCAGATCGTTCTAAGCCTCAACCATCACTATGATTGCCTCCTCCATTTCGAATGTACCATACACTAACGTATTGAAATTAAAATATTATGTAACGATCCAAGTTATTTCTTGCAATGTACGAGTAGGTTATTTTTCTTGTGGATATCAAGGGATGGATGGTTTTTTAATATAAGAAAATAAAAACCGACTTCAAACAAACAAAATAAGTAAAAAATATTTTTTTTTAATCTATTTTTATTTAGGGAATTCTTAGCAACAGAGCTAAATGTCAATCCCATCGTTCCCTTAAGACATGTATAGCGCTAATAATGATAGTGAAAACCTTTAATTATAACTTATTTTAACTTAAAGTGATATACAGTTTTGGCTATCTCTGAATTAGGCTTAGACAGTGCGCTTTGAAAAACTCCCACATCATTTCAGCAAACGTAAAAACGGCGCATCAACTCCTGTCTCCTAAAAAAAAAAATTGTTAAATAAATATTTATATAATTGTTAAATAAAATAGTTAAATAAAATGACAGCTTATCAGATTAATATTTTTCATTTTTCATTTGTAAAAGTATATATTAATAGTGTTGCTTAGTAAGTTGTTTTTAAATAATAGCAAACTAAATTAAAATTATTATCCTTAATTAATTTTAACTTTTTTAAATTACACATAGAACAATTATATGGCTTAAATAATTAATACTATATTTTATATTTTTCTTTATGGTTATAAATTTAATAATGGCAACACTAAATATAGATTAATAATTAATATTTTAAAATTGTAATAACTATAAAAATAATAGCAAAAATTAAATAAATAATTTTCCATATTCAATTATAATTAAAATTATAAAAATGTTTTAAAGTTAAAAATATTGTAATGAAATTGGTGCATTTTTCATTTTGTTAATTGTGGGTAGGCTGTCTGTAACAACTATACCTCCAAGACATGTAACACCTCAGTCTCTCCCGTGACCATGGATGCTGTAAAGCATTCGAAACGTCGGGAACCAAAAATCAAAATAAATCCGCGAAATAATCCGAAAAGATAGTTTTATTTAATAATGTCAAACATTCGCGTAAATCTAAGAAAGTATTATAAGAAAGTATTATAAAAAAAAATTGATTAGTAGTTTTAATTTACTATGGATACCTAATCAGACATTTTTGAAGTCTGTGTGCTTTAATTTGTATCGGCTGGCACCGACTATGCATTTGGGGTGGATTGTTTTTTTTTTCAAATTTTAAACCACCTTCGAACAGAGAAGCTATTTTGCAAATCTGTCTATATATGACTGCGTTATGCCCGAACATACATACCAAAAAAAAAACATCCGAATTTAGAATCTCCTCCTTTTTTGAAGTCAGTTAATAAGTGAACCAATAAAATGCTGGTTTCAAAGTATTCATTATTTTTACTATGTCAATCTTTACTAGTTAAATTAATTAATTTAACTTGTTAAATGAAAGTAACAAATATGTCTGCCTTTATTATATTTTTGTTCTTAAATTACTCAACAGATCATCTCATATGTACGAGTATGTTATCTTTTATCCCATCCCCTCGCACTATACTAGCGGAACGCGAGCACAATTAGTATATACATTTTTAATATTAGTATGAAATATTTTAGATTTTCAACTGACTTCAAAAAAAGGAGAAGGTTCTCAGTTCGTCAATTCGGTTGTGTTTTTTTTATGTTTATTACATTAGAGTTCCGTCATTTATTAACCGATTAGGAAAATTCTTGCCAACTTCGAAAATATCTGATTAGGTATCTTTTATAAAGACAACTCCCATTCAGTTATTTTTTTTTACTTTTTCATGTTTTGAAGTCGGTTTTTTTAAAGTTTTTCATTATTTACGATGCAAATACCGTAAATACTTTAGTTAAGTATATTGGCGAGAGAGGTCTATCAAATAATTTATCTGTGGACTCGGAGCGGGACGACTTAACGATAGATAGCGTTAGTTGCCACATATTAGTGAAAAGACGAAATATTGCAACGTTCATTTTGTGCAAAGTACCGGAAGCTCAAGTGACATTTATTCTATTTTCAAATTAAATGAAAAGCTTTTAATATAGTCTATATTTAACAGCTTGTAAAAAAAATCTATACACATAATGAAATTCTGAGTCGAATCTCTACATTAAATATTTTTTGGAAAACTTTTTGAAATAATCATTATTATCGATATCTATAGTTTGTCTATATTGTAGTAGAATCTATAGTGTTTAGAATTTTGACTGTCTGTCTGAGAAAGCATCATGAGAAAGCCACTGGCCAATTTTGATGAAATTTAGTATGATGACAGCTAGTTATCCGGGTCAACATATTATAGGATCATTTTTACTGCGGGAAAATATCTCATCTCTGAGAAATATATATATATACATACATACATACTTATATAATATTGACTATAAATGTAAAATAGCAGTATCAAGATATCAAGATATTCATAGTCGTAAAATAAGTAATACAATATTAATTAGTATAAAGTCAGTCAATTTTAATTGTAAAGCAATATTATATGAGAATCTCTATATTTATATTAATGTAAAGTTGATGTATGACACTCTTGATGGAACAAACGTAGCCGTCTTCATCGTAATATTAATAGTTGTTTATCTTCATAGTCATTGTTATTTATATGTATAATATTTTATACACCTTTGTGGTAACATGCTCGGTTGGGAAATCGATTAAGCGGGTTCAAATCCCGGGTCACACCTCTGATATTTGCATGTATGAATCATTTCCAACATAATTGCAGACTATATTAATAACTATAAATATACTAATAAATCTATACGTATAATAAAATTCTAAGTAAGTCGAATATGTATTTTTTTTTATAAGTTAAGGTTAAGATTTCTTGAGTGAAATAATTACATGAAAGCCTAAATAATTTTACATAAACTTTGACTTGAACTTGAAATTTAATGGTGTGATGTAATCCCATTTTGTTAACCGACTTCCAAAAGGAGGAGGTTCTCAATTCGTCGGAATCTTTTTTTTGTGAATGTTCAACGATTACTCAAAGACGCCTGAACCGATTTGGATTTTTTTTGTTTGAAAGGTTATACTTCCCAGGTGGTCCCATATAAATTTTATTAAAATCGGTCAAGCTGGTTTTTTTTTAATTAACAAAGAATTTTTTTTTAATAAATTGTTTAATTGAACATGTTAATAAAAAAATCATTCTTCTAAAAAAACCTGCTTTTAACGTCTACACTAAAAATGAAATTTAACTAGGGACGAACCCGAAGTGAAGCGAGGGTGAGTCGCTAATTTATACATATAATAAAATTCTAACTGATTCGAATGTGTACGTACATTAAATATTTATTGGAAAATCTTATTGAAGTAGTCAATATTATCGAAACATAGGCCGAATCTATAGTTTGTAGAAGTTTTGTCTGTCCGTCTGTCTGGGAACGCATCACGAGAAGACTACTCGACAGAATTTGGTATGATGTTAGCTGGTTATCCGGATCAACACATATAGTTTATTTATTCTAAAATTATACTCTTTCAAGTAGAAATCTATTATAATAAATAACAATAGTGTGTTTATTAGAGCAAGAAAAGTCCTGAAATATACTTCGTTTAATAATTTAGTAAAAGAAAATTCTCACAAGCAAGTGAATTATTTAAAAAAAATAGTTAAAAAAATACTTTGCCGTATGTCTTATAAAGAATATATTTGTATATCTTATGTAGTAGTGGAATAAAGTGGCAATGATAGCTTTTCCCGCGGTTCTGCTCGTGTGTACTCTAAAGTATAGGTAATATGACGAGCTATGATGTATTTATTCGGAGTTCATTTTAAAAGCGTAAACCAACTAGAGTATAAAAAGGCAAGAAACATATACATAAAATTTGGATACATTAATGTGTAGTATAGACGAGTGCGAGTAGGCTTATACCTCGGAAACTACTTATAATGAATGGATTTGACTGATTTTGGATTTTTTGAATTTCTTATACTAAAAACTAAAAACTTTACCTTTTGAAGTCTTCTGCTAATGCGCTTTTTAAGGATTGTCCAATGAAAATGATACTGCTTCTAGTATAATATATTCCTGTTACAGCTATATTTATTTTTTCTTTCGAGAATCACTCAGTTTCTGTATAAAAGATAGTGCGTAGTGCGTTCCTAGGTAGGTACAGTATAAATATGAATAGTTGTTCCGAGTGTATCTTAGGAGATAGACATAATATAGTATTGTGGAATTTTTGTAGGCCTTTTGTATTATAGGTATCTACAATTTTCTAGTACATTTTTTTGATATGTCTCTTTAGCCAGCGTTAGCCAAATAAATTTCGAAGGGCGACTTGATAGAACCTTGCTAATTATAAAAAGTTTTATATAAGAAATCTTGTATAAATAACTTCAAAAACCATAACAGTTATTATTTTCTTAAAATGAATGTTTAAAAATTCCGATAATTGTATTTTTTTGTGGAGATTTCTAGAAACTTTGTTTTTTTTTTAATTTAATGATTTTCAAATGCAGCGGTATTTTTAATGGGTAAACTTTTAGTTTATGGTATTAAAACCCAAAGAAAAAAATAATAATTCAAATTTTTCATTGTAACTGGGTTCCGTCATTACTAGTAATAGCAAGTGATTTCACTCGACTAGGTATACTATGTATGTAAATGTAATCACTTGTAGAAATTGCATTGAAATCTGCCCAGCAATTTTGGTGTGATTGGGAAAAAAATATTTAACTATTTAGACAAAAACTATAATTATTGTAGACTAGTCTAATTATTTGAGATTGAGAAACGAGAAGATTGAGATTTTTTTCCTTGATTTGATAGATTGAGATCTTCTTTTTCTCTTATATAAAACTTCCTCTTATCACTTGATACTTACATAAGAACCGTACATTTTCGGAATAAAAAGTAGATCATTAAAATATCTATCTCTATATATCTATCTCTCTCTCTCTCTCTCTCTCTCTCTCTCTCTATATATATATATATATATATATATATATATATATATATATCTGAGCCAAATTTTATCCATATCCGTTCAGCCGTTCTGGCGTGATTGAGTAACAGACATCCATCTAAACATCTAAACTTTCACATTTATAATATTAGTAAGATTAGCGTCCTATAATAGAAATCTACGAAATATTATAATTTAATTTAATATACTTAATAATTTTATTTTACCGACCAATCTCGCTCGTGCCTTTTCCATCCTACGTGACATTGGGGCAGTAATCTGTGCTTAATTGGCACGTTCTGAAGCCATTAACAAGAAAACTGAATTGAATAGTTAAACTGCTCAGATTAAACAATAATCTCTCAAAATCATTAAAAATCTGACTAAATTTTCAAAAACTAATTACTTAGTAAATGAGTATCCAAAACACTTATCAATAAAGTTAAAATAAACTCAAATCAAATCTGTGGTGAGAAAAATACAGTACACTCGTCTACACAAAAGATTACCAACTGCCTTAGATTGCTGACGCTACAAATTACTCGGTAGTAAGAGAAAAGCGTCAGGCACTCGCTTTTAGCTAACTTTGCACTTCTTTATTACTTAAAAGATATATTGCTTCAATTAAATTAATTACTGAATTGAAATTGTAGGCAGTGGTAGCCCAGTGGTAACGCACTCTCTTGAGAAACCGAGTGAAGCGGGTTCAAATCCCGGGTCTCGCACCTGTGATATTTTCATGTGCGAATCATTTCTAACATGATTACCACTTGCCTTACGGTAAAGGAAAACATCGTGAGAACACCCGCATGTCTGAGAGAACTTAGCAAGTTTTCGAAAGACATTGTGAAGTCCACCAACCCGCACTTGGCCAGCGTGGTGGACTATGGCCTGATTCCCCTCGTACTAAAGGGAGGCCCGTGCCCAGCCGTGGGACGATAAAAATGACTGTATACAGAAATTAATTACTCTTATTATTAGAAACAGCAGTAGTAGCCCAGTAGAGCGCTCGATGGGAAAACTCAGTGAAGCGGGTTCAAATCCCGGGTCTCGCATCTCTATTTTCATATGCAAATTAATCCGAAATGATTACCAATCTGTTTTTGATATTATTTTGATTATGAAAAAGGCACGTGAAGTTCGCCAACCCGTACTTGGCCAGTGTATTAGATTATATTAATTCCGCTCGTATTGGCCCGTGCTCAGCAGTGGCATGCTAAATAGGACTGAATACATACATATTACATATGTACATAGTACATACTCATAATTTAGAAGCTAAGTATACTATATAATATGCACATAAATAATATATTATAACAATGTTACACTAAGATGAGGCAGTGGTAGCCCAGTTGTAGCGTAATTACTTGGGAAACAGAGTGAAGCGGGTTCAAATCACAGGTCTCACGCTTCTAATATTTTCATATGCGAATCATTTCTAACATGATTACCACTTGCCTTACGATGAAGGAAAACATCGTGAGGAAACCTGCATGTCTGAGAGAACCTACCAAGTTTTTGAAAGATGTGAAGTCCGCCAACCCGCACTTGGTCAATGTGGTGGACTATGGTCTGATCCTTGTCGTATCAAAACCCATCAAAATATGTAGTTTAAAAATATTTGGGGTGATAAGATCTATTTGTTTACTGACAATGCCAATAATAATCTATCTATAGAATGCTATCTTTAGCAAATGCCCTAAGAAATGATATAGATAGATATTTTCGGTGATTCCGTGCCTTCGATTAAAAGAAAGCTGTTTAAATATTACTTCAGTAGCATAAAGCAAAAGTAGATAAGTCGTATATTTTCAACCGACTTCAAAAAGAAGGAGGTTCTCAATTCGACTGTATTTTTTTTTTTTTTTATGTTTGTTACCTCAGAACTTCGTCATTTATTAACCGATTTGGACAATTTTTGTTTTGTTTGAAAGGGTATACTTCCAGATTGGTCCCATTTAAATTTCAAAAAAAAAATTCCACCCCTGAGGGTGGAAAAATAGCTAATAATGAATTTAACCTACTTCTAATTGTCATATTGACTTGAAACTTTGCAAGTGTTTCTATTTCCGTTGATAGTACAGTGGTTCGGTATTATTGACTTGATCTGATGGTAAGGCCAGAAGGTGGATAGGTGGAACTCTTCAACCACCAATAGTAGATACTTTGAGTTTGGGCTTATTTTGTTTGGTTTGACAAGTCTAACACTTCAGAATTCTTACTTTGCTACTACTGTCTACACTAAAAAGGGAAAAATAAAAACTTTTTAACAAAAAAATAAAAACCGACTTCAAACAAAAGCACGAAAAAGTAAAAAAATAACTGATTGGTAGTTTTCATTTACTATACATACCTAAGTAATTAAAGTCTACCTATTAAATACATACCTAATCAAATATTCTCGAAATCGATGCCAGCCCATACAAAGCAAAGCACACCGACTTCGAAAATATTTGATTAGGTATGTATAGTAAATGAAAACTACCAATCAGTTATTTTTTTACTTTTTAGTGCTTTTGTTTGAAGTCGGTTTTTATTTTTTTGTTAAAAAGTTTTTATATATGGTTATAATACAATAATAATTAAATTTAATTTAATTTAGCCTAGTTTAACAGTATATATTTTTATTGTTAATACTTAGTTCTGTTCATATGCACGTGATGTTCACATCTTAGAAGACATCATTTGTCTGATTGTATACTTCAGCATAATTATAATTAAGCTTGTTTATTTCATTTGTATGTCGGTTTTGTGAACTTATAAATAAATAAATAGATAAATAAATAAATAAATAAATAAATATCTACATATTATCTGAGGTTTTCTTTACTAGAGATAGAAATTCGAAACTAACTCCATATAAATTATTTCAAATTACCTATCGCAAGTAAGATATATTAAACATTTAATTCGAGAAACCTGGTTGGATTTCTATAGAAGATGTTCAAGATATAATTATTTTGCAACTATGTAAATAAACTTTGGACGTCAGCTTTAACCGTCTTTAATTGTCCCATCGATTTGAAACTTTGTATGTGGATTCCGAATGGTAGAACCAGAGGGTTAGTGGAACTTTTTAATAGCTACAACTAAAATAATTAAATTAAGACTCAATTTTGTTTAGTTTTAACGAGTTTCCATTTGCTTTTTCAGCTAAATAATATTCTCAATTTATATTGAACTTATTTTAATTTTTAACTATTAGAAGATATGATGTATATATTCATGTACAATATATATATATATATATATATATATATATATATATATATATATATATATATTATACAAATATACAAACCTCTAGAATGGTAGGTTTCATACAAACTTTTATCCGCTATTTTATCCCCCTAGGAGATGAATTTCGATAAATGCTAAAACACACGTATTTAATTAATTGTATTGAAGAGCATTTATACCAAGTTTCAAGTAATTCTGTTCATGAATATGTTTTTGAATTGTATTATAACGTGTTTTCTCGTGGAAAAGAGATAATTTCCCGCGGTAAAAGTAGCCTATGTCACTCTCCAGCATTCCAACTATTTCCACACAAAAAATCACACCAATCCGTTACTCCGTTTCGACGTGAAAAAAGATAAACAAACACACTTTCACATTTATAATACTAGTATGGCTATATATAATTTATTATGGAAGTACTGTATGAAGAGCCATGGGCAAAATTAGTAGATGGTTTAATAAACATATAGCTTTGTTAGATGTAGACAATATAATTAATACTTCAAGTTCCAAACCATATTATCAGGAATACAAGGAGACAAACGTATTTGATGCCCTGAAGTCACTCAAACTCAGAACTATAATATTATGAAGATATTGTGAAACATCGCATAGTGATGTCGTAATTAATATCGATATCTCTAAAATTGATTTTGTTATAATTATATTAAGTGCTTCACGAAAGGGAATGCAAATAGAGAGCAAAATAAAGACTGCTACAAAGAGATAGTATCTTTTTTTGTAACAAAACACTCACTCTATTACATAATTAAAAAAGCATAAAGTATCGTGTTACCCACTTCAGTCAGAATCCCCACGTCACTCAGACAACTTGAGACCGCTATGAAAATATGACAGAACATTAGATGTACACAAAACAGATAGTGTTGTGTTGGCGCTAATATCGATATCAATATAATAATATGACAATGTTAGGCTGTATATATATTATAGCTGTGTAAATATCATATTAAAATTTTCATAATAATGTTTATTAAAATATTTTTTAATACTTTATTATTAATTTTTCACTTTATTTTTTAATAATTAATAATAATAATATTCGATGAATTTCTTTATTAGTAGGAAAATATTAAACTAGTGTTTGTTTTGAAAGAGAGGAAACAGAGTGAAAGAGAAAATGTGTTTCTATCTCTTAAACGGATGATAAAAGGCGTGTCGCTTATTTTTAGCTCTATTATTGTTGCCTTGTATATTTTTAACATTGCTTAAGTATTAACGTAGAATATGCCAGTGTGTGTTATTGATCGTGCCTTTTGTTAACTTTTAGAATGTATTGAAATAATATGATTCATTATTTAGAATGTAAATCTTGAAATATTTTATTTATAAGTGTTACCTTATATAAGGTTAAGTTATAATCATGGTTGATAAAATGTGATATATGGCGTGGCTTATTTTTATACTTTTTTTTTTGAGTTTTGTAAAATTGTATTTCATTAAAATTTGAAACATTGTAAATTTATTTATTAACAAAATTGTATTGGCATATACTATTTTATACATAGCGCTAAAAAAGTTTTAAGTTGATAAAATATTATTACAACCACATTAGAAGTAATGGTGTCATAAAACGTTTATTGGTACTTAAAACGATCTACAAATTACGAAACTTTTTCCACGTTCTACGTAAAAAAGAAACCGAAGTTCGTGCCGTAAAGTACATATCGACAATGTTTATTATATTATGGTAAAAGTATCTCTCATAAATACTTTTATCGCAAACATAAAAACTGACGTCGATCGCAGTTTACAGCATCTATCGAATCGATAAATCGATAGACTTACCTCGATAGTTCTCTGTGACATCACTGTTTTATGTATGCTTGAACCGAACAAAGGGTCTTTATGGCCTTGTTTATCGCCGACCGCAAGCGTTTCAAGCGAAATGTTCGTTTAAGTCTCGTCCCTATGGTCCTTGAGATTTGCGTAAATTATATGACTATAATACATCCAATAAGCTTTTTTACTATTGTAATAATTAATTAGTGATGTTTAAGAATTTAACTGCTAGTAGCTTTTATCTTTACAATATATTTCTTTAAATATCCTCCAGCACCCATTTGATGTAAAACATAAAAAAGTCTGTTTTATTTCACCGAATATCTGTATGGAAAAAATTATGGCGATGCGTTGATGTAAACAAGAAACAATCCAATAAATATATTTTAGTATTATCTTAGTATTATTTTATAGTGAGTAATGAAATAGATATTTTTTCTAGTTTTATAGTCAATTATATAAATTATTTTTCTATTGTGTCACATAATTACATAATTATTGTGTAAGAAAATTTGTATGCCACACAAAAGATAATCTATTTATTTTTATTGATTCCAATAGTTACGCATATAATACAAATGATCAATCGAAAATTATACGTACTGGTTCTAAAAATGAAAATATTGTTACTTCTAAAAGTTCAAATTTAAATATAATTATTTACTTTTGTCATTCTACAAAAAGGTCATTTTTCAACAGTAGCTTAAGTATTGTGGAAAATAATAAAACAATGCACATTTTGATTCTTTAATCGATAATCATTACAATTCAATCGATAACGTCCTTCCCTAAAAAAACATTCTCATATAACATACACTTTACAAATCACAAAAAGTCAAAATCACACCCTCATTTCATCGATCGCGGCTTGGGGTAATGTGGTTGAATGTATAGACTTGCCTCTTCTTAGAGTAGCATGAGGAAGTCTTGGTTCATCAAAATCGGTAGATCCATTTGGATTTCGCATATCTTGAGCATTACTGAAATGACTTAAATTCTTCGGTAACGTTCCATATTCAGGGTAAGTATTCGGTAGTCTAAAACTGCTATTCAATTTACTCGGCATATCGATACTTAGTGTGGGACTCGGTGTTTTAGGGCCTTTAAAATTCATATTTGCCAAATCGATTTTTTTCCGATTCTGTCTTTCTATATCCACAACTAAACTAGGCGCAATGTTTGGATCTATATGATAATGTGAGTGCTTTCCGGATATAGTTTCAAAGTGTTTCTCATTGAACCGCTGTTTGCTCCGGGACCTCGATTTATCTCTTTGGTAATAGACCCCGGCGAAGATTAATACATTTAAAATCAACAGGGAACACCCAATAGCAATCGTTACACTCAATGCCGTTGAATAAGCAGCATATCCTGCAGCTTCAAGGTTAGCCAGAGTATTATCAGGTGTAGTATAATTCATATCTCTATTTGGGATAATTGTGACACAAGTCGCTAGTATAGTGTCGACAGTAGTTAAAGCAGTGTCGTATGAGACATTTTTCCTTATCTGGTCATTTTCGGTCCTTGATAATGGATCAGGTCTTATAATACCCTCATATAAATCCTGTTCGTTGTAATTTTTGAACAAATTATGTCGAGCTGAAACGTCCTCCATACCGGTTCTGTGGAGTTCAGGTACCAAGCGTAGCCATACTGACAGCTGATGAGCTCGGAAATGGTTTTTCATTCGTGGCTTCATACCTGTTGAAATGAAGTTTAATTTTATATTTTACTGTATTTTTCTTTTGATAAATTTATTAATGAAGTAAAATATGAGAATAAATAAAAAAATCGATGTAATAAACAACATATTTTCGGTTTACATTTGACTGCTTAAAATAAATTTACATTTTAATAGCAAGGCTTTGGTCTGAAATAACTTTGCATAGAAATTAGTGGAGTTGTGGAAAAGTTGGACTGACTAAAATGTAATTTACATATGAAAGATATTTTTTGTTTTAATGTAATTAAGGGCTTATTCGTAAACTGAACGTTATAAGACATTTTAGCTGAATTCTTCTCTAAATATGAAATATAAAAAACACTCGCTCAGCAGCTTCCGTCAAGTGTAATATCCCGAATTGCAAATTTACGCACACGTCTTACTCTTCTTTAAAGTAATTATTCTTAGAGGTTGCTTTTTTTATAAAATTATATGAAACTTTCTCTTATACAATATGTATAGTACTAAGTAACTCATTTTTGATGATCTTTAGGTTTTGGTAGGTAGGTTTGTATCTTGAAACATACACACAAAAAACAAACACTTTAATTATTGAGAATATCTTATTTTTTAAGTCGGTTAGTGATTAATTTTTAGAATTTCATAAAATACTTTTAACCCAATCGGTATATCGTCTAGTGAGCTATCCCAGCTACTGAAAGCTTCATACATTAAATATGAGGAATATACGTGTTCGAATACCGCATCCGGAATTTTTATATAAAATTTGCTTTGAGAAAATATTTTACCCTCATAATACCTTCTAGTGAAGGCCCCAATTTCGTGATTTTTGCAATTTTCTTCGCAAGTACATATTTTTTATTAGAAACCTCATACAAAAAATAGAAAGGATGAAATATTTTGAAGCTTTCATTATTATATTAGTTAAATAACAGTCCAAATGAAAAACTTAATGCAACATAATATCAAAATGAATTAGTTATTTGAAAATTGACAATCTTTAAAAAAAACAAGCTTAAAATTTCTTTCTATCTATTTGACATCAACCACATTGTGTTTAAAATTTTCTTTCATGTTTTTTGTTTGTGTTGGCACTGATTCGAACTTTAAAAATGTTTTTCTTTAATTTATAACCAGACGAAGGCTAGATTATCTAAGATATTTTAACTAATATACGGTTAGTTATAGATAAATAATATACGTGACTGGAGTCTCATGCAAATGCTAGTACTAATTTAATATTAAGAATAAAACATAATATTATGGAAAGTTAAATATTAGCATTATATACTGACCTATTTCAAGGTACTTTTGATGTGTGGAGTCATACTCTTCCCAATTAACGCCGCGGAACTTGTTCCTTTCCCTTGAAGCCGGTAGAAAAGCCTCTTGACGGGCGTTGTCGTTTGGATTCCTAGATATTAAAATCAATTGTTTTATATCCTGTATACAGTATTTTATAGAAATCTATTTATTTTGCATATTTAATACGAGAACATAAATAAAGCTAAACTGCCTTGGTGGTATAGTGGCTAGCATATCGCTGCACATCCGGAAGTCCTGGGTTCGAGTCCCAGATTGGGCCAAGTTTAGTTATTGAGTCTTTGTTTAGTTAGCCTCATTAATAACCCGGAGTTAGGAAGTTGGCCGTCGGTCCTGCGCCTCAACATGACCAGTGAGATACTGTTCGTGCCGAGTATTCGTCCCACCGGAGTTTGAGAGTGACAGGAATAGAGACAATATAATAGGTATAAGGGAAAGTTCTGTCGTTTTTGAACACATGCACATTTATGCGTTGTCGATCCTTACCAAGAATTCTGATCCGGCTGAACCGGTTTAAGTAGTTAGATTAGTATATAATTGATAATATTTATACACATTTTTTCGAATTTCAGTCAGTTTTTTTAAACTTGTACAACTGTCAACATGAGTGGAGAAAAAGTGCACTTAAGACATTGTATGTTATATGAGTTCCAAAAAGGAAATAACGCGATGAAGGCAAAAAAAACTTGTGTGACGTATTTGGAGAGGACGCAGTAACAGCTCGAACATACCAAAGATGGTTTGCGAAATTTCGTTCTGGTGATTTTCCTTTGAAAGATGAACCCAGATCAGCAAGCCCTACAGATGTAAGATGAAGTGCTATTGAATATTTTAATTATTTTTTCTACTATACTATATTTTAATTTTTTGGAGCTGGATATTTTTTTACAATAATATAAAGATGAACCTTTTGTATTAAAAATAGAAAAAAAATATTATTTTATATTTTTAATTGAAAAATAAAAAATAAACATATCGATATACTTTTATAATTATCTAGACCCAATTAATTTAAAAACATCTTACATAAAAATGTATCTCGTAATCTTATTATAGATAGGGAAAATAATTGAATCTAGAAAATAAAATCATATCAGGCCACTTAAACATAAAAACATAATCTAAGATAATAAGAAAAAGTTCTAACAATAAAAATTATGTCAGATAAAGCTTATTTACCCAGTTTTAGCGAAGTTCGACACAAACAGCATAATGGACTCTGATAAAGATATTTCTGACTTGGTGTAATTTTCTAAAAAATGGCCGAAACCTTCGACGAGTGGTGCCCCAAAAACATAAGGTAACTCTTCGCCATGGACTGCCCCCATTCTCTGTAATAAAATCTATTATTAGTGACGTTTGGCTCAGTTTGTAGTGAACCTACTTTCTGTGCCAGCGGTCGCGGGTTCGAGTCCCGCTGAGAATATTCATTTGTGTGATGAGCATGAATGTTTGTACTTCAATCATGGGTGTTTATATTTATAATATGTATGTATTTAAAGCTATATATGTGTAATGTATCAACTATCTGGTATCCATAACACAAGCCTCGTAGCTTACCATGGTACTAGACGGTGTTGTGTGTTAATGTCCCAACATATTTATTTATTTATTTGTTTGTTTGTTTGTTTGTTCGTTATTATAAATCGATTATAATTCTTTAAGTTTGATCGTTATTGAGGTTATATTCTCATAGTTTTGTAGGTATGTATAAATAACTCAATAAATAGACTATAAAATGTGAAAAGATTTCTACAAACTCGACCCGTAGTTGCAGAGATTTGTAGGTGCAGTAAAATAAAGAAATACCTTAGCTTTAAATATTAGTATAAAACTGATTGTTATATATACCGTCATGTTGGTTTTAGAAGCTTAGTATATATATAAAATATAAATAAAAATATCAAAGACAGAAAAGAATTCGACACCTTTTTCTCCTCAACCGATTTTCTTTTTTTTTCGTAGTTATTGACTAGCTTTAGTGTCATGGATAAAAAAATGGAAATAGTTTTTTTTTGTATATAGATAGGTAAAGACAAACATACTGTTTTGTATTGTACTTACAATTAAACACATTGAAGTGGATATTCAATGAAAAAAATTAAAGTAGTAGAATAAAAATGATTTCCTTAAAATTTCCTTATAAGAGAACTGTTATACATCAATAGACTACGCGAGAGAAGCCGTGGGCAAAACAGGTTAATAAATTTTATCTTTCTGTAATCTACCTCCATATAAACTTTAACAAAGCTCACACTCCCCCTTACGAGCAATACGCTTCAAAAGGGATACGAAGTTTTCTTTTCATATATTAGTATATACATGAGTAAAACAATTTGGGAATGATGATTTCCAAGATATATTAATAATACTACCGACTCACCCTCGCTTTGTTCGGATTCGTCCCTACTAACGTTTTAAAGTTTATTATAGATTTCTCAGAGATGAGATATTTTCCCGCAATAAAAAGTACTTTTAATGTTGACGCCTAGCTATCATTATACCAAATTTCATCAAAATCCCTTCAGTGGTTTTTCCGTGATGCGGGCACAGACAGACAGACAGACAGACAGACAGACAAAAATTCTAAAAACTATAGATTTGGCCTGTATATCGATAGTAATGTGTATTTCAATAAGATTTTCCGAAAAATATTTAATGTACAGATTCGGCTTAGTTACAATTTTATTATATGTATAGATTATATTACTAGAATAATTTGATGTAATTGGCATTCGTATTCACTTGGATATTATTTGGATTTCGGCCAAGTCTAGTATACGTTAGCCTTAGATATATTAAATAACGCTAGCAAAAAGCGAATAACAGAATAAAGTCGCTTATTTACACAATAGTAACAAAATTAAATAAAGATGGTATAACATGAACACCTCTTATTTCAATACATTATTGGCTTTCAAATTCATGTTCTTCCCTTTTAGTACACTCTGTATTTCTTCTGACCTCCACCGTGTACAGGATTGATTACTTTTAACTCATTTGCGTTTCTTATTATGCATCAGAAAAATGTACTTATTATGCAAATTTTGACAACACGTTTGGCTCAGTGTGTAATGACCCTACTTGCTGTGCCAGCGGTCACTGGTTCGAGTCCCGCTGGGGTATTCATTTGTGTCATGAGCACCAGTGTTTGTTCTCTAGTCATGGGTGTTTTTATTTATAATATGCATGTATTTAAAACTATATATGTGTATAGTGTATCAACTATCTGGTATTCATAACACAAGCCTCGTAGCTTACCATGGAACTAGATTGTGATGTGTGTTAATGTCCCAACATACATATTTATTAAATATTTACAATTCAATGCAATATCCCTTATAAATATTCTAGCATTCTCCAATGACCTAAAATTTTGATTACAACGAAGAGTCTTAGAAAGACTACTGGCAAAGGAGCCTCGGACCCATTTATACAATATAATGATGAGGCAAATAATAATATAAATATAGAGAATGTAGGTACTAACTCATTCTAAATATACTTGTGAAAAAAACACAAAAAAAAAACAGCCGAATTAAGAACCTTTTCGAAGTCAGTTAAGAATAATCTACAGTAAAAACGCCTATGAATGCTTATATCAGACTCTTTTCAGATTATAGTATAGATAAAATAATTTGTATTCAGCCCTTTTGTAACGTCCCACTGCTGGGCACGGGTCGACCTTCAATACGATAGGGATCAGGCCATAGTCCAACACGCTGGCCAAATGCGGGTTGGCGGACTTCACATGTCTTTCATAAACTTGCTAGGTTTCTCAGACATGCCGGTTTCCTCGCGATTTTTTCCTTCACCATAGGGTAAGTGGTAATCACGTTAGAAATGATTCGCCCATGAAAGTATCAGAGGTGCGAGACCCGGGATTTGAACCCGCTTTACTCGTTTCCCGAGCGAGCGCGTTACCACTGGGCTAACCACTGCCTTAAATAATTTAATACAGAGAAAATATTACAAATCATTTATAATTTTACACACGTAGCTATAGCTAGATTACTAAACTGTTCAACAATCGAAAGCACGTATCGTCTGGTACGTTAAGCCCAAATGAGGAGGTAATTATCTTATCACGATCCTATATACAAACGATATAATCACATAATATAAGGTGTTATCAGTACGTGTCTACTTATCGATCAAGAATTAATTTACTTATCTATCTATTCTACTATCAGTTGATTATTTTGGACCCATGAGGGCTAATGCGCTTGAATTTGCCGCGAGGGGCGCTGGTGTAGAGTGAGGTCTCTAGAACTGTCAAATGACACTGAATGTTAACTGTTTGCGAGCTTTTCATCGCGGATCTTCCCTTATTATTCATGATTGTTATAAACATTGTACCATTTCTGATTAATTATAGCAGACAAATGTTATTGCTTTAAAAGAAGAACTAAGAAAAAGTCAATATTCTATCTATGTATTTGGTTATTTATGTAAAACAAAGGCCTTATAAACTGGTACCGCCCAAACAAATATATTAGTTTTTTTTTTTATTTATATCTCGCTGCTATGCTGCTGCATTAATAAATACTTTTTAATGACAGCGATAGGATCTTTCTCGCCAGTGGTGCCAACTGGTGGCGAAAACTGGTGCCACCAGAAATGATAGCCCTAAATATACTGAAAAGCTCATATGACGGTATGGAAGATTTTTAGTTTAAGCTAACATAGTGCACACATATTTTTTTTTAATAGAAAGATTTTTCAAAGAGTTAGATTTTACCACATTATAATATATAAGTACATAATGGTATAACTTGTTAGTTTTGCTTTTAATATGTATAATATATATAAAAAATTAATCAATTTCAGTGAATATGAAATTATAGTGTAAAAAGAATTTTAAAGAAAACTAAATTTTTTACGACGTTATTAAATAAAACTATCTTTTCGGATTATTTCGCGGATTTATTTTGATTTTTGGTTCCCGACGTTTCGAATGCTTTACAGCATCCATGGTCACGGGAGAGACTGAGGTGTAACATCCGGCTATCTACTGTGGAATGGTGAATTCTATAGGCAAGTGGATGGAGTGGCCATGGGTTCGTCAGTCTCCCCCGTCGTAGCCGACATCTTCATGGAGGACTTCGAGGAGACTGCTCTGAACACATCACCCGTGACCCCTCGTTTCTACAAGCGGTATGTAGATGACACTTTCACAATATTACCATCTGATAAAATAACTGTATTCTTAGAACACCTTAATTCTATAAATCCTAAAATACAATTTACAATGGAATTAGAATCGGACAATACCTTAGCTTTCCTAGATGTATTAGTTAAACGTAACCCAGATAACACCTTGAGTCATACTGTGTATAGAAAGAAGACCTATACTGATAGGTACCTGAATGGTGAATCTCACCACCATCCTTCACAGTTAGCTACCGTGGGAAAATCTTTGTTTCAGAGAGCGCGCGCGTCAAGCAAGTTCTGCGTGACAACAAGCTGCAAGTGCCGCGCCTACGTCACAGTGACCGAGTGAAACCAGCCACAGTCGAGCGCGTCCCTGCAGTCTTGCCATACATGAAAGGAGTCACTGACAAGATTGGCTACATTCTAAAGCGAGCTTCAATTAAAACCTACTTCAAGCCGCCAAAGAAAATTTGTCAGTTCTTACCACCTGTCAAGTGCCATATCCCTCTACAAGATGCAGGAGTTTACAAGCTTGATTGTGATTGTGGGCTCTCTTACATTGGA